>OY282468.1:24765976-26043827 GCA_958295575.1 Leucania comma | reverse complement strand
CCAATAAATTCTGTCCAATATAATAATCGTTTTATTTAAAAAACTGGGATTACAATATTAATTCGAGTAAATAGAAGGCAGTGAGTCTTGATGCATCTGTTTGTAGATGTATTCATACTGTTTCTGTGAACAAAGAGTAGGAAATATATGTGATCCAAGTCGCTAATAAAATATGTGATCTCCAGAGTGACTGACTGACACTGGTATGGCCACCAGAAATTTTGGTAACATAATCGAGTCTAGAAACTGTTTTGTACTTATTGCTTTTTAATTACAAGTCTGTGACTTTGCGAAAAATTGCGACTTTGAGAGGCAATATTCGCTAGGTGCCCTAATTTTTGTGTTATAAAATGTGGCTCAAACAGAAGAAATTCTCCTCGGCCATATAGAAACCCTTATAGCTTTTGAACCAATGACCGACAAGTTCTGATATTTGGCAACTGATTCCGACTAATTAGCGAAAAAAATTAACAGAAACCCGATCCTCAATAGGTACTCTAGCTTTTGAGATTCAAATTGGGGGCCCTGCTGGAGAGTTGTTCCCAAGATACGCAATCTAGAAACCCCCGATAAATGCTGACTAATTATTTGTGTCCCTGATAGTGGCCATACTAGTGTCACTCACATCAGCGTGTTACTTACTTTCCTGATCTCACAGGCATAGCATTTGACGTTGCTGTAGCTCTCCTCGGAGGGTTCGGGCAGAGACCGCGCCGTCACTTTGCTGTTCAACGACTCCGCGTCGTAGAACAGGCCCACTTTTTGCTGGAAACTATTAAGTAATTAATCATCTGAGACTCATCCTTGTAAATGCAACCTATCATAACAGTAATTTGAATTATTCTACGATGAAAATGTAATGGGTATATAGACCGTGGCTCTTTTATTAAAACTTCAAATAAGCACGAGTGTAACAATTGTACGCATTTCGTCAACACATTTGCATAAATTACATCACAGTTACATGTGTCTGATAGCCGTGATAGCACGTACCACTCTGCCTACGCGACTACTCGGGCCTAGTTTCTGGAATGAAGACTTGCAAAGTCAATGTGAAGAATTGTCAAATGGGTGTTAAATGCTGCTAATGGTTGATGGATAAAATTATTATTTTAATTTAAGGATCAAAATTGTTTAATAATAACACTTCATTTAAAAGTTGTTATACCTATACCTACCATGCTCTTTGTGAGAGGTCTTGAATTTTGTGATAATTATTTTAGTTATATTAATACTTATTATTATCAGTTCAGTAGGTACGTCGATACTAGAAATCAGAATAGTTTATTTCAAATAGACCAATTATATATAACTAATTATAGTTATCAAAAAATTTGGAAGAGATAGGCGTTGGTGGTCCTGCTATAGTTACCTACGTAGGTACCTACATAAAAACTGGTTCAGGGCCCAGTTTTTAAACTGGTTCAGGGCGCATAGGCGTAGATACCGCCGTATCTGCCGTATCAATTATACGGGGCCCCCGCCCTAAGCAAAAATTTGCAACATGTTGTTCATAATCGTTGTGAAGGGTAAACCAAACATTTGTAAAAAGTAGATTTTTTTATACGGGGCCCGTGTGGGACTAGCTACGTCACTGCCCTGAAGCCCTACTACGAGCTCATACCCTAGGGCCTAACCATGACATATTAAAATATCAGTCGAGCGAGCGAGAAAGACGTATATATGGAGCTATAAACTCTATATAGCTGCATCTCTGTCGTCAAATGACTGAAAAGTTAAAGGGGAATTGTTTTTTGTATGGTTATGTAAAGAGGAGGGATGAAACGCATGTCACTAAAAGAGATATGAGTTTACATGTGGATGGATGGAGACGAAGGCCAAAGAAAAGATGGATGGAGTGATTGGAAAGAAAAGGGAGTTAGTCATAGCGTGGCGGGTGACAGGACAGAATGGAAGAATAGACGTGTCTCGCCGACGACAAATAATACTCAACAAGCGGAAGACGATGATGACGGTAAGATCCATGAACAGTCCCATTAACTTACTTCGGCAACGGTTTCGTCCAGTGATTATCCAGCCGGTTCACCTTCATGATGTCGTTGAGTCGCTGTAGGAGACTGAAGTTCTCGCTCTGTATATGGTTTTTTCTGTCCAGTTCGCGCTGGTTCTTCTTCAGTTTGAGAGCGACGTGCGGCCGGGCCGCCGGGGCTCGGTCGTCTATCGCTGGCAAAGCAGATCTTACCTCGAAATACAACAAAACTAGGGTTTGACTTAATCCGCAATATTAGGGCTACGGTTTTTCTTAGCCTTTAGTTTTCCACTGCTAGTCAAAAGCCTCATTATGTATTCAAAAACTGGGTAAGTGCGTGTCGGACTCGCACACTGAGAGTTCCGTACAAACCACCAATGAAAACAGTTCAGATCCCGAAATGAGTTACAAAAATTTGAGATCGCAGTCAAGACATAATAGTTAAATAAAGAAAAAAAAAAAAAATCCTACCCCAGCAATCGGTTTGATTATGATGCAATAAAAAGGTCAAATATATCAATTGTTTCGTATTTCAAACTAATGTAATGGGCTTGTTCTACTAAAGTACAATAAAAATGCTAGGTAATGCAGGTATTGTAATCCATCTGTTTTGTATGAAAACACGAACTTTAATCATTGACTCACTTTTGAACGATGATCTTTGAATCTGCGGTCCTCCCACGGCTGGATCAGTAGTTTATCTCTACGCGATAACATTCTACGATAAATTCTATAACACGAAACAAGCAACAGTCGTGATCGTGGTACCGCTTTGATTTTGAATGTTTTTGTTTAATCAATAGCTGTTTTGTATCTAATGTAGTAACAGGAAAAAGCTTTCGGTAACTAGGACCAAGTTCGGTCTTTGTTAGTGATGTAAGCCCATTCCCTAATCCATAAGGATAGAGTACCTAGTGAGTGAGAACAGCGTGGTATGTAGTAGACCCTGAAGGGGCTCAGGCAAGCGACTTCTATAATGTTTGAATAAAATTTATAAACTTTTGAAAATACGTTTACAGAAGACTGAGAAGTATAATCAACCTCTCTGCTTGGCGTTTGTGGACTACGAGAAAGCTTTGATTCAAGATTCAAAGATTCAAAAGCATTTATTTCAAATAAACCATTACAGGCACTTTTGAAAGGTCAAGGAGTCAGTCCGTCAGAAAAAAAAAAATGATGCTAATTGCACATTCCAAAGCGTAGATCTCTATGGAGAAGAATGTGCAAGAAACTCCATGGACAGAGTGTCCATGGAGTGTCTCCATGGACAGAGTTTCAATCATTTTATGTTTTACAAATATCTCGGTTACATGTTTCTTGTTGCTGCTGTTATGTGAGAACAATGTTAATAAAATTAAAAGAGGAAAAAAAATAAAAAGACATTCTAAGTATAGATATTAAAATAAACCACTGGCAGCTAAGAGATGACCAGTCTCAACTGACAGCGCCCGTTCACGGACATGACGCGTATATCAGCACCACTCAGCTCAACCATTTTGAAGGGAACCGAATGATCCAACACACGCGCCACCATCAGTGAGAGATTTGAGTGAGCATGACAAACTCTCAACTGCCATGCTCATTTACGTCAAACAAGTCCAATATTTATCAAAAACCATAAATTGCTCCATGGTACTCACATTTACAAACTTTGAAAATAAATGCTTCTACATTATACAATAATAATTTAATATTAAAAAAAAAGATAAAAAAGTATTTTCCAAACTAATCAATTTGTACGCCCGGCTGGTAGTGGAGCTGGACCAGCTTTAACCCAAGCATTTTTATCTTGAATATAATCCTCCAAGTTATAATATGCCCGTCTACATAGTGTGCGTTTAATACAAGATTTAAATTTCGTTTCATTGATAAATGATATTTATTTTGTAATCAAATGTGGAGGGTTATGGGTATGATAAATAAATGAAAACCCACCCAAATTTTCTTTTATTTTTAATCATGTCTTTATTGTATAAGATTTGACGAGTATATTCCAAAAATATAAATAAGTTACACAGTTAATCGAAACTGACGTGTAAAAAAAATATTAATTTTTGCAATTTTTGCTTTTAGTTCATTTTTTTTTTTTTAAATGGCAGTTATAATCTTTAATCTTTTAAATTATTACTTATTTATCACTGTCAATGTGTATAAAACGAGTGATATTGTTTGTATATGTGAATTGGCAGAACAGGGAATGTGGGGGAAGTGTTCATTGAATAAAACACCGGACAGCAAATTAATAAATAAATTATTGTTAAATATTACATACTGCACTTACATTGGCTCGTTACATCGGATAATATACATTCACAAAAACGTACAAACACAAGTTCACAAATACAAATTATAAAATAATAATATACTTTGAGCAATATAAAAATAAAAAACCGAATCACTCTATAATCTATACCTAGTTATACTATTAAAACGTTTGATACAGTAATGTAGTTTAGTCGATTTTTGAAAAACTGGTAGGGCGGTACTTTAGTACCCAATACTTAAGTTTTAAGCTAATCATCGCAAGTGTTATTATAAAAAGCTTTAGGAATGTAAAGTCGGCTTTAATTCCTTTCTAAGTTTGGCATGTTTATTTTATAAAGCTTGTTAAAATTAGTGCACTAGTTTTCTCATTCGCAATCAATTATTCGTTTGAATATACAACTCATGACACTGTCTTACTCTCGATAATTCCAAACAATTCAATAATTATGTCCATCTTAATAATAACCCCGTGCTGGTCGCTACTGGCTTTGTGCTTGCAATCAATAATGCGGCTTCAACTGCTCCAACGTTCTAGGAAGACTTTTGTTATACAATTATATGTGTTTTGAACCTCAGCTTCGTGATAAAAATCTCTTGATACAAATCCTTTAAGCCTATGGTTCAAATGTACACGGAATTCATTTTAAAATAACCCGATTCGTCGAATACATTTCAACTTGTATCTAACATTTCGTTTGTAAAAAAATCGCTCAAAACCTGTAGCGGCGGTACATTTTGCTATTTTTTTTTTTTACTAATAAATCTCTACACTGAGTTTGCCTCGCATTTAATTCTAATTACATTATTGAGTATAAAACGTATTAAATACATCAAAAAGATCTAGTAACTTACGATCACTGCGTTTTGAGATATGACTTGTGTCGGACTTGTTCATTACGACTCGTATTTTGAGGAGCTTGGACTCTTGGACAGATACTCAACCAATTATTCCTGAGAAACATAGATATAACTTACAAATATGCATTTTGATGAGAGATATACTTAAAAAAAAAACTTGTTTCCTGATTGCCTTGTGGAGCAAGCTTTTTGTGAATAATAACACTCATAAATATGTATATTCACAAAAGTATACCTACTTACATAACGTATGATAATAATCATTTCTCCAATATATAGGTTCAATGAACTTCTTATTTGAGTATAGACTCCATCGAAAACTAACTCTCCAAACACTATAAAATATTATTTTTCGAAACTATAAAGGATATTCCAATTAATAATCTTTTTTACAATTTATGGCAGCATATGCATATTTACATTACATAAACGATACAAAAACGCCTAATTAATCTCATTTTCGACCATTCCCACCTGTGTCTAGACAGAAGTCATATCTCAAAAGTATCACATGTAATTAATTATAGTGCGTTACCAACGTCGGGAAACTTCGCCATTTCAAGGATGTTTTCCATTCAAATTATCTAAGGAAATTATATCTGCTACATTACAAATAACTGAAACATTTTTTGTTTGATTGTTCTTTACATTCATATTTGATAATAAGTATCAATTTAGCAAATGCAACTGAGACCAGAGAACTTCATATACACGATCATAATTTTAGTTTACTTTTCAAATAGGTTCTGTTAAATTATTGAGACCTTGGTAAATTAATCTCAAGTTAGTCAAGTCGTATATAATGCGTTACTATAATATAAATGCAAATAATCGTTCACACACGCGCAGAATTATTACAAACCGAGGAAAACACCCTCGATCATCTATCGTACAGTGTTACATGTAACCTAATCTCTTATCGCTAAGTTTTCGCATACAAAAATCTCTACACTTGGTGCATCATCAACTGTCAGTGTGTAAAATAAAAAGTCCATACAAAAATAATGATCCTGTGTAAAAGCTATTTACTTAATACTTGCCTTTGTGGAGCGTTACCAAGTTGGACATTACACTACACAAGATAATACAGGTGCTACAACTGAACATGTCAAGGTTTAACTTAAAAATAATTGTTGAATGTGATTCGCATTTTAATTTATATATTGTATCTACAAAATCAATATATTATAAACAAATAATATGTATAAAACAACAAACAAGCTGCCATTGTTATTTAATACGTGTGGATCGAATTGTAGAGTGCGCGCGCAACGTGCCCGGGCTGCGTATAATTTATAATACATAACGTACAACCCTCAATTCCACTTAATAATAAAAAATTCGAAGTCACGTGTGACACCATGTACTGATAGTTATCGCCGAGAAGAACCGAGCGAATAAGACTTACGTCAGTAATTTAAAGCTAACATTATTATAGATTAAGAATTCAATTTTAAACCTTGAAATGAATTATATATTTATTTATATTAATCATACATCATGGTGTATTTTGTGACTGGAGCATAATCATATTATTTCATCCTTAGATTAGGTCACTCGGACAGATTGCGCGCACGCAGATTTACAAAAAAGTAAATAGAATTGTAACATAAGGAGAGCTGTTTGTGATGTCGGCGTATAATATTGACTAGCGATTGTCACCTCAGTGGAAATCAACCCGTTGAGATTCCATGCCCACCCCACTAGTTTAGACTACATTATTTATACCGTACATGTACAGTAAACGAGATCAACTGCCTTTGACTTGGCATAATTAATTATCCAATAGTTCAGACCAGACACAGTGACTGACGATTTCTATTTTTTCTTACATACACGCGATACCACTGAGCGTTCACAGACAGAAGTGAAACCCCACCAAACAATTTGTCCACATTTAATCTATAACCTTCCATAAAATCTCCCACTTGACAATGTACGTATAAACTAGTGCGGTACCAACCAAACATTACCTAATTCGTTGTCGTAAAGACTAAAACGTAGGAATATTGTTTACTCATGATATATTTGACTACGCGATTTCACTAGTCAGACTTATACAGTTGGTGCGTCGCCGTCGGCGCCAGCGAGGGAACTCGACTGTCGCGCGAGCTGCAGGAGAGGGTGCGACTGACTGTCACGATTGAACAAATAATATGCTTTATAAAAAAGGAATGTTCTTATTAATACTTTTTTGAGCTTTGTTTAGCTTGAAATGTCAAATTCGACGAGACATCAAATAAAAATGCCTCGAAGAAGTTAAGTATAAACATTTAACTCTTTTTTGCGTCTCTATAGTTTGTGATCAATACACTAAGTACAAGTACACTAAAGCTACAGTAATGTCTCGAGCCGTCAACTACTTGACTGCCAATCGCACCGGAATCCTCAAAACGATGAGCGCGTTAGAAAAACCTTACAAAATTCCCACTCACTTACAATAAGTTGCCTTCCTTACACATTCCACGATTTTCCCTGATCATGACTTACATTATATCTTACTTAGCCAAACATCACAACATACGCGTCCGTGTATATTTAGTTATACATCACAATCTGAAGCGTCCACTCAGTATATTCGGGGTACTCCGAGACGCGATCATCGATTATAATATGCGTAAAACACGGTTTAACTATAACTCATTATAAAAATTACACTATCGAACTTACCTAAATAATATGATATAAAATGTTATTAAACACTAATAGAGATAAAGAAGCCAATTTTTGGTTTTGTTATTATTGTTTGATTAATTTCAGGCGTTGCATCAACGCCGTGTATCCTAAGTAGTGACAAGTGTTGGTACGAACAGATTCGTGCCGATGTTGTACTACTGAGTGATGTGTATCGTGCGGGAATCTGTTCGCCTCGATGTCGACTACTTTCGTGCAAAACCCTCACTAACGGTGGTCGGTTCCGATCGAGTGTGCGGAGCCTGGATACAAATTTCGTACAAAATTGACAATGCATATACGGAAGCTCTGAACTAGTTTTAACGAGTAAATAGTGGACACCGGAGTACAAAACGGGAAACGCTAATTGTAATTACACATTTGTACGGAACGGCTCGTAGACCCGAAATCAAACGAAACAGATTTTGTAGGAAATGAATATATCACACTTGTCAGGCCACCCTATATCAATAGTCTATAGTTGTGTCGTTTTAGCATGACAATAGCGGTCATTGAGCCCTAGTTTTTCTAGCATATACAATGAAAAAAAAAAACGGAATTAAAGTCTGTCAAAATCCTGAATCAACATCAGAACTTGATTCTCAAAATTTTAGAAATATTAAAAAAGAAATGGTTTATTTTCTGATTTGCTAGAAAGGAAAGGGAGCAGTGACCGCTATGGGCATGGCAGAACGCTTGCACTATATGAAGCATGTCGGTAGTGGCGTGGTTCCGTACTGTCGTGGTGGAGGGCGCTCAGCAGGGCTGCGTGGCCTTGGGCAGCGGGCGCACGAGGTAGAGCTTCTCGCCCTGCTTGTTGGTGTAGATGGGCGCGCGCTGGTAGTGCGCCACCAGCTGCTCCAGCGTCGGGAACTTGCGCTGCCCGATGCAGTACAGGCTGCCCTCCACGTGCACGCGGAAGTGCTTGTTGCGGCCCGGCGCCTTCAGCGACACCGAGTAGTCACCCACCTGATGGCCCATACGTGATTCGTGAATGACATGTTTACAAATAAATGGGTGCAAAATCGAAAGCAAACGAGAACATTATGCATCAATTCATTTCTTTTTATTTAATTTTAATTTACATTAATGCTCGTATAACAGAACATTGTCCATGTCACAATTAAACAATTTATTAACACGGTTCATGTAATGTCGTTGCCCTAATTCAACAGTAAGATATCTTAAAAACACCAAATTGAGATAAGTTGTGCCTGTAAAAAAAAATCTCTTGTATCCGATTCAAAAACCGGATATATAAAAAACGCAACCTAAATGGCTAAAATTCAACATCTCATTGAGGCATTTATGAATATTTTTACCAAATACTAGTCCAAGATTCTAACTAAGTATCTAGAGGATATCTAGAAAATTAGGAAAATTATTACTTTTCTTTTATTTCTACACATAGATTTACCACCAGACCTTTAGACCAGTGGGTAGACTGAAGGAAAGAAGCTTAGCAATAAGGCTTTCAGCCAGACCCTGTCGAAAGCCTCCGAGATATCAAGAGAGACGGCATGCGCTACCCATGCTTCTCGATTGATTGATGTGAATAGCATACGCTAGAAGGTCCCTAGCAGACTGCTTTTGTCGGTCACTGAGGATCTCATTAGCTTCTGGGTATGCCAGAAGCACCCGTTCCATACTCTTACAGAAGATGGACGTGATAGAGATGGGTCGGTAGTTTGCCGAGTCAGCTCGACTGCCCTTCCTGGGCATAGGGTCCACGTTAGCTTGCGTCCAAGTAACCGGCACTTTTCCAGTCTCATATGAGAGGCGAAATAGGCGTGTCACAATTTGAGACGATTCAGGTACACAAGTTTTAATTATGATTGCTGGCATCCCGTCGGGGCCACTAGCTTTGATTACGGAAGACCCTGCGAATTGCGAATGTCCTGCTGATGGATGCGAATGTCTGACATACTCGTCACGCATCGATCAGGAAAAACAAGGGGCCGCGCGCCATCAGAGTCCAAATGCGAAGATTCCGCAAAAAGAGAAGGAAGTAAGATTGCTTTCTCCTCCGCGGTGTGGGCCAGCGAGCCAGGCTGAAGTGAGGGAACGGCAGAAGTTCGATTCAACCGACTTTGCCAGGAACCAAAACGCATTACTACCAGCAGGGTATGAAGCAAGTTTATTCCCGATTCGGCTAATGTGGATCACCTTCTTGCAGGACATGGTAGCCTTGTTAAAGGACTTCTTCTTAAGAGTCACGTCACTTGCTTTGCGCATACGAGCGTCGGCCCAAGCTCGGTACGCCGCGTGCTTAAGCGCGACTACGCGATCACAATCGGCGCCACACCATGAACATGTTACGACAGAGAACGGAATGTAATGTATACGTACGTTGGTCTCGGAGTCCCGGATGAGAAAGTCCCCGTCGTGTCCGTGCGTGTTGAGCAGCGCGTCGCAGTGCGTGCGCGTGATGGCGCCGTAGTACCACGCGCGCCCCGCCAGCGCCGTGCCGCCCGCCACGCCCGCCACGGGCCGCCCGCCTTCGCTGCCATCGCTGATGGAACACATACCACACATTCATTACACAATGCTGCTAGAAAACTGACCAATTACATATTGCAATAAGAATCTTTTTTGATCTCTCAAAGGCTTAAGACACGTGACTTTAAATAGATACTTTAAATACTAGAAACAGGAACAAAATTTTTTTAAAGGCGTATTCATACTAGGATTAAAATTGATAATTATCAAGTTATTATTTTAAAATTTAATCATATTCGTTAGAATTTTCACTTGCTATTTTTATAAATATTATGTCAGATTTTTTTTTTAATTATCAATGGTCGCGTTCGTACTGTTTGAAGGGTTTACATTAACTGGTCTATGTGAACATGGCTTTCTAATTTGCTATGTTCTAATTGGTCAAAGGTCACGACCACAGAACAGAGAATACACGTAGAAGTGCCCCTACACTGGCTAAGCAAGGGAACCAGTGTCGTCAAACCACACATTTGGATATCAAATCATAAAAAACAGTGACATGATTGGCTACAAATTACGGACACTACTTCTACAAATCATCTTCTTATTGCTTGCAAAAATGAAGTCTTATTACAACAAGCGAAAGTTGTTATTATTTGACATGACACGAATAATAAACACGTCATTCGTCTAAAAACCTTATATAGACCAATTTACAACGAGTTCAGATACTCAACGCTAGATGGCGCTATAACCAATTAATTCTATTCAGAACGCTATTATCTTTGAAATAGATGTCATATTCGCATGCACATGTAATCTCCTTTGCTAGTCAGTTAGAGATGTAGCATGTGTCGATAATTTAATATTGATGTTACTTATTTTATTACGGGTGAGCAATGTAATAATTATGAACAAATGCTGAATAATGGCAAAGGTTGATTATCTCTAAAATATATATTCTTAAGAAGTATTTGTATGTTTGTATGTAGGGAGGGGGTGAGGTAATCTTATTTTGATATAATCAAGTACGCGGGCGAAGCCACTAAAAGAAGCAAGTGTTAAATGAAACGATAACAGATAGTGCTAAAAATATTTTCTGACCTTGAAATAACACATATTTATTTAATAATTGTAACCGTTCTAATAGTTTCATGTTTAATTTTAAATAGGTGATGAAAGCGTATATTAATATATTTTGCTGTAATAGCATTCATTAAGTCGGCTCCATTGTCTTTCATAGATTAGACATAGGAAATTCCCTTAGTTGATGATAGGTTATGTCTTAGAATATTTACGGCTCAATAAACTGGCGCATTATTTTAGCGATGATATAAACTTTTTTCAAAAGAGTATTTAAATACTTCAAAACTGAAATATTAAAATAAGCATAAGCAAATACCTACAAATACATAATAGTACATTATGATATAAGTGTGTAATGTAGGAGGTTACCGTCGAGGCGGTATTAAGACCCGAGTCGTGGCGAGGGTCTTAAGAGAGCCAAGAACGGTAACTCACGTGTATGGTACGACGTTTTCCAATACACTTGTGAAGAAAAATAATTTAGCTAACTAATATTACAACGGTAAAACTAGTAAAATTGTTCATAACATGGCGGTAAAAAATTAAATCTGTTTTCATAGGCACGCGCTAGGCTATGGCTATATGGTCTTTTGATCATTGCTTACTCGTCACGCCAAAAACCGCGCGCATCTTAAAATGACGGCTTGCTACATATCAGTAATCTGTACCATAGACCACAAACAATTTTTATTTTTTCGTATTCAAAATTTGTTTTGCGAACAAAGAGGTTATAGCTACATTACAGTACTAGTGCATAATGGTAATCAAAATGTCACAGTTTGGTAACAGGTGCCATTATATACCTACGTGTAGTGCAATAAGAGCCACTTTCTGAGCAGGTGTATTGAAAATACATTTGACTTTTTTTGAGGTCTATCCAGAAGTTAAGGTCCGGTTCTACTCATTTTGACCTTTTTTAAACCTATGGAAATCCACAAATATAAAAGAGAACACCATGAAAATTTATTTGATTAAAATTGACTAAATGGCCAAGGGCTTGGATATAAATTAGTTGGCTCGATAAAAAAAAATCGCGAATCTGACCCTAATTTAAGATTTCAAACGTATTTATCTACGAGATTACGTTACGGAACTATTTGAAAGTTACAAAAAAAAATAAAGCTTGTTATTTAAAAGCGCTTCGCAAGAACAAAAATCTTGAATAGTTTTTGTTATTTATATAAAAATAAAACCGCTGTTTTGGGCCGCGAAGACGACATAATCCCGAGCGAAGTTCATACAAAAAAAACAGTGACTAGAACCGGCCCTTAATGTATTACGGTTAATAATATGTGAAACTATTAGCTGCTGCCAGCGAAAACTATCCCGAGGAATATACTTTCGTGATGGACCACATCACCCATGTACCATTCAGGTTTCATTAAAATCCGTTCATCCTCTTGGGCGTGCATACAAACTTGCGGCTTATAATATTAGTTACTTCGCACCTACTTCGGGCAGATGCAGGCTGTGTTGCTAAAACCTCAAGGTTTCTGTGCAATCTTAGTTTAATATTTATAAATTATATACATGAACATCAGTCTGACATCAATATTCTTGATGATGGTTTCAGTCATGAAATGAAGAGTTACATTTACTCTTCGAACATTTGATTTTTCGAACGTATGAAAATCGGAAAACTAACAAATCGCATTTACGAATTTCGGTAAAATAAATTTCGTGATTTTGAATAATAGAAATTATAATTCTTAGGTATTATGAAATTAGGACTTTTGAAAATCAGAACATCGAAATTCGGAATAAAATATTTCGGAGTATTTGGGTGTTCCCATTTGAGGGACTTAGCCGAATTACAACTATGAATCACTATTTTCCTAACGCGAATGGACTAGTAAGAGTCATGAACAGTTCTAATGCTCGCATACACTAAAAACCAACTAAACATGTTGAGTTAAGCTCCATCTAGCAAGAGCATTGTGTTGCTCGGAGCCATCACTTCCATTTTAGAGTCTATTTTAGTTGGTGATAAAAAGGTGTGATATAGACGTACCTGTAAGGGGTGGTGAGGTAGTCGGCGAGCTCCTGCAGGTAGTTCCTGGGCACGAGCCCCACGTGGCCGCGAGAGTCGCGCGCGCGGAACCACTCGGGGTCGGACGGCGGCCGCTCGATGATCTCCAGCCGGTCGCCCTTCTCGAACGACAGCTCTTGCTCGTTGTTCGACGTGAACGAGTACAGCGCCACCTGCGGGGAGTACTGGGCGGGATGCAGCACGACAACGTAACAACCTACATATACTACTTTGAATTTTAAATTTACTATTAGTAAAAATAATCCAATCCAATGGAACAAAGGTGTGGTGGTGGTACTTTTCTTTAAAAAGGGTGACTATGCCCTGCTTAAGAATTACAAGCCCATCTCGCTTCTGAGCCATGTCTACAAACTGTTTTCCAGAGTTATCACGAATAGTCTCGCGCGCAGGTTCGCCGACTTCCAGCCTCCCGAACAAGCCGGATTCCGAAAACGCTTCAGCACCGTAGACCACATACATACGCTTCGGCAGGTTATACAAAAGACCGTATAACCTACCCTTCTGTTTAGCGTTCGTGGACTACGTGAAAGCTTTTGATACGATAGAGACTTGGGCTGTACCGCAATCTCTTCAACGGTGCAGATTGACTATCGGTACATCGAAGTGCTGAAGTGTTTATACAAAAACACCACAATATCAGTGCGACTTCAGGACCGGACCTCGAATCCTATCCTACTGCAGCGGGGTGTCAGGCAGGGAGACGTCATTTCTCCGAAACTGTTTACTGCTGCAATGGGGGATGTCTCCAAGGTTCTGGACTGGAGTGGACTAGGCATTAATGTCAATGGCGAGTACATTATTCACCTTCGGTTTGCCGAGAACATAGTAGTCATGGCTGAGGCTGAGACTACGAAGGAGCTCAGTACAATGCTCGGTGACCTTAGTAGAGCTTCCGAAAGAGTGGGTCTTAAAATGAACATGGACAAAACCAGTCATGAGAAATAACCATGTAGCACCCACTCTGATCAAGATCGGAGACTCTACACTCGAAGTTGTAGACGATTACATTTACCTGGGACCGACAATCCAGTTAGGTAGGTCTAACTTTGAGAAAGAGGTCAATCGTCGAATCCTACTTGGCTGGGCAGCGTTCGGGAAGCTGCGCGGTGTCTTCTCATCCAACATACCACAGTGTCTCAAGACGAAGGTCTATGACCAGGTTGTGTGGCCAGTGATGACATATGGTACTGAAACATGGTCGCTCACCATGATCCTCATCAGAAGGCTTACAGTCACCCAAAGGGCTAAGGAAAGGGCTACGCTTGGGGTTTCCTTGCGTGATCGCATCAGGAATGAGGATATCCACAAGAAAACCAAGGTCGCCGACATAGCCCGAAGAATCGCTAAACTAAAGTGGCAGTGGGCAGGACACATTCATTGCTCGTAGAACGGATGGCCGATGAGGCCGAAAGGTTCTAGAGTAGCGACCGCGCACCGTAAAACGTAATGTTGGAAGGCCTCCCACAAGGTGGACTGATGACCTGGTGAGATCACGGGAATGCGGTGAATGAGACGCACAGGACCGTTCGTTCGTTGTGGCGGCACTTGGGGGAGGCCTATGTCCAACAGTGGACGTCCTTCGGCTGAAATGATGATGATGATCCAATCCACACAAACTTCATTCGTTATAATGCTCGGACAGTGTGAATCAGGTTCAAACAACCTAACACTTTTGTTCATATATGACTTCATATATGAACAAAGGCAACCAGTAGTAATAATAATAATCGTTTATTTCAGGCATTAAGCCCATAGTAACAACCAATATTACCCTTACATCACATTATAATAAACAGATTAAAAATAAATAAATACATTGCAATTATAATATTGTTGCTGCATTAGTGTGTTTTGTATAATGATAAATAAATAAATAAAACTCACCACGATGTCGAGTACGTTTTCCGCCATAGCGTACGTATGCACGGGGTCTTCATTGTCGCCCTCTTCGCTGGTATAGTTCGAAGGGAACCTGTGGACAAGTTTCTTCGTTGATTATATCATAGTAAGTATAACATAAAAAGTTGCCATTGATTCTGTTAATTTATGAGTTGTACTAACTTGTCTTATTTTATCTATAAAAGGAAGTTGGAATTAGACCAAAAACGCCACTACCTCAAAAACCAACAACTATCATCTATCATGTCGTCAACGGTACTCTGACATATCCGCTCTGTGCTCGCAGTTTTGCGGCTAAGGTTGTATCAAATCATATAGCAGAACAGCAAATCTGAGCTCGCAACCATCATAAGAAACTAAGGAATAAGATCGTTGCGGCCGAAATCGGCTAGATGGCATCATAAACATTTTAATAGTCTTTTATGCATGACTAGAAGTCTGCCCAGGCTTTGCACTCGTGAAATACACACTAAATAGCCTATGTCCGCCTGAAATAATGTAGAAATTTTTCTAGTGGTTCTGGTAATTACATGATATAGATACACAAACTCACATTATTCACACTCTCTCTATTAATAATTATACTATAGATAAGGTGATTAAATTTGACATCCTGTCCTACTAATATAATGTAAGCCTGAGGCCGGGTTTTCGGATTGAGTATTATGTGATAAGAACATCTCAAACCCTATTTAAGCGTTCGATTACGGAGATGCGGCGCGTTGCGCGGCGCGTGGGGAGGTCCGTCCTGCATTGTCATACGTTTGTGTTTGCGCGAGCGATGACGCGGCCCGCTGCTGCAATATACGTCGAGACGCCCTACGCGCCGCGTCTCCGTAAACATGGCCTAAAGCCAACTTTTAACAGGTTTTCAGACGAAAGTAGAGTTTGAGAAATAATAATAGCCTTAACAATCTAATAAACAGCTCAGTTAATGAGATATAAGAATTATTTTCCGACATCAGGTTTTAAAAGATTGTTTTGCTTTCACATAGACCTCTCCATATTCTTCCACAGTTCGCGGTTTTCTTTTCTACATTGTTTCATGCGAGTTTGAGCTACTAATAATACTCAACTTCAAATAGTCAATTCAGAAATTGAGGGAGTGTTTTTGTATAAATAATTTTGGCGAGGACAGAAGGACAGTTCAATATCTTTTTATGACGTAATTCATGTAACGCAGTAGCAGAATTGTGTAATTTGACGTTATCCTATTAGTTCTACTAAGTATGAGTTGTTCATAAACACAATTATTTATTTTAGATGTTTTACTTGTAAACTGTATTTTATTTGTTTCTAAGGTATTGTTAAAGCCACTGCAATAATGTGTATACAAAAGAAATATCAGAAATAAATGGCCAATGTTGACAGCACCAGTGGCGTGCGCTTCATAGAGACAGAAAGACACTGCCTACCCTACCTAACTCAGATAAATAGGTAGGTACCTAACTCATCAAATAACTAATATTATTTTAACTACGAGTAGGTACCTACTATTACTATCAATAAACGTAAATCATAATTCAGTTCCACTTTTCGAGATTCGAGCAACATCGATACCTACAAGCTACCAGCTGTTGTTCCTGGGTACAATTTCTCGACTTTAGCCGCCGACGCCGCCGTCGCGCCGCCGTCGCGCCGCCGTCGTGCAACGGGAAAGACACAAACTAATCACGACTTAGTATTTATTTGTGTGCTCTCGTGATCATGCGGATTTCATGCGTGTGCGTTCGTGTAAACATGTGGCACACAATATCATAAATAACGCACACAATCACACAGAGTAGACACTGGCTAACACGGCGATTTCCGACACTTGCCGAAGTTTACCGAACCGAAGTTCGCTATGCAACTATTTTAAAAAGTAGAATTGATTTGTTTAACTTTCTCTAAATTATGCACCATTTCTATTTTGACGTATTATTTTATACTGAATCGAGCGCCATTATTATTGTTTTCGTTTTGGTTGTGAGCTGTTATCAGATATTTAAGATTTTAGCATTGATAATAGTTTGAAGAATGAATAGTATTCACTGTGTAGAATGTTTAGGTGGTGTGTGTGTAGAGAAATTAAAAAATGATGCGTTTACGAAACTATCTTTCTGTAACAAAAACAAGTGGTAGTGAAAGGTCGTTGTACACCGGATTTGCAATTAATACAAACCAAAGGTAAAGTACATCGTAGCTTCAATATAAAACAGTATGATGCATATAATTGGCTCACAGGTTGCATTCACAGCAATCGGTTGTTTTGTTTTCCATGTTTATTATTTTCGAACTATAAAACCGTTTGGAACGATACCGGTTACGCCGATATTCATAATTTTACTACGGCAGCAAAAAAACACGGTCAATCTGAAAAACACTTAGAAGCATCCCTTAAATATCACACTTTTGGAAAAATCGTATTGAGACTCGTTTAATTTCCCAAATACAAATCGACATTGATAGGCATAACATAACACAAAAGTCGATCGGAATCGAAATATTTTTCAGCGACTTACGAATCTGTGTTGTCAGTGAATAAGGGAAATTATTTATAGATGGTTGACTTGATTTCGAAGTACGACGATTTTGGAAAACCATTTACAAAATTCCTTTAGCTCATTTATTATAAAATAGGA
The DNA here is from genome assembly GCA_958295575.1 of Leucania comma. Lineage (NCBI taxonomy): Eukaryota > Metazoa > Arthropoda > Insecta > Lepidoptera > Noctuidae > Leucania > Leucania comma. Next base: position 26,025,943 of record OY282468.1, on the reverse strand, counting down.
TTCAAAATGATTTAATGTCCAGTGTAGCGTCTGTAATGATGGAAACAATAAAAAAAAAAACAAATTGCTTCCACTGATTTTGTTGCTGTGATGGTCGATGAAACACCAGACGTCAGTGGAAAAGAGCAACTGGTACTGGTTTTATGATATTTTCATGAATCTGAAGTGTTTGATCGTTTTATAAAATTTTAATTACCTACATCATTATTTAATCGCCAAGAAGATGAACCAAAACCAACGTTCAGTAAGTATTTTTGGTAAGATAAGATTTTTAAAGTTAGTTTAGTTCTGCCTACCCTGGCTAAAAACTCTGAGCACGCCACTGGACAGCACTATACATTAATTAAGCTTCATTGGCTACAAGTGACTTCAGTTTTATTCTGAAGGCAAAGTCCTACTCATAATCAATGATAGAAAAGAAAAATACTAGTTTATATCAATAAAAAAGTAAGAATAGTTTAAACTAATAGCTGTAAATTAAGCAATAATTTCTATAAGACTGTTTGTTGCTTCAAAAGTGTTTTACTATTTATCCGCTTGCGTCTGATTAGTCAGACGTGTGTTTTTGGGTCCTATTCGCCAGGGTCGTGTGTTTGCGACAGGGTACTCTATCTCGTTTAACTCTTCAATGGCAGAAGAGCTGACGAGATGGAGTATTTGGTCGTGGATGTGCGACCTTGGCGGAATAAACGCGGTATTGTTGTCGAATATATACGACGAAAGCTGTTAAAATGAATTATGCGGAATCAGAAATTTCTTGCTTTCTCGGAGTTGGTCAAATATGTGCAGAACTTGTCAGAAGCTAGATGTCGAGTCAGAACGCTCACTAGGAGACCAATGATGTAAGTTGTGTTATTTATGCTGATGGATGCAAGAAGAATGAGTATTATGAGATGTCTGTGCTATATTGTGTCTCATTTAATTGGTGCAAGTACCTTGTAGCCATTCTAATTGATTAATAATAAAACAAACACTCACCATCCAGTATGCTGCTGATACTGTCCTCTCCACCAGCCATCATTGCTCTTCTCCAGGATCAGTATCCTGGTGCCCTTGGTGAGGGACAGCTCGTCCGGCTGCTGCGCCTGGTAGTTGTACTTGACGACGGCGGTGCCGAGCGCGTCGGCGGGCTCCACGCGCCGCGCGCCCGCCTCGCCGCCGCCCCGCACCGGCGAGCTGTTCGACGGTAAAGTCTTCGAGCCCGATCCTTTTTTCACCTTCTTCTTAATACTGGAATCGATATCGGATGTGTTAGTCATCATCGTTGGTACACAAGAGTTTGAAAGGATAGGTTTAGGCTGGGTATATAGAGCCGTCTGCACTACATTTAGATATAATTTTTCAGGCCGCTTTTAACTGTCTCTGACGTTCAGTTTCAGCACTATTTTAAAACCAGTGTATGCGTGTACAGGTGTTCATTCTGTAGCAGGAGCTAGAGAACTAATGTGTTTATTGTTGTTATTTCCTCTCAAACATTGTTTGGGTTATTTGATAGGCGCTTGTTTTCTCGCGATGTTTTCCCTCATTGTCTGACGACAGTGACACATACATTATATTGTATTTGAATGAAGCCTTGCCGTGCAGGCGTGCTATTTACGTCGACATCTCGACATTCAGTATAATAAAATGAAACTATGTGTTTATGTGGTGTTTACGGCTTTGAAAGGTGTCGTAACGAACTGTGGTGCACAATCTACTAACAAAATTATCAATATCAATTGGATGTGTGGCAATATACAGTAAGAATGAAAAATACCCAGCAAGTACCAGTCGGATTCGCGCACGAAGTGTTCCGTACCATTATGTATACATTAGACACTATAATTATGATAACTATTATTAATATCGAGCAAAAAACGGCAAAAAGATCACGTTTGTTGTATGGCAGCCCCCCCCCCCACTTAAGTACTTATTTTATTCTGTCATTCAACAGAAATACCTCCATCATGTGTAAATCATTGTCTAGTTATTACAGTTTTTACCCTTTTTTAGGACTTCGCTGTCCGTCTGTCAAGAACCGCGATAGCTAGACGAATGAAAGTTGCACAAATTATGTATTTCTGTAGCCGTTATAACCACAAATACTAAAAACAAAATAAAATAAATATTTAAGGGGGGCTCCCATACACCAAACGCGATTTTTTCCCTTTTTTTTTGCTTCATATCAATAATGGCAACAGATAAGCACTTGAAATATTCACAAAATACTCAGTTGTATTTTTACTTCAGTTATAAATAAAAAAAAAAATATTAAATAAATATTTAAGTGGAGCTCCCATACAAAACACGCAATTTTTTGCCCATTTTGTTTTTGTTCTGTTGTTTACCTTGTGAATGGTACAGAACCCATCGTGCGCGAGGCCGACTCGCACTTGGCCGGATTTTTTTTTTTAGGAAAATATCCGACGACATCTCCTACCCTTGGGCGGAGCGGGAGATAGTGTCGGATTTTTTTCTGACTAAAACCCCCATCTTTTTTTAGAATTCTTTTCAGAAGGTCGAAGCCTGCTGGGGTCAAGGGCAGACCCTTGACCCCAGAAGGCTTCGACCTGCTGGGCCCCTACGGTTTGCAGACAACTCCTTGAGGCGCGCGTGGTACCTTTTACCCTTTGGGTACGGATCCGTAAAAAGCTGAGATTATCCTTATACACTTGAAAGAATTAAAACATATCTGCTAATATGTCAATGATACCCGCATGTATAATAACAATATTGCAATAAATCAAATCAAGGAGACAGCAATAATTTAACTGATTAATAAGGTTGTACAGTGTGGTAATTACACCCACTGATTACCTTATCCTTCACACATAGTAATTACCATTTTCCCTCACATTTCAACAATACGGAAAGAGAAACAGCTGATATCCGCTAATAATATGTTTGTTAGGATACTTCACTGAGCACTCATTTTACTACCTATATTGATTTGTAAGTGATATCTTTTTTTTAGGTGGGTGTTTCAAATAACTTTCGCTTTGGGTAGAGCGTCGTGTCATGATGGTCCAGTGTTTATAGCACCTGCCTCTTCTGTATGAGATTGCGAGATCAAAACTAAGAAGTCCCAATATGAATTGTCATATGTTGTACTTTTGTGTTTATCTAAGACATTACTGACAACCGTACCTCGGAAAGCACGTAAAGACCCGGTTATCATTCGTAGATCTTAGATAGTCGTTACAAGTCAGACGATAGAAAGTCTGACCATCCCAGTTTGCTGCGAGTGCCCAGTAACTGGGTTGTGGTGGTCTGAACCATCCCTGCATCCGGTTAGATTGCAATACCCCAAGTTAGTTGGGAAAGGCTATTTTTCGCGAGAATTAATAGATGAAGAGTGGGAAATAAATCGATCTTCTGACTTCTCCACTGTAACATGGGACTTCATATTTTGAGGTAGTTCAGGAATGCAATTTGACAAATTTTCCAATAACAATATTAACAATATTGTAAATTGTTGGGGCAAGTTCAGGGAATTAGTTAACGTTGCAGCGTCACGTAGGCTATAGTGTTTGATTTTACTTATTAGTTTTGATTTTGCCGCTTGTCAAATTGTCTAACAATGACAAACAGCGATGTCAAATTGACCAACAATATGCTCCGCGTCACTTGAATGCGTTATAAAATGTTGGGGGGCAAGTTACGGAACTCTAGGTAATGTTCACGTCGCGTTTGTTTGTGTGAGTTTTTGACCCTCAGATAAATTAGGGGACAAAATCACCCAACTTGATGCGCAACGCTCAATCTACGTGTCGCTCCACGTGCAACACACCCCAGTGTCTAACTTACTTGCCCGCTAGCATTACACGATATATTCACGTGACCCAGGAGGTGTTGGACAATTGGAGCGTAGCTGGTCAGATAGGGGACATTATTTGAGACTTAAAAGTAGCATCAATGCATTATTATAAAAATAAAATCAGATAGTGTGAGATAAAAACTATGAAAAATATCGCCGATTTATATTTATCGGGTAAACAAACAGATTAAATGTTTATGCATTTTTGTTAAAAATGCAAGCTTGATAGCTTCAATGCCACCTTTGTAACACAGATAAACACTCAAGATCGTGTTGTTTGTTTTGGGTATATTCTTAGAGATTACCTACTTTAATATGGATTTGATATTATGTAGTGAAGTAATATTTTAATATGGAGGAGTACGATGTAGGAAAACGCAACGTTGGAAGGCCTCCCACAAGGTGGACCGATGATCGATGGATGTGAGATGCACAGGATCGGTTGTTATGGCGACGGTTGGAGGAGGCCTATGTCCAACAGTGGACGTCTTTCGGCTGAAATGATGATGATGTAGCATCGCCATATAGTGTGTGCCAGAAAACTGCGGCGTCTTTAATCTTTCGCTTGGCGGGCCGGACGGTCTCGAAGGCTAGTACGCAAACGGAAAAAGAAAAGAACAAATCTTCAAATTACCTAATATCTCATTAGTGTTTTTATTATTATTTTAGAGTCCTTAATTTATTACTGAGATAAGTGGTTTTTTTTTTATGGTAGGTAAAATCATCCAATGACAAATCCCGCCCTTGAGATAAGTGGTAAATTTTCATATATTCTCTTAATACAAATATATATATATATTCCCAATTTTAACTAATTATTTACGTTACACATTCGTATTTGGGTCACAGATATTCATGTGTATCAAATTTGAACTTGATCGGTACTGAACCAATTTGTTCAGAACGTACTAACACTCTGAGCTAATTGGCTGTGACAGACTGACAGTCAGATAGAAGAGTGATCTTATATGGGTTCCGTTTTTTCATTCAGACTTTGAAACCCTAAAAAATAGCATATTTCTTTCACATGAAGTTTTTTGTCATGAAAATGTCAAAATTTATAATATTAGTGTGACCTAAGGAGGCATCACATTCTGCCGACTTCTTATTGTCGGCCATTGATAGGTATAATTGAATTGCCAATTGATTTGAAGACATAAAGAAGTGCGTAATTGAATGATTTAAAAACCGGCCATGATAATAGTAAACAACGGTCAAACGCCAATTGTGTAACAAACAAAGAGTCCGTTAACGTAGTCCTGATTTGTATCCACAAACACATAATTATAATGAATAGCCATCAGACCCAAAGACTAAAGTATCCTGTTGTGGTCTTCAGGCAGTTTCGAGAAGACTTCATCACGACAGCAACGTTTCAAGAGGGACGGAGAGTAGCCGCTTAGGCAAAGTTTTGAATATAATGGAATTATGGGCTCTAGACATTAAAAACCTGATATTGTTGGGCCTCCTCCTTTTTTCACTCTGTGCGCTAACTTCTGACGTTTTAAAGTGCTTATGTAGACCTATGTGAAATAAATGATTTTGAGTTTCGAGTTTTCTATAGGCCACTTTTTAGGTTAAAATTAATGATAGAAAAGACAGTTAAGTACAGCAGTTGCCAGTTTAATCAACAACTAGAAATGTCGTGACTGACTACGGCTTTTTTTATGTGGGAATCATCTAATGAGTTCTCCTGCTCTAGGATGGAGTGAGAGGGCGGAGGGTATCAGACTTTTAATGACTATAACTACACCTGTGTTGGACAGCTGCCCTTTGCGTTTTGAAATTCCCCGTGGCCCCAGCGGGCATCGGCCCTGCTGGGCCCCTACTGTTTGCTGAAATCTCTCTATGGTTTGCGCCATCCATACTACGGTGCCAATATACAAAATAGTAAATCATTACCCGCCGTCTTATTGAATAATGTGTAATAGTAAACAGTATTATCTTTTGTGTTCTTACAGACAGTGTTACATATTGTACGTACACATATTTTAGTTCCTAAACGTGATAAGATCTACACAGTAATCGCAGAAACTGCGACAGTTTTTTATGTAAAGAAGTAATTTACTGTTAAAAATGATCTTATGAAATTACAGCAGTTAAACTTCCAATCAAGGATTATTCGGGATATTACAAGTGTGACTCATAGTTCCGCATTTTGTATGACACTACTGTGTAGTTATTTTATTTATCGCAGTTTAATTAATAAATTAGGATGTAGATACCTACAGCATTTCTCAGTTCGATATCAGGTATCTACGACACACATGGCCCGATGATGATCTGGATCCTATTTTATGGGGCAGGTTCTAACATTTGCAGTATTGAGAGGGCCTGTCATGATTTTTATCGCCATTTTACACTTCAGTTTACGGAGCACAATACAAGAGATACATAACAGTTTGCAACCCATAACATAATACCCTATGGTTGGATCCCACTGCGGATTAAACACCCATTTTATCTAACGTAAAGATAGCTAAATCCCAGTGGTGGATTAGGATCCTCTTGAGAGTGTGGCCTCAGTCCCAACAGCTGGGACATTCAAAGAATCTTGAGATCGTTACCGATGACAAGAAGCAGTACCAGAGAACATTGGAAACCGACACAGGTTCCTAAATATTTTCTTGAATTTGTTAACCTATCAATAGAGAAAGAAAAGAAGAAAAAAAAACGATAATTTGAGACTCGCACAGGTCAGAACAGGACAGGAACATCTGCGATAATTAGAAAAAAATGACGCAGCGCTGGTAATAGAGCCAGGGATATTGTCACCTGGCAAAGCTTCCTGTCGCCGGTGACTGACTCGTATCTTTAGATACCCTAACATAATTAGAGATGGATAGATTCCAGTCTTATAACACATTCTCTCAAAGAAAACTCTCTGGTTTTCCCCTCACCTGTCAAACAACGAAGGCTTCTCCTTCTTAACATAGTTGCTGGGCACGTAGCCGGACTGGCTGCGCGCGTTCTGCACGCGCCACCAGTGCTTGGAGTCGTCCAGCAGCAGGTAGCGCTCGTTCTTGCGCAGGTCCAGCTCCTGCGCTCCTTGCGCCGCGTAGTCGTACTTGGCAACCACATAGCAGACGTCGTCCTGGAAAAGTGAACAAGAACATTAAAAAAATATTCAAAAAATTATGTGTTGAGCCTCCTCATTTTTAAAGTCATTTGTTAAAAGAAAGTCTATTTTCCGAAACATGCATTACAATTCACCAGATATGTCTAAACCTCGCGAGCCTATTGTGCGACGAACCGGGCATCAATACAAATTCCGTGTTACTACTGTGAATGTGCAGATTGCCCAGGCGGAAAAAGTATATATGGGCGCAAAACCAATATTTGATAATTTTGATATGGATTTAATTTGGTCACTTCCTGTTTATTTCTTTTAAAATATTGCAATATCCTGTTGAATTTAAACTAGGATTTAATTTGATAACATTCCTTCGAATTATTTAAAATATTGCGATATCCTTTTGAATTTATATAAGGATTTAATTTGATAACTTCCTTTCGATTTATTTTAAATATTACAACATCCTGTTCAATTTATAACGAATCAAATGACGACTTCCTTTCTTATTTTAAAAACATATTACAGTACCCGGTTAAACTTGAGGATTTAACTTGACCAGTTCCTTTTTATTTCTTTAAAATATTAGAGCATCCGGCCATATTTAAATAAGAATTTACTGTGACGATTTCCGTTCTATTTATTCAAAATAGTTTTCTACCTTCATAGTGAATTTTGTTACTTGTCAATTTCTGTGTATAAAAACCGATGTAATGTGTTTTGAAAGGGACTCTCTTTTGCCGCCCATGGAATAAACATCTTGAACTGAAGTAAGGTATTTCTTTATCATCACTATAATATTTCCTGCCGTTCTATATTACTGTGACTGTGAATTTTGTGTGACGTCGACATCGATGGCCATCATGCGCCGACATATACTTATGACACATTGCCTGACCTGGGACTCGAACCTAGGACTTGCGACCAACTAGGCCATCGAATTTTAGTACCTCGATATCGAGTACTAAAACAGGTATTTTTTTTTTAATTCATAGCAGGTATCTTTGTAAGATAGTCTACGTATATTACGTGTAGTGTGTAGTGTGTGCGTGGCTCCGCTTCCCTGTAACAACCGCCGACCGGTCTTTTATCATCCCGCGCGTGTTTTAGAAAGCGTTCAGGGCATTATATCAATAGAATAGCTTCAATTGTTGCGTAAACTAAATCAATAACAAATATGAGACTATTGGTAAGTAGCACGTCGTTGGTAATACTGTGACCTTGAACTGGCGTAGGATATAGGATATTACCAAGTTTCAAAAGAATAAGAGGTCACGTAAAACTGGTATCTTAAAACAGACGAGCAGCATTCCTGGAGTCTTACCGTGACGTGTTAAATTGTCAGGCGTACAAGCGATGAATAGGCAACCCTATACAATACTCGTAGCTCCATCCCTTTAACAGTTCAGTCTAGGCCGTAAACTGGATCGCGTTAAGAGCTCGTGGCCTTTGGACTGAATAGGGGGCGTTTTTGAGCACTTTTCTTTTAGGATTTTGCACCAAAAGACCCTCGGATTTTGTTCCGACCTCTTTGGACAAACAGCTTTGCTGATTCGACAATTTTTTAATTTTTCTGATGTCTGAAATACAGATTATTTTATCTAGTTCAGACACAGATGTTCCTCATAGACACATAATCTTATGTACAAACAGCAACAAAGTTTTTCAATAATTTAATGATTTGTATTTTTTTGGAAACAATAAATTTATTATTATTATTATTAATTTCTTTACGATGTCATGCTGCCTACACCGCCATTACCAACAAAAATAGCAGTCTTAGTAGCTTGACGAACCGACGATGACGACACACCGCTCGCTAGGTGTTAACGAGAAAAAAACCCCATCTGTTTATAATATGCTGCTGATTAAATTATGTAGGCGTATTACTACAATAACAGCTGATTATCTCAGCTATTGTGGAATGTGGCATATGTTTATGTCTGCGTATGGCATGGAATATCGGGTTTCGGGAGAAAAATTTGGGGTCTCCCAAATTATCTTTAATTTTTTACCGCAATCACTGCACCTATTATATTATAATAACTATGACCACGGAAAAGCAAATGGGTCAGTAATTAACACTAGTATTGCTGATCAATTACAGGCCATAGGGCCCCAGCAGGGCAGATACCCGCTAGGACCGCGAGGATTTGCTGAAAAGGAATAGTCCTAGAACACAAAGGACAACTGAAGGACCCTTGCGGGGTTTTAGTCAGTAAATGTCTGACACGCCATCACGCCAACTAGACAAGGAGAAGTCATTGGATGACTTTAAAAAAAACACGCTTGAAATTGGTACAACGGATTTGGTCTGTCTGTACCAAGGTCGAGCGTGACTCTGCGTAATTAATATTAACAGACGCTCGACTTTGGTACGGACGTACCAAATCCGTCGTATTCAATTCGAATGTGTGTTCACACTATGCCTTGATCACACGTATACCGAGCAAACGGGTGAGACAGTGCTCTCGACTGAATACTCGGTACGTAAAACATAGCGCGGAGTGCTCGGCCAAGCGCTTATCTCTACAACTCGCTTACATCACTGTCTGGCCCTTTTACTCGGTACGTGTGATCAAGGCATAAGAGTATCTCAGTTTCAAGTCACACTGCATCTGACATTTTTCTTTAAGAAAAACATTTCCACTAGGTTTGATTAATATTTGATTTAATTCATTAATTCCCAAGAGGACGCCGGCGTCCGCACACCTATTGTCTTTCTATTATGTCTCTAAATACGGTATTCAAAAGGTATGTTTAAAGAATTAATTACACAGAGTATCCTCTTTGATTTCACGGAATACTGAAGAAATATGTGGCCTCAAGAAACCATAAACAATGTAGTCATAATAAACAGAAGACTTAAACAAAAAGACTTACACAAAGCCACCAGTCCAGGATAATCGCACATGTTGAGATGAGCTTCTAATGATTAATACTTTAAGATGACTATGGAATGAATAATTTCAATAACCTACCAACTACCAATATGCTACTGTTTTATAGGATATTTTTCCTGTTTTGGTTTTAATTAACCAGCAATTGTGCATGTTTTTTTCAGTAATTAACATAAATATTAATTAGATAGCGGTTATGCTGGGGCCTCCATCAATTTGGCATATTGTCTGATATCAGACTTCTTAAGGCCTACACAGATCTGGACGACATAACAAGGGATTTAAAATTTTTACAAGATGGATATTCAAGCATATTGATATAGAAATACGATATAAATTGCTATGCTTTAAAATGATGCCGAGGCATCGAAAAGGTTTTCTTGGTCAGCATTGAAAGACGCGCCAGGGAAACTCGCGGCGAGATGCCGTGGCAGGCAACAGCACGCCAAGGACTCTGGCGCTCGTTATGACAGCCAGCGGGGTGAGGCTGGTGTAGAAAGAAGACTCGGAGACGCGGCGCGTTGGGCATTTTTTTTAGTTGCCTTTAGTATGCATTGCATAACTAAGAAAGAGGAAAGTCATTCAGAATTGTTGATTTATTATATGACAGTCACATATCATGCAGGTGTTCATTCAATATTTATATTTGAATCAGGATAATTATGTAGGGAAACCAAAAACAATCCAACATCATTCATAACATTCATGTGCTTGTGTTTATTTTTACACATTGTAAATTAATTTAATGAATTTGTTACTTTCCTGCCGGTTGTCGTTAATTTGGTTTCCAATTCAAAGAATACAAAAACAATTTTGCAGAAAGGTAAACCAACTGAAATATTTACATCATTCCATACTATTAGATTATAGATGTAAGGTGAGAGTAAATGAATAAATAAATATTATCAGCATCTCTATTGTAAAAGACCAATCACAAATGGTCATAAGAGTAAGACTTATTTCATAAATAGGTGCCTATCATGTTTGAAATTAGGTTCTTACAGTCACTTCATCTGTATGGAATTAGTACTTCCCCTTGTAATAAGTGATGATCCATGTTAACATAATACAGGGCATAAGCTATCCTGGTACCTAATTTTACAGAGTATCAAACAAAAACACACACATACATATAACATTAGTCTGGTAGTGTGATGTGATGAGTTGTTTACAGTCACCACTAGACAAGCCGGGTTAGGGGTAGGCCAATGACTAATATTAAAGATTAATAAGAATAATAAATAACATATTACTCATTTCTGAACTGCACTACAACTTTTTTTTTTTTTTTTTTATAACTATCACACAACGTCGTCTAGTCCCAAGCTAAGCAGAGCTTGTGTTATGGGTACTAGACAACTGACAAACATACTTATATGTTTCTAAATACATACATATTACAGATAAATTACACCCAGACACAGAACAAATGATCGTGCTCATCACACAAACATTTGTCCTGGGTGGGAATCGAACCCACGACCTCCGGCATAGCATTCAGGTTCACTAACCACTAGACCAACAGGCCAGTCAAACTGAATCCTACTAATAAATAAAGAAAACAAGCATTAGATATTAAGTTGTTTATTATAATTTTTTTGCAGTTTCACTGTCCAAGAAGCAGGAAAATATATGACCCCAACTTAGTTTATGTCTAAGGTAGGTACCAGATAAATTTGAAATAGAGGTCATTGACCCTCCTACAGTTATCAACATTCTTAATTAAAAAACCACAGTTCAGTTTCTACTAAAGTGTTGTCTTTTTAAACCCAAAGGTTGACTGGTAAAGAATACCCTGTGGCATTAAAGTCCGCCTATGTACCACTACTGTACATGAAGATTTAATAAATAGATAAAAAATGAAAATTGAATAAAGCTGTCTAGAACCAAAATCTATTGTGATCCTTTACATTTTCAATTAATGAAAACTTTTCATTGTTACTTTTTCAGTTAGCAATAATATTAGGACCAGGTCAATGCACTTTATTGTGAATTTATCTGGCACCTACCGGGATTGTGAACTGGAGAACCAATATGTTCAACAATGAATGCAATAAGAGTAAATGATACTATGTGGAATATTTCAATCATCATCCTCCTACCCTAGTTCAATTTTATGTGGCATTAGTACAATTATATGTCCTTTCCTATCCTTTCTGCAAAAACAACCTGCACCTTCCAGGACTTATATACAGGACCAATGATAGAGAGGTAGAGGTTGCTAAATACTGGTCAGACAGTATTTCATTTGAGTTAGCAGTCAATCTACAGGAAAAAAAGAAATATTGCCTCCTTCAAAACATCTTTATGTACCGTCATCTCAGTAGTCACCTGTTTTACAACCTATGAACATTTTTGCAATCGTAACACCCAGATAGATTAAATATAGAAAAACCCCAACATTTTTATAAAATGATGAATGTGTTATACCTATCAACTTTTACTCATTATGTAAATTATCTATATCTAATTGTATTATGTAAGTTGTGAGGTAAATAAACCTAGATCTTAATTCTGGCTAGGTACAGCATAAAACTAAAGTCTAGGTTTCCAGGAGTTTAAACAAACTTCTTTGTTTTATAGTAATTTAATTCTCCGCAAGCAATCCGTCATAGCTGTCCTTGCAAAACTGCATTATTTTTCATAATAATAACTTTTTATTTCATAACAGAGAAAATTATGACTTTATTAAAATTTTGTTTACATCATTATAATCAAAATCTAGAAACTTACTATTGTTTCTAGTTGGCTGTAAAATTAGCATTTTACAGTTCTTTCTCTTTTCAATAATCACATGCAAGAAGAATTCAAAGTATATTCACTGATGATTATCTAAACATGGATTAAAAAATAGTGAAAGTTTAGAAGCATGTTTATGAATGCATAATGCATAGCAGACACAATATGAGCAAAAAATAGCAAAAATATCTACTTTAGCCTGTAAAATTCCACAACAATCATTTTAAAGCAACTGTCGCCTAATTACTAGAGCCCAGGGCCAATCAGAATCATATTGTAGTTATTAAGTTAATTTATTTAGCAACCTTACTGCAGTTTTATGTAAAACTAGTTAGAGGAACTGTTCCTGTGGTACACAACTCGAAATTGTCATTGAATTGATAATTTTTTTAGTAGAGCACCAAACAGGATATGCCAAATTAAGATAGTTAAGCAAGCTGATGACTACGTGCGGCAGTGGGTGTAAAGTGAAGGTATACCTGTGCGTTTTTCCCGTGCCTCGTGTTGGCCATGGCGTGCGGCGCCGGCAGCGGCTTGTTCGCCCACACCGAGTCTGCGGCGCGCGCCGACCGCGTCTCCAGCATGACACCCCCAGCTACAGCTCCGCTCCGTCACCGCAGCCCCTCACTGATACATTGTGACCAGCACTCGGACCACTGCACTGCACCACATACACTGCACTCACGCAATAACACCACACCACAGCGATCGATTCACGATGCAGCACCACCACAAAACCTAATGATTGTTTATTGTAGGACGTGCGAAAATCTGATCGAAAGCCAAAGAGACACCAAAAGAGCTTTGCATTAATCGACCCCTTCGATCTTCCAAATATTTATTATTCAACAAGAACAATTTATATGGAAGTGTCCTATATCGCTTGTAATATTTTTGGTAGGATTTTCACTCAGTATAACATAAATTAACGATTAATTTACTGAAAAGTCTCACTTGTCGGTGGGGCAAACGACGAATCAATAGACAAACTTATTTTTTTAGAAAACTAGTCAAATCATAGACTATGGGTTTCCAAGCAGAAGCAATGAATTTACGAATTAGTCGATGTTAAATATTTTAAATTCGAAATTTTTAGGATAGTCTCTCTATTATGTTTTATTATCTGTTTCATGGGATTGATTGTCATTTATCTGCTGGCAACACCAATCGTCTGTGACGTTTTGCTACGTACCTATGGTGTGTTTTCGCTAAAATATTTTTAATGGGTCAAAATCATTGATTTTAGTCCCTTAAGAAGTAACAATGTCCGATTCAGAAGCTAGCAATTACTCAGGGAGTGGGTCTGAGGCGGGTAGCGTAGCATCCCGTCGATCACGGAGGAGCGCAGCGAGTGCCCGTTCCGTGCGTTCCCGCTCGGGCTCCCGGTCGCGCTCCGGCAGCCGCAGTATCTCACGAACACCCTCGAGGTCTCGCTCCAGGTCTAAGTCACGCTCAAGATCTCGCTCCAGGTAGGCTCTACTTCGTTTGTCAACCATAACATTGGAACAATATTGTCGATGTTTGCATACTGTTAAGTCAGTTTGATAACAGTTACTACAAGATACATTGCTTTAATAACACTAGAAATAGTTTACGAATCTATTACACAACTGAATAACAAAGAAAACAAAATCTTTAGTGATTAGTTATGATTATCTTCTTTAATTAGTCATTAATTATTAGCTCAGAGTCCAAAGAGGGTTTCACACATCGTCATTTAATTGTCATCATTGAATTGATTGATTGAAGCTCAACATACCCTTCATTGTACCCTGCATACCCATAATTATGCAGACATTAAATATAGACTACCAATAGACAGGACATAATGAACATAATCATGATCCGGTAGTTATTACAACTGGACCTAACTTCAATTAATTTTTGTAAATATATTTCGTATTTACTTTATAATTAATTAGAATTCAATAATTTTCGCAAATAGTTCTAGAAAATAGCGTAAAAACATATAAATTACAAATCTAATTCGTATGTTTATTATTGAAAGCTGGCTGACATACCCCCGATTTCTGATTTAAGCATTTGAAGTTGAGTATGGTTTGAGACGTTCTTAACTCAAAATACTCAATTCAGAAACCCACTTTTAGGATGACAGTTTTTCTAAGACATTTCTTCTGTTGTCTGCTCTATTGTATCTCTTTAACCTCTTTGTCATTAAGTAATGGCTAGGCAATCCATAATCACATGTCATGTTGTCTATAAGGTTTTTAAGTTTACATTTTATTTATAAAGATTTTATATTTTTCAGGAGTAGGAGTCGTTCAGCTGGCTCTGGCTCACCTGCTAGTCGAAACAGAGATGATGAGGCTAAAGAGGCATCTGGTGATGAGGAAGTTGAGGTATGTTTATTGCTACAATGGTTGGTAGTTTTTCCTGCTACAATGTTTAGACTACTACTACAAGCAAGAATGGCAAGGCAAACTGAAATGCAGTTAGTTTTAAAAATAATCTTACCTAATTGTTATTTTAGTAAAATCTACACTTATGAACAGCAAATCGATCATGCTTCCGTGTTCGTTTTTAGTAATTACGTAGTAGCCATGTCAAAAGCCTTTCAATTATTATAAAAGAATATGTATTATTATTTCTTACTGTACTTCTCAGGATGAACAAGAACCCGAAGGTGAGGATCTAGTGGATTCAGAGGAATATGAAGAAGATGAGGAAGAAGAAAGACTAAGGAAGAAACGCAAGAAGGACAGCCGCTATGGAGGATTCATTATTGACGAAGCTGAGGTAAGACTTGATAGTAATGAAAAAATAATTTTACTTATATATTATTTGAGTTGATAGAAGTGATATTTGTCTAACGCAGTGGTTCCCAAAATATAGGTCGCAACCCACTAATGAGCCACAAGCATAAGTGTGGCGAGTCTTGAAAAATAATAATAATACACACACCGGCACAATTAGGGGAACACAAAAAAAAGACTGTTTATTTTTTTATTATTAGCTATATATGTATATTTTCAGCTTAATTTGGGCGTGGTTATTCAATATAAACATGACACAACATAAACTAGGGTTAAACATTGTTTATTTATAGATAATTACAAAAAATAAAAAAATTGAGACATTTTGCATTTTTTGAACCATTTTAAAAATTAAAACTTATCTTTGAAAAGGTTATTAAATCACAAAATTAATATCTTGTATTGCCTCCGCGGGCTCTAATTAGGGCTTGAATACGTCTACCCATGCTTCTAATGACACTTTCAATCATTTCCTGGGGCAAATTTACCCACTCTTCAATCAGGGCCAATTTTAACTCCTCAACATTCCTAGGAGGTGGAATTCTGTCCCGTACTTTCCGTCCAATCATGTCCCAGACATGCTCTATCGGGTTCATGTCTGGGGATCGTGCTGGCCAGTCCATTTGAGTAATTCCGATTTCAGTTAGGTAATCGCGAACCACACGAGCAGTGTGAGGCCGAGCGTTATCGTGCTTATAAACAAAATCTGGGCCTATAAACGGGGCAAAAGGCATTACATAGGGTTCCAAGATTTCGGTTATGTACCTGTGTGCAGTCAGAGAACCGCCATCAATGATGACCAAAGCGGTGCGGGCTGTTAAAGTTATGCCACCCCACACCATAACGGACCCTATATGACACCGTTTCGGTAAAATTGGCTTGATGGTACCTTTCTCCTCGATACCTCCACATCCTCTCCCTCCCGTCGATGAAATTTACACAAAATCGGCTTTCGTCAGAGAATAAAACACGACCCCATTCATCGGACCAATTTTGGTGCTGACGAGCGAACGCTAATCTTGCAACTCGATGACTTACCTCAAGTTTAGGCGCTTTAGCTGGTACGTATGACTTTAAACCAACTTCGTTTAACCTTCTTCTTACTGTTCGTTCACTTACACGCACGTTACGCACTTCTTCCAAGAGATTTCGGGTCTGGACAGCTGTTTGACGACGGTTTCTCAACGTTTGCACCCTTATAAAACGATCATCTACGGCACTGGTTACACGATTTCTGCCTTGTCCTCGCCTCCGCACGTAAGATCCTGTCTGTCTGTATCGTTTCACATTACGGTGGATCACAGATACTGATACACCTAAGGTTCGACTCACTGAACGGTATGTGTGACCTTCTTCGATCATTGGCACAGCTCTGGCGACTTCAGTTGCTGGCAAATCACTCATTTTGTATGCAATACAATGTTAACTCTTCAAAGAACAACAACAAAATAAGCTAGGGCCACTATTGACTGCACAAACAAAATTCTTATCAAAAACACTTAAAAGCGCTGACTGTTAAAAAATCACTTAAGAGGGTATAATTTCTGTTAGATTATTGAAAGGTGTCAAAATGTGTCAAAATGTTATGTTATACAAGAGTAATACCTTAAAAAAATAAACCACTTGACAAATTATCCACGAGTTACAAAAAAATAAACCTTTTTTTTTGTGTTCCCCTAATTGTGCCGGTGTGTGTAGAACATTTACTATCAGACAAGAATCACAAGAGTCACATTTAAAACAAAACAGGATAAAGTTAAATTAAAATAAAAACAGAAAAGAAATTGAGACGACAGATCGAACGACGTGCCAACGGTCGGGCGACCAATGACTGTAACAGGCGGCAACCGCACAGAAGCATGAAGCTATGAAAGTCTTTCAGTATACTCACATCATACAACGTCTCATTGCGATTAAAATTACCTTACTAATAGTTGATGCTGTGATGGTTTTTGTTTCCTATTTTTTGTCAATATAATTGACAAAAATAGGAAAAAATGCATCGATCTCATAAAAAAATAGCATTCCTTGTATTTAATTACAACTATACATCAGAACTGAATGTTTTTACAAGCTTTCTATTAGCTTGCACTGTATGTTCGGCTCAAATCTTGCAACTAAATTTTTTCTTGTTTGAACAGTCGGTCAAACAAGAAAAAATTCAGTAAAAGAAACAATAATTCAATAAAATTCAGTTCAGTTCAGTAATTCAATAAAAGGTCAGTTTATTATATAGCTCTGCTTCCTCTTTCCATCATGAAAATCAACTGGCGAGTCCTGAATTTGGTAAATTTGTTAAGTGAGTTGCAGTCCATCAAACTTTGGGAACCACTGGTCTAATGCAATAATAAAAAATATGTTTCCCTGATCACACACCGTTCAACTCGATCCACAGCAACTCTCATCACTTCTTTAAATGTTTTTTTTTTTGTGCTATAGGTGGACGATGAGGTCGACGAAGATGACGAATGGGAAGAGGGAGCACAAGAGATGGGTATTGTTGGGAATGAAGTGGACGAGATCGGGCCTACTGCCCGGGAGATTGAAGGTAGGCGCCGAGGGACCAACCTCTGGGACTCACAGAAAGAAGAGGAAATTGAGGAGTACCTCAGGAACAAGTATGCTGATGAATCAGCAGCACTCAGACACTTTGGTGAAGGTGGCGAGGAAATGTCTGATGAAATCACACAACAGACCCTCTTACCAGGCATCAAGGACCCTAATCTATGGATGGTCAAGTGCAGGATAGGTGAAGAAAAAGCAACAGTCCTTCTTCTCATGAGGAAGTTTATTGCCTATCAGTTCTCTGAAGAACCATTCCAGATTAAGTCAGTAGTTGCCCCAGAAGGTGTAAAAGGTTACATCTATATTGAAGCTTACAAACAAACTCATGTTAAGAATATCATAAATAATGTAGGGACATTGAGGATGGGTATCTGGAAGCAGGACATGGTTCCTATAAAGGAAATGACTGACGTCTTGAGAGTGGTTAAGGAACAGTCTGGTTTGAAACCAAAGCAATGGGTCAGGTTAAAAAGAGGTTTATACAAAGACGATATAGCTCAAGTAGATTATGTAGATCTGGCTCAGAATCAAGTTCATCTGAAATTGTTGCCTAGAATAGACTACACAAGGCTCAGAGGCGCCCTTAGAACTGTCCAAAGTGAAAGTGAGGCCGCTAAAAGAAAAAAGAAGAGGCGCCCGGCAGCGAAACCCTTCGACCCTGAAGCCATCAGAGCTATAGGTGGTGAAGTCACATCTGATGGTGATTTCTTAATATTTGAGGGCAACAGGTACTCCCGAAAGGGATTCTTATACAAAAACTTCACAATGTCAGCCATATTGGCTGAAGGCGTGAAGCCAACTCTGACAGAATTGGAAAGATTTGAAGAACAGCCTGAAGGAATCGATATAGAATTAGCAGCACCTGCCAAAGACGACCCAACCAGTCTACATTCGTTCTCCATGGGAGATAATGTGGAAGTGTGTTCTGGTGACTTGGCCAACTTGCAAGCTAGGATTATTGCCATAGATGGCTCTATGATAACTGTCATGCCCAAGCACGACGCGCTAAAAGATCCTCTAGTCTTCAAGCCCAATGAGTTGCGGAAGTACTTTAAACAAGGTGACCACGTCAAGGTGTTAGCGGGTCGGTATGAAGGTGACACTGGTCTGATTGTCCGTGTAGAGCCACACCGAGTGGTACTCGTTTCGGATCTGACCATGCACGAGCTCGAAGTCTTACCTCGCGATCTACAGCTCTGCTCAGACATGGCCACTGGTGTGGACTCCCTCGGTCAGTTCCAGTGGGGCGACATGGTCCAACTCGACCCACAGACAGTCGGCGTCATCGTACGACTTGAGAAAGAAAACTTCCATGTTCTAGGCATGCAGGGTAAAGTTATTGAATGCAAGCCACAAGCTTTACAGAAAAGACGTGAAAACAGATTTACAATGGCTCTTGACTCTGAACAGAATACGATTCAGAAACGAGATATCGTGAAAGTTATCGATGGGCCGCACGCAGGGCGGAACGGAGAAATCAAACATCTGTACAGAAACTTCGCGTTCTTACAATCCCGCATGTATCTAGATAACGGTGGTATATTCGTGTGTAAGACGCGACACTTGCAGTTGGCGGGTGGTAACAAAACCAATAACGCGTCAGCCGGTTTATCGCTCGGTTTCATGTCACCGCGGATACAGTCCCCTATGCATCCTTCGGGACGAGGTGGTATGACTCCGAGAGGTCGTGGGGCTCGGGGCGGTAGAGGAGGTGGCGTTACTCGAGACAGGGAGCTCATAGGACAGACTATAAAAATTACAGGAGGACCTTACAAGGGTAATGTGGGTATCGTAAAAGATGCCACGGGCAGCACAGCTCGTGTGGAACTCCACTCGGCTTGTCAAACGATCTCAGTGGACCGCTCGCATATTGCCGGAGCGGGCAACACCGCGCGCGACGGGGCCAGCTCGTTCTACACGCGCAACACTCCCGGACGCACGCCCACGCTGGGCGCGCAGACGCCCACGTACCGCGACACGGGCATCAAGACGCCGATGCACGGCTCGGCTACGCCCATCTACGACGTCGGCGGCAGGACGCCGCACTACGGGTCGGCCACGCCGTCGCACGAGGGCGGGCGCACGCCGGCGCACGGCGCGTGGGACCCCACGGCCGCCAACACGCCGGCGCGCGCGCCCGACTTCGAGTACGGCGCGCTGGACGACGCCAGCGACGCGTACGCGGGCGGGCCCTTCACGCCGGCCACGCCGGGCACCATGTACGGCTCGGACCACACGTACTCGCCGTACCGGCCGTCGCCGTCGCCGGCGGGCTACACGGCGGGCTACCCCGCCACGCCGTCGCCGGGCGGCTACTCGCCGCGCTCGCCCTACGCCGCGCCCGACGCCGCCGCGCCCGACTGGCACACCACGGAGGTCGAGGTATGTACGAAAGCTTTTGCAGCGTGCCTCTCTTCTATTGAATTAATACTTCCAGATGCTACAAACAATTGATTTTACCTGCACTATCATCCTACACAGCATAATACAGGTATTTTCGACCAATTTTATAATAAAATGTAAGAAAATGATTGTAATGTTGCAGGTCCGCGTGCGCGCCCCTCACGACGACGACGCGCTGGCGGGGCAGACGGGCGTGGTGCGGGGGCTGTCGGCCGGCATGTGCGCGCTGTACCTGCCGCTGGAGGACCGCGTCGTCAACGTGCTGGCCGACCTGCTGGAGCCCGTCGTGCCGCAGTCCGGGGACCGCGTCAAGGTACGTCGCCGTCTCACTGCCACTGCCAATTTAAAAGCAAGCCAAGAAAACCCTTGGTAATAATACTTTTGTCGAGTCGAGACTTCAATATCTTGAACATCGACGTCGAGTTGTGTGTCGGTGTCTCCTGATTGCATTTCGAGGACTGTGCGTCGACTTGCATATCTTAAGGCGTATAACAACTGAACAGGATGCGCGCGCAGCTATTTTTTTAATCGGTCAATGAAATATTTTTAGGTAATTGCTGGTGAGGACCGTGAAGCCGTTGGTCAGCTGATCTCAATAGAGAACCAAGAGGGGGTGGTCAAGTTCGGCACGGACGACATCAAGATCATGCAGCTGCGCCATCTCTGCAAGATGAGCACCGCGTAGACTGCATTGTCTACTTTTGATAAACTAGCTTTACTGTAGGAGATATAATTTCTTTTATTTCATTGTGACTGTAATAGTCTTCTGCCCAGACTTATCTTAATTGTGTTAAGAAAAACTTCCAATCTAACCGCCACTCCAATTGTAAAATATGATAAAGTAAATGTGTTAATTTTGAAAAGGGATTTGAAAATTATGTTACTAATGTTAATCTGCTTGTGGCAATGAGAATACTGGTGATGACTTGTCAGAATAGAAGCCATTGCCAATAGAACCCTTACCGTGAGTTACTATCGGAAAACGACACCATCTTACCGCAGTCGATATCGAATAAACGCGCATCGAATAGATTACTATTAAACTCGTACCATGAGTTGTACGGACTCGCTAGCGACAACTCGATTGTCTATACGGTAAAACCGCACCGTAGCTAACTTCACACTTAAGTTTCCTCTCTTTCTAGCTACAGTAAAAGACAGAGTAAGGTAGATAGACCTTAAACCCTACCAATTTGAAACACCAATTCTCTCTATAACCCGGCTTATTGAAAATATAATTATTGTACAAATATTTTGATGGCTCAGTGATATTGTGAATTTTAAATGGAAAAAAAATGGAATTACAGTGCACATAAAAAAGAAAACACATAAAAAGTGTTTATTTATCTTATGAAATGCGTGTACAAGTAAGTTTACAGTTTTTCTATCATATTTCTAATTTATCTTCGATTCAAGTGTTGCTCATATTGTAGATTTCAAATCCTTTAGACCTTCTACCACATAAATGTTCGAAAGCTTCTTTATTGAGCCTATCTTTATTCTTTGGTGAAATTATTTTTACTAATATGAGGAAGTATTCACTAATATAGCAAAGACCTTTCGTATAGTAGTTTGGAAATTTCCTTTGACGCGTCATTCGTCTTTATATGAAGCCGTGCCTAACATATTCCACGTTAAATAAGTTTTATCGGACATATTTATGCACAAATAAATAAAATATTGTTTTACGCGACACTTTTCGCAATACTGTCACCCTTCAATATGCAAGTGAGTTATTTTTCTACTGTAGTAACAGTTTGTTTCGATAGCACCTGTCAAATTTGTAACTCATGGTACCGATTTTCTATAAGAAACTGCGAAAAACTTTAGTCGCTAGCGAGTTTCTATTCGATAGGTTTTGTACTTGATGACTCATACTACTGATTTTGGTTCTGCAAGTGACCGCTAGAGGCGCTGCAAAATTTGCCATACAAAAAATTTACGGCGTCGATATCGAGTAGCGACGAATACTATTGCTTAAAACTCATGGTAGAGGTATAGGAGTGTAGTATAGTAGGCCGCAAGTCCGGTCACACTTTGTTAAAAAAATGGTTACACTTTCCTATTCGAAGTGCGTTATCTGCCTTTTTTTTCTTTTACTTGATCTGAGCTTTCGGTCAACTGTACGCATTTTTTGGTGCAGATGTGGCTAAATATTATCAGTATTTTTCTACGACTGATATCTGAACTCTGATATTTTAAGGTTTGTAGGCACCAAAATTTGACTTTTATTTATTTAAAAATTTTACTCAACCAAGGAATAAATAAATACTCCATAACTTTCAGAATATTTCATATTTTCCGATGGTTTATTACTAACTACGTATGTAGTGTACCGATTTCTTAAACGCAAGTTACATTATTATAATATTATGTTATTTACTGAAGTATAAATAAAGTATACAACGGCAATGAACTGACATGAACTTTTTATTGTTTTCACGCCTACCGAATAATTTAAATAGCAGCTTGGGGCGGCTAAGGTACAATAAATGAGCAACCTTTGGTATGAAGAAAAGAGGTTTGGGAATATTCGGTTTTAGTGTCAATCATATACAAATATGATTTGGATAATTATGTAGTACTTATTTGATATAAATTTAATAAAACTATATATACATTTAAACCTACAAACATTACACAAAAACATAAATATATACACTAAAGGCTACTCCTAACTAGAATATAGCGTCAAAAAACTCCTCCGCATCGCTGTCGACTGGAAGTGTGCCCAAAAGGCTGGCGGCATTGCCACGTTGTATGGCAATGCTTAATCTCTGACCGAGGTAAAAGCCAGCCCTTGGGTCACGCGAAGTGTCAACTAATCGTTTGGAAAGTTCTTTAAAAAGTGAATGTGCACTCGGACCCCACGGCCCAAGAGTTTCAACCCCAAACGGCTCAAAAATATAACTGCCGACGAGGTTGTTATATTTCCGCCGCTTGAGGCTCTCCGCTGCCGCAGCGGCAGCACCAGCACAGCACGATGAGCTAGGAAGATGGGATGGCGCAAGAGTGTCGACACAGGTAGCGTCCCACACTAAAGGTCTACCTAACTTCCACGGAAATAAAGACATACCGTCCGGTCTCTTACCATCGTCGCGTGCCAGGCCATGAGGTTCCAAAACAGCCGGGACGCCGACGGTGACAAGGGCTCGTCGGATAATGTCGTTAATATTCGCGTGCCGCGGTATGCGTCCCGCGCTTCGACAGCATGACAGGCCGTGGTGACCGAGGCTGTTGACAACTTCGCCACAGTGGCAGCGATGAGGAGAACAGCAAGGAGCGCCAAGGCGTAGGGCAACAGCTAGGCGGAAAGTAGTATATATACCACCCCGGTGTAGTACTTATATCATTAATAAATCCATATCCGCTTAATATATCCAGGAGTGAAGTAACTCCATAAGGAGTGAGGATATGTCTATATGTATCTATCCCAGTCCCACTATCTATCCCAAGTCCAGGGATAGATAGATAATTCTGACATATAAATAGATCCACAGGATGAGACATTCCAAATAATTCCAATGTAACTCAAGACGAATAAATTACATAAGACGTTATTCGTCTTGAGTAACACACGTAATTATCGCTCAAAAGTTCCAAACACTATTGTAAAAAATATAAACAATAATACAAAAATCTTTGATTTCTAGCGGGGACACTTGACTCTTTATTTTCGCAAAAGCGACGTTTATTTTCTTACATCGCTTTCTTGCTGACACACCCCGTCGCTGCTTTCGGTGCCGTCATTCAGTTCGGTTTCGGTCAGAGTGGGTCGGAGTTACTCGGTTATAGGATATATAATTTTTTATGAAAGGGAAGGAGAGTTATCTTGTACTAAGTAAAAACAATTTCATTTCATAATAAATGTTGACAATATTTAGTTAAACCTCTTTTTCTTTCATATATTTACGAAAGTGCATTATGACTTTTAAATTCAATTTTTGTTAATAAAAAATAACTTATTTTTTTATTTCAAAAAGTGTATATTTTTTTATTAAAAAGATGTTACGTAAGCAACATTCCTATAAAAAGTAAAATTTAAAAATATTCTGTCTTTTGCTAGTGATCTCAAACTTTTTTTTTTATGTGTGTACCTAGCCTATCAAAATCATAACCCTCCTTTGGCTTTGCCGTAGTCGGGAAAAAAGGTCCCTTGCGGCCATGCAGAGATTCATCCCGAGAGATCACTCGCGCGTAGCAATAGTGATCAGAGCGGGTGAGTTTCCACAAGCTAAGGGCGTGGACATGTCTACAGCCCGGCACCGTCACCGTGCAACGTCACGACGCCGCTACCGTGCGCTGGTGTCGAGCCGCGGCACGGTGCTGTTGAGGTGCGTACGGATAGCACGTTCCTGTGTTACGCGTAGTTGGGAAACACTGTCCACACGTACAGCTCCTGTACGGACCGCCGCGAACCTGTACGCGAGATCAATCGATCCAGAGCGCTCCGCGAGCCCCATGCAGTCATTCGCCATGACGCCGACAATTTTTATGTTTTATTTTGCTCCTTTTTTTTTGTATTAGTCGCTAATAAAGTCGTCAGAAAGTATTTTTTTTAAATTCACCTATTGGAATTTTCAGTTCATTTGAAATTGCCTTCCATGCATCTTGGCGTAAATCGTTATTTCGATAATCAGCTATTGTGCTATCCCACAAGACCCGGTGAAATTCATAAAGTTGAATCAATCTGATAATACTTTCACTATTGAAACTCGAAGAACACGCGTGTCTATTCATTTTACCCTCCAAATATAGCGTACCCAGTCGTGTGCGCCCTCTTTGACGCGCGACCAAAAACCGACTAACGGCGGCTCGCGCGGTACGCGTTCCCTAAGAGTGTACGCATAGCTGGAAGTATGGACATGACGTTTCGGACACGCGTCAACTGACTACACGTACCAGTGTACGCGCTATCCGTACGCACCTTTAGACGTCATGACGTCGTGCCGCGGCACGGTGCCGTGAGACGTCACGACGTCGTGCCGCGGCACGGTGCCGTGAGACGTCACGATGTCGTGCCGCGGCACGGTGCCGTGAGACGTCACGACGTCGTGTCGCGGCACGGTGCCGTGAGACGTCACGACGTCGTGCCGCGGCACGGTGCCGTGAGACGTCACGACGTCGTGCCGTCGCACGATGGCGGCGCGCGGCGTCGTAACGTTTCACGGTGGCGGTGACGTACCGTCGACATGTGTCCTCCACGCTCTAAATATCAAGAGGTATGAAAATAATATAGCCACTAATGATTTTATTAACATTTATTCAATAAATAATACAAAATTGGTTTTCATTGCATTGCTTAAGAATTTGAAACACAAAGATACAGTCACTAGAACTGAGCAAACTTCCTACTACAGTACAACAGTACACTGATGTTCATGAACGATTGTTTCACTTACAATATGATTACATCGAAAAATATAACGATACCGTTCGTAACACTCGAGTTCTAACGTTAAATACATCAATGGAATTTTACGTTTGTTCAGGTAACATTGATTATATTAAATTTAATTTAAAATTGTATTTTATATTAAAATGGATGTAAATGCTCAGCGAAATGCGGCCAGAAGGATAAAATGCTGCAACATTGTTCAGTAACATTGACTAGCCTCTACCTCACGCTTGTTACACACGCTAAACAATCATCAGCCATGATTCACCAAACAATAAAAACTAATCAACAAATTTATAATTCGACCAGATTATGTTGACACGCACACATTTGTTCACTGCATAAGACTTATGCTTATGTAGATGTACAATCATAAAATAGTTTCATGATATTAATGTCTCTTAGAGATATCTAGAAATAATCATGAATGTTTTCATACCTGTACTGTTTTGTGTAATGTCAACATAACCGTATTACATTAAAACATATCATTTGCTAAACATTATGCAACGCCATGAGCTCGCCTTGAACACTCATTTCTTAAATGAGTCATCATCATTATTATAATACAAAGAAACAATGAACAAAAATTATTATTAATGCAAAATTATTATTATTAGATTGCAAACACTATCCCCGATCCCCCTAAGTACTAATACAATTACTTAGTCTAGCAATGTCTCGTCCCCGCCACGAAACGCTGACTTTGTCTTTTAAAACGGCGTAGGAACAAATCTGCGGGTTTCGCGGCAGGGACAATAGCTATCTACACATGAGACGCTAGGCCATTATCTACACGATATCCGAGGACTTGTAAAATTTACTTCCGAACACGCACCACATCAGATCTACATAATTTTAAATTTACACAAAGAATCTCATCAGAAGCGTTCGACCAGTCAAACGGTGTACTTACTTTTTATACATAAACTTCACGATCATCCGTCCGCACTCGCACAAGCGAAAATTTAGTATTACAATAATACACTACGATATTTAGACGTACTCGTAAGACACAAATATGTACACGACTTATGGAAACTAAGTTGGCGGCGCTCACGACGCGTACATGCGCTTGATGTCTTCCTTGTAGCGCTCCTGGATGTCTTTCCGCTTGATCTTGAAGGCGGCCGTCACCAGCCCCATGTCGGGCGACCACACCTCGGTCACCAGCTTGACGGCGGCCGGCACCTCGAACTTCTCCAGGCCGCACTTGCGGGCGTGGTCGGCCAGCTCCCGCAGCACCGCCTTCTCCACAGCGTTGTGCTGGCACAGCTGCTCGAAGTCCATGTCGGGCAGCCCCAGGCGCTGCGCCAGCTCGGCCAGGTGCTGCGGGTGCGGCACCAGCAGGCACACCGTGTAGCACTTGCTGCTGTCGCCGTACACGCAGATGTTCTCCACGATGGGGCACGTCTTCAGCTCGGCCTCCACCTTGCCCAGCGACACGTACTCGCCCGCTTGCAGCTTCACGAGGTCCTTCTTGCGATCTGCGGGGAATTACGACTCCATTAACTTTCTTGTCACGAATTCACAATCATACAATAATGGTGGATGAAAAAGAATATAATATCGATTTTGTTTATTCATAATGGTTCGCATTGTAAGGCTTTCTATAATTCAAAGTACTTTATTTCTTACTCAGGCAGATTACTTGTTTATTTTTCGGTCTTGTGAAATATACCACAACTTTTTCATAACAATTCAAAATCGATTACTAACCAATAATTTTAATGCAACCATCATGATGCAGTTCCCCGATGTCTCCAGACTTGAACCAGCGTCGTCCCTCCTCGTCGATGAACTCTTCCTTGGTCTTCTCGGGATTCTTGTAGTAGCCCTCCGCCACGCAGTCGCCGCCGATCACTATCTCACCCTAGAACAAATAAATTATATTACTTAATTACTTACATTGAATTGCGAAATCCGCTGCAGCTGATTTTTGTTAGACATTTCACTTTTATTTTTTTAAATTGACGTGACTGTCTTTGCCGTCTGTAGGGTTTACTTTAATTGGTAAATTTAAACACGGTTCTAATTTACCATGATTTAATTGGTCAAGAGGCGCGGCTAAGGTGAGTGACAAGGATGAGTGGCTGTTTTGTTAAGTTGAATATGCTTGAGTTAGTTGTAAGTACCTGAGGGTAAGGCTTGTTGTCGACGCGGTAGCCGCCCTCGGTCCAGTCCAGCAGGCGGATGTCGGTGCCGGAGGTGGGCGCGCCCACGCGGCCGGTGGAGCGGTCGTGCGGGTCCATGACGGTGGCGCACGAAGTGGTCTCCGTCAGCCCGTAGCCCGCCACCACGTCCGCGCACAGGCAGATGCGCACCTAACGACAGAATTAATCATTATTTCGTCCATTGCGACCTACGTACCAATGCGTGGCTGACTAACAAATGACACGCTTGTAACGTTAGTCTAATCTAAGTATAAATGTTCTAAATTCTGTTTCTAGACTATAGCATGAATTCAATAAAGTATCTTTCAGTAGGTTTGCTTAGTAAAGAAGCAATCAAAAATTAAAATAATTGATTTTTCTGTTTTCTCTTTTTATCTCTTATTTTATGTGTGTACATGAATCGTTTAATAATTTATATGTATCAAACTAAAGGTTGTGTAGGTACCTGCGTGTGAGTGTCAGGAGATAGGGGAGCTCCGCCGCTGATCATCATGCGCACGTTGCCGCCCAGCAGCTGACGGACGCGGGAGAACATCTGGAAAAAAAACATTGATTTATAAAAATAATACTCATTTTGTTCTGATGTTTTCATACCACTTATAGGTTTAAAGTTGGTTTTATATTTAATGGTAGGGATCTTGAAAATAAAAAAAAGTAACTATTAATTAAATTCATACATCGATAGATAAATTTGTAGACTAACAATAATATAGTAAGATAGAAGCTAGTCTACTATATTATTGTTAGTTGTCAGCGGCTTGGCTCGCGTGAAAGTCGGTTTTTACATTGTTTTTACCTCCATATGGGTTTTTTTTATGGTAAGTAAAATTATCCAATGACAAATCCTGCCCCTGGGGGGAGCGGGAAATAGTGTCAGACTCTTATTGACTAAAAATCTGCCCGTGCCTTCCTTGACTTGGTTCCAGGGCCCCGGTATGCATTTTCATACCTCCCCAGAGCCCCATGAGTCCGTATGGGTGGAGTTTCGTAAAATTCGTTGTTAGTAGATGTCTACAACCTATAAGGAACTTGCCTGCTAAATTTTAAGTTTGTAGGTGTTATATTCTTTTTTTTTTTTTTTATAATAATTTATTTCAAGTATCAATGACTCATACACAATCAATACAAATAGAACAGTCACAATTAAAAATTATAGTACATATAAATAATTAAGATCACAAAACATTGTTGCTACATCACATGCCCGTCACATGCCGCATAGAACAGTGCATTATGATGCAACAATCAAGCCTCTCCGCAAGTACGGCCAGCATGCTATTAGCGCTCCCCCGCGCTCGACGCACCAACGACGTGCCTCTCTTGCGCATTGTAGTGTAGAAACAATCAACACGCGCATCTGCAAACATCGTCGACGCGCTGCAATAGCGGGGGAGCCCCAACAACATCCTGAACGCGTTGTTGAATTGGACACGAAGGGCGCCGTACGATTTTTGCGTGTAGTCGGTCCACAGGCTGCACGTGTACAGTGTAGTGCAGTAGGCTCTGAAAAGAGTTATTTTCACCTCAGCTGAGCACCGTGCAAACCTGCGGATAACCATGTTCGCTCTAACCGACAGCGCCCTCCGCTCCCTTTCGATGTCAGCATCATCTTTCAGGGTAGGCGTCACCACATGGCCTAAGTATTTAAAAACTTCCACCCTGTCTAGAGGAAACCCATTCAGTTTTATTGGTGGCATTACTGTGACTTTATTGTGCCCGCCCTGAAAAACCATACACTGGCTTTTTCTAACATTATAAATCAGCCCATGTTCAGCTGCATAACCCTCACAAATCCCCATCAGCCTTCTGAGACCACAGACCGAGGCGCTAAGCAGCACCATGTCGTCTGCGTAGCTGATATTATTAAAACAGACGCCGTCTATGTGACAACCGACATGTTGCTCACTGAGCGCCTCGATTAGTCCGTTTAGGTACAGGTTGAAAATGGAGGGAGAGCTTAACCCCCCTTGCCTCACTCCACATTCCAACCTATACGGGTCTGACAGCGTGCCCGCCCACTTCACGGTGTTCACCTGGTTCCCGTACCAGTACTTAAAGGTGTTAATAATCTCCAGTGGTATCTGGGATGATCTCATCTTCTTCCATAAGACATCATAAGAGACCAGGTCAAAAGCCTTAGAAAGGTCGAGGAAGCAAGCGTACACAGAAGTTTTTCTCTCAGTGTAGTATTTCACAGCACTCTTAAAACACAATATAGCAGTTTCTGTAGATAGTCCCGGCCTAAACCCGAACTGATTATCGTGCAACTTTATGTATTTGTTTAATTGTGTGTTAAGGATGCTGTCAAACACCTTTGCAACTATTGTTGCCAAAGAAATAGGCCTGTAGTTGGATACGTCTGACAAATCTCCCGCCTTGTTCTTTACTACAGGCACCACAATAGTCCTCATCATATCAGCAGGCAGGTATGAGTGTGAAATGCAGAAGTTGTAGAACATGGCCAACACCCTGCACATATGGGGTCCAGCATGCTGGACATGTTCCACACTTAATCCGTCATGACCAGGGGACTTGCCATTAGAAATCGATTTCACCGCCCTTAATACATCCCTGGCTGTAATCCTAGTACCGACAAGCTCCCCACTCACACCTCCCCCCGTCAGTGAAGAGGATGGTCCCAATGGTGACCTTACAATAAAGTAGTCTTTAAATCTGTCCGCTATATCCTTTAAATCATTCGTCCCGTCCACACTCACGGGAAGACCAGGACGAACCCTCAAATTGTTGGTACTTTTCCAGAAACCACTGAAATCTTTCGAGCTATGTTTAGCTGCCAGAAAGTCCATTCTTAGTTGGTCTTGATGTTTTTGACACCACTTTAAACGTGACTTAAATATTTTTCTAGTCTCACACATACGCGTATAAATATCACCGGTGGTAGGACTACCACACAGTAGCCATTCCCGAAAACTCGCCCTGGCCGCCCCGTGACTGTCGCTCACTACCTTGTTCCAACCAACAACAGTTTTAGGTGGACGTTTATTCCGTGCACGCCCGCGCCCCCGGCCCTCCATCGACGCCCGTGATAGTGCAAGCACGATGTCAGAGTACAGTTTATCAATACGTTGGCTGTGAACAGGGTCAACACAATAATGACCACTACACGTCCGAAAGACATCTGGGAAATCAATCAGTCTGAGACGCGCATGACATTCAAGTCGATAATGTGTAATATCGTCCGAGGTTCTCTCCCCCCACTTAACTATATTGTCGGATATACTCGACACAACTCTGAGAGGAGTCAAACCTTCCAATTTACATTCGCATATGACCGGAAAATGATCCGACCACAGCACGTCATAGTTTACGTAAACATTGCATACAGAGATAACAGCTGATTGCGACACAACACAATGGTCCAGCCACCGCCTAGACCCACAGGCCTGATCTATGTATGTAAATGTTTCCGAAGTCAATCCTAACTTATTTACATCAATAATTATCCATTTAAACTCGTCACATATAATCTTTAATTCATTAAAGAATAATTCTCCGGGATGAGCGTTAAAATCCCCTAAAATAAAAATAGGTTCGTTTATAAAATCATTACTTATAGCACTTACAGTTCCCATGCAGTCAGTAAACATCGCCAGGTTGTCCGATTTGTTGGTTGGCATGTACACGCACACTACGATCAACGGACTAGTGGATGTATTAATCCGAATTGCACAAATCCGCGGATTATCACATTTGATCACCGTTACACTAGGAAACACGCTGGTATTCCACAAGAGCGCTGTACCACCGTGAGGCCTACCGCGCAGTAGGCCCGCCGTCGTGTCAACAGCTGACGTCCCCGTGCAGCTAAATCTGTAATCTATGCCATTCAGATACGGCAGTTCTTCTGGGAGTAGCCAAGTCTCCTGTAGTGCTATCAAGACACACTCGTCACATAAACGTCGAATATCACTAACAGCGCTCTTCACGTTCTTACAATTATAACTAGCAAACTTGTAGTTCGTGCTACCCATTTTTCGGGGGTACTGGACCAAGTGCAGCGAACCCACCGTCCGCCTTTCGATATCTAAAGTGTATGAAACGCCTAAATATAATTCCCTCAGGCCATATTGTGTCGTCTAAAAACAGGGACACTTTAGACTCGGACACAAAGAATTTGTAGGCTTTGTGATCAAGCACTTTTTTCGTGTTAACCTTTTCCAATACAATCCTTTCCTGTGTTTTTTCTTTTACATAATCAATAATGTCAGACTCCAACGTATCTATATGCACATTTGTTATAAAAATAGGTATTTTCTTATTAGCAGCTTTGAATGAAGACACTGGTGCTATAGCTTTTCCTTTTTCGCCTAAATACCTGTATTTTGGTTTTTTTTTGTGGTTGTTGACTATTTGCCAGGGATTTTCAATTTCTTTTTCGATATCACTTTGAATATTAAACTCAAGAGGTGAACGAGTTACAAGCAAACACTTTTTATCTATATATTTTTATGTTATAGTTTTCGAGATTTCATGAATAATCAGGGAGCGGTATTTCACTTTTATTTACATAGATAATAAAGAAAAAAATGTAATGAATCTGACGAGTTAGCGTATTTGAATGCAAGTAATCTCAGGAAGTAACGGTTTAAAGAAGTGGGCAGAAGTCTCAGCAGGCCGCGCGGTGGCTCGCCACTCTGCTGGTGGCAGCACGGCGATGTCCCCACACACAAGTGGAACAATAAACAAAAACGCGTCGGACAGTAATAAAAACAAATAGTCACCAGGCGGTTGAGCACGGGCGTGTCGTACCCGCGGCGCATCCACGCCTGCTTGTACTGGTAGGCCCACTTGAAGAAGGCGCTCGCGAACTCGCCCGAGCGCGACACCTTGTCCGTGATGCCCTTGCTGATGCGGTCCATGATCAACTGCAATACGAATATAACTCACATCATTTCTTTAAACAAAACCATTTCGAATTGCACTTTTGAAGTAAACTACCATCTACGATTACATCACTGCTTACGTGAGATCGCAGTCAAGCACTACTCTATATCAATTTAAAAAATAAGTTAACCCAAAAAATTAAACTATACATTAAATTTTGATCGTTTTAATCACGTGAAGGGTCGATTCGGTACATGAAACACTATCGATTTGTAAAGAGAAAAAATAAAGTACTTTTTTTAAACTCGAATTAATTTACGCATGTACGAAATTAATTTCTTTAAGTAAACATCAGCTAGTGATCAATGACCTATAGGTATTTAGTATGCAACGACTAACAACTACCTACAAAGTCATTGATTCGTTTACTTAAAGAAATTAACTTCGTACAGGCGTATATTAATTTGAATTTTAGAAAAAAGTACTTTATTTTTTTTTTCAGACCAATCAAAACGCCATGTCATAAACATGCCGACCGCGCTAACGTAAAACAAACTCGCGCTAAACAGTCTTGATTACTGCTACCAAAGGTAATTTGTTTACTACTCTCGGTTATTAAACGCAACTAGTATGATATAATTGGATACTTGCTCGGAATAGTAGTTTGACATTGTATAATTAAATTATTTAAAAAAAAGAAGCATACTCTCGTAGTCAAATTAGTTACAAGATCTTTAAACCAGAGGCTCCAAAAAAGTGTCCTATCAGCTATAGTCGAAATGTTTTGACTGTTTCAGTAATCTGTACCTAAAAAATTGTCACTTGCCTAGGAGTCTACGGTCACTGGAAACACCAGTGAACCATGAGTCGACATTTGAAGGAACTATGATAAAGCAACAGTGAACTAGATAAATTGTAATCAGCATACTAACAGGTACAGTGGTGATGCAGGTGGGTTTCAGGATGGTGGCGTCTCCCTTGGTGCCCTTCATGATCTTGCTCGACGTGTCCAACATTGTGAGCGGCGTGGAGTAGCCGATCGGGACGCCTGGAAACGTAATACAATGCCGTTTACTAACTTATAATTTTGAGAGTATATCACCACATATCTGACACATACTCGTAAGTTTATCATTGCACTGATTAAAATGTGATTTGGTTCAATTAGGATATTTATTTTTTTACTTTTCCCCACACTGTGATTTACTTTCGTATCGTGGGTGCGAACTCATGTACATAACACACCTAGACCAGGAACAATTATCTGCAGGTTAAACAAATATTTGTTCCGTATGAGAAGCAAACCCGTGGCACGCAGTGCAGCAGCCGATAGCTCAACAAGAAGGCGCGGCGCACTGCACCGCCCGCGCGCCTAACTATACTTTAGGGGAGCTTGTAGATAGTTCAAGTTGACAGTTAGTATTTGAGTACCTACATTTCTCGTGTATTTAGTATATAAAAATAACTTGTATTTCTCATTCTAACTGAATTGTATTCTTTTTGAGAAATAAATGTTTTAAACCGGAACTGGCGTAAAATGATCTGGATGGTTTATCTGAACACTGCTTATATACGTTACTGGTCGAATGAATTATATTTAAAGACGGTACATTAATAAAGTTAGTTCTAAGACGAT
This sequence comes from Leucania comma, assembly GCA_958295575.1. Lineage (NCBI taxonomy): Eukaryota > Metazoa > Arthropoda > Insecta > Lepidoptera > Noctuidae > Leucania > Leucania comma. The sequence continues at coordinate 25,991,640 of OY282468.1, read as the reverse complement.
TTGGTTATTACGATATATGACGGTAGAGTGTGGTGGCTCCCTTGGGCGAGCGAGCGCGGCGGCCGCGATGCTGCCGCTCGGCGAGTGCGCGCTCCGCCCGTATGCTCCTCCGATTTGTATGTTTACATACGTAAATATGAGCTGCTACAATGCATTAAATTTCTTCATCGATACGACTACATGCATACTGTTAAAGTTGAACTAGTGACACTGCGCAATAATCCGATTTCCGCTACGAGGACTGCCGCAAACAACCCCAAACCCGCTTAACGTAGCGTTGGCCCTAAACGTTTAATTAGACTCATGAGAGAATTTAGGATTGGAATGCACAAGGTAATTAAGTTAACTTTATGAGTAATATAATATAGTATGTGTGAATCACTGAACAGGCAACATACACACAATTGTACTAAGTCAAGGTTACACAAGTAACTTGAGCAACAATCAGCCGCGTGTATATTTAACTTTATGCCGCATCACCGTGCACTGTCCATAAACAATAAGATGACGACACGACATAAACACAAAATGTCTCGTAAACACAGTATTTATAGTAGTTTGGTGAACGTTTACTGAGATAAACTGAGATGTGACTTGGACACTTTGATCGATGGTATTATAAGAGTTTGAAGAGATTTTGACATCTCATTTTTGTTTAACTTTGACCCTGGGGTATGATTTTTATTGCAGTTTATTAACCTGTAGCGGCATCTATGGCACCACATATGAACTAAACTACGAAATCCTCCATCGCGCTATTAGAGTTCTCCACGCAATTTTAACATAAACAACAGCCCGAAATCAACCCTCGGGCAGTTGCCCGGATCAGTTCCGCATTCCTCCAAAAACCAATAGGAACACTGGATACAGTGTTTACTATGTTTCTTTTGGCTAACGAGCCAGGGTCAAAGTAATCTGACATTACGGTATAATACGCGGCAAATAAGTTGAACCATTTGCTATGGTTACTCGCAGCCTGCGACTTCGATTGAGACACAAAATCGGTTATAATCATCGTCACACAAGTTGAACCATCATGGCGGTCGACCTTGAATGCGCAGTAACCGATTATCGGGGGCCTGTCTGCTATTTTTATAAATTCGTCATTCCAACACGATTACACTTTCATTTTGCTAAAAGTTCGTAATCTACAAAATTCATAATGACCGATCATATGTCCGTCAGTAAGAGCTGTCAAAGTCAAAGTGACATTACTGCTTACTGTTTATTTTAGAGTGGCCGTCGGCCGGCGTTTTCAGTGTTTTGGTTTTATAATTGTATCAGTGTTTGGTTTTTGTTATGATTTTGTTATAAGGCAGACATTCATTTGTCATTATGTAGGTGAGTACGAGATTACCATTCTATGCCATTTCTCTCAATAGAGTGTCGGTGGTTGATCATTGGAAAGTCATATTGACGCCGCTGCCGTTATACTAGTGGATTACCAAACTTGTCAAAATATGATAGACCATTCTGACACTATTGTAATAGCAGACTTAAGGCCAGGTCTAAATCGAAGTAACGTTTACAGGGTGAAACAATGGAAGGTCTTATCGCTAAACGCGATCTTTTACACACAACACAACCTTTGGATGGCCTGATATCTCGTTTTAATCATCATAAAAATATGTCTATCCAATCAAAGATGAGAATGAGATTTCTGATAGCGTCATTGCTGATCAGTACCTAACGTTTAACCTTTTAAATGTCGTATGATGCCGCTTAGGTTCATAAGAGAAAGCACTGAAAACATCAGATGAACTATTTTTTTTGCATTTGGTATAAAGAGGTGTTCAAGAAGAATAAAAAAGACTATGATGGGGAGTTTAATGCTAGAGCTACATTGCACACACGTGTGCCACACACACCGATCTGGGCGCGTCGGTTCCATATATTTTCTATGGAAACTAAACCCGTAGAGCAACACTTGACCCACGCCACGCGACGTCGTTCTACGTACAAATCAGGTGTGTTACACGTGTGCATCGGTCTAATGTAGTTCTAGCTTAAACATTGGGCTACAGACAGAACGTTCGGCTCACATTTTCAATCGAGTGAAATTATTACTATTGATGTGCGATTGGCTGTTATGAAATCTGTGTAGATGCGGTATATGGCGTCAATGTGTACTTTCATTTCATTAGGCGGGTCCACACAGCGAGCAGCCTCGCGAGACATTTGCCGGCCGAAGCAGCTCGGTTAGTGTGGACGTGCCTCAGCCGAGGGAAACGCGGTTTTTTTTTATTAGGCCTCGGCCGAGGCACGTCCACACTAACCGAGCTGCTTCGCGAGGCTGACTATTCGGTAACTGTTTTATCATATCGAAGCCGCTTAACTAATACACCTAAACCATTGAACCAATTTTGGTATAGAGATAATTATATTGATGAACATAGATTTTTATTATTGAAAAGCTAGTGTTAATTCCATATCCTCACCTCCAATCATGCAGAGGTTCTCGGCCAGCAGCTCGAAGACGTGCGCCAGCGGCAGGAAGCCCATGAGGATGTCGCCGTCGTAGATGGGCATGGCGTCGGCGAAGGCCTTGAGCGTGGCCAGCATGTTGCGGTGCGACAGCACCACGCCCTTCGGCACGCCCGTCGAGCCCGACGTGTACATGATGATGGCCGTGTCCGACGCCAGCGGCGGCACCGGCTCTGTCGGGGCATTACGCGCACGTCAGCTAATATGTCGGAAACATCACTAATGGCCAGATTTTGAATCTTGGAATAAGCGTTTGCGTCATGTCATTTAGATATGTAACTACTCACTGATTAATCACGAAATCTCTGAAACTATATCACCTACAAACTTAAAATTTGGCAGGTATGTTCCTTAGGGTGTAGACATCCACTAAGAACTCAGATTTTACGAAATTCCACCCCTAAGGAGTTTGGAAGTTTAGATGGAGAAAGCGACTTTGACGCGGGTGTAGTCACTGGCAGCAGCTAGTCAGTAATAAACCTACAGTTGATTATAGTTCTAAATTCAACATTACAATTAGAAAAATCAGTGATATCTATGTAAAAAGAAGTATCAAGCTTTCATGCGACTACAATAGAACGTTTAAATCGTCAAAACTTAAAAAGAATACAAACTGTCAAAAAAGAAAAAAAAAACTACTCACCAATTTTGGAAGCAGCCCCTTTCTGCACGACCTCCTTGTAGCCAATAATTTGAATGCCTGGCTTGTAGCCGTCCCTGTCGATGGTCTTGAGCTGGTCTTCCATGTAGATGATGGTGTCGACGCGCGGCGTCTTGGCGAGGATCTTCTTGAACTTGGGCAGCAGCTCGTACGACGTGATGACGGTGGACACGTCCGTCTCGTTGATGCCGTGCGCGATCGCCTCGTCGCCCAGGGTGGCGTAGATTGTTACCACTGGAAAGGGGATATTATTACATTAGTGGAATGTAGCTTTGGTGTTTATTTTATTTATTTCAGTTTTATCTAGTAACTTTATTACGGGTAAGGGCTCCCACACAAAACGACAAGTTTCCATGCGGCAAAGCATCGGTTCAGTTAACAATACAATGTGTGATGCGAAATTGCCAATTAATTCGCAAGTTCTTGCGATGCGATGTAAATTTTAACCCATAAAACCAGAATATGACAATTATGTTACAAACTCGTTTCCATTACTTCACAAAAATGTGATTTGAAGTAAGCTCTTTTAACCGAATGAATATGTTCGTTTATATTAGATCGGTAACTCTGAACATAAGTCATTTATAAAGCATTTATAAGCAAATATGTCCAAGTGAAAGTGTTAAAAATTAACACTACTCGATGTCTTAAAACAGGCTCATTGTGTAGCCACTTGGTGCGATTGTTTCCTTTGAAAAAAATTATGGAACCCTCCTAGCCGGATCGAACCTTAAAATTTTTCTAGAGTATCATAATGAGGAGTGACTTTTCAAAACGGCTTATTTCGGGTTCCCAATTTTACTTATTTTTTTAATGCCAATCGGGACTTTATGTACACTCACATTATATGACGTGAAGTGTCCGGTTCTAAAGTACTTTAATCTCGAAGAAAAATGGCCATAGAAAATGCTTTCCGCAACAAAATAGCTTAATTCACGTTAATTCTCGGCCCTACTAAATTGTGATAGGAGTTTTTTCAAAATAGCTCATTTCTAGAACATTTTGTATGGAAATTTTGTTAATACGTATCAAAATGGCTTATTTCTAATCTGGTATCACAGGTTATTTTGGAGGGTTGAAAGATAGCTTTAATATCTGGAAGTGGATCCGCAAATATATTTTTATACATTGGCAACACTTTTTATTTGACTACGGCCAATTAAAAAAATATTAAACGTCATGTGTCACCTTGCTGTCAACTTCTCAATACTTTCATGTCAAGGCTGAGTGTCAAGGTGAAAAATATTTTCTTGTATCGTTGCTCGTTGGTGTTTTTGTTGCTAATCCGAATAATTCTGAGTAAATAACGGTGCATAATGGCAGATAAGACCGTGGAGGAGTTAAATTCAGGCACCAGAAAAAGGAAATCAGGACAAAACAGCCGAACAAGAAAATCGTAAGTAGTTTTCAGCAATGTATAAACGGCTCTCGTTTCAATTGTAATTTAATCCTACTAGATACCTATTTCTTAACAATTAAATTTATTATTGCTTCAGGTACATTGATAAGGATCCTTTGGGTTTAGAATTCAGGATTCCATGTCGGCACAAAGAGGGCAGTAAATATAAATGTACTACGCGCCAAGTTCTAATAAACCGTAGTGCGTTTTATGCTAACACGTCCAAAATTGATCAGGATACCTATCTTTGTAGATTATTACATTCGTATGAACCACAGGATAAAACCAAACCATCAAAGAATATGAGAAAGAGAACTGTAAGCTGCAGTTACAACTTATTTTGTAAGAAAAATAAAATTAAACCTGTGTGTAAGAAAATGTTCATTGCAGTTTTTAGTGTCAATGAAAAAAGGCTTAATATAATCAATAGAACTACAGTCAGAGGAAACATTCCTAAAGAAAAGCGTGGTGGGGACCGTAAGTCATACAAATCTATTGATAAAAAGGAATCACTAAGGAATTTCATAAAATGTCTACCAGCAAGAGAAAGCCACCACAACAGACAAAAATCAAAAAGAATATATCTGTCTAGTGATTTAAACTGTAAGAAACTAATGGAGTTGTATAATTCTTCTGTTGCCTCAAACTTGCAAGTAAAAAAAACCATGTTTTATAAAATATTTTATGAAGAGTTTAATGTAGGATTTTCTGCGCCATCCTCTGATGCTTGCAATGTGTGTGTGCTGTGGGGAAATAGAATCAAAAATGAAAGAGACAGTGAAAAAAAGCAAAAATTAATGGTAGAACTTCGGGTACATAAGATAAGGGCCAAGGCATTTTATACCCACATGAAAGGTAATCCTCCAAACTCCATTTCACTTTGTTTTGATCTTCAACAAATCCAAGCACTTCCAAAAACGCCTATTCAAGATGCCTTTTATTCTAGGCAAATAAGTCTTTATAATTTTTGTGTAGTACCTTTAAATTCAAAAGATCCTTGGTTTTATACTTGGGATGAAACCATTGCCAAGCGCGGGCCAACAGAAATAGGATCAGCTGTATATGATTATCTATCCTCCATGAACATTGACAATAATGTTGATACTATACGTTTATTTTGTGATGGCTGTGGAGGCCAAAATAAAAATAATCATATCATACATTCACTAATGCAATGGCTTTACTCCAAATCACCTGCTCAAGTGAAGGAAATACATATATTTTTTCCAGTGCGGGGTCACAGTTTTTTGCCCGCCGATCGCGTTTTTGGACGACTGGAAAAGGAATTAAGAAAAATACCAGTGATCACCACCAAAGATGGTTACCATGATATCTTCAAAAACCATGGCAATGTAAGGTTATTAGGAAATGATTGGCAACTGCTTGAAATAAAGGATTTAAAGGAAAATTTTAAAAATGTGGAGGGATTACAAAAAATAAAAAGAGTCTGGATAAAAAAAACTGTTAAAAGACAGATGACTATCGGTTGTGAAATAAAAGCTTCCCAATATTATAGATTTGATGGAAATGATCCTTGGCAGACATTATTGAAACGGGGTAAACGTATTCCACTAACTATTGATGTTGCAGAATCTATTCCGCAGCCAGTTTCAGAAAAAAAGAAAAAAGATGTAATAAATTTACTTGAAAAACAATTTGGGGAAGAATGGACTGCCTTGCCTGAACTTCAATGGTACAAAACTATTTTGTTACATGTGACGGAGGATCCAGCTGAGGAACATGAATATGATTGTGTCTGCAATGAAGAGGATGTAGGAGAAGTCCGTGTGTGATTTTCAGATTTTAATAAAAGTTTTTACAAAACAATTTTTTTTTGCTAGCCCATCCTTTTCAAAATGGCTTATTTCTAGGAGTGCCAAAACAAAATGGCATATTTCTTAGGAGTGCCAAAACAAAATGGCTTATTTCTTAGGAGTGCTGAAACAAAACATCTTATTTCTTGGAGTTTGCGACTAAATGGCTTATTTCCTTAAATCATATGATAATAACTCATAATTTAGAGTATTAAAAAAAATATATACACTGTGAAACGATCTATTAACGTACCTAGATTATGTACATAGAAGTTTGTTACTAAAAATATTCATATATGAAAAGTTTTCGTATTTTTCTTGGTCCTGAAAAAAATGACCATACAGAAATAAGCCATTTTGAAAAGTCACTCCTCATTGGTGACAGTGTCAATCTGCCCAAGTTAGTAATGTTGTGTGTGGCGTGTGGTACCGGGAATGCTCTGCTTGAAGCAGCCGTGCGCCGCCAGCATCCACTCGGCGCGCGTCTCGGCGAACATGACGACGTTTTGTCGCGGCTGGCAGCCCAGCTCGCGCAGTCCCGCGCCGAACTGCCGCGCTTCCTTCTCCACGTCCACGTACGTGCGCCACACGTAGTCGCCCATGTTGAACTGCGGAACAGACAGTAGGTCAATCATGATGCTCATTTGCAGACCATAAATATGGAGAGACGTAGAATAAAGAGAGTTAACAGACAGAGTTAAAATAGACTTTTAATTATTATCAATGGGAGATATCGGGTTAGTTAGATAAATAAATAAGATTAAGGATGTTGCTAGAAAAAAGTGGGAATAAGCATACTCTATTTTTTTTTTCACTACTTCACCTGATTGTAAGCGTTAATGTGGTTGACGAAGCACGGTTTTAAGGTCTCTCATTTAGACTAGGTTCTAGTAGTATCATATTTTATAAACAGCAAGTTTATAGGCACGATTGGTACAGTGGTTTAGTGATTGGCTGCTACGCTGCGTGTCGCGGGTCACGACTATCTGTAGGCTACATTTACAGGCACAGATGTTTCTTCTGGCTCTAGGTGTCTTGTGTATACGAGTTTAAATGTTTGTGAATATACTCACAATACAGGATTAATTCATATTAAAAATATTTACCAAAAGGTGAAGTGGTCATGCAACTTTGTACCACATAAGCGCATCTAATTGCTGTAACCTTGACTTGCCCTGTGTTATGTTATCCCCTTATTTGCATACAAACAGCAGTCTACCTACTTCTCCTCAATAACTGTGCCTTGGGAAAATAGCACGTGTCAGATTATTGCAAAGTTGAGTCATTAGGCATTTGTTCAGAGCAAGTTTACTCTCACACACTCAATGTCAAAACTATTGATAACAATCAATTACTAACAATCACTCAGTAAATTGATTTGATTGATTCGCTGACATCCGTGGGAACAAGCACTTGTGTCTTATATATTGCTTTTGTTTGTCATCGAAGATCGAATTATATTCCTGCCCTTGTCCTGTATAAAACAAGTCTACCATCACGTCACCATACACTCTTTTTTTCTTTCGTATTATTCCTCAAAATAACCTCCTATCTTTTCTTTGTTTTCTACTCCATCACTCTCCAGTCTCCATATTTATGCTCATCACAGATTTATCTCATTTATTTTTCGGAGAAAAGTCATATGTCCGTATCAAAACAAACGATTTCACTTTGTTAACTTTTCTGTCACTGGCGCCGTCGCCATTTTTGAGATTCAGATTCATTTTATTTGCGTTGTTTTAGATACATTATAATATTATAAGCTGATGGCAATACGAAAGTATATATTTTGGAAAGTAACCGTGTTTACGAATTGCCCTCTGAAACACCTTCGATTAGGCTGTGGTTCATTCATCTTATGTTATTGGAACAGATAGCACAAGTTCGTTTATGAATATTAAGATTAGTGTGGGCCTCAAAATACTGCCCTGCAGTACCCCAAGTTATATTTTCTCATAATGAATGAGGCAAACTTTGACATTATGTTCTGCTAGACAGATACTGTATCGGACACTTAAGGCAAAACAAGAAACACGCCAATTTTTTCATCACCCCTATCCATTCAGTGATGTCATATTATTGTATAGCTTACCTTCTTAAACACTCTCCCGTTGGGCTGCGGCTCGTCTTCTTCACTGAGTACAGTCCTCGTGCCGAGACAGCGGCGGTCGGCCCAGCGCGCGGCCGCAGCGCGGAGCATGCTTTCCATTGATGTGACTCCATCGCGGACTAGACGCAGGTGCAGGTCGCATGGAGATGACACGCAGCGGACCGTGATGCTGTTCGGTGTCGTCTGGATTATACGAGCCTAGGGAGAACAGAGAACAAATCGCATTGGAATTAAGTTGAAGGTAGAGGTAGAAAGACAAAACAAGACCCCTTGCAAAACTATACCAACGTGTGGGACTAAAACCTAACGCAGATAACAGTCAGTAAAAAGGTAGAATGAGAAAAGAAGATGCAACTAGAACCGTTGTTAAAAACCAAGAAGCATGCTCTGAAAAAGTAGAGTATAATCGTCGCAATTCACAGTTGTGATAAATCGCAGGTTATGGGATTTTCTCGTAGTAAGTAATTCATTAATAAAACGGTATTTTCTACAGCATAACAAGTTCGAATCTTATTTGATTCACTGCCAATTTTTCCTCAAAAACAAGAGTATATAATTGTCGAACACAAAAACAAAATTTTTGCATAAAACGATGACATAAAAATTCGAGTAAACAATTTTTTCATGATTGCAGTTCTGTGCAAACATCATCGCAAGCAGTCGTGGGCGTAGAAAATTTTAAAATAGGTCAAACGAAAATATCACTACAATGGTTGTGTTCGAGAATATTTGCGGTTAAGTAATACACAGCAAGAAGTGTATAACGGTACATAAATAGTAGAGTACTTTGTCAATTAATATTTGAAAAGCGGTTAATGAAATCAATATCGGACTTTTCAGATCTGCATTTTGGCAAAGAATCAAAAGCTTTTTCTCCGAACGAATTATTAATCTCTGCAATGATTTAATCAAACTTTTTTTCAGTTCTGAATAATAAAATTATTCCTAGCAATCTAAGAAGTTGTTGACAAACTTGGGCTGTTCAATTATGAATACAACATGAGACTAAAATGTTGAGACTTTTTGGGGTCAATACAAGAGTCATTCCCAGAATAGCTAAAGTAAACTAAGTAACTTCGTATCTTTTATGCCGAAAATAAATTTTCATGGAGAGGCGTTTGTATTACATTTAATATTGAATGGGACGACTTTCGTTAAAAGGGTAAATTAAGACTCCGGTTGCCTAGAAAACCGAAATCTTACAGTACGAAAATTCTAAAATATGTCTTACGACTCTATTGTAGCTTTTTTGAATTACACTCGCACAGTCCAAGGGAGCATGACACGAATGGGATAAGTCCTATGCTCAAGAGAAGCGGGTGGAACAATGCTGACAATAAATCAATGGTACCTAACGCAAAATCAGCATTCATCATCAGCATATGTTCACTGTTCACTGCTGGACCTCTAAAAAACGCCATTTCTCGGTCAGAAGCTTACCTTAATTCGCCTGGAGAGCGCTCGTTTCCTCCAAGGCCTCTGCACGATGAGGTGGACTGGGAAGGTGATGATGTCGAAGACCAGCGCGACAGCGCGGATGGTCTTCAGTACTGCCGATACCCACCATGACTCCGGACTGGGAACAAAGGATTATGTTATTTAGTAAGCTGTTTGACGTGAAAGGTTATTTCAGACGACGAAATTCCATTGAATAATATTCTTAAGCTATGTGTCTAAATAGTTAGACATCATGTGAATTTCAAAATAATTACAAAAGCTAATGCGAATATCAGCTGCACTAGTCATAATGTCAAGAACCCGGACTTTGTTCTTACTGGAATCTTTTTGACAATGAAAATTGATGGTCATTGTTACTTCCGTAGCTAATTTGCCTCTAAGCTTATGGACGATGTCTATATTTAAGAATGTGGCAAATAAAGTATAATATAATGTGTAGAACCATTATATTATACTGGTTCTACACATTATATTATATAATGGTTCTACACTTACATACTTCAAATGAGAAGTAACGTCAACTACCATAATCTTTGTAACCCAAACGTGACTGTCATCTTACAAAATAAATTTTGCAGTTACGTCCTTATAGCGAAAAAAATACCAATATGTTTAAGAAAAGGGCTCAAGGCATACATGTCTGGGACGGCGACGCTCGCCTTGGATTTAATCTAACTACTATTCAAGCAAGTTAACTATAAGTGCTGTCTTGTATTTTCTTTCGTGAGTTTAATCAAGCAATTCTCTCAGATGCCCAGAATCAACGGAACTATGGAAACCAAGAATTATTAATACCATAGCTATTCCTTCCCTTGTTGCATTTTCTGACATTATATACACTTAAAACCATTCAAAATTTTCTATTCAGGCGCACGCTGGCCTAAGTTCAGGTGCATAATAAATTTCGTTATCTATTCCTGCCGCATTCACCTTGAACTATATAAAATTTCTACCAAAATACTGAAGCGTCTACTCTCTAATGATCGTGGCTTATTGAATACCTCTTACCAAGGGTTTGTTGTCTGTTGATTTTGAAACGACTTCGAAAACCGGAAAAAAAAATATGAGAATCTCTTATTTTATTTTATTTCTTTTTTCATTTATTTAATTTTTGGTCTGCCATAGTTAAGATTTTCCTTCCTTTTGCACTGCTAAATGAATGAACTTAATGTTCACACTTTAAACCCTGTAGACGGCCTGTGGACTCAATGCAAATAAAAATAATTTTCCTCCGTGCTACTTTGAACCTTGCAAGATTGAGTTAAGGTTTAAGATGCTTTTCTGAATGGAAATGACAGTAATTTTAAGGTCACTTGCGGTAAGAGACCGGCACTTACCATAAAAAGCAACATGTGCGCGGAACAAGCGATCTCTTTATAGAAACTGCACAGGACGACCTTATAAGTAGTCCTTACAGTGTTTATAATAGTCTTAACTTCTTTAGAAGGAGCTATCTTGAATAAAATTTTTATTCATTCATGAGCACGTTAAAGAAAGTTATGAATGGACGAAGGAATAACTTTTTTCATAGCCATATTTAATGAACCTTTGCCAGCTGCACCTTTAAGAATTTCAGCTTTTGTCCGCGGCTTCGCTATAATTTGTTTAGATTTTTAAAATTAATCATGTTGTTGGACGATAATATTATTCAAGCATGACGCGAAAGAGATGTAGTGCTATTGGGTGTCCTGCCTAAAACAATTGTGAGCGTCGAAAGTTATTGTTCTCCCGGGGACCATACTTTTTTTTTTAATGAATGGCCTTTTCTGTAACTCCGACCTGTACCAACGTAAATTAAGCAAAATTCATGAATGTAATCAGCTCAGTAGTTTAGGAAAACAAAAATAAACTAATTTTCGCATTTATTATTTAGGAAGTAAGGATTTCTTCAAACAAAAGCTTACAGCGTAATCTATTACCAATTACCAGAAATGTCGTCGTTAAAAATAACAACAGGAATATTTCCCTGAACGCGTGGGTTGGTACAAGCCGAAGTCGTCATGTAACTCCTAGCGTGGGAGACTGTTTGTTGAAGTGTTAATTAGAAATATACAATTTCTCCACTTAGGAAATACAGTAGCGATTAAGATGGAGGTTATTACTTTGCGAAACAAAAGAATAACAGCTAATAGAATTACATTTTTGGAGACGAATTATTATTTGGGCTTGCTCCAAGCAGATATTCAGATTTGGATAACTTAACTTTCCAATGTCGTTCCTCGAAGATTATGCAGTTTGCCTATCAAGAGGCATAAATCTATCACTTTGCAACTCCGACCTACACTCTGCTGCACAAATTATAAATGCAGTAAAGGCAATACCTTTCACATATAATTTACAGCGTTTATAAATTGATTCTCCCTTAAACTAACTAATTACAACGCACTCAGTCAGATAAAACAAACGCAAACTTTCCTGCCACCGCTGATACGGGGTCAATGTCAGGGAGAGCGTGGCCCTGTGGGCGAACCGCCCGCCGCCTGCCGCCCGCCGGTCAAACGACCATGACCCACCCCGCGCAAGCGCTATCACTCCCGGGGCTCAGGGTGCATCCCACATCTGATGAATATGTAAGCGCATGCCTGTTGCAAGCCTAATTACTTTCAGGGAATTGGCGAATTTTTACGTAAACGGGTACAGGAGGCTTAGCGAGCAAGGGATTTAGACAAAGTAAAGAAAAATAGTGTTATCATGCTCACGTAGAAACAACTATCTTTCACAGTAGGTAAATTCAGTCAAACAAATATGCACTAATCATCATGTCAGTACATAATAAACCTTATATTTATAACATTGCAATCTAAAAAGCAGAAACTTGAACGATAACAATAATCATGTCGTTCAATAACAATAACAAGAAGGTGACTACTGAATGTCATTTATTTGGATGTGACGATCACGATGCATTCAGACTAGACATGGTCTTATCAAATTCACGGTCTTTACCTCTATTCGATCGTTAAAGGGGTTAACAAGAGCAAAAACTTAGCTAAATAGCGCCCAAACACGATTGCATCACCACTATTTAGAACACTAATAATAAAAACCGGAGCTCATATTAATAAAAAAAAACTCGTCCACAAACAACTCTAAAGATCTGTCGAAAGAATTTTCTGGTAGAATCGGTCTTCTAACGACCCTCAAGGGAAACGCACGTGTAGTTCTTTCAATACACCTCAACCCCATAATAAAAAAAAAAACTAAGCTAAACACGCAATCCATAATAGTGAATCATTCGATCAAAAATCACACCACATGTAGAATCGGAAAGAAACTTTGTTATTATAACGTTGCCAAATATTCTTATGATACCGGATCTTGAGATTTATAGGACAACATAATGCCACAGTTTTTCAAAGGATTATTATACATGGGTGGAGATCTTATAAGACCGCGCCTTGAATCTCCCTCATAGTCATAATGTATGGGGTTGTGCCCAGGATTTAACAATAACTGGATTGGTTCGCCTTTTGATTCACAAAACCGCTAACGATTTTTTCACAATTAACTTCTTTTGGCGATTGGGTTCCATTAATACTTTAATGGATCCATCTCGCGTCGCCCTGCCATTACCATTAATCAAGTTACATGCACAAACATCTAGACCAGGAACTACCCTATTAAGTTATTAGGTAGTCATAAGTAACATCACGACGTAGATACACAGTGGTTATATGCCGAGTTATGAGGGCAACACCGCGGTGTCACCTTGCCGCTATAAATAATGTCAATGTAGGAAACATACGTCAGCTAGACGTACCCTCCGTCCCTTAGACGTTATCGTAAGATCTTGAACTACATTAAAATTACCACACACGGCAATATCGTTAACTTGACTATTATTTCCTACAGAAGCCACTGACACGTTTTCTTCGGATGATAAAACGTTACTCTAGTTAGAAGTGGAACTGTTACTGACCACAAGATTGCGGATTATTGCCAAACCATTAAGAGTGAAATTTCAGAACCAATTTCGCAACTCTCGATGCATTCATAGATCATCTCTATCGTTCAAAGGTTCTACTGGACTTTGAGCTTTATTCTGTAAAGCTTACAGTTGTGTTCCAGGAGGGAGAAGTTATAGTACCTGGGACGCATGAAACGATTTTAAACGAGTACATTATAAGATCCTAAAAGAGTTACCTAGCAGATTAGGTAAGAGACTCGATAAAGAGGTACTACATTAGTACGATAAGGCACCACATTAGTGATTACTCAACTGACATACATATAAAAAGGTGGCGTGAGCGCAACACGTCATATGCCAACCAATCATAGAAGGATACGTCGAATAAAGCTAGTATTTACTAGAATTAATGATTACTTTTAATTAACTTATGATTAAATACGATATTATGTGTATTCATGATAGCATAATTTGTTCCTGAGAATCCACTTTAAAATTTTTGACGAACAAAAAATTCCTACGTTTATCGATTTATAGAAATAAAGAGGCTTTCAACTGGATTACTGGAGTTAATAAATTATATTATCAATATCATAGAAGAGTTTCTAAAATTAATTGATATCAATTTAATATAATTTATAGTAGACAAGTTTATATTATTACTCAGTATTATTAGATTAAGATATGGAGTGTGCCTTGGAGTTTGAACATATTTTGAACTTTGTAATAAGTGGTATATTATGTTGATATCCTGTTTCTTGGCTATAAATATGTTACAGTGATGCTATTTTTTGCTTCTCATTAGGTGAGGTACACTCCCCAACGTACGTATCCGTACAGCTGCTGTCTCCTACAACGTACAAGGAACCACACACCATGGCGAATCGTGTTGCATGTGCAATGCCTGGCCCCGTTATAAATGAATCACTTTCTTGCAATGTGCGCTTGCCCAACAATCATGTTATGAAGTACAACTAAAATAACGTTTGCAATCTTGTAGAATTGTTTCATGATTTTATTGAGATGCATTTTTGCAAGTATCTTATGTGTTTTAAACACCAGGATTCAATCCTAAAGATAGCCTCAAAAATCATCAAAGTTCCTACTCCTATAGATCCTATCGATATTTCTATCAATCAATATCTAAATGAAAACTATTTGCCTTCCTGTTACATTAACCCATCGCCGTGCTAAAAGACCTACATAACACCACTTTTTCCGTTGGATCAAGTTCTAAGCTGGTTAATCTATTTATGGAAGGTAGTTTGTTGATGTAATAATTATGCGATTTTAAGTACCCATATTAACTTTATTACTTCCAGTTACCACTTGAATATCGATAAAAATGTACTTACTTGTCTTGAGAAATGTAATTTTGTGCCTAAACCTACCATTCTACGTTTTGGTTGGTCCTTATTATCCCAAAGGACCACAAAATCCTCTGTATAGTCGTGGTCCTGTGTATAGCAGTTAGATTTTAAGTTCTTCTTTTCTTTTTTGTTACTTGTAGAAGTAGATGTTGCTATTGAACATAAGCACTACATGTTCTTCCTGAATAAATCATTTATTTTATTCACTTGTCAGGAGATTCCAAAATAAAGAACAGTCGTGCAGCTCTTTAAGGAGTACAAGTTCGTATGCTTCCTTATCGTAACTATCGTCTATATTTTCTATTTCCCTCTCTACAACAGTGGCATTAAACTTATCGTGTATTGTCTAGCCACTTAAGATTATGATTAATTAAACGACACTTTGTTTACATTTCGTAATCCTTATCGTTTGTTTTGGCAGAGATCAAGGTGTCCAGCCTGCAGTCATGCGCACTCCATGTGTTATGTTGACGTGTTGGTTACCTCAACGGGACCAAGTCCAGTGATTAGATAATAACATGTGTGACAGTAATGATTTATTAATAGTTTGTTTTTAGTATTAATGTTTCTGCGTTATATCTGACAGTTACCGCTTGTCATACATGTTTGTTTTTTGTATTAGAATATTTTAAACGTAAGTTGTGACTTAATGAAGGTTTTTCATCCGGAAAAACTTTAATGACATTTTTATTATGTGGAATCGTCAAGGTTCTCCGACGCATTAAGTTTTTCACCGTCCCATTTTGAATAATGAAAGGGGAAATGTAAATAGAAGATGTCTCGCTAAACAAAGGAAGGTACGGAAACTAACATTTCGTTATATAATGCGTCCTTCATTATTTCTTGTTTTCAACAAAGGCTGACGTTTTGCTTGTTTCCTGTAATTAGATATAGTGTTCTTGGTACGACTGTGTCGCAAAGTCGCGATACAAACAAATTGAATTGCAGTAGGTCTATCGAAATCATTACCTATTGTATTTTGATTTAAAAAAAAACATGCAAACGATAGTAATTATGGTGACTAGCTAACAAGGATTCAGATACCAATCATATAAAGGTTAACGACGGTCAAGTACGTAAGTCAAAGTTCACATACGTGCTCTGTAACTAAACAACAAAACCTTGACATTTACGAGAACGGATGAATCAAAGCGTTATCAAAACCATCTATAAATCTCGAAGATACGACTCTACTGTCTGACAGCGTTCTTAGTTATAGTATAGAATAGATAATACTAGATGCGTGTAAAGGCTTCACCGTGTGTACCGATTATGACCGACGGAACAAAAGTACCTACCTGTATAAAAACTTTCGGTTTTATAATAGTAGTGTGATAAGCTACTAAATAATTTAAAACATCAAGCCAATAAATAATATCTAATTACAGAAGTTACTCTTCATAACTGGTCGCTAAGTGCTAGGTAGGCATCACACCTTGACAGGCTTGCCTTGGCACTGTAATTTGCTCCATTGCACTACTTGTTCAGGCCGACAGTTGACACTTTTTACAAACAACCCGGCAAAATATCACATTTCATAAACCATCACGCATCACAAATAAATTAATGGCAAAATAATTGATGTGTTATACACGAGCCGGTTTTTTCACTTGCAAGCCAATGTTCAACCTTACGTAATGGCTAAGTAATTTACCGCGATTTATTGTAAAGCAGCAACAGGTTATTTTGCGTGTTAATAAATATATGCTAAGAAATAATTTGACCAAGTTTTCCTAAGAAGACCAAGTTTCTTCGGTCAATTTAATATTTTAGACAATTAAACAAAAATAATGAGTTCAATTAATTAGTGATAATTATCATTAAGAAGCCAGACGGCTGCTTATGTCAGTTTATCTAAAGGTCATCAGCTCCTGACATCTGCTGAATCATGCATAGCATAATCAGCCATAATTAATGTTCAAACTACTGGGAGTCAGGCCAGGAACGGACCTCTACCATGCCTTGCCCTGTGCGGGATGGTGGATGTCGCACGTCTTTGAATTTTTTGTTCTAGACAGCCTAGAACCTAGAGATGTTTTCCATCACCGTTTTGAGAACAATGGTGATAAAATAAATTACACAAAGTATTGCACCTGGCTGTGTTTGAACCTGCAAACTACAACTATAAGGCCGTTCACAGAAAAAAAGGTGGCAGCCTGCGCCGATGTACCAGCGCCGAATATTTTTAAAGAAACTCGGCGCCTATTACCTGCGCAGGTTGCCCGCGCCGGCCGGTTATGATAGGCGCTGTTAGATCGGCGCAGGCTGCCATCTTTCTTTCTGTATCGGCCTTAGGTCGGAGAAAAATGAATAATGCACTCACTTCTAGCCCGACTGCAATGACGGCACTTTTTTCAGTATAATAAGGTCGGATGTCGTTTGTAAATTCTTAGGATGGACACCAACTGATTCATTTCAATTAAAAAAGGTGCGACCGGCACTCCTACATAAAATTTTAATTGATAATATCGCCAGGTGGATACTATTATCGACTAATCATCATTAATTTACAAAGGCAAGTGGAAATTTCTTCAGGGATAGATCATCGGCCAAGGTAATGACACACTTGATACTGATAAGTTTATCAAATTATATTAATATAATCAACAGCACGTTACTATAAATAGTATCCTTATAGTGCGTATTTTTGAAGTACTACTACATAGTCTAAAAGTGGACGTGTTTCGGTTCTAATGATGTTGATGACTACATAGAAAATGCTAATGCTGTCGGCGTAGTTAGATTTTGGTTTAAACAGATTATCGATAAGATGAAGAGGAAGTATTTCTAGGCGTTCATCATCAGCGTGAACTTCATGGTACAATAAATAAAATCCTTGCTTATTCCATTGTGGCATATTCATGAGCTTAGTAATTCTCTTCAAGTATACTTATATTTTTATTTACAAGAGATTTATCAAATGACTTCTAAGGGAGGAGGGTTGAGGTAATGTAAGACTTTTTATTGCCTAAAAATCAGTGTTCTATCAGTTGCCCTTTGCTAGGGCCACGGTAAGTGTTTCTGGTATTACTCGACTTTGGAAAGTCATTACATTACGTCTAAAATCATCATTATTTTCGACATCCAGTATATCAAAAATGGTAAACACTATAGACAAGAATGCACTTTAATCAATCGGCAGTGGCTTAATTATCACTGATGACTATGTAGATAGTTAAGACGACAATGATCCAGCCAAAAGCAAAATTAAGGCTTTACCAACAGACAATTTTTTATAGTATTCAAAACATTTTCTTGTGTATACAGACCTCTGTCAACAATAACTATGTCTGAAGTGGAAGTGCCATATCACCGTACTAAATAACTTACATTGATACAAGATTATCCAAAGAATTTTCCATTAAATACAGATTAAAGTTGACATAGTTTAGTTATTTGCTTGTTGGACATTGATTAAGTGTCTAGACTCCAGGGTCCAGGCAAAGTCGACCTCCGCGCGATATCTTTTTAGATAAGCATCCTATATATGTCTAGGCAAGAAATTATAGATATCATCTAGCACATCTCTTATATAATATTCTTGTCCTAACGTACGCAATGTATTGTATTCAGACTATGTTTCAAAGTGAGACTATTTGTATGTTATATCAAGACTCAATATCGTCACACTTGACACAAATATTTCTTGTTTCTTTTCTTGCAGTTGAATATGTCGTTGGCTACTTATTTACAATATTTTATTTAAGTGAGCTATTTGTGTTCTTTATGATTCTTTATGAGTGATGTAATACTATTTCATTTATCTTTACTACATCTATGCACTATAAACCAAAGCGTCTAACAGCCACCTTATCCGTTCACCCGTCAAACTCCAATTATTCTTTAAAATTATACCGAAAATACTGCTAGACGCTTACTTTGCGGATTTTTCCTTAGTTTTCGCAAGGTTTCGTATTTCGAAAAACAGTGGATGGTTATTCCTGTAAACAAATTAGATTTTACTTTTTCCTCATTCCAACATCACTTTGGCCATTTGAATTAAATTACCTTATTTCTGGAGAATTCAAAGCACTCAAAATAATATGACAAGGATAATTGATTTGACTATATTTACGAGTGAATAAATATTTCACCAGTGTAATTTACTATAGAATAAAATTTTCGTGTCTTTGTTCTATTGATTCTCTATGAACAGTAAATGCAGTTTTATAAACCTAAGGCAGTTAGCCAAGTGTTGTGAAGCGTAATAGCTAAGTGTGAATCGATCTGAATGTTCACAAACATTAACAAATCAAATTTTCATATTGGCTTAGCTTACGTCTGATTTATTATATTACAAAGACCTTTGCATGTTAGGCCAGCTGGGTAGGGGTGGGACTAAAGAATAGTAAAAAAAGTAGATAGTATACAATAACCGATAAAATGCACTAGTTGTAATACCTACTCAGTAATAATTTTAAATCAATTCAATACATATAAGTAAACCGTAGTGATACTTGATAACTGACCTTTCCATCTCCATACATGACTGCACTGTTTCCAAAATAGGTACAGGAACTAAGTTTGTTTACACCGTTGTTCAATGTTCTGACTGACACGTTGAAATATTATGCCTTTCAGCTCTACTAGTAAAATACGCGTCGACAGATCGCGCATGTGGTTGTGACATATCTATTGCAGCATAATCCATCACATGGCAAGTAGTGTCATAAAATAATGTAGATAACTAAAAAAATCTAGTTGGTCTGCAATTAGGTTACCACGCTCTGACAATTATATTGGTACCAAAAAATATTGGACACGTATTTCTTAACTAATCATCAAGTAGATAACAAATAAAATAAGACAATAAAGCATTGAAATTTCGCGTAAATAATACAGCACTCTTTACCTAAAAGAGACAAAATAGAGACAAGATACAGCTGGATAATAAGCACACATGGGACTTAAGACTAGGGATATGGTCAAAGAAGAGGCTGCTCAAATCCTAAAACCAAATTTTCTAAACGCTCGCAGTGTGGACGCACCTCAACACAAACCTGTTCACCAACTTACGTAACAAGGATGATGGCGACTGGCGAGTACTCGAGTACTATCTACAGTCGCTCAGGACGGGGCTGAACCAGACGCGGTGAAAGTTAGCGTTTTACGCGAACCTATTTGGCTTTGTTACTGGAGTCGTACGAATTGAGAGGAATCTGCGCCGGAATACGGTAGTTGGTTTCAAAGGGGTGAGTGCGATATTGGTATATTGGATGCTTCGATATCGTGCCGAGAATGGTTTCACTAGGCGTCGGAATTTATTGCCTGTGATATTCCTTTGAGACGAAAATATCCAGTTTGTCATGGAAATATGAATTTGGGAAGAATTTGATGATGTTGAAATGTCTAAAAACCAATCAAATCCAAGATGCATTCTTATTTAGCTAAGAATTCATCTAAGTTAAGCAAAAATTTAATCACGTGAAAAGCAGTACAGATTTTATGATACAAGGCAAGGATATGTAAGAAATAATGTTAGAATTGTAATACATGATACCTATTTTAATCAAAATAATCCTAATAACCTTTACGGAATACTTTTCCGATGTCTGGCTTCTGACACATCGATATAAGCTGACAATTACCATTTTCCTCATGATAACGAAATGATTGGATATCTAATGAATTAGTAAAAATATCTACGAAACAATGAAGTTAGAACAATTCACGCCTGCAACACGCTATCGAAGATAATGATGCCTTTCGAAAATAATATTCATGCGTATTTTTGTTCAAGACACTACTTGGACAATACATAGTGTTTTTTTTTAAATAGGTGTGGATCATTTTATCATTTTCAGCCAATTAACACAAAACTTCAATGAATTCTTCTTCACCTAAATCGTCCTCATAAATAATCCCGTACAATGGTGAAAACTGTATAAAATGCGTTTTGTAGTTTTTGAGTTTACCGCGTACAGACCACACAAGACATGTGCGACGGTGCGTCTGCCTCTCATAATATGTAGTGATGGTATGTATGTAGAATGTGAATGGTTATGTTAATTGCCATCGTGTGGAGATTCCTAGTCACGCGATGCGTATGCGATGCTATTTTATCGCGTTCACAGGGTTGCAAGGACTGCCCAGTCAAGTTATTGTGCTACTCTTCAAACCAGTTGGACTGGTACATTCTCCTGCTGTTAGTTAGCAAACTAGTTTCGAACTATTACTCGATTTAAATCCTCGATTAACGAAGTATTCTGACAGCAACAAAACTTTACTACAGTATAATTTGTAATTTTCTGAATAACAGCTTTAATTTCCTGCGTATTATTTTCTTTATTGTCAAGAACGGCTTCAACAGAATTTAACACTTCGATCCACAACTACCCAACTTGTTCATACAAAAGTAGACTCTAAACATCGGAATTAAGGCCTATAGTGGCGTGGATGTGAGAGGACACCGGTGTCCTCTGAGCTAGGACAGATTAAATGAGCTAACAATTTCTCAGACTGTTTTACACACGTGTTCCACTGATCCAATTTTCCATAAGTGTCGAGGTCGCACTTTATAAAAACACAAATACTGAAAAAGAAGACACACCACTGGCAACAAAAGAGAAGAAAATAAAAACTACTCACTTCCTATTGATTGGCATTCCCATTTTGACACAATTTCACTAAGCACAAGAACATGCAAGTACGCCTCACTGCGGTCAACTAAGTCAGGATTACGCCTGATAAACCTTATATGCACGAATTATCAAGCAATACTATTAATAAGGTTGATATGTTATCTGATATAGAAATAATGTGAGACGGATGTGTTACGACAGTATTTGTCGATGTCCAAGATGATAGCCGTCTAGTGGACACACTCGATCAAAGATCAACAGCTCTAGAAGTCTGTTTATGTAATCAAGTCCATTAGCTTAGCGAATAGAAAAACTATTATAATCATATGGGATTGTTAATAATTAACGAGAAAATTATGTAATAATTTATGAGAAAACATAAGAAAGTATGAATGGAATTACTGAAAGAGAATGTGTGTACATGGCTAAGTAGGAAGTGAACTTTCGAGATGACTGTTGAAAATATATGGAAGAAACAAAGAAGCTCGACTTCTTTAAAACACAGACACGTCAGAGAGACAATGATGACGAGGCTAGATTGCGAGGAAAAAGTAAATGCTGACAAGTTGTACGCGTTGGCTTATCGTATGCGTATTCTCAACGCCGCACATTACATCAAAATAGAATTTACGATTTGTTTGTGATGTCGGTCTTTTGCTTTTACTAGAGTATTAGTCACCAGAAAAACAGACGTAAACCCAAGGATATAAAACCACGCCTGCGGCCAGTTAGATAAAGTGTTACAAAAATGTATGTAAGATTGTATTTAGGTACAATACTACTAGACCGATTTTAAATATTCGTTCACCAGTAGAATGCTAAAGTTAGTAATTAATAAAATCAGTCAGACAACATTTACACGAAACGTGACTATCATACAAGACCTAATGAATCATATATTAGTTGATTAATTCCAAAAAATAATACCTAGACAGATACGATGATTGGTACAATTTTTTCACAATAATTCGCTCATTATAATCCCATTTTCCGTGATTACGCGCTAATTACTGCCTATGTCACTACTCAATCTTTGTCATTGATTTATTATTAGATATTTTTATTTCGGGGCTTAAGGATTGCCTATTACACAAGGCTTATGAGTAACGATGAAAATAAACATGAAATTTGTAGCCGGACATGCTTTTACGGATGTGAATATAAGTGTATCGAATACGCTTATATTTATTATGATAATATTTAGATAAATCTATGTGCTAATACTAAAATGTTATGTGACACATAAGTAAAGAGCGAGAACTAAATCAGACCGACGCACACGTGGGCCACGCCTGATTTCAGATATCAAAAATCAAAAGCGTTTATTTCAAATAGACCAATTACAGGCACTTCTGAATTGACAAAATGTCGGTCAGTCCAAAAAAAAAAGTGTAGCTAAATTAATTTTTACGGTAGAGTCGTGTCGCTTGGCGTGGATCTAATGTAGCTCTAAAAGTCTAGTTTCCATTGTAAAAGACCGACGCGCCCAGATCAGTGTACGTGGCCCACGTGTGCCCAAAGTAGTTCTACCTTTATCGTCGTAGACTTTTTGCTCTTGGTGTCTTTCTTCTTGCCAATGTTTGCAGATTTAATAATCTCGATTCTGCAGCTGAATTTTATAATGTATCGATGTTTTGGTTTTTTGTCACTGTAGACCCTTACAGTAAATACAATTATGATAACAAGGCCAAGTGCTGCTTCAAAAGACCATTTACTTAGCGATAAAAAGTCAGAATTTGGTAGCTCAAGTGTTATTGGTTTCGTAAGAAAGATGCATATTGCAACACTTGTCGTTGGGTTATTTGCCTGACAGACCATGACCATGAGGGCATCGTGGCTACTAATCTAGTTCTATAAACAGATTTTACACGCGACGGCAATTGTTTTTGCTGGGTTCCTGGTACTGGCCACGTGCTTACTAGTAGCTAAGGTAGATGCACTAGGAAGCGAGATCGTATCATTCGCGTTGACCGTTAGTAATGAATTAAATGTATGTTCGTTATCTGCAGAAGAATTACTACATGACACGTTTATTTCGTTTTGACGACTTCTCATATCATCTGTTTTTTCTCATTTTCTCTGAATAACGATTATCAGTCAACCTGGGAAGAGGTGGCGAGATGACCTAGACGCCTACCACAAGGGCTGGTTTGAGAAAAGAATACCTGAAAGAAGTTGGGGGAGGCCTTTGCCTAACAGTGGAAAAGTATAGCCTAAATATTAAAATAAAAATAGGTAGTTCGTTATGCTACCGAGATATTTCAAGAACTCTAGTTAAAACGATATACACTCACTCAGATGGGACGAAGTATCAAAGGAAATGTTTACAAAGAGATATTAGCAATTTCCTCCAGTATAGGGGACCTTCCGTCCGATATGATGAACAAAGGGAAAGTAATAACCAGTGATCGGTAGTACGCAGAGCATATTTTAAGTAAACAATAATATGAGCATTACTTTCCAATTTATTCTGCTTTGTTGAGATTGAGGAAATCATATTATACTGTATATTATGAGTACATCGGCGATATATCGTAAAGTAATAAAATCCTGGCTAGACACGGTTTATAAACTCAGTGAGCAGCCGTTTATGATGTATACCGTATAGTATACAACTCTAATGATAAGCAGTATCTGATTCGTTACAGTTTCATCGACGTACCAAACAGTCCTCGAAATAGTAGAAGCATCGACTGTCACTAGGTAAACTATGGGAAGTGAAAAAAAATACTAAGCTGGTTAGTTTTTATTAAGCATAAAACAGAAACAAACAAAAAATACCTAATTTTCATATTCGAGAGTTTACCTAGGGACAGTCGGCATTATACAGTTTACATTCGCGTGAAAATATTTCAGAGTGCGATTTCTACTGCACTATCGTTGCTCCGCGGTACACAACAGGTTCTCATTGATGATGAGTATCTTATTATCTGGAGGACTATCTCCGGTCGATGACCGGGTCACTAACACAATTATCAGTTAACGCACCCATTGTGCGCTAACAATAACGACGTATTGTTATCAAAGATCAAAAAATTCCATAAACAATCGGACTTCGCACTGCAGACGCACCAAAAAAAAAACACCAATTTCAATGTCAAATGAGTTTTTATAATCGTCATTCGAAACATAGACAGAAATACTTGAGAGTGCAGAAAAGACCTTCTCAACGAAAATAAAAGTGGGATCCAGTGAAACGTCTAGCCGTGTTCTGGCTCAGTGCCAGCTCTGTTAATATCTAAGAAAGAGTAAATCTTAATGCAAGCTGCAAGATTATCACGGAGTTGTAAAAAAACTAATATCAAAAGCAGGTTGGCTGCAGCAGAAGTGAACAGTAATAAATTGATCGCATGTGCAAGTAGGGGAGGGCTATGTCCAACATCCAATAGTGGACGTCTTTTGGCTGAAATTATGATGATGATGATGTGCAAGTAGTGTTGCTACGTCCAGTAAATAAAAAATCGGGATGAAAGATGAAAATAATCGGTATTTTGGTATTAAATCGGAACAGCTTTTATAATTACCAAAAAAAAAAAAAAAACTGTAAGCTTTTTTTTTTTAAGCTTGTCGGGAAGAGGGGGCACTAAAACTAAATATGGCCGATACCCTCAAAATTTAAAAACTTTAGCACCAGAAAGACTAAGACAACAAACAAAACGAAACAAAGGGGGGAAACCCATCAAAATGAGGGTGAGGAGGATTGGTGAAATATCGGGAACTTTGGCGGTCCGACCAAGGGCTAATCGGGACGTTTCGCGCAAATCAAACCTGGTTATAGTAAAAAAGGCTTAGGAGGATCGATACTAGTGAATTGTACTACGCATATCCTGCGCCACTATAGTCAATTAGTTGGTAAAGGGAAATGATTACAAGTTATTACAGCAATATTTCCTAACGATCGGTCATTGCAGCGCAACAAACTTAAAATCAGGACGACCATTTCCAGAAGTGGCCGTTTATGGTCTGATATGATGCCGTTAATTCACGCCACGCCCCAATACCCAACTACGTTGTCGACATGCATCGATGTGAAAAAAATCTAAGGCCTTAAATTTTTTCAAATGTCTTTTATTGTTTTTATATTGGATGAACACAATATTTTACTCTTTATTGTATCGGATTGAGATTGATTTGGTCACAAAAACGTGCGACAAAAATGAATCTCCTTTCATACTAGTATTTCTCCTAGTTGTCATAAATCAAGCAGGAACCTGTACAAAATTGAATATTTCCCATCGATTTTTATTTCCGTCCCGTGGAAAACTGCGGCGCGGATGTTGCCAATTGCTCCGGCAATAACGTTGCGCTCGTCTAGCCTAGTTTTTGCTTTATAGAACTAAAATTAAATTTTAAAATATTTATGCTTATTCATCTTCAGAACAAAGTAAAATTAATGTTCTATACACAATATCTTTATATGAAGTGCGGCCTGAAACGTTTTTTTATGCTTTACATAAACATTTACCCATAAACTTTAAAATTGTCCTGCAGCAGCATCCAATAACAGATTTCATAGGCCAGGTTATTTCCCTAGGCCTTTATAAAATTTCCGACGGTCCTGCAGACATAAATAATGGACTACCTGACATTATTGTCATTCGGCAATAACAGAAACACGACCGATAAGCCGACCTTGACTGAACACGCCAAACTGTACAACATGCTCGTGATAATTATCATAATTATGCTTATGAAGTTTTATGGTCGTCATTAAACGATTAATATATGTAACACGTTGGTTTATTCAACAGTGTCAAGAAATAATCAAAAGATATTGTCGTGGTAGCGAATCCTGTCGTAAAAGTGTCGGATGAATATAATGATCGGATATGAATTAAAGGCATAAGCCAATAAACACGTCCCTGATGGTACAGCTGATGACAACATGTTATATTGATTATGTAATTAAATAAAGGAAAAGTAACTCACGTCTCATTCTCGTCTATAAACATTTCTGTGTGCTTCGACCTGTAACAAAAAACAGTAAATTAGTAAAAAACATCAATATCAAAGCACCATTTAACCTTTCAAAAGTATGTAATACAACCGAGGATAAATTCAAATCATATATCGAGAGTGCAATGAGAAATACTCGATCATTTCCAACTGCACTGATAAATTGATGCTGTTATACAGGAAAATTTTTTAACCACTGCGTAAATTTTTTTTGGTGGCTCAGTGTAAGCAATAGAACACATTTCCATTTTTAGTTTATGACTTTTTTTTTTCTCATTTTTCCACTTTGTCCCAATTTGAAATAAGCAAGACATGGATATAATTTAATAGTAATACTATGAATGAAAACGCGAAGGCCGCCGGCCGCTGGACCACGCCCAGCGCACGAGACGGGGGTGCGGGGGCATGCGGCGCCGGCGTTTGATAAACAAAACGCATGCACATGCAGTACGTCACTTGCGGATGCAGAGATCGGACGTTCGCGCCCTTCGCCGTCCCTGCGCGTGTGCCGCGTACTAGACTAGCGTAGTGACAATGTCTCATTTTACTCACCGCGAGTGTTATGAAATGGTGCGAGTGTATTTGTTAAGCAATGAAAATTTACGAGCAGCACGAAGAAGATACGAAAGGGAGAGCGTACCTCGTATGCGAGCCCAAGGGATCCTCAATCCCACGGTCCCTAATGAGAGGACAATTTTAGCAGCTAACCAAAGGCTGCTTGATCACGGCCAGTTACGAACACCGAGCCACGCACAAGGGTCTGGCAGACCTCGACTGGCAGTCGAAGCCGATTTTTTTGAACGCAATCCAAGAGCCAGTACCTACGACGCAGAACGACGTTTTGGTGTTAGCCAAAGCGCAGTATGGAAGCTGCTAAATACAGCCGGACTCCATCCATACCACTTTCAGCCGGTACAACAACTCCATGACCCAGACCCAGCACCACGTCGAGCCTTTTAAATCACACCACAATTTTTTACGCCAAAATGCAATTGTTTCAATCTAAATTGTATCATGTCTAAATACCTATCATACCTAAATGTTTTATTTTGAATGGATTAAAACGTATTACCTACTTTCTTACTTATTATGATTTATTTTCTGCATTTTGATGGTCCTAAGCCCATGAAAGTATGAAGGATAAATTGGAATTACGTTTACAAATAACTTTACACAGTCTAAACTTAAAAAATTGTAGCGCTAAACTGGGGTCAATAATCGCACCGCGTAAGTAGGTACCGTCGCATAGAGCGAGCGCGCGTGAGTACTTCTGATCAGCTGGCGCGTCAGGCGAGCGGTCGACGCGCGGCGTGAATCGGGCGACCAGTCGACGGACTGGCAAGCGACGTCCATAAAATAAATTTCTGAGTAAACAAGTCTCGTAAGCGTTAACTTAATTTTTTACTATTGAAACATATCAAAATAAAAAATACGTGTTTATTAAAATATATTCAAGTTTATTATGTCAAAATTTGCGCACTGGTTAAAAACTTTTCCTGTATAAGATCGATGCAGTATAGAATAAGAGTAAACCGATTAATTTTATTGCTGATACACAAATCAGTGCAGATCTTATACACAAATATAATAACTGAAACTTGCCATACGTTAAACATTGATAGCCATATTTCAGTAACAGTAACGACTGTTATTCCACAATATTATCTAAAATTTGATAGGTAAAATAAGTCATTAATAGTCAACTACCATTTTCCTGTGCATGTAGATGACATATGATTCAATTACTATAATTATTTCGATAAAAAAAATATGGTGTGATATTGTAACAAACAGCGTGATATGTTTGGCTGATCTTGATAAACATCTAAATTAATTCGTTGTGATAAGTGAAGTGAATTTCATTCCAAAGTTCAAAAATCACAACAGGGAATATTATTACAGATTTTAAACTTGAAGCAGGTATCTTGGATCCTAATCTATACTTTAACATAATAAAAGATTATGGTGACTGTAATAAAACTAATACCTATGATACCGTGCAAAAACAAAAATGTCCTTCCGAAAAAGTAGGTAAGTCATGAAACCTTAATAGCATTATATACAAACGTAAAATAATACACACATAACCTATTTCAGCAACAACAAACGAAATCGAGAACTCATCTTCGACGGATCAGAACGAAATTCAATTACGAACCTAGATACAAAATGAACAAAGTATATTTTAGTCTAAACTTTGGCTTTACGTCAGCGACGAGCCCCTACGAGCTAATTTCAGCGTTGCTAACGAAATATACTATACAGCTCTAACTTTATATTGATGACAACAGCATTAAGGCTTTAGACGTATTTACATACACACGCAGATATTCTACGTTGAGAAATTTGCCAATGTACCTAAATCAGCGGTTTTAGGTAACAGCAAATAGGACGACACTTAATTTCTGGCATCTGACAAAAAGTGGCAAGACGTCTATATTGTATTCGGGAAAAAACATTTTCTGTCTTAATGAGTTATTTTAGACCAACTTAGACCAGTAAGAGCGACACTGATTTTATAAGCTTTGTTTGACAAAAGGTTTCCTTGCCCAGAGCGTAACAAGAAATGTGCCTGAGCCACTCGGTGAATGAATTCAAACGTAAGGTATAATCCAGTCCATCTCGATTGTCAAAGACAATGAAAAAAAAAAACCAAGAAATAACTTAATTGTTTATCAACACGACCGCGGGAAGAAACAATTCATCCTGCATCCATTTTGTTACCAAAGGATCAGCAGTTTAGGTAGCAGTGCTAAGTGTACAAGAAGATTAAGCTAGAAAAACGTAGATTGGAGAAGTGCACCCACACTTGGCAACAGCATATTAACCCTACATAATCTGGATAAGAAAGCGGGCTCTTCTTATCAGCCGTATGCCAATGCTATACCAAGAATTAAGTTTGTTAAATTAAACCTTAATCTGCTGCTTAAATTGTGATAAAGTCATGCAGTTACTCATAGACATATATATTACTAGCGTAAGGACCAGGCCAACCGCGCGATTAAATGGCACTAGCGCGCTGGCCCTAAAATTACAGTTTAGGGCCAACGCGTCTCAGTTGACAGTGGCCCGTGTGCGGGAGTGAACGAATACTTGCTTGTCATAAAAATGCCTAGTTGTGTGGTAAAAGGATGCAAAAATTATGATATAAAGGTTAAAAAGGAACATGGGATATCGTATCATCGGTAAGTAACCTTACATTAATTTTGTTACCATTAAGTTATTAAATAAACACATTTTAAAGCGATAAATATTTTACCACCGAATACCACAATGGCAGCCATTGTGTGGCCGGTACTGCACGCGTGAAGTGCACGAAGTAAACTTGTACGGACGTAATTTTTACTTCATTGTTGTACTTAGTACTTGTAATTTTGAATTTTAGTATCTAATGTGTATTATATTCAATAAGGATAAAATAAAAATATATTTAAAAGAAATAAGAATCTTAGAAACGATACCTATCTAATTGAAATTGAATATTTTATTCTTAATATATTTTGAAATATAGTTTTATTTTTTTCACGCCGAGATGACATTTAAACTACCTAGCTTTCGCCCACGACTACTTCCGCGTAAATCACGAAAAAATAATAATAATGAAGCTTACCTACATGCTTTCTTGAGGCTCAATCTTAGTCCGTACCACATAATTATCATCGAAAACGGTTTAGTAGTTTAACC
Organism: Leucania comma; assembly: GCA_958295575.1. Taxonomy (NCBI): domain Eukaryota; kingdom Metazoa; phylum Arthropoda; class Insecta; order Lepidoptera; family Noctuidae; genus Leucania; species Leucania comma. Next base: position 25,961,216 of record OY282468.1, on the reverse strand, counting down.
GTGAAAACGCGGTAGACAGTTATTTTCGTATTTGTAATATAAGTAAGTAAAAGTATGGATATATGGACCAACTTCCGATGACGATGATTTTTTTTCAATTACAGATTTCCAAATGATGCAACGCGTAAAGAGATTTGGAGTAGCATTATTCGGGAACAACGACCGAACTGTACCTACCTTTATGGGCATGCAATTGATTTAATTGTACCTACTGACTGCTAAAATACGAAATAAAAAACCTATACGCGCGAACAAGGTTACGTCGATCACCTATGCAGTGCGGCAGTCACGTAATTCGAATGAGTTATCACAGATGTCGCTATTTTTGCTTGTATTATGAAAGTTTATAAGAAATGTTCAGTTGGGCGCATCCTTCCTTTCGAAATCATTGCAGTTACTATCTTAATCAGGTATTAGTCAACAGAAGCATTAACTCGTCAGAGATAAACGTAATGAATGTAACAATTGGGTTGCCCTTGATATACTGACCGCAGAGTTTAGGTAATTAAACTATGGACCGCGACCTCAATTTTGTACCACGTGTTTGTAGCATCACGATTAAAATCTTCTATATTGATAAATGTATCATCCGACGTTCTTCAAATTTCTTGGTCAATTTATTTGGACAAACTCTTGCAGATAGTTTTTATATTGCCTAAGATATAGCCATTTTATAATAACCGTTTTTCTCACAGGTATACAGTTTTAAGTCTAATAACCGCTGCTTGCATTACTCCGGTTATTACGGAAGAATTTTATATAACTGATATAATCTGTTGGGATTTCTCATAATGTTATATTTTTATCCTGCACAGACTGACTGACTAACTCAGCACAGGAAAAAGTTGGCAAACATTAATTTATTATAGAAATATAATACACAATAAGGAAAACTAAAAGGAAACCTTAATTAATACAAATTTATTGATTTATGATTCAGATTTATTAGGAAATTAAAGACAGTCTCCAAAGTGAAATCGGATATAAAACTTATAAATTCTTCAGATCCAATTTGTGAACAATCAACGAATTTTACAGAAATGTCTGTTTATTTACAATGAAGGCGAATTTGGATATTGAAGTTGGCGCTAACTACCGTAATATCTATGTTTATAAAATAATATCGGTACCATAGCTTATTGCCGACTTCTACACAATTGAAGACTCTGGGGATGCTTTTGTCCAGTTGTGGCACAACAAAAGCCAGACTAAATATTAAGGCGAAAGAGCACACCAGAAAAATATTAAGAATCCCTACAAGAGCACTTAGCTTATTATACTCGTTTTGGTTTTTGTCAATAGTTTTAATTAGTGTTTTATATAATGTATATAATTATGTATTTGTGAAATAAATGATTATGATAGTAAATTAATAACTACATCTGTTACCCAAAATGAAGATTTTATAGAAAATTTGTCAAAGAATACGGACCACATTGTAATTTGACGTAAAACTCAACTTTTACCCATGGAAGTAATTTGGTAAAAACCAACTAGGAAGTCTACCTGCGGTAAGAACATTTCAATTCCAGTTTCTTTATACCTAGCTTTAATATTTAGGTACTTGTCTGCTCCATACGTGTCGTCAGAGCCCCGAGAAGTCGAGACAGTCTAAGTAGCTCGATTAGTTCAATTAATTCCACAATTCACTGAGACGAACACTTAAGTTAATACTCCAATTATATTCTGTATTCCGAGCATATAGCTTAATTGATATTCATTCATTATCTTCAATTTAACGAATTCTTTGTACAAAACGATCTTCGTTTAAAAAATTACGTAAATGATTAAACATAATAATATTATCTGTTACCTGGTCGGGCATGCCAACCCGCGAAAACCCGAACCGATCTAATTGGCCCCTTTTCGACGATGGCGATGGTAAACTACCGGATATTAAAATGCGAAATGGCAGGCGATGGTGATTGATTATATAACCCCCGGGCAAAATTATATAATACCTTATTTCAGCTTCTAACAGACAGTTTTGATTTTCAGATATTCAGCATAAATTATAATTTAGTCTACCAGTTATTATGACTCGACAGGTCAGGTTATTTATTCTGTAAGATAAGCAATTTCAAAGAAATATGATGTACGAACTTATATACTGTATGTATAATTATTTAGTACTTGATACTAGAAATAACGTACATATATTTAGAGCAAACAAATGAGTTTTAAGGTAGCCGTGAGGCGTCAACAAATTCCGTGCAAAGCTGACAAACACAATTACACAAGCTCGCGCCTTTTAATTAACATTTAACAATTAATGCTTGCAACTTATCTTCATTATGGGTCCTATTGTGTGTAGTCAGAGACAATTAATTCTAATGAAAACTAAGTAGGGCACGTAATGAAGACCTAGAAGTAAGACGATGCTTTACTTCCTTTTGTCTTTTTCAAAGCTGTTTCCAAGGTCCTCGTTCTAAAAAAACAGTTTCACTCATCGACATCCTGGAAAATACGGCCTTATTCCTTGTAGCTTCAAATCTATTTAGCATTTTCAAGATTACAAGGTCCTTATTACGTATTTGACGAGCACTACAACTATTAAAAACCCCCAAAAGACTGCCGATAAAGTACTACTAACACAAATCGCACCGTTATTATCATGTCCAAAATAATGCATACTCACGTCATCGCGCACTACACTGCGTCAGACGAGTATAGTAAACACACCGACAGACAGCTCGATGGCACGAGCTATCGCGAGCGCACACGACACGGGAATAAAGACGGCACGTGATGGACACCACCGGTCAATTAAACCCATGAACAGAACGAATATAAACATTACGTCAAATAGAATGCTAGTAGCTCAACTATGCAGGATTGAAGGCCTTTCCAATAAAATGTCAGTGAACTATTGTGAAAGCAAGGCAACGATTTAATCAATATTTGGATCCGTTATAAATACTCATTTATTTTGATATCATATAACTGTGATGCCGCAAATACCGATAAAAGAATTTCATTACAAAACCTTTGCATCGTCCGACATTGTATCAGTGATATTGGTCGCATCATTTTGGACATGGACATTTATTGTGACAACGCATTCTGCTATCTGCACTCAGCCTACGTCTGGAGCGCGCGGGGCTCACAATATGGTGCGAAGTCCACTCGATCAATTGTAACACAGCACAACATTCACCAGTGACATCATGACGAATTGAAACCAAATAAAAACATGAACTTTGGACCTCGACAGGGACCGGGGCACTAAGTCGCGGGTGACCATTTGAACTATATACCTCATTCATACGTTGAATGGACGTAGTACATATTGTACGCTTTCGATTGTTATCGAGTCGATTCGACTAACTACTGAGATTTAATCGAGATTTATTATTCCGGCTTTAGCTTTACGAGATGTTAGCTCAGTCAGCCGTGCAAATCGAAGCGATGGCGTAAGTAAAGGAGTATTTTGTTTTTATCCAGACGATGTATCGGCTTATCTATCCGTGCCAGTTATGGAATGGTTTAGGGACAGGTTGTTATTTGAGTGAAGACTACAGTAGAAATGGACTAACGATGACCTACATATTGTAGCTTAGTCAAAGTAACTGTGGAAGGTGGTGAACCTTACCTGGCATTCTTGCAAAACTTGGAAAAACCTTGTATAGCAGTTGAATGTGCTAGACAGAATTGAGCTTGTGACTAGGGAAATCCTTAAGCATTTAATGTTGTTCGTTCCATAACAAATCAAAGGAAAACCGTTCAATAGATACAAGCTTTATAGTGGAAGAAAAGAAGGTGTTGAAATGTCAAGTTAATTACCATAATAAGGGAATGGCGTTGAACTTAGCTTTTGTTGTCTGTCTGTAGGTATGAGTCACTTCCTGATATGTAAAGTTCTTTGATTCGCATGTAGGTGTTAGCAATTTATATTGTATAGTGCGAAAATATTTGTGTCTTACGGACAAACAGGATACAACTTTTTGATGGGAAGATTTATTGTGACGGGGCATTGTACAAGGATCTGTGTGATGGAATTTAGGTACATATAAGATTGGGAGTCCTGTCGTATCAGTTCGTAGATAAGCAAAAAGTACATTTAACGCCTTGGCGGCGTATCCTCTTGGATCCCGAAGGATACTAGCTATGACTAGATTCATAAAATAATGCTTTCAATTTTTTTTGCAATCAGACAGCTCTACAAAAAACACACAGTCAGCTAACCGCTTTTTGCATAGTTCGAATCTATTCAGTACACAACCTGTATTTAATTTTATGGTAATCAAATAAATTATAATTATTTTGTCTAGCTTTTTTTATTCGACCCGTTTCTGCGGTGACGTCAAACGACCAAACGTTCGTATGGTTGTATAATCTTGATCACATCGATGTTTGATAGGTCATTATGTTTTTTCCTGCTCCTACTATGAGAAGTACAAGGGTCTCGGCGTCATTGTCAAGGTCAAATGCTCGTTCAACTTCTCTAGAGCATATTGTCAAATCGTCTATGGCAACTTTAGAAATTTTACTTTTATGCATCTCAAATCGTAGAGCACTTGTAATTTTACCGTAAAACAAGAAAGTTATTTACTGTAATGTATTTCAACAAATGTAACACACACTTCATTTCTTTTCATATTCTGGTTAATGAATTTATTGCTTTCACAAACAAATCAAATACCTACTTACAAGAAATTCACCGCAATTTAGAGAGAAATTCAAACTCACGAGTTCACGACCACAGGAGATCAACGACCCACTGTGCACAGTCTAATGATATTCTCAACCGTTCAAGAAATTAAATGTAAAAAAAAAACAATGCAGATTTAGGGTACACAATTATTTCGTAAGGGTATAATAGAATTTACATTGAAATTGAACCATTATAGGCAAAGAAATAGGGGCGAGACAGAATTTGCATACATATGAAAGCTTAAAGGAAATTTTGTATTCCAACAAGACCTAGCAACGGGAATGGTGAGTACATGAGAGGTTACAATACAATTAAATATTACAACCAATATGACATTTGACTGTATCGTCGATAATAAATATCGATGATCCAAAGAGAATTTGTTTCTTGCGAACTTTTCTCGATTCAATACGCTGAATATCGGTATTGATATCGAAACGCAAGTAGTCCTGGCTAGAACTCGTAATATCGGTATGAAATAGTGAATGCAATACGCGAGGGTTTGCATCGGGGCCGCGCAACTGACCGCGTTACTCAATTTCGTGTTGCTGCATAGAAACTCATAATTTCTTAGGTGCGTTGCGCTGAGGTAAGGTGCACAGTGATATATGCTTTTTTTTTACAACTAATTTATAATATCCGAGTTTCTTATTCCTTTCCCTTCATATTTATCTACGGAGATTGATGTCTGGAGTTTTCGTCCAAATTTCTAGTTCACAAGATATAGGGGCCCCAAAAATTATGGAATCATCGGTGGCAAATGCACAAAAATCAACTATGCATTCCAATAAACGTGAAAACAATAGGTATTATTAATAACTTTCGATAAGAGAAAAAGTTGCATTTCCTTCAAAGCAATAATCAGAAATTGCTGATAGCAATTATGCAGTTGAGTGGATGCAAACATGTTTATCAATCAATACCTCGCTATCGGTATCCGCCAAGCGACGGTCCGTCCATGAGTGTCCTTACGGCGCCTGTATCTCTCGGGTTATCACAGGGTTAACACGATACCACCGTCGCGGTCTACACCTACAACCGGACGAAATGATAACCTCATTGGAGAGTTCAATAGCTCGAAAGGTTACTTTATTATTCCACAGCGGAGAATACGGGCTTCGGAAAGTTATTTTTAGATATTGTGACATTGTTGAAGCGTTGGATGGGTTGACAGGGTTATAATGGGTGCTTAATATTAAAAAAGCATCTTTTCTGCCGAAGCTTCCTAAAAGAAGTTACTTATGTAGAAAGTAAAAATCAAATTCAATAAAGAAATACATATGATTTTCAATGATGATGGAACGTAAGGTCTATTATTTTGGTTCAACACTAGGGTAACTGCAACAGGAAAAAAAATAATGAACAAAAATATCTACGACTATTCTAGGTCTTAAGTCTTTCCTTGTAACCTCGCTTCAGATTTCAAAGTCAGTCAAATAAGGACAACTGGACAAGTAATGGAATTTGCCTTCCAAATTCTGAGTATCGCGCTTGTTGTAAGTACCAGGGACTCATATGCGTAGAGGACACATGTAAAAAAGCCTAGAGGTATCACTGTGGCAAAAAAAAAAATAAGACGTGCCTGTTCATTCACAATCTTAGAAGGTAGGGCACGCAGTCGTGTTCAAAGCGTTAACTTCTCGCACAGCAGGTCAAGATTAAGCAATAAAGTCCAAAAATCTTGCGAGCTCTAATACACCCTAGGTCTGTACCTGTAGAGTTACTTTGCTGTGACATGCCTAGGGTGAGGGGCCAGACTAAGAGAGATACAATCCGCATGACAGTTTTGTGGTGAAGTGATGGATATTAGAGACCCCACGGTCCCGATTTCCCGAAAGAAATCTTGTCCCTCATCTCCAGCTTGCTTTTATTGGCCGGCCGTAGTGAACACTGACGAGAAACACAGCTCCCCCACCACTCTTTTGCCTTTATTGGCTGGCTTGAGTGGTGATTCGCAAGAGCAAACATGTTCAGAAAAAGGATGTATAAACCAATCAGTAAGGTTCTCATATTCACTACAGGCATCACTACTGCTGGTAAGGATCTTGACCGTACTTCCGGGATGGTCCTGATAGCCGTGGTATACGTATCCACTCTTCAAGCAACTCAGGATATGTTACCCTCTTGATGCTACGTCACTTTGTACTAGCGACCGTCTTTGGGGGCCCATTTATTGAGTGTGCCAGTCATCACCTGCCTTTTTTATTGATGTATCTATATTAATAACATTGTTAAGGCAGGGGCCATAGTCTTGACAATAGTTCTTGGATGGATAAAAATTTTCAATTGCTTTGTTGTCGTTAGAAATTATTTTAATTTGAGCTATTATAATATTGGAAATACATTATTCTCCGACCTTCAAAAATCTTACTAGCTTCTTGTGGAATTTCAGCCTCAAAGCTTTCCGTCTACAAATCATAATTCGAGTTTTTTGTAAGTACATTGCCTGGAAGTTAAACTATAAACCAGTAATCACACAAACGTTGTTATTTGAAAGCAAGCATACAGATTTATAATTTTAATACACTATTTTTTTTTTATAAAATATAATTTATTTTTAATTGTTATATTCAATATTGTGTATACACTGTTCTTAATATGCAAAAGTCATAGCAAAGTTAAATAAAAAAAACTGTATCATATAAAGTACCCATTATTAGTAAAGCTTAAACATCTATAAGAAGCAAGAGCCATAGCACAATTTTCTGAAATTTTAGTTTATGTTTCCTCTTTAGAAATAGGTTGATTTTATTTCCCATTGTGGCTAAAACATAATTTTCTGTTACTCTTAATATTTGGTCAGTCAACAAAGTTAATAAAAAGAAAACATATTTAAGTACCAAAATATTGAGATTGTGTTGGTCGCACGATGTGTCCTCTCTCTGGTAGGCCTCGCGGGCGACTGAATTGTCGACGCTAGCGCGCCAAGATTTATAGTATTTTTTAAAATATATTAGATATATATTATTAGATATTTTTTATTCAAATTTTAAAAAGTACTCTTTAATGGGAATGGTCTTCTATTAGAATAAATTATTTTTATAATGATAAAAGGAAGTTAAATCTGTGCAAATGACCATTTTAAGTAGGTACCCAGTATTTCATAATAATTTGACAATGTATTTTTTTTTTCAGTAACTATTTTGTTAAGGTTCTTACAATGCCGTCTTTAAACTATTTGAGGCCCTGGGCACATTAGGATCATGGGGCCCCTATGACCTTGAGAAAACACTATTTAGTTACAATAGATAAAGAAAGACAAACAAGGTTCTAAATTTATTTTTATTTAGTTACTAACTATAAAAAAATAGAAAATATAAAAAATAATCTACAAAAGTAACTCGCTTAACTTAAAATCCTTAGATTAATTCTATGTTGATTGCAAAGGTACCCTTCTAGATTTAAGATGAGCAAAATCGTTAATCACATCTTCAAAATCTATGGTATTGAGAATATCACATTCTATGGACATCAGCGACAAAGTAGTTAATCTCTCTTGAAGCATTGTACTTCTTAATTCATTTTTTATTCGTTTCAATTTGGAGAAGGAGCGTTCTCCGCTGCAGTTAGTTACCATCATACTTAAAAATATTCTCAATGCAATTTCTACGTTAGGAAATGTGTCTTCAATTTTGTTTTGCTTTAATAGATTATATACTTCCTGTACACTGTTAGATGCTTCATTTTCACTCTGAACATTTTTTAAGTATTCTTTTAAATGTTGACATTCTATTTCTAACTCTTTTTCATTTACGTCTTCGTGATAGATTTGAGAAAATTCTTTGCATCCTTGTCGTATCTCTTCGGAATTCAGAGTTTTTAAGTGAAAAAATAAACTAAAACGTTGACTGACGGTCTCATATGAACTTTGTCGCTGTTTTAGATGAACACTCAAGGTATCGATTATTGGGAGAAAGGTTTCTACGTTGAATCGCTCTTTTCCATTCAATTGGACTGATGGCGCAGAGCCATCAAAAAATTCCAGCCGTGAGCTTCTACGTCTTGTTCTTTGAGATAGATCCTTGTAGTCAGATTCTGGGTTATTTTCTTTGGCAGATGATTCGAAGTTATCAAATTTATCCCTGAGGTTAGTAATAAAATCATAAAGTGAAGTCAACAAATTGGTTGCAACGTCCAGTGTTATTGTTTCTTTCTGAAGATAATTACTTGTTTTGTCTATTCTTTCCAATATGGTGCTCCAGATTTCCGTCAGTATAATAAATTCTAGATTTCCCATTTTTCTAGACAGACTAAGGGCTTCGTCTCTTGTTTCTCGTGCCTGTTCAGTATCGTTTGCGATGGTGATTAAAGCTTCTAATATTCTTTTATAACCCCCATGCAAAGCACTTACTGCATCAGCTCGGGCTGACCATCTGGTTTGTGAAAGACTCTTAACAACTTTTTTTGAACCTAAATGTTCTGTTAATATATTCCATCTGTGGGTAGAGCCCGAAAAAAAGTTGTACACTTTCTGAACTATTTCAAAAAACTGTGATGCCTCCGGTATACACTTAGCAGCATGGACACCTACCAAGTTTAGTGAATGTCCTGCACATGGTATAAAGGTGGCAAATTCACATTTTTCCTTGATTCTTGTTTGTAGACCACTATACTTTCCCGACATATTTGAAGCATTGTCGTAGCTTTGTCCTCTGCAATCTTTTATGGGAATATCATGTATCTCTAAAAAATTTAAGATGGTCTCCGCTAAATACTTAGATTTATGCTCTTTAATAGGTATAAATTTCAAAAACCTTTCAACAGGAACACAGTCTTTTACGTATCGAATGATGAAAGTTAGCTGGTCAATATGAGACAGATCGGGCGTACTGTCAACGCTTATGGAAAAATATTTTGCTGATTTAACTTCATTTATAATTTTTTTTAGAACCTGTTTTCCCATTACTTCAATAAACTCATTACAGATATTTGCTGATAAATATGAAATGTTACCCTTTCCAGGATTCCCAAATTTTTTTAAGTGATCTGCAAGAAATGGATCAAATTCACTCAATAATTCCACACAACCCAAATAATTTCCATTGTTTGTAGATCCTAGGATTTCATTGTCGCCGCGAAATGGAAGCCCTCTCGATGCCAAAAATTTTACAACAGCTACAATCCGTTTAAGTACGTTTCTCCAATAATCCACTTCCTTTTGATGTTGAGATAATAACTCTATATCTACTCTACCAACCGCTTTACTTCGTGCCAGATAAGTCATCATAGATTGCTTATGCGCTGGGCTATTTTCATGTGTTAAAATTATGTGATTAATATGCTTCCAATCATTACATCCATTCCGAGAGCAAAGATTAACATCAGTTGGGTTAAATAAGCAGCATGAAAAACAAAATACAGAGCATTTGGAAGGCGAATACAGCAACCATTTTCTTTCGACGCTTTCATTGTTCTTTAATTTGCGCATAAATAATGCTTTGTTGAAATATCTCGTCACTAATTTATTACCATCTTTGTAGGTTCTGGATGCCTCGGAAAAGTCAGAATCTTTATTTTGAAAATATACTGGTCCCTTACGAATTAAAATTTCGCGATTTATTTCAACAAACTTTTCGTGAAAATAATCGGCGGGATCGTGCGATATTAATTCTTCTGTGTTGGAAAACTGCTGTTCAATTGACACAGTTGGAGTTGTCGGTTTTAGTGAAGTTACTGAAGTCGTTGCACTTTCGTCGTAGGAATAGTCGCTTTCAGATTCAATCTCTTTTTCAAAATTGGAACATGAAGGTTTAGAAATTCCCGCAATTTGTAATTGAGCTGAGTCATCATGTGGAACATTTATGAGTTGATTGCTACTTACAGAAGTTTCTCCAGTAGTAGTAAAATATGATGTTAATTTTGGTAACTTTTCAATTACTTCTTTCTGATGTAGAGCTTTTTTCCTTTTTTCAGATCCACTAGGATATGACCGTTTCGACATTTTATATTATAATTCAATATTTAATTAATTTTATAACGAAAATATTCGCTAACACAAAACAGACAAACGACGATTTAATCAAACAATACTATTTTTTTGTCAGAGCTCAAGCACAGTCAGTAACAAACTAACAACTACAAACAAAACAAACGCCACAACATCGCATACAAATACTTGAAGGCAATTCCCGTTCGTCAAGTCAAACGACGATCGGGAGTCGGGAATTCCCCTTTTTTGTCTTTGGTATTACGAATGACGTTCGAATAGGTTTCTTTAAGACATAAACCACACCGCATCAAATAATTCTTCTTTTTTTAATTTAATAATTTTTCTTTTAATTTTATTCTTATATATACTTACATATAGGTATTTAAATTAACCTAAATATACTAATATCGGAAAAACTCATTTTTGAGAGAGAGTGGAGTACTTATACCCTGTTTATTTATAAGTTTGATCTTTCTTTTTGACGGATGTCAAATCTGAAATCGATATAACTTTGCAACGACGAACAATATTTTCTTATTTTAATAATATTAAAAATTGATAATAATCATAAGAATAGACACACAACATAAAAGTACCTGTTAAGGACTCAAGCATTTTCCGAAAATCTTAAGTGGTTTTTATTGCTTCGAAGTAAAATTTTTTTTTTTTTTTTTTTTTTTAAATCTTTATTTAAAGAGCTTTTTCGCTGATGCGAATATGACACTCTGTAGGTAAACATAATCTATATAAAAATATATAACTAGGTCCTCGGACGGTTTTTCAGAGGAAGTAAAATTTAAATAGAAAAACTGAAAACAAAAACTGAAAAAAATGTTTTTATGTCTAGTGCAATAAAATTGATTGACGAATGAATTTATTTATTTTGAATAGTTTAAAACATACATACAGCCACATATTATTTAGCCAACACATTTTTTACACCAATAGATATTTTCTGTTTCCCATCACTGACCCATCTGTCAAAAAGTTCAAGCTATGTTGTACAAGGAATAGCTATCCGCATGCGGCAATAGTATATTGTGCAACTAGGGCGGAAACTAGCCGATTGCCCACGCAGGCGGCCGCTGTACGCACGAGTGTAAGCGAGTGCGTTCGGCCGCCTTCGTGAGCAGTCGACTAGTTTCGGCCCGAGTCCCACACGATATTTTATACCACATCTGTATAGTGAATACTGGTTACCGCACGGGTTTAAGGTTGGAAACCGAGCGATTGACCTGTGGGCAATCGCTGAGTTTCCAACCGCAAATCCGTACGGAAACCTAGTGTTTACTATGCAGGCGTGGTATAAACTAAAGCTAATTATAATAATCGGTTATCATTTGGTAATCTGGCAGGAACTAGGGGGCCCCATTCGATCGCGGGGCCCTGGGCACGTGCCCATAGTGCCCAGTGGGGAAGAGGGGACTGGGTTCTTAACTATTGGCTTATATTTTTTGTTTATTAATTCTGTTAGTATTTTAGACGTTCTTAACTCAAGCTTTGAAATTGTAAATCTTTGTTTTATACATTTATAAACAGTTTACAACTATGCTATTAATTTAAATAAAATCCTGTCTAATTATTTAAACAAGAATATTTCCTAATGTAATTAGTAAATCATATTTTTATATTACAAGTCATTAATGGATCTAAAGGAATTGAAAATCATAGTTTTTGACCGAAATAGTTCTAGGACGTTGTGAAGTAGTGTTGCCAAGTGTTGCCAAGTGACGTCCCGATTTTCAGGGGTCTAGTGACACGTCCCGATTAACCCTTGATCGGGACGCCAAAGGTCCCGACTTTTCACTAACCTTCTCAGTCTGACAGATGGTTAGTTTTGTTTGCAAAATTTTTATGTTAAAATTATTAAATTATTTACACTTTTGTTTATAAATCTCTGTTGCTTTTAAGTCTCATACATCTGCATGAAATTTGAAAAGAAATCTTGGCCTTTCTAAGATAAAGCGCTCACCGCCAGGCTTAGTCTGTTAATTCTTTTTTTGTGACAATTATACCTAGCAGTTGTCCCGATTTCAACACCAAAATTCCGATTATTTTCCTCTTTTATCCCGAATTTTCACTTACTAGACCTGGCAACACTAGCCAGGAGTGTTTTAATGTCTTTTAAAGTGCTTAATTTTGATTAGGACGTTAATTCGTTCGGTACATTTGTCTTCGCCGAGGTCGCGCTATCGTTAATTGTTATTTTCTATGTAGCCACTGTTTATTGTAAAAGTTAAGGTAAATGAGGACATGTTAACAGAAAACGCTGTAGCTCCAGTCTATAGATCAAACACGCAATGGTTAGATAACATGTTAGGGTTTCTCGGCCATGTGTGTCGGCTGCCGCGTGACTACATTCTTATATTACTAGCGCACCTGCCATATTTATTTTTCTTTCTAGATATTTACTTATCGAGCCATTTCAATTAGTGGATGTGGAAGAAGTACAAGCACGAAAACAATGCAGGTTCGGATCAACGAACTCTACGGGTATTCGTTGGCATAATGGTGTACTCAGTGATGACAAGGCAACAGCTGTTATTGCGCACTAAACAGACAGGTGTAGAAAAGAAGGTCTACAACCGAATGGAAAACAAGGACTGCTGTGGAGATTTGATTATTTTATTCCGTGTGCTCTTTCTTAATTAGTCACTCATTGTAATCGCCGTAACTTATGCTTTCTTGAACACCCCGCTACTTCTTATCGCCTGGTACTTGCAATAACGTGCTGTCCTCTTTACCTCGATTATGCGTCTGTTTCAATAATATTCGTAATGTCTTAAAGAAACTATACTAGGTATATCTTTTGTAAATAAAAATTTAATCTGCAACAGCTTTGCCAATTCAATACCTACAGAGTCTTGGCAAAGGTCATGAGAATCACCCAACCGTTGAAAAAACTACGGTAGAACACACAAAAAACTAAACAACGTAGTAGTGCAAAATAACTATTTCAAAAAACTGGCCACTTATATAATTTAATTCATAGACAAAAAAATGTATTAGTTATGCGGACCGTGTATTACGTGGATTGAATACAACTAGCCATGCTGTTATTATGTTATTGATATCATAGACCTCCTTTCTAATATCTTTGTCGTAGACGGATCACGAATCACGAACCACAGATGACGAATGGCACGATTACATCCCTGCGAGCAGCGTAACGGCAACACGAACCTACCCTAACATAAGACATCTTCGAGACACCCCTTTCAATATTAAAACACTCCGCCAAAGACGGGTATTTGTATGCGAAACCGTTCAGAATTTTAGATGACAGCTTTTGAAAAGGTTTTCATTTTGGACAGTCTCATTCAGAGCGATCTAGATAAATCAGAAGTGGAATGTCTACATAATTAATTCTTCAATCGAGGACAGGAAATACTTGAATCACTAGCTAAAATACAAAGACTAGTTTATAAGATTATTCATTAGAAGCTATCGAAATTCTACTTAGTGCAGACATGCAGCATGACCATTTTCATTTAATATTCAGAGAAAAATAACAGCATCGTGCATTTGTCAGATTGTCACGCATGAATTGTCTTCGACAATCGTCGTGGATTGTTATTATGTAGCATAACGATCGTAACCGTGGAAAAGCATGCAATACTTAGTGGAACAATGAAACTAATCAAGAAAATTATTTTGTTTATTGATTATAAAAGTGAACAAGATTATGCAGTGTTAGTACAGTATTGTTCGCTTTAAGAAAAATAAGCTAACTAGTAGACAAAGTCGTAATTGAACTAAATCAAGATATTTCAAGATGAACCATTTAGCTCAACTCAATCCATCGTATCCGTGACCAAACCAAGTCGATGGAGGACCATTGCAAAATAATTTTCTCATAACAGAAACAATTGATCATATTTATTTCCTATCCTGTTGATTTATTCAAAATCTATATCTTACTAGAAGCACAATATCAATCACAGACAGGAAAATTATGAGAAACATCAGGAAGATTAATATACATATTTTATTCGTTCCATTAATGTAATCGGTACAAAGAAAACCCAGCCACGGAGCTCATTAGTTGGCGAGCGATCGCGAGGATCTGCGAAGGACTCACGACCATGAACGAAAAGAGGACACACGAACAGAACAGACACACGTTTGAACACCCGCTTTTTACCAACCGTGGCGAAGATTTGACTCGAGACGACCAAAATTCTAAACAGTTTCGCGTGTTTCCGGCCCAGGCCTTTACAGTCAATGTCAAGGTTCGCTATATTGAAGGGGAGAAGGGTTGTTCTACAAACGAAATTAACACTTATTGCGTTTGAAACAACGTTGTAGTTTAACAAACATTGTAGCTAGTTGGGTAAACTTTACAAGAGCTTACAAAGAGCATACAAAATAAGTCTTAACAAAGAGAACCTCGGAAATAAACTTAAATTTAACACGGGTGTAAAACTAGATGTTAAAAGTTGCACTACAAGAAAGTAATCAGTATATTTCTGCAAACAATCCCATTTCAGGCAAACGAATCACTAAAGAGTAGAATGACCCGTTGAGAAAAGTTATTGTTGACTCAGTCACGAGATATTTAAACAATACATGTTAATGTCAGAACACCTCCAAAATAACAATAGCAATAACATTGTGACGTTATAATTAAATCTTGGTCAAGTACGAAATAACAGTTTTTACAGTTATCATTACAGTTGCTTTGTTTATATATAGATGTTGTCATTTCATGTGAATGTTAGTCATTTATATATGTGATTGCTGAATGAAACTGAGATTAGTCATAATATAAATTACGTATCGGGCTTCCTTACTTTTCATGGAGTAGCTGTCTGCCTTGTAGATGCAGAAGTCTAGCCTAGTCTAGCAAAGCAGTGTATATTCAGAGTAGAATAGGCAAATCCAAAGAGAAACGAGAATCAAAGTAAACTGGTAATCAAGCTTACAAACATAAATCAAATCTGCACTATACATTTGAGAAAACTACATAATAACTACCAAGTAGAAAGAAAAAACAGTCTAGAATTTGCATATGTCGGTCGGTGGTATAACTTCGAAATATGTACATATATGCTAGACTCTCTTGTTAAGATAAAAGGAAGAAGAAAAGTGTTGCGACTAATCCAAAGGTACTAGGAGAGCAATGGTTTTGTTTGGTGCAATAACAGTGAAAGCCTTGAAAGGAATTACATCCGTTAAGGAAAACCACAAAACAACTGACGTCAGACAGATGAAGACAGAAAAGATAAATGCCTTAGATAACATGTTAGAAATAAACACTAAAAAGAACGTGGGGGCAGTTTTTATTTACCAACATACTGTAACATAACCATTACGTATAGAAGCCATTAAAATTTTAGACTATTTCACACTAAAAACTTGGAACAAGTTAAAATTATTTGTACTGTGATAAGAACAACGAGCAGGTGATATATTATTAGAACTGACATTCCTATAATTTATCGCAAAACGGAACTGACGACTGTGGCTTATGTTTAGCGAGCTATTGACCTCAGAAGATGTATTGTCTTTGTCTGAAGAGACACAAGTCAATGACGTTGATGATATCAATGATTTTGACAGTGATATAGTTATTGTTTAGTATTCGGAGTATTTTTGTATAAATCAGTATTTCTCTATCTGATTGGAAGTAAACGAAGCATTAAGTTAATTTTGTGATTTATATGTAGGTGACGGGCAACTATAAAACAGCTGAGTCAATATTTAATTTCATAAATAAAAGGAATTTGAATAACTTCAGTTTGATTAAAGTCGATAAATTATTTTTATTTGCTTATCGATTCACCTGATACTTAATTTTTTTTACTAAGTTTTATTAATCTACCCGCAAAAACACAAGCAAAATGTGAAAGTTCTAAAGTGAAGGCTTACAAGGAAAAGTAAAACCAATCACCGTACGTTTTTTGTTAACTCAGTCTTCTTTCAAATTGCAAATAAAAGTCAGGTGCAAAACGATCGCGTTGAGCGCTGCACGCTCACTGTTCGAAAACAAGTTGTTTACGAATTATGACAACGTAGAGTAATATCTAGGTTTCTATTCTAAAACATCTCATACGATGTTGTTTCTAAGAACCCCTACACATAGGGTAATTATAACTGTTCATAACGCGGTTAAACTTTGTACTTCACGTGTTAACGCATGTCCCAAATAAACTAATGAAACTTACCGAATTAGCAGTAACTGGTAACCTAGAACTATCCTAAATATCACTTTACGACTATCACAGCCACTCGATACAAGACAATAAAAAATAACTTTCTTTAATGACGTTAGGCAAACGCACTGTGTGTCCGGCCGGCGCGGTGCGCGTTCGGAAACTGAGTCGAAACTCGAAAAGCAGCAGTGACGTGGAACCGGTGAAGGGCCAGTACCACGTGAGGCGAACTCATCTTGTATCTCGCGCGGACGAAAAGCGAAAAATGTTCGTTTGGAAGAATCGGACAGTTGGGGCAGGTTGTGATTCGGATACAAGTGAATTAGGCGCCAGTGGTAGACGCGGTGGCGTGATCGGGCGATCCCACGTGGCCGCGGTTGTTGATACGTCACTGCATTAATTCTGTTACGTATAAAAATATTTATCATAAACTGCGGCTTTCAAAATAGCTTTTCAGAACTGCCATTTATGCTAGTTGTTCTTGCCTTGAACTGAACACATCACTTTAAGCGAAACAATAAGTCGCGTTAGGAAACAACCTTAAGCCTCATTATACAGCGTGGCGATTAGGTTATCACATTAAATTATGCAGCATGTATTACAAGTGGTTATCAGTCCGATAAAATAGTAAAATAAATAATTTTACTAAAATTAAGAAAATGCATTTTTCAAACAAAATAAATTGCGTATAAAATTGGTAAAAAATAAATCATCCTTTATAATATTAGTTCACTGACCTGTAAAAGCGGCAACGCCGCGGCGCCGGCGAGTACGTACGCGCCGTACCTACGCGAGATACGAATACCTACTTGTGGGAGTAGGCACGCGCGCGTGGTGTAAGTGTGCAACATAGGTACTTTATGTTGTTGTTTTAAGAAATCATCACAAATTAACTTTAAAAATCTCCACTTAAATTTTAAATTTTCACGTTTTCAAAATGTTCACTATGCTTCTGTCCACACAAACGATATCGTCTTATTATGATATTGTTTCGAACTTTTCTAAGTAGGTCACCATTCGTGGCAAATTTTTTTAAATTGTCAAAGGCACGAATTATTTGATTTTTTAAACTACAGTCGTCACTTCAGTAGCGTAAACCTCATTCTTTAAATGTTCCCATAAAAAAAATCGAGTGGTGTTTAAGCGTCTGGTTACGCACAAACTGTCACAAATCACTTTCACTAATGTACATCTAATAATACAAACAGTATTATTAAACTATCTAATTCCTATTACAAAAATAAAGCTAACAAATCAATATCCACAAAAAAAAACAATAAGTACGAAGGGCGCGCGCGCAAATAGTAAACTCGTCAACTATCCCTCAAGTATTTTGGCGGCGGACTAGATTCATTCATCGTACGCACCAAAGAAATTAGAATTATGCCTATAAGCACTCCCGTACCCCGTAGCATTTCGAGTATTAGAAATTTATACCTTAAGTCGTCAACCGTAAGAATGTTGTTGCATATTTTTTCATACCTCCTATGCGGTCTCTTTTTAAAGACTCCTTCAACTATTAGCTGTAAGGACATTTTTGTCTTGAATTGTTTACGTTTCTTATTACGAGAAACATAAACAATTCAAACGTAAACAGTTTGTAAAATGATATCTAGTACTTGTAGGTAATATGAATGGCAACGTTTTAAGTTGTGAACTAGGTATCTTCACCAACCACGGGTCTTTGACCTACTTTTATTGGCCAGCTGATTGAGTTTATGCAATACATGATGTTGCGAAATATTAAAATGAAATAAAAATTCCCACGGCTATAATATTGTTTATTATTAAATTATTTTAACCGTATATGATAAAATACCTAATTCTGAGTACGTGGTTTCAATTAATGTGATAACCTAATCGCCACGCTGTATGTAATTTACTTCACATAATGATGGGCCGATATATTCTTGTGATTACAAGTTAGATTTACGACAAGTAGCTACATTACTGAGTCAGTTGTGCCATCAAACTTCACATCATCAAGTACTTAAGTTATTATGAAGCAATATTACAAATAGAATAATTCCAGGCAAGCTTTCAAAAGCATCAATTACATTGCATTATAATTAAACAATTAAGTCCTGATAGTTATAAATGGAGACATCATAATGACTTTACGATAAACTGTGGCTTTGAATGCAGATAACAAAACTTGAGAAATGGAGTATTTTTCAAATAAGAATGAAACGTATCTTGAATCATGAAACCAAATCAGTATCTGATAAATTCATCAGTCGTATCAGCATCTGCATGCTAGTCCCATACATCGATATCGGCTGTAGCCAGTGAACCCTACTGAAAACAAACATCTTTACAGGCCAGTGCATTCGTACTCAGCCGGCCGTCCAACCCGCTTCCATTAATCAAACTCCGACTGTCGTCCTCGTAGTCGTAGCTGACACAACGTGTCATGGATGGTCGTCACTAGCCAGCCAAATGATCGTAGGAGGAACACGTTCCTTGTAATTTGAACGGGGAAGTTAGTTTACATATTGACTAGCGGCTTTGAGGTATGCATATGGCAATATACCGAGCAGATTGCGATATTGTGGAAGACTTTGTGGTCGATAAGCTAGGGAGGCATGAGAATGGTTAGATACTGTGCGTTATCTTTGTAGGAGGTTCTGTAATTAGGCTGCGGGAAAGATCGAAGTCGAAATAAGCAATTTGAAAGAACACGGGTGGGTATTAGTCTATAACAGTCTGAGTCTAGCTCCACTGCTCCATCCATGTTTCGCACCCCAAAAAAATGAGTTTACTGCCGTATGAATCGCGGATTTAGTCGCAAAACCATGACATCGGGCCATGGAAGATGGTCATCTTTGCGATACTCTATACTTCACAGGTGCAATGTCCTGTCAACCATTCTATAAATAAGTTTCGTGAGTTTCTTAAGATATAAGATAATTTAAACAATCCTGTCAGATTAGCAGGAGATTGATCGTTATCGATACTCGCGTGAGTTCGAAAAAAAAACAATAAACCGTAGGCAGATAACGATAAAATCATGAATGAGTCAACATCTAAGAAAAATAAGAGTTTCATGAACAGATATTGAGACTTCATGAGGTCAGCATCAGACCATGAGTATTCGTGAAAAACCCCCGATTTTGGTGTTATTTTCAGGCTTGTATAATTATATTTTTTATTGGATTTTAATATTACATTGTTTATTGAATAAACAAATATTGGAACACGAGATCTTACTTGGTAATGCAAAAACATACAATAAAGTATTCAATTTTAGGAAAAAAGAAATGATACTGCGTGATGAATATAAATCTTATATCTTTGCATTTGGATTTCTACCTCACTAAAACCACCCCGACACCTGTGTGTCGGAGTGGTTTCTGTAACCTTCCCGTTACCTCTTAAAAGACCACTCAAGAAGGTGGCACTGTGAAACGCCTTAAAGGACACATCCCTCAGGAGATTGTAAAGGGGTCTCCCCTGAGCGTCGCTATGTACGGCAGCACGTGATCAGGATCACAGTGCCACCTTCTTCCCTGGTATTAATTCTCACAAAACTCATACTTCCCAATAATTAGGTAGACACTTATAACAGAGATCCTCTTAATAATGAGCTTAATAGAAACCGATTACTTATCATTAAAGTCGTAGATCTGCGAATAGAATAATGCCTTATCTACAAATCGGGACATCCTGCGGAAGGTGTCAACGTAAACTGAACTTTAACACGATGATATAAGAGCTAATGAAGCAGTGGATATGAGATGACAAGTTATTTGTTGTGTTATAAAGACTCCTACACACGTGAGACAATGGGAACGTGCGGCGGAGTGACCTAAGCACGCTCGGTGTGCAGTGACCATGATGCTTTGTTGCTGGAAGATATTACGGACTTTGCTCCTACTGATTAGCTCTTCTGCTTTTTTGTGACGCACGTGTAGTAAATAATATGTGATTTGTAGCGTGTGTGCTTACCACAAAGGACTGAATAATTTTTACGAGGAAATCTATGTTATGATTTATTCCGAGCTGAATAGTCACAGGAAAATCGTTAAGCTTTGCCCTAGCAATTATCAATCTCTATAAAATGACTATGCATACAAAGTTCACAAAACAATGAAATGCATTTCCGAATTAGCGAGTAAGTGACGCAATTCAATCAGGGAATGGCCTGATCGTTCCTATGAGTAAGTTCATTCAATATTTCGTATACATACCGCCAACATAACAGGCGAGTCATTTTAATTGAATGAATCATGCGAGTGAACGATTCTCAAGAGATCAGATGGCAATGTACAATAGTAAACAATAACGATATGTTTCAAAATAAAACCCTCGACGTAAACAGGTGAATGATTTCAAAGATACAACGTTTATTGAACTGAAGATAACATAATAATGAAGTCTTAACTATGTTATTGCAACTCAAGTTTATTCATAAAACGAAGTTTTCTAATACCGTCGTCAGGGCGGCATTTATGAATCTCCTTACCGAGTTCTCGTCGGCCACGGAAGCGGGACGCATAATGTTGTTCGCAAGTCAACTTGGAACGTCTAAGTTGCGTCGCTCTTGTAATTTCATAATTTTAGACAAATAAAATTGCTGCATACGTAATGTGACATTGTATTGTACAATTGTAGAGGAAATAGTATGTCTACTGATCCGAAAAATTCACATGATGAAATAGTGAATAAACAGAATATTAGGAAACAATAATAAATATGAATGATTGCGGTTTCCGACTGTCAATTGTCCCGTGGTCAAAGCTTGCCGAGCGCATTCTTGTGCTGGTTTGGGGTAAATTATTATTTATGACAACTATTTGTAACTACGTGGATAAATTATAAATTAAATTAGGTACGCTATGTGGCCATTTCAAATATCTGCCAATAATTTGTCATCAGACGATTTTTAAAATCCGTGAAGAAGAGTATGAACACGTTTTGTTGAAGTCCTTCCTAGGACCCTTCGCCTGGTCGCTCTACAAACGGATGGCACTCGCCGGAAAGCGACTCTCGCGCAGACGGGACGATGGGATAATGGCCGGGCTCGGTTCTGGGGGCGAAGTCCATACTCCCGGACGAGAATAGACGCCCGTCCCGCGTTACTTCCAATGCAATCAAATATGGGCGTACTGTTCTTTCGTTTACATCCCCTACAACATAATTTACATGGCGGCCACTTTATGTGGGCATCCGGTTGATAGTTAAACTTTTGAAGGCCGAAGCGATACGCCGTAATTGGGGTTGAAATGTCGGGTTACAGGAAATTGCTATTTAGCTAAAGGGCATGGCGACAATGGCTAATGGAGAGACGATACAGCAACACAAAATTTTACTACTGTTCCTGAACTTTCTGCAGACCTTTGTTACTCAATATTCTAAACCCGACTTTTCCTCGTTACAAAGTACATTCATCATCTGTCACAAATCGATCATTAAGATAACGCAAAACAAACAAACAAAATGGCACCCCGCTATCTTTCGATCTCAGTACAAACTCCAAGGATTGTTGCTCCGTTTTATAATCTATGTGTGTCGGTTTACATCGTCGGTATCGACGGCAAAGTACGAGAAGCAAGGATGCAACGGTCATGTCATGTGTCAGTCAACACTCGGTCCAAAGTGCTCGAGTGCGGCGTGCCTCGACACGCGTGTCCCTATGAACTTTCCTCCTTGACACAGATGCACGGCGCGCGCTGAAAGACCTAGCATAAGAAACTGCTACACGTGATATCAAATATTATCCACATTCGGTATCGTCGAATCAATTCCAAATTAAATTAAGTTCAGGAAAAGCTGCTATAGAATTAAAAACAAAACGTCAATTGTTGAAAGCTAAGTAACTAAAGTTATATTGATTGACACGAAGCTGTGGGGAACGTTAATGCGATAAAGAGAAATGTAACCACAAATTGCTTAGATAAAAGGACGTGTTGGGAAAAGGGGCCTGATTGAGAGCGACAACCAGTCAGGGTTTTGACCGCACCTATGTCTACATAGCACACTACTTCCATTACCCTTGATAACTTATAGGATCCTCCCGAATTAGACACCTACAGAAAAAAGATGTGACTACGAATACTGTTAATGCTTATCCTTGATCGAGTAGAAATATATTAAGGTGTCCCAGCCCCACTCGCCTTTCGTCAACGTCGAGCATGGTTTAAAAGCTTGTTGCGTCACCTAAAGCAACCCAACGCCATGTTTGATAGAGAGGCAACGCGAAAAAAGAGATACACCTGAAAATTCTGCTGGCCTTCGGTAATTTCGAAGTACGACAGGCCTGTTGGTCTAGTGGTTAGTGGCCCAGACTGCTATGCCGGAGGTCGTGGGTTCGATTTCCAACTAGGACAAATGTTTGTGTGATGAGCACGATCATTTTTGGTGTCTGGGTGTAATTTAAGTACCTTGCCTTGTTACAGGTACGAAATGTCTCGAATGACTAAGATGAACTAAAGAAAGTAACATTAATATACCGAACGACCCGCATTGTAAATCATAGCGGCTTGCTCTGTAACACAATGATAGAAATGGAGTACAGAAAATGGATCAATAGACAGACAGGCGCAGGATAACGTCTGATTCGATAATAGAGATCTAAAGCCTAATGAATAGAGCCTGTAATGCCATATCTATGTAGAGTAAGAATTTAGATGGAGTTCATAGTGAAGTGCTAGGGAGTGCTTCATGGGGAGGGGTATGACTGCATTCAACGTGTTATTTATTAACTCAACTGCATCTACTGGTGTATTACGTGCCTTAGTTGTAAAAATGAAACTAATCATTGTCAATATTTAAAATATTTAGCTTATTTGGAAGGAGAAAAGGGAGGCCTTTGATCAACAGTAGGACACAAAAAAAACTATAAAAAAAAAACTTTTCACAGTGACACCAAGAAGTTACCGACATCCTATTCGACTTTGCAAGTGATAATACCACCAAAGATGACAATAATAGCAATTAAAAAAAAAAACGGTCAAGTGTGAGTCGGACTCGCGCATGAAGAGTTCTGTAACGTCTGTAGAAAAAAAACATGTCTGTTGTATGGGAGTCCCACTTAAACATTTATTTTATTCTATTTTTAGTATTTGTTGTAATAGCGACCACAAATTACATCATCTATAAAAATTTCAGCTGTCTAGCTATCACTGTTCATGAAATACAGCCTGGTGACAGACAGTCCAACAGCGGATTCATATCAATATGGTCTCGTTTTTATCATTTAGTTACGGAACCCTAAAAATATCTGCTTCTGTGTTCCTCCATCATGTAATAAAGAACTTGATGTGTCAATAACGAACCTTAGACAGTGATAGATAACCATTGAAGTTCAGCTGGCTATCGGAGGAAGAGAGTCAACAGCAGACAGTGAGATAAAGCTTGTCATATTAGTGATACTGTCTGTGCATCGACCGTTATAGGACCCATGGCTTTGATAAGCGTAGATAATGTGCAAATGATTTTTTTTATAAGTATGTTTATCAGTTGTCTAGTATGTGTATAAGTATGATTATGAGTACTAACTTTTTACACAAGCTCTGCTTAGCTTGCGACTAGTAGACGACGTTGTGTGATAGTGGTGACGAATTGTGGTATAAAAAAAAAACATGCTTTTAAAACTAGTTCCTTGGAAAGAAAAGGAGTTAAGACGTTTTGGTCGTGAAAAAAGTATACTTTAAAAGCTATAAAGTAGCCTCAAAGCGCTTTATCTTTTAATAGTTTGACGACATAAAGCCAATCTAGCGCTGCAGGCTGCAGCAAACTTTTGTTTTAACTTGCTGAATTTTGACAAATAGTTTCCATGAAAGTTCTTGTCTACCGCTAGAATTATTTGATGAAAAAAAAAACAAAGCCACGCAGAAATTCAAATGGAAGATAGAGAAGAATGAGATGATTGAAAATTAGGTAAAGAAAAGTTTGCTTGTCAGTGACGAATCGGGGCTACCAATCACAAATGAATCAGCGATATCTACGAAATAAAATCACAAAGAAGCAATTTGGTTATCAATCTATTACTCGTATTATAAAGAGGTAAAAGTAAGTTTGTATGTAGGGGGTAATCATTGAATCTGCTAAACCGATTCTGAAAATTCTTTCACTGATATGTAGCTGTACTCGCTCTATGTGCTACCGGCTATAAATTATTTTCAAATCATGAGTTTAGCAGGCAAAGACGCTTGCAAAAGAAGTGCTATGTTGTTTGTTTGTCATACTAATATGACAAACAAGATAAGCCCAATACATTGCACTTAACATGCCACTAATGTTTATCAGGTTATTTTACTTTGTACTTCGGTCACTTGGTCTACCCTGCTGCGGGTGTTTACTGTTTATCTAAAGACAAGTGGGTCACAGATAAAGGTGGATCGCCTGATGTGTGATCGTACTTTGTACTAAACGTGGACGGCGAGGAGATAATAACCTCAGAACGCACATTATCTTGAAGGACCGGACATTGAGACATCACACTGATACTTAAAAGTGAGTGAGTGTGTTTGTTTGTTACTTCTTTACTCTCGAATGGCTGAACAGATTTCGATGAAACTTGGTACACGGGTAGACCATGTCCTGGAATACCAAGAAGCCGCTGCCAGCAGCTAGTTAGAGATAAATACAAAGTGTCCCAAAAGTATCCAATAGTAAAGAATACAACAATGATGATCTCTCATATCTTTTCAATATTGTTTAAGAAAGCATATTTTTTGGAGAAAGCTGATAAAACGCGAACAAGAAAGATATGCGAGACACTGCGCCAATTCCATAAACGTGCCGTTTTACCAATTACGGTGTGGAAAGATAAACATAGCTGTTTACGGTTATATTTCCAAGAGTAGTCTATTTCTGTTGAAAAGGGAAAGAATGTTAATTGTCTGATTAGTTGGACGATAGCAGAGTGAATTGCAGAATTTATTAGGGATGGTTCGATCCAATGGCTGAAGAATACGTGAGTACATATGAAAGGCAACAAAGAAGCCGTCTTGTTCACCAGCTTGTAGTTTTGCCTGACAATAAGTGTGCGGACACCGGCGCTTGGGGTTTGAGTAATTAATTTATTAAACTCCAATAACGACTACTGAGAACTAAAGTTCATATTTATTTACCGTTTACCGAGTTTGGCCTAACAAACTTTACATTGTGTGCACTTTCGTCTGACCATCCTGATTTTCTTGTTTTGTCAAGCGAAACGGTCAAGCTAGCTGCGTGCAATGAAACCAACAAGAATTTTGTAAAAGTTACTGCACAGTAAATAGTTTAGGTTTGGTTAACTGTTCAATGGAATTTATGAAACAATAAAGACAATATTAATAAAATATAAGTCACCGTATACTTATGAAATATAGACAGCAGTAGTAACACTATATTCTAAGGAGATAACCCGCGACGGCAGTAAAATTTAAAAGCTTTTGTGTACTGAAGCTTTTAGTAAGTTTGTCGACCTTTCGCATTCCGCCATATTTGATGTAGGTACCTACACTACATAGTATGAGCAGTGTCCATTAGTGACAGTCCGAAGGCGACAGTCACGAAAGAATATACAAACTGATATTAGGGGTAAGCAGAATTCGTGGATATCTAGCGGTACTCAAAGCTGTATATCTGTGCGTGAAATAGTTTATATTATATTATGACACTATTTTTTTTTTCTGAATACCGCATCAAAATTGGTTATAAAATGAAGCAACATTATAGCATTATATTATTATGTAAATATTTATGTAAGGAAGAGTGGGGGCGAGGTGGGAACTAATAGGTTTTTTATGTGCGAAAGCATGAAATAATTTCTCTCGCTCTACTGTAGAGCGAGAGGGCGAACAAAATCCTACCTGTATACTTCAGTCACCTTTTGCGTTCTAGAGCGACGAAAACTCTTTAAAAAAAATCCCTTGGCCCTAACTGCACTAGCCCTGCTGGACTCCTACGGTTTTACTAAAATCTTTTTGAAGTATGGAACACTACCGACTCGGATTCGGTCCTTACTGAATGGCAGGACATCGAGATAAACATTGTCATCAGCAAACTCGCTCCCACTGTGGCTGGGGATCTGCTATTATTCTCTAATCGGGGTATCTTCTGTGGCAGCGGTTGGGGCGTGAAGATGTCCGTTCTCTCACGGTTGCAGCCCTCTCCTTCGCCAGCTTTACTGTTCCGCAGAAGGAGGCGACCGCTTCCCATTCCCTCTCGCTCTGGACCATTGCCTGAACTATGTGGCGAGAGGTCGCCGACGCCGATAAACCTAATAGCGGCGACAGTAATGTTACATTTAGGTTCGTGATCTTATTTCAGTTACATGACAGGTTTCCCCGTGATAGGTTTCTAACTTAAGTATCTAATTTCGAATAGATTTGAAAAATCTTTCTATTTAATATTGTGGATAGTTACTTTTTGACACTACAAGAAAAAAGGCAGAGGGCGCCAGCTAGCTACGTGGTGGACAACCGTATCCAAAGACCTGGAACGAGCTCAGCTGGACACAAAGACAACCTAGGATGGACTATCCTGGCGTCTAAAGACGACGAGAGCCGACCCCAAATGAAGGAATAAGGCAAGGAAGAAGAAAAAGTTACTTTTTGATAAAAATAATAAAAAATGAAAGAAGTAGGTATTCTTTGTAAGCAATTAGCATATTCCAAGATAATTATTTTTGTGTGTGTATGAAGGTGGAGTAAATTACTAGCTTATTACTAATTTTATTCCTATACTATGCGCGTAAAGGTATAGCGTAAAGATCGCGATAAAAATGGAAAACATCGATGCCATAAATCATAATAATTACCAGTTTGTAGTTATACTATAACTCCGCTAATTATTCAGAAAACCATTTTAAAGTCCAACATTAGTTGTACATTTTTTGCTTAAAATCCCGATGGACTGGAACAACAAAACTTGAAGCAAGGTGAGCCATTCGTAAGAAAAATATATAACAAGCAATTAACGGAAATACTTCAGAGACATTATATTCAGAAGTGAGATGGATATTTCTTCTTTAGATGTAATTAAATAATTTATAACGATCTCTAGAGACATGATTTAATTAGGTTGATCAGATTTTCTTGTTAGAAAAAATGGAAACTCTCAAAGAACACACATAGAATGATGAAGCCAGATGCTTGGTAACTTAATTGCGCAAAAGCATTAGCAGATAGTAGGTAAGTACCGCAAACAAAATGGTCAATATATTCTGTAGGAATGCCATTATTTTTTGAAATGTCAAATAAAAACCACCTGCCCGCAGTTGCCGTGTTGTATAATTTACAAGGCAGGTGCCGTCTAGCCTTGAACTACTTGAACTGTGACAAGAAACTGAAGAAAAACTTGGTTATGTACTAAAAACATTTAGGTACATAAAATTAAGATATACCGGTTATCTATGAGTTACACCTATCAAACAATAACAACTTTTTTGTTTTTATGGAAGGGACATCATCATTATCATTTCAGCCGAAAGACGTCTAGTGTTGGACCCAGATCTCCCCAAGTGTCGCCAAAACAACCGGTCCTGTGTGTCTAAGATCCGTCTGATTCCCGCGGCACCCACCAGGTCCACCATGTGGGAGGCCTTTCAACGCTGAAGCAGCACTCCTCTGACCATGGAGAAGAAATTTGGTTTATTTCTCCATGCCTCTGACTACAGAAAGTCATTGTCGTGAGATTTTTGGGATTTTGACTCCCCGTAACGGAGATAATGCGAATAATAGAAACCAACTGCTTAACGTGCTTTCTGAGGCATGGAGAAGTCTCGGTTTGTAATGGATGGTCACCCAACCACGGCCTGACCTTTGCAAGCGTTACTTTACCTTGAACGTTTTTTTATGACGTGAGGCATCATCAACTTCTACCGCTCTGGGTGGAGCGAGACGGGAGCGTCAGACTTTTATTGACTAAACTACACCCGTCTTCCTTGCCTTTGCGTTCCAAGATCTTGTAGCCAAAGAGCATTTCTCCCTAGACATGTAAGCGTGTAACCGACATATTTGTAATACATAACATGATTGAAAAGAGTGTCCATGGAGTTTCTTGCACATTCTTCTTCTCAATAGAGATCTACGCTTTGGAATGTGCAATTAGCATAATTTTTTTGACAGACTGACTCCTTGACCTTTCAAAAGTGCCTGCAAATGGTTTATTTGAAATAAATACTTTGAATCTTTGACCTTTGAATTTTAATAAGAAAAAAAAAATCTTTCTTATTTATTTTCGCGAATTATGCGAATAAAAATTACTGATCAGTTTGGATAAACACCTGCCTTTGATATACCTAAAGCCTGGTGTAAAAGCAAATGTTAATAAAAAAAAATCTGGCAGAAAAATTTCCTCTATAAACGTCAGGTGTGATCGTGAGTTCACCTACGACGCCGCCACGTGCGCTTGCGTCGCGCGATGAGCGCAATTTGGGGGACTTGAGCGGGAAGTGCGAAGTCCACGGCCTTGCGTGACCCTGCCGTGCGAACACGCAGCTTTGTGGGCATAAGGTAACAGCTCTATCTCGGAGCAAGTATGTGATGGTTTAATTTCAAAAAAGAAATAAGTGAAAAAGAAACCATCACATACTTGTCTGTCCCCCGCTCTTTATGATAATAAAATCGTTATAAAATGAAAGGCTCGTTTTGACATTTGAGAAAGATTGAATGTAACTTGAATGAAACTGAAAGAAACAATAAAATAATAATTAATTACATAAAGTGTTTAAATGTAATTACATAATGGTTACATAATTTAATAATGACAAATACATAAAATAAATAATAAAAACATCAAATGTCAAAAGAGGCTTTTATTTATTTAATTTAAGTATGTATTTTTAATATTCAGTAGGTACATAAATTGTTAGAGTGCCCAAAAATTATAAAAAAGAACTGTTTAGGATTTTTAAAAAGAACACAATGCTAAGTAGTAAATCAGTGTACTTATAAGGTACTAAGTACCTACTACTATAAGCATAAAATTCATGTGATTGCACAAGTGGTGTAATATTAAATATTTTTTACAAGAATTTGAACATAAAGTGTACAATAAGAAAAAATCACGGGTATGTGGTGGATGTGCGAGGCACAGGACCATTTGTTGTGGGGACACTTGAGGTAGGTATGTCCAAAAGTGGACATCCTTGGGCTGAAATGATGATGATGATAGAATTTTAGGTAAAGATATAAAATTCAAACAGGTCATACTACTGATAAAATTAAAATTGAATATCCAAGTACCTAGCAGTTGGTTAAGGACAAATTATCAGCATTAATAAACACTTGAAGGTTTGTACATTCTTCTAGAACCCCTTTTTTGAGATGGGAAATAATCAAATGCCTTCTCCCATTCTGTGTCAGACTTTTACTGACTAAAACCCAACTGTTTTTCAAATGCCCTGTGTTTTAGGGCCATGGTCATGTACCCTATTGTACATGAACACTGCTCACATTATGTATATTGTACATTTTGGAAAAATTTATGTAATTTTATCATAAAATAACTAATACATTATACATAAATTATTATGACAAAAAATTATATTCTATAAATAGGAATAACCAGTTTTTTAAGGCAAACAAACAATTGTAGGTAGAAGAACAATTTCTATTTATATTTTTTATTATTACAAAACTTTATTAACATCCATTGTTATGTTAATACTTAGGTGAGGAGGTCAATTAAAAATAATTTATTATTATGTAAGTTGTGAACATTTTAATTAACATCATTTGAATAAAGACACATGACTTTAATTAGCGATCATTAACCTTTGGGCTCCGAGTGAATATGGATTAGTATGAAATCCAGAATCAAGCGCAGCAAAAATCAATAGTAAAATTATCAATTTGGTATATATTGTGGGAAAGAATATTGCATTGATAGCTAATTATATGGAAATTATTTATTTGCCTGAATGACTAGATACTTACTGCTTTTTTACAAGCCAAAATCTTAATTACTTGATAAAGGTGTAAATTGTCAAAGTACAAAATTAAGAAAAATAAATTGATCAATTACAATAACAAATTATTTTAAATCGTATGTTTTGAGTCTTAGCAATATTAAAATTTGCAATATAAGTGGGTAGAAAAAATATCATAACTACAACATAAAATAATGGGCAACCAGTATTGAAATAATCTTATCTAATGTTTTGTTTTGATAAAATTATAAACAAATAGATTGGCGTAGAATAAAACACAAGCGCAAATGCAGACAACTCGATTTTGAAAGTTGAATTTTGAAATAAAAATATAAATAAATAAACCCTAAGCAATTGGAACGGATTCATTGTTTCATACAACCATTTTATATTAAGATTCCACACGTAAAACCACTCCCGTTATATTCTAATTTACTAAGTAAAAGTGATGAAGAAATTATGGTGCTTAGCAACTTACGAGGGTATTTATAACAAAAGTAAAGGTTAAAGTATCTAGATAATATCATTAAATCAGTTGAGATTTATTATTAAACATATATCCCGCAATGATTTCACCTAGAAAGCAATTAAAACAGGGAAATTCGAATAAAAATCTCGCAAGGAATTTTCTTTTAGGTTATATTTTTTGCGTTCGATCTATAATTTCCGTACAGCTCTACTACCAAAATATTGAATTTGAATACTCACCTAGTGTCCTTACAGGCCCACTGCGTATATTACACTTGTAAATTATCACCAAATTTTCAAATAAATTCGAGGTAAACACTAGCGGGATTCCTAACGTCTAGCAAATCCGAACTAGTCAGTGATGTACTCTGCCTTACAATTTGACATTAATTCGATTAAATCGATTTTAAACTTTCAACCATATTTTTGAGTACTTTTCGCCTGGTTTATGGCATTTTAACTACGCAAACAACCAGTAACGTATGTTTATCAAATAGTTAATTGACAAAAATCATTTAAATATTGATAGAAATCTTTTCGATACTCTATGTAATCCTATATATCTCGATTCCATAATCGAGTTGAAAATCGATTTATACTGGCAGCACTAAACGTGTTGAATGTGTCGTATTTTTGTTTGGGGTGGGGGTTTATACTCTTCGACCAATCACAGTGCTAGAATAGGCATGAAGAAGGTGGCGTGATCGCTACGTCACCATATACACCACCATAGAGTACTATAGCACAAACGAATCAATAATACCTGACTATGAATGGAATACACAATGTGCGTAGAATATTACAACCTAATCGCTATTAGATGCGGTAATTAAAAATATGGACTGAAGTCCTTGTATGGTTTGTGTTCCATTTTTCTTCTCATTTACCATTTTTGTACCATTCGATCTGGTGCATTGTTTTTGTTTCAAAATAAGTGACATCTATTGCTACTATTATGAAGTAATTCACTTTCAAGTTAACTACTGGGATAGCAAGGTCAAGTTTAAAATTGATACGAGACGAATAGATCAATTCACCCATTATTTAAAAAACTATACGAATTTCGTTTTTATTTGTAATATTTTATTACAACACTACAGTAGCTATCCATCAGATTCACAGATGGCGCTATTTTATATTTTACAACGATTTATTCAAGAGTTTTATACGTTATATACTCTGAAGGGGTTGATGAAATGAAAATAGGTATTGTAAAAAAACTTTTTACAAAAAAAATACAACCGACTTCAATGTAAGAAAACACAAAAAAGTGCAAAATAACTTAAATTTCGGAAGTCTGTGTTTCTGTAATAGTTTAGTCTTTTCGTTATTAAACACCGACTTCCGAAATTAAAGTTATTTTGCACTTTTTTGTGTTTTTTTCATTGACATATATATTACTAGCGTATATATTGCGTATATATGCGTACATATATATTCCTTTTGAAATCATTGGTTTTTTTACATTGAAGTCTATTGTATTTTTTTTGTAAAAAGTTTTTTTATTTACACTTTTAGTACCTCTCAGCCAAACTTAAATAATTACCTTCCGCCATTCGGTTCCATCATCAAATAATCATGACAACACCACCGGTTCTTACCTATCTTCCGGCTTCATCATCAAATTAGTTATATAACGTATGCTCCCCTCCCTCCTTCAGTCGGTCACCGACTGCAAGTATAATGCAGGTATACAAAGCAATTTTACTTGTTACGACAGTTCTGCTATGATTTTTTGAAGAGTTCCGTTCTATATCTTCGAAGTTCATCATTAGATCAAAACGATATTTTTATGGGACCAATTCGGAAGTATAATCTTTCAATCAAAAATTTTCGAAATCGGTCCACAATTGACTGAGATATCGTTGAAAATACATTTAAAAAAAAAATAATAATAATACCAGATAATACATACATACATGCAGCCGAACATAGAACCTCCTCCTTTTTCAAGTCTAGTCGTTTAAAAATGGATCCTGATGATCAGGTATAATTAACTAGAAGGCATAATTAATGGTCAGCTACGGTCAGCTGGTGATGGAAAATCTTAACTCGCCTACCAACCCTGGTACCAACCGCCACCAAAGATAAAATTGACAGATACAAAAAAAATTTTACACCTACAGAAAAAACTGCTCTTCAATTGTCTTCAGATGTGGGCAGTCCTGTATGGTGTTCTCTTCTACACCGTCTACACGTGTAACTTGGTCCACAATGCTAAAGGAAACTTTGGCATTGTGGATTGAAGCTTGAAGTTTTCAGAAATTCTTTCTTTGTTTTCTTCCTCAACTTCTTCTGTATTAGTACTGGTGGCTTGCCTGAGTGTAAGACGGAATGATGCCATCTTCCGCACTGCTTGCAGAAAGGTGCCTTGCATTGATCCTTGAATCGTAGACACCGAAAAGAACTCGTTGCTTTCTTCATGAAGTCCCATTTCACATCTATGTTGGTTTATTTGAATGTCGTGCTTTCTTTTGCGAAGTGTTCCCTTTCACAAACAGGACACAACTTCTTGAATTTCTCTTGAGACACTTGCACTGTATTCACAGGTTTTCTTGAACCTTCTTATGCTCTTGTAACACTCCAGGCGGGGTGAAATTCAACAAGGTTGTTTCAATATCCAGGAACGCTTTGATGATCTGTAGTTGTTTTTAGCAATGGCGGCATCTTTTCTACTATGGCTTTAGAAAACTTAGGTATTGGCATGAGGCTTCTTCAAACCTTTAATAGTCTTGATGGCGTTGTCTACTCGGTTTACAAATACGCAGTCATTGGCTGGGCTCTCGCCTACTCTAGTGAGGTTCTTGTGATTCTCCAACTTAGCTAATGGCAGTGCTACAGGTCTTCCAAATCTTAACTCCAGTACCTTGATTACTTCATATGGGTTTTCGTCGGTGAACAGTAGGTTCTGGACGGCTTCCTTCGGTTACCCTTGTCGTCGTTCAAGCGTCGACGTCGACTCAGCCCAAATACGTGTTCTAACTTATAGGTTTTGAAATGGGACAGCCAGCCGTCATTTAGGACCTTCTTTTACTAAACTACCAGTCCGTTTACTTCAAGAAATTAAAAAGTAAAAGATTGTTTATCAATATTTTTTGACAAATCGCCAACAAGATGGTTCAGCGAGTGTTGGTTCAATCGTTTTTAAAAACGTTTTTACCACAATTTACAGATCTTATTTGAAGATTATTGTTGTTTCTGTCAATATATACATATTTTTTAATTTTGATGTAAAATGTTTAAGCATTACAAAGATTTGTGTGATGTGGTGTCACTTATGGTGTTTTGTCCCAACGATCGGTCTTATCTCTTCACCAAAGAGGGGAGTGGAGAAACATGGTTACCTTCCAGTAAATGTGAGAAGAACTGCTGGAAAATGACGGCTCATAAGATTTATTTCGAGGTATTTATCTTCCTGATTTCACACTTAACTGCCAGCAGAAATAGGGTGCCATGCCAGGGTACAGTGTTTAGGATTTCGGAAATGCCTTCTCAAGTCTATGTTGGATCAAATCACAATCTATGAGGAAACTAGATAAATATACAAGTACGGTTATAATTATACCCATATACGTGTAACCGTCAATATGACTGCTAAAAAAGAAGGGGCTAGAGCATGAGAATCTGGGAATAGTGCCTAATTTCTGGCCATGTTGCGGTTTCGAAATAAGGATGACCTTTGGAATCGCCACAATTACAATCAACACCACGTAGGTACTTAGATAAGTTAGTGATGGAGACCTACACCCCCGTCGCAGTTTGTCGTCAGTTTGATGA
Organism: Leucania comma; assembly: GCA_958295575.1. Classification (NCBI taxonomy): domain Eukaryota; kingdom Metazoa; phylum Arthropoda; class Insecta; order Lepidoptera; family Noctuidae; genus Leucania; species Leucania comma. The sequence continues at coordinate 25,926,369 of OY282468.1, read as the reverse complement.
CACAGCATATCTACAAGCAAGGCCTGCGTGGTGTGGTGCATAAGGACATACGTACTACTTACTCTTGTTATTTCACTCTATTCTTTGGGAGTAGTGTAGTAATAAACCTGCTTCGAGTGGACGACCACCAAAGTCAAAGTCAAAGCCATTTATTTGCATTCCAAAGTTCTCGGCATTCCCGCTAGTATCTATAGCGAAGCATGATTACAAATTTACAATAGATATATATCGAGATATTTGTCTCCTTCATTGAGCAGTGGTAATTGAGCATTGTCTTATTACCTACTAACTAATAGTTGGTCGCGGGTCCAAACCTAGCCAGGTGCATTACTTTATTTAATTTCTTTCATCATTTGTGCTTTCACGATGAAGGAAATTTATTACATTCATTCACCGTCATGAAGACATGTCCGAGAAGCAAAAATTCGAAGACATCTGACGTCTACCACACCGCATTGGGCCCACTTGGTGGGTTACGACCCATTTCCATTCCTAAAGAGGAGGCCTAAGTCCCAGCAGTGGGAACATTATAAGGCTGATTATGCTTATGCTATTGTATCCTACCATATCCCTGTACTTTCGACTGTGGCTTTAACTCATCGATACTAACTTATTTTCATCTTTTTGGTTCTGTAGTTGTTTGGTGTGGACTCCGGTACCTCCTGCCACCCCATCCGCGTCTACAAGGTCTGGCTACCAAATCATGCCCTGCAATGCGTGTACCATGCCGTTTACAAGGCAGCCGTCAAAACAGACATCAAGAAGAGGCTGAAGAACAAAGCTGTTAGTATAGTCTCTTGCCTTATCCCTCCAGCAGTGCTACCACGAGCTCTTAAGCTCATTGCTCAATGCTCATTTTGCGAGCTGCATTGAATTGTTAAAGGGATGAAGCTATAGGGTGTATACATAAAAATATAAAAAAAACACTCCTTATACTTCTTCACAACTCTACTTAAAAGTGGAAAGCGGGGAATAGAAGTAGTAGAGACTATATTTGATATTGTTAGGGTTCAAATCCGGTCAGGCGCATTACATTTTGTAATTTATTTCATCACCACTGCTCTCAAAACGGTGAAGGAAAACATCGTGAGGCATGTCCTAGAACCAAAATTTCGAAAACGTGACATGGTGGATATGACCCATGCCCTCTCCTAGAGAGGAGGCCTGAGTCCCAGCAGTGGAACATTATAAGGCTGATGCTATGCTTTGCTATTTACTTCGTGTTAGGTTACTTTCAACCTCGCAGGGGCCTCCGTCGACCCTACCCTTATACCAACCTATATGGCGCCGCCAATCCTACTAATATTATAAATGCGAAAGTTTGTGAGGATGGATGTATGTTTGTTACTCTTTCACGAAAAAACTACTGAACGGATTTGGATGAAACTTTACAGTAATATAGGTTATTCATCAGAATAACACATACTTAGGCTACAATTTATAATGATTTTATGTAGTTTTGGTCATAATATAACGATACGTGTCAATTAAGTCGGAAAAAAATCTTCCATCTGAGAGCTATCTTGGCGTGCGCTGCCTAAACCAATGGAGTTACATAAAGATACAGCAGGATTGTTTGTCTTAAGTAGATCTAAATAAAAGTCCGCGACAGCATATATCTACCTTTTATGTGCAAGCCAGTACAACCAAAATTGTGAACCATAAATCTAATTAAATTTGGTACTATTTTACAATGCACATTTAGTATATAATTATCAAACTCTTATCAAAATGAATACATTTCTCGCATTAAGTATTTAATGTAGATAAACTTTGTCTTTCACACTAAGTAATTTGGCCGAATAGTTTAAAAGTTATCACGATATGATTGACTTGAACGGAGCGCCTAACGCCGCGGCGGCGGCCGCAGCACGGGCGGAGCGCGATGCGGCGTCGCAGTCGCGGGGGAGGGGCGAACAATGCAATCCAAGCAATGACGAGGCATGGCCGAGTGCGCGACCCGAACGCGGGTAGACGGCGTAGACGCGTGAGGGCAGACGTCATTGATGGTTGTGATCTCTAAGCATTTTTATTGTCATGTCATTTATTCTTCGTCGTTTATCCTAGATAGCGATTAATTACTTTTATTTTTAATTCAGTCATATAAGAATTGTTCTTTATTGTTTGTTTAAATATAGGATTTCGTTATTTAGATATATCCTATCCTACTAATTTTATAAATGCGAAAGTTTGTGAGGATGGATGTATGTTTGTTACTCTTTCACGAAAAAACTACTGAACGGATTTGGGGTCCCGTTTTACCCTTTGGGTACGGAACCCTAAAAACTGCAGCAAAATCCGTTGCGTAGTTTTAAAAAATTTAAGCATTCATAGAAAAAAAGAAAGCTTCTTTGTTTTATACTATGTAGTGATTAAATGCAAGTAACATTGGTCCGACCTGTTTAGTTGTCAGTGTTTAGTAATCCGTTTGTGCTGGATAGGATAATCTCAAGCCTACTTTTTATAAACACACCATACAGGTAAAGATTGATGAAGAAACCACTGGAGTTAGCATTTTGAAATTTGCAGAGTTCTATTATAGCTTAAAATAATGAGCACTTAGAAAGGAATTCAGCTAATTCCACCCTCAAGAGATACCCTCTAAATATTAGGTATAGGAGTTCAAAGATTGTATGGAAACTAATTTTGAAGTTAGAAATCTGGGATGTACGATGTGAAGGTACATTAAAAAAATATCAGTATTTTAAAAAAAATGTCACGTAACTTAATGTGGCAGACCAAATTCTACGCGAGCGAAGCCGCGGGCAAAAGCTAGTATGTAATACGGCATTTAAACGAAATGACTTAAATATGACAAAGCAAAATGTGTCCTGCACGTCCTGCACTACGCCACAGTCACGACTAGGTACAGACGCCAGCACGTCAATTTACTCCAATCTGTCAAATTTTACCAATTGAACATTGACCTTCCAATATTGTGATAAGGTTGAAAATCTATTAAAGTTTGACAGATTGAGGTAGGTTGATGTGCTGGCGTCTGTACATGACAAATTAAAGGATGAAAAAGCTTAGCGCCAAGAGTACGCTTTTACTTTTTTGATGTTCCGGCCAAAAGGTTAATTAGACAGTGTGTAAATATACAAAGTCTCGATTTATAAAGAAGTCTTAATTCGATGCAGCTACCTATTGTGCATAAGGTTCTCGTACATGGCATATTTTGACAGCATTTTGGTATATTCTAATGTTGAAATGGGCTCCTTGTTTGTAACATGGACCCAAAACCTTCGTTGGAGGCAGTTTTCATTAGTAGTTGACCTCTTGGTTATTTGTTAAGTTATTTTGACATCACAGGGTTTACGGAGCCGGCTGCAGTGGCTCAACGCAGCGGAGCTGGAACGACAACGAGCCCACTCGTGCCTCCGCAGTCCTGAGATACTCGTTTTCTCTGTCATGGTCTTTGGCGACGGCAGAGACTTTGATAAGGATTCGGTACATATTATTATTTTCTTCATAGAAGTGTTTGTTTGCAGCGGCTGTATAGTCATTTTAACAACGTATTCACTTTGACACGGGTGGGTGTAGCTACGGTACCCAAAGACATGTACCGTAGCTAGGCGTGGGCGAAGCGGCCCCTCGCCTACGACCTCGCACCCAAAGGGACCATTGTTTCACCTGATCGTAAGCGACGATGTGGTCGAACATTGGGTTGCTATGGTTGCGACAATCGCTGTCTCGTTTTCAAATGAATGAAAGTAAAAAAACTTTTTACAAAAAAAAATTACAACCGCCTGCAAGGTAAAAACAAAATAAAAAAGTGGAAAATAACTTTCATTTCGGAAGTCGGTGTTTCTATAATAGCTTGGTCTTTTCGTTATCAAACACCGACTTCCCAAATTAAAGTTATTTTGCACTTTTTTTTTTTATTAATATTGAAGTTGGTTGTATTTTTTTGTAAAAAGTTTTTAATATCACACTTTTTAGCTGTAGTACCCCTCAGCCAAACTTATATAGACACCTTCCGCCATGCGGTTCCATCATCAAATCATCATGACAATTATAATAATACCAAACACGGCTAGGATACACTAATTTATAAAAGAATTCCGGTTCTTATCTACCTTCCGGCTTCATCATCAGATCAGTTCTATGTATATCCTCCCCTTCTTCCTTCAATCAGTCACTGGCTACATATATAAACATAGCAATTTTACTTGTTATGACAATTCTGCTACAATTTTGAAGAGTTCCGTTCTATTTTGAAACAGATTTCTATGGAACCAATTAGGGAGTATAATCTTTCAATCAAAACAAAAATTTTCAATATTGGTCAAATTTTCATAATCGGAAATGAGATGTCGGTGAACATAGGTACATATAAAAAAATTACATACAGCCAAACATATTATAGAACCTCATCCTTTTCGAAGTCGGTTAAAAAAGCTTCGCTGATGCACCTTCGCCCGTCTAAATTAGTCCACGCTACGCCGATGGGTATAATCTACCAGTGTATGTGGAGTGTAGTCACTCCAGTACAGTCTAGGGGCTATGCAAAGATGTTCGGCTGCCGGTTCGAAATTCTATGATGGACGTCAAAATTCTGATGACTTCACACAAAAATCAAGTATATCAAGGGCCAGGTCCCCACTAATAAATAATCCTAGATTGAAGAATAGTAGGTAATTAATATACCTAACAATTATTGTCCGGTGAACAAGAAGTACCTAAGCGACTGATTACTTTGAAATGTCTTCTGTGTAAGGAGTTAGAAAGTAGCGCACTGGTGGAGATCTGCGAAGAGAATGTGGTGGTTGGGATGGACGTCGCAGGTGGTGCGGTGGCGATGGCAACTCCCAACATGCAGTTGCTGCACGCAGCCGGATACAACCGCGACGGTTCATATTTTGTTATCCTATGCTAGTGGCTCTCGGCAGTAGCAGAATAAGTATTCTAAAACGTATTTAAATAGGCCATGATGTGCACATGTGGTAGGCACTCCTCAATGTGGTTCAGCAGTTCCTACAGTAGTATAGTGTAATTTGGTACAGTAGTTTTTTTTTTAGATGGCAAATCATCCCATAAGTTCTCCTGCTCTTGGGCAGATCGGGAAGATATGTCAGACGGCCGTTCCCTTGCGAGTGCGGCCGCCTCCTTTGTTAGTATTAGTGCTTCGCAGATGGAGGTGGCCGCCATAGTGTAATACAGGAATAGTTTAGATACAAAATATACGTATAAAATCTACTTAGACGTTTTTCATGATCTGGGGTGGATGTCGGTTCTGGGGAAAAATCCGGCCCGAATCATCTTGTTTACGAATCGTTTTCAGAGTGCCAGCAATGAATGAACCTATAGTTTAATTTACAGATCAAATCAGAATGTATCGTGAGTTCGTGCTGATGGTGTTCCCCGCGATATACATGAGTGTGCACGTCTTCTCACAGTTTATGATTGATCTTGGCTGGCAGAGGTCACAATGTTCGAGTCTCTTCAGGTATCTGGACTGCTTGCTCGTATTTGCTTTTGGGTATATTAGTAAGGTATGGTGTTACCTATTACCTATCACCCATTATTGTCGTGACACTGTTGATCATGACAACCATTATTTTATTTTTTAATTCTTGCCTGAACTCGCTTTTATCCTCGATCTATGTATTAGGAAATGAAACATCAGGGGGAGCCTGATGTTTTATTTCCTAATACATATTGTCTTTGTTCGATGATTTCTCACTTCAATTTCTAAAAGGATCCAAAGCGTTGATCTTTAAACAAAACGTTTCCGTCAGAGCGGCAGACGTGTCAGGCCGAGGAGGTCTGTCGTTTCTGGAGCTGATGCTGTGGACAGCAGCTTTGGAACCTGGCACTCAGCACGTCGGCATGCCAGCTGAAATTCGGTGCAGATACATATTTAGGTGAGTTAGCTTATAGCCTTATCTGCAGAATCATTATCAGTTTGTAGCAGACCACAAATAAACGACCTGGGCCTCTCTAATTCTGAAGTCACTAAACCTAGCCTGAAGGCGTCGATTCTTCTGCTACTACAAAGTTTGCTTATTATTTGAGCCATGTTATTGCAGGATATAGGAGATAAATAGGAATATAGTTCTCCACAGTAATCATGACATCTTCGAAGTTCAGGTACTTCGATAGCAATCGCGACCAGAAGCTGGAGTATGTGGAGTTCAAAGAGCTGGTGGCAGCTGCGCGGGCTGCCCGACAGCTGCCTATTGATGCTCTCAGTGTGGCCAGGGATGCTGATGTCTGTCTTAGGTATGTATTTTTATTTTTTTAGCCCTTACTGTCCCACTGCTGGGCAAAGGCCTCCTCCAAGTCCTTCCAAACCTTCTTCTCCCGCGCCGTCTCAAACCAGTTAGGTATGTATAATCTGTTTTATTTATCTTATTTCTTTATTGTCTCAATAACTGATGTCCGTCCAGTGATTCCGATTTTTCAATCTTTTTAAGTTAGGAAGTAAACCCCTGCAAAGCTGCAATATTCTGCAGTTAACGTGACTGCATCGAAATCGAAACCGATCGACTGCGCGGTCAGCATGCATTCAGTGTGCTTGGCAAGCAGTTGCCGTCCCTACCACGAACTCTTACAGATCCATTTGATGACATAAAGTAAATTGTTAAAGGAATGGAGCTTTAAAGGGTGTGTAGCTCCATCTCTCTTTCTCGCTCCCCCAGGCCCCAGTTCCAATGACAATTGATTGCTATTTCAAAGCATTTTTCTAAAATGTATATTTGTCTGTTTGAATCCTGAACCTATGTGACGATTACAGACAATTAGGAATGCAACCGAACACTCAGCTGCCCTTAGCGGAGTTCCTGCGAGGAGTTGCAGAGCTTAGGCTGAGAGGCACCAGTTCCTTGCTGCGGTCACCTAGGAGTGTATCCGCATACATCATGGACCTGCAGTGAGACCTGTTATTATGTTATTTTTTTTTTAGGTGGACAATCATTCAATGACTTTTAAAACCCACTCCTGTGTCTTTGAGTTGTCTTTTGCATTCCAGAACTACGCGGGTACTTATCCTTTTGGTCGAGCAAGTCGCCTGTGACTGAAAACTTGGCAGGAACTCGTTTTTCTTGAAATAAGCATGAGTATAAGGGGATTGTGATTACGTTAAGGAGAGGAAAAGGCTCTGGGAGGAAGGGGGGCGTACGTTATTTTTGTGGAAATGGAAATATCGTGTCGTAACGTAACGTAAAGAAGAAAACGCGTTACTTGGGGTCAGCAACGAGTAACATAGAATAAGGGCAGGATGTATCATAATGAACGTGTATTATAAAGTAACGAATTATACTTATCACAATTTACTGAATTGTCTTTGACGAACAATCATGCAGTAATGAATACACCGATTAATAATTTAAGTAATTTTCAGACAACGGGATCACGAAGTTCTAGCTTCAACGTCGGCCACGTCAAAACTGCAAGCCATATCAGCATCAGGTAGAAATGGTTGATTATCTATCACTTCCTGGTTTACTGAACTGGCCTAGTAACTGAAACGCAACTATTGCCATCATAATTCTACTGAACGAATTTGTATGAAAATTAGTAGACGGCTAGACCATGTCCTAGAATAACACATAGAATACTTTTTATTCCGGAAGTATGTATTCCCTTGGGGTAGTTTTCAACTTTCATGCGGGCGAAGCTGCTGGCTTAAAAAATAAGCCGTGAATAACCGAAGGTGAACAGTAGGGTGCGGGAGATTGAGGAACATGGCTGATATCAGCTGACTGAAAGTAACTGAGAGCCTAGGTAGGCACATATCCACTTAGGAATTTTTGCCTTCAACCTCTTTGACTGTACTTCATAATTACTTGAAGTCCATATTCCTTGTCTTTATTTTCCGTTAAGCACGATTAACTAACGATTGATGATGACTACGACGTCTAAAAGTGCGTTGGAGTGACGATATCACAAAGTCGCAGGAAGTTATGGCGACATCTATATCATCATAAAACTATCCTGCACCGCGCAATTAAAGTTATCCGCGCGAATTGAATAGATACAACGATCCGAAATCATCTAGCGGGCCCATATATAACACCCGTCTGGTCGGAGGATCCTCCCATCTCAACGGAGGTATGTGGGACTTTGCTCTCTGTTCCGCGTACCTCCAAAAAGTATCTGGTTGAGGGATGCTAAAAATCGGTGGACAGCATCCAGGCTGAAAGGAAAGAAGTTCCAGTATTGGACCTAGTGCTGAGTTGCTGACCAATTTAGGAGAATTCTTGTGTTATTTTGAATACTTGGTAATTGCGCTAACCTCAGCTTTACGGGTTGTCTATTAGCTTAGTTCTGTTATTAACCCCCGACGGAAAAGAGGGGTGTTATAAGTTTGACCTGTCTATCTGTCTGTGTGTATGTCCGTGGCATCGTAGCGCCCAAACAAATGGACCAATTTTGAAGCGGTTTTTTTTTTGTTTGAAAGCTGGCTTAATCGAGATGGTTCTTGGCCACAATTTATAAAGATCAGTGCAGGTGTTCAAGGTCATCAGCTCGGTTGTTAACTGCGGTACGGTTTTTAAACATTTAATGTGTATTTACTTTATTTTAAACATATGTTTGACCTAATATTTGAAATACTCGTGTGCAATCTGGTGCCATTGAGCTGGTCTAATGATGGAGCTCGAAGGTAAGAACCCTGGATAGCTTATTAACCTAGTAAACCTATCGAGTTTGAGCTCATTACATTCGCCTTAACCAGTGCTATACATTTCTCATGATGACAAGGACCTGATGCTAGAACTGGGAGGTGGCTGATAGAACTTTGGAATGCCTATTAGTAAACCCACCAAGTTTGGGCTCAATAGATTCGTCTTGACTAGTTCTATACATTCCTCATGATGACAAGGACCTGATGCTAGAACTGGGAGGTTGTTGATGGAACTTTGGAATGCCTACTACATAGTAAACCCATCGAGTTTGGGCTCATTGGATTTGTCTTGACCAGTTATAAACATTTCATATTGATGTCAAGGACTGTCGGGGTTTTTTTTTTAATTTTTAATTTTAAACTTGTGTCAAGGAGTGAAGTGGCAATCCTGTTACTTATTCTTATACCTCAACTGTCCTTTTCTGATTAATTAATTTATGGTTTCCAAGAAAGGTGAATCGTTTCTCTTAGAATAATCGAATTTGATGGACTTAATTGGCATTTTCTAGTGGTCGCCACTGTCGTTTCTGGCTCTCAATCTCAGAAGTTGCAGTGGGTGGGACTAGCGTAGTGGGGGCTCGATATGATGATAATAACGCAAATTGGCAGGTCCGGGGCTGGCTGGAGTGGGATCCGGGTCGTTACGGTCGGGGCGCGCGGCGCCTGGGCAGGGCTCGGCGCGGCGCATTCGCCCGGACTACAGCGTGGCCGCCTACACTGTGCGCATGCGCCGTCGTCCGCCCAACGAGTTCATCGAGCTCTACAACTTTGACGGTAAGGTTACTTGTGGCCAGTGGCGTAGGTAGTCCCCAAAGGAATTCCGTTTCAAGAAAATAATGGGTTTTTTTTACAATATAGGCCCTATAAGCACAGCACTGGTAGGTACCCTAATACAGCGTGCACAACAATGACATTGAATTTTAACTACGGCTTAGGCAGCTTATTTTAAAAGTAAATCCAACATCACTTGAACCACAAAACATGAAACTAGCGCCTGCAAACATGAAACCTCTGTTTCAGGCACGCTCAGCGCAATTATATATAGCAACCAAAGCTGGAGCTGACTTCACACTGAAGATACACACATACCCATGCAACCGCACACTGGACCACAGTAATTGTAATTGCCTAGTACTTTCTCGTGTTGAAAGTATCAAATACTTGGGGGTGATACTGGATGAGAAGCTAACCTGGAACATTCACATAGCAACTCTAGTTGGGAGGATTAGAAAAATGATATACATTTTTAAAAACCTACGTACTGTGGCAAATCATCGACTTCTAATCCAAACATATAGAGCTCTGTGTGAATGTTTGATTAGATACTGCATATGCGCATGGGGTGGTGCTTGCAAAACGTTCCTTATCGCTGCAGAAAGAGCACAACGGGCGGTACTTAAGGTGCTTATGTACCTACCCTATAGACATCCTACCACCTCAGTCTATGCTAAGGCCGAAGTGTTGTCAGTAAGGAATATATATATCATGGAAACAATTAGGAGATACCATAAACACACCATTCCAACACTACCACTTGATGAGACCAAAAGAGTGACTTCCTGTCCTATTCCCCGTGCCAGAACTCGCTTCGCTCAACAACACTATTCCGCCATAGCACCGCGCTTGTACAACGCACTAAACAAAAAATTAAAAACTTAGAAAGTTAAACAACCACGATCTCAAAAGGGCTCTCGTTAAGTGGTTAAAAGATCTTGACTATGAAGCAACCGAAAACTTATTGAAGATTGTTAAGTAGAACAAAACACACACAAAAACACACCACACCACACAAAAACACACCACACACAATTTCACCACATGCAAAATTTACACCACACACAACTACACCATTATGGCAATTTTACTCTCATTTTATTTTCTCTAATTCTGATGCTAATTTTGAGTATAACTCTAGTTAGACATAAGTTTTAGATATTGATTATAATTTTTGATTTTAATTTTGATTTTTGATTTAATTTTTTATTTTTTTTATTTTTGGATTTTGATTTAATTTAATTTTTTATTATAATTTTGATATAATTTGTTAAGAAAACTGTATTAACAATATGGGGAATACACTGGCTCCTGTAATTCAGTTTCTAACTAGCTCAGGAGCCAGGGAATTTCATTTATGTGTGAACAAAATTAATACGTCAATAAATAATTTATTATTATTATTATATTTCTGTACTCTCTTTTCTATTATTTTTTGTTGTTGCCGCTGTATAAATGAGTCGAATAAATTGTATTTTATTAACAAACAACTAGTAAATATATCTTAATAATACAGAAAAAATATCATCTTATTGCATTTGTACGCCACACTTCTCAAGTCACGCCAACAGTCCCTTATCTTAACGGAGACTGTATCTCGTTCACTCGACACAGAGGACGCCGTGAGCCCGTCGACTGTGCAGCTGCTGCTGCACGAGGTGCGCTCGACCGACCTGCTGGGCGCCAGCTGTATGCCCATGGAGGCCCTCGCAGCTGTGCATTACTTCGCCAGTGTTGTTGACAAGCCGCAAATTGTTAGTACATCAACGTAGACTGTATCTCGTTCACTCGACACAGAGGACGCCGTGAGCTCGTCGACTGTGCAACGGCTGCTGCACGAGGTGCGCTCGAGCGACCTGCTGGGCGCCAGCTGTATGCCCATGGAGGCGGAACAAGTGTACCTAATCGGAACTTTTAACGGAGGTACATAACTTAGGCAGGACACTTGACAAGATGCGGTGATGACAGGTGTAGTAAGGCAGGTCGCATCGACATTTTGATATTCATAGAGAAATTAAGTAACCACATCCTAGCCTAGCGCAGCTAAGGCCAATGGTCACGACGCCGACGCTTACGTATCCCGAGGCCTTTCGAAGCTGGATACTTATTTCAGATACTTTCTTACCAAAGCGTACTATGTTACTAAATGTTTCCATTATAGTAACTGTAGCCGCCTTGATTTTGCAAAAAGAGTTCCAGTCTGGCAGTGAAGGAAGTCGGTCTATGAATGGTGCAACTCGCTCAACAGATCTCGTGTTCTAGGCCCGGCGACAGTCAAGCGGAAGCGCGCAGTCGATGCTGAAGCCAGCGTGGTCGTGGCTGTCGCCGGCCGAGGAGGCGACCCTGGGTGGGCTGCTGCTGCGCCTGGCCGAGCTCGTGCGCCCCATTTGCGCCAGCGAGCCCAGGCTGCTGCGCCTAACCTCGCCTGTCTATGCTGTTGGTGAGTGACAGTATATGGACAAACGACATGGGCCTTCCTCTACATCTACCGGTCCACTTACTTTTGGATCCAGCAGTTTCTCGCAGCTCTCACTATGATGATATTGACTGCTGAGACTCTTCTCAGGAAGTGCTGTGCAAGGGCGTCGCCAGCCTATGATCAAGGGGGGGGGGGGGGGGGCTATTGGTAGTTAAAAGAATAATAAAAAAGTTTTTTTTTTATAATAATAAAAGTTTTTTTTCTCCACAATATAACACCTAATTGCTAGCCTTATATCTTCGGTAACATTGGATGGGCATTATATTGTGAGAGACTGGTGCCTAAACTAGGCTCTGAAGCTGTAAAGCGACCCTGTAGGGCGAGTGGCGTAGGCTACCCCCCTTGGCGACGCCCTTGTGCTGAGGTAGGTACCTTCTTTTAGTAGGTACTAGAATAGAACGATACACAAGTACAGCTCATTCAACCTTACAGTTGTATGTTTCTCTTTAATTTAGCTTCATAATATATAGAAATCGCTATCTGTGTGGATTGCATCCTTTTATACATTATTCTTTTAATTATAGTGACGATGCTGATAATTTAAATTGCATTAGGTAAGCTGCTGTTCTAAACAAAAATAGATGCTTAAATACTGAAGGTTACCTACGCAGTTCTATTTTTTTTTTTTTTTTTTTTTTAACGTAAGTAAAATCATCCAATGACAAATCCCGCCCTTGGGTGGGGCGGGAAATAGTGTCAGACTTTTACTGACTAAAAACCTACCTTTCCATTCCTTGCCTTTATCCTGGGGCCTTTGGTGACAGTCTCACATAACCTTTGGCCCCAGTAGGCTTCGGCCCTGCTGGACCCCTACAGTTTGCTGACAACTCCTTGAGGCGCGCGGGAACGGTGCGCGCCGTAGACGACCTGAGCTCGGACCGGTCTGTTACCGGACGGACGGACAGCGAGCTACCCATTGCCCACCGTCCGCGAGCCCGCGCCTACGGTGGCCGGAAATTGGGATCGGAAACCCGGCGGCGGCGGCGGCGTGTGCGCCTTTGCCTAATGCGGTCGGCCTCCTCCTTTACTAGCATTACTGCTTCGCAAAAGGAGGCGACCGCCTGCCACTCCTCCTCGCTCCGGAGCATGGCTTGAACCAAGCCCCGGCGCGAGAGATCGCCGCCGATCGCCCCCACGAGGACACGGCGATGCTCTTCCCAAGCGGGGCACACCTCGACTGTGTGCTCCACCGTGTCCACCGGGCGGTCCGCACAGTGGCGACACCCGGGCGTCGTCTCCGCACGAATCTTGTACAGGTACGGACCGAACTTGCCGTGTTCGGTCAGCACCTGCGCCAAACGGAAGGTGACGACGCCGTGGGGCCTTTCCAGCCACACGCAGTTCTATTGCAGTTGGACTAATTGCACTAATTGCCGGATTCGATGTTGTTAGGTCAACTGCACAAAAACTGCAATTTTGTAGCTTTAAGCGTTCAAGCAGTCCATTTAGAGCAGCATATTTACAGGAGACCTCCACGGCAATTTGCCCGCTCTTCTATCCATGGAAAGCGCTTTATGGCCATCTGGTACAGCGCTAGCTGCTACACGGATCCTGTTCCTCGGTGACTACGTGGATCGAGGGTCGCACGGCACCGAGCTAATGGCGTACCTACTGGCCTCCAAGCTGCAGAGACCCAACGCCGTGCTCATGATTCGCGGGAACCACGAGATCAGGGACATACAGAAAATGTTCACTTTCTACAGGTACGTTCTGTGATTCAGGTAGGATATAGTAGGCTTGAAGGTATGCGAAAATCAACCAGTGGCGGAATCCGCCGCCGCGGGCACACAATCCACGAAATTCATCCATCTCACATCAGACACCTTATAAAAACTTATATTGTTTTGCAGTGAGTGCATCGCCAAATACGGTGAGGTTGAAGGCGGTAAGATATGGAACGCAATAAACAATGTATTCGACTGTCTCCCTCTAGCGGCCGTCATCGATGACAAAGTAGGTATAGTTTTGAAAACTAGTATAATACATTGGAATTTTGTGATCTTGTAGGCCTTACCTTTGTACTTATTTTTTATGCACAAGGCTGGTGGCGACACTTGGGGCAGGCATATGTAGAGTATCTTTTGGCTGTGATGATGTTGATCGGTTATTTGGGCTCCGAATAGTCATCTAGTCTAGACGGCGGCCCAAATAAACATGTTCGTGGTTGGCCAGGTGTTTTGCTGCCACGGCGGGCTGCCTCCACCCTGGGTGTGTCCTGTGATAACAGCCATCGACAAGGTGCCTGTGCCGCTGCCGCGCCCCGCCGAACAGAGCTCTATTGCGTGGGAGCTGCTGTGGAACGACCCTATCAAGTTAGTATGTTACTAACTTATTGCCGTATTACCAGAACTCATGAGCCATCCATACATAAAGTGGATGGGTCATCAGTTCTGGTAATACGGCGGGCTCCCTCCTACACGGCTGTGTGTGCTGATCTCGAAAGTCAATAAGGTGCCCCCGCACTCAGCCGAAGAGCTCTATTGAAAGAAAGAAGAAGAAAGAAAGAAAAACAGATTATTTACGCGAATTGACGCAAAGCTTAAAATATTGCGTTGCGCGAGTGCTGTGAAACGAATCCATCAAGTTAATGTCAACAATAGTTGATGCTAGGTAATACTTAGATGTCGGTCTTCCTGAATATTCTTCTTGTTTTCCACATCATATATATAAAAAGATGTTATTGTCATAAGTTAAATGAATTTTCAACCGCTTATCTATGGTATCTAACAATTACGAAAAAAAAAATTGACGTGTAAAACTTTTTAAAAACCTATTTGCAAAAATAAATATCATTTATCATTCGTAGGCACCTAATCTAAGGGTGTTTCATGGTACCTAACAATTCGTAGGTACCTAATCTAAGAGTATTTTTAATATCATGCGGATTTCATCACGCATGCGGGATTGCCACGCTCCGCATGCGTCCCGCGTGCGTATTCTCCGCATATGGGCGCATGGCTTGGGCTGGGCCAATGTTAGTCACGACTTCGGTCTTAGCGGCGAGCGGCGCTGTATCGGTAGGCGATTGGTCGACGCCGCTTATGGCGGCCATAGCTCGACCGAAGTCGTGAATACACTGTCTTCTTCTTCTTCTTCTCAACATTGGCCTGGCCCAAGCCATAATCTTCCCTTACAACCTCTTTTACGTGATTGAAACAACTTTTGTAAAATATTCGAATGAGCTACGGAAGTCACCGAATGTCAACCGTGCGTCCAAGCACTCTTTTTTCCAAACATTGCGTTGGACGAAAAAACGACATTTTCAAATACATAGGTACCCCATGAGTTCAATAAACAGTGTGGGAAAAGGGCCCTCATCTAAAATACAATCTATTTTTCTTATTTCATGATGTTATTTCAAGATAGTATAGGCAGATAGGCTAGGTTAGTTTGTCTGGTAGATTTAGCTGTCAGCGATAAGACCGCTATTGTACCCATAGCCATAGATTTAAGTTTCTGTGAAATTGTTACTATATGGGTATTTAATAAAGTTTATTATATTCTATATCACCTGTTGAAACTATGTACTAACTAGCCCAGAAGTTGCTTATGAGAATGACGAGTTACAAATGATAAGGAAGACAGAAACTGCCGCACTCAGATGATTTGAATAATTTGTTTAGGCCGAACAAGATCACGGCGACGTTGCAGCTGGAGCTGGCGTCCAACGAGGGGTTCGCAGCGAACGCGAAGCGCGGCACGGGCCACGTGTTCGACCAGACGGCGCTGGACCGCTTCCTCGCCGCCAACCAGCTGTCGCACGTCGTGCGCGCGCATGAACTGCATCAGAACGGGTTTATGGTGACAGAAAGAAACGACCATTTATTTGACTGCATAATATGCCAAATAGGGTTTCTTCCGAAAGGATGGCTCAGGGTCCTGGAACTCAAGGCAAAGAAGGAACATAGGTTTTTTTTTTTTAGGAACAGGTGTAGTCTGACATTCCCTACCACTCCAACCAGACCAAAAACAAAGTTATTTGATGATTTCTCACGTACAAAAAAATACATATAATTGTGTTTTATTTTGCCCCAGGGTCGTTGGTCATCTAGCTACGCCACTGCATGCGCATAGCAAGTCACTTATCACCACTTTGGGTCATATCAGCTGTTTCGTCAATCTTTTGTAAAATCTTTCGCCCACGGGAAATGCTTATTAATTAGGTAGGTACATATTTTTCCTTGCTTGTTCGTTTGCAGTGTCAACTGCGTGGACGGCTGATATCAGTGTTCTCGTCATATCACTATTGCGGCGGCACCAACGACTGCGGCGTGGCGTTGGTCGAGGGCGGGAAACTGAGGCTTCTGCGGATCAATATCACGGATTGATGCAGGGCACTGGATCTTAATGATCCATAGCCTAATCAAAAATTACGAGTGAATATGATTTTGTTTTAAACTCTATTTACTTTTTGTATATAATATTTTTTGAAGAATTACATTTAATTTTGTGTGAAAATCGTTAAAATGAAAATGCAAAAAGATTTCAAATTCTTTTATTTATTCGTTATCCATCACTTAGAAAACTTCGGATAGCCTTGGCAGGCGAAACAAGTCTAATTTATAATATTATATGAATTAGTTTAACTTAACTATCTTTTTTATAATACAGAGACATACTTAACGCTACGACTAAAGACTCGGTTCCATGACAAAAAGACAAACAATCTATTCAATCATGCCTATAAATACAAACGTTTGAAATGTAAACAAATAATTTAAAAAATGAAATTAACCATGGATTTCTATATCCAAGAAGAAATAGCTTATTATAGGAATGACAATTTACAACCTTCCTAATATTGCTCGTCCTATGTACTCTGTCGCACAAACTCGGCATCTGTCTGATGACGTAACACCATGATAAAGGAAAAAATATTGCTGTGCGATGTCAAGCGAACTCGAGAGGCTACTTTTGCTATAAACTATCATCATAATCTCTTTCAGAAACATTTACATCAATCAAATCACTCATCACACTCAAAAATCTTTACTTTAACATATCTCATTAACTACATTAAAACTGCCATACATCCTCAAACATTCATCATATTATATTAAAAAAAAAAAACATTCGTTCATAGGGATTTTATCACAAAATTATTACAAGACCTTTCATTGCCTTTGTTCCAGTTGGAGTCTTTTTGTCATGGACATGTGAAATGAACATGAAGAGTGACCCGACAAGTACATTCATTGGACAGTCTGTCGACTGTGGCATGAGTACTTAACATTAGGTACTGTTTCAGTCTAAGACCACCCTTATCTCAGACCAGTAATCATTAATATTTGGAGGGGGTGCATGCTTTGTTTTTTATATAAAATCAGGGTGTTTAAGCTGTCAAGAAGACCATAAAAATGTTATTTTAATGGCAGACATTACTTTTAATATGTAACCACCCAGTATTACAATAACCACCATTTTCAGATTTTATTAAATGTACAGAGGAAACAGTTTTACCGTTTGTCCTTACACTCAAACATTACCTAAAGTAAATGGAATCATATTTTATAAATAATATAGATACAACCAAAAATTACAATTACCTCCCAATCCATGGCAGGCACAAAGCAACTCATAGTTCTAAGAATTTCATATTTCTGATTCTTAATAGTAAGAGGGAATGGAAGAAATTGTTATTTACATTGACATTTAGTTTGTCACTGGATTTACGCGAAACTCGGCCGAGAATTATGGAACTTTTTCTGTGGTGTTCATTTACATATTTTCTATGGGTGTGCTTTGAACAATCAATTAAGATGTGGTAGCTAGTAATCTTACTGGAAGCATTTGAAAAGCAACGCGTAAAAACAATGCTGTGAACATTCTACAAATGAAAATAAGTGATATTCTAAAATAAAATATTATTATAACCAGTTTCTCACATACCTATATTATAAACAATCATTTCAGACTTAAAAGTGACAAAATGTCCATTTGTTTGTATTTATAAAACTTTATATTGTGTTAGTGATATATTTATTCTACATTTGTTTAAAAATAAAATATATGAACATTAGTCTCTGATCTTCAAATATTTTATTTAGTTTTATGGACATATGCAAGTAGTGTTTTAGTTATAGGTTGTTTGTTAGTGTTTATTTACATTATATTTATATATTCTACATCAACACCCTCAAAAATTCATATAGAAACTTGAAAAATGAATGACAAAATGAGATACTATCAGAATAGGTAACTAATATTGATCACAAATCATATAAAAGTATAAATACCTAGAAAAATCAGTAATTAAAAGCATCCAATCAAGATTACATAATGTATGGGAACATTAAAGTCAGTGAATTATCTTACAAAGATCACTATACATTGCACTTTCCAGAACAATTTTAGGAAGGACCACCTTTTTGAAGCAAGTTTTGATCAACACTTTTCAATCACTGGTAAGTACAGTTACGTATAATAACACAACAGGCAACAAGCGCTCAAAAGTAAAGTAAATACATCACTAACGAGTAACAGTGGCTACTTATAGCAGCAACTTGCCGGTGAGTATCTCGAGCGCGGCCTTGCGGCGCAGGTAGGGCATGTGCGCCTGCGTGAAGCTGTAGGCGGCGTCGCGCGACGAGAACTCCGCGAACGTGCACGCGAACATGCCGCAGTCGCTGCCGTTCATCTGCTGCGGGATGTCCTGCAACACCGGGGCAAGCTTAGTCTACAGAGCACGGACACACCGTGATAGTGGGTGATGGAGCCCACCAATTCCCTACGTGATATTTTTTTTTCTCAATCACTTCCACCTGCAAGTGCCTACTCTATAAATGTAGTTAACGATATTTAAAACGCGCGGCCCTTGAGCCATATTGTCTAGCAGTTTTCATAATTGATTCCCGCTGCAAGAAAATGCTCAGCGGGCTGCATGTTTGACATAGCTGCTAAACCTCACCTTGAGACACTCTGTCTTCCAGCCGCTAGCGTCGAAGGGCGCGCCCTTCTTGTCCTGGTGTTCGTCCTTGAGGTACTGCAGCAGCGCGTCGAGGCAGGCCTGGTTGCGGCCGCCCATGCTGTCCAGGTAGTTGATCTTGCGCGCGCGAAAATCCACCAGGCTCAGGCACCAGTGCACGCCCAAGTGCACGGGAACCACTAGGATGTCGTGCGCGAATATGTCCACCTTGAAGATTTAAAAGCAAAATTAGTACTAGACATTTTTCCTCACAAAATCTGTGTGCATGTAGTTAGTTATTTAATTAATCAGTTTGTGGAATAAGCTGCTTGAGTTTTAAGGCCGAAACTACATGAAGCGAGCGCCCGCGCGGTCCCATACAAAACGTGCTCCCGCTTTATGAAGTTTCGGCCCTTAAAAATCAATAAACCTGCTGGTTGTAACTAGCCTAAGAATTTAGTACCTTTCTTGTCCACCTCCTGAGTCCAGCCTGGCCACTTTGCATGAGCTTGGGGTAGAAGAAGGTATTCGTGGCGTACACTTTAGGCAAGTCTTTCCGCTCTTCACTCCTCTGCATTAGTAGATTCATGTAGAAGTTTATTACTTCATCATTCAACCAGTTAAGACCTGATAGAGTTTGTAGGTCCCGCCTGAAATGTTAATATGTAGAATCTTAGACTTTTATACAAATGTGTTTGTTATAAAGGTATGATTTAGGGATAAAACTTATCAACTATACTTGGTTCAATAAATTCAAGATAATTTCAATCAATGACTCTGTCTAATATTATTGAAAAGTACAGTTTGCAAAGAAACCTTATTAGCCTATAAATACGGGTTTTTACAGTGATGCAGATGTGAGCGGAATTGAAGAAGTAGATCTGATTAAACTTTTTACGTTCATGATCCGTAAATAAAGTTAGGTATTCCAAAATTTTATCAAATTCAAAAGTACCCATACTTAAATGATATCAGTTGAGGATTATGTTATATGACTACCAGGAAACACAAACATGAAAAGTCCGGTGCAAAAACAGAAATGAATAGGAAAATACAAAAACAGAATGTTGTATAGTATTATTTTTTTCCTGAAAAAGTTAATATACCTGTGAATCCTCAGATTGAATTTCTCTACTAGCATCTGTCCAGGCGGTCCAGGGCCCAGAGCTCGGTTTACCAACTTCTCCTGTTCTGGAGTCAAGGCAGGTAACTCCACAGTGGGCTGTGGCTCCTCATAGATGCTCTCTGGTATGCTCAGCTCATACTTTAGCTTATGCTCCAAATGAGCTAGCTTTTGTTCATGGTTAACTTTTGATATGATGTCAGACTCACGGCGAGCATCTTTAAGTTTTTCCTGGGTGTCTTTCAGTTTCTTCTTATATTTAGCATTTAACTTTAGCAGCCAGTCGTCTGATGTGATGGTTCTACCTCTATATGAGTCCTTCAGAGTATTTATAGGATCAATCTTCTGTGAAGACGTTGTGGATGACTCAGAAGGGACTACATCTACTTCAGAATCAGATGAGTTGATGGAAGCAACTGTGATAGGATCATACTCCTTGGCGTCACTCTCTCTATCAGCAAGCAATCCTTTTTCTACCAATTTAATTTCATTTAATGCATTTTTCTGCGATCTCTGCGTCAGTCTGAATGACGCCGCGTCGTCAGCAATATTAATGATATCGACAGGTTTCCCTGATGACATTGGTTTCATTGAACTTGCAACTCGCCGAATAAGCTCCTGGTAGTTTCTTTTTTCATCTAAATTAAATACTTTTGAGAGTGTTGACCTAGCGTTACCATTGAGACCATAAAATCTATTTGTTGTAATTGATGAGAGATTCGAAGATACTGGTTTTGAAGATTGCATCCATCTTGACACGGGTGGTGGTGGCTTCTTGTATGACTTGGTAATGCCAGGGGGTGCTTTAAATTTGACAAATGTTTTGGGCGATAAATTTAACATGTTTCTGTCATTTGGTTTTCGCCTTAATTTATAATAAACCTGCTCATCCGGAGCGGCATCAGTCTCATCAATGCTGTTTTTAGACAAGAAGTACTTGTAAGGTCTCGTGGGAGGTGGGGTGGTGACTTTCTTCACAAAGATCAAATCATCCTCTTGTTGATTTTGGTCATTCTCATCATCATCTAAATCTATGTACACTCTTGTTGGTTTTTTTGATGTATTTTCTGGTTTTGACTCTACCCATGTCACCTAGAACAAATTTGAAGTAATTGTTTTAATCAAAGTTCATCACACTTCCTGTAGCTACAATGACTAATATACTGGTCCTGTTTCAAAAATTCACACTGTATCTGACCAGGTATAGGATCTGTTAGATTATAGATCTAAACAAAATTGAAGTGTCTGTAATATCAAAAAAAAGTAAACATTAACTACACTGTCATTAGTGCTTACTTAAGACAGTGTAGTCAATACCTATAATAAAAATGAGTTATGTACTTATTATAATTGTTTTTTTTTTATGGGACTTTCACTGGTAGATAGATGTTATAAGGAGTAAAATAGGCTACTTTTATTTTAAAAAGATTTAGGACACCAACTGGTTTGTAATAAATCTCTTATATACCTAAACCTTTTTTTTTTCTCAGTAAGACTGCATCACAGAACATCAATTGGGATTGCATTCAAGCACTGGTTTACATTATAAAATAAAAAAAACACACTGATAGCTGCCTTTGTACCCTTAGATTTGTGTCTACAAAAAGTAACTATTTTGGTGTATAGAATACAAAGCATCAAATTAATGCTTTGTAATCTATTGTGTTGCATTTATTCAGTATTTGTAATGATCTATTCATACTATACATTGCAAAACTTAATAAAATCTTAAGAGTTTCAAATATAAAGAATAAGGTCTCATCAAATTTCTACCTATATACCTAGGGGTGACAAGGGGGAGGCAGTGTACTTCAAACTTTAACGACTATGGGAAGTCATGGGCAAAAGCTAGTTTACAGTAAATGCAAGCAATTTTTGAACCTAATCCAAATAACAATTACAGAATACTTACTTCTGGTTCTTCATTTTCCTCATCTAATAGTACATGTCTAACAGGTCTGACTGGTGTGTGCTTCCTAGGCTTCCTCGAAGGTGTTGCGGGACCATTTTCTGACAAGCCCACTAATTTAATTGGCACAGTTCTTACTCTACTCTTGTTGAGGGGCTCGTTGGGAGTAGATGTGCTGGCATGACCCTCTATTTGTATCGGCACATATCTTACATTTTTACTATGCTTCTCGTGTGAGTCCCAATCATCTAAAACAGTAATATAGATACACTGAAACCTATTGTGATTACAGGTGTTCTCCTAATAAAAAATACCAGAACATAAAATTAAGTCACATTTATAAAAATATATATTAAATAAATAATTAATATATAAATTAATTTGAATATATTTTTTTTTAGTGTAAATCAGAAGTGAATTGGCTGAAACATTAGCTTATCATTAAGTAAAATTTGTAAAAGAGCTATGGATTTTGTGAATAAATAAATAAATAAAATGGTATCTGCTTCATTTAATCATTTTGTAGACATAGTAAATACAGCTACGAAAGAATAAACTATTGAGCTATTAGGTTACCTTTATGTACACAAGGCAGATTTAGCTATAAAATGTTTAAATAGGTACCATTTGTAGCCATGATGTCTGGGAAATTGGTTGGTTTCAGCTGCTTGAGTCTCTTGAGGGCCGGTGTTTCATCGTCGGACGATAAATCATCGTCGGCCCTGGAAAACAATAAAAACGTTTACACCTTCGCAACGCAATGTTTTTTTCACTCGTTAACGTGATAACCCACTTCCAGAACTTAGATGCAACTTTCAGCGGCACCGTAAACATTTTGTGTTGTGTTTTCAACGTATTTAAGAATTATTTTGCATCGACTTTGCCGCCATAACTAATGTTGTAAACATGTAATGTCATACCTGTCTCGTTTGAAGCTTGTTCTCAGCGGCGGAGTTTCATCACACAAACCGAGAAGACTACGGACATAAGCCACTATGGACTTCATTTTTAATAAATTATGTGTCCATCAGCTAGTTTGGTTGCTTTTTTTTAACAAAAAATGCTAAAAACGCTACCCAACCTCAATAAAGACAACTGTGCAATACCACAGACAATATTTTTTTTAAAGTAATCTGTAGAGAAACTATTAAAATCAAAATTCCCAAAGACAAGTAGTGACTTGTCTTTGGGAAGGATAGTCGATTATCAGAGAAGAGTTCCGACTGGATATATACGACTAGGTTCATGTGCTGTTTTAATTATTTACAATTTGGTATATACCTGGCGTTACGTCCATACTAACTAGAAAATGTGTGGGTAGTGATGGGCCAACTTAAAATGCAAGTTGGCCTTTCGCTTCCCGAGCTGCTGCTTAGAGCATTTAATAAACGTAGTGCTTTCATTGTCTTTGGCATTTAACTGCTTTAAGCACTTTTGTCAACTCGAGTATCGAATTGGAATTGTGGCTGATTTGAATTAACTCGGTTCGTCGACTCATCTCGTTCCTCTGAGTCAAAGAGTATAATTAAATAAGGGGGGAAGGCAACTCAGACCGTAAACTCAACTCGGTTCATCGATTCAACTCATTACGCCGGGTCAACTCAGTTAACCGATTCAACTCGATCCACTGATTATCAAGTGAATTTATTGTGTTTCAATTATTTTATGTTATAATATAAACCTTTTGCCAGCTATTTCATTCACGAATCACGTAAATTTTAAATGGTTTTTAAATTTTGGTTACATATTTATGTCAAATTTATAAACAGAATATGCAATAAAATTATTTTATTAAAATTTAACTTTCCCTTAATAATCTCATAATTCCCGATTGGTAAGGATGGCATCGCCAATTCGAGAATCGCGTAGTCGAGTCAAATCGAGTTCTACAGAGTTTAAATATTCGCGCGGAGCGTTGCGATTCGCGTCGCGCAGTCGTTGTCTTGCGAGTCAGTTCGCATTGAAGGAAAAAGCAACTCAAATTGATTTGTTTTTCTATCCGACTCGCCCATCGCTATTTGCGGGTGTAGCGCAAAAGATGGTGAAAAACTTTTTACACAAAAAAATAACCGACTTTATTAAAAAAACACTAAAAGGATTAATAATTCATTAATTCCCAAGAGGAGGCCGGGGTCCGCACACCTATTGTCTTTCTATTGTGTCTCTAATTACGGTAGGTATTCAAAAGTAACTTTATTTTTTAACACACTCAACACACACACACATAAGTAGCCATTACAGATTTACAGCTAGAGAATTACAGCGCATTCACGACTTTAGTCTAAGCAGCTAAAGGCGCGGTAAGCGAGGCGGTCACCGCTAAGACCGATGTCGTGAATAGGCCCTCACGGCTAGATTACGGCTTACGGTTTTACTGGCGAGCGGGGCGGCATCGGTATGCGGGCGCGCGCCGCTATGAGCGGCGTCTCGTAAGTCGTGGCGTCCGCGCGCCGCTGCCACTCACAGCGGCAAAGTCGTGAACGAGGGGTGAGTAGCGGCGCGCGGGGCGGCGTACGCCACGAGTCGCCGCGCGCTCGACCAATCGCCTACCGATACGGCCCCGCTCGCTGCTAAGACCGAAACCGTAAATAGGCCCTAAAAAAATAGGATGATATAGAATATGTATTGTCCTTAGGTCCATGTTTGTCCTGTGGTTTTAGTAGTATCATAGTAGTGCAACTCCAGGGTTATTTCCGGTGTAGGTCAAACTCACTCCTCCTACAATATTTCAAGCAGGCAACACAAATCTGTAAAGTAAACCAAGAGCTGTCACGGCTGTCAATGTCAGGCAATGCTAATAAAAAAAAAAAACGTGTTGTTGTTGTTGTGTCTTTTGAGAGAGAATAAGCTAAAATATTGAGAGAATACCAAGAGAATACTGATTTTAGCATTTAGCAGTATTTATTTCATAATTATTTCCGAGATTCATTTGTTGTGCTGTTTGTAAGCAAAAAAATGTTGCAGCCGGTAATGCACATTTTGAAACAAAAAAACATAATTTTAGCAAGTGGATCACCGAGACGGAAAGAGCTCATAGAAAATATAGTAAGTGAGAATATAGTTGAAACCGACACAACACTTTTACATGCTCTGTGACAACACTAAAAGTAGTTCAACCATATTTATTTACCAACTTATTACTAGTGTGTGGACCTCAATAAAAACAATAATATGGAGGATTTTCTTAACACTTTTGTCTTTAAACCTATCTTTATAGTAATAGAATCACGAAATCTGCATTATTGCTCATGAGTACACTTAATCTAGTCTGTAGTGGGATTAAAACCTTAAGTTTATAACTCCCCATTATATTTTTCAGGGTCTCACAGTTGGTTTATGCCCATCATTATTTGAAGAGAATCTAGATCCAAAGAGTTTTAACAGCTTTACAGAGTTTGTAGAAGAAACAGCATTGCAGAAAGTGCTGGAAGTAGAGAAACGGTTGATTTCAGAGGGAAACAAACCAGATGTTGTCATAGGAGCTGATACAATGGTTACATTGGGTAAAGAGATGTTTGGCAAACCTACCACAGAGGCTGAGGCGTTTGAAATATTGTCACGGTGATTATTTTAACTTTTGGGTACTTCAACCATAACTGCAAAAACATCAAAACATTTTTAAGAAGTAAAAAAAAGTATAGTTAAGTGAAATTCCATACAATAAACTATTTCATAACATTTTTGAATGACCAGAATAAAAAAGTCCTTAAATAAAAATATATTTATATTTACAGAATAAACATCTTGACACAACTACTGTATAAATATTTCCTATTTTAGCTTATCAGGCAGGGGCCACACTGTGTACACAGGAGTAGTCATTAAAGCTCTGGACAAAGTTGTTAAGTTTACTGAGAAAACAGATGTTTTCTTTGGTAAATTGGATGATCAGCAAATAAGAGGCTACATTGCTACTGGAGAACCTATGTAAGTGTTGTAATTTTTTTTAAGTATATTTTATTAATGGGTTAAAAGAAGAAATCAAATGCTTCTGCTAATATAACATCCTAGGTTTCATTCCTGTAAAATGTCTTATTGGATTCTTCCATAAGGAAAATATTAGTAGCAGCTCAGAGTCAGGTTATTTGCATGGTTGGTCACAATAGCCTGACCCCCTACTAAATGGGAAATAACTGGAAAAATGTAGGCATATTTTAGCTAATCTTTAAGGTGGATCTATGCTAGAGAAGCTGAGTATGAGCTGAGCTCCAATTCATGTGAGTGCAGGAGCCAAGCACAAGCAACATTGCACTAATTTCAGCTCACATATGTGATTTTATGTTAAGTAAAAACTAAAAACAATGTACTGGAATTTGTGTGCACATAACTAATGCAAGGAAAATGTGTTTTTAGGGATAAGGCAGGAGGCTACGGCATTCAAGGTGTTGGGGGTACATTTGTAGAGCGAGTGGAAGGAGACTACTTCACCGTGGTGGGACTGCCGCTGTACCGGCTCTGCTCCGTTCTGTATGACATGTTTAAACAACAAATATGATGTAATTCTTATTGTGATAGTTTAATTAATAGACAAGTTTTAGAGAACATAATTATAGTGGATTTAAAAAATTCCTAATACAAAGAATATTGTGATGCCAAGTAAAATAGTGATGTTGAATTAGATTTATTTATAAGTAGACACAAGTGACAGTAAATAATTATGTAAATAATCGAAATCAGTGTACAGCAATTGCATTTATAAATGTTAATGTAAAGGATTGAGGAATTGTTTCAGAAAGTTTCCATGAACTCTGATTATTGTATAATTAAAGCTAAGTAGTTGATAACCTAGAAAAGTACCTACCATAAGTGTGAAGTACTTACTTATTGGGTAAGAAATCAGGTATGTAAACTATTTAAAACCCTTTGAATACCATAATAGAGACACAATAGAAAGACACTGCGTGAGAAAGACACGGTGTGCGGACACTGGTGTCCTTGAGTAATTAAGTGTTTTCTTTTTTTTTGAGATTGGTTATTTATCTTTTTATTGTCATAATAAATATTTTATATATTTATAGTCTATTATTTTCACGTTACCATCTTTATAGTAACTTAACTTTCTAACAAAGTTTAATGAAACAATGAGTGTTAATTGTATTAAGTTTTAATTAACATTAGTAATTGTACCTATATTTTTACATAAGAAAATTATAAACACAATCCATATTGACACATAATAATCATAATTATTTGGATAAATTAGTGATTGTAGGGTCGGTACATATTAGATACCTAATGACTTTATTTTAATACATTAATAATATTATCATCATCACATTGACAGCCTTTCTTCCCCTCTGCTGAGGATAGCCTGTCTTAATCTACAGTCTAACTCAGATCCTTTTTTTACTATCTAACTAATCCTGTGCCCTACTATATTATATATTCTATATATATTGTGCTGTTAAAGCATGAAACCGTCGAGTTGCTCGTTAGTGTTGAGGGCACGCTTCTGATTTTTTGACGATGCGTTCACAAAATTAATGAGTAGGAAGTCACGAGTATATTACGACAATGTCATATTTTTATCACAATTCTATGCTATACTAAGTTTTTGGTTTATTGGAACGCGCTAATCTCGGGAACTACTGGTTCTAATTGGAATATTATTTTAGTGTTCGATAGCCTAATTGAAGAAGGCATCAGTAACCTTCCTCGATTAGTGGGCGTACCGTGATGTTATAACATCCTAACTAGTAGCTAGGTTACACATATAACAGCATGCTATGACCCACTGGAGCGGAGAAGTATCTAAAGATGCGGGTAAAAAAGCGAGGGCAGCTATTATTAAAACATAAATAACTAGATTAATGTCACGGTAGTCAAAAGTATCTAATCAAGATAAAATACAGGGTTGATGACTTCAATATGGGTATAATTTAGACGGTCACCAAAAATATTTTTAAGACTCTAAGCTTAAGCACCAAATAAAATAAACAACTCCAAAAAAAATCAATTGACTTTATTAAAAGGGCCCTAAAGTATATAATATTATGATCCAAAATAAATAAAATAACATCAGAAAAATCGCAAACCTCGCACAAATATTATTTTTGGTTCCTAAAATGGATCAACGGTCACCAAATTCTATCCAACTCAAAGATTAATATTACTACCAAAAATCTTACTCCAAAATAGTAAGTCGTCATCCAAAATACATTATTTGACCCCAGACTACTTTAATGTAAGACTAAAATTACAATTGCATCCCGGCCTGCGTCGCCCACCTTTCAACATACGCCTAACCTAAACAAGTGACGTTTGTTTGGGAACCTCAATATATTAATTGGTATTTGGAAAATATTCTAGCGATCGTTAGTTTTTTTAGCCTAACAAAAATGACCAAATTAGAAGTCACGGAATTACATAATTGGTAACATCTAAGTAGTGACAATATATAATATTTGGTCTAAAGTGTATTTTAAAGGCGTCCATATATTTTTTTGGCAGTCAATATTACGAAAAAATGGATTTATTTCATAATATTTTAGGAAACGTTATTTGGTGACCATTTATCCATTTTGGTAAACGTTTAGAATTTTTTTGGTAGTAAAATAGGTACTTTTTTGGGCGGTGTTTAAACACAAGCCCTTCAATATTTATGTTACGTCATGATACGTCGCACTTTCCACACGATTGAACAAGTTTTTGTCAACACTTTGAAACTAATCGTACATAAGTACAGTTACATATTGCACTAAGTTCCACAATCACTCGAAAAAATATCTATAGCAGCAACTTGCCGGTGAGTATCTCGAGCGCGGCCTTGCGGCGCAGGTAGGGCATGTGCGCCTGCGTGAAGCTGTAGGCGGCGTCGCGCGACGAGAACTCCGCGAACGTGCACGCGAACATGCCGCAGTCGCTGCCGTTCATCTGCTGCGGGATGTCCTGCGATGCAAGAATCAACTTTATTAACATGATATTCACGTGTGTTCTTAAAGGGTGGCTCGCAGTCCGGACCAAGTCCAAGTCGTCGACGGCGCGTAGTGTTCCACGCGCGCCTCAAGGAGATGTCAGCAAAACTAGGGACCCAGCGAGGTCGCAGCCTACAGGAGCCACGGGTTTATTTATTATACTATACTTTATTGTACACCTCATAATGTGGACAGGACAAACATTTACAAAAACTAAATGTACAATGCGTTGTGCGAAAGAGAACCCTGGGGACCTGGAACGAAGCCCAAGAAGGAACATAGGAGTGGGTTTTAGTCAGCAAAAGTCTGACACGCCCTCCCGCTCCGTACTAGAACGGGAGAAATTATTAGATGATTTCTCACCTAAAAAAAAGTCTTCATGAAAAAAAGATCTAAGACGAGTATTTTACTTACTGTGGGGCATTCGGTTTTCCAGCCACTGTCATCAAAGGGCGCTCTCTTTTTGTCTTGGTGTTCATCCTTCAGGTACTGCAGTAGAGCGTCCAGACACTCTTGGTTGGGCTGTCCCCGACTGTCCAGGTACGTGATTACGCGCTTGCGGAAATCAACGAGACAAAGACACCAGTGCCGCACGATATTTACAGGCACCAGGAAGAGGTCATACGCGAATATATCAACCTAGAAAATGGAAGGAAACATAAAAAAGGGAAAGAGATGAATGATGAGAAGGAGTAACAAGGTATTAAAGTAAGAATTAAGCTCCATAAAGTTCTGGTTTACCGAGGCGAAACCCGTGCGGGATGCGACTGCGCGTGTTGACCTTTTTTCATGTTCATTCCTTTAACCACCGCGTCAAATTGGTCCGACGAGTGTTTTCGCGCCCAATCCGCCAGGGTCGTGTGTTTGCGCCTGGGTACTCCATCTCGTTTAACTCTTCATTTAATAGATGACAGAAGAGCTGACGAAATGGAGTATTTAATCGTGGATGTGGGCGAAATATACGCGAGAGTGTTTATTGGATATACACCGTTAAATTTTGGTCGTTTTAATCCCGTGGAGGATCGATTCGGTACATGAAACCCTACCCTATCGATTTGTAAAGATAAAATGAACTGTAGGTAGTTAGGACGCAACGACCGACAACTCCCTACAAGGTTATTTACTCGTTTACTTAAAGAAATTAATTTCGTACATGCGTATATTAATTCGAGTTTTAGTACTTTGTACTTTATTTTTTTTCTTTTATCTTTATAAATCGATAGTGTTTCATGTACCGAATCGATCCTCCACGGGATTAAAACGACCAAATTTAACGGTGTATAAGTCTGTTAAAAGATTAAAAAGGTTCACGACTCTGCACAAACACCTTCATAAATATTTTTAACAAGTTGCTGTCCTTCGCGCAGAATTCGCCCGTTCCGTCAAAACTGGAAGAATCAAATTCATAGGCACCTTTCTCGTCCACCTCCTGAGTCCAGCCTGGCCACTTTGCATGAGCTTGTCATAGAAGAAGGTATTCGTGGCGTACACTTTAGGCAAGTCTTTACGCTCTTCACTCCTCTGCATAATCAGGTTCATGTAGAAATTGATCACTTCGTCATTCAGCCAATTTTTATCAGATAAAGTCAGGAGATCTCGCCTGGAATATACATAAATTACCCTGTATATTTACTTTGTGAAATAAACCATTTTACTAAGTTAGACTTCCTCATGCTCGTAGCGTAGTGGTTTCATGACCAGACTTGTATGTACGACGATGGTAGTTCGAAGCTCTCTGCCAGAGCTTCGGAATTGTTCGAATAAGTTACCGTAATCCTAACAGAGAGAGAAGAACCCTAGATATTAGTCAGCAAAAGTCTGATTTGATTTCGCTCCACCCAGCGCGGGACAAGTTATTTGACGATATCGAGAGATTTTAATTTACAATAAAGTTTATTCTACTCATTGACCCGCAATTTCTAAGAACGGAATTAATTTGGTTGTTGAATTAAATGTTTACCTAAACTCTAAATGAATTTGAATTGAGATTTTCATTACGGTTTTTCCCTTTCAAATGAGATTTGGTGAGATATTGAATTGTTTGCTTTAAATGAATGGGTGTTTGAGAGCGGCTTGAACGATAAATTGGTTTAAAAATCTTTTTTTGTATCTTCATAATTAACAGGACAAAGTTTGTATGAAACACTAGAATTAAATTGCACTTGTGAGAAGCGGGGCGGGATTGTTATTCTAATTTTATTGTAGTAATGTCGTTATTATTATTATTTTTTAATAATTTTAGTACTAACCTGTGTATCCTCATATTGAACTTCTCTATAAGCATTTCATCTTCTGGTTTCGGTTGTAGACCTCTTTTTACCAATTCTTGTTGTTCGGGCGTCAGGGCAGGTAACTCAAAGCCCACATTGCACTGCATCTCCATGTCACTATCATCACCTGTCGAGTTTCTATGATTACGCTTTTGTTTACTACTGTTTTTACTCTTTCTATGTGATTCTTGCTGATAGTTATCATAGAGAGCACCTAATTTCATCATTAAATCTTCCGAGGTGTTAAATTTGAATGAACGAACTTCCCTTTGTTCACTGTTCTCGTTTGATATATTTTTTACAACTTCATTGGTATCGTCAAGTATTATTTGGTTCTTGAACTGCTCAGTTTTATGTTTGGAATTTAATTTCAATAGCCTTTGTCTTGCAGTGTCTAACACGTGCGATCGGACGTCACTTTTTTCGCGATTTACTTTTGGTTCCGTTTCAGACTTCCTACTTGTCCCATTAGGCTCCGGTTGCCTCACATGCGGTACTTTACATCTAGATTTCAGGTCTGCTAGCCAATCATCGAGGCTGGCCGGCTTTGCAGAGCGAGGTTCGTCTTCTTGATTCGTGGATGCTGTGTTATATTTAGCATCTAATTCAGATAGCCAATTCTGTGCAATAGCGGGAAGATATGAGCGAGCAGCGTTTGTTCCACTGTTCTCTTTTGTTAAGTTAGTTTCCCGAAGCGCACCATCAAACTGGTCTTGAGTCTTGGGCAAATCATTTTTATATTTTGATTCTAAACGATGTTTCGATAAAACATCGTTTTGTTCATCATTCACGTTTGGAATAATATTCGAATCATGGAGTGCGTTGTTAGCAACGTTATTTTGCGGCGATGAAAAATATTCTGCTTCTAATCTTGCCAGCCATTTTTTTGTGGCATCGAATCCAGTGTTCCCTTTTAATATACTCTCAGGCTCTGGCACTCCATCCCTAAGCTTTGTTTGCGACTTTAGCTGGTCAGTTTTATATTTAGATTCTAGTTTCGATAGCCAGTCTTCAGTTTTGTCTGATTTGGACGATTGAGCTGCATTTGGTCGCGCATCATTAGGCTTTTCTGTTGGCTTTAGCTTTGAAAAATATTTGGCATCCAATTTCGCAAGCCATTCATCAATGGTCTCAGGACTGGACGAGCGAGACTCACATTGTTCGCTTTTTTCTTTCGGCGTGAAGTTTGCCGTTCTTCGAGAATCATTCAGTTTTTCTTGCGTTTTTGGCTTGTCTGGCTTGTTGTGTTTGGAACCCAATTTTAACAGAACTTCTGATGTGTCTGTTTTGTTGGTTTTGGACGAGCTAGCTATATTTTGATCACTGTTCACTTTAGATGTGATGTCTGATACTCGACGCGTATCACTAATCTTTTCCTGAGTTTTTCGCACGTTATTGTAAGAATTATCTAGTTCCAGAAGCCAATTTCTCGACTTTCTTTCTAAATCTTTCTTTATTGAAGACGTTGACGAAGATTCCGGTGGAACTATCTCTACGTCGGAATCGCTGGAATCAGATGAAGATACTCTAACAGGATCATACTCTTTAGGCACAATTTTTCTGCCGACATTTAATTCACTGTTTGATTTTATTTTATTCAATTCTTGTATTTTCTGTGGCGATCCTGATGATGTTCCGTGTGTCGAATTGCCATCACTAATAGGTTTCCTATTTACTATTAGCTTTTTTGAAGTAGTAATTAGCTGGAGTAGTTCCTGATAATCAATATTTTCTTCTGGTTTTAATGCTTTTAAAATTTTTGATAGTATTTTATCATTGACAGCTTCAGCATGGTTGTCTTTTGTGAGGGGTGGACTGGTTGGCGGAGTGGTGCCCTCTTCCACAAATACGACATCATCATCTTGCTGGTGGTTGCCATCACTATCATCGTCATCTAAATTCACTTGTAGTATGGATGAATCTTTTTGCTTATTTTCTAATTTTGATCCCACCTAAAATACAGTTTTAATAATGATTTGAGATAGTATGGATGAATCTTTTTGCTTATTTTCTAATTTTGATCCCACCTAAAATACAGTTTTAATATGATTTGAGGGTAAGTAACTATTTAGATTAGGAATTTGGGAAAATAAAAAAGTGATACTAAAGTTTTGTAAAAATTCAAATGTATTGTATTGTACGATGGAAAGAGTTGGATAGTAGTGCATTCAAGCGTCAGTTGAAGGCGTTCCTTTTGCAAAAAACATATTATAGTGTCTCTGAATTTCTAACCGAAAAAAGTTTTTGTTGAATCCTGTAATTTATAATTTTGACATTTATTGTAATTTTGACATTTATATTGTAATTTTGACATTTATATTGTAATTTTGACATTTATATTGTAAATTTGACGTTGATATTGTAAAATTTTGACATATACTGTAATTTTGACATGTATTGTAATTTTGACATTTATATTGTAATTGTGACATTTATATTGTAATTATGACATTTATATTATAATTTTGACATTTATATTGAAATTTTGACGGTCATATTGATATTTTGACATATGTATTGTTATTTTGACTATTATTTTGTAATTTTGACATATTAATCTAATATTTTGACATCTTGTAATATTGACATCCATACTGTAAATTTAATATATTTTGACTTATAGTCCAACTTTGATATTAATGCTCTAATTATGACATATATTTTCATAGCTTTGACATTGTTCACGTATTTGTTTTCAATGACTGTTTTTAATTAATATTTGAATATTGACATGATAAGATAATAACCTCGAATTAAATGGTCTCTAAGTTATAAATTTAATGTAATTGAAATTCTGGGCAAATATTTTGTGTATCTATTATATTAATTTAGTTTTCAATTTTATAAATATTTGTACGCCGACACTTACGGCTAAACATGACTGGACTCAGACATTCATTTCAATCTTTCATGCTATTGTATGTGTACCATGTTTACACAAATAAAGAATATCTTATCTATCTTATCTTCTTTTTTTACCTTCACAGAATAGCAGTCCAAGATGAGAATGTGGAAAGACAGACTTGTTCAATTTATATTTTAGACATTATTATTACATACCAGGCAAAATTGACGACTATAACCTTAAGCACTGCATTAGTTTTCACAGTCCTATTTTACACAATATGCATGAACTTTGATTCAGAGTGCCATATGGAATTTTGAAGAAACTCTGTAAACCAATAACGGAAGAAAACCAGTCATGAATGAGAAAATCTTTTTTTGCTGATTATGTAAAGTCGGGTATCGACTGTGGTCTCAAACCTCATACGCTCCGCGGTCCTGCAACTACTCCACATAGTGGATACGGCAGTTTTTGGGCGAACACAAAGGGGAGCTCAGTCTGTTCGTGGACGCGAGTAATTGCGCGAGCAGACGAGCGGAGCACTGTTAGTTCGCTAACATAGTGGATACCCAGCAAAGATTCCTAACCTGTAGTCCACTAGAGCTGAAATATGATCGCCGCCGCCGCCGATCGCCCCTACGAGGACACGGCGATGCTCTAACTAAGCGGGGCATACTTCTACCGTGAGCACCACCATGTCCTCTGCGCGGTTCACACAGTGGCGACACCCGGGCGTCGCTTCCTCACGAATCCGGTACAGGAACTTCCCGAACTGGTACTGTACTTGTCTGAATGACGGTCTGTGTACCGCCACCCGGTGAGAAATTATTAGGCCATTCACCCTTCGGGCCACAATAGCCACGAGGCTGTTGGGGCTGTCGCACTCCCGACGCATTAGTGACGACGTTCGCAAACACAGCAGTGAGCCGAAATCCGGAACGAGCGCGTCTGAACACTGGCTTGCTTTTGGTTGAATTATATCTGAGACCATGAGTCACCGCATAGTCTTTACAGATTCGGTGGAGCCTTTTTAAGGCACCAATCGATGTGCTCAGCAACACCATATAATTCGCGTAACTAATATTATTAATACATTGCCCGTCAAGTTTTTTTTTAGATAAATAAATCTAGTCAAACGTTTTTCAAGACTAAAAAATTAGAGATCCAATGATTTAAAGTATTCTTGGGGATGAAATATGAGCGAAGGAACAAATACAATTGTCAATGAAATTGCAGAGTGATTTAGACATTTTTTTACGAATTGTCATTTCTCAAATGGAATTTTTATTGCCACTATTCAAGTCTATGAGTGAAGATTTACCTAAGAGCTTTAGATAAAAAGTCTGATGTGTTAATAATTAAATTAAATTTCAACAGTGAGTTACCTGCACAAAGCATCACTTGGATACCAATGAGTGACAGTGAGAGTGTCTTCATAATATGATACTTTATACTTACATAAACTGGATCTCTCAAAACGCCAGGTCTTCGCCAAAACAAACAAAAGCAGATGTTGTTAGATAGCATATTATGCCTATTCTGATTATGTCAACCACTGTAAGATATATGAGACATATTCACACTATCTACATTATGATTTTGTAACACTCACCATTTGCTTGTTTTGTTCGGCAGCTGTTTCTGTCTCTATAGGTTTTGAAAATGTTTTTCTAACAAGCATAGATGTTCCGTTTCTTGATAAACCTGGTAGATCATCAGGCACAACACTCTTGTGGGTATCTTTTGGAGTAGAAGCAGTATAAGAACTTTTTACTTGCACTGGCACATTTCTTTCACCATTGTTCTGTGTAACATCTTTCTCTAAATTATCTGAAAGAAAAAAGTTAAATAATCCTATTAGCAACTAGTTTCTGCCTACAAATTCACTCAAACAAAAGTAGGTTTCTCTATACAAACTTTGGACCTTGGTTTCATCCCCTTAGGAGATGAATTCTGGAAAATCTATTTATAATCATAAAACCTTTGCACATTTTAGTATTCTAAGTACAAGAGTCTGGGCTGGGCGTTGATAAGTCAGCAAGTGACTCAGGATTTTTTACATATTTGCAATTTATCAAAAGTAAAGATCTCTTACAATTTAAAAAAACTGCAATATAAAAATAATAGAAAGCTGTAGAGGAGAAGATTTGTTTCTTTATTTTAACAAAGTATGATAGATAGATATAGATTCTATGGTAATTTGATTGCTATCTTTATTACACTTCAGATTCATAAAGGTTTTAATACATACCATTTATAGCTATGATGTCAGACCAGCGAAATCTTTTCACCTGCTTGTGGCCCAGCACTGCTGTTTCATCATCGGATGAGAAATCATCATAAACCCTGGAAAGTTATTGATTATATTAGTTGTTGGTTGATTTATGAAAAGGTGAATATTGTGGAATAATGATGTGTAGACCCACTTCATTCGTCACCAACGCCCAAATCTTTTAACTGGAAAAGTGGTGTGAAACACATATTTCAACTTCAAGTTTTGTTTTACAGCTTTATGGAATTTATTTAACTTTGTCGGCTGACTCGCTGGCCGGGCACAGCTGGCAACAAGACATGTTCATGTTATCACGAGATAAAAACATTAGAATATTAGAATTCTTAACTACCTATTACGCTTGATGTTTTGCCGCATTGGTGCAGGTTCATCTAGTAAACCTAAAAATCTTAAAAGGTTATAAAGAATATCCATTACAGCTACCATTCTACACCAATTAAAATTCCATCACTAAATACGGTTCCCTTACTATTTTCTAAAACACTCCAGACAAAAAAGGAAATTAGGAAATCAACGAG
This sequence comes from Leucania comma, assembly GCA_958295575.1. Lineage (NCBI taxonomy): Eukaryota > Metazoa > Arthropoda > Insecta > Lepidoptera > Noctuidae > Leucania > Leucania comma. The sequence continues at coordinate 25,889,711 of OY282468.1, read as the reverse complement.
AGAAAGAGTTTGTCAACATCAACTTGACATGATATGAAATGACAGATGACTAACGTCAAATTGTCAACAGATAACAGAAAACTGAAATGTTACCAGACTAGTGCTTTTAGGCTAAGCGCCCACTTGAGACAAAACCAATAAAACAATAACAGTTTTGTCTCACATAACAAGACTGTCTCAAAACTTAAAATGAAACTGTTTTGTCTAGCAATAGAGACTGTTTTGTCTCAAGTGGGCGCTCAGTCCTACTCATAGCGCAAATAAATTCCCATAGCTAGTCCTAACGGGTCCCAATAGATGACGCTGCAAAGGTTATCTTTATGTCGAGCTTAGAATATATGGTACAATACGGCTATGATACGGCCGACGGATCTTGCCGATCTTGGTTAGGCTTGGTTAGGCTCTGCGAACTTTAGCGTTTGTGTACTTGTAAAAAAATAAATAGTTAAAAAAAAAATTACCAATAACAGTTGTTATTAGATAGTAGGTACTTTTAACAACTGTTATTAGCTTTATTTATTTTTTTAAACCATTTATTTTTTTACGAGTGCTCTTGTCGCTAAAGTTTGCAGAGCCTAATTTCAGACTCGCCAAGATTCGTCGCCGCGTCGACCGTAGTATAATCAAACTGACGTTAGGAGTACGTTACCTATTATGGTATGGCCGGTTTCTGAATTGTAAAGATAGAGTAATGTGGCTATTGAATGACTTTTTCTTCTTCTTCTTCTTTCTGCACTTATCCCATATTACTTGGGGTATTGAATGACTATTTCATGAAAAAGTAACAAACAGTAAACGGAACTGAGACGGATGTATTGATGATATTATTTTAATTCCGTAAATAAATACTTATGTGTCTCGGTCGCAAATTATATTTAAAAAAAGTGAATTTCGTAGGCTTCCCTGGAGCATCCACTTTAAGCTTCTGCTAGGGCTGCCCCTTTTAATATTGCTGACATCTTTTTGATATGCCGTGCATGACTATGCGCCACCGACTCGACCCTGATCCTTACGACGGCGAGCTACCCATTGCTCGTTGTTCACAAGTCTGCACCCACAATGGCCGGAAATGGCCTTGCGATTCGGCTCCTTCGGCAGCGTCTGAAGCGTGAGGAATTGAGGATGTTCCTTCCCTCACAGTTCCCCGCTTCGTTCCCATTATTGCTTCGCTGAAGGAGACGACCGCGTCCGATTTTTTTTTAAATTTATATAAACTAGTGCTTGACTGCGATCCCACCTGATTGTAAGCAGAGATGCAATCGTTGATGGTGAGGCGCACTAGTTTATTAAGAGCCTATTCACTCTAGCCTTGAAGACACCCAAATTATAATCGGACGGGAAGACCGCAGCAGGCAAACTGTTCTAGTCCTTCGATGTATGCGTTATAAACGACGAGGCAAAACGCTTAGTCCGGACCGTAGAAGTTTCAATAACGTAAGGGTGGATATTCGCCGTACGTTGGGTTGTCTGATGGTAAAACGGAGATGGCGGAACCAAGTCATGCAATTCCCGCGCACACTCTCCAAAATGTATCCTGTAAAAAACCGAAAGGCTGGCTACTCTACGCCTGTGGTCGGTCCCATTGTCTCTCGTTCAAGGCTTGAACCACAGTCGGACGCGATAGGTCGCCCCTGCCGATCATCTCCACGAGGACACTGCGGGGCATCACCCAAGCGGGGCACATTTCCACCGTATGCTCTACCTCATCCTCTAGCAATCGGCGGCAGCGATCTCTTTCGCCGGGCCTTGGTTCAGGCCATGGTCCGGAGTGAGGAGGGATGGCAGGCGCCTCCTTCTGCGAAGCAGTAATGCTAGCAAAGGAGGAAGCCGACCGCATCAGGCAAAGGCAACGGGGCGCTCGCCCCAGCCGCCGCCGGGATTCCGATCCCGATTTCCGGCCACCGTAGGCGCGTAGCACGCTGTCCGATCGTCCGGTAACATACCGGATCGAGCCCAAGTCGTCGACGGCGCGTTCTGTTCCCGCGCGCCTCAAGGAGCTGTCAGCAAACCGTAGAGGCCCAGCCTGCTAGCTGCAGGCAGGCAGGGTCGAAGCCTGCTGGGGTTAAGGGCCGTTTTCTGAGAGGAAGGCTCAGCCCGGCATGATAGGCAACGAAGGAACGGGGTAGGTTTTTAGTCAGTAAGAGTCTGACACTACTTCCCGCTCCACCCAAGGGCGGGACTTGTCATTGGATGATTTTACCTACCATAAAAAAAAAACCTCATCCTCTAGGCGGCCTGCCAAACTGGCCAAGTTCGGTGAAGGCCTGGATCTGGTGTAAAGTAAGGACGCCGTCGCACCTTTCTAGCCATTCTTCAAAGAGGGGACATACCCTCACGATTGGAGGCGTGCCTGGTCGGGAGATACTCTTTCGATTTTTGATTTAATTAAGCATTTGAAGTCGACCACATCAAACCCTACTTACTTGAATGCCAAATGACAGGTTTACAAACTAAAATCAAATCAGAAATCAGGTCCTATCTGTTTGTTTCCTTCATGGGGGCTATAATCTATATATATAAAAGAAAGTAGTGTTATTTACACTATTTATAACTCACGAACTGTTGAACCGATTTGGCTAAAAATTGGTGGAAAGGTAGCTTAGAACCGGGAGACGGGCATTGGATAATTTTTATCCCGTTAAATAAAAATAAAAAAATCCAGAACCTGCTTATTTATTGGTATAGGGTAGAGTAGGTTAGAGTAGGTTAAAGTAGGGTAGAGTAGGGTACAGTAGTGTAGAGTAGGGTAGAGTAATTATTCTGAAACCTATATAACTTCATTTAAAGTAGGTACGTTATACTGCTTAGAGGACAATAGGGACGTTTACCTTAAATCAGGGTTGCCAACCTCATGTTCAAAAGATTGGGATTTGAAGTTGGAAAAATCAGGTCCATTCAATATAAAAACAGGGCACAATAATAAATAAAGTTGCAATCATTAAATGGTAATAGGTAATTCAAGTAATGACAATTATCATATTTAAAATAATTTAAATTTTGGCACGTTGCGCCTTTGTTTTTAAACATTAGTGCACCGCGAAGACACTCGAGCCGTGAGTCCGCCTTTTTAAAATACTTGACAAACTTATCAAAGTGCTTTAAAAACTCAGGACATCATATTCAGGACATCCCAGGGCACTAAAAGGACTAAGACATGTCCTGGGAAAACAGGACGGTTGGCAATCCTACCTTAAATGCCTATTTCGCGGCGTGCTCGTTTTCCCACTTCTTGATTGATTTTTATAAACTACATAAAGACAACTACATAAAGTTTGAATAATTTCCTACAAATAAAACGCCGGAACGTGTAATACAATGATATTCGTAATATTTTATTATCTATTTTCATAATCACAGATTCAATGCGGGAATAAAGCCCTCTAAATAATGTACACACTCAGACAGTCCATCTCCCACCATCATAGACTAACTGCGGAAGCTAAACTCCAATAGATAAATAGGTAAATGGAATAACATTAAGAACATAGCATACCTATAACGATTAGATAACAAAATTGATTACGGATCATAACAAATGAAGCGTCGTGACTAACTTTAATAACCACGGTAAAAACAAAGCCGATTCGATGCTCACCTAGGTCATTAGGCCATTGATTGGTCTAGTATTTTGTCTTACCTGTGAATCATCATGGTATCATAAATAAATAAAAAAATAAAATTTGATCACCATTTTTTTGATACTGGCAATGAAATCGATAATTATGATTTGTAAAAATGTTTGTAGAATCGTCTATAATTTGATATAAAAATAAATTACAACTGCAAACAACTTACAAAAAAGAGCCCACATCATGTACTCTGTCCCTATATAGACTACTAGCTTTTGGCCGCGACTTCGCTCCCGCTCTACCCTACTCAATTACTCCACCCTACTCTACCCTACTATATCCTACTCTACCCATCTCTACCCAACTCTACCCTACTCTACCCTACTCTACCCTACTCTACCCTACTCTACCCTACTCTACCCTACTCTACCCTACTCTACCCTACTCTACCCTACTCTACCCTACTCTACCCTACTGAATAAGACCAGTCCGAACGACCACTTGAAATAAGTGGCTGTAAGTATCTACACAAGAAAAGAAGAAGACACTAAATCAAACAATACCTATCTAAATGTTGGTTTGCCTCCTAAGTTAGGTAATGGCGCGTAAACCGTGAGTCAGTATGTAATGAGAAGCCAGAAGCCATTATTGCCGATGATTGCCGATTGTTAGTGTCATTGTAGGTGTCACCTTCGTCCGCGGCCCGATCATCGGTCTTGTTACAATGATGCAAACTGCAATGATGTTTGGTTTTTTGTGTGACTCAGAGTTAATTGTGCTGGCCAGAGATATCAAATGTCACGTCTGATCGAGTGATCATACTATTTATTAGAACTGAAGGCTAATCGAGGGCTAAATCTAGTTCAATGCTTTAATTTCCAAATTATTAAAAAGTATGTAGATACCTACTGTCTGACCTTTTTTTTTAAAGGGTGGAAATCATCTAATGACTAAAACCACACCTGTGCCCTTCAGTTGTCCTTTGCGTTCTAGGACCACGGGTTTCCTTTTCAGAAATTCCCCGCGGTCCTAGGCTCCTAGCTAGCGGGCATCGGCCCAGCTTATCCCCTACGGTTTGCTGACATCTTTTTGAGGAGCGCGTGGGTGCTATTGATGACTGGGCTCGGTCCGGTTATTTACCGGACGGCCGGACAGCGAACTACCCATTGGTCAACGTCCGCAAGCTACCGTGGCTGGTAGTTGGGGTTGGAATCATGGCGGCTCGGGCGTGAGGACTTTCGTTCCCTCACGCATGCACCGCCTCCTTTGCTAGCATTACTGCTTCGCAGAAGGAAGCGACCGCCTGCCAATCCTCTTCGCTCCGAACAAGCATAGCCCTTTACAAGTCCTCGGTGCGAGGGATCGCACTGCCCAAGCGGGACACCCCTCCACTCTGTGCTCCACCGAGGTAATATCTTACCTTGTTATTATAGTATGAAAGTAAAGGAAATAAAAGGAGTTTGAAAGATCGGAGCATGTGGCTTCCATTAGTTTGTTTTTAACCCTATGGGAAAAAGGAATAAGTATAAGAATATATCTACTAGATAGCTGTCCTTCGCGGTTTCACCTGCGTCTTTTGTTACTGTTCAGCATCCATATACCGTAGTTTTTTTATAGTCAATAACAGGCTTCCTCGATTAAGGAGCTATCCAGCATTAAATAATACCTATTAATTGATTAATTTCTTTTTTTCTTTTTATTTGTTTATTTAATTTTTAATATTATAAATTATTATATTTTTGAAAAAAAAAAATTCAAATAAAAATAATTTAAATATTAAATTTAAAAATTTTAATTGAAAGTGATAAGTAATTTGTTTTCAATTTTTGATCCCTCAACTGATTTATTTAATATTTCTTTTAAGATTGTTGTAATTCAAACTCGCTGTTCCTAAGTTTAGCACGTTCAAAAACAAAACTAAAAACTTCAGCTTTATTATATTAACTAATTACTTACTCTACTAGATTAAAAACCTATCCTTATCCCTATCCCTATCCCTACCTAGATGTTTAGAATAAGACTGCGAGTGTGGTTGATTGATAGTCAAGTTAGCACGTCGATATTTCAACATTTTCAACCATTGATATACATATATGTATAAGGGAAGATACGTTACGTGCTAACATCGCAATCAGAAAACCTGGACTCGAAACTCACAAATCTACACTACCTGTAGTCTCTGATAGACAAGGACAGAGATTTGAGCCGGCGCTGTCTTGCGAGCGAAATAGCGTTATGCCTTGATCACACGTGCCAAGCAAACGGCCGAGACAGTGCTCTCGACCGAATACTCGGTACGTATGAACATAGAGGGGAGTGCTCGGTCGAGCGCTTATCTCTACAACTCGCTTGCATCACTGTCTCGGCCAAGCAACATTTTACGGTCTCGCATTTTAACTCGGCACGTGTGATCAAGGCATTAGCCGCCGAATGTATGTGATGTAACGCCAATAACGACTGAGTGAAATCAGACAAACTGTCGTGATTTCAGAGCTCCACGTGCTAGAGTCACCTATCTTTTTTAGTTTTTATTATATCAATGTCTTCAACCATTTAAAACTCAAATGGTACAAAATCCGGTACAAACTCCAATTTGTTTACAATTTATACTAAATAATATATCCATAAACATTGAATAGTCACTACTATCCAATATTTATGGCACTTTATTACCTACGTCCATTTGTAGAATTGTCCCAAGACAAACAAAGAAAACTGCAACAGGACAGAGAAAAGTTGTCCCCATAAAGCGACCAGGTAGTCTTAGCTAAACAGCACACAGCCTGACAAGACAATACCGGCGTGGGTGCATAATTACGCAAGTAATAAGTACATTATTTTTCCGTCGGTTCGTGTTCCTACTTCATTAGCCAGTTTTCCGTGTGTTAACGTGCTCCATTGTGTCGCGATGCTCTCGTTCTGATTGCTGTCATAATGCATGGGAGCACGGAACTTTATTACGTATCGACTATTAGATAGAGGTGGCTGGATTGTTTTACCTGATTGTTATCGATGAATCAATAAATTGAGAATATCATTAACTGTTTTATCGAGATCGCAAACTCTGGTAGATGAGCTTTAGTCTGTTCTTATTTTTACTCTTGAGCAAAAGCCTCGCCAGGCCTTTTGGTTTTAGTAATCCACGACTAGAATAAAAAAATAGAATAAAGTTGTGAGTAAGTAAGATCTCTAAGTCTAATATCACAAGGCGAAAGTTTGAATACGCGGCAAATAACTTGAACCATTTGCTATCACTACGCTTAGCTCCCCACTTCGATTGAAACCCGAAAATCGGCTATAATCCTCGACACACAAGTTGGACCATCATGGCGGTCGACCTTGAATGGGGGCTGCGCGTAACCATAGAAAATTTTTGCAATAATAGTTAGTACCTATGTTTTTTACTCCTTTACAATCAAATGGCTGCACGGATATAGACACCCCGGGAGATAAATTTTAAATTTTGTCACGGCCGTAGCTGCTGGTAGAAGCTAGTCGAGTGTTAATGATAAAACTCAATACGCGCCTTAGTAATTAACTAGCAGTTTAATTTCCAAAATACGTTGGCTAAAAGCGTCTCAGCTCGATTAACACTAAATAAACATCTGTCGATACTCTCGTCAGACCAACTCTAACCTCATTATTTTTTTTCGACATTCTGACAGGCAAGATGCCACTTGTGCCTGTTCTAAAAAAAAAACTATTGTGCTCTGTGGGAACTAGAGATTTGCCACCTGTGCAGCGCGAATTTTATATTTCGAACAAATTCGTTTTTGGCGCTAGCGTATCGAATTACGAAGCCCATAGTGCAAAGAGCATTTTTTTTCAAGGCACCAATTTATTTTATTTCAAGTCATGTTTTTCATTCAGTAACTTGCGATAATAAATAATGTTTATTTATTTACATTCGATTTGAGGTCTTTGTAGATGTTATAATTGAGAATGTTGCGAAACACGTCAGTAAGTAATGGTGGTGTTGTTAAAAGTTTTATTGAATTGCCTTTGAAGTTGTAATTTAGGCTTCCGTTTGGAATAAAGTTATGGAGGATGGCATTCAGAGCAAAGCTACAATAAGCGGAATATAATTTGAACCAAAATGGCGATCGACCTTCAATGCGCAGTAACAAATTTTCGGGTCTTAATCGAAGCGGGGGCGGTGTGTAACCATGGCAACGGGTTCAACTTATTTGGCGCGTACTGTAGCTGTTTTGTATTATGTACAATATGGATTAAGTAAAGCACCTATGTATTTACCATCTAGATACAGATTCCATGGATACTCACCAACCCACACGGTTATAGCATAAAGCATAAATCAGCCTTATAATGTTTCCACTGCTGGGAATCAGGCCTCTTATTTAGGAGAGGATATGGGCCGTAATCCACCACGCGGGCACAGTGTGGATTGATGGATATCATATGTCTTCAAATTTTAGAAACACCTGAAAGGAAGATTTTTTTTTTTATGTTAGGTAAAATCATCCAATGAAAAATCCCGCTCTTGGGTGGAGCGGGAAGTAGTGTCAGACACTTACTGACTAAAAACCTACCCCGTTCCTTCGTTGCCTATAGTGCCGGGGCTGAGCCTTCCTCTCAGAAAACGGCCCTTGACCCCAGCAGGCTTTGACCCTGCCTGCCTGCAGTTAGCAGGCTGAGTCTCTTGGAAAGCTCGGTCCTGGTATGAAAGGCAACGAAGGAACAGGGTGGGTTTTTAGTCAGTATCTCTCACTCCGCCCAAGGGCGGATAATTTTACCCACCACAAAAAAAAACCTTTAGTACTGTCTTCCCGGTTGTTATAGTCAGGTATTTGTGTATTACGAGTATATGCACTTAGATAATCAACATTACCTTCCTCAAATCGAAGTTCCACTCCACTTCCGAGTTTTAATAAAACAATCCCTTGCATCCAATCATCAAGTACATCCGTAATGTAAAAAATCGGCGGGGTGTGGGAATCGGAAGGCAGATGCGCGCACGCAGCATCCGCGGCATGTGGCTGCACAATGCGCTCACACAGGTAGAAACGTAACAGAAGTCCTACATTGCTTCGTAATGGTGGCGAAAGGCGAACATTATCGTAAACACATACCAAAACTCAAGTAAGTAGAATTTTGGAACTTCTGCGGTCCGGGCTAATGCCTTGATCACACGTACCGAGTAAAAAGGCGAGACAGTAAAATGTTGGTCGGCCGAGACAGTGATGTAAGCTAGTTGTACAAATAAGTGCTCTCGGCGCTATGTTCATACGTACCGAGTATTCGGCCGAGAGCAATGACTTACCCGCATTTCGCAGTCATACACTAGATTATATCGATAAAAAAACTACACTCATTAAAACCATCAAATCCTCAAATACTTATGTTAGTAGTAATTTAATTAGTATAATTATGTTAATAAATTATAAGTCATTGTCGCATGATAGGTACCTTATTTGTTTTTTACCATAATTTATCCGATACTAGCGTCTCGCCCCATCTTCTCACGGATGCAATAGTGATATTAAATATAATAATTATGCATGTAATTATACATATAAACCTTCCTCTTGAATCACTCTATCTATTAAAAAAAACACGTCAAATCCGTTGCGTATTTTTAAAGATCTAAGCGTATATAGGGTGACTGATAATTAGTGAACGATACTTAAACACGTGATTGTAGTCATGTCAACCAACAACTTTTATTATGGGACCAAACCTGAAACATTTGTGTTCACCTAACTGGTCAATATGTACTGAACTTGGCTGATTTTTATCGCGATTTCAAGTTTGGTCCCATAGTAAAAGTTGTTGTTATGATGACAACAATCACGTGTTTAAGTAGCGTTCACTAATTACCAGTCACCCCATATAGGGACAGACAGTTGGAAGCGATATAGTTTTATACTATGTGATGATGTACTGCAAACAGGGTACGAGGTACGAGTATATAGTAAGTCGCAAGAAAAGCGGCTTACTATATACTCGTACCTCGTACCCTGTTCACTCGTTCTACCATGTTTCCTTTTGTTTTTAAAATTGGACCTTCTGTCCTGTGCTTCCTCGTGACGAGAAATGCTTTGAAGATAATAGTGATCATCTGTGCGGGGATTTGGACTCTCACGGCTGCGCTAGGAGAAGGAAGGAGTTCATTTATTTAATTGGGATATTTATTAGAAGAGTTGTTAGTGATTATATCGGGAATTGATGAATAAATGGTGATAATAAGATGTTTTCTTGCTTCGCTCTTTCTTTAGCTAAGCGAGTGCTGCTAACTGCTGGTTGCTGCCCAGAGCACACTGCTAACTAGTGTGTCTGAGTGTCTCTGAATGGGGTGATGCTTAACTTAGTACTTACACATTTCTTCATTCGCTCTGCTTCCAAAGGTTTGTTCTGATCAGTTTTTCTTTTAATTCTGTTAACTACTGACTTTAAAACACGCTGCTATACCTCTCTGGAAATATTTGGACTGCAATAATAATGTTTGCATTTGTGTATATTTTCTTGGAGACGTGTGCGTGACGTGAGCGGCTTCGCCTGCGTGAAAGTCGGTTTACCCCCCCTTAGGGGTGGAGTTTCATAAAATCCGTTCCTAGCAGATGTCTACACCCTATGAGGAACATACCTGCCAAATTTTAAGTTTGTAGGTGATATAGTTTCTGAGATTTCGTGATTAATCAGTGAGTGGTATTTCGCTTTAGTATGTGTGTGCATTTCGCCTTAACTTCCTCTGCAACATTGTATCTGTTTACTTTAAGCGGAAAGCCAAGTTCATTACAAAATTAACTGTGTACAAATGTGTTTGTTTGTCGCTTACGTTCTCCGAAACATTGTTACCCCTTTGAAGGGCGGCTGTTTCCGGCCCGAGCGGGCGGCTTCCGGTGCGAGAATAGACAATGTCAAGTTCGCAAGCGCACCGGCGGCGGCGGCGCACGCGCAGCCCTTACGTTGCGCACTGGTTAACGTAAACAGAGCTGAAAGCTACCATTTTACCAGGAACCATATACAAGCAACACACTCGCATTGTATTCGTAGAGTTTTCGGAAAGTTTGTTTCTCGAGAAAGTGGTAGAAATAACTGTGAAGGAAGGAAGAGGCGGAATGAAGGAATACAATGTCTGTTTTCTAGAAATTAATCTTAGGTACTTATGACAATGGGACACTTTGGGCATCCTATATCATCTCATCTCCTGCTCTATGTTGGAGCGAGACGGTGTGACAGACTTTTACTAACTAAAACCTACCTATTTTCTTCAGTTACCGTCTCCAGGGCAAAGGTAACGGTAACTCTTTCCAGCGCATATATGTATTATGCACTAACTTAATTGGACCGAGTTCTGGTATAATATAAATAAACATGTAATTTATATGTATACACCTTCTCGTATTCCTCATTACTGAGGAGTCTGAGGGTCGTGGAGTACCCGCTGGATTAGCTTCTTACTGTTTTTTTTTTTTGTGGTTGGTAAAATCATCCAATGACAAATCCCGCCCTTGGGTGGGGCGGGAAATAGTGTCAGACTCTTACTGACTAAAAACCTAACCTTCCATTCATTGCCTTTGTCCTGGGGCCCGTGGAGCTTCTTACTGATGGTATACCACTATCTGTGACGGTTCTTGGCGTCATGAAGTGCGACGTGCAGTTGGATGTCCAGTGTGGAGCGGACCTGATTTGCCCATCTTATTGGGCTGCGGCCTCTTGGTCGTATACTCGAATGACATCAACCATGCCAGTTACGATTTATATGTAAAGACAAGAGGTTCCTATTTAAATAAATGTCTAAACGATAAGAACCAATAAAAATATTGAATATGTATTATTTACGTACTTTATACCTTTTTTGTAGGTACTTACAACCTTATGAAAGGGATTTCGCCCACAACATGCGCGGTACCTTTGTCAGTGGGCGACTTATCTAAGGCTATTTGTGGCCATATGTTTGACCCATAGGCCTTTCAATCATCGCCCACTTTGACGGCCTTCCCTGTCAAGCCCTTGATAGTTTCCTCTATTGATTGGACAAATACGGATTTATGCAAAATTGACCACGATGTACTTGGTACCAAGTTATCACAACAATATTAAAAAGGCGAAATTTATTTTCAATTCAATTCAATTCAATATTTTTATTTTTCAGAAAAATGACCATAAAGTGTTAGTAAAAATACTTACATAAAGGTGCTCCCTCACCGGGAGCATTCACGTGTATTGTAACATTATAGATTCGACTTTGAGCATTACATTATAATAATACCTCCCTGACTAACGAGCATTTGCGTGTAATGTAACATACAGATTCGACTTTGAGCATTACATTACAATAATACCTCCCTGACTAACGAGCATTTGCGTGTAATGTAACATATAGCACTTTGAGCATTTCATATAATTTATTGATGCATTGATGTTACAAGTTGTATCAAGATATTACACATTGTATCATTACAAGGTGCGCATTGTAATGCTCGGTTCTTCTCCTTCACTGATGTATGCCCGTTTTGTATCATTACAAGGTGCGCATTGTAATGCTCGGTTCTCCTTCTTCACTGATGTAATGCTTAAATCTGTAACGTTACATTACACGCGAATGCTCCCGGTGAGGGAGCACCTTAAAATAAACTTAGGACTAAATGTTAGTACTTACTCTAATACATGCTAAACTACTTTGAGATGGATTTGTGTCCAGTGCCTCCATACAGGGCTATCCAATTTACAAGCAATTACCTTCAGCCAAGCAATTAATTACCTATTTGTTTTTTAGTTACTTCTTATCTTCTACTTTAGATGAAACTTGGTGTTCATGCTTTTTTTTGGTGGGAAATTATCCAATGACTACTCCCGCTAGAGAGCAGAGCGTGTCAGAAATTTTCTGACTAAATCACATTTCTATGTTCCTTCTTTGCCTTGCGTTGCAGGAGCCTGGTTTTCCCTTTTGGCGAACCCATGGCTCCAGTGGGCTTCAGGTAGACCACGGATATCTATGCGGTCGACCGTGTCCTGAAATAGCATAGTAGGATGCCTTTTTACCTTGGGAGTATGTTTTCCTGGGATAATTTTCTACTACTACGCTAAGAAAGCCGCTGGCAGCAGCATACATAATCGGAACAGTTATAGTTACAAGGTGCAGTTTGAATCCGCACAGAGGTTGTTATAATACTCGTAAATAATTACTTACATAATATTACGATACCTGGTCAATAACCATACTTGTGACATATTTTTTTTAATTCTGAGTGTTATTTATAAGAACTCAATTAATAAATCTCTTCCATAAACAGAATCACCCGTTGCGAATTATTGCGCGTCAATATGTCACTGACTTTGGCAGCGTGTACGAGGCTCCGCACACTACTCTACGAATCGTTTTTACCGATTTCTTTAAAGAAGAATAAAATTTTAAATAAAACCTACCATTATACTATACATTTTTTTGTTAATTAGGGTCTAGAGTCACTAACATAATTGCCCCCTGAATTTTTTTTGCAGATTCAAAACTGACCCTTTTATACACCGTTAAATTTTGGTCGTTTTAATCCCGCGAAGGGTCGATTCGGTACATGAAGTACCTACCATCGATTTGTAAAGAGAAAAATAAAGTACGTTTTTTTAAACTCGAATTAATTTACGCATGAACGAAATTAATTTCTTTAAGTAAACGTCAGCTGAGCGAGGCCAATGAACTGTAGGTAGTTAGTACGCAACGACCGACAACTACCTGCAAGGTCATCGATTCGTTTTCTAAAAGAAATTAATTTCGTATATGTGTGTATAAATGAGAGTTTTTTGAAAAAAAGTACTTTATTTTTTTCTTTACAAATCGATAGTATTTCATGTACCAAATCGACCCTCCGCGGGATTAAAACGACTAAAATTTAACGGTGTATTCCAACGTCGCGCGACCCGTTGATAACCGCGCAATAACCCTAAGTTTCACAAGACTTGTTTACAATTTTTAAAAGGGTTTTTATTCCTGCCCACACCAGAATATATAGGTGGGCGATTTTTAAGGCCATAAGTAGCCATGTGTTGATCATTAACCAATAATATCGCCCACAGAAAGCCCTTTGGCCTAAAACTTGAGGCTATGTCGTGCATGACTTAATACTAAGTAGGCGGTAGTGTTGTGATAAGTGTATAATTAAGTTATTTGTTGATTGATATTAGATGCACAGGCACCCACACTCGGTACCGTATGCCTTCGATCGAACGTGCAATCGTTTTGATAAAGATTAGTAGCAGTAGTTAGTATTAGTCTACTAATACGTTTTGTTTTTTTTTTTATCGTATCTCAATTAGAACTTTGAGATCGATTTGCAGGATTGATCCACTAGTTAAGATCGATTTTCTTGAGCTATAAAATCGTCTCTTTGATTCGATTGAAATCGCTATCCCTAGGAGCCAGAGTTCCCTCTGTTCATTAAATTTCCAATTTATGCAGACAGGTACAAGCTATTGAAATCTGTGAGTGAACGTAGATAATACATGGATTAATTAAATTAATTCCTACGTCTTCAATACCTCGTTAAATCTGAGATTAGCATTTTCTAAGAATTGCTATTTGGATACCATCGATTATGCAATCAAACCATCACTTCTCACGCCCAGCAGTGGGCGTAGCGCCCACTAAAGTCCCCGATACGGTAAAATAGACGAATTTGACATTTTAAACCACCATATCAGGAATATTTGGAAGTGTCCCGTATTTTACAATGTTTGACATAGACCATGTTGTAAATAGGCAGTTTATCTTCCGATAAACCGAAACTTATGTTTTTATTATTTACATAAATGACATAACGATATAATTTAAATCTGTGGGACATTGTGTTTATCTGTTTTGGGCAGGTTTACCTTTTTTGGCGTGTTTATTTGTAGTGATACCATAAGTTTATGTCTTCGAAATTATTAGATAAATTTTATATTGGCTTTATTTTTTGTATTTGACCGGAAGTCATTCTATTTTTCTCTGCTCTCTTTAAACTTACCTACTCGTAGAATAGGAAACAAGTATGGCGTAAACTACTAAGTATTTTTGATTTGCCTCACTCACAGATTATAGATGTACACCTAGTGCAAATTGTAAGTAACCAAAGACATTGACGTTTATATGCTCTCACTACTTCTGTTACCTGTTCCTGTAGCTACGCTCCATAAGCATGAACAGATCTAGTATTTGGGTGTTTACCTTGTTTATGGGCTTACCACGCTTACATGGATTACCATGCCTTTCACTAAGATCTCCCCAATAAATCAAAATGATGTTTGAGTGATTAAGGGATATCCAATGTTCTAACTTCGGCGTGTTATAAAAATGTATAGCAGGTTTTTTTTTATGGTAGGTAAAATCATCCAATGACAAATCCCGCCCTTGGGCGGAGCGGGAAGTAGTGTCAGACTCTTACTGACTATAAACCTACCCCGTTCCTTCGTAGCCTATCGTGCCGGGGCCGGGTATTCCTTTCGGAAATTAACCCATGACCTTTCGGAAATTGCCCCCACAAGGACACGGCGATGCTCCGCCCAGGCGGGGCATACCTCTACAGTATGCTCCACCGTGTCCTCCGGGTGTTCCGCACAGTGGCGACACCCAGGCGAATCCTCCGCACGAGTAGGTAATATTATCAAGAGGTAAGTTTGTAAGCAGAGACTAATCTTTGAAACTAGGGAACTGATTCTAAACATTCTTTAATTAATTATAATATAATTATGGACTTGCACTTTCCCTGAGTGCTATCGGTTATAAATTATTTTCATGAATTTTGTAGCCGCTGGCAGAAGCTAGTGAAAATATACACTGACAAGGAAATCTGCGTTATTAATTTTTTTGGTCCAACAAGATGCTTTTAAATATGTGGAAGTGTCATAGATCACTCATAATTAAAAATAGGTATGTATTTACATTTGTTTATTTTTTTTTCCTATTTTGGTGTACAATCAAGTTTATTCTATTCTACTAAATTTCTTTAAGCATCTACTTTCTTTATTCCGTGTTATGAAAAAAAGCCTGACCTGAACATCAAAGTAAAAAGACTAAAATTGTGGTGGCTTCAAAGATTTTATATATCTAATTATTTATTCATATGAGTTTTCAAACATGTGTCAAAATAAAATCAAAAGCCCAAGTATATACATATATCAGTAGTTTTTAACTAGAGGTACTGGTGACGCTACGGAGTGTATACAAGTATATATAAAGAATACTATAAGCAGGAGGCGAGGCGATGCGAAGTGGGTGCCGGGTGGCTCTAATGATTGCCCTGTGCAAAGCTACTGGTAGAAGCCAATTATAGATTAAACATTGCCTTAAAGAAAATAATATTAGTAACAAGAGCTGTCAGAGGGCGACGCCGAGAACGCGACAGCAGTCGCTGGGCAACGGTTGCCAGGGCGCCGTCGCCGAAGTGCCTTCGTCGGTGTCGCGGCGCGGCGCCCCAAGCCGCGAGGTGCCAGTGACAACCTGACAACATCTGTCTTCATTGACATTTTTCAGTTTTTTTCTGTGATTATTTTTTGTAAATTATTTAATTAGTATCATTTGTATTTATTTATATACATTAATTTAAGATTTTTATATGTCGAGTGGTAACAGTGATGAGGTGGAAGTCAGTGCATGTCAACCTTCGACATCACTCAATGTTTTGGAGAGGTGTCCTCTGTGCACCCAGGCCCGGTTTTTTAAAGGTAAGCGGGGTCTGAATGTGCATATTGGGAAGGTACACAAACCCCAACATGCACTCACTTCAGACCCTGGTATTATTCCAACATCTCAATCGCCAACTACATCAACTAATGACGCGCTTTGGAAAGCTCTTTCAAAATTAAAAAACTCTGTTTCTGTTTTAAAGCGAGTTCCTCGCGGCGCTAGGCCAGCAGTGGCGCAACACTTAGCAGGATGCATTCGTCTTGCTGTCCGGGAGAACTCGCTTAGGGCCTGGGAACAACTGCTCACCTTCCCTTACAGAATATTGCATGTTGAAAAAAATCTGGCAACCAAAAAGACCTTAACTACCCAAATTAAAGAAAATTGTAATATTTCAGCCTACAATTTGGATTCAA
Organism: Leucania comma; assembly: GCA_958295575.1. Taxonomy (NCBI): domain Eukaryota; kingdom Metazoa; phylum Arthropoda; class Insecta; order Lepidoptera; family Noctuidae; genus Leucania; species Leucania comma. Next base: position 25,873,107 of record OY282468.1, on the reverse strand, counting down.
AATTATCGACACAGACACAAAATTATACATCTGCAAGAGGCATATCATATCTGGTCGAATCTAAATTAGGGGAAGGTGACATCAGCGGAGCAGCCAGAATTCTTTTCAGTAGTGATGTAATGGCTCCGTGTTCTCCAGAAACTCTTGTAGCTCTGGAGAGCAAACACCCTGCCCCTGCGGATGACCTTTCTTTTCCTGACCCTCCTGATTCAGACATTTATACCCTCACCGTTACAGGTCGAGAGGTAATCTCAGCCGTTTGTTCCTTCCGGAGTGGCTCTGCCGGCGGCCTCGACGGCCTAAGTCCTCAACATCTGAAGGATCTTATCTGCTCAGGCGCCGGGGAAGCTGGTGAGTTGCTCTTGAAGGAGCTTACGGCCCTGGTTAACCTAATGCTCTCAGGCAAGGTGAATGAGGCCGTCATCGACACTCTATATGGGGCCAATTTATGTGCCCTACGGAAGAGAGACGGTGGCATTCGACCCATTGCGGTGGGTACTTCCTACCGTCGTATGGCAGCCAAGATTTGCTGTAAATTTTATGGTGAGGCTGTTTCGAAAAAATTTCAGCCCCTGCAGCTAGGTTTCGGCTCCAAAGGGGGCTGCGAGGCTGCCGTACACGCCTTGTCGACCTACCTAAATTCTAACTTAGGAGGGGTCATCCTGAAGGTTGACATTAAAAATGCCTTCAATTCGGTTAATAGGGACACCTTGCTGGCGGAATCTAAAAAAGAAATACCCCAAATTTTTAGTTTTCTTTGGCAATGCTATAGACATCCTTCTAAATTACTATATCAAGATAATCTTTTGGAATCCGCTGTTGGCTGTCAACAAGGTGATCCCCTCGGGCCAGTGATTTTCAGTCTAGCTATTCACCCAATTATTCGTCAGTTAAATTCAAAATTTAATCTATGGTATCTCGACGACGGAACCCTGGGAGGCGATGCAGACACAGTTTTAAATGATTTACATATACTGAAAAATCAACTTCACTTAATAGGACTTGACCTCAACCTATCTAAATGCGAGTTATTCATATCTGACAGTACTGACAGACAAGTGACTCTTTCCAAATTTAACTCAATAGCCCCTGACATAAAAATTATAGAAAGAAGCTCTCTTCGTCTCCTTGGGTCTCCTATTTTCGAGGATTCCTTTCCCAATTTTGTTGAGGAAAAAATTCAAAATTTTAATGATATTTCGGAGAGATTGCTGGAAATTAATATGCATTCGGCCATCACCTTAATTCGTTTCTGCTGTTTCGGCCCTAAATTAACATATTTCCTGCGCGCTTCTCATTTATGGAAACACCACCATCTTTTGGAAAAAATGGACCAAATTATCCGGCATACCCTTACGTCAATTTTAAACGTGGCCATGGATGACCGAGCTTGGGCTCAAGCTACCCTTCCCATCCGTATGGGAGGCCTCGGCGTCCGCAAAATTTCTAGTATTAGTTTACCTGCTTTTATATCCTCGGTACACGGCACTGAGAAGTTAATCAGGAATATACTATCTCCCTCACTGATTGATTTCAATGTGCCGTGCTTCACCGAGGCTATAGATGCCTGGAGACTCGCTTGCCCGAATACAAATCCGCCCATCAACCCGGCTTCCCAGAGACGGTGGGATGAGCCGCTCTGCAAAGTAGTTCAGGAAAACCTAATTCTATCTTCTGCTACCACTGCGGAGCGTGCGCGCCTGCTGGCTGTGGGAAATTGGGAGTCAGGCCTTTGGCTTCACGCACTGCCGTCGTCGAATATTGGCACCTTGTTCGACGATACTACTTTCCGCCTAGCTGTTGCCCTTCGCCTTGGCGCTCCTTGCTGTTCTCCTCATCGCTGCCACTGTGGCGAAGTTGTCAACAGCCTCGGTCACCACGGTCTGTCATGCTGCCGAAGCGCGGGACGCATAGCGCGGCACGCGAATATTAACGACATTATCCGACGAGCCCTTGTCACCGTCGGCGTCCCGGCTGTTTTGGAACCGCATGGGCTGGCACGCGACGATGGTAAGAGACCGGACGGTATGTCATTATTTCCGTGGAAGATCGGTAGACCTTTAGTGTGGGACGCTACCTGTGTCGACACTCTTGCGCCATCCCATCTTCCTAGCTCTTCGTGCTGTGCTGGTGCTGCCGCTGCGGCTGCGGAGAACCTCAAGCGGCGGAAATATAACAACCTTGTCGGCAGTTATATTTTTGAGCCGTTTGGGGTTGAAACTCTTGGGCCGTGGGGACCGAGTGCTCATGCGCTTTTTAAAGATCTCTCTAAACGTTTAGTTGACACTTCGCGTGACCCAAGGGCTGGCTTTTACCTCGGTCAGAGATTAAGCATTGCCATTCAACGTGGCAATGCCGCCAGCCTTCTGGGCACACTTCCAGTCGACAGCGATGCGGATGAGTTCTATGACGCCATTTTTTAGTTAGGAGTAGGTTTAAGTGTATATATAGTTTTAATTTGTATTTTATAAAGTTGTTGAATTTAATGTTTCTACTAAATCTAATATACAAAAAAAATCGTGTCATAAATTTAATTTTGCTATAGAACTCCTCCGAAACCGCTTGATCGATTTTTTTGTATATTGTCTAGGTCTAAGTAGGTAGGTAATTTTTAAACCTTAGCCCACCCCCATTGTAATCTATACATACTCGTATATATAAAAATAAAGTCGTCTTAGTTACACTATTTATAAATCAAGAACGGCTGAACCGATTTGGCTGAAAATTGGTGGGAAGGTAGCTTGGAACCAGGAGAAGGATATAGGGTACTTTTATCTTGTTAAATAATAATAATAAAAAAAACAAACCTTGCTCATTTATTGGTATAGGGTAGAGTTGGGTCGAGTAGGGTAGAGCGGGAGCGAAGCCGTGAGCAAAAGCTAGTAATTTATATATCTGAACAACGTTTGCCGAGTCAGCTAGTAAGTAAATAAATTTCTGGATCCATTTGCTTAAAACTTATGTTAACCTAAGATTATTGTCACACGTTAACGAGATTACGCAATTTCATCAATACGACATAATAATGAACAGCTCTAGGGCTCGAAGGTCAGTCACTCAAGACGGGGGCGTCATTGCTGCCACTTGTGACCAGTTGTGGTGGTCATTGAGACCCATATGGTCATGTTTACTACAGGAGAGACTTGTTTACGATAAAAGGGTAATTGGCTGCAAGGCGAAGCTGGTAACATGGTTGAAATGTCGTCAGGTTTCGTAATTGTCTTATAAATTAATTAATGTCGTGGCATACATTCCATAAATCCAATCAGTTGGATACGAAATATAATGGACTGGTCTACTATTATGTGGCGACGCGGTGACGCTTGGGTGAAGCTTAGACCGTGTTTACGAAGACGCGGCGCGTTGGGCGTTCGTCGTACATTGTAGCAGCTCGCCGCATCATCGCTCGCGCAAACACAAACATTTGGCAATGTTCGACGGACCGCCCAACGCGCCGCGCAACGCGCCGCGTCTCTGTAAACGAGCACTTAGGCCACTATCCCACTGGCGTTTTGCGAGCGTTGGCGCTTTTCTAACATCTGCGCAGCGCCAAAGTTACGCAGACGAATCGTAAACTGCGCGACTTTCAGTGGTAAAGCGCAATCGTCGAGCAGACGAAACGTAAACGTCGCGAGTTTCTAGAGGTAAAGCGCCAACGTCGAGTAGACGCGTTCAATGATGTTACGCTTGCAACTAGAAACTCGCGATGTTAACGTCGCGTCTGCGCAACGTTGTCGCTACGCAGACGCTGGAGAAACGCCAACGCTCGTAAAACGCCAGTGGGATAGCGGCCTAGTTCAGCAAATGTCTTTCAACTTAATTTAGATAACATCGTTATTTGAAGGAACCGACGTCCTCGCGGCCCAACCGTTGCTACAAGTGGCGCTCTAAGGCAATAGGGCCGGATCCTGCTAAAGCGACGACAATTTTTGGAAAAGAAACCTGTGACAGAGAGACAGATAATTTTAGTCAGTAAAAGTCTGACACACAATCGCTCCTCACCTTAAAAAAACTGTAAACAATGTTCCACTTCTATGCTAAGATGTAACTGTTTGTCAGATAGACCTTATTACGTTTTTATCTGAACTTCAGCATCAATAACCAACTGTTCGGTTCTTGTTACGTTCCGTGGAAGCTCGAGTGTGGGAGCGGTGTCAGGTTCGAGTCCCGCGCAGCACAATCGCCACAGATATTGCTCAACCGATACTAACGGTGGTAACTGTAGAGTTATGGCAGGTAAGAGGGAAATTGTATCATCTTGTTATGATGGTTGAAATTGAGACTGGTAAGTTAGATATTATTGCGAAGATTTTTGAAGGATATTATCTTTATTTTTATGCACCTGCCATATTGTCTCTCCACCACCCTAGGTTGACTGGTAGAGAATGCCTAAGGCATTAAGTCCGCCTTTGTACCTTTGGTTGCATGAAGAATAAATAAATAAATTATACATATAGCATAGCATAGTATCAGCCTTATTATTTTCCCACTGCTGGGACTCAGGCCTCCTCTCAAGGAGAGGGAATGGGTCGTAATCCACCACGTAGGCCCGGTCCAGGTTGGTAAATATTAGATATGACATGTCTGCGAATTTTTGGTTCTAGGACATGCCAGTTTCCTCACGAGGTTTTTCTTCACCGTTTTTGAGAGTAGAGCAGTGGTGATGAAATAAATTACACAAAGTAATGCGCCTAGTTGGCCCGAACCCGCAACCTACAACTCGTAAGTCGGGGCCGTTATACCACTCGGCTACCACTGTTCTTCAGTTTCAGCTTCTTCGTATTATACTTACAGAAAATACAGAACACAAAGAAATCAATAAATACCTAATTTGGAAAAAATAATAGATAACGTACCTTTAATATAAAGTTTATTTGAACTTAATTTTGAAGTTTATCTTAATTTGTGTGTACATAAAATGTTAAATAAATAAATAATTCCAAGTCAATCCGAAGACCCTTCAAAAGCGAACCGTTTTAAAAACGATGATTTCATAGGTAAAGACCTATTATTTACATAATCTGCAAGTTTCAGTAACTACGTGCTGCGCCGACACCAAATAAAACGGGACAGGGACACGAAGATTTATTATAAAGTTACAGAAACTGTTATGCCATATTCTGCCTTGAAAAGATGTAGGTACATCGAGGGACTGTCGACTGGAACAACTTGCCTGCTGCGTCTTCAAAGCTAGAGTGAATAGGCCCTTAATAAACTAGTGCGTCTCACCATCGACAATTGCATCACAACTTACCATCAGGTGGGATACGGCGTTCTCAACTTCCGCACGACGCAGGTGCTTACCGAACACGGAAAGTTCGCTAAGTACCTGTTCCGGATTCGTGCGGAGGATTCGCCCGGGTGTCGCCACTGTGCGGAACATCCGGAGGACACGGTGGAGCACACTGTAGAGGTGTGCCCCGCCTGGGCGGAGCATCGCCGTGTCCTCGTGGGGGCGATCGGCGGCAGCGATCTCTCTCGCCGGGCCTTGGTTCAGGCCATGGTCCGTAGTGAGGAGGGATGGCAGGCGGTCGCCTCCTTCTGCGAAGCAGTAATGCTAGCAAAGGAGGAGGCCGACCGCATCAGGCAGAGGCAACGGGGCGCTCGCCCCAGCCGCCGCCGGGATTCCGATCCCGATTTCCGGCCACCGTAGGCGCGGGCTTGCGGACGGCGTGCAATGGGTAGCACGCTGTCCGATCGTCCGGTAACCGACCGGACCGAGCCCAAGTCGTCGACGGCGCGTTCTGTTCCCGCGCGCCTCAAGGAGCTGTCAGCACACCGAAGAGGCCCAGCCTGCTAACTGCAGGCAGGCAGGGTCGAAGCCTACTGGGGTCATGGGTTAGTTCCGAAAGGAATGCTCGACCCCGGCACGATAGGCTACGAAGGAACGGGGTAGGTTTTTAGTCAGTAAGAGTCTGACACTACTTCCCGCTCCGCCCAAGGGCGGGATTTGTCATTGGATGATTTTACCTACCATAAAAAAAAAAAAACCATCAGGTGGGATCGCAGTCAAGCACTAGTTTATATCAATTAAAAAAAACTAGTTAGCTAAAATGAAAACTTAGTTAAATATATTTTTCTCATGAGAAAGCGTTATCCCATACGACTTCAGCCTTTATTGTGAGTGCATTTATAAATTTATAAACTGATATACACAAGCAGCTAGACCCGGAACAAGTATCCTACAAATATTAGATCCATGCTATTTTTCTAGGTGGGAAAATCATCCAATGAGATCTCCCGCCCGGCGGAGCGGGGTTCCTTCTTTGCCTTCGTTCTAGGGCCCCAGAGTACACTTTCACATTCGAAATCCGCCTGAGATCCGTACTGGAATTGAATTCACGATACGCACCGGTGCAGAAAATCGCAGCAGCAAAGTTTATGACGTTCGGCGCACTGATTGGCCTACTCGAAGCTCTTAGCCAATCAGAGAGCCAAACGCGGTAAACGTTTCGATCACGTTAACGTAAAAACATCTCGCACTCAGCACACTGTAGTCGAAAACAAAGCCTTTGGTTACTTTCATTTGTTCCTTCACTTGAATTTCGTTTTTCGACAAATTGACACATTATAACGGTGTTCATTTGTTTCGGTGTCAATATTTACATTAACTGCCACTGCTAACCCACCTGCGGAAAACTTAATTTGTTGAAACTCATTACCACTGAACATTACCCTACTTCGAGGATTGCGGTCGCAGTGTATGCGATTCGCGATTTTAGATCATTAACCTTATTATAGGAATAGGACTTAAAATTTGGTGGATATGTGTGGAAGAAAACGACATTCAACGCTGATCACAAAGTTAGGATAAGAGCAGGAGGAAGAAATAAGACCAAAATGAGAACATTGTAAGTACATCGTTAAATTTTGGTCGTTTTAATCCCGTGGAGGGTCGATTCGGTACATGAATCACTATCAAATCGATAGTGAATAGTGATTCATGTAAAGATAATTTTTTTCTTTTTATAAAACACGAATTAATTTATGCATGTACGAAATTAATTTCTTTAAGAAAACTTTATTCATAAATTGCTCAAAACAGACTCTGGCAGAGAAATTCACTCCTTAACCGTGCGTACCACAGAAATATTAAAAACTATTATATATAAATATTCTTTTATCTGTGGTACGTACAGTTAATGTGTTAACAAAATCTTTCTGCGTATGGGTGGGATATGTGTTGATGATGGAACTAATGCAATTCCGACGCACACTCCCCAAAATGCAATCAATAGAAAACCGACAAGCTAGCAGTAATGGAGATCGGAAATCGTAGAGCCATTGCAAATCGCTGTTGCCTATCGCGTCCGCTTGTAATATGACCAAATCCGATACCCTAACCGGCCTGTTTTTACCTGACTTGTCACGGAAGCGGGTGATTCCCACGCATTGCTTTAGCGACCTTCCAGCGGCTCCCAAACAATGGCGCTGGTATCTGGTGCCATCTAGCGGTTACAAACTTATGACCGATATCTTTTTTATTTACTACACAAGGCTGCCAATTGCGAATCAAAGTTTTTATAAGTATCTAGTGGGATTTTTAATTTTGGTTTTTGTGGAGAGGTCAGAATGCGGTTGATATAGCTGTTTATTGTAAAGGCAACACTGTACAAAGAAGAAGGAGAAGGTAAGTGATAAGGGTATAAGGGAGTTATGCAAAGCAGGCATTGCAATTTGTATTTATCTTCTTAATAAATAGGTTAAAATAAGTACGAGTATGCAGAAGATGCTGCAAGCCTAGCCAATATTTCGCATTATAACTCTATCCCAAAACTGTTAGAATTTACAGGAGATTTTTATAGGTATACTTTATTGGGTTGGAAAACATGAAATAACATTTCCCGCTCTGGATGGAGAGCGTGGTAGTGTTAGACTTTGACTGACTATAACTCACCCGCGTTTCTTTAGTTGCCTTTTGCAAGACCTTGACCTTTAGAATACCTTGGCCTATGGCCGTGAGATGATATTGGCTGATAGTAACCAGTTAGAATTGGATGGCTTTATTTCCTTAGCTGCAGCCAAACAAACACGAGGTTGCAGTTATGCATACCTAATACACTGTTACATTTTGATGTTTTAATCCCGTGGAGGGTCGATCCGTTACATGAAAATCTATCGATTTGTAAAGATAAAATTAAAAAATAATAGTACATTATGATACAAGTGTGTAATGTAAGTGGTTACCGTCGAGGCGGAATTAAGACCCGAGCCGCGGCGAGGGTCTTACGAGAGCCAAGATCAAAATTTAACGGTGTATACTTACTCGCCGGAAATCACTAGTGAATCCTAATAAAAACAGAGAGACAAATTGATAAAAGTTACTTTTTCTTCTTCTCGTATCAATGGTTTCCGTTTCCTTCAAAGTGTTTTGGGCCCAATAGGTATCCACGTTTATTAGCGGCAGATTTTTAGGTTATCCACGATACATTTGTAGGTATATTTTGGGCACTATAAATGGACCAAACTTACTAACAATGTTTATAACATCATTCATATTCATCAGTAATGTTTTACATAATAAATATTCGTAATGGGATCTCGCAACAGCAACGCCCTGATAGTAGTACTTAGATAACATTACCTACTTAAATATTCAATTATTCGATACTGATAAGTGGAACGGATGTTACATAGATGTGCTTAAAGCTGTATGTAGTCGTAATAAGATGCAATTTTGTATGTTTTTTTTTGGTAAAAGAAATGAAGAAAGGCAGGTCAATTAGATCACATCATATTATTATTCAATAGACTCGAGTGATGCTTCCAATCTTCGCAAGTTAACGATTTTCGCAGTCAAGCTATAGTTTATATGTCTTTATATCATCCGACAAATTATCGTTCTGTTGAGAGAAAGGGTATTCGCTTATCGTATAACTTAAACCATTATTGTTAGAAAGCTAGCATTATTTGTACGTGGTAAAAAAAAATACACTAAAAACTCCCTATTCGCGCTCCCTTCATACGCGTTTTCACTGATCGCGGATTAAAAAAAAGTGGGCGAATTTAAACGGCTAAAGATTTCTTTATTCGCAGCTCTAATTGGTATATCCGTACTTACCTACAACTACATATTAATAAAAAGGATTCATTTTTTATAAAATTCGTCCTCAATTGGAATAATAAAGCTTCAATTTCGGAAGTCGGTGTTTCTGTAACAGTTTGGTCGCTTCGTTATTTAAGACCGACTTCCGAAACTAAAGTTATTTTGCACTATTTGGTGTTTTTTAACATTGCGAACGAAGTCTTATTTTTAAGAGACCATTGCTAATGCCATTGCTGAAATATATGTAAGTCTGAATTTAAGGAGCTTTTAAAAGCTGCCAAGCAAAGAAAAAAATCACAAAAGTCTATAAACCATTGCCTAAGTCAGTGAAAATAATAAATTAATCGATATGATCAAAAACTACAATTAAATCGATTTTTGTATACATTTGTTTTTTATTTTGTTCCCTAGCAACCAGTGGAGTAGCTAGTCCCACAGGGGCCCCGTATCAAAAGTCCTATAGGGGACCACTGTATAAAAGATTGTGCTTTTTTACAAATGCTTGGTTTACCCTACGAGACGATTGTGGTTTACATGTTGCGAATTTTTGCCCACGTGGGGGCCCCTGTAGTGTAGGGGCCCCGTATAATTTGTACGGCAGATACGACGGTAGCTACGCCCCTGCTAGGAACGTATAACTTCATATAAATTACCATTTCATATTCACGGTTTCTGTATTCCGTATTCATATTTACGGAACGTGTATCCTGCGAATAAAGAGATTTTACTAAGAGACTTCGATTATGTTTGATAAGAGAGGATCGTCGAACCAGACGGGTGCTGTCCGGTCCGGGCAACTGCACACTAGTTGATTTCGGGTAATTATGATTTAGTAAATATGAAATGGGTTTGGAGCCTAAGTTTAAAAATGTATTTTATTATAACCTTCTCTTACTGCAATGGACTTGGCCCAGTGGACGACCAGTTGGAAAAAAATGGGATGAATTACGAGTATCATCGGGTGTAAAACTCATGACTAAATTTCTGCCTATAAATTAACCATAAACGTATAATTTCTTTAGGTTAACGCATAAAACGTACCTAATTACTTGTTCATCGCATCCTCTCTAATTAGAAATCCCCTACAAGCTTTACTGCGATAGATTCCACAACGTAACGGTGTAGCCATGACGAAGATGACGCTAATATTGATATTCCACGGTGTTACGTAAGGGAAGTCGGTATTAATGGCGGGACAGTTAGTCCAATGAGCGACCGGTTCTAGCGCGATACTGTCTGCGCTTGCGCTTAGGCCGCTGTTACACCGGCATGTATAACATATGCCCCTGCTTTATCATTCGTGAAGGATGTGGTTTTATACAGTTAGCCATATTAATATTCAAATTGTCAAATAATTTATTACTCATTAATTGAAAATTAAACAATATTTTCGGATTTTGAAGACAGAATAAAATGTGTTGTAGCCGGTAGTAGCTATATATTATCGTCAACTTTTAGGCTATGTCCAGATGGCAAAGCTTTGATATTGTTTAGACATCCTAATATATTAATACCTAACAACTGATCACATGCGCGCGCGTTAACGCGCGTCAGCGAGCGTCAACGCAACGCTTATAGAAAAAGTTTCTAGACGCAGACGATCGCGCGTTGACTCGCGTAACTTCCGTTTGCTTTTCAGTTGAGCGCGCACTTTCCGTTTTTTAAGTTCTAAAGTAGACTGACAAGTAGGTACTCTCGCAACGCGCGTTAGCGCTCATCATCAACTCCCTTTAAATTTGATCGTGCGTTGATGACTCGCGTTAAAGCGCGTCACATGGGAACTTAGCCTGAAAGGGCCTCCATTCCATTGTTCCCAGTTCTGGGCCACTTTTTAGCAAGTCCTAAGAGAGATGTCTTCCTTTCTAAGTCGTCCTGCCATCTCCTTCGTTCTTCGTTCCTCCGCAACCGCAACTCTATTCGCATTCTGTTCGAGTATCAATAAATATTATTTGGATTTTCAACTGTTAGCCAACAGTTGAGAGTGTACTTTTGTCTACAAACTTCAAAGCGTATCTTAAGTATCAAATAAATATTATTTTAACCGCGTACCGGTGTGAGAGGCGCCCCGACTGACCTCGCAAGGCCGCGCATCCGCCGCCCGAATAAGGCTCCGCCTTCCCGCCTCTTTTTGTACCACAGCCTTTTTATATCTCACATTCTACCAGTATAACCTAGCGGTACAGTTTTTATCTCGCATAATATGCAGTGGGAATTAGTCTGTGTTACTTGAAATTAATTACGCCGACAGATGTGGGTTGGAAACACAGGTGGTTGGGTGAACAAGCGAAAGGAATTGTTATTGTATTGATAGACTAGTTTGAGAACAAAAGAAGGCTGTAAATATAAGAGAGCTAGTAGATACAGAAGGGATTTTGTTAGTATATTGGCTGTCCAATCATAGGCGTTACCTTTTACCACTTTAGCGTTACAACATTTGAGTCGTAGTAAAAATTAAACTAAGAAGCCGTAGGTATGTGTTTGTTCTCCGAAATTTAGATAGGAAAAATCTTAGTTTTTATTTTATTAAGTGTCTTCAAGGCTAGAGTGAAAAGGCCCATAAAAATTTAATAATAAACTAGTGCGCTTCACTATCAACGCTTACATCGCTGCTTACCATCAGGTGGGATCGCAGTCAAACACTAGTTTATAATTAATCTATTAAAAAAATGATGAATCATTACATAGTATAAAACAAAGCGTTTCCCACTGTCTGTCCCTATGTATGTTTAGATCTTTAAAACTACGCAACAGATTTTCATGCGGCTTTTTTAATAGATAGAGTGACTCAAGAGGCAGGTTTATATGTATAATACATGCAATATATATATATTAATTTCACGATTGCACCTGTGCGAAGCTGGGGCGGGCTAGTATGAAAATAAAATAAAAGATGATATTTGAATGATGGTAGTACATATGAGAAATGCTCATGATAATTGGAGATCTAAATGCCAAAATCGGTGCAAATGCTCAAACTCTTAGCCATGTCGTGGGTCCATACGGATTGGGCGTGCGTAATGAGAGGGGGGAACGCCTAATACAATTTGCAGCCGAAAATAACTTGATGATTGCAAACAGTTTCTTCCAACATCATCCTCGAAGATTATACACCTGGACATCACGGGACGGTAATTATAAAAATCAAATAGATTACATCCTCGTCAGAGCAAGGTGGAAAACTTCTATTAAAAACGCCCATACTCTTCCCGGGGCCGACTGCGGATCGGATCATCAGTTGTTGATCTCAAGAATGCAGTTTAAACTTAAAGCTGCAAGAAAAATAAATAAACACCGAAGGATTGAGGTGAAGGATACCACGAAGTTTATAGCGGCGCTTGAGAAGAATTGGGATCAATGGATTGATGGGTCGGCTGGACACAGTTCAGATCAACTGTGGATCAGTTAAAAAATCCTTTTAGAAAATGCAGCTAAGGAAAGCAATACAAATTCAACACCTTTAAAGCGGCAACACTGGATGAGTGATGATACTTTAGCGCTGGTTGAGGAGAGACGAAGACTCTAAGCGATGGGCGCTGACATCAAAAAATTAAACAACCTCTCTGCTAAAATCCAGGCTGGGTGCCGGCGAGATCTAAACAATAATCTGCGAAACATCTGTGCAGAAATTGAGGTCCATGCAGACAAGTACGAAACCAGAGACCTACATCGGAAGATCCGGTCACTAACAAGGACTCTTTCATCGAAGACCTGGGCTATAGAGGGTTTTAATGGTGAGCTGATTACGGAAATAGAAAAGATATCTGACGCGTGGAGGGTTTATTGCATGGCTTTGTTTCAAGATCCTAACTCACATGAATTTCCATCATCAGAACCAGGGAATGTTCAAGAACCAGACATTCTTAAAGAAGAGGTACGTGCCGCTATCAAACACCTGAAAACTGGCAAAGCTACTGGTATAGATGTCATCCCGATAGAGGTTATTAAGGCTGCCGGAGATTATGGTGTCCAGATATTTCATATCATATGCAACAAAATCTGGCAGACCGGTACATGGCCAAATGAATGGGTCCATACAGTCTTTATTCCTCTTCATAAAAAAGGTTTCACAAAAGTGTGTAGTAACTATAGACTCATTGATTTAATATCTCACGCAAGTAAAATACTGCTTCACATTCTGAATGAGCGCCTTAAAAACTTCCTCACGAAAGAAATTGCCCCTGAACAGGCAGGTTTTGTAAAAGGAAAAGGCACCCGCGAGCAAATCTTTACTGTGCGCCAGATCATCGAGAAAGCACGAGAGTTCAACAAGCCTACATACATTTGCTTTGTTGATTTCTCAAAAGCATTCGACTCGGTGAAGTGGCCAGTCTTATGGAAATCCTTGCTGGACGTGGGCACGCCGATACATCTTGTCCACTTACTCAGGCGTCTATACGAGAGCGGATCAGCATCAGTTAGAACAGATGAAACACTTTCGAGTCATTTCCATCCTAGTGCGGGAGTTCGTCAGTGTTGCATAGTTTCACCTCTACTATTTAACATCTATACAGAGATGATAATGAGAATTGCCTTGGAAGATTGGACAGATGGGGTCGTGATTGGCGGTAGAAGGATCTCCAATCTCCGATATGCGGATGACACGACCTTATTCGCAACTAGTGCTCGTCATATGGAAGATCTGCTGCATAAGATGGAAACTACAAGCCGTGAATTTGGATTGAAAATAAACCGCACAAAAGCCAAAGTATTGATTGTCGACCGCGCCAATAACAACTTACCAGGGATCACACACATTGGGAATTGCGAGGTCGTACAATCATATATTTACCTTGGGGCGTTAATATCCAACGAAGGCGGGTGCATAGACGAAATCAAGCGACGCATGGCGATCACTAGGTCTGCTATGGACAAAATGAAAAAGATCTGGGGTAATAGGAACATTACCAAGACCACGAAAACCAGGCTCGTTTACTGTCTAATTTTCCCCATTTTCCTCTATGCATCGGAGACATGGACTCTTCGTGAATCCGAGAAGAAGAAAGTTGACGCGTTGGAGATGTGGTGCTGGAGACGGATGCTTGGAGTATCATGGACAGAGTTTCGTACGAATAGTTCCATCTTAAAAGAACTCGGCATCAGACAGCGTCTATCATCCACAGTGCAGTCGCGCATTTTGGCCTTCTTCGGCCATGTATCTCGTCGTGGTGATGACTCCATAGAGCGTCTCGTAGTGCAGGGCAAAGTTGAGGGCACCAGGCCACGTGGTAGATCACCCATGAGATGGACAGACCAGATCAAGGCCGCAACTAAGTGCTCGGTCTACGAATGTACCTACCCGGAAAGCTGCAGTCCGCGATGAATGGCGCCGTGTGACCGGGATGATTACTCATCGTGATTCATAGTAATGACCACGACCACTCTGACAAGAGTGTACCGACTAAGAAGAAGAAGAAGTACATATGAGGTAAAATATATATAGATAGCCCCATTCATTGCCTTAATATTGTAATATATTTAGGTCACAATTGTTTCATCGTTTGTCGAGTTAATTTTTAATTGTTCTTCATAATGTTGCATCAAAAACTTGTTCTAAAATGAATGTCACTGTTGTGTTTTGAGAAATTAGTCACCATTATTTATGTAGAATTGTAAGACACCCGGTGCCTGACAAGTTTTGTGAGTGCGTTTTTGTCTTGTTCAAGGTTTCAAGTAGACGGAATATTGATCACCTTCGCCAGATGTGATCAGTCGCCAGGTGCTTGTTTTGTAGATATACACAGGTGTAATGCTAAATTTGATGTTAGTTGTTACAATTACTTATTACTAGGAACCTACCACGAATATCAGCGTTACTCCTGAACGTGGTCGCTCACAATGGGCCTCATCAAAAGGCAGGAAAAGGTTATACTCAGAGTTTTCTTGCGTGATTGTATTAGGAATGAAAATATTCGCAAGAGAAGGAAGGTTACCAATATAGCCCGAAGAAACGCCAAACAAATATAATAATATAATATCACACACTATCACACAACATCGTCTAGTCCCAAGCTAAGCAGAGCTTGTGGTATGGGTACTAGACAACTGATAAACATACTTATATATTTCTAAATACATACATATTATAGATAAATTACACCCAGACACAGAACAAATGATCATGCTGATCACACAAACATTTGTCCTGGGTGGGAATCGATCACACGACCTCCGGCATAGCAGTCAGAGCTACTAACCACTAGACCAACAGGTCAGTCAAAACTTAAGTGGCAGTGGGCAATGCACATTACTCGCGGCCGTTGGGGCCGAGGCGTTGGAGTGGCGATGCGATCGTGTACGGAAAGACACAGCGTTGGAATGGCTCCTACAAGGTTGACTGAGGATCTGTTGTGGGTCGTGGGAATCCGATGGATGCGACACAGGACCCCCGTTCGTTATGGCGACACTTGGGGGAGGCTTAGATGTGTTCCACTGTGGACGTCTTTTGGCTGATATGAGTCATACCTACTACCGTTTTACTTGTCAATAGTGATTATAAAATACTAGAAGAATTCTTACATTTTGATGGCACGGCTGGCACAGTGGTTGAACGATTGGCTGCCACGTTGCGTGTCGTGGGTTCGGTTCCCGCAAGGAACAAATATTTGAATGACCTACAAATAATAGTGACGGGTCTGGGTGTCTTCTGTATGTATGTATGTATTTACATTCTTGTAACGCAATCGCACCCACGTTAAAGGAGTTATTCTTAGTGTGGGGCAATAGGATTCCGCAAAGAAATTAATCAGAAAAGAATAACAGAGTAGTTAGAGACACCTAATTTCACTTATCAAGTAGAATTCAGAACAGAGCTTGGCTAATAGGTATTAAGGCACGTTTATGACAGGGGTAAGCACAGTTGCCTTAAGAGCCATGGATTCAAATCAGCAAATTAAAATCAAAACAACATACATGTAATTATAATAATGAGTCCTAGGAGTAAATTGTGAGCTATTACAATAGTGCAGACGTTTCTGTGTTTCTATGTTTGTTTATGGTCTGTCTCTTTGTAATAAATAACCTTCTCAGTCGGTAATAATCCACTACAGCACTAGTGAAAACCAAATACCTGTAAGGATTTAAATTCGAGTTCAAATTCATCATCATCAGCCTTTTAATGTTCCCACTGCTGGGACACAGGGCTCCTCTCTATGAGAGGGAATGGGCCGTAATCCACCACGCCGGCACAGTGCGGGTTGGTGAGTGTCACATGTCTTCGAATTTTTGGTTCTAGGACATGCCGGTTTCATCACGATGTTTTCCTTCACCGTTTTGAGAGCAGTGGTGATGAAATAAATTACACAAAGTAATGCGCCTGGCTGGGTTTGAACCCGTGACCTACAACTCGTAAGTCGCGGCCGGTACCACTCGGCCACCACTGCTGAGTTCACATTGCTTCCAAGTTATGTCGCTATGATCAAAGTGCTTAGTGCGAGTTTGTTGTACGTTAACGCGATCGACACATTTATAACGTTCGACGCTCCGATTAGCGTGTTCCAAGTTCTTAACCAACCAGAGAGCCCAACGCGGTTACGTTTCGATAGCATTAACGTAAAAACAACTCGCACTCAGCGCGCTAGTGTTAATAAGACCCCGTTTCGTGTGGTCAACGGTTACAGTAATGGCATCATTGTGAATTATAAACGCCATCAGTTGGCTCCACGACCTTGCCGACTTGTGCTGCCGGTTGTACGGCCAAGCTAGATCAGTTCCATTGTCTCTGTGGGAAACAGACTGAATGTTCGACAGCTTTAACTTAATTGTTCTAAATCTTTTGGTATTTTGATAGTACAGTTGAAGGTAAAGAAATTACGC
Organism: Leucania comma; assembly: GCA_958295575.1. NCBI lineage: Eukaryota > Metazoa > Arthropoda > Insecta > Lepidoptera > Noctuidae > Leucania > Leucania comma. The sequence continues at coordinate 25,856,249 of OY282468.1, read as the reverse complement.
AAACATTCTTCATCAAAAATATATAGACATCTCGCTAAAAACGTCCTCTGCTGTGCAGAGACGTCAAGCGCTCATATTTAAGATCATTATCTTAATAAATTAATAACAATTTGAATGAGTTAATGAGTTGCTTACCTTCCCACACTTCATTGCAAAAGCAAGTATATTGTGTCGTTTTTAAATGGTTTTTTAAATGTAACATTTCAAACATCATGTCAGCATCGTGTCGAAATATGTCGGGATTACACACTATATTCAAATGTCAAGAAAGTTAACCATTTCCCTTATGCCTGTTTTCCTTGATTAAATCAGCATATTTGCTTTTTATTTTGTAGCTAAGTATCCTGTTTTAGTCAAATCAGTTTTTTGAGCTCTTAGTAAGTAAGATGAGCAAAGATTTTGAGTGTTAGCAAATCACAGTAGGTACATGAAGAGAGTGCCTACTAAAGTTGCGAGAAGCGACAAGAACATCAAAGTCATCATATAATTTCTCTTAAAAGAAAGGTATTAGTGTGAATATTTTTTTTAAGGATACAAAAGGTCTACGAGTTTCGTCCACCGAATCACAGCGATATACGAGTATATGTAGATTCTAACTGACACGATTCAATTAGGTAAATCTTGTAAACACGGTTATTAACAAACTTCTCAAACACGATCCGCTTGTAACTCTATACTTCGATGAATCGATTAACTTACACCGAGACGTAGCTACCTACACTCGTCACATCGATCTGTTGAAACTGAACCTCTTCCCATGAGTCTCCATGTGTCGTGTATCGCATACTTCGTCACGGCATTGTTGATAAGAAACATAGTCATTGGCTCTATAAGGTTTTATTCTTATTATGCATATATTCGCATTTGGCGACTATCAAAGATTCAATGCACTTTATATGAAATAAACCCACTTGCACTTTTGAAATATCAAAACGACAGTCAGAAAAATAATGCACAATCCAAAGCGTAGATCTATATGGAGAATAATGTGCAAGAAACATAATGGTAAGGGATGATGTGGCCGACGATGGAGCATGCTTTCCTAGAAGTAACCTATTCACTCTTGACTTAAACTTCTAGGTTGTAGCTGTTAGGAAAGACAGACTCCAGCAAGGAATTCCACTCCTTAGCTGAACACACAGTGAATGTCTACCATGTATCGGTGGTGCAACGCCGTACGTCTAGAGTCTGATGATGGAACGCACTTGGCGGAATTAGGTTAAGGTTCTCAACAGTCAAGTAGCTTGTCAAAACTGGTACGACCCTTTATAATCTCTATCATAAACTTCAAACATGGCACTAGGATTCTGTCTCACGATCATAAGATTAGACTACTCATTGAGCTATTGTTGATCTATTCGTCTATTGGGAATAGCCTGACCCAATTTGTTTGCAATTCTTTTTCCATTGTCACCTCTAGTGGCATGTGGAGTTGTGTCACATTCCCTAGTGAAGATCTTCCTTAGGTACTCCTGCTCCATCATAAAAGAATGGAGCCTCTTTGTTCTTTCATCTCTGGGGATGTTATAACCAATGTTTTGCGTTTCTATCTTGACTAGATCGTAGTTTTTCAGCGTGTTTTTACTCGACTGCACTAGAAAGAAAGATGTTTGTATGTATACTTTTTGGCACGGTCTAGAGCCTGATGAGTCTGAGATGTGGATAGATTCGTTTTAGTTGTGAGAGTGATAGTAAACGACTGAAAAAAAAAAACTAAATCCCAGCAGCTGCAGGTGACTGGTTTTAAACATTTTAGTTGTTTTTTTTTTGTGGTTGGGGTTTTTGACGCTGTCAACTTTTTTTTATTCATTGTAATATTAGAAAGGCGACAGTTTCTATGCGTATGTGCGTATCTTTATTACTTGTTCATGCTCAAACGGCTGAACGGATTTGTATGAAATTTCGCACACGGGTAGGCCATGTCCAGTTTGTTCCAGGAGTATGTTCCTTTGAGATAATTTTCTACTTTCACGCGCGTGAAGTCACTGGCGGAAGTTAGTTATTAATTTAAATATTCATCACACTAGTTCTGTGGATGAATCTATCCATTTTTATGATCCTGACAAAAATACAGGGTCACATCAATATCTCGACAAATCTATTTGACCTATCTAAGATAGCGCTGGTTGCTTTTGCAGCCATGTTGATGAGTATTTTGCGTAGGTATGGGTTAGCTATGCGGTGTGACATTCTTCGTCACAGCCTTGTTAACACGGATCATGGGTCACATACTGAGGGAGATTCCCACCGGTGTCTGAGATGAGACGGGCGTCCCTCGTGTGACGTGTGGTAGACCGAGACGGTTGTTTCACACTGGCCCAAGTGAGTGGATGCTGTTTGAGAAATAAGTATAATTATATAATATTCCATAACTATCACACAACGTATATGATTAAATGATTAACATTGATACATAATGTTTAATGCTTACTTGTGTATGAGTGATTGTCCTTTTGTCATAACATTAAAAAATAAAGTTCTATTTGATCCAAGTTAGGAAGTGTGTGCAATTTTTTATCTGCTATATCGACACTTTCTTTAAAATGATTAAATTGTGGTATATTTACTTATTCAATAAGTATTGCAACCACAAAATCGTATACGCTTTTTCTTTATATTTACTCATAATAATAGGCAGGGCTTCATTTGAATTTATCAATTTAAAAAAAAATTAAATTGATAAATTAATTCATCAATTTAAATTTATATTTGTTTACATATTACAAATAATTGATCAAACAAAATAAAGTGTGATTTCGATATTAGTTAGTTGTTATTTATTCTGTGGTATGGTTTGCAAAATTGCCATTTTAAATAATAAAGCAATCTTCTGTTTTATCTACCTTCTTTATTCCGTGGTTTTATATGTATCGAAATTATTAATAAATTAAATTATACCAGCGACCATTGATATAATCAAATATCAATGCCAGCAAGATAGAATCACCAAACTTAAGTGGCAATGGGCAGGGCACATTGCACTCAGAACAGATGATAAGGGTTCTGGAGTGGCGACCGCGTACCGTAAGACACAGCGTTGGAAGGCCTCCCACAAGGTGGACCGATGACCTGGTCAGGATCGCTGGAGTCCGATGGATTCGAGACGTACAGGAACGGTCATTGTGCCAAAGCTTGGGGGAGGCCTATGTCCAATAGTGGACGTCTGTTGGCTGAAATGATGATGATGATGATGATGATCAATGCTAGCGATCATCGACTGGTAAGACGTGCGTTTTAACTTACAAAAACCAATGAAAGCAGAGTCAAATACAACCACAACAAACTATCCCACTTGGACTAATCTAAAGGACAAAATAGGAGTGCACCAGACACCGCGGGAACAGGTTGCGCGGCTGCGGTCAGCACTGCAGCCAGAGCAGGTTGCACCCAATTGTCGCTCTCGGCTCCCACGGGATCATCTCTAATGTGTAGCCCTGGATCATTCGTGTTTTTTTTTTGTAAGAGACTACTGTTTTTTTGTATCTGTGATTAAGAATTTCATGCTTTTATTGATAGGTTTGAGGTTCTTACTGTTAATGAATCGGAATCATTTATTTGTTAAACATATATGTTTTACACAAGGATCGATTTGTAAAAATAAAATTAAAAAATACTGTACTTTTTTTCTAAAACTCGTATACGCTTGTACGAAATTAATTTCTTTAAGTAAACATCAGCTGAGCGAGTCTAATGACGTGTAGGTAGTTAAAACGCAACGACTGATAACTACAAAATTTTGCCGTGTACTCGTAAACTGTATAGTCTTCTATAGAAAGAACCGTATTCTATATTCTGCTTCAGAGTTCTTTCTTTCTCTTCATTTAACAGATTTTTTTTAATGTTGTGTCATGGATTTGGTAATTATTTCAAACATTGGTAAATATATGACCAAATGATATTCCTCCGCCGCATTACCAGTAACATCACGATATTATAACAATAGCTACAACATCACAATATCTGCCCCAGTATCTGTATGAGTACATAGAGTATACATTACATCATAATCATAATATTGTTGTCATAGAATTGGATTTGTATCTTCAAATGTTTTCACACGAGATGATCAGAACAAAGTGTTGGTTGCATCAGTAGGAAAGAATTGGCCAAAAGAACAGTAAATTGTCATTATTTCTAGACATTGTTGCATAGAAAAGGAGAAATAGCGATCAGGTATTCCTTCCCACTCCTTCTTTCGAATGAAAGCTATGAAGTTTATAGTTATAGTAATTTAGAAGGTCTAGGTAACTCAGGAGCAGAATTCCCTGTTGCAGTCTTTATGTCAAGAGTGAATAGCTGATTCCTTCAAGCAAACGTATTCCATCGCCGACCGCATCATCGCTTACCAAAGTAAATAGGTTTATTATATTATAAATAGTTATATTAGACAAGAAAAGTAAATAGGTATGTGTTCTGGTATGATACTAAAAAGTTAATTCAAAAAGACTATTTTATTATTGATAGGCTGTGGCTTGATCAGTATCTCACATACTTAGTATTTTCATCTTTTATTAGCACCATGTTCTTGCTGGCACACACACCCACTTATTTGTATTGCAAAAGGTTTAAACTATTACTGTGTTCGAAGTATAATTTGCTCAACATTAGATACAACTTGCTGATACTTTTACGATTTCAGCGGCTAATTATCTCAAATAGATATTTTAATCGATATCTCGTATAGTTTAGTTTTTTTTCCCTTGTCGCTTCGTACAACTTTTATAATCCTTTTCTGTACCTACCTACAACTCAATCCTCTTTAAAAACCACAGCTCCACATACCGAAGCCGTACGCGCACGATTCCCACACTCTTGTTGTTCTCAGTTGCGCGGGCGCAGGTGTGGGGAATCGATTTTACGTTTACGAGAATGTGTTACATACGATGTTCGGTTGGCTCGGTTCCGTTACCGCCTTATTTAGCTTCAGTTGCTAAATATGTTTACTTTGAGTAATGAGGTTGAGTAAGCAGTTCGGAATTAGTCGAGGAGTGGGTAAGGTAATGAAAGGAAAGAGATTGTAATCTGTATTTATTTGTATGTATTGGAGGGCCGATTTTTTTTTTATGGTAGGTAAAATCATCCAATGACATTCCCCGCCCCTAGGCGGAGCCAGAGATAGTGTCAGGCTATTACTGACTAAAAACCTACCCTGTTCCTTCTTTGCCTTTGTTCCAGGGCCCTGGTATGCACTTTCATACCTCCACAGTGCCCCAGAGTAGGCTTCGACCCTGCTGGGCCTCTACAGTTTGCTGACAACTACTTGAGGCGCGCGGGAACAGTGCGCACCGACGACTTGGGCTCAGTCCGGACTATTACCGGACGGACGGATAGCGAGCTACCCATTGCCTGCCGTCCGGAAGCTCGTGCCTATGGTGGCCGGAAATCGGAATCGGAATTACGGCGGCGACCTCCTCATTTGCTACCATTATTACTTCGCAGAAGCAGGCAACCGCCTGCCACTCCTCTTCACTCCGTACCATGGCCCGACGCGAGAGATTGCCGCCGCCGATCGCCCCCACAAGGACACGGCGATGCTCTTCCCAAGCGGGGCACAACTCTACCGTGTTGCCCTCTCGGGCTACGGGGAATTTCTGAAAAGGAAACTTGTGATCCTAAGACGCAAAGGGAAATTAAAGGAACTTAGATGGGTTTTAGTTAGTGAAACTGACATGCCCTTGCGCTCCACATAGAGCGTGGGAAGACATTGGGTGAGCTTACCTTTGTGATCTGGTTTCTGCATTTAGTCCTTGGTTCCGCATTTAATGGACTATTGTGCGTGACCTATGTCAGCCTTCATTCCAACCAGTCTTTGGATGATTTTTCAAAAAAAAAAAAACAAAAATATTAGTAGATGTATTTTTAAATAGCGTCTTTTTTATAATGTTAGGTACACATTAGGTATGGGAGAATACTGTGAACTCTGCAGACTCGCATATTATTATTTTCTTATGGAATTCATTTTTTTTATTGTAGCTACTTTTTGGTACTGTGTTGATTGACTTACATTGTTCTCTTACGTCTGTTGATATTGTTTGTGATACATTAAAAAAATCAATCTTTCAAATCAAGGAGTTTCTGCTCAAGGAGTTTCTTGCCGGTTCTTTTCTATAGGCTACGAGAAAGATCCAATGGGACCGGAAAACTTTTGACATTTTATGTGCTCATGTAGGCCTATGTGAAAATATTTTGACTTAAAATTATATTTTCTTTCTAAAGCCTTGCCTTGAATTTGTACTTTTTTGTTGTTTTGATTAATTAATATCAGTCTTTGATCAAGTAAAAATATAAAATTTAAACTTTGAGACAAATATTTTATTCTGACTAAAATAGAATTTTCCCTTTCGCTAAACATGAAACTCCGTACATTTCTCAATATTATTAAGGTTCCGCGGTAACTCTATTACACCGTTCATCCGTGCACGTGGTTCCGTACGTGACGTCCGGTTAGTGACTGCGTTTGCGCATCATCTCACTAATACACACCGATTAGGGAAGCTACCCATTCTAATTTGGACTTTAATGTATGTGTGATAGTGTTAAGTTTAGAATAAATTAATCGCAATTAAGCTATCAAAATACCAGCATGGTTTAAAGGTCCATAAAAATAGTGTTTAAAATGTGTTAATGCAGTTTTATGAAGTCGTATCGGATCGTGTTGGAAGTAGATGTTTAAAAAACGTTTTGAGAATACATTCCTTGAGCACAGTTACAGCTAAAGAGTGGACGGCTTGTAGATGGCGAGCAATGGTAACTCATCATCCACCACAAGCAAAAAGTAAGCAAAACAGTAGGGGTCCAGGAAGGCCGATGCGACCCCGGGGAATTGCTGAAAAGAAACCCGTGAACTACATCTGAGTAGTTTTAGTCAGTAAAAGTCTGACACACCCTCCTGCTTCACCTCAGAGCGGGAGAAGTCATTGGATGATCTCCCACTCAAAAGATAGGGAGTGAAAATCTCTGCCGGTCTCTGTGTTTCGTGATAACTAGGTACAACCTGGGAATATTAAAGTCAAGAGTGAATAGGTTACTTCTAAGTAAGCGTACTCCATTACCGACTACATCATCGCATACTATCTGGTGAGCCAAGTTATGCGCGGGCCTATCACTACATAGTATAAAACAAAGTCGCTTCCCGCTGTCTGTCCCTATGTATGCTTAGATCTTTAAAACTACGCAACGGATTTTGATGCGGTTTTTTTTTAAAGTTAGAGTGATTCAAGTGGAAGGTTTGTACATATGTATATGTATATACATGTATGTTTAATATATATATATATATATATATACATGTATGATATATTTAATATCACCATTGAGGGCGGGTCGCTAGTGAATCTTGAAACAGGTTGTAGCGTTTGCAGGTGAACTCTGCTTAATGGCATCATCAGGCTATTTTCTGAAATATTACTTACTAGCTTTTGCTCGCGATTTCATCGTGTGAATGTCGGCGGTTATTGCGGACGCGAAGTCGAAGTTAAAGCCGAATAAAGGTAGCTTATGCCCTTGTTTGGGGTTTACTTTGTATCAAATTTCACCAAAGAGTAATATATAGACACACACATCAACACACACGTTTATAATATTAGTCTAGTTCACATATAAAATATTAGTCTAGTATGGATTATTATAATACTTCATCATTCTGTCAGACACGAAGGAATTCTCATACAAAACCACGATATCTTAAGGTTACGATAATAAACTGCTAAAGCCCGTTAATTCCCTAATTAGTCAAACCACGGAAGACAGACACACGACTACTAATTATTATTATAATATTTCTTTATAAACTGACTAACATCTTCCTCCACATCTACGGAAACGGCAAAGCGTGACCAATTTGATAAAATACCATCTTTCACAAGGGAGGGCGCGGGGGGGGGTAAGCAAGCTGAGATTCCGACACAAACGTCAATTACTTTAAAAATTATGAAGAATCCGATGCATGAAATAGCTTCAAATAACCCAAATAACCCCAAAATAGACGCCATTTTGTGACAGGGGCGTTAAACGAAGTTAATATAGTGATTGAACGTGACTGCGCCCGCGCAAGCGGCTGCGTATGAAATATTACGAGTTTATTGTTTCCTGTGCTTCCGCTAGAGGGTGTGAAGGGTGACTAGGCTTTAAATTCAGTCCGGTTATTTATGTTACTGCATTTTTATTTTGAGGGGTTGATTTGCAAGTGGGGAGGTAGTGACTCACTAAATAAGGAATTTAGAGAGACATTTTCGCTTAGTTTCTCATATTAGAAAATTTGAACTAAGATGTCACTGTGCCCTTTTCTCTTTACCAAGGTAAAACCTTTAAACACACGATTCAAGACCAAACTCCACATAAGTTTAAATACACTGTGGAAAGCAGTTGTCTTATGTTACTTGGCATAATTTCTTCTTCAATTCCGTCCTTTCAGAAACCAATGGATACATTATGTAAAGAATGATAATTCTTTACATAATTTATATATTTTTATCTTCTTTCTATAGAGTAAGTAATCGTAAGAATGGTTATAGCACATGGTAGACATATAATTCGTACCTATAAGCACAAAACGTTTAGGGAACACATTCATTGTGCGTACAGCTTAGGAGTGGAATTCAATTTCTGTGATTCCTGATATGTACAAACTGTTAAGTTAAGAGATATCTAGGTAAGCGTGCTCCAATGTCGACCACATCGAGCTTACCATCACGTGAAATAGTGGCCAAATCTCATATCTTCCAAATTAGAATAATCCTGTACCTTTCAGAACAGCTTTTTTTAGTGAGTGTTGAATAAAACTCCCTATTGTATTTAATGGCTCACCATCACAGTGACAGATAAATTCACACATCCTCTAACATCGACTACCTGATGTCCACTGACAGGTGTCAAACACCTAATGTTACTATGCTTGAGACTATCCACATAGCCATACACTAACATAACACGTGTTCGGAATTGCGATATTATCACTATTAGCGCGCCAACAGTCGTTCCAAATTACCATAAACGCGACGCAGTAACAGCACTGACATCGTAAAATGCGGGGATAAAGCACAGCCATCTTAACAAATCCTATCAAAGTCCTAAATATGTATGAATCGCATGTCCACCTTAGTCCTAGCCTGTCCAGGTGGCGTTTCAAGAGTTTCGCGGTGCGCACGCGCTTCTATTTTCAGAGCAATTAGGAAAGCGCGGATTCCACCGGTTCAAATTTCAAACGCGTTCGTATTTCAATATCGAACATTTTAACGGTCTTTGGCGTTTTATGTTTTTTAATGTTTTCATGTGACGCTTGTTTTTCACATCACATTTTGGACGTCAAGGATATGGCGGTTCATCTATTTTGTGGCGTCGTGGAATTGGACTGGGTTGACCGAAAACACGAGTTCTATGAAGACTTAGATTGGGTGGGAAGTTTTTGGGCGCGAGTGAAGTTCAGTGGCTGTTTTTTAATTATTCGCAAATTGATTGCTATTGGACATTGTGATGTAAAATTGGTGTCATTTTGTATCTCAGGTGTCTGCGCTACTGGACTATTGTCCAGTGGAATCATTAAAACTGGTGTGATCTTGGTAAAATAGGGCTGGCAATTTTATTGTACTCTTAGTGTTTGTTGACTACCACAGCGAAGTTTGCCAAGAAATTTGACTCGATACTAGTATATTTGCTGTCAAATACTGTTTAATATGCAGATTAGAATGTCTACATCCATATAAGTCGAAATTGCATTAGGACTTTTAAATTCAATTTTTGTTATTATTATTATTTACTAAGTACCTATTTATACTAAACCTATGTACGTTCACAGGGGTCAAAAGTGCAGTTGCACTCTAACAATGCTAAACTGTCTAAAATTTCCTTGTAGTAGAAGTCCAGTGTGCTACAACTAGTTTATTCAATATTTTAGATTATATAGCTCTGCTTAGCTTGGGACTAGACGGCGTTGTGGGATAGTTGTGGAATATTATATTATATGCTACAAACTAAATGGGTAATGATCCATTGACCCTCTTTTACAAAGAAATTTTAGGAACTTTAGTGTCGGTAGAGTGCAACTGCACTTTTGAGTACTGACTGTACATCCATATTATAATGTGAAAAAACTGTTCACACAAAGACATTGTAAGATTTAGTATTAAAAACAAAAAATAAATAGTTGGGTGGACCATGAATTTGCGTTACGCTGAAATGTTACTGGCCTGGCTTTATAGGAAGTGTTTATGACGAATCTAGCTTACACAGGTTTTATTGATACTAAACTTCGGTTAACTGCACCTAATTATAGACAAAAAATCGATCGTCATTGTCATAAATCGTTTTTGCTGGCGTGTTGGGCTGCACTGTGTACGAATAATAGCCGATCACGGCGGCTTTTAAAAGTAAACATCAGCGAATTATGTTTTTTTTTTATCGTTTCCCTTGACCAGTTTTACGGAGAAAATTATAAAAAGATTAAAAATATAATTTAAATACCGTTATTCAGCAGCTCGTAATAGACTTACGCCTAGTCTAAATATGTAGTCGAAGAGCTAAGTTCAGAAGGCTAACTTCTAAGGGCTGATTTCATCATTCAATATAAAAACTTAGTTCAACTAAACTGAGCTCAGCGTAATCTAGTTTAAAGAACCGTGTGGTAAACATGGGGGACAACAAAAGAATTGAAACTGAGTTTAGCGTAAACTAGGTTCTATTCATAGCGGTGAAACGCAAAATGAAGCTATAAACTCGATTAGGCGCTCAAACTGCGTTTTGTTTTATATAATCGCGATTAGTTTGTTGGTGAATTTGGCCCTAAGTTGATTTATTTCACCGAGATACACAAACACAAGATGATTGATGACATATTTTCTATTAGTAGTAGGTATGGTCTTTTGAGAGGTAACGGGGCCCCTTCTACGTGCTGATGTTGATCACCGGGGTGGTTTTAATGAGGTAAAAATCCCACACTCACCAGACTTATCCCCAAAGTCCGGGCGCCTTTTGAAGGTTTCCCAACAAAAAAAAAAGTCTTAATTTTCACGATTTGTACATTTAGCCGGGTTCAAGTTTAGAAAATATTTTAGTGTTTAAGACCCGGTTCTACTCATTTTGACCTTTTTTAAACCTATGGAAATCCATAAATATGAAAGAAACCATGAAAATTTATTTTATTAAAATTGACTATATGGCCAAGGGCTTGGCAAAAATGAAAACACGATATAAATTAGTTGGCTCGATAAAAAGAAATCGCGAATCTGGCTCTAATTTACGATTTCAAACGTACTTACGAGTATCTACGAGATTACGTTACGGAACTATTTGAAAATTACAAAAAAAACACTTGTTATTTAAAAGCGCTTCGCAAGAACAAAAATCTTGAATAGTTGTTGTTTTTTTTTTATATTAAAATAAAACCGCTGTTTTTGGGCCGCGAAGACGACATAATCCCGAGCGAAGTTCATACAAAAAAACAGTGACCAGAACCGGCCCTTAAGTGAAAATCAATACGGTCATTTTGATTCCCATAGAATACGTGTATGTAACACATTCTTATGTATTTGTAGTATTTACCAGACCAACAGGCTTGTCGTCTGTTGGTGACATCACCTGAATCGAACCCACGACCTCCGGCAGAGCTGGTCGTGGGTTCGATTCCCACAAACCTCCAACCGGGTGTTGTGTCTGGTCTTGTCAACTACCTGATAGTAGATGACTAAGTCTTCAGACTTAGAGCTAGTCTCTATTTAAAGCCTATTCCTTATTTCTAGACTTTTATCCACTCCTCATAAATTAATAACGAAACCAGAACACATTGAAAAATACATGTACCAATGTTTACGTAAGCTTGAGGGGGGGAGGGGTTGTAGAGAGCTTTGCTTACTTTTTTGACGAGGTAGAGAAGGGGGGAGTTAATATTTGCAAAAAATCTGCTTATGTAATACTTAAACACAAAATTCCCTCTTACTCCTCTTACTTTAAATCGCTAGTGCCGCCCGTCGCCCTTTTTCGCGTCGTCGCCACAACGCAACTTTCAGCGTTTATTGTCGTATCCTACAGGCATAACCAGTTTCTCCAGATTTTTGAGTGTGGATAGACGTTTCTCTGCCATGGATCGTATTATGCTTATTTGTTATTAAAAAGACATTACTCTATTTTAAATAAACGACAAAGAAGATACTAGTTATATCCATTTAACAAAGTTATGGTATTTGTGCACACCGCAAAATTCTGCATTGTGGCGGGCGGGACTGCTGATTTTAGCGCAACGCAGTTGTGTTTCGGCCCTTAATCGCGCGCAAAACTCAGATAATCGCAAAGCAGGATTTTGTATTTTAGTTCTTATGTGAATTTACAGATGTCGCTACGTCGCTGTCCATTTGGCTTTTAAAGGATTGGTATTTCTGTATTCCTCTCATAGTAAATGTATGTGTATACGAGTTACAATAAACATGGTTATTATGGCGACAAGTTCACCTTGACACGTGGCGTCGCTCGCGCAGATGTTTGTAAAATAAAAATAATTTATTGTAAGAAAGTTCGCTCGTGCCAATTATTGTGTCACCTTGGGCTTAACAATCTGGTACACGCTTATACGGGCTGGCGGTAATTAATAGCATAGAGCTGTACTCGAAGGTAGTATTGGATAAACAATTTTTCAGATATTTTTTCGGAAACTAAAATTCTATTCTATTAATTATACATGACTATCCTTGTGCCAGCGAAGCGGTACGTACCTTTGAACCCCTGTTTTGGAAATTTTTGAAAATCCTTTCTTAGCCCATGCCTTCGTAAATTTTATTTGTAAATAAACGGGGATTGAAGCGCGAGTCATTTAATAAATTGTTTCGCACTTGTGTGAAAAACAGTAAATTACGTTCCTAAAAGGGATAGGGAAAAAAGCAGGTTGTCGAGTAAGTGTATTGAAAAATAACTACTTGCATATCTGATTTCAGTGCAATCCGTTCTGTACCTCTACTATGAGTTTTAAGCAATAGTATTCGTCGCTACTCGATATCGACGCCGTAAATATTTTGTATGGCAAATTTTGGTTCTGCAAGTGACCGCTAGAGGCGTTGCAAAATTTGCCATACAAAATATTTACGGCGTCGATATCGAGTAGCGACGAATACTATTGCTTAAAACTCATGGTAGAGGTACTGTTGTTTAAGCTGTATGTTGATACTGTTAATCGATCAGTCACTTCAGTCAGTCAGTAACAGACGTAACAGTTGCTTTTTAAATAGATAACTAGCTTTTGCCCGCGGCTTCGTTCCCGCTCTACCCTACTCTGCTTTACAATTAATAAGCAGGTTTTTTTTTTACTTAACGGGGTAAAAATTCATATGTCCTTCTTCTGGTTCTAAGCTGCCATCCCATCAATTTTCAGGTAAATCGGTTCAGCCGTTCTTGAATTATAAATAGTGTAACTAACACGACTTGTTTTTATATATACGAGTATATAGATTAAGTTTTGGGATTATTGGGACATTTCGAGAGTAACAAGAATCGAAAGTGTAACGTATCTAAGTAGAGACAACAATCTTTCAGCATGAAGGAGCGCTTCGTCAGACAAGATCAGAGCTGGTAAGACTAGCAGTTCCCATCCATTACAATTAATAGCCAACTTCACTGATTGTTGGGCATTATTTTTGAAGATGAGAAATCATTCAATAACTTCATCTACTCTGGAGTGGTGTGAGAAGGCGTGTCAGACTTTTGCTGACTAAAACCCACCTGTGTCTCTCAATTGCCGTTCTAAAGCCACAGTTACTTTTTCAAACGTTCCCGCAGTCCGCTGGGCATAGACCCTGTTTCTTGTGCCAAAATGAATGGTCCTGTCAAGTCCTGTGCCAATCTAAGATCGCTTAACTTTGAATAAATCAATAATAATGCTTGAATACTACAATTATTATTCAAGCATTGTCGTGGATACGTGAAAGAGGAACAGGAGCATGTAAGGAAGGTGCTGGAACATGAATCTAATGACAGCTGATAGTTGGTCCCCTCTGAGCATAGGCGTCCTCCAATCAATATCAAAATAGCCGGTCGGGTTTCCCCGGAAATAAAGGGGGTCACTAATTTAAAGTAACGCCCTTTAGGGTCAGGGTCTTGTTGTCTGGGTATAAAAAGTCTTACACTCCTACTTGATCCTCTACGAGATAGAGGAGTTATTTGATGTTTTCCCACATAAGCAAAAAATTTGAAAGAAAAAATGAGCAGGTTTAAAATAAAAGTGATGATAGCTGTAGGATTTTTATGCTTGTCTTGGTTACCAGGTTTTAGAGATGACAACCTTAATCAAGGATTCCCGTGACCTTACTACGAGTGTGTTCGATCGTTCACCGTGTGCACCTACCCATCTCCACAAGTTTGAAAACTGCCTTGATAAAAGTCATAAGAGCTTGACAATAATAATCATCGTCATCATTTCAGCTGAAAGACGACAACTGTTGGACATTAGCCGCCCCAAACGATGCCACAATGAATGGTCCTGTGCGTCTCGCATCCATTGCATTTCCGCGATTCTCACCAGGTCATCGGTCCACCTTCCAACAATGCTGCGTCGTCCAGTACGTGGTCGTCACTCCAGAACCTTACAGCCCCATCGAGCATTTGTTCTACGAGCAATGTGCCCTGCCCACTGCAACTTTATTTTGGCGATTCTTCGAGCTATGTCGGCGTGTTTGGTTCTTCTGCGGATATCTTCATTCCTGATGCGATCACGCAAGGAAACAAAATAACAATAACAATATAATGTTCCATTCAAATTACTAACTGGTTAAAAGCCAGCCACTCTGTTCAAGATCCCTTAGCACGTAGAGTAAATATTGCCAATTTGGGTGCGTTGAACCCGTCCAGCGCACCACATTCCCTTCGCAATGGTTTATATCAAAGGTAAAGTGCGGAATTTATTTGTTATATTTGCAAGTAAGTATATAGACCTACTCGTATTAAGGTGGAGAGAAGGCCAAAGCTAGGTTAGGTATTTTTTTATGTTAGGTAAAATCATCCAATGACAAATCCCGCCCTTGGGTGGGGCGGGAGGTAGTGTCAGACTCTTACTGACTAAAAACCTACCCTGTTCCATTCATTGAATTTGTCCCAGGGCCCCGGGTGACATTTTCACATAATCTTTGGCCCCAGTAGGCTTCGGCCCTGCTGGGCCCCGACAGTTTGCTAACAACTCCTTGAGGCGCGCGGGAACAGTGCGCGCCATAGACGACTTGAGCTCGGACCGGTCTGTTACCGGACGGACGGACAGCGAGCCACCCAAAGCCCGCCGTCCGCGAGCCCGCGTCTACGGTGGCTGGAAATCGGGATCGGAATCCCGGCGGCGGCGGCGGCGTGTGCGCCATTGCCTAATGCGGTCGGCTTCCTCCTTTGCTAGCAAAAGCTAGGTTAGGTAGTACCAGTACATTAATATTCAATGAATAGATCGAAGACAGTGAGTCATGTAACAAGATCGGGCCGATCAGTTACTGTAAGCAGTGTAAGTTACTGTGGGATCAGATATATGGATATAATAAAAAGGCTACTTGCTTGTTTTACATTCTTATGAACCACTCGGGTCTGTCGACCTGTAAGTGGTCTTAAAATCTATTAGACTACCTAAATTCTGTACTAACTTTTGCCAGCCGCCTTAGGGGTGGAGTTACGTAAAATCCGTTCTTAGTATTTCATTTGCAAACAAATCGAAAGACAGAAACAAAACTAAGCATCCGCACTTTTTATTCTGTATCAATGTACGGTTCTTGTAGGTTACGTCACGGAAAAAACTAACTTTAATAGATAGTACATTACACTAAAACGACAAAAGAACTCTTGATTTATTAAAACTTTGTGGGTATGCATTGGCAGTATTACCCTAGAGCGTGGCAATACCGCAGTCTTTTGGGTACATTTAACAATCGATAGGGATGCGGAGGATTTTTCGGCGTCAGATATTCGATTGTTTTTAGTTAGTCCTAGCTAAACTATAGCTATATGATGGAGAAACAAAAACCAATTAAAATAGTATAAACCCTGGCATACGCCTACAAATAAGTAACCGACGGAACTATTCCTGTATCCCAGGAATTCCTGACTCCTTGCTGAGCAATAGCTTCAGGATGTTTTGCTCCACTAAGCTAAAAGTGCATTTCCCTAAACCTAACAGTTTATTAGAGTTCGATTGTTTTGCTAACGCTTCCCGTTGTGCCGAGGTAGTACCGTAGTACTAACCAATTAGTGTACTGAGGTGGTTTGTATCGCCTACGCAAGGTTGGATTTTTTTCGCTTTCTTGTTTAATTAATTTAGTAAGAGTGTTTTGGTGTATATTGAAGTTTATTCTATTTTATTCCATACATGCTGGTAATAATACATTTTTATATAAGTGCAGAAAGTTTCATTGCAACCGAGGCGGAATTCGCACGAGCCGTAGGTGAGTGATCATGGAGCCGAGGGCTGCAGTGACTTTGCACGTGTTTCAAACTACGTCTTTCAATACACGCGCAATTCGTGGGGGTTGACCCGCACCTCATGGGGGTCGATACGCACCTGTTACGATAAACAATTTTATTATAACAACTCCCGGGACGGACGGACGCAATGCAATGCAATGGACGGGTTTCCGCACTAGTGCGGAAAACCGTCCATTGCGTGCCTAAACGCAGTGGAATAAGAGCGGGTTTTCGAGTAAGTGTATTGAAAAATAAATGTCACAATAGTTGTTTACTTTTCATAAATAACGACTATAGGTTTTAACCATTTATGTTCTATAATACCGAGAAAAAATTATTTACTATCCGATTTTTGTTCTTGAGCACCTCTTACACAAGCTGTTGTAGGAGTTTCCACTTATAGACCAGTAATTTTTACTTTACGGAAATACATTTCCTTAGTTTTTTTCTAAGACTACACATAGATACCTAGCTTCTACCGCTTTGTTCGCGGGAATGTTGGTTATTGCGGACGCGAAGTCGAAGACGGTTAAAATTAATCATGTCCATCTTTGCAGTTCAAACTTCCTCCGTACTAAATTTCATGAAAACAGGTTCAATAGTTTAACCGTGAAAACGTAACAGACAGACACATAAAGTCACTTTCTTATTTATTAAAAAAAAATATCCAATGACATCTCCGCGCCCTTGGGCGGGGCGGGAGTAGTAGTACCTAGTGTCAGAATTTTACTGACTATAAACCCAATCCTGTTCCTTCGTTGCCTTTCATACCGGGGCCGAACTTTCAGAAAACGATCCTTGGCCCCAGTAGAGTTCGACCCAGCTGGGTCCTACGGTTTGCTGACAACTCCTTGAGGCGCGCGTGGAACAATATGCGCCGTCGACAAATTTTGCTAGGTCCAGACGATAATATTAGTATGGCGTATTGAAATGGTTTACGCCACACTTTTTGATAATTTCTATTGAGCATAGACCACGAAACGAATAAAAACAAAATACATATCAGACGCACTAAACCAGCATCAATAAGATACAAAGGTTCTTCGACTAATAGGCGTAGGTGTAATCGGCGCCATAAATACACTATTAAAACCCCATGTAGGCGTGACCTATTTATTTACAGCAACCATTGCTGGTTCTGTACCACGAAACTTCATACAACAGCTGTGTTAAGCGCCAATGTACGATAAACATTTGTTTATGATCGTGGGCGGTGGAAAGCCCTTAGACTGATTGATAAGCGATAATTATGAGTACATGATTTGTCTTTTGTTTTTCTTATCTTATGATGAAACAAAGGAAGGTGGGCAGATAGGGTTATGATACCGTTAGCAGCGTTTATGTACTTACAAGGAGATCCGAATTCAAAAGTAAAGATATAATAAAAGTAGGTATAAGTAAAGTAAGCATAGAGATTGTCATTTTTTTTTTCATTATTGAAAATATTTATTCCACCAGCTATAAACAATACCCAAAACAGAAAAAGGTTTCGAATATTGGAGATTTAAACACAAGGTGTCCTACAAGGTGAACCGATGACCTGGTACAAATTGCGGGAATCCGATGGATGGGAGACGCACATGACCGAGCATTGCGGTGACATTTGTGGGAGACCTATGTCCAACAGTGGACGTCTTTCGTCTGAAATGATGATGATGATGTCTGTCCGGACTAAGCGCTTCGCCTCGTCCTTTATAACGCGTACATCGAAGGCCTGGAAAATTTTGCCTGCTGCGGTCTTTCCGACCGATTATAATTCAGGTGTTTTCAAGGCTAGAGCGTATAGGCTCAGTGTGCTTTACCATCAATGAGTGCATCACTGCTTGCCATCGGGCGGGGGCCATTAAAAAAAAAAAAGTTCTCACCAACTTCAAAAATTTATCATATTTTCGTGCTTGTTTTCTATTTTATTTATTTTGTTCTTCAAGTTCTAACTATGTTTTTGTCAAATGAGTTTTTCTTGCGTTAAAAACAAGCAATATACTAACGTCTGACGTAAATGAGAGAAAAAAAAACACATAAAATTATGATGACTTCAGCGTCAAACAATACCACTGTAAATAAGAGGTTTTTTATGTTCTTTACGTTTTTATGAGTAGGTATTTTTTATTATTTATTTATTACCTTTGTGCTCTTTGTCTTCAGAAAGTTTCAGTTTCTTTTGTTCTCTCGAGAAAATCGTGTCCCTAATAGTAAAATGGGTAGGTATGGGTAAAGAAGGCCATTTACTTTGGAGCTAAAACTTCATAATTACCCTACTATTACCATGATCTAAGTGCGTAGTACGAGTTCACGATCGACACGTTTATGACGACCAGCGCTTCGATTGGCCTGCTCCAAGCTGTCAACCAATCAGAGCCAAACGCGGTAAATGTTTTGATCACGTTAACGCTTGGATTAAATCAAAACAGCGGAAGATAAGTGACTCACCTCTAGCGCGTGGACCGCTGAAATCAGTCCTGTCGCCTAATTGCGGCTAATGCGATTTCGCTCTCACGACTAGACCGGCTTTTACCTCTGTCCTGTCCCAGGTTTGCGACTGTTATGTCTGATCATAGATGTGTGAGTTTCGAGTCCAGGTTCCCTTATAATAAATCAATGCGTTAACATAAAAGAAACTCGCCCTTAGCGGCTTAGCGCACTGGAAGAAGGGATTACTGACACATATTCTTCACTCTTATTAGATAATTATTACTAAATAATTAACATCTACAAATAAATAGTTGTACCGACCTATCATAATTTAAATAATACCGGTATATAATCAAAGATAATACCATTGTTTGCGTAATCTTTAAGAAAGAATCTTTTCTGTAGAAAATGAGGAAAATTCGTCTTGTTACCTATTTTATTACTTTATCAACTTACAAATAAAACGAACGAGCATATAAGATCAAAATCCTTGAGAATTAATTGTCTAAGATCAGATCAGTTCAGGAAAATCTGTCAGTTTTACAACAATTCAATGACAGTCCGCCATTGTGGGCGCCATCTTGGAAGTTACGATACTATCGCACATGCGCAGTGGCGCGGAGGATCCGATCGTGTGATTAATTAATTGTTATTTAAGTAATTTTAATTATGTTCTTTAATTTCCTTGCTAGATATTACACTGTTACGTTTATAGTGCTGTAATTTTGCGTTACGCACTTGTGAATTTACTAATGTTTTTTTTTGGATTACGATTTATGTAAGTACATCAGTTTCAGTATTGATTGACATGTAAAATTGTTCAGGTTGACGTTTCATTTAAATCACTTTCTGTTTCTGTTTACTTAGTTATCGATTTATTGCCAATCACTGTTCTAGTACGTAAGCATTACGTTCTAGGAAAATACCAAAGTTTCAATAGGCTGACCTGATTTTTGTCAGTTTCGGGATCAGTCAAATTGTTATGACAGTTTTTTCTTTGACCTCCTTAAAATTAGCAGTAAGCTACCATTCAATCAATCTTCCTCTTTACCAAATAAATTAGGGTTGACTTGCTGTATAACCGATTCAGATCTGGTACCAGAGGCCCTACCCAACCACGAGTTCTTAACGCGATCCAATTGTCGACTTAACTGGCCTATTAAAGGGATGGAGCTATATAGGGTGTATGGCTCCATCTATCCGTTGAGGTCCTTAGTAGTCCTGAGTTGAGCTACACGAATACTGACAAATACTTGCACTGACTGGACAGGTCTACTTAGAACTGTATGGTTCTTACTTCAAAAGACCATCTCAGAAAAATCTGCATGGTGTTCAATATTTAATACTTTGATCATTACATGTTTGCTGTATGGACTTTAAAAGAGACTTTGACTACTGAGTTTGTTTCGGTGTTTCGTCTCAGGGTAGTCAGCTAGGAAACTCGGGCTTTATCTAGTTTATAGTGACGAAGAAAAAATTGACGTGTAAACGTGTTTTTAAGAAGCTATTTGCAAAATAAATATCATTTACTTATCATTTTACGCCTCTTTTTTGCTAGCACGCCTGAAATTTTAACGCGTAAGGCCCCTGTATCTAGCTATCAACTTCTGTGTTCCTGATATCGTAGTAATAAGACATAAACAACAAGATGCTGGTCCTCGTCACAGCACAGCGGCCGCCACGCCTCTTCACGCGGACTGCACACTGTAATGATGACTGTGCTACCATGAAACTACGTAAAGCTAGAGTACTGAGAACCTATAATGAGTTATTGTCTTGAATACATTTCGTAAAATTTTTGTGTTGTTTTAGAAAATAATTTTCAATTAATATCACAATTGTTGAGGTTTGCTCCCAGTTTACGGAATGGTCATTATACTAATTTAAATAGGTGAAAATTTGTTTGTCGGTAGGTATGTGTACATGATGGTTACATTCTGCAGAACGGATTTGAATGGAATATGGTAAACAGGTAGACCATGCCCAGGAATAGCTAATAGGATATTTATTTATTCCGTAAGTTAACTTTAACTACTTTTTATTCCAAGAGTATATTCTATTGGGATCATTTTTAACTTATATGTGGGTGAAGCATTTAGTAGAAGTTAGTGTAATAATAATAGTCGGTAGCTAAATTAGCTTGTAACAATTTTACCCTAAGGGTATAACGACATTCAATCATTTTTTCAAGGGCAACAAGGCTGGCCTTACCGCAGTCATGACGAAAGTCCCCTCTTTGAGGAATGGACGGAGAGGCGCCCGTTGTCCGACGTGCTTAGTAAAGCCCATGCAAGCTAGGACCACAGGGAATTGGTCTTAGAACGCGAAGGGAACCTGAAGGACGCTGGTGTGATTTTAGTCGGCAAAAGTCTGACACGCCCTCCACTCTAGAGCGGGAGAAGTGATTGGATGATCTCGCCCTCCCAAAAAAAAGGTCATGAAGGTAATCGTCTTAACACTTCGATCCACAACTACCCAACTTGTTCATACAAAAGTAGACTCTAAACATCGGAATTAAGGCCTATAGTGGCGTGGATGTGAGAGGACACCGGTGTCCTCTGAGCTAGGACAGATTAATACTCTTCCACCTTGTAAAATTCTCGATGGAATTCACCATAATTCACAACCTTGTGAGTTTATATAGTAACGCATAAAATTGTACCTGGGTATAACGACATGCGATGCGTGTTATGCTACCTACCGCGAAATTACCCGCAGTTTACCGCAGAACGAAGTTCAAGGAAACCGCTGTCATCAGCCACGACACGTGATGGAGACAAAGGACAAAGTTGCAGCTATATTATGAAGACAATATAGATGAAGACACAAAACGGTGGTTGTATGATGTTGATGTTGTAGTCATAAACTGAGATGTTAAAAAGGCAAGATACTAATAAAAAATATACATTTTGAGGATTGAAATCATAGAAAGCCTAATTATGACAGGATTACGACCCATCCTAATAAACTGGTAACAAACTTGAAGAAAACTAAAGAACCAAAAACGACGAGCTCGCAAGACTTGATAATGTGACAGCTGAGCATATCATAAAACGGATTGATGTAGATCTAGACACGGCAAAATTTTGATCGTTTTAATCCCGTAGACGACCCTCCACGGGATTAAAACGATCAACATCCGGTAGACTGCAGCAACTTTATTTTTTAATTTTATCTTTACAAATCGATAGTGTTTCATGTACCGGATCGACCCTCCACGGGATTAAAACGACCAAAATTTAACCGTGTACTTACCTACATCTGATAAATAATGGGCGCATATCAAACATGACAAAATTGTATTGTTCACAAGAGATGTTGAATGTCAATAAGTGGATAAATTGCAACAGAAAGACAAAAAAAAAATTCAACGGTGTGTTTTGTAAAATCAATTTTCGGTAGCAATTTTTTACGCACTGATAATGATCATGATCGCCAGCTACAAATTTATTCTACGTAATCGAATAATACACTGTAGGCTGTTCCTTTATTGTTACAATATCAATCAAGATCTTATTAACACGCAAAATAAAGGTGGAAAGATTTCCTTCCTGCTCTGAAACCGATATGCGTACTGTTTTTATGTAAAATATTATCTAATTGTGAATACGGTAGCAATGTTTTTATAGAAAACTTTCTCACTGTTTCATTAGCGATAAATTCGTTATGAATAGGAATTTACTTTCAAACACCCGTAGTTTTTGTGATTATGAAACTACATATTTACTTCCATAAGTAAGTATCAAGATTCGCGTGTCGAAGTTAAGTAACCCACCATCATCTTCATGCCCTAGTCCCATATTACTTGTGGTCGGTATCAAACGTTTTTTTTCCCTTCCATCCTGTCCTATCAGCTGTCACGCTATAACTGCCTCCCTTTCTTTCATATCATTTCTCATAATCTATCCATCGTTTCTTGACCTCCCTCTCCTTGGCTATTAATCCTCATGGATAATCATATACGGTTTTAGTAACTTGCGTTACATCCCTCCTCTTCACACGACCATATCAAGACAAACGATTCCTTTCAATGTTTTAGCTACTGCCAGTTTCTAACTTTCTTTCTTGAAGTTAAATAAATTATTAAGGATGATAGACAGCCCATAGAAACTGACCACTACCATAAACTATATTTTATCAACACTTCAACAGTCATCATCATTTCAGCCGAAAGCCGTCCATTGTTGGACATAGGCCTCCTCCAACTGTCGCCATAACGACCAGTCCTGTGCGTCTTGCATCCATAGAATTCCCACGGCTCTCACTAGGTCATCGGTCCACATTGTGTGTGTCCATCAGCAGTACCATAATCATTTAATTATAAATTACGCTTGTAGATTACAACGAAGGTGTACAATGCAGGGCAACTGTGGAAATAAAGGTGGGTTTTAATTAGCTAAGTCTGACACTTCAAAGGGAGAAGTTATTTGGTAATTTCACCCCCAAAACCCAAAGAATAGAATAGAACTTTATTGTATACCAAAGAAGTTACACAAATTCCAAACAACCTTGATGAAAATGATGATGATGAATAAAAGATATGAAGTTAATCCTTCGCTATATTTCGGACTCCAATATTTAAAGTTAGTAAAAGGAATCAAACAGGAGATGGTTAAGGAAACAACACCTGTTCAACCATACAAAATAACCCAGAATATTAATATTTATAGACAGCCGCCATCGATTCCCACCGATAGTTCACACTGGCCACTATTTAATACAAATTACTTCCTTGGCCCGTCTTTAGCTCGGTTTAGCTCACCAATCACGATTCTACGAGCATTTCCCTTTCCGAAATGTAAGGCCGATGACACGGGATGCGTATTGGTGGGAATTTATTAATACTTATGCAATGCGACCACGATAGATTAGTAAATAAGAGTGCTAGAGTAACTCACTAATATCTAATCATAAATATAAGTCTGTACGTATTTTGGGGTGTTTACAATCCAACACGTTTCGACATCACTTAATAAACTGCTCAGAACCGAAATGCGCATGCTTCACTGGTCAGCAGGAGTCACAGTACTAGTCAAAATCGGTAATGAGTCATAAGAGAACGTTTTAAAGTTGCTCCGATATCCGAAAGAGTCAAAGAGAAGCGTTTGCGGTGGTATGGTCACGTGCAAAGACGCCCAGATGATCATATGGTAAAGAACTTGCCTACGACGAAGCGCGTGCTTGGAAGACCACCCTCCACTTGGCTGATGACGGTTCAAAGAGACCTTAAAGAAGCTCATCTCGACACTGAAATGGCACAAAATCGTGCACAATGGAAAATGAAGACAAGGAGGGCCGACCCCAACTGGGACAATTAATGTCTAGATAGAAGAAGAATAGGTAACGAATTGGATGAAATATCGAATGCGCCTCAATTAGGACATTTAATTATTGTTATCCATTAGTAACTTCATTCCCGTGAGACAACTTTCCTTATTAGCGCGGGCGAAGCCACTGGAAAAAGCTAGTAATAACATATCATAGTATCATTCTTAGAAGATTCGCTCACCGTGTGAATGAAATACTTTGGCGCCATACAAGTCATAAGAATGAACGTGTTCTGGGATATATTGATTCACAGAAATTCATTCAGTCGCTAGCACGAGCGCAGTGTGGGATACAAATACAATACATACGGGAAACCTCTCGCACTACGCGAATCGATTTGTAATCGATACCTCGATAGGAAAGGTGTAGTTTTTATTTGAGATGGATAGATTTGGTCTGGCAAAGCAATTTCATGAGGACCTCATGAAATTAACGTATATAGGGACAGGTGGTCTCATTTTTTATTGGGACACTCAGGTCACTCAGTCTTATTTTCCATTTTTAATATTTCGTCATATACCTTGCTACACTATTTCGCGAACTAATTAAACAATGACAATGCTACCGTACTCATCTATTTGTCGATATAATCGTGTTGGACTGTTACATCATCTTCGTGCTTCCTCGCAGAGGCGCGTAATCGATTCACTGCGATATAATCCGAATCACGGTGAAATTGAGCATTGTAGCTCTCTGGATTAGTCATGCGTGCCTTTTGTGAGTCCACTACACCTCACTCCTTCACGGTGACAAGAGACAGGACCGTGTGCTACGGTAAGAGATAAGGACCGTGTGCTACGGTATTGATGTCATTTTTTTTTGGCATCTATCTCACCTGATGGAAAGCAACGATGCGGTGGTCGATGAATCGCGCTTACCTAGAAGTAACCTATTCGCTCTTGACTTAAAGATTCCCTGGTTGTAGCCCTTAGGAAACACAGACTCTGGTAGAGAATTCCACTCTTTAGCTGTATCCACAATTAATGTGTTTCCAAAGCGTTTTGGGAACACACTAAATCATAAATATAATAAATGATATGATGAATTTATATAAAGGTCTCATAGGTCTTAACAGGCATATGCCTGTTATAATATATTATAAGTATAATATGCTTAGGAGTGGGAAAATCTTCAAGCAGACAATCCTGTTAAGATATTCTTTGAAATAGAAAGGTTAATTAATCGATGACCGATCTGGTGAGGTAGAGGACAAAAAGATTGCCCTCATGATGATGAGCACCTTATCTGTGAACCGCTTTTCAACATGAGACCTTTCATAGTAAGCTGGAGTCATCGTTATTTGGGGTCGGCATGCTACGTTTTTTTCTTCTATTTTGTCCTATCCCCGTCACTATCACTTCTCACAAAATCCATCCATCTTTTTTTCAGCATCTCTCTCCCTCTCCATTTATTCACGTGTATACTTGTGTATGCTCCTAAAGATGAAGATTTAGGACTTAATACAGGAACAGTGGGCTGGTGAGGGAACACTAAAAGTAACCTAAGACAAGGAAGAAGATATTATAACGATCTATGAATAGACAGTACTTTATCATGCTGATTATATGAGTCAACATTATAAGAGGGAAATGGTTCATTGTGGTTCGCAGCTCGTAATCGTGAGTAACATTGTAGGATGGTTTTCTAGAGCCATTACAATGTAGTACCTGGCTTGGGCTGCCAGCTACTGAGCTGGGTAAGCCAAATTATGTATTTTTAACCGACTTCGAAAAAAGGAGGAGGTTCTATGTTCGGCTGTATGTATTTTTTTTTTTTTTTTTTTTATGTATGTTCACCGATATCTCGGTCAATTGTGGACCGATTTCGATAATTTTTATTTTTATTGAAAGATTATACTTCCGAATTGGTCCCATAAAAATATCTTTTTGATCTGATGATAAACTTCGAAGATATAGGACGATACTCTTCAAAAAATCATAGCAGAACTGTCGTTTGTATATGTTTGTTCGCCGATATCTCGGTCAATTGTGGACCGATTTTGAAAATTTTTGTTTTGATTGAAAAATTATACTCTCGAGTTGGTCCTATAAAAATATTGTTTTGATCTGATGATGAACTACGAAGACATAGAACGGAATTCTTCAAAAAACCTTAGCAGAACTGTCGTAACAAGTAAAATTGCTTTGTTAATACATGTAGTTGGTGGCTGACTAAAGGAAAAAGGGGAGGGGTACATAAAACTGACCTGATGATGAAGACGGAAGGTAGGTAAGAGCCGGAACTTTGTAATAAATCAGTGTATCCTAGCCGTGTTTGGTATTATTAGAATTGTCATGATGATTTGATGATGGAACCGAATGGCGGAAGGTACTTATCTATTTAAGTTTGGCTAAGGGGTACTACTACTAAAAAGTGTGAAATAAAAAACTTTTTACCAAAAAAAAAATACAACTGACTTCAAAAACCACCACAAAATGCAAAATAACTTTCAATTTCGGAAGTCGGTGTTCGCGGTAAATAGCGAAGAGACCAAACTATTATAGAAACACCGACTTCCGAAATTGAAAGTTATTTTGCATTTTTTGGTGGTTTTTGAAGTTGGTTGTATTTTTTTTTGTAAAAAGTTTTTTTTATTTCCATGGCTGATTGAAATCCTGTTTTTCATAGCGTAGCTTACATGGTGGAGCATGCGGTGGAGGTGTGCCTCGCTTTGGTTGAGTACGGCAGCGACTCTGTTTCAGGCCATGGTCTGGAGCAAGAGGCAATAGGATGCGGTCACTTCAGCAAAACCGTAGCCCGTTGGAGCCACGGGAATTTTGAAAAGGAAACCCGTGGTCCTAAAACGCAAAGAGCAACTGGAAGGACTCGGTTGTGGATTTAGTCAGTAAAAGTCTGACACGCCCTCCTGTTCCACCCTCGAGCGGAGGAAGTCGTTAGATGATTTTCAACACACAAAAAATCATGTTGTATCGTTCCAACTGTGATAGAATTTTAACAAATGGTCCAGGGTCCCCATGATTACTCCCTACAATCAAACAGACTGTTTCCATGTACCAATTTTGAAAGTTAAACTTCTTACTTGGGTAATGCACAGAATTGCAAACTCAAATAAACTCTTTTTCTTTCTTTTTCTTTCAATTGATTGTTGGTTCCCTGGGACCTTTTAAAATGTAGCGACGAAAAAGGTCTTTCAAGCAACGTATACCTTGGTATTGTTGAACTAGTTTTTTTCTCCGACATGGGATAAGAACAGGTTACTGATGAAGTAGTATTATTTGAAGAAGAAAACGCATTGTGCTGACCCCAATTTGTTTGGGAGTCGGGCCAGATAATAACGAGGCAGTGTTATGTAGACTGTGAAATCTATACTGGATTTAGAAGAGTTCATTGCTACTAGATTCCTAACACAGGATACTCGACATTCTTAAAAGTCCAATCACGCTGACATCCTCTTTACAGAATGCTATCAAATAAATACGCAGCGGTTCTGCCGATCCCCTCGATGTAGTTAGGCGCGTCGTCACACCCGACTGGCGGCGTACAAAAGGATTGCCGCGTACCGGCGCACGCGCATCTCATTCAAATGATCGTAACGCTTACAAACGAGGATGGAGGGCTTGAAACTATGGCTTTAATTGGGTATTATGTTAGAATAATGTTTTATTAAAATGAGTAAGGCCGTAAAATTCGTTTTTTTTTGTCTGATAGTTATAATAGGCTTACGTTACGACCAATATTTTACGAGATTCGATGATAAAGTCTATCTAACTAGCCTATTCACTACATGAGCCAAACGTTGGAATACCTCAAGTACCTGTATATCTGCACTTTGGAGGACTAAATTATTGCCTCTGATGCTTCAGTTCACGCAGCCAGTTAGCTACTACACTGGGCCCAAACTATTCAAGAAGTTTACCACCGATTCGGAAAAAAGAAGAAGCACCCTTGATTTAAATGATCTCGCAACACAACAACAACACAATCTATATAGCTAGATTTCTCATTAATCAATCACCTGGGCTTCGGAATAAATCTGTGGTAGAAATTCTCCAATGATCGTCGATGCTTTGCCTTAAAATCAGCCTAGATTGCGTTGGACCAAGCGCGATGTAGGATTCAGCAAGATTATGTATTTGGTGGATAGCCCAAGTATTTTTTACCTTACGACTATTTTGAAATTAGGACCATAAAAATGTTCTCGATAAAGGAAACATGGGGACAGAGAGGTGATCAAGATCAATTGAAAAATTGCAATATGGTTAAAATAATTATGCTATTGTTGTTAAAGCTGTTTAACAGTTAATTTAAAAAATACACCACAATACTACGATCAAGGAACAAATAAATTATGCAGAGAGGTAAGTAAAACAATGCGGAGGTCAAGTAGATGCGCCGGCGCACGCTGAAGGAAAGATTTTCACACTCCGTTGCGCATCAGCTTTGTTTATTTTGCGTTTTGCTGGGTTTACTTTGGATTTATTTAAAAAGTGTAAAACTTTGGGTTGATCTCATTGCATTGATTTTGTTTATTATTCAAATTATATTGTATTGGTTGTTCTTATCGTCATCATCATCATCACCTTCCTGCCCTTTCCCATTTTATATGGGGTTGGCGCAACATGTTTTTTAGGGTTTCGTATCTCAAAAGGAAAAACGGAATCCTTATAGGATCACTTTCTTGTCCATCTGTATGTCTGTCTGTCAAAACTCTTTATCTCGGGAACGAGTGGAGGTACCGAGTTGAAATTAAAACCATATAATAAAGTCTGCGGTCCCTTGAAGCTGTAAATAAAACTACTAATTTAACGGAAAACAAAGATACGGCCGTTTACATCGCAAATAACGTATATTTCGACACTCTCTAGGGAATCAAAATTCAAAGGTTGACCTAGAATCCTAAAATTTTGCTGGATACAAGTTCTCATAGCACAAGTATGAGAAAAAAACCTCAAAACTGTAAATTTGTAGTTTCATCATAAAAATTACGATTTGGAAAAATCTTCGTAACACGATTCGTGAATTGAACTGTTTTTCATAGGTAAGTTTATATGGTACCCTCAGTGCGCGACTCCTACCCGCACTTGCCCAATTTTTTCCATTCTGTCCTGTCATCCGTCACGAACTCCATTTTCTTTCATATCTCTTCTCACACAATCCAGCCATCTTTTCTTTGGCCTCCCTCTCCCTCTACATTCATTGTTTTAATGGAATGTCTGATAAGGCTAGCTATATCTCTATCTAACAATATACCTAGTTCCTTTTTCTTCTGTTTCCTTTACTTTGTCTATTTTATTTCATTTTCTTCATCGTTTGAAGCTCTGTTTACATCAGAAGCTATAATAGTAAGTGTGACAACCGCAGTAATCGATTAAAGCTTTCACAGAACTATCGTGAGGACAAATATTTAGGTTACCAACTTGTTACGACTTCAGGGAACTTTCACTGTGCCTGTAACGATTGCGTTGTGTATCCGGAATGTATAACCGATAATATATAGGGCATATTGGAGTTGCTGGCGGATCTGTTCGTGCAATATGAATTAATTTATTGGTATCCGCGCAACGATGAATTTTTTAGTGTGAAGTATGTAGTAGCATCTTTATCTTTATACATACTCTATGTCGCTTTCCGTGTTAGTATGTTTATTCGCTAGCTCGTCTTAAATTATGTAGCAGCTTTCGATGCAGTTATCACTAATAAAAAGAACTATATACGACGAAAGTTTTTACCTTATTGACGCCCTGAAAAACCTGAGAAGCCTAATCAGTTTTTGGAAAGAGGTGGGCTGGTTGGTATAAGCCCACCAAAGATTATGGCCGCCATGGCCCACGTACAATGGTCCGCGTACGACTGAGTGCGGAAACCATACTCAGAAGATAGATACGAGGAAAGTTTTGCATTCATGCGAAACCAGGGAGCGGCAATAATTAAATAGGTTTTGAAGCAAGATTATGGTAACTCATTATCACTGAAAATGGATAATCCTAGGCATATAGAGTAGAGTACCGAAAAAAAAAATTTTATATCGTTGTAGAGTAACCTTTGGCATTTCCTAATGACCACCCAGCTAAGTCTGACTGTATTGAAAGGCGCAGCTTTAGAAGGCCTCCTACAAGGTGGACCGATGACCCGGTGAGGGTCACGAGAATCTGATGGATACGAGACCTTTATGATGGCACAGGACCGTTTCATTGTGGCGACACTTGGGGGAGGTTTCTGTCCAAAAATGGTCTTTCGTCTGAAATGATTACCATATTTTTTTAAGATTTTTTTTAGACATCGTTTTATGCGCAATTTAAGCCAAATTTATTTTTTTATCCAACAATATTATGATTCCGAATTTTTTTTTAGACTCAATTACAATGACAAAGCACTTTAAATACTTACAGTTATTAAGAGGTACTAAGTAAATAGTAAAAAATATTTGTATGTGTTAGTAATGGACACGTAACAGAATTATCGCGACCAACACCGTGACTGCGTCAAGGATGGACGTCCAAATAATGCGGCAGAGTTCCTTCATGTTAAAATTATAATTATGATACTAATTACGCTATTATTAAGTAGTTAATTATCTAGTGTGGTAGAGATCATGGCTGCAAAGTGATATGAAAATATAAAGATGGACAATTTGTGTGGTGAGCTACGAGTACTTTGTGAAGAAGATATGAGGGAATCTGTATGCCCCGTGGTATGCCCAATTATTTCTTAAATGTTTCAATGTGTGCAAATTGAATACGTATTTTATATACAACCTTAATTTTAGTATATGCGGAACCTGAAACATGAGTCCCGCTCCCAAATGTACCCTGGCTCTAATCAATGCCGTCTTTAAACTATTTGAGGCCCTGGGCACATTAGGATCATGGGGCCCCTATGACCTTGAGAAAACACTATTTAGTTACAATAGATAAAGAAAGACAAACAAGGTTCTAAATTTATTTTTATTTAGTTACTAACTATAAAAAAATAGGAAATATAAAAAATAATCTACAAAAGTAACTCGCTTAACTTAAAATCCATAGATTAATTCTATGTTGATTGCAAAGGTACCCTTCTAGATTTAAGATGAGCAAAATCGTTAATCACATCTTCAAAATCTATGGTATTGAGAATATCACATTCTATGGACATCAGCGACAAAGTAGTTAATCTCTCTTGAAGCATTGTACTTCTTAATTCATTTTTTATTCGTTTCAATTTGGAGAAGGAGCGTTCTCCGCTGCAGTTAGTTACCATCATACTTAAAAATATTCTCAATGCAATTTCTACGTTAGGAAATGTGTCTTCAATTTTGTTTTGCTTTAATAGATTATATACTTCCTGTACACTGTTAGATGCTTCATTTTCACTCTGAACATTTTTTAAGTATTCTTTTAAATGTTGACATTCTATTTCTAACTCTTTTTCATTTACGTCTTCGTGATAGATTTGAGAAAATTCTTTGCATCCTTGTCGTATCTCTTCGGAATTCAGAGTTTTTAAGTGAAAAAATAAACTAAAACGTTGACTGACGGTCTCATATGAACTTTGTCGCTGTTTTAGATGAACACTCAAGGTATCGATTATTGGGAGAAAGGTTTCTACGTTGAATCGCTCTTTTCCATTCAATTGGACTGATGGCGCAGAGCCATCAAAAAAATTCCAGCCGTGAGCTTCTACGTCTTGTTCTTTGAGATAGATCCTTGTAGACAGATTCTGGGTTATTTTCTTTGGCAGATGATTCGAAGTTATCAAATTTATCCCTGAGGTTAGTAATAAAATCATAAAGTGAAGTCAACAAATTGGTTGCAACGTCCAGTGTTATTGTTTCTTTCTGAAGATAATTACTTGTTTTGTCTATTCTTTCCAATATGGTGCTTCAGATTTCCGTCAGTATAATAAATTCTAGATTTCCCATTTTTCTAGACAGACTAAGGGCTTCGTCTCTTGTTTCTCGTGCCTGTTCAGTATCGTTTGCGATGGTGATTAAAGCTTCTAATATTCTTTTATAACCCCCATGCAAAGCACTTACTGCATCAGCTCGGGCTGACCATCTGGTTTGTGAAAGACTCTTAACAACTTTTTTTGAACCTAAATGTTCTGTTAATATATTCCATCTGTGGGTAGAGCCCGAAAAAAAGTTGTACACTTTCTGAACTATTTCAAAAAACTGTGATGCCTCCGGTATACACTTAGCAGCATGGACACCTACCAAGTTTAGTGAATGTCCTGCACATGGTATAAAGGTGGCAAATTCACATTTTTCCTTGATTCTTGTTTGTAGACCACTATACTTTCCCGACATATTTGAAGCATTGTCGTAGCTTTGTCCTCTGCAATCTTTTATGGGAATATCATGTATCTCTAAAAAATTTAAGATGGTCTCCGCTAAATACTTAGATTTATGCTCTTTAATAGGTATAAATTTCAAAAACCTTTCAACAGGAACACAGTCTTTTACGTATCGAATGATGAAAGTTAGCTGGTCAATATGAGACAGATCGGGCGTACTGTCAACGCTTATGGAAAAATATTTTGCTGATTTAACTTCATTTATAATTTTTTTTAGAACCTGTTTTCCCATTACTTCAATAAACTCATTACAGATATTTGCTGATAAATAAGAAATGTTACCCTTTCCAGGATTCCCAATTTTTTTTAAGTGATCTGCAAGAAATGGATCAAATTCACTCAATAATTCCACACAACCCAAATAATTTCCATTGTTTGGAGATCCTAGGATTTCATTGTCGCCGCGAAATGGAAGCCCTCTCGATGCCAAAAAATTTTACAACAGCTACAATCCGTTTAAGTACGTTTCTCCAATAATCCACTTCCTTTTGATGTTGAGATAATAACTCTATATCTACTCTACCAAACGCTTTACTTCGTGCCAGATAAGTCATCATAGATTGCTTATGCGCTGGGCTATTTTCATGTGTTAAAATTATGTGATTAATATGCTTCCAATCATTACATCCATTCCGAGAGCAAAGATTAACATCAGTTGGGTTAAATAAGCAGCATGAAAAACAAAATACAGAGCATTTGGAAGGCGAATACAGCAACCATTTTCTTTCGACGCTTTCATTGTTCTTTAATTTGCGCATAAATAATGCTCTGTTGAAATATCTCGTCACTAATTTATTACCATCTTTGTAGGTTCTGGATGCCTCGGAAAAGTCAGAATCTTTATTTTGAAAATATACTGGTCCCTTACGAATTAAAATTTCGCGATTTATTTCAACAAACTTTTCGTGAAAACTAATCGGCGGGATCGTGCGACATTAATTCTTCTGTGTTGGAAAACTGCTGTTCAATTGACACAGTTGGAGTTGTCGGTTTTAGTGAAGTTACTGAAGTCGTTGCACTTTCGTCGTAGGAATAGTCGCTTTCTGATTCAATCTCTTTTTCAAAATTGGAACATGAAGGTTTAGAAATTCCCGCAATTTGTAATTGAGCTGAGTCATCATGTGGAACATTTATGAGTTGATTGCTACTTACAGAAGTTTCTCCAGTAGTAGTAGTAAAATATGATGTTAATTTTGGTAACTTTTCAATTACTTCTTTCTGATGTAGAGCTTTTTTCCTTTTTTCAGATCCACTAGGATATGACCGTTTCGACATTTTATATTATAATTCAATATTTAATTAATTTTATAACGAAAATATTCGCTAACACAAAACAGACAAACGACGATTTAATCAAACAATACTATTTTTTTGTCAGAGCTCAAGCACAGTCAGTAACAAACTAACAACTACAAACAAAACAAACGCCACAACATCGCAGACAAATACTTGAAGGCAATTCCCGTTCGTCAAGTCAAACGACGATCGGGAGTCGGGAATTCCCCTTTTTTGTCTTTGGTATTACGAATGACGTTCGAATAGGTTTCTTTAAGACATAAACCACACCGCATCAAATAATTCTTCTTTTTTTAATTTAATAATTTTTCTTTTAATTGTATTCTTATATATACTTACATATAGGTATTTAAATTAACCTAAATATACTAATATGGGAAAAACTCATTTTTGAGAGAGAGTGGAGTACTTATACCCTGTTTATTTATTAGTTTGATCTTTCTTTTTGACGGATGTCAAATCTGAAATCGATATAACTTTGCAACGACGAACAATATTTTCTTATTTTAATAATATTAAAAATTGATAATAATCATAAGAATAGACACACAACATAAAAGTACCTGTTAAGGACTCAAGCATTTTCCGAAAGTCTTAAGTGGTTTTTATTGCTTCGAAGTAAAATTTAAATAGAAAAACTGAAAACAAAAACTGAAAAAAATGTTTTTATGTCTAGTGCAATAAAATTGATTGACGAATGAATTTATTTATTTTGAATAGTTTAAAACATACATACAGCCACATATTATTTAGCCAACACATTTTTACACCAATAGATATTTTCTGTTTCCCATCACTGACCCATCTGTCAAAAAGTTCAAGCTATGTTGTACAAGGAATAGCTATCCGCATGCGGCAATAGTATATTGTGCAACTAGGACGGAAACTAGCCGATTGCCCACGCAGGCGGCCGCTGTACGCACGAGTGTAAGCGAGTGCGTTCGGCCGCCTTCGTGAGCAGTCGACTAGTTTCGGCCCGAGTCCCACACGATATTTTATACCACATCTGTATAGTGAATACTGGTTACCGCACGGGTTTAAGGTTGGAAACCGAGCGATTGACCTGTGGGCAATCGCTGAGTTTCCAACCGCAAATCCGTACGGAAACCTAGTGTTTACTATGCAGGCGTGGTATAAACTAAAGCTAATTATAATAATCGGTTATCATTTGGTAATCTGGCAGGAACTAGGGGGCCCCATTCGATCGCGGGGCCCTGGGCACGTGCCCATAGTGCCCAGTGGGGAAGAGGGGACTGGCTCTAATGCCCGCTATGACTTGCTGTGATGTTGTACATATCGGTGGTGTCCAACTTGTGACCATTTTTGGAGAAAAATATAACATGGTGTAAAAATTATTAGTAATAGATTCTGAACAA
Organism: Leucania comma; assembly: GCA_958295575.1. Classification (NCBI taxonomy): domain Eukaryota; kingdom Metazoa; phylum Arthropoda; class Insecta; order Lepidoptera; family Noctuidae; genus Leucania; species Leucania comma. The sequence continues at coordinate 25,821,138 of OY282468.1, read as the reverse complement.
GCTATATTCAGGTTTCGCATATACTAAAAATAATGTTGTATAATTATTTCTATTGCGCTCAGCTACCCCAAAGCATAATGATAATAAAATTGTTACTCGAACTACGGTGGGTTGAATCGTATGGGACTGGTTTTTTTTTTGTTTCATATACATCTATCACTAAACACCTATCTATTATTTATCATTTACTACCCACTAATTTATGCCTATATAATATAATAATATATAATGATTAACATCCGTAGAATCTTAGTAAAGGTTCAGCTGAAAATCATAGTCAGGCAACTGCTATGTAGTGGCCTGGCATTATGCTGAACTGGACCTATTTGACGCAGCCTGGAGACAGAGTATGTTGAGGTATTTAAGTTCCTGTATAGGTATGTAATTGCTACTTCATTGTGTGTATCTGTGTGCCAAATAAACGTGTTTCTATTTCAATGCTGCCGCGTTGCTCACAGTCTTTATATCGGAGGGGAAGTATTACATTAGTAGTACCACAAGTGTTCGATAGATGGCGCTGTGCAATGACGTCACGTTTCTGAATCGCGGTGTTAAGATTTTCCGCGAGCGAATGACTCTCGTCGGTTTGTTTAGTACAGTATCGCTTCTCGGCCTTTTGGCTAAGATCAAAGTGTAGTATCTGTTCTTTTCAGCTTAATATCTGAAAGTTCCCTCATTGAGGGACCAGTATATTAAACTGATTTTTGTAAGCTGACAGGATGCTCGGGGCTCGCTCCACTCCCGTCGCGGGTCGGCCCGGCATTGCAGTGCCGCCGGGATCGGCCCACATAAAATTTGGTAATGAACATAGAAAAACAAATATCCATAGACTCACTCCTGTCTTATCTTCGGAGTATGTTTTCCGCACTCAGTCCTCTGCGGATCATTGTACGTGGGCCATGGCCGGTCATAATTTTAGGTGGGCTTAATCTAACCAGCCCACCTCTCTCCAAACTCACTCCTGTCAAGTCCTTATGCTTTTAAAAACTGCATTTGAAAGTTGAAAATAAGATGAAGAGGAAACCAGAAACCATGGTTTAAATTAGAGGATTCCAGATAGTTTATTTTCTATCATTAAAATACGGAACCACTACATAAACTAGGCCTAAATCCGCCCGGTATCACGCAAGGAAGTGGATATCCCGGAAGCTGCATTGATTTGTTATTCATTGTTTTGTAATCTAATTTTTTACTTTAAACTACTGACATTTTATTCTGCATTTATACAAAATACTGAAATGCAAAGGATACAAGGGCTATTTGAATGTATAATGAATTGGAACTGGAATTGGCGATTGGTGATGGCGCAACCCGCGCTACGTTGAGGAATGTGGAGTAAGATTCCTTTAATAGACTTATTTGGCGAATGGGAATGTATCAAGGTGTGCTTTTAGATCACCTTCCTAATCGTCAAGGTATTTGAGAGCGGAGAATTGACTGTGAGTGCGCATTGCTAACGACAAGCTCCTAATATATAATGTATATGAACTGTAAATCGGGTTTTTGCTGGAACTGTGGCACTACGGCGTCTGTAATCTACTCTCTCTCTGGTTTTGTCATTTGCCTATTTTTTGCAAACCGTCAGAAGCTAGTGCACGGATCCCATTGGTTATTACCCATGCAGAGGAACAGGCAAGAACCTCCACGGAAACTCTTAAAAAAAAGTTGGTTTTTACAATGTTTCTATATTAGAATTTTAAAAGATATGAGAGGACAGGGTACCAAATAACTACATAATGACTTATTTGGTAAATAATCAAATCAAACAAGGCTACAAGAAAGTACAAGATCACTACAAAAAAGATCTACAAAGTCACAGTGTCTTTACATTCACATCATAAAAAATATCATCATTTAAGTACAACAGACTAGAATAAAAATAGAATAGAAAGACACAAAACGTTGTACTGTGTCATTTGAGGCTGACACAGTACAACGGTTACAAATGCAAAGTAAAAGAGAACAAAAATCCCAGATCGCAGAAGTAGGTATGCATGCCTGCCCCTATGAAAACTGTGTTTTTTATTAAGAATTACGAATTGGTTGTCGTTTATACCTAATAGCTTCAAGCTAAAGACGGTATTTTCATAGATTAATATGCCATTGTAGTTTTTACCATCGTGTGCGGTGGAACCTCGTTACCGTCACGCTTCAGAGATCTGTGTCTCGCTCATTTGCTCATATCTGAGGTGTGACGAATGATATAACGAGCAAAAATAGTAGCAAGGTTAATGTAAACACCACTGAATACAAATAAAACATTATAACAGAACTACAGATCCCTCGTGATAACGTCGGCTCTAGCAGTGCTACAATAGAGGTCGACAATGCGTATCCCTTAGAATATGCTCGAATGGACTCAGAAATGGATATATTTTTGGGTTCAGATTGCGAAAGAGACAGAAAAATGGAAAGGATGATGAAAGGATTTTGATCTTATTCTACAGGCAAATAAAGTTATAAATAGGCATGTTCCAACCATTTATAAACCGATAAATTTTGATCGTTTTAATCTCGTGGATGGGTTCTTTAAGTTAACGTCAGCTGGGCGAGTTAAATGACCTGTAGGTAGTTAGTACGCAACGACCATAGATATTGTAATGTAAAGAACAACGACCGACAACTACCTATAAGGTCATTGACTCATTGACTGGTTTACTTAAAAAAAGTACTAAGTATTTTTTTATTTTATCTTTACAAATCGATAGTGTTTCATGTACTAGAGCAACCCTCTATGGGATTAAAACGATCAAAATTTAACGGTGTATTCTGATGTGGTTTGCAACCAATGAAGTTATCGTCGGATTTTAAATTAATAACTAAGTGACCATGTGCTAAAGACTCCCTATGTGGGGTACGGACGTCGGCTTGGAGAGGCGTTGGAGAGAGGATAGCAAGGGTCGGGCTAGACCGAACAATGGTTATGTCCTGTAATCTTAAATTTACCCCTATTTTGGGGTAAAATTAAGATTAGGAGTTCAGCGGTTTGGACTGACTTGAGCAAGGCACGAAGTGGACATTGACGAAAACGTCATGGTAGGCCTCGGTGGCGAGGATGAAAGGTCTGTGTTTGAGAATGGTGTGTCAAAAGTTATTCGGGATCAGAGCAGTGCTTCTTTTTCCTCTGTAGGTACATCTTTATGAACCGTTTACCGTCATATCAATCTTGAGTTCCTTGCTAACCATAACTAGGTTCATCCTTTCAACCGACACTTAAACATCACTATAGGTACTATTCCAGAATAGGTACATACTTACTATTTTTTGCAAGGTAGAAAAATTTTCACAAAAGAAGAATTTCTGATTGCAATTTAAAAAGAGCTTTAATAACGACATTTACTGTTTGTACCGCTATTTACTTATTTTTATAAAACACAAGTGTACCGTAATTAACGTTTTTTCGGATTCCTAATTCAAAAAGAATAAAGTAATAATTGTTTTTTGCGGTCGCCATTTTTTCCGCGACCTCGTCTACATTGAATTTATTTATGTTATCACAATCTTCTGTGAAGCTTTTTCATGCGATCTGCAGTGGTTTTTCTGCTTTATTACAGTCATAAGAATATCATTATTCATCTTTGTTTCTAGTTTTACAGCAACGGTTTACTAGTTGCTTTTCGTAGATTTCTAGATATACATATTTAAGTTCTTTGTTGTATGTTATGACACGCCCTTTAATTACAAAAACGATTTTGTCGAGTCGATAATTAAAAATCGTCCTTTCCAAGTCTGGATTGATAGTAAAACAAAGTTAATATACATCAGCTGATTAGTTAGTTACTACACTACTATCTACACCGGAAAAGTCTAACTAGGAAAATGATCTAGTGTGTAAGTAGGTAATTTGCGTCTATTTTAGCTGTATTGTGTTATATATAGAGCACGTTGTAGCACATGTGACCGTGGTGACTGGTGCGGATACACATGTCTTTGTGTATCATCGTATCGTCAGTAATGCCGGTATGGCGAGTAGCAGAGTTAACAACCGTATCCGTCTGAAGGTATATGGCTTTTTAGAGGATGTCTTGAGTAGATTGTTTTTGGCAACACTTTGTGGATTTGGCTGATGATCGTGAGTCACAGGGAGTAGATATGCCGATTTGTATATCCATAATATGAGTTATTAGATTATTAACTGTACTTTTCTCATCTGCTGTTGTTTCAATTGATACTACGGAAGCGTGTGGCGCTGCTAACTCTTCAGAAATATTTCGCGTTATCGGTGTTTCCGTTCAGTCGATTAAATTTGAAAGATGTACAGTTGACACGCTAATGACTACACATGGAACACTTAAATACACTATGTTACAGAATCTTATCTAATCATTTCACTATCGATCTTTATTTATTTTTGAACAAGGAAAACGAGATTTTCCTGTATTTTTTTTGTCATTCTATTTATAGTTTTCAGTGTTATCCTCAACAATACATTTGAAAAGGTTTTTATCTAATCCAAGCGTAAAAAGATAAAATCGGATTTAATTCCTAGGTCATCAGATAACAGGTCTTCCCCAATCAGTCTGTTTGTTGGTGTAGTTCTTTTAGTTATTGAAGCTCACATCTTGCTTATGCTGCCTTTGTCATAATCTAAATTGTTACAGAAGATTTACCCTCTTTCATCGAAATCTATTGGTCATTTAGACCGGGAGATTAATATGGACCTTCTTAACTCATGCGTGTCGTCATCGTAATGCATGCGGGACGGTGATTCTGTATCCCGCATTGCTTAACGTATGCGCGAGCGCCGGTCGAGAGAGCGATGCGTGATGACAGATCGACATGTTTGTACGTCTGATTGATTTTATGGAGATGTAAAGTGAATTAATGATCGGTGATGAATGAATTATATAACTTAGTTGATGTAACAATAATGTGATTGATTTGAAGTTGATCATTCTAATTTTTGTCAGCAGTCGTTGCGGTCGGGTTTGGCTTTTAATTTGAATCCTGATTCTTTCCTCAAATGTTCGTCACGGTTCCTGTATTACAACCAGGAAAAGAAATAACAGGTTCCTTTTTATTTATTCTTCAAGTAGTTACGGAATTAACCTAAGTCAAAATTACGGTTGATATTTATAACGAAGCTAATTGCATAATTCTTTGTAGCCTGTGAGATTAACAAAATCAAAACAGACGGTGAAACAGGAAAAAAAACCACAGCTATTTTGAACTTAGCCAAGAATAATCAAATCAATTCCCCAAACGATCAGATATCAGACGGCTGATTACGTCACAGTGCATTACAAGTTCAAGTTTCAGTCGCAAGATGGCGGTGTATCCGGCAGCGCGTTTCCGGTGCCAGTGCATGCTTCAGTGGCTGTTTCTGCATAGGTACCATCGTATTGTTTGAAGGAGGCCATTGTTTGAGTAACTAAGCAGTACTCCTGGGCGGGCGCAGTGATGAAATTATTTGAACAGCTGTATGTTTCTTGTAATTTTGTGTTGTAATTAAAATTTTTACTTATTGGTCTTTACGCTCACTTCCTTTACTGAAGCTAGAATAATATAAAGATAGGCCCTTAGTCCAAATCTTTTAAGCACTTCAACTCTCTGCCTCACATAATCTTTACATATTTTGCTTGTCAAGTTAAGATCCTTCAAACAGATGCAAAATACATATTGGTTTAAATCTTCGTTTTGATTGGATTACTTATGCATAGCCATAAATTTAAAATCGATCATTGAGTGTCAACTGACCAATTGTTTCTTACTGAACATCAACAACAACATACACCACTTACAAAATGATCTACTACGACTTTATTTATAACTTTACTGAATATAAGATAGGTCAAATCGATATTATTAAAATTCTTATGCGTCATAGTAAATTTGCTCGAATCAATTCTTAGTAGCCTGTAGATTCTTGTAGGATATACTAGCTAACTAGAATATATCTTAGAATTAACTAACTGTTATTATTAATCTTTTATATACGTGGCAAAAATGGTGCAGAGCCCAAAACAGAATAAAGTTGACTTCTATTGAAAGTTTGTTGGCAGCATAAAAACCTTATCAAAGCAAAAAATAACAAGCCCATTCTTCATTTAACTACAAAAGCCTAAAAGAGTTACCTCATTAAATACAGTGGCTGTAGCATTTCACTAGTTGAGGGCCATTAGGAACTTGCATACAGATTTAGTATGACTCACGCTTCGGAAAATTGGAAACGGTTACGTGAGTGCCATAAAAGATGGTGGAAAATTGGTGTTATGTACTTGAAGTGACTCAGTTTGCATTATTTGGTAGTGTGAAGTCTATCACGGATATAGTGTACCAAGTTACTCAACACGCGCATTGAAGTCGATCGTACGCGATTGGAGTGTATAAGTAGGACGTTGAAATTGTGGTTGTTTAAAGCGTATCCTGAAGAATATAGTAACTGTAAGTTGTAACATTTCTATATATGATAGTCATCATCATAATCATAACTAATGAAAAATTTAACAGTAGCTTCTGCCGGTAACTCTGCTCGCGTGTTGGTACCTAAGTGTTCGATTACAGAGACGCGGCGCGTTGCGCGGCGCGTCGGGCGGTCCGTCGCACATTGCTATATGTTTGTGTTTGCGCGAGCGATGACGCGACCCGCTGCTGCAATGTACGACGAAACGCCCAACGCGCCGCGTCTCCGTAAACACGGCCTTAAAGATATATTGCCTATATCACTAATAGTAAAGGTGCATTCCACTAGTTAAAGATTTTTTAAATTCGGTCCTTGAGTCCTGGGTTATTGAGTTTATTCATTACAAAAAAAACTGTTTTGTATAAAAAATTGGTAAAGAAAAGTGTGACCTAAAAAGACTGGCCCTAGTTTAGTCCCTTGAGAGATTCCACTTTGATTTCACTGAATACGGTGATGCGTCATAAATAATTAGTAAATATTTTAATAGAACCATGTAATCATTTTTAAATAATATCAAAAGCTTTAATATTTGCAACTGCGTTGGCGTAACTCTTAGGCAATATTCGATATGGAACGTGTACCTTATCGAAAGCTGCTTAGAGTTTACAGTTTCAGACTACCGTATTATGTGACGTAAAATTCAACTGATTGCAGTTCAGGCTCGAAAGTATTTTTTATGTTTAATTATTTAACTTTATTGTTAAGGGGAAGTATAATAAGTATGCGCACGCGCCGCGCCCTCGGTCTTATCGCACCACGTGATCGCAGTTTGTGTAATGACTACAGTTTTAATAATACCTTAACAAGCATATCGATGTAAATATATTGTAACTATATTGAATATGTATGAAAGAGGATTAGAGGAGTTTAAATGTAAACAATTGATTTGAGTTTGTTTTCATTTTTATATCCACGTAATCTTAACTATTTGACTAAACGAACTAGATTTTTTTTTAATAAAACCGTTAGACCGGAACCGTTATTATCTTCAATATTTCCTTTGCTTTGCGTATTCCTCTAACATGTTGGTTTAGGAAGCAATAAAAGCAATTTAGGAAGAAGCCAAGATTTGTTTTACATAAAACGGTAAATGAACCAGAAAAAAGTCAGTTACTAAACTATCAATATCTCCAAAGTTCCCAAGAAAACCAGGGAAACATTATACTTTCGATGCAGCTATTAAGCTGAAAGTGCATACACCCAGCGTCGCAGGCGCAGCATCAGGCTGTACTGTAGCGGCGTCGCCAGCGGGAGGTAAGACCGCATTCCATGGCATTTCGCGCCGAACCTCCGCGCGCGACTCACGTGTCGCGTCGCTTGCAGTACCGCGCGCGTTCGATCGATACATTGGTATACACGCTGTGCTTGTGTTAGTCTTTATTTATGTGCAATGTGCTATGAGCTTTTTTATGAGTGATTGCCCCTGAGAGGGCTCCGTAATCAGTGCACTCATTTTTTTGGACGTTTTACTATCAGGTAAGTCTATTTTATTTAAATCTCATATTTGATGATAACATTGCATCAGGTTTATGGTCTATTGTGATTTCGTTGCTGAGCGTAAAATTCTGTTAGGAGGCCGCAACCGATTTCACGATGCTTCAGTTTCACTTACAAATAGTTAAGGAAGTTTTAATATTTCTTAAAATATTCTTGAAACCTTGGATGTAAGTCGGCCTTTAACTTCTTTAAAAATAGGCAATTTGAATCACACAAATGTTTCATTTATTTTATCTTAGTTTTACAAACTGATGTGTTTATTTATAGTTACACGTATTTACTGAAAACTTATTCTTCATGAACTCTTTGCAAACATTTGTTGCGCTTGCGACGAGTTTACAAACAGAGTTTACATGCTTGGCATCATCGATGAGTTTGTTTTCTAATGTATTGTTTTTTTTGTTCTACGTATGTTTCTGGTTTTTATTTTTATTTGTAACAATCATTAACTTTCTTCGTTGTTATGATATTATTATCTACTATCATTTGGCCCGGTTCCTCAATGGAACGTGTAACTATAAGTGATTCATCTGCAATTTGCGACAAAATTTTCTCCTTTTGGATGAATCATTTCTTGATCCAAATTCTTTAATCTTGTAAATGCACTAATTCCTATTTGGAGCAATTTGTGGAGATCTTTAGATAAACTTGTTGGGTTATTTTAAAACCTGTTTTAGGATTTGTATTCACCCTTGGCCGCTGCACCCGAGCATTGTTTACGGAATGCCAAGTAAATATCAATTACGAAGATAATGGAAGAGGCGTCGTGTGTGAATACCAAGAAAGGGCTCCGCCTTGGGTACACAATTAATCCTTCAGCACATATTGTATTTTTTGCTACCGCTACCATTTTTTTTTGGGCAACTTCTACGTGACCTTTTTTATTACAAGGCTTTTTATCGCCAATCGTAATAATTTAACATTATTGCAAGAATCGATATCTTTGAACGCTATCATGACTTCTTTCAACCAAATTATCGTGAACCTGATTAATTTGGCAGAATACTTATTTAAACGTGAGATATAAAGGCCATGTTGAAAGTCGTACGAAAAAAAAAACTAATCAAATTAAAACTAAAGGATTCCAGAAACTAGGAAATGTAATTTAAATAGTTTTAAGAACCAGTCAATAAAGGAGTTAAAATGAAGTACAAGTGCCAGTAATCGTATTAGTGATTGCGGAGTTGTTTGAATTATTCAGTCTAGTAGTTAAGGTAATCGCTGCAGTTTCGATAAGTCGAAGGATAATTAATGTGCATTGATTGTGTGCTTCTGTTTAACTCACTGATCTCATTTAAATGTTCCTGGGAATGAACTCGAGAGCGATTTCAACATAAATCTTGATGATCGTAATCGGTAAAGTCCCGAAGTCTTATGTAATCCCAAAGTAATCTTTGGGATTCCCATCTTGTAATATGTTAGTACTTGGGCTGATAAGATAAAATATTTATACCAAGAACGCCCAACTGTTAAAGAATTTGGATTACCATAATTAAATACAGTTAGGCAGTCATGAAACAACATTAGGTTAAAAACTAAAGTGGTGTAGTTGCTTCCGTAGCAAATCATAAATAAGCGTCTTAAACTTCCAGTAAGTGTTTTTGTGTGCAGTTTTTGCTCAAGATTATCGTAGTAATAACTAAACGGATATAGTTTGCAAGGTAGATACAAATATGATATACTTTGCTTGAACATAGCAAAATATAATTCCAACTTAAGATCATATTGGTATTTATTATAATGTTTCTATTATTACCATGAACAGTGCTGATCCGAGAAATATTTGTGCAAGCAACAGTATCAGGCTTAAGATAACACTGTTTATTAATTCAGACACCTTCTGTGATGATATATAGAATTTCGTCGAGATTGCCTGCCAGTGTTTACTTAGGACCAAAACGTGCACACCTAAAAATTTGAATGCTTAAAATACAGCCGACGTGTTTGTCTATCGCAGTACGGATACGGTTCTGCCTGCAACTTGCTCCACAACAAATATTTTTAATCTCTTCTCGGAATTTGCCGTGACACCTCCACCATGGACACCGAGGTGGTTTTCTACCAATTATGTTCAATTTGTGCGTTGCGCAAAGATCAGTGATTCTTGCAATTTCTAAGTTCTGCTCCAGTATGGATGGATATTGCATATATCTTTATGTGGGAACCAGTTGGGACACAATGGGGCTCTGTGGAGGCTCTCACGCTCTCGTGGGTGGTTCTTGCGACATTTCGGTCTCGAGAGATTGTCAGCAGCTCGTATTGTCACAGTAAATTGAACCTTGTTCAGCTGTTTAATTGATAACTCGGCTGCTTGACGTTTGATATCAATTATGATTGACATAGTTGATTGAATTGCTAATTCAGTAGTCAGTATTATTAATTTATAGTCTAGTTTTGTTGTGATGTGATTGGAATTTATATTTCTCTCAACCAATTTTGTTTCAAATTACACACAGTCCGATAGCTGACTGATCGTTACCACTGCTGTTTCAGAAAAACTAGTATTAACACGTTTGATTCAGTCTAATAATTTTTCGCCGTACGATTAGTGGTTCGAAATCATTCATTTAAACTATTTATCTTTTCGAACGATAAATTTTCACTTTATCACACAAATGCGGTCGCGAACTCTAGACGATCTATTTATTAGTTTCTAAGAATTAGCGGCCACCATCAAGATTGATCGATGATTCACAATGTGATTCACCAATCGTTTTAATAGTCAGTCGATGGAAGTCGATTTCTATGCCATTCAGCCATAAACTCGGCCTGAACAATTATCCACTTCAGCTCATGAAAAACATTCATCTGAACGTGACAAGTGAAAGTGGCATAAAAATCACTATTTGCACACTGATCGAATAATCCATCACGCCATATAGCGTGTGGTCAATAAAATATTCTGGAATGTAAAATCGCAATTTTGTTCATCGTTCAATGCTTGCTTATTATTAATTTATACGTGAGCATTCTTTACTATGCAGCCAGTAAGGTTTAAAACATTTGGGATCACTGTGTTGATAGCATTAACTTAATTGTGTGGCATCAAAGTCTCAGGCCTACCTGCACGTAGGTCAGCAGGGCGCTGAGCTTCATTCTCATGGCACACTTATGATGCACAATCAACAGAATTCGTAAGACGGTAGTAAACGAACTATGACACAGAATAACAGTTACCTTTACGCTCGCTTGTATTGCGATCGTTTGAAACATCGTTTTACAAGCTATTATTTAATATGATTGTATACGTAATTCTTGTAATGATGGTCGTGCTCAAAAGAGCGTGAAATGCTCAAGATCTTTTAGTGTACGTCTTTTATTACCAGATTGATTGAATGCATTCCTTCCTTACAAGTACTCTTTTTCAATTTAAATTCTCTTCGAAATCTCTAATGGCTTCAGGCTCATTTTATCGTGGATGAACAAAAAATGTTTGATCATTGTAAATATTGAAAGGCGCATTCCTCTTGGCTGTAGTCCGTGACACAACACCGGGGAGGTTGTTATCACTCCTATATTTAATATTGGATGACTTTGAACATTTTTTATAACGTCAATGTCGAGGCGCCGGTTATGCACCCGCTCTTCCGTTCGGACATTCCGATTCTGGACGTTGCCCTGTCGAAATGTTCCATCACTCTATCCGAACTATCTGTGGTCATAGAGTTTGGTTTTGATTTACGACTTTTGATTATGATGACTTTACAAGGACTAACGTTTTATGTGAATTCTTTACACAATATAAATGTTGAAACGGTGGGTCTAGAAATTTGAATACTGTCATTAAAATTCAAACTACTGACAAAACCCACTATGATTACTGCATTGTGAAACTGAAGTTTATAATGCAGTAAACGGTATGGGATTAATTTCAGTTAGAAAGCCTTTCTCCGATGTTAAAAGAATGAACAATTCAGGTTTCAGTTTTCTGCTTTCATATCGACGAGAACCTCCGCATTTAACAATCAAATAGAGAATTTAAAATAACAATAGTGTGCGGAGGTTAATGAAACCTTGAGAAATTCTACCATTTTCTGTTGCTAATTGGCTTCTAAAACTATTATATTTTTAACTATGTATTTAAAGGTTTCATTGTGGCCGGACAATCAACTGTTACCTTTGTTCATTCCTGCATACCCACAAAATTTCTCAAAAAAAAAAAATATATTAGGCAAGCCTAGAAATATTGTGGCTCTTTTTATATTTTCTAATTAAGATTCATCGATGAAATTACTGTTATTTGTTTGGATATTACGATTGATTTCAAACACCGTTTTCTAAAAGATTTCTCTTCAATTGTCATTCCAGCACATTCGTCCTTGCAAGCATTTTGAGAACTAGATATTATTTAGTTTGTTGTACCAGCATCCGTTTGCAGTCAAGGCTGAACAAACGGACAGATAACAGCGTATTATTAGTTTTCCCACTAAATGTAGATAAACGTTGCTGGTCAAACATCGAATTGGGTTAAGCCCTTTAGTTAAATTTTGATAGCATCCGCTCAGATAGCCGATAAGGATTTAAGTTAGAGGAGGGACAGAAATTTGTCATCATCTATGACATAATTATTTATTTCCAGTCAGATCAATCATATTTATATATTGTTAGTTATAGGAAATTATAAATTATATTAATTCAAACAATTTCAATATTTGTTGCAAAAATTATGATAGTGGATATGAGATTTATGTAATCAAAATCATAATCTAATAAGATGCAATAAATGTAAAGTACTCAATATATAGATTGACAATATTTTTAACTTTATTTGTTGTAGTCAAAGAATTCCGTAAAACAACAATTCATCAATAAATAATCAAATAGATTCCGATTAGTAGGCTGAGTTCTAATTAATTACACCGCGAGTTACAATATTTGAATAACGAAGTAAAATTTGCTAAAACCGAAACCAATCGAAACATAACTTTACCAGAGTTGGTTAATAGATAAATTTTACTTACCGATTATGGCAAACGTGCGATAAGAATCCATTAAAAATATTTGTTTCAAGCCATTTTGGAACGATTAGCAGATTTTTAACAGTCATTCTTAATCGACTGTGGTTGTTTCATCAGCTCTTTTATGCTTGTTAGCTGTTAGGTTATACAATAGAATTGCTAGTTTAAACAGCGACAGTCCTGAGCTTGCAGATGAAATGAGTTGTTGAGAGTTACAGTTACATTTGCATCTTCGTTATTTTTATAAATGACATCACAAATGGTTTGTAATTTATATCCTGTCCTGAATCTATTTGTTTACCAACACCGATAAATACGTGCTCTACTCCAGTCGTAGGTGTAACATATCATTGTGTCTCGCGCTTAACAAAACTGCATCTCCTTTAAAGGCTATCACCGTCAATTTGATTGTTATCTTCAAAGCTACAAGCGCCTTTATCAGCGTGTATAGTGTTTTATTTGAGTGGGTGGGTTTACTGTTCGTGCTCTACTTTACTTTCAACGTCCCCTCCAATTGTAAGAACAATACGGGCCAGTGGATTATCAGCAGGAGCATAATTCATTGCTGCTCTGATACACAAGACTTCTTAAGTAGAGGTATTGTGATGGAGTAATGGATGACACATTGATTGAACAAATGTGTTGGGGAAACAGGTTAATGTATTTAATCGTATGCATCTTCCATTTCTTATTTGGAGTAAGTAGAGCTGAATGTTTATTAAGATAAGATATTCATAAGAAGTTTCCTGATTGTGTTTTGTCTAAATTATTCAAAGCTCTAAGGACTAGTATAGGAGTCACAATTATGATCTTTGAGCAGCCTCAGATTGCAGCCACAGTAGCCAATTAATTATAATCAGTTGACTCACAATTTGCGCAGGTTGACCAGCTGCCTCACTCAATTAGCAAGAAAGCTGATATAGTTCCGTATAGTTTTAACAAACATATTGTACCTATATTTATAAAGTTTTTGATTCCATGTGTCTTTCTAATCGGACATCTTAAAAAAAGTCGTTTAATGCACTTTTATATCGCTTTATTATTGTCGATTAACCTCTTTTAAAGTAAACATGGCTTAGCTTTAAATAGTTCGTTAGCTCATAAAAAGATCAAACTATATTTAGCCCAACAATAAACGTTATTCAAATAAAGTAATTACGCAGGCAGTTCCAAGTAAAGGCTATCTGGAATTAACTAGCGAGTGTTAAGACAGATAGTCATCAACGCGGCGCCACATTCATTTGTAGAGCAAGTAAACCCAATGGATAAGGCGATCAAGTAATTGTAAGTTTTTAATTCACTCCCTCGGTGCCTTGGGGAACTCCCTAAATGTAAATTTGATTGTGGTTAATAAGACTATGACAACGAGACTATAATATATACATAACTATTGTAAGAAATAACGTTGTTGAAGAAAATAAATATGGTGCAAATTATACAACTCCATATTGCATCAGCCAAGAGTCTGGCCCAGTCCTGAGAATCCTTTGAATACAAGATGCAAAGGACCGGTCATTGTGATGACACTTGGTGAAGGCCTTTAAGTCAGCAATGATGATGAGGATAATTACGACCAAGTGAAACTGAAAGTCTTTTAGCCCATGAGTCTAATATGTCTGATTTTATCACTAAGGCAAAGCTCACTGCTCTATACAACATCAAATTACCTTCAACCAAAAGCGCAAACATAATGCGTAGTTCTCTGCGACTCCAAGTAAAGCATGGTACTGGAGGGTCAGATAGCAATCTCGTGGCGCCGAGTTCATTTGTCTCAATTGGTGGCAGCTGCCGGCCCCACCGAGGAAGGATTCATTACTTAACGTCTTCCTATGCCCAGAGATTCCTCTGAGGTACTCATGTCCACTGGTTATTTGGTAATTGAGTGTGTCAGAGCTAACCTGAGTTATAAGCTGTGGATGACGACGTTCAAGCATGAATGGAGATTATTACATTTAGAATGTCCCGGAAAAAGCCGTTAAGATTTCTAGCGAAAAGTACAATGTAGTTAATTTAAGGCAAGAAAGATACGACCTTATGACCTATGATTACGAAAAAGTTGAGTCTGAAATGATTACAGAAATTAGTTCTGTTCAAGTAAACGATGGCAAAATCGATTACATTTGAAGATAAAATTCAAAGCCAATTACACAATTCAATAAATATGAAAGCTATTATACCGATGGCGATGATAGAATTTAGCTTCTGCGGTGCCATAAATAAATATTACTTGGAGTGGCATCTATAAATACGAGTAGCATGAAAAACGTAATGATCTATTTGTAAAACAGTGTATATTGAAAATAAGTGCGGCGTGTTCTAGCGTAGCATTCCTTACTACTTGCGTGAGTTCGTCACATATGGGTTTCATTGCCACTGTTGGCAGTATTTTGACGTATGCAATTACAAAAAATATATGTGCTTTTCTAATTTATGGGTTATTTTTTTCAGAGATTTAGTTTTTATACTGCTTGGTTATTTTTTTTTTCAATTAATTGGTCGTGATCTTCTTTTACGTTATTTTAGTAGTCAAAATTTGATAAATATTAATAAAACTTTCCACATTATTACTAAGAACTCGTATGATTTGAAAATATTTAATAAAAAAATACAAAAGAGCAAAAACATACTTTGGAATAAATTATTTTGTAGAATAAGTATCTCATGACACCCATTGGTCAGATCAAATCAAACTATGATGAATTATGACCATTGTACTTTTCCTAACATCGGTCGCAACAAAGTGTTGATGTCCATATCTTATCATTCGAAAGTTGGTAAATAAATAATTATTTTTATCGATGCTCTTCGTTGCACAACGGTCACTTAATTTATTATTGTTTTGTTTGTCTTCATGACTTACTATCTTTTATAGCGCTTGATTGTGTGAACATAATAACGGAAGGAGACTTCCAAAATTTCTTCATTAAAATGGGCACCAGATTTATTTGTGGCGGAGACTGGAACTCCAAGCATACACACTGGGGTTCTCGACTTATTAACCCAAGAGGTAGGCAACTTCTACGGGTAGCGGATAGAATGAAGCTAAATTGGCTTTCCAACAGCGAACCTACTTACTGGCCAACTGACAAAAACAAGATTCCTGACCTCCTGGACTTTTTTATTACCAAAAATCTTGACAGAAACTTCACAAAATTGGAATCTTGTGTCGATTTAAGCTCCGACCACACTCCAGTGATACTCAATATTAACACAACGGTGACACTAACTGAGCCCCCTACACGGATATACCATCCGAAGAACACAAACTGGGAAATATACCGAAGCGTCATAGACACAGAAGTCAAGCTACATAAAAAGATCCTAACGGTCGAAGACCTAGAAATTGCCATCGAGGAATTAAACATGATCATTCATAAAGCCGCCAACATTGGAACACCAGAGAGCAAAGGAAACCCCCTTAAGCACAATGCATACCCTAAAAACATCAAAGACAAAATAAAAGAAAAAAGAAAACTTAGAAAAAATTGGCATACCACTAGATACCCAAGAGACAAAGCTTTATTTAATAAATGCTCAGTAGAGTTAAAAAACCTCATAGAAACATTTACTAATAACAACCTCCAGAACTACCTGTCAACATTATCACCTACAATAGATACAAACTACTCGCTGTGGAAAGCAACCAAAAGTTTAAAGAAACCCAAAGCTCAAATAACCCCTATTAGAGACAAGATAGGAGGGTGGGCAAGATCAGATCAGGAGAAAGCCAATACCTTTGCTGACTATCTAAGCTATGTATTTCGACCATTCCCAGAGGCTGATCAGAATCACACAATAGAAGTGAAAACATACCTTGATTCACCTCTGCAAATGTGTCTACCATTGAAATGCGTAAGTCCTAAAGAGATTTTAAATGAAATAAGACAACTCAAGGAAGGAAAATCACCAGGCTACGATCTTATCGACGCAACACTCTTAAAAAAACTACCACAAAAAGGAATCATGAATCTAGTAAAGATATTTAATGCCTGTATTAGGCTCGAACACTTTCCTGGACAATGGAAAATTGCTCAAGTCTTAATGGTACCTAAACCAGGTAAACCACCACAAGAAAGAACTTCGTATAGACCCATAAGCCTCCTACCTGTAATTGGTAAAGTTATGGAAAAAATACTCTTAAAAAGAATGAAAGCGCACCTAAAAAAGATAATTCCTTGCCATCAGTTTGGATTCCGAGAAGAACACAGTACAGTTGAACAGGTGCATCGCATCATAGACGTTATTAGTAGATGCCTAGAAAATAAATTGTACTGCTCTGCTGCTTTTTTGGACATAAGCCAGGCGTTTGACAAGGTTTGGCACGATGGACTGGCTTATAAACTTAAAAAGTTACTTCCACACTCATTCTACCACATACTCATATCCTACCTAAACCGAAGAAGCTTCCAAGTTAAATGTAACAGCGAGTGTTCTGCCCTATATGAGATAAGCTCAGGTGTCCCTCAGGGTAGCATACTGGGACCGGTACTATACCTAATCTACACTGCCGATCTTCCAACTAACGAAGACACAGTCACCGCGACCTATGCTGACGACACTGCTGTCCTTTCAGTACATTCCAACTCAGAAACCGCTTCATACCAACTACAAAATCATCTGAACGAAATAGAAAAATGGTTCAAACAGTGGAGAATAAAAGCAAACCAATCCAAGTCCACTCACGTCACTTTCACACTCCGAAAAGACACCTGCCCGCCAGTAAAATTAAACAACGAAGACCTCCCACAAGAAGATCATGCAAAATACCTGGGTCTATACTTGGATCGGAGATTGACCTGGCAGAAGCATATATGGACCAAACGCAAGCAACTCGACAGCAAACTCCGCAGCATATATTGGCTAACAGGTCGCTACTCCCGCCTAAGCAATGAGAGCAAAATGATGGTCTACAAAGCCATCATTAAGCCAATCTGGACATATGGAATTCAACTGTGGGGCACAGCAAGTAATAGCAACATTGACATTTTAGAAAGATTCCAAAGCAAAGCATTACGGAACATTTTCAATATACCTCAGAGTATAAGCAACAAGTATATGTATCTAGACCTCAACATACGAACAGTAAAGCAAGAAATTAGTCAACATAGCCTAAGATACCAAAAAAGGCTCTCACAACACACAAATAAGCTGGCTCTAGCATTGAGTGGAACAGGAGGACAACAGCACACGAGGTTGAAGAGATGTGACATCCCTGGTCTCAGCGCCAGATTCGTATAGAGAAATGAGGGCTACCCTGAAACCGCTCTCATTATAATAAATAACACGAACGGACTAAAAGTCGATCAACCCAGTGGCTTATTGTTCCAGGACAGATTGCCATGGTGCAGAAAAGAAAAGAAAAAAAAAAAAAAAAATTGTGTGAACGGTAATGTAAAATCTGCATTTCATCATATTTTTCTAAACCGTGGTATGTAATATTACTTAACAATACAAAATATCGCGGTTTCAGTTAATCTGTCGTTTCTAAGAATAGAACTCTCACATTTAAGTACTTATGTGTCTGTCTGTAAGTTTAAGCTAAACATAAATAATATTGAAAGGAATGCACTAGCACTAAAGCCATAAGTGCCTGAAGATTTTGATGTCTTACTAGAGCTGTTTTTGAAAGCCGTAATATTACATAGTTAACCTTATAAACGATCAATTGATGTTTTTAAAATACGAATAAACTTGTAACCATCTACTTACAAAGTTATACTTAAATTCTTTGAACATCAAGTCTTCAATGTAGCCCACACAGCGTGATAGCTCTAACTAATTGTCTCCGTGACCGTTATTACCCACTAGAAGCAGTTTATTCGGAACAAAGACGCAGCATGCTTCTTTAATAGCGTCGTTTTCGTTAATTGAAAGGCATTGGTCGGCTTTTTGTCCGCTCGATATTCGCACACTTTGAGTGCTTTGAGACATTTGGTGTTACGTTGTTGAGCTGAGTCACTACTTTGTTAACTTCTTCTTTTATTATTTTGACTTCAGTGTCAAGATCAATATTTTGCTGTTTAGGTTCCTAGCCTACATAGAAAAGTATATGCCTGTATTCAGATCTCGGTGCTGCTATGTTCTGAGCTTTTCAAGAAATTCTTTTATAACTTTGGACAAGAATTCGAATTCGGATCAAGTAATTTTGATTGATTAGACGGATTAGACCAATTTAATCTATGGACTTGTCCATTAAACGCGTGTTTGACATTAATTGCATCTCTTAGGGCAGGAAGCCCTTTATTTCTTCATTAACATCAGTAAGTACCAACAGTTAATTACTTTTAAAAATTTAAACTTTCTGTACACAATCTTTAATTATAAGTGTAAACCTTTTTGCTTATTAATTGTAATGATTTCCTCTACTAAACGTATGAGTAGGTTTAGCAGTATCAACATTCAGTGAAAGTTTAATATAAAAGTGCTGTAAAATTTCTTCGCAACTTCGTTTCGTAATACCGTAGTAAGTTACCTGAAACGAGTTCCCAAGAATGCAAAAAGAAAGATGGCTGATACGTATTTTTTTTTTCATTTTTATCGAGCATGGGAAACGGCGCAGGAGACCGCTATGTCGCAGCAATTAAAGGCTGCAAGATAAAAAATAGTATTATACTTTTTTAATTGATTAGCTGTGTTGTCTTAACCTTGTTTGTTGTTGTTCTTGGGAAAATACTTTCTGATATTGACTTTCATTGTTACCAATATAGCTGATCAATAGTTAGAAATATTTACTCATACGTTCCCAAAGCAAGTAAACAATTTCAATGATGAAATTAATACGCACGGCCACAACTGACATAATGTTGGTTAACCGCATGGACTTGAAGATGGCAAAATAACAACAGCAGTGAAAAATAGGGAAAACACATTTCTTGATTATGATAAAACGTAATTCCCCGTCATACTAAAACAGATATTACGTGTCGCTCAACATGTACTTAAAATTAGTTTTAACACAACAGTGAGCCAACCTCGGCTTTTAAAGCAACATTGTCGCGTGCTAAAACAAAGATCGGACGATTACGAGTTACAACACAATGATAATAATACGAGAAAGTTAAACACCGAAAATGCACCGTTTTAGCTAAATCTACATCTTTTTGGTTAAATATACGTCATTAAGTAAGCGTTTGGCAACTAGTGTGTAATCTTTAATTATTCCATGAAGGCAGTAGTAGTTCTAGGTATGATTGAATGTTTATGATTTCTGGTCTTGTTAGAAATTTGAAGGTATTTTTACTTAACAGGAAATCTATATATTTTATTGCGGTTTTTCATTGAAGCTCTTTACAAATATTTTTTAAAAGTCGATTGTTGGGATTTCTTCGGAAGCTGGAAAGAATATAAAAAAATAATCCTGGAGTTTCAGATTTCTCAGAGCTTTTTATGAGTTCTAAATTTAAAAGTCATAAAAAGCTCTGAGAAGTCTTTTAATCAATTATCGTATTGGCAGCGTAAAAGTATTCTTTTTGTCAGAAATAATATGTGTGTTAATATTTTCACATTCAGGTTTCAATAATTGTTCTTGTTTAGTCAAACTATTTATAGAGTCCACTAGTCAGAAAGCTAGAATCTGCAGCATTTCAACCGCACTAGGTAGACAGGAACCAATTTACATATTAGCAGCTCTATTTCACTAGACTTGACAGCGACAAGCTAGACAGTACTTAACGTTCAAATGGAACCATTTAGATCTATCATCATGCCAGATACAGTTTCATTTTGACTTATGAAGATTAGGAGTAGTAGCTTTACGTATTTAAATGCTTTTCTATTACACTATTGAATATCTCCCACAAGATAGACCGATGACCTGGTTTTTTTTTTGGTAGGTAAAATCATCCAATGACAAATCCAGCCCTTGGGCGAAGCGGGAAGTAGTGTCAGACTCTTACTGACTAAAAACCTACCCCGTTCCTTCGTAGCCTATCGTGCCGGGGCCGGGCATTCCTTTCGGATTTTAACCCATGACCCCGGTAGGCTTCGACCCTGCCTGTCTGCAGTTAGCAGGCTGGGCCTCTTCGGTGTGCTGACAGCTACTTGAGGCGCGCGGGAACAGAACGCGCCGTCGACGACTTGGGCTCGGTCCGGTCGGTTACCGGACGATCGGACAGCGTGCTACCTATTGCACGCCGTCCGCAAGCCCGCGTACGGTGGCCGGAAATCAGGATCGGAATCCCGGCGGCGGCTGGGGCGAGCGCCCCGTTGCCTCTGCCTGATGCGGTCGGCCTCCTCCTTTGCTAGGACCGATGACCTGGTGAGATTCGCGGGAATCCCGGGGGGGGGGACCGGTCCTTATGGGTGAGACCTATGTCCAACAACAGACGGCTTTCGGCTGAAATGATGATGATGAAATGTTTTTTGTGTCATCGTAAAAAAGCTTTGAACCTAATTTTTAGAATAGTCGATGAGGCCGGAAGGTTCTGGATTAGCAATCATTAAGTACTGAAAAACATAGCGTTACAAGGCTTCTCTTACGATAGACCAATGGACCTCGGGAGTCTGCTGGATGTAAGAAGCAAAGGGTCTGTTGATGTGACGATGCTTATCACTTACATGGAAAATTTTCGGTTGTAATGGTCATTTTTACTCCCTTTTTATTTTAAGCTCTAAGGTTCTCCTAAGGTTGCCTGGTAGTATCGCTGTCAGCGATAAGACCGCCATTGTACCCATAGATATATGACACTGTGAAGTCGTTACTTTTTGGTGAACAATAAAGTTTATTCTATTCTATTATTTATATTAGGTTTTTCTTGGCCTACAAATCTGCATATCAACTTATCTTTCTGAGAATTGCCCTTCAAAAACTACTTTTATTATATTTAATACGATCATAAACCTGTTTTCTTCAAATATTTTTGTTATGATTGATGACTACTAAATCAATGCGTCCTACATTTCAATAGAAGCATGTAATATTTATACATATTTTATCCGGTCATTTTGTAATTATATTGAGCTAGTAAATATGTTCCAAAACAAACCAGATGTGGTTTAATAAGTGAAAGTGTCACATGTTTAGTTTTAAATGTGTAATTGATGTTGCTGTTTGTATGTCTGTAATATGCGGGTAGCGATGGTGTTGGTGTAATAGACTGAGCGGGAGCCTTGTAGCTTGTCAGATTAGTGTATTACTTTATGACAAAGGTTTGAGTTTACCGAATCGTTTCTTTGAAAAGAAATATCTTGATCGATGTTTGAACTTTCATTTGAGCATTTTAGTAAGCCACCTTTTTTACCTACTAGTTGAAGCTTTCTAAGCTATCCATTTTCACAGGCTACGTTAAAAAGTATTAGGGAACTTACGGCAAGTTTTTCCACCAAATTTCTTGTTGAGCTTTTTCAACACTCAGCAGGTTGTCGATTACAAATCTCTATTATGTATTCTTTGTCGGAAACCACGCAGAACAATTATCCGACAATTTCAAAATCGTCGTTATGTAGCAACGAGACTAGTGACAGAAAAATGTTCTCACGAGATTTTTCGCGCCACAAAATGTCACTCCTGTCACATAAACTCATGCGCAAGTATTTCTGCACCACATATGGATTAAACGTGGGTATAAAATAATAATGTTGGATAAAGTAGGTGTCTAACGGTTAGCTAAAGAAACCGAATGGTCTATAAGCACCTTAGAAGGAATAATACAATAAAAAATAAGTGTTTCAAAGATAGATAACAAGCCCGCATGGTTTGATTCGTGTGTGGTTTCAGGAAGCGAATATTATTATGCTATGGTATTTCATAGATAGTAGGTACATCTTCTTCTTGAGTCACAGCAACTATCCTCTCTATAATAATAGCGTCAGCGGTCTTTATAACAAGTTAGATGATAAAAACTGCCCAGGCAATGCACCGTTTTGAATATGTACAGTATTTTTAATATGAAAGTGCCTGTTGGAATGTCCAAGTTTTGAAATATACGCGCAAAAAATGTATTTCATTGCAGCAACAGATTTTTCATCGGTTCCATCTCGCGACGTCGCTGTCGATAAATCTAATAGTTTTTCTTTATTGGCAATAACATCGGCAAAATATTTACGGTAATTGTTCGGTTGGTGGAAATAAACTTAGGAATGTACTACGACTTTTATGTTTTTAATTGGTTAAGGCGCGTTCCCGTGCGAAACGCAGCGTTAGCCGTTTTTAGGCTGTTTTTGGGAGCCAACTTCTCTTTATCTAAAAGAAATAACAACTAATAAAAAATACATTAAATTTCTACATAATCTTGACTCCAAAATGGTAGTTTTTTTTTTTTTTTTTAAGCAGCATAATATTTAATTAAAGGGCCACAAAAAAACCACAGAAATGAGAAATAATTATTTATAACATGCATCTCCTCCTAAATTAACCATTATTTTGATTTGCTTCCTTAACTAATGGATAGGTAATTAAATAGAGAACATTTTGGTAGTTTTATTTTTTTCAAAACACAAAAAATTGATTTTATAAAGATTTTATTCTAAAATCTAAGCGTACTCGCTACGTAACTCTTGCGCAGAGTTAGTGTGCCACAAGGTCTCGAGGGTGAAACACGTGTCGTTCGTCATCGCGCCGCGTCCGACTCGTGCACTTGTTCGCTCACATCACAATAATATTAGTTTATATTATTGTGTTTTTGTTATTGACATTTGTATTAGTGATAGTTTTTTATGTTTGTTATTTATTTATTCTTATTTTCCGCGAAAGGACGCTTTGTGTGTGTATGAAGAACTATTGAGTTTTGCGAAAAGGACGCTATTGTTGTGTTATAAGTTATAATGCCTAAGTACAAGAAAGTCGTGCGACAAGGACGTGCAAAAGAAGCAATGATGATCGCAGCTCGGTAAGCAATCTAGTACTTATTTATATTCTAGCTTTGGTACAGGCCATGGTCCGGAGGGAGGAGTGGCAGGAGGTCGCCTCCTTCTGCGAAGCAGTAATGCTAGCAAAGTAGTACTCCGACCGCATGAGGCAACGGCGCTCACACCGCAGCCGCCGCCGGGATTCCAATCCCGATTTCCGGCCCCCATAGGCGCGGGCTTATGGACGGCGGGCAATGGGTAGCTCGCTGTCCAACCGTCCGGTAACTGTCTGAACCGAACCCAAGTCTTCGACGGCGCGTACTGGATGTTGCTGACGACGCTTCAAGGAGTTGTCAGCAAACTGTAGGGACCGAGCAGGGTGGAAGCCCACTCTGGGGCTTTGAGTAAATGTGAAAGTGTACACCAGGGCCGTGGTACGAAGGCTATGAAGGAACGGGGTGGGGTTTTTAGTCAGTAAAAGTCCGAAACTAACTCCCACTCCGCCCAAGGGCGGGAGATGCCATTGGATGATTTTTACCCACCGAAAAAATAATAATAATAAAAAGCCCATGTTCATACGAATTTAAAAATGTTATGACGGGATTTTATAGCCCAATGGATTTTCAACTCTTGGTGTTGAGCCGAGCGTACGGAATCCAACAAATGCAGCCCAATGCGTCGTAAAATTACACACTCTTGTAATTTCGACTGTCTGCACTATAAAGTGCGTTGAAAATCCAGTGCGCCATTTATTTCACGTACGATGGTGGGCTAAATGACGGTGACTTCACCTTTGCTGTGCCCGACAGGGCACTATATTTCATGGGGGGTGCTATATTTCATACCATCTATGTACATAATATGGAATGCAATAAAGTATTGAAAATATTTTACTTATTTCCTTTCCTTATTTTTTTTTTGTAAAAGTAACAAAAAAAATACAATGCAATTCATTTATCAATCTATTTTTTTTTTGTAGCCGGGCTAAAAGAACGGGACGAAAGCGAAACAGTCATGAAGAAACATCAACTGCACGTATGTACCTATCTAAAATAGAATAAACTTACTTAGTAGATACTGGTCTAAGATGTGAGTAGTTAGCGAAGTGATAACATCTGATCATAGTCATCAATTTTATATTTTATCAACAAACGAATCTTCGCATAAATGTTCGTTATCATGCAAGTGACATAGAGTTATGAAACTACAAACATGAACATTCACATTGATTCAGTACCTACACGATTCAATGCTTGTCATGTATTGATTTTTTTGTGTAAATATTTGAGATTTAATGTATTTTAATTTAAAATAAATAATCTTTTGTAGGTCAAAAGACTACCAAACTGATGCACAACTACCTCTAATGGAGATTTCTAATATACGACCGATAGAAAAAAGCAATAATGAGTAAGTATTACTTAGTTAGCCCATTATGTGCCACTGCTGGGCGAAGGCCTCCCTGTATTAGATAATTATTATTATTTTCTGGGCCACGGAAGTTTACGGGGTAAATCTTGGTATTATAGTATCTATACGGGGTGGGTGAGACACCCATGCAAAAACGGTAAAAAAATCGGTTTTTCGTTCATTTTGATCGTGTAGATCTGTATTTTACTTTTGGGGAAGACAGCTGAAAAATGTGTATGTGTGGGGAGGGGGGCTCAAAATGATGTAATAAATACGTAGTAACCGTTCTCGCGAAAGTATCCCTTCCACCCCATTTATCAATACCTATAGTAACCTTAACTTAAAAAAAAAATATCGATCATTTTTATGCAATATATTTTTCTTTTGTAGTATAAGAGACGACTCTATAGCAGACTTGACGGAGTCAGAAAATACTGAAGATATCAATAAAAATATTGAGGAGGTAAGTTTCTGATACGTTTCGCGTGGGTTTTGAACTTGAATGAAAGATGGAAAAGATTTGAAAATGAATAGTAACTTCAGATGAAAAAAATCAGACCGTGAAATATTCTAATTTGTTTTTTTGGATATATAATAAAAGATACTTTTTTTTTAGTTTCCCATTTCGTACGAAAAGGAAGCAGAAAATTACGAAAAAATTATAAACAGAAGAATTATTGATGTCAGCCACTTCTTTTCCGAATTAAAACGCATTTCAAACCATGGACCACTTGGATGCAGCTTCACTGAACTTCACCTCATAGCTGAAACCCGAATTGGTTTATAGTCGAAGTTTACGTTTAGGTGTAAGCTTTGCAATCAAAAGTTTGTCATAAATGGAGACAATTGCAGTGACAACTACTTAAATATTAACACGTGCGCTGTCGCTGGTACTATTGCAATAGGTGGGGGGCATTCACAGTTGGATGAACTTATGTCGGCAATCAACCTGCCATTGTTATCTGAAAAGACGTATTCAGAGAACCATGAACTGATTAGTAGGAAATGGGAAGAGGTTTTAGTAGAATCTATGAATCAGGCTGCCGAAAAAGAAAAACAATTCGCAATTTCTAATGGTAAGGTGAACAAAGACGGAATTGCCGTAATAGATGTCATTGCTGATGGTTGCTGGTCCAAACGCAGCTATAAAAAGAATTATAATGCTCTTTCAGGCGCAGCTGCCATAATTGGCAAACATACAGGAGAGATATTGTTTTTAGGCATTAAAAATAAATACTGTTTTATCTGTGCCCGTGCAGAAAAACAAAATGTTGATCCATTAGAACACAAATGTTTCAAAAATTACAGTGGTCCATCCACAAACATGGAGAGTGAAATAATTGTGGAAGGATTTAAAGAATCAATATCACGTCTGCAGAGTTTCTCTAGAATATTTTATTTGACACTGCTAGCAATACCTGTTAAAAAACCTACTAAAAAATAATAAATGATGATAAAACTGACTTGGTTATTTAATTTTTCTGCTTTTATCAATCACCCACGGTCTGAATTACAAATAAACCTTCAATCTAAAAAATAAACACCGCACAATCTTTATTATAGAATACCTTTAATACTTTTAAATGAATAAATGTTAGAAGTATTTATGAACGTAAGTATAGTCACTAGATTCATCATGATCAAAATTATTTTGGCGCACCAATAAACATTTCATAAAAAGATATTTTTATTGAATGCCATAATGCCATGTCTGTGAATTCTTAGGTCTGCGATTTTTACTTGTATTCGGAAGGTGATCGCTAGATGGCGCTAGTACTGCTTTACGAAGTATTATAGAGGTGAGGTGCGGCAAAGAGGGAACGAATGCTCAAGGTTATTTGGTCAGGGTAGCGCCTTAATCTTATAAGCGAATTCTTGGTTTTCTCCCATAGTATGAGTAGCATTGGGATTTGTTTTACTTTTTTGTTTTGTTTTATTACATCATTTGGAGATGACTTCTCTTGTTATTTTTAGACTGGTCCGTAAAAAAAATATTTTTATTCGTTTTACGTTAGATTCCAGGAACATAAAGGTTATGAGCTATAAAACTATTAATATGTTTACATTAAAAGTTATATTCTACTTTTTTTGATCGTAGACAATAGGCACACGTCCCTAATAAAAATCAAAACGCATACAATCAAAAATATAATTTAAATCTCATAGAAAACAGTTGAGATTTCTATGCAGACCATTTCGAATGTTGAGCAGTGAGATCGGAGATATTTGCACGCAAGCTGAAAGCCAATATTTATCTTTTGCCGCGACAGTAACAAATGTGATGTTATGCATTGCGTTTTTTGTTGCAGCTGAGTGATTTAGGTGTCAAGAGCATCAGCAATGGTTGACGATAAGTGGTTTATGCATGATTGGAAACGCATTTCGTATGCAGTATGTGTTTGTAGGCGTTAGTATAATTGTTGGGACAGTGAACGAGTCGCGAGGAGAATTCTTAATAGGTTCAAGAATTCCATAGGTTATAGTATTGTATACCATGATATCACGGTACGTTTTATAACTTATTGTTGTATATTTTTATTTCTTATCCGTCTGTGTGACGTTTTATGCGGCACGGTTTTGAATTTGAATTCTATTATTAGGTACTGGGGTGAGACCGTGCGTCTCCATGGCATATAACTTTGAATAAATATGAAGTTTTATCGAAATTTAGCTGTTTTTTATAGACTGAAATAATGATGTTCTTGTGTTTTTTTTTTGTAATTATGCAATTTTTGTTTTTGAACAAATTTTTTAATATTTTGTTCTATCTACAAAATTGATATATGAAGATTTTTCATCGTTTATTTGAACACAAAAACAGGTATAGTGATTAGATTATATTGTAAGTATTATACGAGATTTATCCGTGTCAACGACTAAGGGCTGATTTCATCACTCAATATAAAAACTCAGTTTAACTAAACTGAGCTCAGCGTAATCTAGTTTTAGAGTTTAGCGTAAACTAGGTTCAATTCATAGCGGTGAAATCCAAAGTGAAGC
This sequence comes from Leucania comma, assembly GCA_958295575.1. Classification (NCBI taxonomy): domain Eukaryota; kingdom Metazoa; phylum Arthropoda; class Insecta; order Lepidoptera; family Noctuidae; genus Leucania; species Leucania comma. The sequence goes on along the minus strand of OY282468.1, from coordinate 25,793,085 downwards.
TATAATCTCGATTAGGCGCTCAAACTGCGTTTTGTTTTATATAATCGCGATTAGTTTCTTGGTGAATTTGGCCCTAAGATTGCATAGTTTTGGTTGGCATCACTACAAATTGATTTACTTTTTCCTTATGACTCAAGTCACAAACACTTGGTTTTACCACAGTATCTGATTTATAAAAAAAAAATACTGTACAGAATACCTACTTAAGTTCTATTCTTTTAATGTTTTTTCTAGAAATTACTTGGGTAAAATAATTAAATATTTTCCCGATTTGTCAGTGGTTTGTTTTCCGTCTGTTTTGCACTTTTTGTACCTTCAACAATCTTCACCATTCTGTTTCTCTTATTCGACTATTTTTCCTTATTTTGTTATAAGTTAACTGTCACTTCTCTAATTATTTCGAAAAGATTTCCCGCATCTACTTGAAGCTTGTGATCTGTTCCCAATTTTAAATCGATTAAGAAAAAAGGAGGAGTTTCTTTTTTATTGAATTCTGATACACTTTTTTCGCGAGTTCCGTCATGTTTGAACCGATTTGGATTTAGTATTTTATTTATTTATATTTATTTTTTTATATTTTCAGATTGAAAGCTAATTTTGATAAAAAGGAAACCTTTTTATCAAAATTAGCTTTTGTATTTTCAGCATTATTCATTTAATCTTTTCAAATATCAAACCTATATCTTACAACCAATCTACTGGTTATTACCATTTGGTACCTTAATTGAATCTAAGCTACTTAGAACGACACCTAGATATATATACCTTGGTATAGTCACAATAGATCGTCTACCAATTCCAAACCTAGTAACAACTACCATAAATCCTCCATACTTACAAACTACCTATCCGTATTAGTCTGTAAGCTTTACCGACATGGCTTACCGATCAATCCCGCATTCCAGTCCCGTTCCTTGCATTCAATATGACAGTGATACACGTACGATCAGTTTTTTGCGCGGCAACATTCGGCCGACGAGACTTCCGTTTATGTCCACCATATGAATTATCTATGGATTTATAAAGTGACATTAGAACGATATTGTATGTTGATAAAGTTTATTGACTTGTACGTGGCCTTGCTGATGATTTATGTCTGGAAATATATTAAAATTGCGAGTACTCATTTTGGTATTCTCATCGGCTTATTAAAAATGAAATTAAATAGGTGGAGGTTTGGTAATAAACAAAATAGTGATCTGATGTGCAAAAATGTAGCTAGAAAGAGGTTACTCAGATGACGACTTATGCTCGTGCCCCAAGAGGACACCGGTGTCCGCACACCTATTGTCTTTCTATTGTGTCTCTAAATTACGGTATTCAAAGGGTAGATGAACAAAACATTTTGCACGGATACCAATATGGGATGATGATATCTGGGTGCGATCGGACATAGACGTCAGTGGTGCCCTAGCTCTTGTTCTAGGATTTACTGGATTACCAGAGCCTAAACTCTAAAATGTTGGTAAAAGCATGATAGAAAAAACGAAAAATAAATCGCATGTTTATAGTATGCTCAAAATAATAATATTAATAACAGGATTGTAAAGAAAACTAATAGGGCTAACGACGATCGAATCGAAACCAATAGGACTCTACGGTCCTCTAGGGTCCTCTACGGATTTGGTCTCGGCGTACATCGAAGGAAATTTTCAAGGCTAGAGTGAATAAGCTCTTAATAAATTAGTGCGCTTCACCATCAATGATTCCAATACTGCTAACCATCAGTGGGATCACAGTCAAGCACTATACTATATAAAAAAAAAAATCAGATGATACTGAGTGGGTCTCATAATAATAAAGCCCATTATTCCGAATTATGACAGATTTAAATTTAACTTAGAAGTTGCAGTTATATAAAGTCTCTTAATTTGGTGTGTCTAATGGCAAAAGCCTTCTCCAATGCTTTTCACTGTTGCCTGCCCTGAGCAACCCTTCTCTTATTCGGTCTTGCTGTCAATTTTATTTTATCTTCCCTCTTCTTTTACCATCTTTTGGGTACCATTCAGTGTCACGCTTGCTCTATTTTCCCATCTTATCTCGCATCCTATGGCCTGCCTACCTCCACTTCTGTTGGTCAATCCGCAAGAGTATGTCGGGGAGTTTTGTTAGTGACCTTAGATCAGTGTTTCTAATTTGGTCTAGACGCTTGTAACGGGAGTGGGTCTTATACAAAACGCTAAAGAATGATGCCTGACTTGTTGCTGCGATAGAGCGGAATGAATGAATATAAAGAGGCCACGAGCTCTTAACGTGATCCATTTTACGGCCTAGATTGAACTGTTAAAAAGGTGGAGCTACATAAGGTGTATGCTTCATCGCTCTTTCTCACTCGTTCGACAGACATTTTAACGCGATGGTCATGGTAAGGATCAAAAATTATTGCTTAATGCACGATTATGCCTGCTGCATTACATGCTATTGTACAATTACTTCGATTTGTCAGTAGGTTGGTCACCGTGTAAACACAGAAACTCTAGGAATGTATGTTTGTGTACCTGCGAAATTTGACAAATGTCAACTGAACAAAATCGATTACTGACCGCGCTGTTGCGAGCAAGCCGTGCTGTTGCAGTTTCTAAAACATGATATTTTACATTGTTACAATGTAGAAACAACTGAATGGCATACAATGACAAGAGCCGTGTAAACTTTGCATGTGATTACTAATAATGTAAATATTTATGTCTGTCATCCAATTCTGCTTATTATAATGTTATGATTATGATTCGCAATTTTACCGGTAGCTATATCTACTTAACAATCTAAGTAGCTGTACGTAGGTATGATCTAAACAAATATTATAAAGAGTTTTTTGTAAAAGTGTCGTGTGTGATGGTGTGTGCGTGTGTATAATATATGCATGTATTGTATGTTCGAGTGTGTGTAGCAGTTATTACACTACAATTGCTAGAAGTTGGTGCAGGTGACAGCTGTCGGATTAACACAATGTAGCTACCTATTCTTTTTGTTGGAGTATAACAAAAACAAATCCATCCTACTTCAAGACTATGGTCTTTCTCTTTCTAAACAATAAATATTGTATTTAATTGGTTTGAGTCCCCTATCAGCACTGATTGAAATCCCTAATACGTTACTGGTTACAGTTACTGTATTCCACTAGCCTTGCACTAGGAGCACACGTCACATTTCTCAAACACACCTTCCAGTAATAAAGAATAGGATAATAAACAGTTTTTATTAAAATCCTTAATTTCTTTGGCGACCTTCCTTGACCTTCCATGTTTTTTGGCGTCCTTTTCACTCTAACACTTTTCTCTCATTTTAAAGATGTATATTTTCGTCCTGCTTTCATCCTACGTAAGCTATGTAACAAAGATCTCAGTTGTGGAACTATTTTGTGTTTAATTAATTTATTCTAGTCTGTACCTCAGTAAAGTTCTAGAGGCTCCAAGCGTTCAAGCGTCAAGCGCCAAGTAACATGATCCACAACCTTCATTCTCCACTGGCTTCACAATGGGTATCTCATTACGATCCAGAGTGTGCAAGGCTTTACGTGTTGCCTATCGATTAGCAACGAACATTGACCGGCGACCACTGCCGCCGCGGTGTGCGGTTAGGACATTTTAGTTGGAATTTGTGTAAGACATAATTATATTGATGTTGTATTTAATTGAAAAACATGATACGGTTCTATGTAGTTGTGGTTGTAGATGTAGGATTAAGTTGTTAACACATTTCTATTTGGATTTGTAAAAAGAAAATCTTGATTTTCGTTTACACGAAAAACACGTGATGTCGGAGTCACGTGCTTTACACGTGAGGGAAAGTCTATAACTACGTTTTCTAACGTAGGTAAAGTAATTTTTTTACCATTGATCCCAATATTAATAGATACCACTATAAGGTACAATAAATTGTAACTTAGCAAGATTAATATATAAGCTTTATGTCCCAGCAGTGGGAGTATAGCCCACTGTTGGGACTCAGGCCTTCTTTCTAGGATATGAAATAAATCGTAATCCACCACGAGGGCTCAGTGCGGGTGTGTAGTCATCTAGTTACCCGTACTCACAACCAGACAACACAACAGACAAGACTTCGGCTTTTTTGTTGCTGTAGGACTTGCCTTTTTCTTTAAGATATTATGTCTTCCTTCACCTTTTTAAGAGAAGTGATGATGTAATGAAATATAAATACTAATGCATTTGGCTGGGTTTCAATGACCTACCCACGTGACAACAAGTCATAATTCGGGTTGACCTAACGTATGTTGGGCTATCATGATTTCACAACGCTGGATTACCAATAGCCAACTAAAACTATCGACCAATCCCCAAGTAATCCGGAAATGAAACCCAAAGTTTCCCGCCGTACACCTCTGCACACATGTCTTGCATATAAATATTCGGTATCGCGTGTGATCGACCCCACAACTCAGTGCCAAGGTTGTACGCACCCAGTCTGTGGTAATAGGCATACGTTTTTAAAAACCAAGTAGGTACAATACGCGGTAAATAACTTGAACCCGTTGCTATGGTTACGCGCAGCCTAAGCAGCATTCAAGGTCGATAGCCATTTTGGCTCAACTTATATTTCGCGTATTACACATATATATTTTAATTTTTATATTTTGATTTTTTTATCTTTCTCACATAATAGAAGCGACAGGATATATAAAAACGAAATATTTGTAGTATTCAGCGCAGCGTGGCGATTATGTGACTGGAATTTCTTATTCTTCTCCATAGAGATCTACACTTTGGGGTGTCTATGCATGTCAATTTACTGACTGACAGATCTCTTGACAATTAAAAAGTGCCTGTAAATGGTTTATTTGAAATAATTACTTTAATTAATTGATTTTATCTTATTATCAGTGATGAATCGTTGAATTTCTAGCTTTTTTAATCAGTATCTGATTCAAGGAACTACAATACTTAGCAAAACCATTTACGTAAAAGTTAAAAGAACTGATATGAGTATTTGATAAGTTTTGATCGGTCACTTAACTTAATATTTAAGTAACTCGCCAAGGGCACGGCGTTAAGGTTGCAATAGTGTTTATTTTAGTAATAGATAAGAATTTAACTGACAAGGCACTTAAAGAAACTGATAAAATCTTAGAATTCAAAAAGTCAACAATACTCAACAATAACATTAACGGTTTAAAGACATCTCACCACAATAACAAATTAGCTTTGCATATGTTTGTCTTCAATCATGGATATACTCATAATGTCTCCCAATTTCAACTATGCACCTTTGTCAACAGTCAAAAGCCATTCCTTTTAGAAAAGAATTTCTTTCATAAATGCACCAAAAAGGGTTAATATCAACATCCTACGCACATTACCAACTTCCTTGGTCCATCCCAATTAATGATCAGATATAGATCAGCTTCAAACGAGCGGCCGGATGCGGTCTCTACGATTTTGTAATCGGTTCGTTACTAGCTTTTTATGGCGTGTTAAAATATGGTAATTTTTGGTTTAAATTTAATGTTAATTATTACAGTTACCGTTGTTGCATCTGGTTTGGTTAGAAGTCGACTTGTCTTGGTAAATAATGGTGATCTGAATAGGGCAAGGCCCTGCTCGGGATCTGATGGTGAAATCCGGAAATTCGGTAAATATTAATGACATTTTGAGTTTGGGCAATGAAGTTTTAAATAACCAAATACCAAGCTCTGGAAAATATTACTGTAATAATGAAGAATAAAACAGCAATTTAATTAAATTACCTCACTATGAACTTGATGATATAAAGGCAAAGGTCGCAACTGTGCAGAAGCATCTTATGACTAATAGTTAGTCAGTTCCGTGTGACATTTTTATTAGTTGACTCTTCATAGGTGGCGATTTGTTGAACATAGGAAATACTTTGTCCTGTGTCAAGCAAGAGATATTAATGATTTGAATCCAAGAAAACTTGTTGACAAAATATCTTCGACCCAAATATTTTATTAAAAATACATGATGTTTAAATCAGTTGAAGACAGCAGCCAGATGACGGATACACAGCCGCTAATGACTTTCTAGTCAGTCGCCATTCTGAGAACAAATAGTGTTGTTTATTGAATTTTAGACAACAAAGGAATATGGCTTTGTTGGAGCTAAATTCCCTTTCACACATCTCAGCATAGCTTCCGCACAGCATTTGACAAACGGATTGTCAAACATACACACTGTCATACCTATATGTACTTACTCGACACACACGAAGATCATGTTAATTAGGCGTCTTTCTCTATTGTGTCAATCGCATCAATCATACTTTGTGTTGTTTGAATATTTATTACTTTATCAGGTTCTTCTTCTTCGTCGACAGATTATTTTGTGTTTTGATCCGTATTTCCTCGCTGTCAATCGATGTTTAGTACTGTATCCTGCCTCATATACTCACACAAACACAACTTTACACCAATAGTTTTGTTTGCTCGTGCCGTGCTTGAGCACATTCCGGCTTTCATTCCGACAATGGTAAATTGGCCGGGTTTGTTTAGAAATGCGTCAGAATCGAATTTATAGGACATGTTTACACAATAAAGCTTTGGGTTACCGTTCTTACTGGTATTGCCTTTGAGCTATTTCTTAGGTACTATTCTGATTTACGGGAAAAGGACTAAAACAGCAATTTACTCTGTATTGTAGTGGAGTACTTACGGTTAGTTTGTTATTATTGCTGGTTTACTTAAACTTCCGTTCTTATAATTCTAGGAATAAGTAGCTATGCTGTTAGAGGTAATAGTAATTTTGAAGAACTGTTTGAACGATCAAAAGTTAAACAAGTTTTTGTTACTATTTTGGTGTACAGTAAAGATTATTCTATTCTATTCACAATATTCGGAAGAAGATGTCAAGATACTTACTGTTTAGGCCTCAAGTCCTGAAGAATATAGATACACATTCATGTATATCAGGCTATATTCTAAGGTATTCACACTTCTAAAGCAATTCCACTCGATAATCTGAGAGCCATAGTTTTATATGGATCTATGACCTTTACAGTAATTTGCAGTATTGTGTGGGTTACGTAAACCTTTGTTTGGTTGATGCCTAGCTGTGTTGTTGTATTGGGCCGATTACTATAATAGCAACCCACGGCTATTGTATAGTAACACGGTTAAAGCATTGGGCCAATGTTCTGTGGTTGCAGCCAAATTAATGTCAAAGGAAATAGTTGGACAACCTGAGTTGAGAAATGTCATAAAAGTAATAATATATGTGGCAAAAATATTTAAAATCTTCCTAATACGACGTATTTAGAATTCAACGTACAAATTAGTTGCGTCCGCTCATTTCGCCGTACTTAATTTAAATGGAATTTAACCAAAATAAGTGGTTTCCGTAAAACCGACGACATATTCTGTGTACAACATAATATTTTGTAGTGTCGTAAACTTGTGACATATATTTGATCCAACATTGGAGTAAGTAGGCGGGATTATTGTTTGTGATTTGGTAACATTAACGTATGCTAATAATGTTGTCTTGCCAAAATGAGAAATTATCTTAATGTCATCATCATCATCATGGCTAATTTTATCATACAATTTGTAGTATTTAAAAGAATTTGTAAAATTGTAATGACTCTAGTCAAGTTTTCTTAATATTTGACCACTTTGTGTTTACTGTGCTACTTCAGTACGAAGAAACTCTTTGAAATCTGGACAACAATTTATGTAATTATGATATCATTAAATTTTATGTGTCGTATTTCTCAATTTTGTGGAGACGCTCTTTCCTAATACAGAAAAGTTTCCAAAAACATGGAATCAAGTGACATTGAGCCAAATTGATGAAAGAAAATAATAAATTGCCAATATTGTTAAATTAATTGATTCACATTCCATGGTTAATGGTACTCGCTACGTTTCATCCGGTTAACGTTTGTTTCTACTGAGCTGTTGCTGTAAGACTGCTTATTAGTGTCCGAATAGAGAGATCATTTCATTTGATACCTCGATGTTCGAATAAAAATTCGTCTTTGACGACCTTCAGCTTGAAAAAAATATTTTGGTTATTAAGTACAACTTTGCGCCAAATAGAAATACCATTTTATTTCTTTGAAACAACTTAATTAAAGAACATGATAAGATTTCAGAAGATATAGGTGTATAACGAGACACTAAAATAAATTATGGCCAGTCTATTAAAACCACCAACCAGAAGAACTTCATAGCTTGATAGATATTACGGATGTTACTAAATGATTTAACGTCTAATCATCGTTCATCCCGTCTTCTTCAAAAAGGGTAAACCGAAACCAGATTTAAGCATCGTTTCGACAGCTGCTACCTTAAGAGAAGCATGTTAACGAGGCAGCTATCAAACCTTTAAGTGTTCACTGTCCACAAGCAATCGGAACGGAAGTGATTGAGAAGAGCAAATAAAGACATCAATAGCGACGCGTGTACTCATATTTGTATAAGTTTGAAGATTGTTAATGTAGTAACTCGTAAGATTGATGTCGCAATCAAATGTGGAAATACGGTTTCAAAACTTTAAGAAGTTAAGAAGGAAGGCAATGTCACCCTAAAGTAGATAGCGGGTAACATGCAATGTCATGGTGAAATGTTTTGATGTTAAATATATTTTGAGGTTTGAGGTTTGACTACATTAACCATGCAACAATGGTTGATGTAGTGACAGTCAAACCAAATATAAGTATTTTTTTTATTGTGATTAATTTATTTTCTATTTTATTTCGTTTACATAATTTTAACAATTTAACTTTGACCTGACAAAATTGAATTTTAATATAATGTGTATTAGTTAATTATTAATATAGTATGTATTTGTTATGTCTTAATATGGGAATAATTTCCTGACAAATAAATGATTATTATTATATTTTAGAATCTTATAATTAATATCAGTGATTAAGCTTGTACTTACCCAATTTTATAAGATATAGAAGATATGTGAAACAGTCCTGTTACTATTTTTATTGCTAAAAGACCAAGCATGTCTTACTGAATAGAATGCCTCACCTAAATCGATGAAGCAGAACATTTTATTTCCTTTGCATCCTCAATCATCGACATATGAGGATACACATACAGTTACAAATTATACTTCAAATTATAATTCGCCAGTCATTATCTGAAGTAGCAATCGATTGGTTCATTAAAATCTGATGAATTGCTTTATAATGTTGATTGATTACGGTCGTAATTATAATGCCCTGTTTAATACGCATGTCAGTCACGAGCGAGTTAATTGTAATTTGTGCGTTCAACCAACGATTAATATTGTTTGTTCAATTTAATTGGATCGAATCTATTTTGGGGTATTAAAGCATTATCTCTAATACCATTTTGGTGTTGCTGATTGTCCACAACATATTCGTTGGACATATCGGAATCACATATCTCGTTTTCAAAACATTGTCATATAATTTGATGACATATTGAAAGCAGGAACATTAAAACATACTTACTTTTAATCTCAAACAACGATAGCTTTTATCACTCTCGAACGAGATGCACTTAGGTAGAAAGCTGCATATTGTAGATAGATCCCACAGAGCAAGATTTCCCCTGTCTTCTGGGAAGATGACAAAAACAATGGGTGCTTGCAAAAACTCGGGATTATTGTTCGACAGATGCCACGGCGCGGCGGATGCGCGTGCGGCCACGCCTGCGCTTAAGAAAGAGATTTTTACAGTAGTGCAAGTCTGCAATGTCGCTAGATGATAGTCCTTTTTTAGATTTTGCTTTCTATCCATATAGTTGGCTGCTGATTCATGGGTAACTTGTCAAGGTCAATACTTTCATTCTGTCAATATGTTAAGAAGATTGGTTATCTCTGAAGTTCATTTACAACGTCTTTCAAATCATTAGTTTGTTCTAAAGCTAACTAAGATCATTCTAGAATTCACCTTCTGTAACAATTCTGTTCGCTTAGCACATGCTTCACAGAAGCACTCACCACTCAGAACATTTACGATGTTATCCATGTGCGAATAAAAACTTTACTGTCAATTGTATCTAAACTAAATTATTAAGTTATGAGCTTATTGTGCTCTGTTCCCACCGTCCCATGAAACTTGAAATATTTTAGTGTTACTTACTGCAATAACTGGTTGCGGCAAAAATGCACATGAGCATTGAGCATTGTATCTTTAGACGAGTTATATCTATTTTTTACCCATGATGAAATTGCTTGTTCAACAAAGTTACTGCTGACTGCAATTCTAGATACAATGGGTATCATAAAAAGTGAATATGATTTAAATGGCTTTCTAGAGCACAATCAAAATAATTCAGATTTGATTTCACTTAAAGGTTTGTAGACCGGATTATACACTCTAAGAAATTATATAGACAATAACGAGACTGCTATTATAGTCTTGTTATTGTCTATCTAATTTCTTTCATTCTTAGTACTGCCACTATCTGTGCTAAATCTCACGACCTTTATAACATATACTATAACTACGCATTAGCAAAATTGGGGTTAGCAGACGGATAGATCAATATAAGAGTTCAATAAGGGCACTCTCGCGTTATGTGCTAACATTTCATATGTAATTGACGAATTATTATCAGAAGTAATATTGCTTTTGAAGAACATTATGCGTTTTCTACATGCCATAGTGAATTTACTCATTTATTTTCAGTTAGTTTGGAAAAATAGAAGCTGATGTACACGAAGTACTAGATGACACAAAAGTGACGGTAGCGATTTGGCATCTGAGTGAAATAAAATTTATTTAGATGTGTAGAACAACATGAGAGTTTGTAATTACATACATTGTAGATAAATATGCCTGATACAACCAGAGCAAAAGTAATTCAGTTAAATGAACCAATGTTGTAGTAAAAGTTGTTCATGTCTTCAGGCAATATTCGCAGGTTGTAGCAACATCGTTAAGACCTTTATCTGCAATTTATGATTATGGGAATATTTATAAGTTCCTGATTTCCTAGGTTTTGTGACAGTTAAATATGCGGTGCAGATACAATCATTGTGTTTTGTAACGTTTAGTGGCTGCAAACAGTGCTTTTATATTTTCACTTACATTTTAATGCAATTATAAATAACATGATAATATGTCATGATAAACATTTACTTAAATTTCGCAAAATATATTGCATTCCTATCTAAGATTGACATCAATGAACAAGTAGATCGCAACAAAAAAATTTTTTTTTCTGCTCTTTTTTAATTTCACCACGTTTGAAGATCTTCCGGGAACAACAATGCTCCAGTACAATGGCTCTCCAGGTACTTGTCGTTTCGTAGAAGATACATCCGGCGCTATGAGGGATGCTGACATCTGGATGTTCGTGCGCAAGTGTCCATGTCACTGAATTAGATGAAGCTTTTGTTACTGTGGGATGCTTCATTTAATTTGTGGGTCCATGCTTTGGTAATATACTTAAAATACAAAATTTGGCTATGATGGAGCGACATAGTCAATATTGTGACAAAGCTCCTTAATAAAGATTAATAAAAAATATACATAGTACGTATTATAACAAAAATAAATCAGATTTTTTCTTTTATTGCGTAATAAATTTATAGAATTTGTGGAATGTTTTATTAAATAATTCTTCTATTAAAATAAAATAAAATTCATTTAATTCAGATAACCTTGATCCATAGTTACAGTCAAAAATAAAACATAATACATGTCGAAAACAATTCCTTACACTTAAAATTATTATTATTATTTTTTTTTCTATTGCTTCAACAATTGATTTTATGTTATGATTATATGTCACTTTGAGCAAGATTACGACGAATTTAATATATCATAATATTTCTTTAATGAGATTTGTTTTGAGACGAGAGCGTCGTCAGTGAACACGAAGGCCAGATGTGACTAGACTGTAGATCTTTTCAAAGTTTTATATTTATAAATTTTATATTAATTATAATGATTCTGTTTGTTCCAGGGCCCGGTAGGCATGCTGAAACACGTAGCGGTGTCGCCGCACCGCGCGCGCGCAGACTCCGTCAGTCTCGCGTCTTCAGCCTCCTGCTGCAGCCTCGGCAGCCTCGAGCACCGCCACGACTCTGTCACTGATCTGTCCAATAGAACGGTAAGTTTCAACACCCGTTACAAATTTTAATTTTGTGTCACAATTTGTATATGGTTGCCGTTTGTGTGGAGGAAGTTCAAATTGGGCATTCCGTCTATGGGCAATTATTTTTTAAACGGTTTAACCTTGACCTTTGGGATTGTACAATGTAAATAAAATATTGCATACAAGTCAACATATGCAACTATGACATTTTTGACGAGTCTCTTAACCTTGCAACTTTTACTATACACTGCTCTTATTACAAGATTACCATCATTAATCATTCGCAGCTCCCTAAAGATTTTTCTAATAACATGTAAAGTGACAGCGGGTACCATCGTTGTGCGTGCGCATCATTATTCGATTTCACTTTCTTGGTAGCTAATGGCGGAATTTCCTATGTCTCCCATGAGATAATAACCACCATGGGAACCCAGCACTGCGTATAAATATTATAACGACAGGAAATACTTTGTGGACTTAGAAGATACGGTTATCAGTAATTGTATTTGAATATGTATAAATAAACGCTTCTGCGTTTCTGGTTTCTTATTGAAACGTGATGTTCAAACGATTTTAATGTTCCGTTTTAAAATGACAGATTGCTCATAAGGATATCGTCGTCACGTAATGATCACTGACGTCCAGTTTGATATAAGCAATCGCGTGTAATTCCCTTACAAGATTTGGTTTTAGTTGAGAAAGCGGATGTCGATATTGCGAGATGTCTAGCATTAATTAGCTACAGTGACCTTCTTTGCGTTAGGGTCTACATAAATTTGCGACCACTTTGTGTTGAATTGCATCTCATACAAGGTTCTGTTACAAAGATTTCATTTTTCAATTACATATATGAAGAGACAGATGGTCAGCCACATCCTTTGTTCTGTGCCAAAGTTTCTGCATCACCAAGGTCTAACTGTTTTGAGCGAGCAAACCAAAATATTTTCAACATAATCCCTGGGAATTTGTGCACAATGGGACAATTTCGACATTGCGTTCAGTCATTATCTTCTACAACTTCTTAATTAAGCTCGGCACTGACATTTTGATGGCCGATAGAGATAAGCGATGATTTCTCGATTGTTTAGCGACATGTGAACTTAGGTTTAGGAGGTAAAGCAAGTATTGTTCTGAGTTGGAAAGTTCTCGAGCGGTGAGAGCATCCGAATTAGTTTAGTTGACCAACATCTTGTGATCGTTACTGTCTTGGTAATGAGACTTACGATATCGTTAAACTTTGGTAGTTCTCTGTGTGAAAAAAGTGCAATATGTGTAATTAAACTGGTAGTTTTCGATTCTTTCTCTAGTAATGGCTTTTGTATGGCCTATTGTTGTGACTAGTGTCTTCAGGTCTCATCTTGAGTGAGAAGCCAGTTTTATTTCATTACAGTTCACTTTACTAGTAGGCATGTCACTGATCAAATGATTGATCAAGTGTTAGCCTCCAAGCCATAGTTTCTCAACAAACGATTGGACAAGTAATGCAACTCTCAGGGAATCAAGATTTCATAGCAAGACAAGAAATATGTTGACGGTGTGAAACCCAGTCATCGTCTTGCGTTATGATAACAGTTTCCTAACACGGGGCTTTTCATCCAATTCGTGTAATAGTTTGCCAAATGGCAGATTTCCTAACAATATTGTGTTCTACGACTAATAAATAATAACGACCGGAAATCGACCAATAAGGAATTTTATCTACATACCTGAGTGCAGTTTCATATGCGTTAGGTACTAAGAATTTATAGTTATATGGATGTAAGCTCGCGCTAGGTGGAGACATCGCATGATTTAATGCAATTACGATTTATGACAACATTTGTGCTAAACTTATAAAATATGTAGTTTCATTAGGACTTTTTCACGTTTTTCATTTCTTTTTAATTTTGTGTTCTAGTTTAAAGCCTTGTCTAATAAATATGTTTATTTTAGTCGATTATTTTTCATATTGTTATTGTTTGTCAAGAGTATACCGTCCAGCCAAGTATATGAGTTTAATTGTTTTTTTCTGTATGTTTACGATCAGCCATACGGAGCTGGTTGGCTACCATATGTAGAGTGTTTAGTTTATTTCTTTGGTACCTACCTACTTAATTCTTTGTTATAATTTACATCGACCATATGCCTTGAAAATCCCTGTTACCGGCTTATTGCATCATTGTCAATAAATATGTCAGTAAGATGTGTAAAGGATTTAATTTAATATTAATCTTTGTGTTTCTGCTCATCTGGTGTGTATCATCAGATTTCTAAGATTCTTTGATGTTTTTATGTAAATCCATGGATGAGTCATTTGATAATATGCGATTAACATAATATTGTTTTTATTAAACATATGTGTTCTTAAAACTGGGTTTATTTTTCGAATTCGTAAGTAACCTTGACCGAGTTTCTGAATCTAGAAGCTTCCTAATTATAAATAATTAAAGTGTATGATAGATTGTTTTTTTAAGTATCAATGTACCGTTTATATCCGACACGGGTTTGCTGCAGGCATACTGATCACTCTCTAACTGACATTTCCTATACATTGGCTTGGGAACCTCATTTAATTGTAGAGGTGCTATCATTTTATACATCTAGACAATGGACAGCCACGCCCTCTGTGTCTGCACTTTCTTTTGTTTTTTACTAGTTGACATTATACATGCATTTCTAACGGGAATGAATGTACCTTTTGCAACTTGTTTATGAAATAGTTGATTGAAAAGGTGTAGTAATGTTTGTGGTTTTCCTTACGTATATTTAGTGTCAATAAACTTGATTAATATTGTGTAAATAATTACATATTTTATACAAGAAAGTCCGTATTAAAATTGCACACAATATGTAGGTAACCTATCTACTATTACGTAATTTAAAAATACGTGACAAACCTCATGGTGTCATCGGTTCAACTTCTTTTTATTAAACAACGCCAAAACAGCATAAAATTAACCGCCATTTTAAAACAAAAAAAGACAATGCTTCATATTTGGAACAGGACAATGCACACTTGCATCCAGGCGCACATGTCATCAATCCGTGGGAACGCAAGCGCGCTGGCGTGTTGCTGCTAATCAGCCAGTTATTGGATGATACCATAGACAAGTGTAGAAGTGCCACTACATGACTTAAATCCTCGAAAAGATCTCGAAAAATGTGGCAGAGAAAAGTACAAAATTGCTAGTTGAAATTAAAACACCTCAGTTGAAGTAGCTTGCTGCGTCTGGATATTTAGGATCCGCTAACTACTCCAAAAAAACGCAACTGATTTTCATGCGGCTTTCATCAATAGAAAGAGCAATTATCGAGGAAGGCTTATGTTGACTTTTGTTTGAACATAATAAATAGTAATTCGTAACCTCCACAAATGTCCTTTTCATGCAAGTATTTATAGTAATACGTACAATACGCACGCGAGACGCGTTTTTTGCCTCATGAAATTTTCCGTATGCGGAACAAATCCGCATCCGTATGATATTAAAAACACCCTTATTTATATAAATATTGTTAATGAATGTTCTCTCTAGGACTTCTGTAATTTTCTTATCGAGTGCTCCTATTAGACGAAGTTCCAATAGACATGTTAGCGCCTCGTCGTGGAGTGTTTAGCGCGATATTGATGAGTACTAGCGTCGCCATATTTGCTTAATTGTGCGTGCGACTGTGGCCCATATTCTGTGATACAATATGGGATACTCCTACTAACTGCTTCTTTGAAGTTTGCCTCTATGATAATCTCATTATCTAAATTCAGTTAGACTTATATTTCGTGTCGCAGTTTTTGTGGCGTAATCGTCAGCATCATTCATCTGAAAATTTCATACGCTACAAGCACCGCTACAACGATCTGTTTTTTTTTCATACAGCAAAGTTTGTCACTACTTTCATCATCATCATCTGATAGACGTTCACTGCTGGCCTTCCTATAACCAGCAGTGGACGTCTATCAAAAACAAAACACATCATCAAATCACACTAGAATGGTTTACGTAATGCACTAGCTTCTGAATTATTGTAAATGTTCATGTAGTCTATGTGAAATAAAATCATTTTGCATTTGAATTTAATAAAAAATGACGTTTTCACGTACTAGTTTCTGCTAGCGGTTTTACCCGCATGTCCGAGTAAATAGAAAACTATCCCAAGGGACTATATTGTTGGAAAAAGAATTTACAATAGATCCTATGTCATAACTTAAAACATAGTCTATCTATGTGCCAAATTTTGTCCGATTTGACGTCGTTGACACACGCACACACAAAATTTCAATTTCCCCTTCATAATATTAGTCTGATTACAACAATCACATTACTGATTTCATACATTTCACTCATAATCAAACTATCACTTTTTAATACAACAATCACATCACATGCGCCGCACTCCAGTATTATCACGTAGATTTCCGGCGAGTGTTGCGCAAGCGCAGCGGTAGGTCACACGGTAGCCGTCACTTCCGGTCATTATAGGCTTTCTACCGGTCGGAGAGACTGGACAGACTGACAGGCACTAGGTTTTACAGACTAGGACAGAATGCAGGGCTAATAACTAGGCACACCGTTAGAAAAAAATATGTTGCTCGGTCGATAGTATCAAGAATCTTGCCGTAGTACATAGTATAGAGCAACTAAGTTTTCAACCTCAAATCAAATAACTTCTCCCGTTCTGTTAAGGAGTGTCAGATTTGTACTGATCAAAACCCGCAGTGTAACTTCTTCCTTCGGTTGCCTTTTTTGCGAGGGCTTTGGTAGGTACTTAACCCTTTCGAACAATCCGCAGCCCAGGCCTATATGATACCTTAATGGCCTGCGGGATAGTTCAAGAAAGAGAGTCGCCGCAGTCCAGGAATGTAAAGCCAACTACAGGAACACGAATGGGCTTTATTTAGTGAAAGTCTGACACTCTCTCTCGCTTCATCCAGAACGGAAGAAATTATTTGATATTTTTCTAAAAAAATAAAACGCTAATGGCCAGATTTCTTTATCTCGTCCCTTTTTTGCAATATAGTAAAACTAAAGTAATTTTACTGAAACACACCTTCCAGTTTATAAAGAAAAAGATAAATAGACAGTTACTATTGAAATCTTTAAAACAGTGGTTCCTTTGGCATCAATCTATAAACACTTGCATGTTCCATATTTTTCACTTAAATGGTCATAAAGACAGGTAAAACCACTTGTTATAATAATTATCTTCACTGTCATCGGTCATTTGATCGAAGTTGCCAATGAAGATGTCAATTTTTTCAACAGTTTTGTATGTGAAGGTAGGGAATGTAAAAACAAATGCGTGCGGTACAGTTGCTCATGTCAATGCACTGTTCTGTCCAACTTTGGCCGTATTTTCTTTTTGGCGTGTTTTCAACCCGGATTTGACCTGAATAAAATAAAAACAAACATCTAGGAGTATTGAACTGTTGATATGGGTAAACATGGAGTTTTTGCTGTTTCTAACTGCAAAAGCTGATCTATGTGTCATGGCCAGATCGTAGGAATTGATCACTGCATGATATGGCCAACTAAAACTGGCCTTAAACGTTAACATTAATTTGATGATGTTTTAATCCTTGTTAGGTCATATCAATGATGTAATATTTCTAATGAAAAGTCTAAAAAAGTAGGCCAAACGAGGAATGATATATTATCAAAGTTTAACTTTTTAAATGATCTGGCCAGTTCAACTTGGCCATATCGTAAAGGGATCAATTTCTACGATCTGGCCACATCATAAGCACTAATAGCACAGAATAAGTAATAGTACAAAGAAAAGAAAAGAAAAGAAAGAAAAAATGTTTATTTCACCCAAATAGACGCACAAAATATAATAAACTGCCAACCATTTGTGAACCGGGCATTACTGTGTTGCACCATAGACAATAGGCAGCAAAGCAATCATTCAGCATTACTTTTGGTGCTTAGATTAGTTCATTATTCTAGTATTACCTAAGTGTCCGTTGTATGCTTCACTCGCGTTAAAGTAGAAAATTATCCCAAGGGACCAAATACGGGATAAAAAGTGAAATATCCTCTTTGCTATTTCAGGTTCATATATATTCTAACTGTATACCAAATTTCATTCAAATCCGTGTTGCTGCTTGAGCGTAATGGACTGAACAAAGGTACACACACATACATATATTAACTTTGCTTTTACAATAAGTGTGATAACAATCCGTTTCAATAGTCTGATTGTCAACGCTTATTGTTAAAAGTTTTGATAATATAGCACGCGCATCACTACAATTTCTTCTAATACGCATAATATTAAACTGGAAGTTAGAAAAAATAGCATAAAACATGGACCAACAACTGATGAAAACTATATCAATGGTTGTACTAATTACGTTACATTACATTACGAGTCGATCGACGGTCGCCAGGCTCGATTAAATGAAATTTCAACATACATAGTTCAGTGGCGCTTGCCACCAAAATTTTTCACCAAGTACGTTGTCTTAGATGAATGTATTCTAGAAATAAATGCTAATATTCACACATGACGTGTTCCATAATGTTAGTGAAAACGGGAATAAATTGCTAACATTTATTCATATTGCGAGATGCTTAACTGAAGGAGATGTGATATTCTTCCGGCTGCTCCTAAAGTAGGAACATTAAACCTTCTGACTCAATTCAAACAGTTTCCTTCTAGATCCAGCACCAAAGCTATTCACTCCATCCTAAAGACAATTAGTTTGTAAATACTTTGGTGTATCAATTTGTAAATAAGCGCATGCGTCACTGCCCTCCGCGAATGACATCATGGGCGACTCTTGCGCATCCCATTAGCACAAGGACTGTAGTACTCGCACATGTGACGTTACTCCATGACGATATGTGAGTCAGACTTGATTAAACTCAGCTGGGGTCTTGTGATATTGTCTTTAATGTGATTGGGGCCATTTGGAGAACTCAGGAACAATATGTTTATGTTGTGCCAAGATAGTGTCTGGGCTTTAAAACTTTCGCCGTCAAGAGCACACAATGATTCGTTCGTGTGTCCACGAACAGCTCCATGAGTTAACGAGTTTATTATCTGCTCATTAAGAACAATACAAGTGAACTACACTTAATAAACTTAACTAAAAAGAAAGAGTGAGAGAGTCGTTATTATAATTAGCTGTTTTTGACGTCGACTTCATGCCCAGCACTCGAGTAGCGAGTCCATCTCTAATGAGCATACCAAACGCAATAGCTTCACCACAGTTTTGCCTGCGCAGGTTTGTACAAGGAATACTGCATGTATGTAGTAAAACTCATTTTACACTGTGCTTATGGATGTTACCTAAAACACAGTTCTACACGGTGTTCCGTGTATACTTAGAAACCGGCCAACGATGGTGAATGTGTGTATGTTGACCCATACGCTGGGTCTTTAGAATTGCAGCAAGTGTTAAAAACCCTATGTCCTTCGAGTCTGTTTCCGTGTCTCATCTTAGTGCTTTCGAAAATAACAAAATTAGTTCTAAACAAAAATTGGGCTTGATTTATGATTGCGTGTAGTCATAAAGCTTTTATAAAGTTTCAATCTGAACACCTATGTTTGCATACAAATGAAAATCAATTATCATTCTTCTGTATGCAAAAGCACAAAGTAAATACAGGCTCATATATTAACTTGTCTAGGCACCTGCCGTATCCGTGTCGCTGCGATTAATTCAGAACGCGCATACCATGAGTCCAGTACATATTATTCAGAAAGGTCACGTAGCCAGTGGCGTAGCTACCGAAGAGCTAGGCGGAGCAGCGCCCCGGGGCTGCTAAGCTCTTGGGGCAAAGCCCGATTAGTAAACCTTTTTGATCTAGCAAAATTCTCCCACCAAAATCCGTTTTTTTTTGTAATGATTTAAAGTAATGCTTTATTGCGATCCCACCTGATGGTAAGCAGGGATGCAATCGTTGATGGTGAAGTGCATTAGTTTATTAAGAGCCTATTCACTCGTCTGGATTCAAACACTACTTTAATTATGGCAACTCATGTTAGTCACTAAAAGTTTGACTGTCCCTCCCGCTTTACTCAGAGCACAAGTTATTTGATGATTTCTCATATTTTTTTATTATTATGTATAGGTTCGCGTTTGACAGTAAGTGATAATATGACCGACGAAGGATCAGGCTTGCCTATAAATAACCTTTTCAGTCTTGACTTAAAGTCCTCTAAGTTGTAGTAAACTCGAAAGACAGATTCTAGCAGGGAATGCCTCTCCTGAGCTATACGCATAATGAAAAATAAAAAATTGGCCCCAGTTTTTTTTGTCCTAGGGTTATTGGTCACTTAACTACGCCACTGCACGTAGTCGTCGTCGCAAGCGCATCGTAAGCCACCTTTGTGATATTTTTAGTCTATATCTAGATTATTATGAGGATGCGTTCATGTCTAAGCTGACTGCTAAATGCGTTGTTGTTCCTAGATCCGATGAGAGATTAGTTCACAATAGGGGTCGATGTCTTTAGACAATAACACGTGGAGAATACAGCGTGATGTTTTGTCGCTGATAAAGATACCGATATTATTGGTATAGGTTGCATGAGGTTGCGGGATCGGAATCGTCCAAGAACAGTACGGCCGATGTATATTGGTGAGTCTGAAGTTAGGCTCTGCGAACTTTAGCGCTTATGCACTTGTAAAAAAAAACTAATATTAAATAAAACTAAACTAACCTAACTTCAGACTCGCCAAGTTACATCGGCCGTACTGTACCTATCTGAATATTTCTAAGTTTATTTAGGACGTTACTGACACCCCTTGTCTCGGAAAACACATAAAGCGTTTGGTCCCGGTTAAATGTAGCCAGATGTCAGTAAATCCGACCATCAGTCTAGATTATCGTGTTGCCCAGTAACTGGGTATTCAGTCACAACAGTTTTCAAACTTTTGAAGATTGATCTATGGTGGACAAAGAGTGTGACTTTGAATGGTCTTAAATAGGTCTCTAACAAATGTTTGTTAATACCTATCTGAATTACCGATAAGATATAGTATTTTGCGTACTATATTATTTATTTATATTATAAAGTATAATTGACTAAAACATAGTACGATCTTCTTCTCGAATCGATGGTTTCCGTTTCCTCAACGTTTTTGGGCCCAATAAGTTGCCACGTTTATAGCTGCGTCAGTCAGTACCAGTTTTAGGATTCTACAGGGTGCGTTTGTGGGGACATTTTGGGCACTCCAATAAGTGGGCCATTGTTTGGTCAGGAGCCCCGTATTCGCACTGGGTGTCCGAGGGGTCTATAAAAACTTACGGTAAACCAAAATGTAGTAAGATACTATGTATTTACATCTACACTAATATTATAAAGAGGTAAAGTTTGTTTTTTTTTTAATCTTTATTTTTTGGGCTTTTATACTTGTAAGTATATGTCAGTCCGATTTCTCCAATTACAAACACACACTAATTAAATTACATTCTTAAGATAAAAGTCTGAACAGAAGACAAGCTCCTTCACTGTTAGGGTTTGAGAGAATGTTATTTATAATTCCGACTTGTAATTTGTCTATATCTAATGTTTCAAATAATTCCTCTCTCAAAGAGGTAATCCCTGAAAGTACAAGTAAGGTTGCTAATTTTTTTTTTTTTTTCACCGATTGAAATCTGCTTTATTCTCACAATATAGAACGGGTGTCAATCTTTTAAGCAACAACCATTCGTCCAAGTTACTTGACTATTTATACATATACGAGTACTTTCTTGGTATACCTATACAAGCTCTCATCAAGCCACGAGTAAGATAACTTGAGATGCCATCTCAACTTACTCGCCAGTTACGCACAGACTCCGGTTACAGCTTCTCATCATAACTGCTAACGATCCGGACAGATCTGTTCTACTGTTTATTGTTTATGTAATAAAATAAAGTAACTTGATCTTATCTACGTCTGTTGGACGTAGTGTAGGAGTTTTGTTTCATTTATGTGGTATGGTTTGCGAATGTGATATTGTGTTTATGTGATGAGTATTTCATCACCACTCTTCTCAAAACGGTGAAAGAAAACATCGTGAAGAAACCGGCGTGTCTTAGAACCAAATATTCGAAGACATATGACATCCACCAACCCGCACCGGGCCAGCGTGATGGATTCTGGCTCATTCCCTTTCCTAGAGCGGAGGCCTGAGCTCCAGCAGTGGGAACATTATAAGACTGATGCTATGCTATTTCGCCATTTTGTTTTGTCTGATCAACGTACTGGACTCCTGCCTCTGGGTCTTTTCCCATCTACTTTTACTACTACCACTAGAGCATAAGTAAATATTTTAGTTAAACCCACAGAACGCAACAAGCTAAAAACCACAATAAAACAATAAATTCCTATCGACAAATGAGTCCATGACCTGCCTCAATAAAGATCCATTCAACAATTACTTCAACATAATGATTCGTACCCACATTACCCACATCCCTAACACGCGATAGGTGACCAATTAACATGAAGTAGTAGGTGACCAATTAGTCATTCAATTAAATTGCATTGACGACCAATAGATCGATAACCTGTGACTTGCGTTGGAGTGTGTTTATGTAATACTTTATCGAGTAACTAATTGTAGTGCCGACTCTTTTAACTGGGGCTAGGGATGGGGTGTAGGTAATTGTCGATAGTCTTGTTTTATTTAGAACATAGTATTGCCACGTTCCAGTTTTGCACGAGTCAAAACTGTCCAATTATACACACAAATCACCTTGCCTTCTTTTTTTTTGTTTATCGCTGGATATATTAATGTAAACTGTATCAAAATAAATATCCGTTTTGTGGTTTAGGAGAACCTTGGCAGTTTTTTCTAACTCTTGTTATAGGCTAAACATACAGGTGCATAGAGCGATTTATATTGGATTATAGATATGATTGATTAATTTTATTCTATCTTCATTGTCAATAATGAAGATATACTGAATATTAGTATTTAAGACATACATATATTCTTTAGAATACAAACTTAAAAGCATTTCTTTTTCAAAAATATTTTAGTCAGTTAGTAAGACAGACTCAATTCCTTATTTTAACGTAAAAGCATTTACCTAGTTCCTCATGTTCTACTAAGAAGTCATTTAATTCATTTTTAACTTGACATTTCACGCTAAATAAATGCAATTTACACAAATTTTATACAACAACAGTAACCAATTTTTATATAACTTTTTATTCGACATTGCTAAATACATCATAGTACATAAAAGATTATCTAACAAAATTTCATGGTCAGTAGCCGCATGTCGGTCGAGTGCTTGTTTACATCGTAACATGGGCCATTGTGTAAACGGGGGTGGTTCGTGATTGTCGATTTGTGCAACTTGACCCATCACGCCGGATTTGCAGTCGATCGGTTATGGCATTAAGGATTTTACTGAATATTACATATACATTGGTTTGGTCAAATAACACTTAGTATAATCTCAACTAACCTTAAGTTATTTGAGATTTTATGTGTTATTTGGATATTGTTAACTTTTTAAAGATATTCTTGTGAGCTTGGGTAAACTATTTATTTATTCAACAACAGGGAAAAAGTTTTATTTAGGTATTTAGGAAACAGAATAACAAAGTTTATTTAGGCTTAACACGTAAAAGTTTACTAAAACCTAAGATGATTTTGACACGCAATTTCTAATTGATTATAAATTAGATTAGGTAGCTATTAATTTCATGAAATAAAAGCTGTTTTATTTTATAAATTGAATTTTTCGAATGCCACATCACAATTTCGATATCGATATTCCTGCCTTTTGACATCGTCCCTTCCCTCATCCCGGATACCGGACGAAGGGCAAGAGCCCTACATTTCCCCGGGACCAATAGGGCCAATTGATCCCAATGTACGGCCGGAAGCTGATCATTGTACCCGGATATGCACTTGTAGCGTAGATCCGCGCGTGCGCACAAAACTTCACTACTCTACCGTGAAATGTTAAGTGGCTATTATGCTTGTTTTTCTATACAAATATAGTTCCGTTTTACTTCTTTTGTGAAAGTATTAGATGAATAGGTTTTATAAGCTTTGTGTGTTTAATTTATTGTATTTTTATTGGTGAGTAGTTGGTTATGATTTGCGAAACTAATTGCATAGTATACTTGAGTGAGGATTTATGGTTTGCCATGATATTTACGCTAAACGGAAATACATAGTACTTAATTATTTTATATCCGCATTACCACATACGAGTTTGTTCATGCTTTACACGTTACCCATTCATTTAAAATAGGTAAATTAACAGCAATTATTCAACATTAATTGGTTGATGTCATAAGGAAAATTAAGGATTATTCATAATAATAATCTGGTGTTATCCTTTCAATGTGAATACAAATTACTAATTTAAATAAATCTGGCAACACGATACAATGATTTAATTAAAACTGACAACACAGGAGTCTTTTTGTAGTTGATCCCTATTATTTTTGGATCGATCGGAAGAGTTCCAGAGATCCTATTAAGCTGGAAGGCGGGTTAAAGTCAGTAAAAGCTTGATTTTCCCTCCTGCTCTGTCCATAGTGAGAGGAGTTACTCTATGATTGATACCTTAACCTGCTGAATACCGTAATTAGAGACACAATAGAAAGACAATAGGTGTCCGGACGCCGGCGTCCTCTCGGGGAATAATGAATTAAAACAATGCAAAACAAACGCTAAGTGCTTGTTTACGGAGACGCGGCGTGTTGCGCGGCGCGTTGGGCGTTCGTCGTACATTGCAGGAGCGGGCCGCGTCATCGCACGCGCAATCACAAACATATGGCAATGTACGAGGACCGCCCAACGCGCCCCGTCTCCGAAAACATGCCCTTACAGTTATAGCGTAAAACTGTTATCTACAACGTGCATGCGCCATATAACCACAAGCTAGCCACGGAGCCACGTGCAAACACCGGTTATTAAATCATTCATTACTTCACACTGAACCGGTGATTCATACCGACGCATATTATATTGACATATTTTTCTATAGACCAGATACTTGATAAAACCGATGACATTAACTTATGAGTCCGCTACTATAGCGGCCTTGCAACTAAAAGGATTGTGACCAGTCTATAGTTTAGTATGTATGAACTTGGTGTATTATATCGACGTAACTGTATTTGGGATACTAAGTCTTTTGTCACATGTCTTTGAATTTTAGGTTCTAGGACATGCCAGTTTCCTGGCGATGTTTTCTTTCACCGAATGGAATTTCATAATCGTGGAGTAAATAAGGGTTAAGGGTTGAGTACTAAAGGGGTTCCCTTTCCTAAAGAGGAGGCCTGAGTCCCAGTACTGGGAACATTATAAGGCTGATGCTATGAAAAAATAAATAAAATAAAGATAAAATTGCGTAATTTCTTATTTATAAACATTACATTTTTACGTTCTTCTTTATCTATATATATTATAAATAGTCGACGACTATGTTATTCTTATGGATTACCTTATTTACTATGAGTAATTGATTTGTGTTTTTCTGTAGAAATGACTTGGTATTTAAATTGCAAATACGGTAGCAGAATATTTATGTTCTAGCATGTCTACTCGCCTAGGATTATTTGTTCAAAGAAAGTTGACGGAAGTGCGGGTATTTGTACTATTTCTCATTGGAAAGTTATTTTAGATAGTCGGTAATTGGCAATCACTTTGAACTTGAAACTCTTGTTTCTTTTGTATAGAGGCCTTAAATCTAATTACGAATAAACCGATATGAAAGGGGTTTCCAAGAAAATATTAACAAAACAATCCAGTGTATGACGACAAATGTGTTTTACTTGGAATATCCAGAGCAGGAAGCGAAAATAGCTCTCGTAGTAGATAATTTAAGTTGTAAAGCGAGTAGCGACGGTGACGTAGTCAATTACAAATATGTACCTACTAATGATTTGTATAATAAATGGCGTCATAAAATTCATGAACTATGAAAATTATAATCATAAGACCTGTTGATTATGCCCATTATGGTAAGGCATTATTATAGATAACTAGTAATTTTTGCGCAGTACTTTATAGACTAGACATTTTTTAAATTATATAATAACAATGATTTCAATCTAAGGATTTTATTAGTAAAATCTGTAGATGTAAATGAAAGCAGTGAAATTATAATTATTGTTCTTATTTAATTATCTGCTAATTACTTCAGTTACTCTTAGAAAATCCTTACTAATTATCATATTAAACGAATAGATTTCAATAACATTTGTCAAGGAACTAATAAATACTGTAACCATTTCGATTCCGTGTTACGCAATTTCGTGTGAACTGTCATTGTTCCTACAACAGGGAAATGTTCCACTTCTCTTCCTGCCTTCTTTAATCTACGGCGTAATGTCGCAGTAACTCAAGTCGTGCAATAACTATACGCGGCCTTGTGTCTGTCCGTCTGTGTATCCGTGTCGGTGCAATAAGTAATATGATAAGGTGTGACTGCAGCACAATAAAGTGCCTACTTATTGCATTCGAATTGAAATACTGATAGTGGACTATACTATAACAAGGTTCGCGACGACATTGTTGCCACCGCTTGGGTCAAGGGGCACTTTGGACACCACAAATAAAATAAATACCTACAGTTTTTTCTAGTACTGGTCTGTACTTTAATGCCTATATTTAATGACAAAAATAAATTAAAATATCTGACATAATTTACCAATACATCATACCTATACGATTATACATCTATTAGATTCTACGCACAATAATTAATTGCATGAATTGTTGCTTAGCCTTCATCCTCTCTCCTAACTTTGCTGTGCCCGACAGGGTCCATATTGATCTTGCAATTTTTCATACCATCTATGTACATAATATGGAATGCAATAAAGTATTGAGTATTGAGTATTGCCTTTTCCCTTGAGGTCCCAAAATATGTACTACAAAAAATAATAACTAGGTGGAATTTGAGACCGCTGTCTCGGTCCAAATAGTCCTCGTTTATAGAATTTCGAAACGATAACCCAACCTTCTGGGGTGGGCGCTAGACCACACTGGGGTATATACGTCAATATTCTAGGATCTGCCAGGCTTCCATCACATTTTCTTTATTTAGATAAAACTTTTTTTTAGTCAGTCCCATTCCTGGGCAAAGGCCTCCTCTCTCATTCCTTCCATTTTTCGAGGACCTACGCTTCTTCTAACCAGTTCCGATGAAATCTATCTGATTCGTCCAGCCATCTCCTTAGTGGTCTACCGCGAGTGGCTGCGATCTCCTCGCAGGCAGTTTCAGGGCAACTTTATGCTACTTTGACCCACAGTTTGTCAGGCCTATTTCAGTTAGACAGCCTTTTGAGTCATCAACTATTCTATGAGGTTTAGGAGCGCAATACAGTGTTTTGAACTCGATCCGTTAATTTTGTCAATAAAATCAATAACAAAAGCTATTGGTTTGAAAATGGTTTGCGTCGTGTGGCGCCTACCGCACCGCGTAAACGGCGCCGGCGCAGATTTACGAGCTAATTAATCAGTAAGCACTTAGTATGGACAGTCCAATGACTGCCACACAGTTGTGGCAGTCAATGTTATTTGTACTTGTCACCACGTTCCTTTGTTTTACACGAAACAAGCGTATTCAAATTATGTGGAGGTCTAGAGTATGCTGTTTATGAATGAACCGCCTTGGCTTGATATATGGCATGTATAGTAATAATAATTATTCCACAACTTTAACACAACGTCATCTAGTCCAAGCTGTGCTTTTGCTATGAGTTTTAGACTACTGATAAACATATTTATGTATTTCTAAATATATAGGTACATATGATCATTGACGTATTAAATATCAATACATATTATGATAGATAATTTCACCTAGACACAGAATAAATGGCCGTACTTATTACAACATTTGTCTTGGATGGGAATCGACCTACGACCTCCGACATTGTATCTCCGACAGGATTTACCATTACCAGCTATAATAATATAATAGTCAACATATAGTACGTATATTAAACGATGTATGAGACTACTGTTAAACAAGCTAATGAAAAAATATAACCCTTCTTGGCTGTCGTCGGGTAATAAGCGCCAAATGCAAACTCATTTACTGCCAGTAACACCACTGTAAGACAATAAAACCAAAACATTCGTCATATTTAACTCCAAAACCTTATTAAAATAATCCGTTCATGCAAATGTAAACCGTCTGAAACAATGCCTGCACTCATGAAGCAAATAAAAGTACTTTTGTGCTGTAGATCCTACGATAGCCAGATGACTATATTACGATTCAAACTTAATGGAGATTTGGAGAATGGGGTGAATCACTTTACCGCGCCAGCAGGGTACTAACAGAAGCACATTTATAAGATAGTGGAATACAGCGCCATGAGTAGAGCACTTCAAACCGCCTTTAAGTTAAATTCGAATTTTACTTCTGAGCTAGCTTATAAGTAAAATTTTTAATCGTGTAAGCGTATCGGGCAGACAGAGTTATCTACATTCATATTTAAAACACGGCAGACAGAGTTACATTCATATTTAAAACTAGCTGGTGCCTGCAATATCTTTATAAATTATATTAAAATCTAATTAGTAGTTTTTGCATAAAAGAGTAACAGACATCCATACATACAAACTTTCGCGGTTATAATAAAAACGGCTATCACAAGATCTGCAGCACAAAAGTTCTTTAATTGTACAGTTGTTAAATTGCCATGAACAATGACGTCACAGACCCCGATTTGTCTTATTTAACTAATCGTCGTATAAGGAAGTTCGTGCTGACTCATGCGCAGTTGTAGACTTTGTCCATTTATTTTGTTCGGTCACTGACTGGACTAAGGACGAATTTGTAGAAATGAACGGTGTTTTACGTACTATGACGTTTTTATAAACGTAGAACTATTTTGAACTGTTCTTCGTGTCTAAATAATTGTGTTAGTGAGAAGGAATATTAATCTTATTGAGCCCGAGTCGTCCACGGAGCGTAGTATTCTACGCGTGCCTCAAAGGTATATCAGCAAAAGCGTAGGGGCCTGGCAGGGCCCAAGCCTATTGGGACCATGGTTTGATTTGAAGGAAAGCCCGGGTCCTGGAACGCCAGGCAAATAAGAAACAAATGTGTGGTTTAGTCAGTAAAAGTCTGATACGCCCTCCTGCTCCGCCCTAGAACGGGAGAAGTCATTGGATGATTTTCTACCTTAAAAAAATGCATCAAAATCAGGATTATTTATTTGCCAGCAATATAGGTATCATTTTAATATAGTACAGAATTGGGTATTTCCGCTACATTCTGCCTTGCCGCATGCAAAAGCATTATTTTTGGAAGTTATAATGCAATAAATATAATCGACTTTCTTTTCCAAGTTAATTGTCAAGTAAAGAAGTGGGTTAATCACAAATCAATATGCTTGCCTGGAAATTATAATAAATTGTTCATTTAAAATATCAATGTCAAAAAAAAAATATCGTTTACAATGTCAATGTAAAAAAAAATATTATTATTGGGTAGCTTCATTTTGATTGCACAGGTCAACTTCTCTCTTCTTCTTTAGCATGTGTTACTTTTGTTGGACAAAGAACAAAACATGAAAATATAGATCTTCTTGAAGTGAATCTGTAATACCTACTATAGCATATGTATGATCAGCCTTATAATGTTTCCACTGCAGGGAGTCAGGTCTCCTCTCTAGGAGAGGCAATGGGCCATAATGCACCACGCGGGCCCAATGTAAGTTAATGGATTTCACATCGTCTTTTGTCAACAAGTCTTTGAATTTCAGGTTCTAAGATAAGCCAGTTTTAGTTTTCAGAGTATGTTTGTAATACTACGAGTATAAAGTGAAAACAAAATTCTTCCAACTTAGAAACAATTGGTTTTATTTGCATACTGCCGATACTAATATTGCAATTGAAACTCATGGCCAATCATATAGTAGGTATCATTAAACGTATTAAGTATAACGGAATTCATTTACAAACTACTATCTCCATATATTACGTACGATTTACATTTCGATATCATTAATCAATTAATCAAATCGCTCGCATTGCGCACGAGTTTCCGCGCAGCTAGGTATTATAAAACTGAAAGTCGAACCGACATGGCCGTTTATCCGCACTTTGCACGTGAAAAGGCACAACAAGAATAACTTTGGTGTTAATTCAATCAAAACACTTCTAGTGAAATAAAATATATTTTGACGAATCTGTCGTCGTTATTATGCAATTTATCAATTTACTCTGAAAACTAAAGATAGTGACCAAAAAGACTTAGTGGCTGACCACGGAGGTCAGCCACTTGGGCTTACAATTTGAATGGAGGATTTACAATGAACATTAGATAAAAGAATTTAATAATGTAATAAACACCTGTTTACAAGCCATGTATCACAATTTAACAATTGGATTGATAGATTGATTGACAAGTCGGTTAGGCCAATCACCATCGTCAAAATCTGTCCGGTTTTATCTGTGCTCTTGGCAACCCTAGAGGTCGCCACTGCAACGCGCGGTGCGCGAAGTGGCGACCTCTAAACGTCAGAAGTTCTCGGAACTGTAGTGTCGCAAGCGTTCACCTCTGCAGTACCTACTCTAGAGGATTTCGAGCGCATGATAATAAGCTGTTCCAAGAATATCGAGTATTACTTTAAATGTCGATATTGCTAAGTATATGCATGATGTTCGAGGAAAAGATTGAGAGGTATTTGTGCTCAAAGAGGTGTTAAAACAAATACCTACGCTTGAGGTTGCTTGCCAGTTACCAGTTACCCAGCTAGCAAACGACAATATTCTTCTCCATGTCTAAACATAGTAGTATAGTCGGCTATAAATTCAAATAGCCCGATCACTAATATCACCCATACTATTTCTTATTTTGTGTCATAAGTACTATCACTTACGACTCGAGTAGCTATTGGACCAGTGCTCCAAGGTAATCGAAGTGCTTTCCAAAAACCAGGTTGTGTCAATCAGAAGAAATGAATCTTTTACCTGCAGCTGTACAGTATTATTTTAGTTTTAAAAGTCATAATTTACTTGGCTAATGACATCTTTCACTGTATCTTCAGCTAAGCAGATATTTGATTGAGTCGCTACCGCCGCAGCTAGTGATGAACACGGATAATTGACGCGATGAACATGTTACTCTAATAGGCCCTTGTAATTGAGGTAAAGAGGCAGTTCCTTTTACGCGTAAATTGTGAGAATGTTGGTACAGACTCTAGAAGATTATAATTGTGTTAAAATTACAGTCACACTTTTTATGACAAAAATATAAATAAAAAATTGTAAGGTCATAAAACTCAGTTTGATGTAAGTTTTATTTCCTCAATGGGTAAAATAAAAGTTACTTAATGTAGATGGTGTTGACGCATTGTTTACAATAAAATAGTGACTCATTTATGTAATTTTAGCGGTATGTTTATAAAAGGTACGCTTTATATTCAAATTAGTCCTTTAATTATTATTAGTATAATGATCATAAGTAATTAGTTTTAATTTAAATTTATAAAACAAACTCGGTGGAAGGCGTGGAGGGAGGCCTTTGCCCAGGGGTGGGACAGAACAGGCTAATAAAAAAAAAATTACAAACTCATTGTAGCGTGATCCGTTTTATTAAAATTTTTGGTACTTGGAGATTATAATAATTACTGTTATTACTCAAATAAACTATGAAATCAAATTGATTTTTAAAAGCGTTTAACTAAAATTAAATTTGCATTACATATTTGTAATTGTTTTTTTAAATGGTTAAGTGGTAATGGTAAGTTTAATTTTTCATTTTTAAAAGCCTTGTGCATACGCGTAAATCAAATTGTCTCTTTACTGCAGTCACATAGACCACATCGCAACCGGTTCCGAAGGTTGTGAGCCTAAGTCTGCTGCTTCGCATAATTGGAAGCTGCACACAATTAGCATCTAACTTGTAGCAAGTAACAGGTACAATGAGATACAAGTTTTTATACATACGGTAAATATTTGAGATTGTCAACCAATATGGAAGATAAAAAGATTAGATGCAAAGTCTTGTGGAGTTAATTGACGGAAACGAATGAATGAGGATGATAGGACCAAATAAGGACCACATGTGTAGTAATGCCTTGTATTTAAATGATGAGCAAAGGAGTTTAGCTAGAAGAACTTCCGTGATTTTTTAATCACTTAAATATAGCGGTATATGTAGACTTAAAATTGGTGTGTGTAGACTTAAAAGTGGATTGGAGACAATCTCAGAAAGATACCTGCGTTTTAGAGATTGCCTTCTACAAAACAATGAATTACTTGATCTAGATCAGTACCTACTGACCTAAGTCAAGTAGTTCATTTAGTGATAGAAAGCACTATCAGTACTATTAAATATAGTCAATATATTTTATTTCACATGGGTCCTTATAAAACTTCATTAACTAGTGCATGGATCTAATTGGTTGTCTCCCATGTGGAAAAATCGGAGATGAACTCCGCAGTTACTCTTTGAAAAAATAACATAACCCATCTGACGCAGGTAAAAAATGATTGATTTTCACAATGCAATTTTAGATATTACAATATTAATATATGAATAATTCTTGAAACACTTCCCTGATGACTTGATCACAGATAAATAATCTCGTTGACATTTCGTTAGCAGAACTGATACAAGATGATTTATTCATCAGTAATATCTCAGTATATCGGTCACAGTCATAGTCTGGTTGCTGTGAGGAATGTCGCCGTAGATCTCTAGGACTTGCAGGAGACGCGAACGACCGAGCGACACACGACTGGTATTGAGGGCGGGCCTGATTAGAATACAAGGACCAGTTAATGTTAGGGCTTGGTTTTTCGTCTGTTAATTATTTATTTATTATAAATCTTAGTCACTGTCAGCCAGTATCATCCCACTGTTGGGAAAAGGCCTCTCCATGGCTAGCAGCACTGCCATCTTCTGTGTGATTTTAAACTAAAATATATACGGTACATAAGGCAAAGTTTATGGTAAATGCGAAATTCTTCAATGCACAATTGAGGATAACCTTGATAATACAATATGAGGATATTGCGATGAAAGACCTTGTTTACCATTCAAGAATTCAAGATATTTACTGCAAGGAAAATCCTCGAAAACCCGATTTGGGAAATCATAATTTTAATAGGTTAGCAAACTTGTCAATATTCTGATAGAATTCATACTTTTTATGAAAATGATGGTCTTTTTTAGTCTTTTAGACATACAACCAGACTAAACAAAATATCGATTTTGAAGTACTCGAGGAATGTTTAAATAAAACTACAACAATTTACACCTTGCCTTGTGGGCAGTGTTAAAATATATGCTATAACAGCAGCCTAATAAAGGACTTAAAGTTATTTAACATCACATAAGACCTCGGTTCCGCACGTAGGCGAACCGTGGGTGCAAGGCTTGTGTCTCGTTATTTGTCCAACATATTCACATTACGGTAATTGGATAAAGTAAATTGGAAAGGAGTGTTTACTTTGTCATCTTTCTGATAAAATCTGCGAGGTTGTGGACGAATGGAAGGACCATTTTTGCGGACGGTAAAAATTGGTCCTTAGAGGCGGAAAGTTGAAACTGAACTGAAATTCGCGATGTAACAAATTAGGTACCGTTTGAAATTACGGATGAAGTAGCTCAGTTTATATTATTTAGAGCTGATCAAACTGTCGTTAGTTCATATAATTTAAAAGCAAAGCAACACAAACAACAAAGGTACAAATTGAAAATATAAAATTAACTACTGCATGAAGTCGCACGTGAAACGATCTTCAAACCATACAGTAATCCAAAAATAAATATGTATTCGTTTATAGCCAGACGGTTCTTATTACCACTTTATCCTTTTTTAAGACACTTGCTTTGAACACAGATCATTGTTTTCTTTCTCTTTTTTTGTACATCCTTTTTTTTTCATGGTCAAGGGCATGTTCTGTACGTTTTTCTTTCTCTTGTCATCACTTTCTTTCCCTTTTCCAGCATTGGTTGGGGACGGTAACATTTTCTTTATCATTCTTATTTTTTTAACTATCGTTCAAGGAAAGTGCATAACAAAGCATACTTTTTTTATTGTATTATGGGTTGCTGTAAGAAAACTTAAGTGTGAGTTAAGCTCGCCAGTGTACATCTGCTTCCCTGATTAAAATTGTTTATTTACTTTTGTACTTACTGTAAATAATGGTTAGATGAATAATGGAGTTTCCTTTCACTAAGACATTGTGAAAACTCATCATTCTAAAAGACACTTGTTTGGACTTTGTTTCCTTGTTTTATTTATATGTAGTTAAAAGTACAATGTCTAAGTTGGACAGTTTCAGTTTAGACAGACACTGCCCGGAAGTACGGCACAGTATACCATATCCATCTAGCTACATATATCCGCGGTGGGGTGAGCACTATTGTATGGTAATGCAACACAAGTTATTATGATGGCCGACTGGAGATTTTTACGCTTCGTAAGTTTTATATGGGGAGTCGATTTATGTATATGTAGATTGTATCTCTCTGTTTGGTTTATTATCACGTACTTTGTGAGGTATTTTTAATTTACTTTTACAGTTTGTAAATGAAGTTTCGTTTTCGATAGTATTGTTGTCTGAAACTTGGTGTGGTTTGACAAGGATGTCGGATTTTCTATTTAGTAGTCGGATTACAGAATAGTGTTTTTGTTCTAATCACCAACAGATGGAAGTTATTCTTAGTTTAAAGCTACATGTTATTCCTAGTGTGGAGCTAATTTTTTTTTTGTATATAAAAGCAAGAAAAAAGATAATTGAACTAACCTAGATTCTTTTTTGTTTTTCGAAGCTTAAGTATTGACCTCTTTATCTCAATCCAACTGATGATCACAGAGATATTTTAAGTGGTTACACTTACAATATCTCAATATTTTAATTTACACAAGCATGCAATACAATCTCGAAAAGTTTTGCATGGAATGAAACCTTAAGCGGCGATCATTTCGCTGATACCGACAACATATGTTTCACATTAACATGGCCACTGGTTAAGGCTCGTTGAGATGCGTACGCGCAATGCTAGGGGCAAAGCGGGCACAATGGGCAAAGAGGGCACAACGGGCATAGTGGGCATAGCGGGTACGTACCATGTGTAGACAGAGAAAACATATTGTTTTATCATCTTTGTTGA
This sequence comes from Leucania comma, assembly GCA_958295575.1. NCBI lineage: Eukaryota > Metazoa > Arthropoda > Insecta > Lepidoptera > Noctuidae > Leucania > Leucania comma. The sequence continues at coordinate 25,758,048 of OY282468.1, read as the reverse complement.
CTTTTGGGTGCAGTAAATTGAATTTGTAGCTTTAATTATACTTTTGGGTGGAGTTATGTGTCTGATAGGGCGTTTTCGGAGTATTTTTATCCTTGGCTTTGTAATATGAGTGCTTTAGATCTTTCGTTTATATCTGTGGGTTATTTATTAAAGGTTCTTTATACCAAATACTTTCAGCAGTTTAGGGTTATGCATACTATGTTGTGTTAAAACCATCATTGTTTTTGTGACAGACAGGACGAATATTAGCATGAGTGACACGTCGTGATATTAAGGTTACAGTACATATATCTAAGTGTTTTAGACTCGAAATATGCTTATGCCTGAAATTGCATCTCACAATCACTTTTTGTTATCAATTACGAAAGAACCAAGAAAAAATTTAACCATCTGCGTCATTACATCATAGTAATTACTCATCTCTCTCATTCATCCTTACAAAGTTGTGTCCATTATTAAATGCCGAGATAAATCATTAACAGGGTGCTGTAATAATTATAGATTCCGAGAAAGGTCGCGAGGGCAGGTCGGTAGGCGGCGCGCGGCGGTCGTGACACCGCTCCGGTGCACGCGGCTGCTTTGAATACACGCTGTATATAAGTTAGGGCTGGCCTGGCTCTAATATCATCTATATTTAACAATGCAAAAGTAACTTTGTCTCCTTTGCTTTCAAACAAAACCAACCAACCAACTAACCACCTACCGGCCAACCAATCACCAACCAACCAACCAACTTTGGTGTATCACGTCTTGGAGAATCTAGCTATCTTATAAATAAATCTATTTCGTTTAAAAAAATTAAGAGGGCCGTTCCCCACTCACCTATCGTCAACGTCATGCAAGCACGGTTTAAAAGCTTGTTGTTACAACAAGAAAAAAGAGAGGTAACGCCTGAAAACTCTGTTGCCACTCAGTAATTATGTGATTTACTCCAATATTTCATAAAACTTGTTCCATAAAACGTATTTTTTTTTTAAACCCTTGAAGTTTTTGAGAAAAATTGAGAAAAAGTTCACGTAAAATAATGGATTTTCAGAGGTCTTTACCGGATTAGTTTAACACAATTTTTTGTTTTAATTTCTTTAGAAGCCTAAATAATATCAACAAGATATCTGCTGTGTATCTAAAATATTTGAAGAAAGATGTGTAATAACATCACAATCACGTAAGAGTGATTGTATGAAAATGTACCTCTGGTTGGCCTCTCTTAAAACGAGTTTACAAAGGATTCGAAAAGAAGAATAAAAATTTTGTTAAGCTTGTGAGATGTTTTATCAGGACAATTTTTGAGTTTCACGTCAGCAAAGTCGCTGCTAGAGGAAAGTGGGGGAAGTTAATTGTAGACCTACACTTGCTTTCCAATTCATATACGTCCTTTCCAAGTGTACCGGTGTAAATATTGTTTTTATTTTAATATCTGGTTCTTGTTATTGGCCTTTCACACACAGGACAGATTATAAAATACTTAAATGTGTGTAAATTGTAGGAAATTAGTTTGTAAAAGAAATGTTTTGCTTTCATCCAATTCTTTTTATATTTAGAAAGTTACAAATGAAATAAAAAAACGGAATCAATGAAATATCTTTGAAATATGTAACTGCATAAAGACCAAAATCTACAATTAAATGGGTACAGCTTATAGAGAGAAAAATAAATGATTGTTTCCTATTGCCAATATTTGACATTTACCATACCAGTTATTTTTGTTTTAATATTTTTGGGATGTAGCATCCGGTAACGGCTATATGTATCCTGTCTGATTAAAAAATAAACCTATAATTATATGCAATATATTATTTGTTGAAACGTATATAATCGTTATTGCTGTTGTTTGCATTCTTGCGAGTAAACGGTAGTTCTTTCAAATCTTTAATACAATCAATGATTTTAAAACTAAATATCGTTTTGTTTGGCGGAAACCGATTTCCGAATCGTGCTTTCCTTCCTCGTAAATAACTAATGTTTTAGTAACAGCTTCCTGAAGTCGTGTTTAAACTTTCAGCTCAGAATGGTGCTTTCGAAATATACTTTTTAATTGGTTTGTTTAAATCGTGATCTTGCCTGACGGAACTGTAAAAATATATAGCAGCTTTTTGCTATTCTATTTTATGTATTTTTTCTTATATTTGTTTTGACATAAAATAGTATTCATCCGCATTCAATAAATTAATTTCGTACATGCGTATATTAATTTGAGTTTTATAAAAAAAGTACTTTATTATTTAATTTTATCTTTACAAATCGGTAGTGTTTTATCTACCGGATCGACCCTCCATGGGATTAAAACGATCAAAATTTAATGGTGTATATATTTTTATTGTCATAAGATAGAAGTGTTATTTTTTTAATTGAAGTAGTGTACAAAACATGTTATATATTTACTTTTATGGATTCATCAATAAATAATCTAAAGCATACTAAAATTTCACGAATTTGTTTTATTTATTTAAGATTACACTAAAAACTTGATCACACTAGCAAATATCATACATTTTATTAGTGACCCCGAATTTTTTGCAGCCCAGTTTTTCAAAGATTTAAATTTTGTACTTAGATCATTACATCCAGAACTTACTGTTTACAAAAACATAAAAAAGAAACAAAACAGTTTTACCTCTTTGAAACATATTAGTTTAGAAAGTTAAATATAAATAAGAAAATACAAGGATAGACAGCCCTTAGGATCTTCAAACAACAATGGCCGCCTTTGAGCTGTTAGTCAGTTCTCATATTACTGCTCATAACGATCCCCGTACGTGCATCGTAGCCTCGTGTTGCATGGATGCGCGCGCGCAGTCAATCGATGCCGACCTTCCGTGGCGCCATATTTGTTTTTTATTTATCGAACATTCCATTTTTTAATTCTTTTGCTAATTAACGTTACAGTATTAGTTTTTGGATCTCAATTTGAGAAAGACGCGATTGATAAGATTACGCACTTTTTCTTCAGTTTATATGTTTTATTGTTTTTTATGAAACAAGATGGTGTTTGTACGTGTTTATTATTTTTCTGTTTTCCGTTTCCTATGGTGAGAGGGCTACTCAATTGATGAAGCTGTCTGTACTAACGAAATTCCTTTCCTATATCTACGTACTATCTAATAACTGACAAAACTGTTTTATTACCTAAAACTTATTTATGATTATTTATAATAGTGATATAACAAGCATTTCTTAGCATCAGCCTTATAATGTTCCCACTGCTGGGACTCGGGCCCCTCTCTAGTAGAGAAAATGGGCCGTAATCCATCACGCGGACCTTGTGCGGGTTTATAGTGATATATTCGTCTACAATAAACAGGTGTAATTTTTGAGCAATACTTAGGTATGTATCAACAATTCAACTGCATTGAACAAGTTTTTTTTTCAAGTCTCTCCACAGCTAAGACCTTCAAAGCGGTGGACAGACTTTATATAGAAACTTGTCTGGAATATTATAAAAAAAGAACTGTCAAACTGCATTCGCAATCTACACTGCTTCTGCAGGTTGCACTGTATAATGTAATACTTATCTCGACAACTAATTGGTTAATTTTGATATGGTTTTCACAGACAAAGTATTTTGAAGAAGGTCATGGTCTCGTTATCCCCTGAAACAAATGAACCCGCCTTGTTTAAACTGGGATATATATAAACATAATTCATAATTATGATTAAAGAATCAGCTTGTCTGTCCTCATGATAAGTTCATTCTCACAAACAGTATGTAATTGTTTAAATTCTCAGAACTTGGAAAACGTATTGTTTGTTGATATGTAAGAGCCGATTAGATTGCCTAAATTCTACATTGCTAGCAGGCAAAGATAAGTGTAGTGAAATTTTAGAATAATAAAATCTGACGAATTCCAAAAATTATGTATCACTAATCACTTTGCAATTTAAAGTAGATAATATACAAACTGAATATTATAATATTATTACTATTTTCATAAAAAAATATCACGACGGCAATAACACAATAAAATAGAATAAAATAAAATCACAATGAAATAAAACCCAATCAAATACATCAAAATCAATTAATTAAGATCAAATTGAATAAATTAAAAACAAAGTAAAAAAAGAAATTTACAAACGAGTCCAAAAATAATACAAATAAAATTGAGCATCAAAAAATTCTCGTTGGCTCTATTGCCACGTTGAGTACTGACACTTAATAAATCGATTACAAATTAAACTACTCGCAAGACATACCATGTATACTATTTGTATATTAATAGTAAGTAAATACTTAGCTATCGACGTAAGAATGACCTTTAATGTCGACTAAATGACTAAGCTCAATCCTTTATTTTTTCTGTCTGCTTGACATTGAGCGTAGAAAGGTTTTTGTTCGAGTCATAGGTATGTGTAGCTTATTTAATTATTTTGAGCTATTAATTAATTCGTCACGTTCTGGGAAATCTCGAGTAAGCGTTTAATATTTAGGCGTAATTAGGCTTAAAACCTCGTCCACTGCTAGGTATAGGCCTCCCCCAAATATCGCCACATTAACCGGTTTTGTGCGTCTAATAACCATCAGGTCGTTGGTCCACCTTGTGGCAGGCCTTCAGCCTCTTTGGCCCCATTGACCATCTGTACTGCGTTCAACGTGCATCCCGCCCACTGCCACTTAAGTTTGGAGATTCTTCGGACTATGTCGCTAACCTTAGTTCTCTTGCAGATATCTTCATGCATAGTTTAAAATAAAGCCGCTTTACGCGTCTTCCTGTTTATCTGCTAAGTCTTCTTAAACCAAGCTACGAATACCGATGCGGTTTTCTTTAATGGAAAGAGCGATAATTGAGAAAGGTTTATGCATATGATTTGCAGCTATGCGAAGCCAGAATGAGTCGCTATTTACTATTTTATTGACATCATTATCATCTTCCTGATCTATCCACTGTTACTTGTGGTCAACGAAACATGTTTTCGGACCTATCAATCATAACGCTGCCTTTTTTCAAATCATCATCACACAATACTTTTATTCAATTAAAAAAATGGAGAAAATAAATTCTTTCTCTGATCAATCAACTCTAAAATTACACGGTATAGCCCAGAGAATCTGTTAAATTCATAATAATAGTGAGCAAGTAAAGCCGGTCGTACAATGCAGGCTGGCGAGTTTATCGAACGCTAATTGTTTCTACAACGACACAATCGTACTCGCGAGTCAAGACTACTCGAGACCAGTCACGAACCGAACCGGGCTAGTGATGTTAAAAATACCGGGATTCAAATGCTCGAATTTTCAGTATTGATTGTGAGGATTTCAAGGTGTTTTATGATTTTTATAATTACTGGTGATTGCTTGTGAGTTTACTACAATTGTTCGATATCCGGTTCTGATGCTCCAAGATTATATTCACTAACTAACGAACAATAATAAGTTTATTGATTTGTTCAGAAAATTAACAACACAGTACATGGGATATAGAAACAGTAGGTTGAACAATGAAGTCAAAATTATGTGTCTTAGGAGTTGGAGTAATTTTTGTTATTAATGTCTTGCGTCGTGTTGTTAATACAGCAAACGTAGAGAATGAATGCAGTGATTATTACAATAGCAAATGAAGTGTTTTTGATTAATGTCTATTAATCAAAGGATTCATTTATAATATTGTAAAGGTGTTCAATTCATTGAAAGGCCTTTCAGTCGATATTATTTATGTAGAGCCGTTTAGTAGAAGGTCGCACTTTACCACCACTGCAGTTACTCGTACTTTGTCAGAGCTTTAGGTGAGTTGACTGTTAAAGACACGTTGATTGGAAAAAAATCCGTATTAAAACCGGGAGACTCGAACATGTCCCATCACTAAAGTTCAGTCTAGTCGTACCTATGCAAGTACTTACAACGTTGCGCTTGCGCAGACTTCGAAGCGCATGTGCGTGTGTCAATTAGCGCACATCTGTCAAATTGTTGAGCACACGATACGGACGCATCGGACTGTACGGGCTTATCCAGCAGCTTTGGCCCAGCCGGTTTGCATTGTAGGCCGGTCGTGATGTGTTAGATAAACTCAAATAAAAACACTAAAAAGCTAAACAATCGAAGCTATTGTATCTCAATCTCGTGCGTCTGGAAAGAAGTTGGTCCTTAGGTCCGGTTACAGATTCTTTTGAAACTTGATGATTTATGTGATCTGAGTGAATTCTTCTGCTTTTTGAAACTGTTACAATCAAAGGTTTATTAAGAACTAGTTTCTACCAGCAGCCTCGGTCGCATGAAAGTAGATTTCTCCTTACAAACTTTGGAGTCCTGTTTCATTCCCACAAGGGGAGAATTATGAAAAGACCACTCTTAGTGCTTGCTTATGTCATAAAAGGAAACCTTGTGCAAAATTTCATTTTCCTAGTCCAGGTAGTTTCGGTTGCGCGTTGATATGTCAGTCAGTCAGTCAGTCAGTTTCTCTTTTAAAAATGGAAGATCAGTCATCTTCATCATCATCATAATGATGACTGATCTAATGAGATTACTATCAGTTATGGAATAATAATATTATAGTAAGTTACATTAGTGACGCTTTTAAACGTACCATTAGCTCACAATACATATCAAATGTCACTGAACAAATGGACCTACTTTCCAATGTGCTAACACATTGTGATAAGTAATAGCAATAAGTTCAAGTAGTTGTGGTTTGTGCTCGCCAAACATGTTTATTGGCAATTGGACGCGCTTTCAAACATCTGGGTTGTTGCCTTGTTGCCTGACGACTGAACGAACTGTCTCCCGATTTCCTTAATTGCGTAAGTGTTCTGCGACTAATCGCTAAAGAGTTGTCGTAATTGTTTGGCATTCTGATAAGGGAATTAAGAATGTGGAATGTAAAGCTGTTTCGGTGACTTAAGGAAGTTTGGTCATTTTGCACTGCGTGGTAAAGCTTGACTTGTCCAAGTTTTTATTTTCATTTCATAAATTACTTGCTACCGCTGACGGTTTCATAAGAATGATGATGAGTAGGTACGATAAGTCATCATGGCACCTAAATTCGTTCAGTCGTTTGAGTTTGAAGGAGTATGAAACATACACATACACACAATCACAGACAACTACGTACATATATACCTTCGCCTTTAACATATTATAATATGATTTTCGACAAGAATGTGTTTCAATTCAGATTTGCGTGGGCGTCTGAAAAAAAAATGGTCCTTAGGTCCGATTATTGATTCTTTTATTTTGTGTCTTTTTATGTTGTGGTTTTTAAACAGTTTTGTTTAATGATTTATCAAAGGTCTATTCTATTCTCATATTAAAAGGAAATCGTTCAAGTAGCTTCCACGGCGAATCATGTTTAAAAATCTGACTGTTATCTTCAAGCAATAAAAACGTTACTAGAAAAAAATATTAAAATTCGAGTTAAGATCTAAAGATGGCACGCATCATTTCCATATTGCCGCTGCGGTAGCTACGTCTCAGTTTTTTCAACGCTTTCATCTTTTTATTATTAAAACGTTCGTGATTCCTGTTATAATTATGACTAAATGGAACTACGCTTAATTTGTGTTGACAAAGAATGTACTTTTAAATATGTTTAATCGTTTAGTGACGGCAAAGATGAAGGAAATCATTAAATTTAAATGCAATAAAGATCTTAACAAGTTATCGGTTTGTAAGAAAACTATAACATTATATCCTTCATTGCTCATTTCCTAACTTTCCCAAAAGTAGGTAGTAAGCAATCTATATACATTATAAGTATATCAAAATTGTCACAAATTATTTTATATTTTGAATTGTTTTTTTTTTGTTTTATCTATGAGTACAATACTCATTTTCGAGATATTTGTAGTATACTCGAATACCACGATTTAAAAAAAAATACCTTAGAATTTCTTGCGAATTCTTCTCTATGCTTTGAAATGTTCAATTAGTATAATTTTTCTGATTGACTTCTTAACGATTCAAAAGTAACTGTAAATGGTGAATTTGAAATAAATGTTTTGGTTTTGATCAACATTGGTCCTTCTGTACGAGCCTTAGTCAACTAAGAAGCTTTTAAATGTCAGTCTTCATTGACAGTTGAATTCAAATTTGACAGTTGAAACGAATGGGTTTTCAATTACCGTTTAGGTTTACTTAAGCAAAGGCAAGCATTCAAACGGCCAATAATGCCAATATAGATAAATGGGCCGCACGCTGCGGGCATTTCTGTTATGGCAATAAATTGTATGATCGTTGTATTTATTATGTCGTAAGCAGATATTATGTTCAGTTGTCTAACTGGGCATAATATACTCTAAACAATAATGATTCAGGCAGATAGCAAATTTTCGTAATTTCCCATCAAATCAAAAAGTCGTAAATCTGTTTAACAAAGTATACAATGTATACAATACTGTGCACAAAAACTAAAATCACTCATGTTACCCGGAAAGATGTTATTCTTAAGTGGTATTGGACTGGACATGGCTGCCGCATGTCAAATGAACTGTGGGCTAAAATTAAAAAGCCACTAAACGAGATCGCAGTAGACCAAGGCGATAGTGGAGAAATGAATAATTGACTTTTACCGGAGGATTTAGGCCGCAATGGATGAAGATGGACGTGTGTGGAAGAGGGAAAGGGAGTGAGAGACGGTGAGACATACTTAACGGGTTAATTAGATAAGATAATATATACATATATAGATATTATGTATTACAACGACTTAGGAACTAAGCGATTCATTTGATACAGATGTTCAATCTGATCTATTGCTGTAGTTATGTAACAATAAGTTATTAATGACTTCAATTAGCATTAATATTAAACTGACTGACCAGTTTCTATCCTTCTCATTAAATGAACAGCTTGACAACGGCTTAATGGCGTTTAAGTTTATGAGTAATTTTTGTTTTTACAGTTTTAATAATAAAATTATTACCTTATGCTTCGGAGTAGCAATCGCAATCACAATATCCTCGAGCTTATTGATTTTTTTGAAAATATACCGATATTCCGAATTCAGGTTAATTGATGTCCGCTGTATATATGCTGTAGTTTTTCTCCATATTTCTTGTCAACTCAAGCCTTTCATGTCACTAGTTTTATTGCTGTTCTACTAAAAATTTATCATAAAAAGGTGTATCAGAATTTTCATCTCAAAAAAGTTATTATGTTTTTCGCACCTGAACTAAGTAGGACGATGTTTCGTACAATAAAATCATTGCACTTGGATTATTTATGGTAAAAAATTAAACGGTTAGCGGTTTGAAAAAAACCTAATCTTTGTAAAAAGATGGCGAGGTAATCGGATAGCTACTAAGCTCTATTGTGTGTCTCAAGCAAGAGAGCCTGTTGAAGGTGATGTGATGACAGCATTCCTTTTATATTGTCGGATTCGATCTATCAAGGACTGAATGCGGAGACTATGACGTTCCAAAGGTAAAATAGTCTCGCATTCATGGCGATTCAAGACATTAAAGGGGATGAATTATTGGGAAGAGATTGAATTTGTCAATGCTTTTTGTAGAATATCATGCTCGAATATAATACGTACTCGTATCTATGGTTCTTGGCGAAGAACAGGCGGCTACTCTGTTCTTAGTGAGTCTTGCAAAAGGTATTCTAGAGATATTGTGAGAAGATGGCATGTCCGAGGGCTTAGGAAAACTAAAAATAGTTTCGAAGTGACGATTGCGTATGTACTATAAGGTTGTACCTGTTGAAAGTTTCAAGGTAGACCGGTGATCTGATGAGGGCCAAATAAGTCTGATCAGGCGGAGCTTTTTTTTCAGGAGATCATAACATAACTTCTTCCACTCTAAGTCTAAGACTTTTGCTGACTCCAAAACTTACTCATGTTTCATAAGTTACCAAAGGCAAAGGCGTTTCGGGGCCACGGTTACACTTTTCAACAATTTCGCAGCTCTAAGATATGGCGATATTTGGGGAAGGTTTATGTTTCGCAGTGGACGTCTTGAATCGGTTTCTGAAAGGAAGATTCGGCTCCCATTAGAAAAGCAACGAAGGAACAGGAGTGTGTTTTTAGTCAGTAAAAGTCTGACACTATCTACCGCCCCGCCCAAGGCGCGGAGAAGTCATTGGATGATTTTCCCACCGAAAAAAAATATTGACCTGTAAAAGTCATCCAAGGGAAAAGATAAGGTCAGATGATGGAAAATGGTCAGACAGTATCTTTTTGTCTTCAAACCAGTGATTGGCATTTCCTTTAAAACCTCACAACCGTACATTACCAACGGGCCTTTTATACATGGTAGAAAAAAGACATCCTAAGTTATACGGCTCCCTACAGAAGCCTTGGCTCGTGAGATGGTAGTGATTGCGCGCGGCTTCCTGCGTGCGCGCACCTGGCTCGTCGCACGTGCGTGCGCGCATGCCAGGCGATGCGTTTTTTGCGCTGCTGTTAAGCGGCTGTCTTTTAAATGTGAGTAGGGTAGGGTTGAGCTTTTATCTCTGTGAGAGAGTTGTTTCATTCTGTAGTACAAGTTTTAAATTTTTACAGGGCAACTGAAACAGTTTTCAGTCAATGATATTTTTGTCTAAGTTTATTGCTTTTAATAATAGTCTTATGTACCTATAATGAAATGTTTATTAGTGCCTACTCTTATCATTTTGTACACCCATATTGTCCCACTGCTGGGCAAAGGTTACCTTCCATTACTTGTAACGGTCATGATTTTTAGCTTCTTCTTTCTAATTCTTAAATACACATAAACATCCTGGTCGGTGCTTTATTTCTTTCATGACGGTTCCCGAGGCCGATTCAAGCGGTTCCAGAGTAATCCTGTATTTTACTGGCCTACAGCTTGTTAGACATGCGATAGACATGTCCTGCCTAGTCTCAGTTTACGTAAATACCATTTTGTTTTAAATTGTATAAATTCTCTAATCTACCCCTAAATTAATCCACCTGGTTTAAACTATTTAATCTCTTGATTTAAAACCTTTAGGAAGCTGAATATACAAATTGTATTTTTCTTAGAACCATTGGTGTTTCACTGTGGCCGTACCCTACACAAATTAAAGAAGATTTAAATCAAGTGTATCTCGTCTATTTTTAGTACAACTTCAATAGAGCACACACCAAAGAACCCTTACTTTTTAAGAACAACATTTTGCTCTGTGGTTTCCAAAGGGCTGCCAGCATATGGTGTTTAATAATGGTGTCTGATACGAAGGCAGCGCAGGTGAGACTCGCAGCTGATGTTAATGAACGGCTTTTGTTTACCAGTAATTATTGTCCTGTTTGTACTACTAGGCGAGCAGGACAGATGAGAGTGTGTAATGATATGTTTGCCGAAGTGACATCCTGAATGGAAGGCTGGAAATGTGTTCATCTTGATAATGGTGACGGTTAGTTATTTTTGTAAGTACAAGTGGTCTTTTAAGACGATTTTGAAGAGAGATTATTTAAAAAATCTTAAGTTTGATAAAGTAGATAAATGACGATAGTGTTATATGATAGTTATTGTGCGTCATACGTCAAAATAAACTATACTCAATAGAATGAAAACGTTGTAGATTGTTTGATGGTATATTAATAGTTCGTACGTGTTATTGGCAAAATTGTGGTGTCTCTTCCACAAAGGCCATTAATGAAGAGTTGAAGTAGATGTTATTATCGAAAAAGTTAACAATCGGAAAAGTGAATCGATAAAGTCAATATCTCTCGACAAATCTAAAGAATATTTTTTCTACCCTAAAGGGGGATAATTAAATAACCAATCAAAAGGGTAAAACAAACTGAGAGGGCGGTGTATTTTAATGAATACAATTCACGTATTACGTTCGCTTATCATAATTTGATCAACATAAAACTTAACACTGACGTTTAAAATGCATATAAAAAGAAAATTTAAAGATTTTTTTAAAAATTTATTGGTATAAACTAGTGCTTGACTGCAATCCCACCTAATGGTAAGCAGTGATGCAATAGTTGATGGTGAAGTGCGCTAGCTTTGTCAAGAGTGCCTTCAAAAAGTTTCAGGAGCTCCCAAATCTATTTCAGCTCATTACATAAGAGACTCCTCTCAGCAACTCCCACATGTTCTAACGAGAGCACTTATCATCAAAAGGGATGTTTTACGACTCTTTCGAGAACTGCGCCCGCGCCGGTGGGCCAACACCTCAATGTTGTTCCAGTTGTCAGTCGTATGTGACTGATGAGCTGTAAAACTTAAATAGAAATGGATTAGTAAGCAATAGGCAGAAAGATCAGTCACAACAAATTCAGAAGAGCAAATAGATTTTACGAAGTCTGAGAACGATGGTGTGGTCTTCCACACCACAATTTAAGTGACTGCCACTTAAATTGTCAGTGGCCAGGGTATATTGCTTGCAGAACACATGGTGGTGACCATGTACTAGAAAACCTAGTGTTGGAAGGCCTCCCACAAGGTGGACCGGGCCGGTCGTTGTGGCGACACATGAATGAGTCTAGAGTGGACGTCTTTTGGCTGAAATGATGATAATGATGATAGTCTTCCACAATGTAGATTGTTGACTTGGTGAGGGCCAAGGGAATAAGGCGGATTTGATAAACACAGGATCGTTCGATGTAGCGACGTTTGGGGATATATCATAATCTGTATATAGTATTCCCACAGCTCAGACATAGGCTTTATTTCTGTTGGAGAGAGTGTGTTTTATTCTCTTTGTTTTCTTTGTTGGTGTGTGTTTTTGTGTCGGACTAAGGGTGGAATCACAGTCAAGAATAAAGACTCAATTTAGTGTATAGTTGTCCTTCTGCCAAAATGTTGTAGCTGTTCTGTAAGTACCGTATGTTAGATTAGGTCAGGTCTCAAGTGGCCCTATTTTGTAAGAGGGCTTTTTATATACATGTATATTCAATTGTTTTTATGATACAAACGTTAGAGTTGCGTAATCCTTGATTGTTTTAGCCGTGTAGTGGAAAGGAGGGTAATGTGTTTTGCGCGTTCATCTGTTTTTTCATTCGAATGCTTTTAAATTGGCTAAATTAATTGGTTCAATTGTGACGTTTGTGAATGGGTCATTGAATGCAATTCTTTTTCGGGATTCGGTCAAAAACCTAAATATTGAAAGCATTTATTTAGTTAGTCAGAAAATTTAATTTAATTACACACAACTTCACTTCAATAATAGGTCCGTATAAACTAGTGTGTCAAATTAATACTGCTTCTGTACGTGTCTTTGTATCTCAAACTAATTATCAATGTTATTGGATGATTTTTCCACTGAAAAAGGGCAAAGTTTGTCGAAATCGCTAATTATGTATGATTTTTGTACACTGACAGCCCTAAATCTATCTCCTTTTGTTCAGTCCATCCAAAGGTTGTTAGAGAGCGATTGCCCTGTACGATACGACCGCCCATTGTTTTTATTTGCCACTTGGTTTTATGAATGGGTTTGAACTCGCGACCAACACCGATCAATTTTACAACTTTTATGTCGGGGCTGTTTCCACCACTGCTATCATCAGTATCTTTATAGACTTTTCATAATCAATTAAAAGTTAAACTCCTGTATTCATTTAAACTAAGCTTAATATGATTAAATGGATTATCACGGGTTAAGATTAAGACTTCGAGAGCATAACAAATCCCATTACATTTTGGATCACGACCATTTACTTTGTCGCGCTTGTCTTGCGACACTTCAAAGAAAAACTAAGTTATACATTCACTTTATCCCACCTTTATTACAAGGAGACAAGCTGTGTTTTCCTTGTGTTTAAGTATGGTTTTAAAGTTGTCGATGGAACAAAGTTTGAAGGGGTTAAATGTCGGATGATGGCACTTTAGATTGCGTTCAGTTTAAGAACCGTTTTCTAGATAAAATGTTAAATATTTTTTGTTAAACATTCCGTCTATGATTTTCGGCGTAGTTGTGTAGCTTTTGAACGTTTTTAGTTTAGTAGATTGTAGTTGTTTAAAATCATTTGATCTTCACACATTAACTTATAGGATTTTTACTCATTAAAATGATAATTGCAATTGGTGTATTTTTAAAAAATGATATACATACTTAGTGCTTGACTGCGATCTCAACTGATGGCTTTTTTGTGGTAGGTAAAATCATCCAATGACATTCCCCGCACTTGGGCGGAGCGGGAGATAGTGTCAAATTCTTACTGACTAAAAACCTACCCTGTTCCATCGTTACCTTGGTTCCAAGGCCCTGGTATGCATTTTCTTACCTCTCCAGAGCCCCAGAGTAGGCTTCGACCCTGCTGGGCACTATAGTTATCCCACCTGATGGTAAGCAGTAAGTAGGCGAACGGTTTATGTCGTTTTTGAAGTGACAATTCTTCAAATTACTTTTTCCGCTCTAGGTATAACGAGAGGAACTGCTGTTAGACTTTTACTGTCTAAAACCTCCACTGAGAATGATTTTTTAAATAATCTCTAAATTACTTCTTTCAAATATTTTATCTAATGTATTTATAGGATTACAACTGAATTCAATGAAACCTTTTTAAAATAGCAATAATTATGCCTTCGTACACGTCCTGCGAACTAAAAACAATATAATTAGTGTTACAACAATTGCCGCCTTCCGGCCCGGCGCCATTTTCCGTGTAATTTCTACATTATTGTTATAATTGCGATGGCTTCGCCCATTTCCTTCGCATGAGACCGATGGCGCTGAACGAAAAGTTCTTTTTGCTATAGATACTTTCTCTGTTTCATAATCACGAGGATTTTCATGGAAATGTCGAGTTTCCTTCTGTTGTAACACGTGAATATTTGGATTTTTTACTTTACGGTTAGACTGATTGCGTCCCGATTTATAACCTGATTTATTTAACCAACTCTTCGGTTTTTGTCTAACCGAAGTGTTGGTTAAATAAAAAAGCAAAACTGTGTTCCTTTAGTTGCCTTTTGCGTTCTATGGCAACGAACAAAACTATGGAACTATGGAAACAAATTTAAACGTTTCTAGTGCGCCGAATGCGAGTTGTTTTTACATCGAAACGTTTACCGCGTTTGGCTCTCTGATTGGTTAAGAGCTTGGAGCGGACCAATCAGAGCGCCGAACGTCTTAAACGTATGAATATAATAAAATATACAAAGTCGCACTAGGCTCTCTGATCCCACCATATTCGCGGACGGCGAGCAATCGGTAGCTTGCCGTCCGATCGTCTGGTAACCGTCCGGACCGAACCCAAGTCCTCGACGGCGCGTAGTGTTCCACACGCGCGTCAAGGAGATGTCAGTAAATCATAGGAGCCCAGCAGGGTCGAAGTCTTCTGGGACCATGGGTTATATGAAAGTGAACCCTGGGGCCCTTAAATGAAGGTAAAGAAGGAACAGGAGTGGGTTTTTAGTCAGTAAAAGTCTGATACTATCTCCCGCTCTGCCCAAGGGCGGGAGATGTCATTGGATGATTTTTTCTCTTAAAAAAAGCACTCTGAACTCGAACTATATTCTACTAAAGTTGCGTGTTAACTCAGTTGCAAGAACTAGGTTAACTATGGCTGCGTAGGAGTGACCCGTAAGTTGGACCATTAACCTGTCACGGCAACGTATCGTTATTTCAGCTAAACGGTTGAATTCACACCCTATCTGCGGCTTCGAGAGCGATCTCACGAGTTATGGGATTGCTATCGAATTGTTGAAGCAATGAAATAAAATATGTGGGCGTTATGAACTTATCTGATGCTCTAGAAGTATTTACACAACTGCCGTGCTTGCAATCATGATTCATCATACTTCATTCATCCTGAAGTTTTGTCCCACATTCTTAGTTGGGTCCATATCACTATTGCAGTTGTCGAGGCACAACTGCAATACTAAATTAAAAGTACTTTAAAAATAACAAAGAAAATACATAATATGTAACAATGCGACGCGTCGACGCTTTTTATACTGTAATCTGCAGTCGGAATAAGTCAGTTTCAGTGAAAAAGCCTTAGTTTTTGTCATAAACTTTAATATAAACAGTAAAATATGTCTATTATGATCACTTTGATTATGACATATTCACCGAAATAATATTCTACCAACCTAACCAACAACCAATCAATGGCCGGTATTCGCGTCGGTTTCGGTTCTTATAGGTCGGCATTGTGAATTGGGAAAAAGATTGTTCGGAAACCCATTATGGTGAATATCTTACTGGTAATAGGTGCCAGTAAGCCGAAGGAAGAATTCGGAATGCGGAATCCGGGTATGGAAACCAACAATTTAGGTGGAAAAGAAAAATTTATATCATGTTGAGACCTACCTGTTTTCAACATGACATAAACTGTTCTTTCTTTTTGGTTTAACGCGTTGCCTCTTCGTTGTTGCGTTGCACCTGTCTGCAGGTTACTTTAATTTGCCTATTGGTAATGGCCGGATGTACCCCACTTACCAATGAATGCCTAAATACCATCAAGTGTGAAACACTTGCGCACACAGCATCTTAAAGTCTCATCAATCACCGTATCCCCACCTAATCTACAAATCGCTGTAATCAATTATAATTAGGTAAGAACCGGTCCGGCGGATGCACGCGCCGTGCCGTTCTATAACCGGGCCGGACAAAAACCGTCGCGATCGTCCGTGCTTCCCATTTCCTAATTTCCTGCTGTTAACGTCACACCTCATTCAGCCCAATTTAGCGGCGTCCTGCGGCAAGCGTCACGAAGTTAGCGGTAAGTGGAGCGAAGGAGTTCGATCTAGCGTTTTTTAGTTCCGTCTAGTAATTGTGGTTGCGGTTTTTTTGTCATAATCGTAATTTGGTCAGTTTGTGTAGATGTTCGTTGTTTAATGTTGTGGTTCGTCTTTGTTCAGGAGGCAAAACAAAGCTTTCGTGATTATTGAATGAAGACGATTTTTGTTTCAGTGAAATTCGCTTATGTTATTACTCTTGCTATTGGTAAAAACACACACATTAGCGGATAAACAAACAGACGTGGGGAGCTAGTTTGTTTAGGAATAGCGATTTCTGATCAGGGGCTTTACCATGACGTGTTAAAATGTCAATTGCAGCAAACGAAAGAAAAGGATGGAGCTATACTCTCTATATAGCTTTATCCCTTTAACAGTTCAGTTTAGGTCGTCAAATGAATCGTGTTAAGAGCTCGTGGTAGGGCCTCTGATCTGCTCGTTCTAAAATATCAATTCTGAATACTTATCATTTTATACAGCATCATAATTCTTCCGCTGTTTTCCTGGCCTATAAAATTTAACTCCATAACGCGTGCTACTGTGATGTTTTCAATGAAATTAAGCCGCCCGCCGTCCGTCGCCCGCCGTCTGCCATCCGCCGTCCCCTGTCCGCCGTATGTCTGCCTAGTTTACGGTCAGAGCGATAGAGTAATGGACAGGAAAACATTTTGCCCAATTTTCTACATTAGGCTGTCAAAAATATTTAAACCAAAATATATTTTCTTCACGATATTACTAAATGACATTAGCGAGAGCCTTTGATATTTTTTATACCTAATATTTTAAAACGTAAAAGCTTTAATAAAACAGTAGTATGAATACTTTTCTGATGACCTACTAGAATGTCTTTGACTTTTAATGTTTACAAAGTTTTTCGGTTTCATCGTTGGCACCCTTGCCTCACAGCAACCATGCATTTTTATAGGATAAATCGTAAGTCCGAGCGCATTCAGTGACCGTGCAGAAATAGCAAACTAAGTGAAATCTGAGGTGGATAGGTAGGTGATGGTGCGGCGAATATCCACCCTTACGTTGTTGAAACTTCTAAGGCCCGGACTAGGTCGTTTATACCGCGTACATCGAAGAACTGGAACAGTTTGCCTGCTACGGTCTTCCCGTCCGATTATAATTTAGGTGTCTTCAAGGCTAGAGTGAATAGGCTCTCGCCTCACCATCAACTATTGTATCACTGCTTACCATCAGGTGGGATCGCTGTCAAACACTAGTTTATATTAAATTGAAAATTAATGACATATCTTTATTTAACATAGGTTTAACGTAGGTGCACTAAAAGAGGACTTTCCAAAATTCACCCCTAGGGGGATGAAACGAGGGTGCAAAGTTTGTATGGAGAAATATACTTCCACGCTGACATAGCCGCTGGCAGAATCATTAATCTTCAATACTGAACTGTATCACGTGTTTCGATCCTTTAAAATGAGACATAGTCTTCAAAGTAACCAAAGAACTCAGAATACAAAATGCTCCTTCTATCCTTGTTAACCGAGGCGTCGACGGCGCGTGCTCGGCGCCCGCCTGCGCCTGCGCAGCGGATGTTTGCTCACTTACCACTTACTAAGCTACCACAGAAGTCTGGCAATTGCTCGATAATGTTTGTGAGTACAAGTTGTGGGGTGAGTTGGGAACTTAATGGGTGTCAATGACCGTGGTGGATGTTGTGCATTCATTTATAATTTTACCGACCGAATTTCCGTCACGTCGGCTAATCTCGACTAAGCTTCAACAAAAACGCCGAATATATGGTGCAAAATGTGTGCACACGACTGCAGTCTTTGTTACTTTCTCCTTATATTGTTTTAATTTGCCTGCAGTGGTCATCCCGTCCGATTATAATTCAGGTTTCTTAATGGCTAGAGTGAATAGGCTCTTAATAAACTGGTGCGCTTCATCATCAATGATTGCATCACTGCTTACCGTCTGATGGGATCACAGTCAAGCACTAAACTACACATTTAATAAAAATATCTTCTATCGATCTTGATTGTTTTTAATAAGTATCATTACTAATGATCATTTTGTTTTCATAAGTTTTGTCTGTGAGGTACAAATAAACATCTTTGTTTATCTACGTTTTTTCTTCTTTTTATATTTTTCTCTTTACTATGTGAGATCTGCCTTTAGTCGTAACTGGATGCCGTCGAATTCTACATGGAGCTTGTACTGATCTGATATTCTCAACCAAGTTACTGATTTCTTACTTGAATCTTGCCTATGTTCTAGGTTAGGTACCTAAATCATGTTTGTTAATGAAACATTCAACAGAATTATCGAACGGTTGTAATTGAAAATAATATAATTTCTAATACCAATGTTCTTTTTGTCTAAGTACATTGTATTTCTTCATCGTCAGATAACAAATTAACACTTCATTCTTTGTATTGAAGCAGCATTTTATTTAAATCCAACATCTCTACAACGCATTCCAATACCAAAAAAAACCGCCATTACCTCACCGTAATGATGTTGTATGCCGATTACGTCTACCGAATAATCTTAACGGTATTCAGTGTTTATCCTGTTTGGAGTTCGTTGCTAGTCTAGTTTAAATTAGATTTATTGTGGCCTTAGGGTTCAGTTTTGTACCGTTAGATACTGTTAAGATTAAGTAGAACATCTGATAGCATTTGTTCAGTTGCTCTTTAACAATGAGGATTGTTGTATTAAATGTGTTGAGATTTTTCGTCGGATGAGGCCTACTCCGTCCACTGACGCGCAGCTTCATAGACGCGTATTCGTTATTCGAATATAAGTATAATAATTCGGGCTATAAGTAGATTAGTAAAAACAATACACGTGCTTATGTAATTAGATTAGCACGTGTATTCAAACCTAGTATTTACATTAATAACACCTACTTCAATAGACCTGCCAACAGTTTCAATAACCGCCTACCAGTGCAGGTGTTAACTGCTTATAAGACCTGCGCGTGGGCAGAACAAACTGTTTCGTTAGCGACACGAGCCGGCATCGATATAGTTGGTTTTTGACTGTTTTGTAATGGCCGACCGAGGTTTAACACATGCCCACACAATTGTGTACCTGAGTTGGTCTGTAGGTTGCTTTAGTTCCTGGTCAGTGATGTTTGGATAAGTTTATACGAAGAAATAAAAATAGGAATTATCACATGCGCCCATGCTATCATAAACCTAGAGTGCTTGATGTAAGTAATTAAAATAAAACATTTAACCCTCTACCCTCATCCTTAATTGTTTAAGGTTGGTGTTTTCTTCTTCTATTAGGTATTTTTAACTTAGTAGTCACGCATGGCGATAGACAGTAGATAGTACTATTCACTGCCCTGAAATTAAAACCTGGAAAGTGTAAATAAATATATTTTTAAGACCAATCCTAAAGTGGACGCCTCCACGATATACCCTCCTGTACACTTACAGCCACTACACATCAGTATAATTCACTTGTGTCTGTCAATATCAGTCAGTAGACAAGCAAGCGCTCATCCGTCAAAACATCAATCTTTTTTTACCAAACAATAGCCACATAGCGCCACCTATGTCTTCATTTATGAACTACGTGAACAATGTAGTATATTGAAATACGCATGCGCCGGACGCAATGTGCGCGGGAGTCGACGCTGCGGGCGTTGTGGTCATATTACGAGCAATTTGAGGCAAAGGACCATTATTGGGTCTTTTGGGACTTATTGTTTTATAATGGTGGCTACTTGATGATTGCTGCGAGAGTGATAGAGATATTACTGCCGTTATGGATGGTGAAATCAGTTTTAGGTTTTGACATATTACTTGGTCTATAATTGTGTAAGATCAAAGTCGCTTTTGATTTAGCATATACACTGGAAATGCAGAGTAGTCGATTACTTTCTTCAAGCGAAGCATCCGAAGAAAGAAAAATAAAACGGATGTTTTGACATGCTCTTGTGTTCAGAACGGAACAGGAGATTGGATCAGACAAGTTCTACAGACATGCTCGTTATAATTAAAGTAAGCACTAACAAATAGCCATAACCAATAGCCTTGTCACAAGGATGTCTAATCCAAGGTATAAACTTTTTATCACCGCATTTTCTAACCTGTCGCGCGCCAACTTAGCTGGACACTTACATTGGCGCTAGATGTCCGACATTGCCTTTCAATTTATATAAGCGTACTTAGTTTAAGTTTAAGCCGCGGGCAGAGTTAAGCTGGCCAGGTTTGGCTGCCAGTACCGCATTCCTGGGCCGTCCGGTGACTGTTTTTGCGTTTCCTTCGCCGAGTCACCAGTTCAAGTTCAGTGATTGTCGATGAAAGATGACCACTTTTACCGGTGCTTTCTTCTCCGTTTTAATAATCCGTTTGGCTTTCAGAATGTTAGGTTTTTCATTCCATGTGACTTCTGAATGGTATTGTATGTTAATTGCACGGATACCGAGAAGTTATACCGTAATATTAGAACAATAGTCGTTTAATTTTCAATTGAAACAATTTTCGATTGAAACGAATTAGTTTGCAGGAATATTTGTTTCATGAATACCAATTTGCAAGGTCTCTTTTCAACTACTGCTAAAAGCAATTCAATAAATCTTTACAAAAAAATGATAACAGTTTTTGGTCCTTAGGGCCTTAAAAACAAAATCCAACAAAAACGTAAACAAGCTACAAAAACTCCAACAACATTCCTTTCAAGGGCTCCTAAATCATTTCCTACACTTTCCCACGTTTAACATATTTTTTGGTCCTTGAAGCACCTGCCCACTTGCCAATTGTTGGAACATTCACACGCTGACAGCGATATTTCGAAATTGTCGGTACAATCGATGGAGGATCGTTTCCGTGGTAGGACAGGTGTCTGCTTACCCTTTGTGTGGGGCTGAGGGCTTCCGGCAGCCAAGCCAGGTCATGTTGCAAGTCCTATGTTTTAAATTACATTGTCTGTCATGTTATCGTGTTATAGTGCATTATCATCATCAGGGTGGTCTCTTTCTTACTGAAAATCTATTATCTGAAGTCCTGATCTTTGACGATGATTATAAATCTATAGCCTTTCGTGAAAGTACAGGGAAACCCCAAGCTTCTTTTAGCAAGCTACGCAGCTTCACCTTGGTAACATCCTGAATCAGTACAAATCTCAACATTCCCCGGATACTTTCCTGTTCTCATCAATAAAACGAGGAAGTAAATGACAGCTGCTTGCAATCCAACCCCCTGTAGAGCTCGAATGCCATGCCCACTGCTCAAGGCTCTCTGGCTCAGTGTCGCCCGCGCGTCGTCGCATACGCACGTGTCATGGCCGCGCTCGCACCAGTCCCGGCTCCGCGCATGCGCTTAGCGCTACACCCCCATAACATTCACGTGAGTCATTTAGCTTTTTAACATAAAATTCTCCATTATCATTTCATTGCGATGTGACTTTTATTCATTATTATTTTTCGTTTTTTTGTGCGGTGAGAACACCTCGCGTGGGAACTGGATATTCTGCAATCTTTGCATTCTGTTACACAGAATAATAACATTATTGGTTGTTAGTTACTGTACTTGACTATCTTGCTTCGTGTCTCGTTTTGCTTAGCGGTTTTGTGAAGTTTTGAAAGGACTGGCTACTGAATACGTGTTTCTTTAATTCTAACCGGGTTTCAAAGCTCAGCTTCTTTCGAAATCGGTGATTGTTTTAGCAAAGTCTGTTTTTTCTTTGAATGACATGCAGTGCCCTGTGTTACCTGAAACTTCTGAAATAAACCTCATTAAAAATAATCATTGCGATAATTTGTTGATTCGATTTCTTATTAGTTTTTATCTTCTCTTTCCTCTACCATGGAGTTCTATTTATCTATCTCTATTTACTTAGCTAACTTAAATATTTTTACATAATTTAATGTCGTGTTTGCACACACATAGTGTTGACTGTAACTTCATATGAACTCCTCCCTAAAAACGGAAGTTTGATATGTTTGACCTGCTTATCAATAACAGTTGAAAATTACATGTATGACCTAAAATTTGAACTTTATCAACCGAGGCTTTGTGCTGAAACCGATTAGTTATCTAAACCATTGGCAAAAAAATTGAAATATATTACTATGCTTATAATTTGGAAATTGGATTCTTGTAGTGATTAATATTGTAATAATAATATTTCACATTTTTCTCGCAATGTCATCTAGTCCCAAACTAAGCAGAGCTTGTACTGTGAGTACTAAGTAGATAACTGATAAACATACTTATAATTCTAAATACATATAAATTATAAATACATAAATTATACTCAGAAACCGAAAAAAAAAGATCGCGCTTATCACACATACATATACCACTAGATCAACAGGCCAGTCTATATATTTGATTTACAATTATAAATAAATAGGAACTCTAAATTGGTACACTATTAAAATCAGGATATTGCCATAACCACCCTTACCCCGTCAGCCAACCTTGACGACCTACACCTGTTTCACCCAACATATACGAGGGAGCCTATTCAACAGTGGAAATCTTCCGGTTGACACAATAAACTCGACAAAAGATAACATCAAACATAATTTGACATTGTATGCAAATCAATTCAAATGGAATAAAATTCAGGACCTGCTACAAAGTTACGATCGTTTCGCGAAATTATTTTGCCGTTTGCAAGAAGCTTTCGGCCTTCGTCCATTGGACTTTGGTCCTTAGCGTCGACCTTTATTTGACTCAAATATTTTTACAGGAATCGTGGGATTTTTGGTATCAAATGTACCCGTGTTACTATTCTACTTCTACTACTATTATACAACCGAACAATTGTTACCTATCCAACATATCTATCAATCAATCAGAGAATCAGTCGATTTTTTCTCTATCTTTTATTTTTCTCCTCTTTCTTCTTTTTTTCTCTTCTCTCTTTTTTTATCTTGTTTTTTTTTGCGAATTTTAATTCAACTTCAAATTTAACTAATAAATCAATTTCTTTGTCCACAGACGACAATAAAAGTATACGCCCGTCGCCTCCGGCCCGACATCGAGTACAAGACCCTCTCCGTGACGTGGGGCACTCGCGCTCAGGAAGTGGTCTCCACCCTCCTGGGCAAGTTCCGTATGCGCCACCGGGACCCGAGGCTGTTCTACCTAAGCATGGAGGTCCGGGTGAGGACTGCGGGCCTGAGGACCACGCTGGTGTTGGATGATGATGCCAGGCCTGCTGCGCTGCAGGCGTGCCATCCGAAGGGTTATTCTAAGTGAGTAGATTTTGTTTCGGATTTATTAATTGAATATAAAATGCACGGTAACAGATTGGTAACAGTTTCGTATCATTTAATGATTTCTTGTGATCGTATCAGTATTTTTTACATAATGTTATTAGTTTAAAAGACAAGTCTTTATACGCATTTTTAAGGTATAGTAAACGAACTGAACTATCAGTTTGTTTACCTATTGGGTTATTTATTCGTTTAATTAGTTGTTTATATTGTAGTTAGGTACATTTTATTTGTAAATAAGTGTCCTTTTATCGACCTTACCGACTGTCTGATCGTTTCGCCATCTGGGTGCCATTGAAGAAAATTGTTGTTCAAATCTAATGCTAAAAATTGGGTTACAGTTAAACAATGAACTGATTTATGTTGAAAGTGTTCCATTAATATTATTAGTGGATCGGTTAGACTTGTCAAATATGTCAATGTCGAGACAGTTCATAAGCAGAGAGCTATGTGGTGAATTTCTTAAAACAACTTCTCCGTTTAACACAGCAAATGACTCAATATTTCACCACACGAGTACACAGTTGAGTAGGTACAATTCAATCGCATTGTTTTCAAACGCAAAACAAAATCAGCGAAACCCTTTTACTGGTCCTTTATTTTTAACCCGCCATCGGTCAACAGAAATCCCTTCAATACTGCGTCGGGAACTCAGGACCACCGGCCGGTACACCGAAAAAGATCCACTTTTGTCCCTTCTTCCGGCACGAGCTATTTTGGTACGGTAAACACGCGGCAATAAAAATTATAAAAACTTTTAAAAGAGTTCTCTTAGTCTTTACTGACCATATGTATCGTGTTACTATGTGTTGACAGTTTCTAGTAGATTGCTAAAGGGATCAACATAAGTATTAAATGGGTCGTTATTACGGTTAAAACAGTGTGTTTTTAAATGTATTACTGGGTTTATGGACGTTTCGAATATAGTTTATGGGCTTGGTAAGCAAAGTGTTATTTATAAATAGGGCTTCCCCTACAAAATAAACAATAGATTAAATACGTACGTTTTGATGATGAATTGAAAGAGTCTGCTTTCAAACGGGAACAGTGTTTCCTTGCTTTTTCAACTGAAGTAATTTATAATCCTAACAAAACTAGCTGCTACTAAGTATTTTAAGTAATATTTCATTAAAAGTAATTACAAAAATAATTAACATATGTAATGAATAATAGTCAAAATTATCTTTTGCGTTAGAACAACCTTCGAGACTGAGAAAAAATGTGTAGTGCTCGTTAGCTAAGACAAGCCGTGAGAATGATCTATTCAGGCAAGGCTCTGTGGACAAACTGTGTGCATTGAACGGGCACTGCTGAGAATTTTAGTTGTTAAGACGAATGAAGTAAAAATTTGTTAGATTTGAGCAATCATTTTCAAAATTGTAAGAAGTTCTTTCGATCGAAACAGTAACGGTTATTTTGTAGAACTTACAAAACGAGGTAAGTAGAACTACATTGCACACACGTAGGCCATGTACACCGATCTGAGCTGGTCGGTCTCCATACGTTTTATATGGCAACTAGACTTGTAGAGCTACATTATGATATGTTTATATGTGGGCCCAGCCTCGGCCAATCGCTATTGTGTAGCTTTTGACCCACGCCACGCGACGTGGTTCTACGTACAAACCTGGAGTGGGTCGCCCACGTTTGTGTCGGTTTAATATAGTTCTTGCTGAAAGCTTCTATCACTGAAATTTATAACATCAAACTGAAATTTATAACATCAAACCAAAATCGTCTAGTCATATAATTTGTACTACTTAATGTTTCTCTTCATCAATTCCATAAACATCTGTGGCTGTATCCAATAAACGAGATTGGCATAACATTCACCAACCCGTACAGTACAAGCGAGATTGATTAGGTATATTCCAACGCCTTTTAAAAATTAATAGGGTGCTATTTATAAAAACTTCTTTTTAAGGGCATTATTTGCTTCTAAAATTCTACGTTGCCTTGTAAATTATTAAGTCAGACACAATTAACGAGCATCTGAATGATACTATCTAAGCCACTAGTTATCATTTGTGTAAGCTACTTTCTGCAGCGGGAGCTGAGCTCCAACCTTAGCCACCTAACCTATCCATGTAGAGTGCCCTGCCATTCCAAGCCTGCTTCTTAGATAGAATATTTAGCTGGCATTGTAAAAAATAATGAATAGAAAAAGGAGAATATAAAAAAGAAGAGATATAGCCTCTAATAAACTATGGTGGTTACCTCTCGTTGCTTAGTTATAAAAAGAGAAGTTTGATCACGTAGCCAATAAACAAATAAATGGCTTAACTAATAATTTCTCAATTAAATAATTTTTGCTAAGACCACCTAAAAATCTTTTGTCTGACCACATCTCTTCGCTTTCCAGGTTCTCCCTGCAAATGCGTCCTGGCGGTCTGATAAAAATCTACGACTCGGCGTTGATGTCCTCATCGCAGTACAAGTGCTTGCTGACCAGCGAGAGGACCACGGCAGACGAGGTGCTGGCCATCCTGCTACATTGTTACGACTCCAACGAGGGTGTGGAGAGGTTCTCGCTCTATGAGGTGCGTATGAATCAAATTTTAAATTGTCGAGCTCGAGCATACTCGAGCCTAAGAAATGGCACACGGTGTTTCTTTGGCATAGTTTTTTCGTTTTTTATTTCCTTCTGCAAAAGCACGAACAACTCATTTTTCAAAAGTGAGACTTTGTAAGATTGATATGTATATGTATGTCACCTACGTTTAATAACCTCCACTTCCTGGGTACTCAACGTTGTAATAGATGAAGTATTAAATCGCAGTGCTATTGCAGATTTTTTTTTATAAAACTATCTATTTTTGTTAACGTTAACCCTGATACCTAAATGTTTATTGTGGTTAGGAGCCTAACAACAACTGACATTTAATCAACCAAAATTATTCGATTTCAGGTCAGTCCCTCGCAGGAGTACGAGCGAAAATTACACCCTGATGACCTTCCCCTAATGGTGCAGCGTTCCTGGCCTGCGGAGAGCGACTGCCACTTCAGAGTACGCAGGAACCCAAGGGTTCCTCCTCTGCCACCGCGCAGCCTGCCTCCTCCAGAGGAGCCAGTCTCCGAAGATGAGGAACCTTCAAGAGCATTATCAGCTCTCTCCCTTGAAGCTGAAGGCGAGAAGAGAAGATACAGCCCCGTCTACAAGTTCCCCAGCATTAGCTACTGTAGGGAAACCAAGAATGACTATCTATACATCTGACTAGCCGTGTACTTAGCCAGGTTCAGACGATTACGGTGCCGCGCCAAAGGACGTAAGCACCTCGAAGGAACAGTGAGAAAGCGACTCTTGTGAAGTGTAAATACGGTTCAGTATGTGTAAAGTGTAAATATGAATTTTGGATTGGGGGTGTTTGGTATAAGCTTTGGGCCCTATCGTGATGGAACGGAAAGAATCACTGTGGACGTTTGGTTGGTTAAATAATGGTCCTTTTCAATTTGTGTAGAGAAAGGATCATTTAATAAGTATTCAAGGACCATCAAAATGTTGAAAATGATTTATATTTTTGTATGAATATCTGAAGAGTGGTTTCTATCGGCTAGGGTTCTCAGTGAGTGTGAAACCAAAGAGTTGTTGCAATAATGCTTGTAATTAACAAAATGAGGCAGTTAAAGTTTATCTTAAGTTACAGAAAGTCCCAGAATGTATTCAGAATTCAGTTGTAATTGTAGAAGACAGCCTGATGAGATATGAGCCATTATGGCTTCAAAAATTGCAAATTTTGACATAAAACTGACAAGTGAATTGATATAGTATCTAAGATTGTCATAGCTTTTGCCATGTATTACCTAAGGCATCACTGATCGTAAACGGTACATAGCCTAATGTAAATTTTATGGTACATAGTTTCGAAGCTTTATGAAAAAGATGCTAGAATGCTATTTGTAATAGCTATAAACGAATTATCTTTAGTAAATCTCCTTCCAATGTATTCTTACAAATAAGTGTAAGTGCACATACAATTACATTCGGGATTTTTTATAAAAAATCAGATTTTTTCTACGATAATATTTTGGAAGGTGATGGATATTTTCTCTTATATTAATCTCCACAAAAATGTTGCAACTATTAAAATATATTTCTAAGAGAATGTATATAATAATTGTATTATTTAGCTAGTAGACACCAAAGAGGCACGCGAGCGATAATATTATGAAGAATTAGATTTATTTAACAACTGTTACGCGATTTAATGTTTAATTTATTGAATATGGCAACTTTTGTGGGCGCCATCTTGACATGTTAAACGTCATCGAATTTACTTCAAACACGTCTGTAATAAACTGCGATATGTTTTTGATTTGTGAAGTTTTATTTGAATGCTAAAAAAATCTCGCTTTAAATTGCCGTCTCCTTAAGTGATAGATCCTTTCCTAAGTTCCTTCTAAAGTAGGTATTCCTCTAAAAGAAATGTTTATGGAGTTTATGATTTTCATCTGTCTAGTCTTAGCATTATAAATTATAATTATTATGACATCACTCCGAATGGAGACCAAACAAGATATATTGAAATCAGCCCTTGTCGTATTTGGCTCAAAAGATCAAATCGACTGTCCCGTAAACTATCGGAAGTGAAAAATCATACTATAAAGGAGACCGATTTGAAGTCTATTTATGGAAAACTTTGTCTATTATGACTAAATTTGTATATAAATTTGGTTTCATATTTAAGTTTAGTTTAAATTTAGTTTTAATTAAATATTTTTATTATCTCGCTAGTTTTTATTAAGCTTAAAACAGGAACGAACGAAAATGCTAGTTTCAGCTATCTAGGGACAGTCGATTTTTTTTTTAATTATAGACGTAAACAGCCAGAAATAGGTGAATTTTGAGGTTGAGTTAGGTGTTTTTTATTTTGTCTAAAAAGTGAATTTCGAGATAATAATTTGACTAAGTTGAATAAAATCAAAAGTCCGATTTAAAAACAAAATAAACATATTTTTTTTCATTTTGCACCATCTAGTGACAACATTGCTATACTCCAATATAGCTCATATCATTAAAAAAGTTCACTGAATATATCATAGATGCCATTGTTCTCAAAACGAAACCATTTTAGCTCATTTTGACATAGATGGCACTGAGTTTGAGTTTCGCCTATATGACAAATGACTCCAACGCTTACAGCAAGATGAGTAGGCAGCAACATTTCTGTGGTGGGCAGAAATTTATTAAGGTTTAAAATTGGCAGGCTTTGGTTCACATTCTTCATTAGGATGTACTGAAAAGCTGTGAATGTGTCACTTTCTTTCAATGAAGGGATACCAGAGATACCAGTGAAACTTCAGTCATCGATATAAAGTATTTTATTTACAAATGATTGCAACAATGAAGTACAGACGATGCAATATAATTACAGAGTATGTTCAAAAAATGGGAAACGGATAATATCTAACGGTACTAAACTTAGCTCCTCCTTCGTTCAGTATGTAAAATTTATACAATTGCCGCTAGCAGCGGCGGCTCAGCAGAACACGGCTCGCGTGCGGCGCGGTGCGGCACGCGGCGGCACCTGTCAGCACGAATGCAGCACGGAACGGCACGCGGCGGCGCCGGCCGGCACGAGTGCGGCGCGGTGCGGCACGAGGCGGCACCACGCCGCACGCGGCTCGACAAGCGCGGTGCGGTGCGGGTTAGACAGCGTTAAGCGCGCGGCGCGACGGCCCGTAGTCGTCGGGCGGGTCGCGGTCGCGGCGCCGCTCCCGTTCGTCACGTGCGTACTCGCGCCCGTACTCGTCGCGCGCGTACGCGTCGCGCGTGTAGTCGTGTCCGTACGCATCGTGCGGCGGCGGCGCGTGCGCAGCGTGCGCGCGCTCACGCGTGTACTCGGGCCCATAGTCGTGGTACTCGCGCGGGTAGCCGCGCTCGTAGCGCTCGCCGCCGCGCGGGTAGTACTCCTCCTCCAGCCGCTCCGGCCGCGCCACGCGGGACCTGCCGCCTGTCAAGCACAACACACTCGTAAAAGGGCTTTACTATAACGGCATGAACTCAAAATAAAATCCTTGAAAATCAACACGCACTCGAACACAACAAACTCAAAAATATTCAGGATGATCACGGCCCTGGAAATCCATCCAGCCTTTGCATCGACCAGGGTTTCAGGGGTCAAAGAGCACACACATCACACGGGGCTAGAGGAATGGGGGACCATCTTCGGGAGCAAGTAAGGTGCACCCAGACTTACGGATGCGTCGGACTCAGACACGTTACATGCTTGTCCCACCGGGGGTGCGCACTTTGCCGGGCACCGGGATCACGACCTGCGCGGCCGCCGGCACGGGCGACGCTGCGGAACAGTGCACTTGAGATGCTGCACACTATGAGCCTGGTAAAGGCTGAAAGTATCTTGCTTGATGGAACATGTTCTGCTTCGTGCTTGACTGGACGATCGAAACGACTTGTTACGGCGAAACAGGTTGCGATGAAAGAGCAGAAGGTATGAGATGGATGGTCATGTAATCAGAGACATGGGCATGGATCTGCTCAAGTCCTATAATTTTGTATCGGAAGCAGCCAGTGTAACCGGTCCAAAAATTATTATATCAATCTTTACACTGGTTTTGAAGCTAAAGACGACAAAGAGCACTGTCTTTTTTGAATATCATCGTCCAAAAATGTCCTCAACGACCTTCTAAAAAATTTCAATGCCCCAAAACCCAAAATTTATTAAATCGCATCACAGTTAGCGTCATTCTGAACCTCTGTTACGTGTTAGCAGGCGGAATCCAGCAGTGTTATCTTACTGCTGGGTTCTGAAGGGTTAGTGAAGCGTCACCCTGAAGCGATCAAGCGGTTAAAAGGGTGGGGGCCGCTAGAAACTGTTTGCAACCTGGACGGGGGCCGGTGCGTCTGACAATAAACACCTGGAATTATGTCTTCAGCGCGGATGTTAGTGGGCCTGCCCCGACGCTTGTACTGAAATGAACGGGAAGGTCAGTCGAGTGGCGCTGGGCGTCCTCTGGCGGGGGGACAACATCTACTAGGTACGTACAACATCTATTTATTACGTTGCACACTATCGCTTATCGCAACGGTATTTTTTTCAATGCAGGCAATTCGTCAGCAGCCTAGCCTGATAACTAAACTGCTGTTCAAAGTGGCCTGAATATAACTGCGGAATATGCACAGAATGCAGCGATGGTATGCAAACGGTGTTAATACTATGAGGAACAGTAACGGACTTATACAGGAATCCTATGCCTGGACTACACGAGACTAATTTTTCAAAATAGGAAAGCAAATCACCTATGATAGTAGGGGGTTCGTAACGATACTTCGAGAATTACATGGTCAAACACGGAAAATCGACTGAACGTTTGATCGAATAGAACCGATTGCGAAACAACCTTTTATCGCCAAACGCCACTTCGACTGAGCGATTAATTGAATATTTATTAATCGATAGATTGCTCTTTCGTGCTGGTCCAGCTTCACTAGCTCTAAGACCGAGTGATTCTCGAAGCACCATGACGGACCCGTTAGTAGGATAGCCAATTGAGCCAGCTCCGAATGCATGTATTTGTAAAGAAAATATATACTTAAACGGTCAGCGATTATTTATTAAAAATTGTATTTTAAACGATACCTAGTGATAATCGGACTGAAAAGCATTTTTAAAGTGATGAAGCATCTTAATTGAGTGGTAAAAAACAAAATTTTTGTTTGTTTTTTAGAGTTTGGTCCGTGACTGTACCTTAGATAGGTATTAGTAGACATTGAAAATAGATTGAAAATGAAAATATGTAATGAATATGAAACATATCTAATAATAATATATCTAAGTTTATGACATCTACTTCTTGTAGAAAGTACATAAAATATCTACAGATAGAGTGTACAAATTCAAGAGTAAAAATAGGTGGTTTTTTATTCAATTCATAGAAGAAACATTGCCATCGTCATTTTGATTTTCCTGCTTGCTGCTGCAAGTTGCGATGCACAAGTTGGCATTAGGAGCCCAAACACATAACCGCCGATTTTAGCGTTGCGCTGCTGCAACGCGGTTATATGTTTTGGCACTAAGTGGTGAGTAGTGACTATGCTACTTGGATTCAATTCATTCAAGAAACTATGCCATCGCCATTTTGATTTTCCCGCAATTTGCGATACACAAGTTGGCATTAATTGGTGATTAATATGCTACTTAGATTCAATTCCACTTTTCTTTTATTACCTTTTTAACACACACCATGTTTCTATTCAATTTATCTACATACATATTATGGTTAGTTACCTCTTTCCCTCTCGTAGCTATACGAGTCGGCCCTCTCGCGATGCCCTCCAGTGTTAGCAGGGGGTTCAAAATATCGCAGTACACGGTTACATACATTTACAATAATAATTATACAGAAGGTTGACAGTAGTATTTATGTGTAAGTATATATATAAGTATGAGTTGAGTATAAAGAAAAAAAATTGACGTGGCACTAAATAAAAAAATAAAATGAGTTTTCGAGGTTCCACTTTGCAGCCCATGTCAAAAAAATACCTACAGTCTATTCAATGCCTTGAAATGTATTTTATTGCCAAAGAAAAAGTAAATAGCAGTCTAGGCATTATGTACCGGCCTAAGAAAAAGAAGGTCTGAAAATTGGCTATAAAAATTGAAATTTAAAAAAAATTGTTGCATGTGTAATATAAAGTTTGCTTAAATTAATTTGTTATAACATCGAATTATTAATGCTAAAGTTATAAGTAAAGCAGTCTGCACCATTTATCCGACAGTAAAATGTGCAGAGTAATTCTTTTTAAATTAAAATTGTAATTATTTGCCATTAATTTCGACTAACATTATCAACGATAAGTACCTCAGTTGTGAGTTATTGTGAGTTGTAGTGAGGCGTGTATGTGTAGCTTAGTGTTTTACTAAACCATCTCAACTAACGTTGATCGAACCCAAAGGTGGCTTTTAGTAAAAACTAAAGGACCCAACCGTATAAGATTTAATTAAAGCCAGGATTTTTATCTGACGAATGCTGCCGAAACGAACACTTTCCGAATGACTGGCTTTTTGAAAAGAGAACAACACAATATGAAAAAAAAAAAATGTTGTCCAATCAGTTTATCAATAAATACTCGTATACAACAATGGAATACCACTTTTTTCGTGAAAACAACATCAAAATTGGTAGAAAAATAAACGAGATTTAACAATTTTAAACAAATATACGAGTATATGTCTGTCTCGCAGTTTCTATGACGGCTCGTCTTGCCGACATTAGTCGAAGGTTCGTGATAAAACACTTAGCATTTTTGAAGTGAGTGTTACGTTAGAACATCAATGTGTGTACAGCGTGTAGTGTGTGTATGCGTGTGCATGCTCACCGGGCTGCGCGTGCGCGTTGTGCGTGCGCTGCATGGGGCGCGTGGGCGCTGCCTCTTCTGGCACGGGCGGGTGCGTCGCACGCCAGTACGCCTGCAACATATACCATCACGGCTCAGCTATCATTTATCATTTATGATCATCATTGCAGTTGAAATACGTCAATTGGGTAGCAGCAGTTCCCACTGCTGGGACGCAAACCTGCTCTCTAGGAGAGGGAATGGACCGTAATTCAGCACACGGGCCCAGTGCGAATTGGTGGATGTCACATGTCTTAAATTTTTTTTTAATCTAAGACATGTCGACATTTCTTTACGATGTTTTCTTTCACCATTTCGAGAGCAGTAAAGATGAAATAAATAAAGAAACAAAGTTATGCCCTGGCTAGGTTTGACTACTCGTAAATTAGGGCCGTTACTACTGGGCCACCGCTGCTCACAATTGGAGTATCAATTCGAATATAGAGATAAGGCTCTTAAGCGCCTTTACGCTGATGGATCTGGTAGACTCCTTAAGCTCTCATTAGGTCATCGATTTACCCGTATGATCCTCCCAGCGCTGCGTTTGTACGTGGTCACACTTCAAAAACTTGTAGACTCATCGATATCCAATTTTTGTTAAAGGAACCAGATTAGTACGGAAGTTCCTTGGTGTCCTGGTTCTAGAAAAACTCAGTCCATGATGTCTTGAAATGTTAATTGTGTGAGCGAGAAAGAGCGATGAAGCTATACATCCTATATAGCTCCATTCCATTAATAGTTAAATTTAGGTCATAAAATGGGCTGCGTTAAGAGCTCGCGGTTGCACTGCTGGTCCCTACTCGGTAAGACATATTAGACTGCTTCTGTATAGAGACAATCCGATAAGAAGTTTTGTCAACCACTGACTGTGAGTGTGCATTACGCAGTTTATCTCTTTTCCATATTATATTAACTTCTTGTTCACACCGAACCGACTATATGCCATTACATGGTGCATTGTCGCCGACTCGCGGAGGCCGATATAACGCGTAGCAAGCTTACTCTTTTGTTCACACAAGTAACGCATTCTACGCTGTCGGCTTGGTGAGAACGCATACTGCAGACTAAGTACATGTTCGCACTGAGGCATAGGAGCCGTTCAAGTATTACGTAGCAGATTTTTGGCAAATATTACCCCCCCCCCCCCTTCCCTCTTCGTCAGCAAATTAAGCAAAGCTCTCACCCCGCCCTCCCATGCTTACACATATTTGTACCTACATACATTTTTTAATGTGCTCTGGTTATTAGTTAATTTAATGAGCAAAAGTTACAAGTTTAAAAATAAGGAATAGGCTTGAAATAGAAGAATAAAAAAAAAACAACTTCTATTTTGGCATATTAATTCAAATTAATTAACAGCCATCAAGTCCATAACACATGAATCCTTGATTTTAAGTTTTCAATGATATTGGACGTTTGCTTCTCAGTGATGTGTGTATGTCACTTTTGTGTGATTTTGAAAAACATCGTTCTCTTAAAAAAGAACTAATAATAAAATCACAATAAAAACCCCCCAAGTCATTAAAAATAAGCACTACAGGGGAGGGGGGCTCTGTAGTGCTTTCGTAATACTTGAATGGCCCCATACTTTCAGTAAGCGGTGGAAAACCAACAATGCCTTATAGAGTAACTAACCTCTAAATATTCAGCAATATGTTCACAAGCATCCTCGAGCTGGTTCTCATCGAGGATGACGTCGAACATGTCGGTGGGACACTGCGAAAGCTTCTCGGCAGCCACCATCTGCACCGATAGGTTCTTGGCCTGCCCCTTCCCGCGTGACTTGATCAGCCGCTGCAGAACCTATGTGACAAAACAACGAATATTGTAGCCAGAGCTGAGAAGAATCGTGAGAACAGCTAACACAAGGCAGAAGAAGAAGTGGATAGAGACAACATGTAACTAACTAACACCCAAAACATCAAATCTAACTGCAGATACAACAGCGATTGTTTTACTAAAAACTTTAACTTACTAATTTTTGGGAGTCCAGGATTCAATCATGAACATTTTTTTATTATTATTTTGATTAAGATCTTTTTACCATAAAAGTAAAATTTCTAACTATTTAAGTTTCGTCCAATCAGTGGCGGTATGTGAACTTTTTTTTATTATTGATAGATTCGCCCTTGACCTATAGGAATCTCACTTATAGGAAAGCCATGATATGGTCACCACGCTTGCCTAGAAGTAACCTATTCACTCTTGACTTAAAGATCCCAAGGTTGTAGCTATCAGGACTTTGGTACAGTATAGCATAAAAGCCAAGTTTGCACAAATATCAAAGATTGAATCGGCGATCAAACTCCATAGAGCGATATTCGTCTCTTTGTACCTATTTCGCTGCATTAGGCTTTTCAATATGTTAACCTAAGCTTCGAAAACGTAAATTAAGGTATTTTTCAGCCACAGCTTTTAATCATACTGCAATAACCAACGGACTTGTTTTCATACATAAACCTAAATATATCTACTTCAGGGCTTTCATAGGGGGCTTCCTATCCTGGGGGTTCATAACTGAAATGTTAGAAAGGCACTTGTAATACCACCTTGGGACTGGAGATCTTCAGGTATACGATGGTGGGCGCCAGTGAAGTCTTCGCCAGCTGCGAGGGGTGGTTGATGGTGTCGCAGTCGAGAACCACCAGCTGCAACGTCCGAGCCAGCTCGAATATCCTCTCGATTTCAGCCTGGTTGTGGTTAATAAATAGTTTTATTTAATCTGTCCTAGCTCAGAGGACACCGGTGTCCTCTCACATCCACGCCACTATAGGCCTTAATTCCGATGTTTAGAGTCTACTTTTGTATGAACAAGTTGGGTAGTTGTGGATCGAAGTGTTAAAGATGAAGGCCCAACTGCATCACAAATCTCCTCAATATGTTTAACCCTAAACGAATCAGGAAAATAATACTGTCTCTTTTTATGATTTGCGGAAACATAGCTATAGTTTAGAATATAATACAAAGAAATACTTTCAATCGAGACACATACAGCACAACGGTGACAAATTTGAATTCGTTTAACGCTAAACACGTTTAGTTGATTATGATGCTATTGGGCATAAGTCGTGGAAATTTTTGATACATCTATGAAGGCACGTATGTTTTATGAGAAAAAAAAAACACAATATCGATGGTACACAAGTGCGCCTTAATTTGAAAGTGAAAAGTGCTTTCAAAGATGTCTCTAGTATCTTGATTTGGTCCATGATGACGTCATGCTCCCTAGAAAACCCATCAGATGATGAGGTGCTTATTATCGAAATATAAAATAAGGGTTATAAGTACCCATAGCTAGTACATTCAGTCAAGTGGCTTCTGCCCAACTTAGGGGGTCCAGACGCCTAATGCCGGAGGCTCTTCGCAGGTATCGGTCCATGGCCCGTTATGAAGCACCGGTGTGAACGCCGCTGCTGCGCAAGCGAGCGGTAAAGCTAAACGCATGCCAGAGGGTCATGGCTTTCGAATGGTGTAGGGATATCGCACGGTTTCTCGGGAAGCGGCGAGCCTCCTTGCAGGCATGCACGATTCGCTCGTGGAAATGCAACGCCGGAGCGAAACTCCGATGCTGTGACAAATCGCGGCACGGGACAGAGTTCCGGCGGGATCTCATGGTGAAATGGCGATAGCGACTGCTTCAACCCAGTGCTGGGCACGCCATAATTATGGCGGTAAGTCCCCTCTTTGAAGAATGGCTGGAAAGATCTCACGGCGTCCTCACTTTCCGCATGACGCAGGTTCTCACCGGACATGGTAAGTTCGGTGATTTCCTGCACTGGATTCGTGCGGAAGAAACACCCGGCTAACACCATTGTGTGGACCGTCCGGCGGGCCGGATTGCTTGTACTTGTTACCCTGTTAAGGTAGGTACTTTTTTTTAAGTATATACTACTTCGGTACACATTGCTACAATTATTGTGATATGAATTTATAAACAGCAGAATAGATGATGGAGTATTTGGGGAGCATGACGTTCAAGCGATGTCCCTCCTGGTATACTATCGAAATTGAAAACTGTCATGTTTTAACGTTTTCACTTTATGAACTTTCGATTTTGTTCAATTTAAAAACATTAAAAAATACAAACATTGGTACCTAATTTATATACCTATAGAATAATAAAGCTCTATAGCTACTTGCCATTAGTGCAATAAAATGAAAATGACATTTTTCAATTTCGATAGTATACGAGAGGGCCGTCGCAAGATGGTGACAAATAAGCGCAAATTTTTGAGTTTGCAAATAGCCAGTAAATATTCACTGAAATGGACCACCACAATATCGCAAAGCGAAATTTATCGTAAAGCCCTCGGAGTGAGAAAGCTATATCAATAATATACTTATTATCCTAAAATTAACGAAAAACGAACTAATAAAATCAAATTAAAGGGTTGTTATTCTTAAGTTGTTATTTACTACTAAAACATATCTGTTTATTTATAGACAATTATTTATATAAAAACTATTTAACGTGGAAATATTGTTTTAATGTGGTTGTAGGGTTTTCTAATCGTAGATATCCACGTTTAGTCTAAAACGCTATTATAAAACTACAAATAGAAACTTATATATAAACTAAAATAGCACGTTCTAATATAATTTTCAAAACTATAAATAAACATAATAATATAATAAACATATACCTATTTATTAGTCCTATAAGTTAATGTTACTCAGCTATCAGTCACAACCAATAATATCTGACTGCGATACAGTTTTATACTCCATTTGTTTATGCAAACAATCTTTTATCTAACAATTGTCTAAAAAATGTATCTACAATTGTTTACAATAAGTTATTTACCTTAACCGATTTAGGTAATTAACTAAATCAAAATAAACTTTATATGTCATATAGACGTTTTTTTTAAATAAAAAGTCTAACTATGATTTGTAATTTAGTCAACGAAACTACGTTTAGAAAATAAATGACTGGAGTTCAACCGACCACATTCAGGAAAGCCTATATTTCCAAATAACCAAAAATTTTTTTGACTAGTCGGTTCTCTAGTCGTCCATTTGAGCGCCAACTATTCATCTAGTTGGCTAGTATTTTAAGTCATATACAGCCTGTCTCTAATAGCATTATATTGACGCTATATCGTCAGTGAGATACTTATTTAACGCGAATAATATTTGTTCATTATTGTACTTCTACGCTTTGAGTAACTTCAGTGAATTTTGTTACTTTTAGTAAAAAATGGATCACTCGAAAAGGCTAGATAGCTGTTAAAGCGTAGGGTTACGTAAGGCAAGGCAACTTAATACATTTTCAGCAACTGTTACTTCAATCATTCATGCAGATTCACTCTTCATTCTAAAAATACTTACTAAATGTCATATTTTACATTAGTAGGAGAGGGATATTGTGAGGATATCTAACTAGTTCAAGATTTTTTATCGATACTAAGATAAAAGACAACAGGATGTGGCAGCACTATTATGTGTAAAACGATAAAAAATATGATAATTTGGTGAGTAGGTACCAAATACAAGTTGTGTTTAGTGTAATTGAGTTATGGTGTTATATTTTGAAAGAACCTATTATCAGATTAGTAGGAATAGGTTCTTAGGTCTAGTATATACTACTAATTAAGATAATACTAGTTTAATAACATTTTTTCCATTACTGTTGGGGAATTGAGGAATACTGAAGAAAATACTGTATCGAACCATAGAACAAGAAGCGCTTCGTCTTCAGAATATGTCGGAAAAATAAATACACCATATAATATGTCGACGCCCCCGAGCAATACGTCGGTGATCACAAAAAAATGATATTCGATTATCGATTTAATTGCCCGGATATTAAGTCAGTAATCGAAAAATGCGGTTACCGACTTATTACCCGCGGGCATCTTACTACTTACTACTACTTACTTACGTACTTTCTCAGGTTTAGACTACCTAGGAATCATTATTACTGAGGAATTGAAATACATAGGTATTGCGAAGGAAATTTCGGAGGGGATGTCTTGGTATGTTAGTTACTAATCAATCATTATGTTATAAATACCATAATAATGAGCATGTTTGGATCGAGCGAGCGTAGTACTAAACATTTCTAAGTGTGTCTAAATCTAAAAAAAATGGAAGAAATTTTAATTAAAGCTGTATTTTCTAGCGTGAAGAGAAGCAAGATTTAAACGCACTATACTAGACTGGCGATAACATGAAAAGACTAGTCTAAATTGATCAAAAACACTATATTTCGTTTTGCAGGACTTTGATCAGAGGTGTGTCTATCGTCCAAACTAGATTTGTTAGAAAAACTGTAATAATACTAAAATTCGGAAGACCGACAAAGGACTCAAACTGTGTGTGTTTGAGATAGATCACTTCTAAAATATTACTGGTTTTTTGACTTTGAGTAACTACAAATCGCTTGCAAGTTGCGAACCTAAAAATCTCGCGAAGGTCCTCTATAATTCTAGGTGCTCAGAAAAATTTTACGTGGTGACCTTAAGGTAGACTCCTAAAGGTGACACGTCACCGTTCTAGATCCACTCATTCCAAACACGCCCACGACAGTTCACGTGCCGCAAACAACAACACAGCTAAGGCCTACTAATTAAATCGCACCTGGACCTCGGCTAAACAGTTGGTCCTGTTACCGGCCCTCTCTACGAACGGTTTCTTAGGCGCGTTTTGCGTTCGTTTGGCCAACGATATATCGGACTGGACCCTCGTGATGATGATCCTGCAACACGTCATACCTGCACTTCAGCGAGGCAAGTGGACCGCGAGTTGGAACGCTCCATGATGGCACGTTTCGATGGGTTGTTGAGTAGAGAGCGCTTCGCGAGAGATATGTCGGCCATCACGCGCGTTATTATTATCCTGCAATGTTAGTCCCGTGTGGTAAACTGTTAGTTGTTAGTCAGTTAGCTTTAGGTCGGGCCGATCTCTGAAATAAAGGGTTACGTGGCCTTTTTGGGCTCTTGTTGTGGCCTCTGCAGAAATGTTCAACGGGTTGACAGTAAAAATCCAATTTGTTATCTTATAGGGTTATTGGGACTATTTTGTTGTCAATAAATTAAAATTGGAACATGTTACATTCTCTTTATAATAATCATGGCCAAATTATTTACCCAACAAGTTTAAACTAGGAACCTTCAACCCAAATATTGGAAAAATACAAGATACGGCAATAACGGAGGAAGCTCCACAGATACCACCCTCACCTGCCTTCAAAGCGTCTTTTGAGAAAATCAAACAAAGCCTTCTGCATCATGTCGGTGACCTCGTAGCCTTTGAGGCTGGGCCCTACGATGACGACGGGCCTCATCGACGGCACCACGTCGTAGGGGGTGCTGGTCTCTGCCTTCTTGAAGAATGGTTTGCGCTTCTCCTTGCCCCCCGCCGCCCCGCCGCCGCGCCCCCGCCCTGCCCCGTCCGACTCCTCGCCTGGGAGATAGGAAATACTAGAAAGTTGCTGTCACGCTCTGTATGCTTGGTAGACCTGTAGACCCTATCTTCAGGCTAGGATTGTGCCTCCAAGTGTATCATGCCTTTATCTCATCGATGCTAGAATTTACCTGTTGCGAATTATCAGCATTCATGCATAGACCAACCAGTTTAATATACCTTTGTCATTCCAAAATAAAGTAACCATAGATACTCACTTTAATTTTTTGTAGCCCTCAAAATTTAAAACTAACATGCTCTCTTTTTACAACAAAATCTATATTTTTTGGGACTTGAGCAATAAGGAGCAAATTAAAGTTTTCATTCAAGATACAAAACACAAACTTTGATAAATATCTGCTACGATACACATAGACAACACCAATACTTTTTGGAGACATCCCAAGTAACAGAGTAGAGGAAAAACTCAATAGTAAATTAGAAAAATAGGTCATAAGTAGGAAAACATAATTTTCGGAACATTTCGACTTGAAACCTTGCCTAAGCAAAATTTCTTCCTGTATATGTATATTAGAACATACTTTTCAGGGACTACCTACTACCTTAGATATGACTTCACCATATTCCAATCAATAATTTATACTTTCAAAGGTGTCTAAGCTATCCGTTTACGAGTATTAGTGAGATATGCCCATATCACTATTTAGTTTGACTATTTCATAGTCATGATAGTCAATTAGTCCAATTATTTTCCTCTACTGTGTATTTTACACAGATAAAATAAATACACATAACCTCAAGACCCTTGGACAACATTCAAAAGCATAATCAAAAGTGAGAATTCAACCATTCCGCCCAAAATATTACCATACCAGAAATATACATTTTACAAATAAATAAATAAAACATAAGATAGCTAAAACGTTCCTGTAAAACACCAAGAGATATTAAAGAAAATATTAAACATTAATTAAAATATATAAATTAATAATAGAGGATTCATGCAGTAATGGAAAATGTGGAATGGCAACGGTGTACAGTCTCGAGCAAAAGTATCTACATACTTAGATATTTTAATCTATACTTTACAGTAGCTCTAATATTGGGACTATAGTATCAAGTGTAAAGCAATTTAATATAAGGTAAAATGTACTTTGATTACCTTATTTCGTAAGATAACATTTGTTTATTTAATCAGTTTAGTCTGATAATTAATTAGGTATTTTTAATTCAAATTGTTCAAAATAGGGAACAAATATTGATTAAATAAGGGGTAAAAAATCAATTATTTATTTAAATAGTTTTAAAGAAATAATACTAATAACACTTATGCGAACGAATCCACGGGTAACATCTAATAAAAAAATTTAAATGGTGAAAATTTACGACATTTCCTGGTGTAGGCGATGAGTGCGTGAGCTTACCTCGGTCGAACGATGGCACATCTGAAAATGTGGCAAACGTGAGTGCTAAGTAACATTATTCGATGTATCGACTATTGTGCTGCCCGACTATTCGATTAATTTGAAAAGACTCGATTAGTCGATCAAACTTTTAAACGTCAACAGATTAGTCGATTCGATCGTTTATCATAAAAACATTTTTATACGTAAGATATGTAAATAATTCTATTTAAATTGCTCGATAAGAATAATACCACATAAAGTAAATAATTATAATTATATATGATAGAATTGCTTATTTAATATAAATATAGGTACAATATACTTGCTTTGTTTTTTCTGCGAACGAATTGACTAACTACTGGTTAAAATAAGGAATAGTCGACTAATAGTCGATATTAGTCAATAATCGGTACATCTCTATATACCAGGAAATTCCAGCAAATTCCACCGAATTGATGAGTGATCATGAATGGCTAGTACAAAGCAGTTATACATACCATTTTATTATAGTATAGTAATATAAAAATTTAGATTGTGAAGAGAGTATAATTTTATTGCTAGAAAATTCGAATTTAGTGCAAGAATATAATAATTTTGAAGAATACTAATCTACATAAATTAGGAATAACTGACGTTTGTTTGGAGTTTAATAATATTAAATAAATAAAATAAAATTTGTATAAATAAAAATAAGAAGAATATACTCCGCGCCGAGGTGCAGTTATGTTAAATTTTGTTTAGTAAGATATTTACAAAATAATTGTAAGATGCCAATTGTAACACCGAATCACGAACTACAGTAAATTAGAATCGTCTTGCTTTTTAATATTAATATTTTTGTTAATTTTGAAGAAATTTTGTTATAGGCCATTATTTTCGTAGCGAGTCCAGAGTGTTAGAAAGAGCAAGACGACGTAAAAAGAGAGAGACAATCAACTGCGTTGTACGTTACAGGCACTAGATTAAAAGACATACAAAGAATACAAGTAAAGAAGTAATATTATTAGTGCTCGAAATAAATTAAAACATAAAGTTTAATATGTACCAGTTCAAACTTAGTTTACAACTAATTATTACTAATTGTGATCCTTTTTAGAATACCTACTCCTATGTTCCAAGACAAACCCAATATAGAAACTAG
The DNA here is from genome assembly GCA_958295575.1 of Leucania comma. Classification (NCBI taxonomy): domain Eukaryota; kingdom Metazoa; phylum Arthropoda; class Insecta; order Lepidoptera; family Noctuidae; genus Leucania; species Leucania comma. The sequence continues at coordinate 25,715,005 of OY282468.1, read as the reverse complement.
AAACCTTTACACTCATTCGAAAATGCCCTTGGTCTTAATCACCCTTTAGTTTTGCCACATCATTCTTAAGATAATATAAGATGCGATACAACTAACTTCAGATATCGAGTCATAAATTTATTTTTACCTAATTTTAACCTTGTGTATGTCTTTTTATCCAGGGCATGATAAAGCTTAGGCAGGTGGTCACTCTTGCTTCTAATATCCCAATAAATCTTTCTGATCCTATTTGACTACAAATTTAGATTAAATATATAGTAAATCCACTCCTCTACATTAACAAAATTATTGGGATATTTGCAATAAACAATGAAAATCAAAATATTTTACTTTAATTTTCATTGCAGCAGCATTATCTCAGTTCCGCGACTATCGATTTAAAATCGACTAAACAATCGAATAAATTATTGGCGTCTGAAATATTTATTAAGTTTAATAAAATTTATTCGAAACATAAAACTATTTCTCTTGAATATAGCTGTAAATTCTTGATAAAAAGTTAAAATATTAGGAAAATAGTATTCGGCTGTCGAGTACCGTCATCAACAAAAGTGTTAAAACAAAAATCAGATACCAAAAATAATCGATAGCCGCGTGTTGAGCATAAGTAAGTAGACCACTAGTCGCGTGCACTGCGGCATGAGGTATGCATGACGTACCGGGCGTGGGAGGGGTGCTACCTCGGGAGAGGGGCGGGTGCGGGCCGTGCGGCGCGGTGGAGGGGGGCCGCGGGTAGCGGCGCGCCGTCATGCCCGAGCGCACCGCCTCCAGCTTCACCGGCGACGGGATGAAGCCCACGTCGCTGCCTTCCTTCACGAGGCGCCCGATCCACCAGTTGTTGTCGTACTTCTCCTGGAACATTTTATAATGAGTGTCTGATTATTTATGATCTAGGCTTGGATCATTAAACTGGCCATTAGCTTGATTTGATAAAACATAGTAAATTATTTCGCAAGTTTACATCATGGTGACATAATATACACCGTTAAATTTTGATCGTTTTAATCCCGTGGAGGGTCGATTGGGTACATGAAACACTATCATCGATTTGTAAAGAGAAAATCAAAAAATAAAGTACTTTTCTTTTAAATTCGCATCAATTTACGCATGTACGAAATTAATTTCTTTAAGTAAACATCAGCCGAGCGAGGCCAATGAACTGTAGGTAGTTAGTATGCAACGACCGACAAATACCTACAAGGTCATTGACCCGTTTAATTAAAGAAATTAATTTCGTACATACGTATTTTAAATTGACTTTTAGAAAAATCTTTTTTTTTTTAATTTTATCTTTACAAATCGATAGTGTTTCATGTACCAGATCGACCCTCCACGGGATTAAAACGACCAAAATTTAACGGTGTATAGACAAATAATTCCATCAACATTTCCTCGCCGCTGTTCTTTTCATGGATGTCTTCATCAAGTTTGGCTATTACGCAGCATTGCTTCCTTATATATTTTTTATTATGCATACCTTGTCTCTTACCTAGGATACTAGATAGTTCATGATACCATAAAGAAGACTTTTGACCACAGCGCGTCGAGTTCCGTCGCTTCCACGGACAGGTACCACAGGACAGCACCAAGACCATACAGTGCAAAGTCAAGTGTTACTAACATAGTACTAAATCATTATTTACGAACAAAATAATTTACTTAGGGCGGGTTTCTGAATTGAGTATTTTGAGTTAAGAACGTCTCAAACCATACTTAAATGCCAAATTTTGACAGGTTTACAGGCAAAAGTAGAGTTTGAGCAATTCTCAACTTCAAATGCTTAAATCAGAAATCGGGGGTTAATATAGTTACTGTATGTTAGTCTATAACGTATTTGTGATATGGGTACCATTACCTGAAATAAAATGATTATTATTCATTTTTCAATACATTTACTCGAAAACTCGTTGTCTATCTTTACCGCTTTTAGGCACACAATTTACTGTTTTCCGCACAAATGCGGAAAAGAACGGCAACTCGTCCTTGTCATAATTGATTGTGTTTATTGTATCAGGCTGGGCGCCAAGAGTCCCACAGGAATCACCGGTCACCCCTATATTTTATTTATATCTCCGTAAGTGTATCGAAAAGTCGTTTGACACACGTGGAAATTTGTCACTGTAGCACTCTATATTATAACACCCTCGCTCGCTTGCTCAAGCACATTCCGCGTCGGTCAATCAGCAATGACAAACTTTCTGCATTTGTATTAAAAATTTACTATATTATTATAAGGCTAGATTGCTACTGCAGATTCTTTCTTTGTGTTGAATATTCCATTACAAGATATTGAGCAAGTGAGTACTGACTGAATGTGTTGACTACATATACAGAGTAAGGAACCGATTAAACAAATATAAGTATAGTTTACCTTGATGTGGAGAAAATCGCGAACCTCGAAGGAGATCGCGCTGCCGTGCACCGGCGAGTCATCGTCCACGGTGCCATCGTACGACACATTGGTACGCACCGCGAAGGCCACTGGCTTCTCCTGGAAAATAGGGTAGCATGGTCCAGAACTGCTTTTTGGTCTATAAACGAAGATTTGGTTGCAGTGGTGATCAGGGTATTTAAAGTTCTAAAATAATATTCTTACTATCCTTAATCGACCTCGACTCTTTAGGCGATTAATACACGGCACCGCGCACCACCGCGATAGGCGGTGAAACTGATTTCATGTATCATTGGCCTCTAATAAATCCGTTGATGCCTAACACACGAACACCGCCCGACCGCGTGGATGAGCGGTGCTCTCACCAACACCACTCCTCCGTTTCGAGGCGGTGCGCGGTGCCGTGTGATAATTAGTTACTTAGAGCGCAATACACATGAGTACCATATTGCCAACGGCAGAGACACTGCAGCCGTCAAATCGAGTCAACGGGAAACGTCGACGCGTCGGCGGCAGCTGTTGACGCTCGAAGATGGCCGTCATGGATGAAGATCTGCGGCAGCCGTCGTGTGTGTCAAGTGTCATTATAGGTCGGCAGCTGCCGCCGCTCCCTTGTCAACGGCTATTGGCTGCGCGAATTTGCTTGATGTTTTAATGGACTGTATGTTTGAAAAAGCGATCTAAGGTTTGTTAACAATATGCAGGTACTGCGTCTAGCGTTTATTAATGGGATAAATGTATTAGGAAAGGAACACTGACCTTTTAACCTCGAAGGTTCCACATGGCGCCGCCGGCGGACCTCGACTTCGTACATTTAACCACTGCCAGGTCCTGTATTGCACTAACACTGCACTATTGTTGAGTCTCTGAATGATTGGATCACGAAAATAGTCAATTTTCTTGTAATTTCGAGCGGGCGCGGTTAGCGGTGCGGTCACATTCACAATCGATGCACACACGTCAAATGTCAAATCATTTCTTCAAGAGGTCGTGCGGGAAGCGGAAACGGTAGGGATAGGATTGCTAGGCCAAAAAAATAAATTACAAAAACAAAATCGCGGAACATAGCAAATTGGCGCAACCATTCCCCCCGGGTTTGAAGGGTTACCTTCAAAGAAAAGAAAAAAAAACAAAAGCGAAACTAAACCCTATTACTAATCTAAACTATCAATACTAGGTAGCGAAACAACTTATAACTAACTATGCCACTACTACTGATTAGGCAGAGGGCAGAGGCGAATAACCGGACGCAGGTACGATCCAGTTGCGGTTTTAACCTTTACGACTCGCGTTATTCCGTTCGAACCCGGAAAAACTTCTTCCACTACACCAAGAGGCCAGTGCAGAGGAGGCGCACTCTCAGTCTTCAGTATCACCACAGTACCGACTGTGACTGGATCTGAAGGAGTGTTCCACTTTTGACGCGACTGCAGCGTATGCAGATAATCTGTCCTCCATCGCTTCCAAAAGGACTGAACTAAGCTATCTAGCAGAGCGTGACGCGGGTGAAACTGCAGTTTGTCAGTCTCGACATCTAAAGCGGGCAAATATTTAAGAGGAGTCGTCGTCAAGAAGTGAGCCGGCGTCAACGCTAGTGGCTCCGATGGATCACTAGACAAAGTCCGACACAACGGACGCGTATTCATCAACGCCTCTACCTGAGCGAGTACAGTGCTCAACTCCTCGTACGAGAGAATCTGTTCGCCTATGACCCGAAACAGGTGCGACTTAAGGCTTTTAATATTCGCCTCCCAATTGCCACCAAAATGACTAGCTGCTGGCGTATTAAAACACCAATCAATGCGATTCTCAGCTAAGACATGGGCGAATTCACTTTGGTAGTACTTGGAGCGTAAGAATGTATGTAATTCCGAAATATTGCGTCGCGCTCCAACATAATTTGTGCCGTTGTCAGAGTATAAGCGCTTAACGGGACCACGGCGAGATAAAAATCGTTTAAATGCAGACATAAAACCCTGCGTACTCAAATCACTGGTTAACTCTATGTGAACCGCACGAGTTGTCATACAAACGAATAGGCAAATGTATGCCTTTGTGGAACGTATACCACGACCACGGGCAATAGTGACTTTAAACGGTCCAGCATAGTCCGTCCCAGTATGTAAAATATTTAAAAACTTCTCTAAATTATGATCGTTACAAACGGAAAAACTTTACAAATCGAATAATTGATCTAAATATGCGGTGGCTACTAATCGCTTATCTTCGTATTTTGTTTTTAAAGTGTCCAAAACTAAAGTGTAATTTTCAGCGCTAAACGTAATTCCAGCACAGACAGCCTTTGCCTTACCGGTCAATTTTTCTACGAGATAATGCAATCTCTCGTGATCTGTCAGCGATGTGTTCCTATGTATTATATTTTCGAAACTATCTATAAATAAATTCCAATTTCGAATGTCACCATTAAATTCAGGTATTTGAATTGGCGGCAATCGTGGGCGTTCGCGAGGAGGGTTGGATAAACCACTCGCGGGGGGGGGGAGTCTCTAAACTCCTAGCAATACGTTTGATACGACAATACAAGTCATCAAAGGACGACAATGCCTGATAACTCACACAGTAATCAGGATTTAACTCCAACTCTAAAATGTTTATATTATTAATTGTAGATTCAAAATCCGCGCGCAAACTATCTAAAGTTTCCAACGAACACAAGAAAGCATCTCTAATCGCCAGATCCGAGGTTTGCGAAGATTTATCACAAATCGATTGAACACGTGAAAACTGTGAGTCCCTTTTAGCGTATAAAAGCTTTAACTGAACCTTTAAATCAGTACTAACCTTGGTTCCCTTAAGAGACATCTTGTTTTGATATATTCACACTATACACTCAAACAAACACTTAACGAATTATTAAGTAAGCGATAATTATCAGATAACAATATGGTAATATTGTAAACAACAAAGTGAACGGCGAACGAACGGAACAACCTGAATCAATGAGTGAATATTACCCAATTTCTCGATTAAATATATGCGTATATAATCTATGGTTTATCCGTTTCCTACAAATATTCACTCAACAATGAACGGGTATTTTTGAAATGCGTCTACCTACATGCAATTTGTAGGACTTCCGAATGAATTTTGTCAAGAAAAAGAATGCGATCGATTTATATCTACGCTGATATTTACGTAGCTAACTATAATTATGCGGTGCGGTTGACGGCGTAGGTACCGTAATTATCAATGACTCTTTAACTATACGAGCGAAATAACGTATAGTTGCCTAAATGCCTAGATGCGGGTTTTCTACTATTATATCTAGGTAAATAGGCGCGTTGCGTTTATTCCCTATGGAACAAATACTATATTGCGAAATTACAAGAAAATGATTCACGATCCTGCTCGTAAGGACCAAAAAGTAATGGTTGCGCGAATTTGCTTGATGTTTTAATGGACTGTATGTTTGAAAAAGCGATCTAAGGTTTGTTAACAATATGCAGGTACTGCGTCTAGCGTTTATTAATGGGATAAATGTATTAGGAAAGGAACACTGACCTTTTAACCTCGAAGGTTCCACATGGCGCCGCCGGCGGACCTCGACTTCGTACATTTAACCACTGCCAGGTCCTGTATTGCACTAACACTGCACTATTGTTGAGTCTCTGAATGATTGGATCACGAAAATAGTCAATTTTCTTGTAATTTCGAGCGGGCGCGGTTAGCGGTGCGGTCACATTCACAATCGATGCACACACGTCAAATGTCAAATCATTTCTTCAAGAGGTCGTGCGGGAAGCGGAAACGGTAGGGATAGGATTGCTAGGCCAAAAAAATAAATTACAAAAACAAAATCGCGGAACATAGCAAATTGGCGCAACCAGCTATAGTTACCTCTGCCGTTGGCAACATGCCGCTCTTAGATTCTTTTTTTTATAGATGGTTGCTTTAAGGGCCTGGCCTTTAAGGTACTGGAACTTTTAGTAAAGGACACAGAGGGATTGATGGAATTCATCATCATTATAATAATTTCGCCACTAAACATGGGCTTCTAGAGTCATCATATACTTCTCGTATACAACGGAATCCAGAAGCCTTAATCAGGTCTACTGTCCATGTTGTAAGAAGAATTTATAAGCTGCATCTTCTGATACACAGACGCCTCTATAAAGGTAGAACTACACAGCACGAACGTCCGCCACCCACGCCGACCTGGGCGCATCCATCTCCATACATTTTATATGGAAACTTAAAACTTAGAACGAATCCGGGGCGTGGATCAATTGTAGTCTAAGAGTTCACATCGGTGTGTGTGGGAGACGTCCGCGCAGTGTAGTTCTCGCATAAAACCTTTCGACCACGCCACATCAGCCATCCGTTCTGTGAGCTTTATGCGCTTAAGTCGGTCAAGTTACCTTGTTTCTCCTTCAAAATTCCATAATCTTCTGCATTCAAAGTGTATTGCCAACTTACCCGTGCCTTGTCCAGTTGTTTGATAGCCTGCGCTTCCTTCTCGCGGCGCAGCGCCTCCTTATCTTCGTCAAGCGACAGCTCCGACGATGGTTGGGAATAGTTTGAATCTGCTGAGCCCTGGAAAATTAGAAGGAATATGGTTAGTTATATAGATTGAGGTAGGGAAGTTGGGTTATAGAAGCATACTCTTGAAAATTTGTGGTCTTACGAGGAAGTCAAAATTTTTGCAGACACATTTTTTAAGTGTACTGTCGCAAACAGAGGGTAAGGGTAGTATACGGACGCGTAGCTTCATAGGCGTGTATTCGTCATTATACGCTTGGTGTAAGACTGCTCTCTGCTTACATACAAAACTATGAAACTCTGTCTACGAAGCGGTAAAGTCGTGCTGTTGTGTCGTTGTAGCTTCATCGACTGAGTTTATGAAGCTACGTATCCGTGGACAGTTGGCCTAAGCTAGGCTATAGGAGATAGCTCTACAAGTGGTAAGACAAAAAGTTATACTGTATCATTGTGTCCCTGCACTGACGGACGTTCTTTTTGTTTCTTCAAAACAAAAACATTTTGGTTTTTATGATTGATTACCATTGATTACCATGATACTTTCATAATAATCACAATAAGTTACAAAAGTTATATGTATGTATATACGTGTGTGAGTTTGTTACTCCTTCACTCTCAAGCGATTGAATGGATTTGGACAAAATTTGGCACCAGGATAGCTTATATCGTGGATTAACACTTAGGTTGTATTGGATAAACATGAGGACGCAATAATTTTATCTACGAGTAGTATACTGTATTATATAGTTTTTGCCTGCCGGAGGTTATGGGTTCGTTACCCACCCAGGACAAATGTTCGTGACATGTTTATGATGAGCATGATCATTTGTTCTGGGTCTGGATGTAATTTATCTATAATATGTATGTATTTAGAAATATATAAGTGTGTTTATCAGTTGTCTAGTACCCATAACATAAACTCTGCTTAGCTTGGGACTAGACGGCGTTGTGTGATAGTTGTGAAATTAAAAAAAAAGAAGAAATTATTTCATCACCACTGCTCTCAAGGAAAACATCGTGAGGAAACCGGCATGTCCTACAAACAAAAATTCGAAGATGTGTGACATCCACCAAGCACTGGGCCCGCGTGGAGTATTATGGCCCATTCCCTATCCTAGAGAGGAGGCCTGAGTCCCAGCAGTAGGAACATTATAAGGCTGATGCAATGAAAAAAAAAATCATAAAAATGAGGTCACCAGGACAGAAACCTAGTTTAATATTCTAAACAGAAATCCAATCTACATCCCTTTAGTCTGTGCTAGATTACGTCACTACCTACATCATTATATGTCAAAGAGTTCAAGGTTCCACTCCTTGACATTTTTGGAACCATTCCACTACTGTGTGACAGTGCAACATTTTAAATAACAGTTACTTTATGTTTATTGCATGTTTCAACTGCTGTTTAACATTTATTGCTAATTTTGCAGTCATGTTTAGTAATATTTTCTGCCATCATCATCATTATCATCATTTCTGCACAAAGACTTTCACTGTTGGACATAGGCCTCTTTAAAATGTCGCCACAATGAACGGTCTTGTGAGTCTCGCTTCCATCGGATTCCTGCACCCTTTACCAGGTCATCTGTCCACCTTTAGGGAGGCCTTCCAACGCCGCGTCTTCTGGTACGCGGCCACTACTCCAGAACCTTATAGCTCCAACGGCCATCTGTTCTGCGAGCAATGTGCGCTGCCCATTGCCACTTTAGTTTGTCGATTCTTCGTGCTGTGACCTTTGTCCATCAGCATTGTTTTAAAAGCTGCTTTTTACTTGCTTTTATATTCTCGCCGTATAGCCTCATATCCTCACGTTTGGTTCAAACATAAGTTAAGAGAAAAACCTTAATTTTCATAAAGTGCTTCTAAATATGTAGTTCACTCTGACAATAATTTTATCCCAATCGATTTTGGTTCCTAAAATAACCATTCAGCTGCATCAGGCAAAACCAGAGTACTATCCCAAGTCAGTTAGGAGAAGTCTAGACAGGTTTCGGGTCTCACCGATTAGATACATGAAAGGAGCCTTCCGGAGAGGCGACAATCTCAAATTGTTTCAGCATTCGAACAGTCTGGCGCACTCTGGACAGCTAGCACCCAGTAACACAGAGCCTAGCAATAATTCTTTCACAACAATGGTAAATCCAAACGGTTCCCCTCAAAGTCATGAACAACGACCCTTATAAAGGCCAAATAACAAAAACAAAAAGGATTACACCATGGGCATCCATTACCGGCTATCTAATGCCGCCCTCTATGTGCCACCCAGTGCAAATGCTGTGCCCGTGACCAAATGATATAATAAATGGGTTATTAGTGTCCAAATTGTCTCTACACTTGCACTTGGAGGACCTAAAAAGGCAAATGACGTTTTTATAAACGTGGCAACCTACTCTGTCAAAATACTTCGAGAGAAAGTAAACCATCAACTCAAGAAGAAAAGATTAGACCATCCAGTTTATTTTTTGACACTCTTCAAACTATTTTGAGGCTGAAGCCCTACGACGAGTTGACAACGCGATGCATTTTACGACCAACACTAAAGTTAAAGGGATGGGGCTATATGGGATGTATGCGCCTGATACTCTTACTGTGGTACAACAATATTGGAACAGAGGTGCTATTCTCTGAGAAAACAGTGTTGAGCGCAGCACTGGCCCAGCGACGAACTCCAAATACGTAGATACATTGGATTTGTATGTGATTTGAATGTATCTATGTATTTGGATTTTGTCGCAAAGCTAGCGCTACACTCAACGCTGTTTTCTTAGAGAATAGCATTTCATTAAAATCTGTCTATAAAAGCTCACATTTGAAATTGCTTGGATTTTTCATGATCATCTTCGACATGGTGAGTCATTGTCTGAAATGTGAGTGTACGCAGTCGTAAATCTGTTTTATATTGTTAGTAGACACGCAACGTGTTTCATCTCACTCGGGAGGAAGCTAGTCAGGCAGACATCTATCGCGCTTACTGACAGGATGAAAATCTCCGAATAAACAATTGAATGAGGATAAATCGCTGAAAACAGCACCTGCTTATTTTTGTATTTTTGCGCCGTAAATAGAATGACTTTGTAAATCGTGTATAGTATAGGATCGCGCAACTTCAAAACCTCTTTTGAATTGAATGAATTTTTCATAAAATATATAGAAATATGATGATAAAATAAATTACGCAAAGTAATGTGCTTGCTTGAGTTTGAACCCGGGACGCGTAAGTCGGGGGTTTTTACCACCTAACCACCACTGCTCTTCACGTGACAAAATCTTCATAATGATAAAACGGCTCATGAAATTCCACAGGAACAGCCTATACCCTACCCGGAATAGGCCATCTTATTTCCTCCTATAAATACCACGTTTACAAAACACTTAAACGAAGTTTGCTGAAACAAAACTGTAGGTTATAGTTGAACCAACAATCCATAAGTAGTGCAAATATTTTGGCACGAGCCGCGACCGGCGCGCGCATGCCCGCAGCGCTTTGCAGCTATCATGCAGTTTTTACCATGGATTATATGGAGAAGTAATAATCATGGCACGCTGTCAATACTACATTACATGTGACCTAAATATTAATAAATGATAAATGACATTAATATTTAGGTCACATCGTAATCTGTTCCCGAAAGAAAATTTAGAAATCAAAAACGTTATTTCAAGTACACCATTTACAGGCACTTTTGAACTGTCAAAATGTCGATCAATAAAAAAAAAGTGATGCTTAATTGTACGTTCCAAAGTGTAGATCTCTATGGAGAAAAAATTTGCTCGGGCAAAATTTAAAGGGTACCGGAACTTAACCTAACTTTTTGGGTAAAGCCATTACCTCTGTAGTCTTCTAAAAACCACAGTTCAGTCTGTTCTTCATTTAAATTCTAGCTGGTATTTTTTTTATTGTATGCGGCATAGACACAGATTAAATGGCATAGACAAGTAACTAATATTTTTTATCCTCATCTTACCAAATCATTCTGTCTGACCTTCTATACTGACTGTTGCTACGAGGGAGAAGGAAGACGGTTTGATGGAAATAAAAAAGGTTTTTGTATGATAGTAATATGGTAATGACATAGGGATTGAAGTAAATTGTAGCTGTAATTTCATGAATTGTTACAATGTGTTGAAAGCTATTAGAATGTTCGTTTTAGGGCACTGGCAATCAATGTACAATGAACCACATATCAATGGTAACTATTTGATATTGACAGTGCATTTTTGTCGTAGCAATAGGGGTCGTTTTAGGCGTTTTCGTTTTGCAACTGTTACTAGAGATGTGCGGTTAACTTTCAGTGGTCTTGTTCGGATAATAATAAATTTTAAATTCTAAGAAAAAAGTTATTTTTATCCAAAATGTCTGGCGTTGGTCTGTTTTTTTTTCTACTTGTTTGTTTTTTTTTTTATCAGGTAATGTATAATTTAGTTATCGAATGTGACTGTTTTAGAGGGTAGTTTCCTTAAATCAAACATAAAATACTCAACACAACACAGGTGAACAGCACACAGGTTTGAAAAAAAAAAGAAATACAGGTGTCTTACCAGGGGCTTGTAGTTTGTCATTGGTCGGTGGTGAGTGGTGCCGACTGCATGCAATGCGAGACACAAACAGACGGAAATCAGACAGACATGCTTGGAGCTAGTACAGGGCGCCATAGATTCAATAATAACTCTAGAAAGTTCTGGTATAATTTTTAAAAGCATAAATCAAAAAAAGAATTTTCTGTTTTTTTTTTTTTTTTAATAATGTCGTATATTTGTGGTGGTGGTGCGGTATTTTTCGTATTTTTTTTTTCATAAAACCGCCATTGTGTCTGCGGTATTTTTCAACAATGACGGTGGCAATAAAAATATTCACATTTTCTACCACAAAAATTATTAAATCTAGAGTTATTATTTAATCAAAGTCAAAGCGTTTATAAGACTTGTGGCGCTGACTGTACACAAAGTAATGTCGGCACATAATCTAAAAAACAAAACGGTTAGTTCATGCGTTAATCATTTACTGTGGATTTGTATTATGTTAGTATCATCTCAGAATTTTGGAGCAATTTGGAATTTAGAATATAAATAACATTTTTTTATTAACACCAATTTTATCAAGATTTCGATTATAGCCAATTTAATGTTTAACATAATAACAATTAAACAAAAATAAAAAATAAACTAAATTCTATGAAAATAAAGTAAAAGGGTTCATGACATTAATTTAAAAAGAAAACTACTTACTAAAGAATGTTGAAAACAACAAACTAAATATTAAAACAATTTTGTAAAACTGAGAAATGTATGTCGATAGTCTTACAGCAAATGAGATGAAACTATTGACCTATATAAAGCATTTAAATGAATTAAAAGCATCTAAAACTAAACTAAACCACACAAAACTAAAAAACTACAGACGACGCTCACCTTAGCCAAAGCTTCCAAAAATATTTAAATAAAACAAAAAAATCGTCTTCACACTTACAAACATTTTACATACAAACTACAAGACGAACCGACCAGTACTTTTGAGAAATCTAATCAATTCTTTGTAATCTGTAACGAATTTAAATTTAGAACTACGATTAGACGTCAACACGATAACTTTTTCATTCACAGTCTAAAGGTTAAGGTATTAACCCATTCAGCCTGGGAAGGAGGCTTTATCTGGCCGCGATTGATCAAGGCTTGAACAACACTGGCTCGACGGTTTCGGCGGCAGTCTGGCGGGTCGAAGTGGTGACGTCATGGCCACCCCCGGCCACCCTGCACTGGCTCGATAACCCCCACTGTGCATACTTTACGCCCCTGTTTTTGGGGCAACGCCAGTAGAGGATTTTTTATTTATCAACCACTGTTTTGGCTAGCGCTAGTACTTTGTTTTTGCGTAGGTTGGTAAGTTATTTTTTATTATGCGGATTTTTCGTGTTTGGCTTGGTTGTAAATGTTATAGGGGATGGGGTAGATGTAACCTCAATACGAAAGATTCAAGGACTTTAGTCGAGTCATCTGCAAATCTGTGATGTATAGAACCAGCAAATCGACTTAGACCTCGAATACAATTAATGTTATGACCTCATTCCTATCACGATCACATCAAGTTCAGACCAATAAAACAAGAATATGAATAATGCATCATGCTACAAGTTATTTCACAACCACTAGCATTATATATAATTAAACCGCCCGTAGCAACTAGAGTTTAGTCGATTTTTTGTAAAACATGATCGAGCACAACTCTAAACAGAACATCCTACAATTTGAAATTTTCAAATTCAGAACCTGTCAAATATTATAAATAACAGACAGCCATGTTTGTTTTTGATACAGATAAACAATGTACAAGCATCGACGTTAACAAGCTCTTAAAATAAATAAACTATCTTTACGATATAAAAATGCATGGTATGAGCATCGTAACCAATCCGTCTATCGAACAGGCTGGTATTCTCAACGATCCGATGACGTGCATAAGAAAATAGTAGCATGTTTTTTTAGTCTATTTCTGTCGAAAATGGACTGATTCGCGACGGAGTACCATTTGGAAGGGTAAAACAAATACACAAAATACATTTCGCATCAGTTCTCTTGCGAAAGAAATGTAGACAAGGAAAACAAAATTTCAGAAAGCGGATGGATCTTCAAGCTTCATTTGATCAGTAGGATAGAGCAGTTAGTAGAGGTAGGTTTTGTGGATGAACTGGTGAGGATTGCGGAAGTCCTCTGGATGGGAGACGCATGGAACAGATCAATGTAGCGGTAATTAGTGGAGGCTTATGTACGGCAGTGAAATATCTTGCGACTGAAATGATGCTCATCATTAGGTATTATTTAGGTACTGGGAAAGTCTTAATAAATAAGTAGGTATGCCTAAAGTAATAACATGTCGCCATCGACTTGATAGAGTAAGTAGTTTGGAGAAAATCTGGAGTTTTTATATAAAATGACTTATGTCCTTTTAAACGATGCAATGTCAAATATAAAAGAACAAAGAACGGTTCTTATTAATTTTCAAAAATGTACGTAGATCTTGACGGTGGTCGTAAAATTACGAGTATCATAGTATAACGGTGTATGAAGGATTCCTGGATGAGTTGTCAACTAATTAGAGTGGTGCGATTGCGTCCTGACAGGCGTTTAAAAATCTGAACATAAGTATTACAGAACCCTACGAACAATTTCAAACTAAATCAGTAGATACTGAAATAATCAGCGTCTTAACAAATATACCTAAAAATAAGCTAACGAGAAATACGTAACTTTCTCAATTAGACAATGCCAGATATCTCTAAACAAAATCACTGACCAGCTCAGAAATCCTGGTTCACGTTTCAAAAATAAACTTCCAATTAAACTTCTATTTTTAAACCAAAATAAAAATAATAGATGAATCGAATCAAGAACAAACAGACATACCAATACGAGATAGCTAACGTTACAGCAATCGTAAAATGCTGCACATTAGCAGTGTATACTGTATAAAACAACTTCAAAGAGTACAATTACCGCTAATCTACTAGCTTCTGCTACTAGTTTTACCCGCTTGTAAGTCGGAAATTATCCCAAGGATAAAAAATATCCTACGTCCTAATTCAGGTCATAGTCGACCCGTGTGTTTCATCAAAGTCTATTTAGAGATTTATGCATGGCTAGCTTCTAGCAGCGGCTTTGCTCTCGTGAAAGCAGGTTTTTCAATTCAGATTAGACCACCTTTCCATCCTTTTAGGGGGTGAATTTTGGAAAAATCTTTTCTAAGTGCTCGCCTACGTCATATAAAAAAAAATTGTGCAAAATTTCACAATCCTAGTCCTAGCAGTTTTGGCTGTGTCAGAGAGTCAGTTTCTCTTTTTGTATAAGTATCTATAATAAATAATATTATAGACAGACAGACGAAAAACCACATCTTTATAATATTGATATGGAAAACTGCCAAAATGGATCTTAACATCAATGGCAATGCAGTAAAAGTGCCCATCCCACGGTATGAGATAATATGGCGTCATAAAAAAACAATGAAAATAATTTTACGCCTGAGCCAAGTGACGGCTAAGTTGCATATTATGACGTCATATACAAGATCCAGAGGAATTCAATTAGGTTTTTATAGGCTAAACGGGTAAACAAATTGCAGCATTTGGCAATGCTTTACTAGACCTTGGCAGACAGGTCCAATTTTTGTGTTAACGGCTTGAAACTAAGTTTTAAGTTATTCATGTACTTAGTGGAAAATGTTGCCAATACCAATTATCGAATACAACAACGCCAAAAGGAACAATAAATTAATACTAGATTTCTACTCGATAATAGCAGTGTATACTGAATAAAACATCTTCAAAGAAAACCATTACTGCTAAACTACTAGATTCTATCACCGGTTTTGCCCGCAACAACGGATGTAGAGCAGTTGTGGCTGAGTGGTAAAGGCCCCAACTTACGAGTTGTAGGCAGCGGGTTCAAACCCAGCCAAACGCATTACTTTGTGTAATTTATTTCATACCCACCGCTCTCAAAACGGTGAAGGAAAACATCGTGAGGAATCCGGCATGTCCAAGAACCAAAAAATTCGAAGACGTGTGACATCCATCAATCCGAACTGGGCCTACATGGTGGATTATGGCCCATTCCTTCTTCTAGAGAGGAGGCTGAGTCGTAGTAGTGGCCTTTTTATGCTAGGTAAAATCATCCAATGACAAATCCCGCCCTTAGGCTGAGCGGGAAGTAGTGTCAGACTCTTACTGACTAAAAACCTACCCCGTTCCTTCGTTGCCTATCGTACTGGGGCCGGGTATTCCTTTCGGAAGCTGACCCATGACCCCAGCAGGCTTCAACCCTGCCTGCCTGCAGCTAACAGGCTGGGCCTCTACGGTTTGCTGACAGCTCCTTGAGGCGCACGGGTACAGTACGCGCCGTCGACGACTTGGGCTCGGTCCGGTCGGTTACCGGAGGATCGGACAGCCATTGCACGCCGTCCGCAAGCCCGCGCCTACGGTGGCCGGAAATCGAGATTGGAATCCCGGCGGCGGCTGGGGCGAGCGCCCTGTTGCCTCTGCCTGATGCGGTCGGCCTCCTCCTTTGCTAGCATTAGTGCTTCGCAGAAGGAGGCGACGGCCTGCCATCCCCCCCCCATAGTCCGGAGTGAGGAGGGATTAGCGATTTTTCTCGCCGGGCCTTGGTTAAGGCCATTCTGAGCCAAGGCCTGGTGAGAGAGATCGCTGCCGCCGATCGCCCCCACGAGGACACGGCGATGCTCCACCTAGGCGGGAGTCGTAGCAGTGATAACATTATAAGGCTGAAGATGTGCTATGCTGTGCAAGATATCTACTAACTATAGAAATCTGTGCCAAAATGGATTAGACAATCCAGTAAAAATGACATTTTTTGGTGGGATATCATCAAATAACTCCTCTTGCTCTAGAAGGAGTAAGATAGAGTGTCAGAATTTTATTGACTAGTTCCTTCAGTTGCCCTATGGTCACCCTTTTGAAAAATTCCGCAGCCCAGTAAAATATGCCTAGTAGTAGGAAGGCATCCCACGCTTGGTCGTCACATGGTGCCATAATGATGACAATAAAAATACTATCGAGCCAAGTTATGGCCTAAGTTGCATAATATACGTCGTCATAGAGGAATTCAATTAGGTTTTTATGGACCAGAATGGGTAAGTTAAACTATCACATTATTTGGCCAAGCTACGAAATCTATATAAAAGCGAAATACCACTCAATGATTAATCACGAAATCTCAGGAAATATAACACCTATAAACTTAAAATTTGGCTTACAGGTTCCTTATAGGGTGTATGACATCTGCTAAGAACGGATTTTACGAAACTCCTCCTTTAAGGGGGTAAAACGGGAGTTGGAAATTTGTATAACTATTATAAAAAAAGCCTTCGTTCCTAAAGAAGCGAAGGCATGCACGAGGCGACATCACCCCATTGATATATTATAAGGGAAGATAAGTTACGCGCTAACATAGCAATCAGAAAACCTGGACTCGAAACTCGCACATCTATGATCAGTGTCATCACAGTCACAAACCTATAGTCACTGATAGACAAGGACAGAGATAAGAGTTAGAAGAAGAAATCGTGCTATATAGGTACAATTTCAGCGGTCCACGCGCTAGAAAGGAGTCACCTATCTTCCTCTGTTTTGATTTAATCTAAGCATCACCCATGTTTTTCAATTGTAGTGTCTGTAAGTCCCAAGTAATAGTGCAACATATCGCCAACATCAACAATTCAACACGAGTATGTTGGCAGCACGTATTATGACGTTGTTAACGGGTGGCGATGTTTCCAAGAATTTATTGGCTATTGAATTTAGCAGGATTTATTGGCGAATTATTGTTTAATGCCCGACATTGACACACTAGTCACTTTGCTGATCGTAAATCTAATTGCTTGGTTCTGTTTTGCTATTACTGGTGTTTGCTAGTGGGTACCTATCTATAGCAATCAAGTTAACAGGATTTATACATTCAAGTGGATATACTCAGTTAAATTTTGGTCGTTTTAATCCCGTGGAGGGTCGATTCGGTACATGACACACTATCGATTTGTAAAGAGAAAATTAAAAAATAAAGCACATGTTTAAACTCTAATTAATTTACGCAACGACCTACAAGGTCATTGACTCGTTTACTTAAAGAAATTAATTTCGTACATGCGTATATTAATTCAAGTTTTAGAATAAAAGTACTTTATTTTTTTATTTTATCTTTACAAATCGATAGTGTTTCATGTACCGAATCGACCCTCCACGGGATTAAAACGATCAAAATTTAACGGTGTATAACGGGAAGGACCTATGGCTTGTTTTGCGTGTCTGGCAATATTAATAACATGCATTCGTCTCTATCAACAGAAACAAAACAATATTATTTTGATAGAAAAAATCCAACATATTATAACAGAGATGAATGTGAGAAACGTCGAAATGAAAATAAAAATGTTATATTTTTAAACATGATAATATATACTGGTTTCAGTGAAAATGTGTCTTTGATACTTTCAGATTATAAAATATCGCCTTGGGGCTTTCCCCATTCGCCTTTCGTCAACGTCGAGCATGGTTTAAAAGTTGTTTGCTTCATCTAACGCAATCCAACGCGATGTTTGATGGAAAGGCAACGCGACAAAAGAGAGATAACATCTGAAAACTCTGTTGGCTTTCGATAGTTCCGTGATTTACTCAAATATTTCACAAAACTTGTTCCAATAAAAAAATACGAAATACGTGTTTTTTTTTTTAACTCTTAAAAGTTTTTAAGAAAAATTGCCGTCATCCAGAATCTTGATTAAAGGTTTCTATAGACGTTCTTTTTTATATTTTTAATATGTACGAGTATATGTGTACATTATGGAAGCCCAAAGTCCATTTAAATGGCAGATTTTCAGAGGTATTTACCGGATTATTTTTACACAAATTAACTAAAATAAATAAAGAATAATACGTCCTTTGCGGTCCACATCAAGACAACAGTGAGCGATGGTTTTGACAGATGGTGGTAGACATGCATTCACGTTTTCGGTCTTAGCGGCGAGCGGCGAGGCGAGCGGGGCCGTATTGGTAGGCGATTGGTCGACGCCGCTCATAGCGGCCATAGCGGGGCGCGCTCGACCAATCGCCTACCGATACGGCCTCGATCGCCGCTAAGACCGAAGTCGTGAATGTGCTGTTAGAGCTGCGGAAACGAAAAACCGTCTGTGAAGAAGAGAAGAGAGAAATAACTTGGTAATATCCCACCTCAAACGGTAGACTATCTTTTATATCTCGAAATGAATTCACGTGGCAAAAACAGTACAGTTAATCCGGCGCTTTCTCTGTGCTTCCAGTTTAAAACCAAAATAATTATTTCATCCACGGGTTTGTTTACGCCTGCGCTTGTTTAATTAGCTTTTGTTTACACGTATGCCATTCATAAAGTTTGACTTCTCGCTATTACAATTCTGAAAAGTATGAAAATAACTGGACGGAATGCTTTTACACAACGCTTTAAATTATGAAAATTACAAAATGAACAACATGAAAAAGATGTTTAGGGTGCCTTTCCGTCACTGATGGGCAGCTGGGCACAGAGTTTTTTAGGGTTCCGTACCTCAAAAGGAAAAATACGGTACCCTTATGGGATCGCGGGCTTGCGGACGGCGCGCAATGGGTAGCGCGCTGTCCGATCGTCCAGTAACCGACCGGACCGAGCCCAAGTCGTCGACGGTGCGTACTGTTCCCGCGCGCCTTAAGCAGCTGTCAGCAAACCGTAGAGGCCCAGCCTGCCTAGCTGCAGGCAGGCAGGGTCGAAGACTGCTTGGGTCATGGGTCAGCTTCCGAAAGGAAGGCCCGGCCCCGGCACGATAGGCAACGAAGAAACGGGGTAGGTTTTTGGTCAGTAAGAGTCTGACACTACTTCCCGCTCCGCTCAAGGGCGGGATTTGTCATTGGATGATTTTACCTACAATAAAAAAAACCCTTATGGGATAACTTTGTTGTCAGTCTGTAAAGACCCTTTATCTCGAGAACACGTGGAGGTATCGAGTTGAAATTATAACCATATATTTCTAAGTTAACGGAAAAAAAAGATATGGCCGTTTAAGTCGCAAAAAAACGTAGATCTCAACACTCTCAAGGGAATCAAAATTCATAGGGCACTTTCCGTTGACCTAGAACCTTGAAATTTGGCATGAAGCAAAGTTTTATACCACAAGACTAGGACAAAATCTAAAAACTGTTAATTTGTTTATTTAAGTCACAAAAAAAAAACTTTTGCTGTTCGGTAAAATCTTCGAAACTTGATTCCGGAATTGAACTGTTTTCAAAGGTAAGTTTGTACAAAACCCTAAGTGTGCGAGTCCGACTCGCTCTTGCCCAGTTTTTTATTGTATAGTAGTCGATCTATTTGACAAGAAAACAATAACCAAAACATTGAACAAATTGACGATACGGTTGGCGCAGTGGTTGAGAGATTGGCTATTGCACTGCTTGTCGCAAGTTCGATTCCCGCGCGGAACAAACATTCTTTTAGCCAACAGACAGGTATTTCTGGTCTGGCTGTCTTGTGTATGTGAGTTTACAATGTTTGCGATTCCACTCACGATACAGGAGTTATTTCTAGTGTGGGGCAATCATCATCATCATCTTCATCTTTCTGCCCTTTTCCCATGTTACTTGGGGTCGGCGCAACACGTATTTTTCGTTCATTCTGTCCTGTCACTATCACTAACTTCCTTCTCTTTCATATCACTCTTCACACAATACTTCCATCTTTTCTTTGGCCTTCTTCTCCCTCTCCAACCATCAACATGAATACTCATAACCCTTTTAGTAATATGCGTTTCATCCCTCCTCTTTACATGACCATACCAAGACACGATTCCCCTTCAACTTTTCTGTCACTGGTACCACTTTCAAACTTCATTCCTCAATTTATCCTTTTTTGTCACACCACACATTCATCTCAACATTCTCATCTCCGCTACGTGCAATCTTTTTTCTTCCGTCTTTTTCATAGCCCAACATTTTGATCCATACAGTATGACAGGTCTTATCACGGACTTGTAGATTTTTACCCTTCAACTTGAGGGGCATCCGTGAGTCACAAATTGTTCCAGTGACCTGTCGCCATTTCATCCATCCTGAATTGTATGTATAAAAAAAATAGTGCACTATGTAGAAGCCATATTATTATGTTCAACATCAGCACAGTTAATGTGATGGATCATGCACGTTCCATTGACTAAGATAATAAATTAAGATTGATAAAAAAGATAATGCTCTAAATTCAACTACCTTATCAGTATCGGATTATAGTGGACCTACCGTAAGTCTGTGGGTCGCAGTTTTATGATTTAGCATTAAGATATATAACATATATCATAGTAAACGTACCTGTACCCTGAAAGTAGTATACACCGTTAAAATTTAGTCGTTTTAATCCCGCGGAGGGTCGATTCGTTACATGAAATACTATCGATTTGTAAATTTGTCTGTGCGTGCGTGCGTAGATATCAGTATCGATACGATACCAACCCTACCAACGAAGTGCGTCGATGCCCATATTGTTAACTAGCTTCTACCAACGGCTTCGCCCGCGTGACTGTCGGTTTCTACATAAAAACTTCCGGGATTGGAAGTTTGTATGAAGAAACCGACAGTTAGTTTTTTTTACCCCCTTAGGGGTTTTTTTGTGGTAAGTAAAACCCAACCCTCATTGGGCGGAGCGGAAAATAGTGTCAGACTCTTACTGACTAAAAACCTACCCCGTTCCTTCGTTGCCTATCGTGCCGGAGCCCGGCCTTTTTTTCAGAAACTGACCCATGTCCTCAGCAGGCTTTGACCCTGCCTGTCTGCAGCTAGCAGGCTGGGCCTCTACGGTTTGCTGACAGCTCCTTGAGGCGCGCGGGAACAGTACGCGCCGTCGACGATTTGGGCTCGGTCCGGTCGGTTACCGGATGAACGGACAGCGTTGCCCATTGCAGAGCGTGCTATCCATTGCACTACCCTCTTAGGGGTGCAGTTTCGTAAAACCCTAAAGTTTGTAGGTGTAATAGTTTCTGAGATTTGCCTAAAATTAGGATAACTAATATCTTAAAAAAAACCTGTACTAAGTGCATTTTAGTGAAATTTCTGTGCTTTTATTATGACTGTAAGATAATTTTCTAATGAGATAATTTATGGGTGTGCATTATTCTAGTTACGTGTTGCATATCTACTTAAGTAACATATTTCAATAGAGAAATACTGTTAATAAAATTGGTTATATCCATAAACAGACAAGGAGGTGAAAATAGAGAATAGTTCAACATTAGGTACATCTAGAAGTTTCTATTCATGCGGGTAGGTACTTCCATATTGTGGCAGATTTGTTTTAGTACGGATTCCGTTTTAAATTATCTAAAGATTGAAAACAATTTATTTGCAGGAAATGACGCAATCTTAGAACCAGTTTACAATTATAATAATTCTGTAAAGAAAATATGCGTCACTTCTGCGCTAAATGGCCGAACACACGCGTAATGTCATTTAAAATATTAATTGTTAGTTTGTACGTTACCGTTTTAATTGTTATTTTGTAAATTATTATTTTATTTATTATTCATTTATTGCTTAATTATTATTATTCTAATTGCCTAATTGTATAATCGTATAATCAATTCATCATAATTCAAATTATATTTTTATCCTAATAGTAAATACATATTATGCTGTCACCAGCCCTGAGTCCCAGCAGTGGGAACGTTATAAGGTTGTTGCCATGCTATGCTATGCTGCCACCTAGTTATATGTGCATGCTGTGGTCTCCTGTAACTTAAGGAGCACACGTTAAAGGACCTCTTGTATTATTTGTGATTTAGGTATGTGGTTACTGTGTATCCTTTGTTGAAGGTCCAATTAAATAAATAAACACTTAGCATAATGGCGTGGGTCAATGCATAATGGGACGAGTCTACCTACAGGACTGGTCTTCAGCGTTAAGTTAGACATTAGATGCATGATCGATAGAACTTTATTGTACACCATAAAAAATTACATTAGACCACCAAAAAAAGACCAAATGATCATTGACTACAGTATGACCCTTTAGATTTAAGCATTTCCTATGCCGGTAGAATGCGCCGATCACCTTGGCTGGAGCTGATTCTCCTAATAAAAGTTTTACAAGGCAACTTCTCACCACATTTCCTAATTTAGTAACGCCAAAGGGAGTTTAATTCAAAATAGGTTGCTTACTTTTGGGGGATCATGGTTCATCGACCACGGATCACGTGATCGATTACTATCCTAATATTATAAAAACAAATATTTGTACGGTCAGGGGTCAAAAGTGCAGTTACAATCTACTAATGCTAAAGAGTTTAACATTTCTTTGTAAACGATGGCCACTGGGCCACAACTGGATTATTTAATTCTTTAGGTTCTATGGTACAAACGAACTGAGTGATGATCCATTAATCCTGTTCCATAAAAAAATTCTAGACACTTTATTATCGGTAGAGTGCAACTGCACTTTAGACCCTTGACTGTACGTAGCTGTGTGTCTGAATGTTTTTTTACCCTTTTTACTCAACTAGCGGAAGAAATTCGGATGAAATTGACAGACAGGCAGACCATGGTATGGTCTATCCTGGAATAGTATATCACACTTTTTTATCACGGGAGTTTGTTCTTTTGGAATAATATTCTATATGTACTTGGGAAAAGTAATGGCCCAGTGGTAACGGCCTCGACTAACAAGTTTTAGGTCCTGAGTTCAAACCAAGGCAGACACTTTACTTTGTGTAACTTATTTCCATACCATCGCTCTCAAAACGATGAAGGAAAACATCGTGGGGAAACTGGCATATCCTAGAACCAAAAATTCGAAGACATGTGACATCCACTGGGTTTGCGAGTGGCTTTTCTAAGAAGGAAGGAGGCCTGAGTCCCAGCAGAGGGAACAACAAAAAAACGATTATGCTTTGTGGTTGCGCCAATTTGCTATGTTCCGCGATTTTGTTTTTTGTAATTTATTTTTTTGGCCTAGCAATCCTATCCCTTCCGTTTATTTCCCCGCACGACCTCAAGAAAGGATTTGACATTGACGTTTGTGCATCGAGTGAATGTGACCGCACCGCTAACACGCCCGCTCGAAATTACAAGAAAATTGGCTATTTCGTGTTCCAACCATTCAGAACTCAACAGTGGTGCAGTGTAGTGCAAAACAGGACCTGGCAGTGATTTAAATGTGCGAAGACGAGGATCGGCCGATGCCACGTGTAACCATTCACGAAGTCTAAAGGTCAGTGTTCCTTCCCAATACATTTATCCCATTAATAAACGCTAGACGCAGTACCTGCATATTGTTAACAAACCTTAGATCGCTTTTCAAACATACAGTCCATTAAAACATCAAGCAAATTCGCGCAACCATTACCTTTTGGTCCATACGAGCCGGATCGTGAATCATTTTCTTGTAATTTCGCAATATAGTATTTGTTCCATAGGGAATAAACGCAACGCGCCTGTTTACCTAGATATAATAGTAGAAAACCCGCATCTAGGCATTTAGGCAACTATACGTTATTTCGCTCGTATAGTTAAAGAGTCATTGATAATTACGGTACCTACGCCGTCAACCGCACCGCATAATTATAGTTAGCTACGTAAATATCAGCGTAGATATAAATCGATCGCATTCTTTTTCTTGACAAAATTCATTCGACCATCCTACAAATTGCATGTAGGTAGACGCATTTCAAAAATACCCGTTCATTGTTGAGTGAATATTTGTAGGAAACGGATAAACCATAGATTATATACGCATATGTTGTTCCGTTCGTTCGCCGTTCACTTTGTTGTTTACAATACTACCATATTGTTATCTGATAATTATCGCTTACTTAATAATTCGTTAAGTGTTTGTTTAAGTGTATAGTGTGAATATATCAAGACAAGATGTCTCTTAAGGGAACCAAGGTTAGTACTGATTTAAAGGTTCAGTTAAAGCTTTTATACGCTGAAAGGGACTCACAGTTTTCACGTGTTCAATCAATTTGTGATAAATCTTTGCAAACCTCGGATCTGGCGATTAGAGATGCTTTCTTGTGTTCGTTGGAAACTTTAGATAGTTTGCGCGAGGATTTTAAATCTACAATTAAGAATATAAACATTTTAGAGTTGGAGTTAAATCCTGATTACTGTGTGAGTTATCAGGCATTGTCGTCCTTTGATGACTTGTATTGTCGTATCAAACGTATTGCTAGGAGTTTAGAGACTCCCCCCCCCGCGAGTGGTTTATCCAACCCTCCTCGCGAACGCCCACGATTGCCGCCAATTCAAATACCTGAATTTGATGGTGACATTCGAAATTGGAATTTATTTATAGATAGTTTCGAAAATATAATACATAGGAACACATCGCTGACAGATCACGAGAGATTGCATTATCTCGTAGAAAAATTGACCGGTAAGGCAAAGGCTGTCTGTGCTGGAATTACGTTTAGCGCTGAAAATTACAATTTAGTTTTGAACACTTTAAAAACAAAATACGAAGATAAGCGATTAGTAGCCACCGCATATTTAGATCAATTATTCGATTTGAAAAGTTTTTCCGTTTGTAACGATCATAATTTAGAGAAGTTTTTAAATATTTTCGCATCATCTGTTCGTGCAGTAAAGAACCTAAAGGTCAATGACCTCTGTGACTTTTTGTTTTTGTATATCGGTTTAAAGAAATTAGATCCTGAAACTGTTCGTCTGTTTGAAACGACTCAGCGCGGTAAAGAAATACCTAAGTTCGAAGATTTAGAATCTTTTATTCGCGACCATATTAAGGTGTTGCAGCGCACGTCGGCACGTCATGAAGCCACGAATAGGACAGGTTCCGATCGCCGTATAGACGCGTCATCGAAGTCAGTCAAGACTGCACATACGCTAGTTAATACCGCCTCAACACCTGACTGTTCTCTGTGTAAGGGTAGCCATACACAGCTGTACAAGTGTTCGGAATTTCAGAGATTATCGCCTAGTGATCGTTACAAGTTTGTCCGCACTAATAATTTGTGTTTTAATTGTCTAAGTGACAAACATCTGGTTACGTCATGTAACAGTGGTGGTAGCTGTCGTAAATGTCTAGCTAGACATCATACCTTCTTACATTTTGAGAGTAGTAAGCTGCCATCGCAGCAGCAGCCTGCGCAGACGCGCGACGCTTGTGACGCGCGGCCTGCTGCAAGTGCAAACGACGTAACATTGTGTTCGCTTTCCGCCGCTGGTACTCAAGTCACTACCGTTTTACTTGCGACCGCGCAAGTTGTCATTGTAGATGCCTTTGGCAAACCGCACACCGTTCGAGCGCTACTAGATGGCGCTTCCCAGAGTAATTTTATTACTCGGGATTGTTGTCAACGCCTTGGTTTTAGTTTTAATAATTGGTCATCCCGCTCAGAAGTGAAAGGTTTTGGAGGTTTAAAGGCAACCATTCACGGTTCCATTAAAGTAATATTTAGTTCACGTTTTAATCGTAATATTTCGTTTGAAATGGATTCGCTAGTCGCAGATAAGATTACGGAACGGTTGCCCACGGTACCGGTTGACACGTCCATGCTGACGGAGTTTAAGAACTTGCAGTTAGCCGACGGAAATTACGCTTTCCCTGGAGATATCGATCTATTGATCGGTGCTTCGATTCTCCCGCATCTCCAGTTATCACGTAAAATTCAAGGTCTTCCGATGTACCCCGCTCCGCACGCACTGGAAACAGTTCTCGGGTTTGTTATAGTTGGTTCCGCACCCGCTTATTTAAATAGTTACTCGACTGTGTCGCACTGTTGCACCGTCGAGCCGCCGCTTGAGTCTACCATCCGCAAGTTCTGGGAGATTGAAGAGGTTAATGTCCCGCCTATTCTCAGCCCTGAGGATCAGGTCACTGAGGAGATTTATACCCGCACGACTACTCGTGATAAAGATGGTCGTTATGTTGTCGCGCTCCCTTTCAAGGGTGATATTTTTTCGCTCGGTGGCTCCCGTGCCTCCGCAGAAAAACGCTTTCTATGCTTGGAACGTAAGATTCAAGCTGAATTGTCACCGGAAAATATATTCCATGTCGCTGGAACAGAAAACCCAGCTGATTGTCTCTCACGTGGTTTGCTTCCTGCGCAAATTTTAAATCATCCGCTTTGGTTTTGTGGCCCTCCCTGGCTGCATACCACTCCTAACGAGTGGCCAAATGCTCCGTTTAACCCCGCTACTGTTTCAGAACCACCCGAGGAGAAGAAACATACGCTTGTAGTATCAGTTCCGCGTGAAGAGTCAGTTGTTTTGTTGTTGTCTAATCGAGTCTCGTCTTGGTCGAGACTATTACGCTGTGTAGTTTACGTCTTAAGATTTTTGAGATTATTACCATCGCGTGGTGCTATAATCGCAGCTGATTTGGATAGAGCTGAATCAGTTGTACTTCGAGAGTTGCAGAAATTTTATTTTTCAATAGAATTTCGTAGTTTAGAATCACAAAAACCTTGTAGTCGCGCACTTCAACATTTGAAACCATTTTTGCAAGACGGACTCATTCGTGTCGGTGGCCGTCTGCGAAATGCTAAGTTGGAGTTTGAACAAATGCATCCAGTAGTTCTACCACGCAAGGATCACGTTTTGGATTTGTTGGTGGATTATCACCATAAGGTGAATTGTCACGCTGGTCCCGATTTATTAATGTCCATTCTTCGACAGAAGTACTGGATACTTTCCGCTCGCAATTTGATACGCGCTAGAGTGCACAGATGTGTGCCCTGCTTTAAGCTCCGCCCGCGTTTCAACGCGCCGGAAATGGCCGACCATCGTTCTTGTCGTGTTGTACAGACGGTGAAACCTTTCATACATACTGGGACGGACTATGCTGGACCGTTTAAAGTCACTATTGCCCGTGGTCGTGGTATACGTTCCACAAAGGCATACATTTGCCTATTCGTTTGTATGACAACTCGTGCGGTTCACATAGAGTTAACCAGTGATTTGAGTACGCAGGGTTTTATGTCTGCATTTAAACGATTTTTATCTCGCCGTGGTCCCGTTAAGCGCTTATACTCTGACAACGGCACAAATTATGTTGGAGCGCGACGCAATGTTTCGGAATTACACACATTCTTACGCTCCAAGTACTACCAAAGTGAATTCGCCCATGTCTTAGCTGAGAATCGCATTGATTGGTGTTTCAATACGCCAGCGGCTAGTCATTTTGGTGGCAATTGGGAGGCGAATATTAAAAGCCTTAAGTCGCACCTGTTTCGGGTCATAGGCGAACAGATTCTCTCGTACGAGGAGTTGAGCACTGTACTCGCTCAGGTAGAGGCGTTGATGAATACGCGTCCGTTGTGTCGGACTTTGTCTAGTGATCCATCGGAGCCACTAGCGTTGACGCCGGCTCACTTCTTGACGACGACTCCTCTTAAATATTTGCCCGCTTTAGATGTCGAGACTGACAAACTGCAGCTCCACCCGCGTCACGCTCTGCTAGATAGCTTAGTTCAGTCCTTTTGGAAGCGATGGAGGACAGATTATCTGCATACGCTGCAGTCGCGTCAAAAGTGGAACACTCCTTCAGATCCAGTCACAGTCGGTACTGTGGTGATACTGAAGACTGAGAGTGCGCCTCCTCTGCACTGGCCTCTTGGTGTAGTGGAAGAAGTTTTTCCGGGTTCGAACGGAATAACGCGAGTCGTAAAAGTTAAAACCGCAACTGGATCGTACCTGCGTCCGGTTATTCGCCTCTGCCCTCTGCCTAATCAGTAGTAGTGGCATAGTTAGTTATAAGTTGTTTCGCTACCTAGTATTGATAGTTTAGATTAGTAATAGGGTTTAGTTTCGCTTTTGTTTTTTTTCTTTTCTTTGAAGGTAACCCTTCAAACCCGGGGGGAATGGTTGCGCCAATTTGCTATGTTCCGCGATTTTGTTTTTTGTAATTTATTTTTTTGGCCTAGCAATCCTATCCCTTCCGTTTATTTCCCCGCACGACCTCAAGAAAGGATTTGACATTGACGTTTGTGCATCGAGTGAATGTGACCGCACCGCTAACACGCCCGCTCGAAATTACAAGAAAATTGGCTATTTCGTGTTCCAACCATTCAGAACTCAACAGTGGTGCAGTGTAGTGCAAAACAGGACCTGGCAGTGATTTAAATGTGCGAAGACGAGGATCGGCCGATGCCACGTGTAACCATTCACGAAGTCTAAAGGTCAGTGTTCCTTCCCAATACATTTATCCCATTAATAAACGCTAGACGCAGTACCTGCATATTGTTAACAAACCTTAGATCGCTTTTCAAACATACAGTCCATTAAAACATCAAGCAAATTCGCGCAACCACTTTGTTACTATGAGGCCGCTGGTAGAAGCTAGTTTAAAATAGAATCTCTGTCATAACCACAGGACTACATCATAAGCAGTGATAGTGCCACTGACAGGTTGTCATTTCATGAATAAAACTGAGATGTAACCCTTTAGATTACATGGGTGGATGCTACTCAAGGACGCCAGAATAAACTGCGAAGTATGTCTCTATTTACGTCATTATTTTCTGTCCCTACCAGGGTATCTTACTCGTATACAGATACAAGAATGAGCAATAGATTCTTTGAATTTTAAATACTCGTAGATAGGACGACTTTTCAGAATGGACTGGCCAGCATAAAATAATTTGCGAGAACATTTAAAAAGGAAAGTAAAGAGCAAATAGTTGGGCAAGCCATAATCACGACGGATAGCCCCATCTTTGAAGAGTGGCTGGAGAGGCGTCACGGTGTACTAACTTTCTGCATGACCCAGGTGCTCACTGGACATGGTAAGGTCGTGAGCTTCCTGCATCGGATTCAGGCAGAAAAAACGCCCGTTAGTCACCATTGTGTAAACCGCCCGGAAAACACGGTGGAGCATACAATGGAGATATGCCCCTCTTGGGTGGAGCATCGCCGTGTCCTCGTGGTGGTAATAGGCGAAGGCGACTTCTCGCGTTGGGCCATGGTTCAGGTCATGGTTTGGGCGAAATACTTTGTTCGGATAGTCTAGTGCTAATGCAGTATTTGGCGGCAAATGTATCGAGTTAAGTTTAGATCTTTTATTTCTTACAAGATGGTAGATTAAATTCACCAATAAACTAATCGCGATTATTTAAAAAAAAACACAGTTAAGAATAAGACACGTCTAACCGACTTTATAGCTACATTTTGCATTTCACCGCTATGAATTGAATCTCGTTTAGGCTAAATCAGTTTAAATTCTTTTGTTTTCGTCCATGTTTTCGACACGGGTCTTTAAACTAGATTACGCTGAACTAAGTTTTTATAGTGAATGATGGAATCAACCCTTACTGTCATAGTTCACTAACTTGAGATTAAAAATTTAAGATAAAAATCAGCCTTCTCGACAAACTGTCGTATTCAATATTACAATAAAATTCGCAGTCCCTTTTTACCGAGATCGCTTCTGTTTCAATGGTTTCATATTTTCCATTTGTGATACAAAATTAAATTGATTCCTAGCAGATATTGTGATGTCGAATTGGTGTAGTTTTGTACATAACATAACAATATGCAATGGAATCATTGAAACAGGCGCAATTGCGTTAAAATGGAGCTGACGATTAAGTATATTGTAATAACGCCTATCTCAGCGAAGCTTGCCCGGAAGGCTGACTGTATTCTTCTAAACTTCATATTCTAGCTGATTACTTATCCTAGATAAAACATCGAAACATACTCAGGGGTCAGTTATCAGTAACCAAAAACACTAGTGACGTGTAGCTAGTCAGGTAGTGGGAGAATTTTGGTAATCGTGGTAAGTATTAATTATGATTGTTGCATTCGAAATTTATCCTTTTTTAGAAAATGATGTTTTTTTTTTACCAAAAAAGTTAATTATTGGGTTCATTATCACAGAGCTTATGTACTAAGGTACTGAGGCGATATTTTTTTTTTTTTTTAGTCATAGTATGTATGTTTGTTACTCCTTTACGAGTGTAAAGGAGTAATGAACAGAACGTCACAGGCAAGACGGCTCGAGCAGGACGCGCTCGTTAGGTCTCATCACGTTTTGCCGAGAGTGTACTGCTAGCATAAAAGAATTGGGTTTCCTCTGACAATAAGTGTCCGGATTTTACCCGGACACTTTTAAAAACCCCTGCCGGAGGGTCCCCGGACGCCCTTCAAACTAGGACACATCCCGGACCGATGGCAGCCCTAGGTAAATCAAGTCCTAGAAATAGGAGTACTTTTATACCTAAAGATTTTCCTTTGAGAAAATTTCCTATGTGTACGCATACCAAGCCGATGGCAAAAGCAAGACTTTCTTTATTTTTATCGAGAATCAACCAAACTTATAACCCAGAACGGGCAATAAAGGAACTCCATTAGTGCCCACTACGGGTAAACGTTAAATTCTGGGGAACTTGGCAGTATTTACCATACTATTCTTGAATACAATAACATAGAAAACTTATTGCTTTACAACTGTTTAAAATACAATGTTAACAAACATTGTTTGATTATTCAAAGTAAACGTAAATACAAAATCACTGGAAATAGCAAATAAATTGTTGTTAATCGGTTTGTTGAAGTACAACGGTACACGTGCACGTACGTTCAACTAATTCACTATACAATAGACATACATATATTAACACTAATGACAGACAAACAAACAAACCAAAAGTACACGAGTCGGAAATAGAGCGTTCGTAGAACAGACGCGGGCTTGAACACATTCTGATGCTGAGGAACATTATTATAACGTACAAAGCGTACCTGGATAACATCAAACGTCGGTTAATTCCGTCAATATTTAATAGAGGAACGTAAACAATCTTACCACATACAAATTTCAGAGTTGCACCCAGGAAGCACAATACCGTGTATAATTTTGGACATAACTGTATAGAATATTAACGCGTCTAAATATGGCTTTATAAGCAACGATCGCAACAGGGCAGGGCCTAAATAGCACTGACATGAATTGCAACGGTCCCGCCTTCGCAACTTATAGGTCATCGCCGACAGGGTGGCGGCCGGAGTGACCGCAAGCTTGCTACAGAACAATGACATTGTAAACAAACAAACAACATTATCAGAATTACGTAAACATTACGACATGGCGACCCTTATCATCAACAAGCCACAAATCAACACTTTGTTAGGCAACAACACAACACTTGCGCGCGCACCTGCGTGAACAACTTGTTGTACCCGCTCCCTTGGTTGTTGTACCCCATCATGTTACGACATGGTGGCAGGTGGTGGCCACTGCGGACCACCAGTGGGATCGCGTCTGGGTCGGCCGTGGTGGCGGCACATCGGAGCTGCCGCACTACCGTCCAGCGCGACGGTCGCGAGCGAATAAGCCCGAATATCTCCGAACTCCGATTCTCCAGCCCCCCTCGGGTTGTCGGACTCTCCCCCGCCGTTAGGTGAATGGGTGCGCGCGCACGACTCCACTCCGGTTGACGAACCGTGTTGGGAGCAAGATTAGGGATTACGGCAAGTGGGTCACCTCAGATAATAGAGGGCCAATTGTTTCCAGTGCCGACAGTCGCCGGGAGAGCTTGAATGGAGTTATGAAGCCAGAACGCAGTCAAAGGGCTGGATCTAATGTAATTAGTACTGGAATAGGAGGGTTGATGTTTACATGATCCACTCTCAAGGTCAACACTGTCGGAAAATGGTAAATTTTACATGTAATTGGAGACTTTGGAGTGACGTAGAGAAGTCACCATTTGACGATACTAAATTTATAATCCAATTTAAACATGGCTCTATAGATGTTTGAGGAAACATATTTTAAGAAAAATGTATACTTCTATTGCGTATTGGCAGACTACAGCCAATTAAAATCCCATATTTAAATTTTCTCGTATGTACGTATGCCAATTAACATAAATTAGATCCGTAAAATGCTGGATAAGCCCCATTAACCATTACACGCATAAGATTTTCGTACGTTACGTACGTACGTGGCATAAAAATAAAACTGGGTAGGTACTATAATGCAGCCAAGGCAGAATACATCGGGATTAGATAGTCGAAGAGGGATGAAAATGACTGAAAGTCAGCCTTGGCACACAAGTTGAACCATCATGGCGGTCGACCTTGAATACACAATAACCGATTTTTAAGTCTCAATCGAAGTGCGTAACCATAGCAACGGGTTCAACATATTTGCCGCGTACTATAGATGGCATTGGGTGGTAGGAAGAAAGGAGAATACTGGCGAAAAACGTCATGATATTTGAATAAAACTACTGAACATACGCAATTTTGGGTTCAAGATTTTTCAATTTTGGAAAACTAAACGTAGTCTTGTTAAGTCTTACCACAAGTTCTAAATGCGATCCAATTTACGACCTAAACTGAACTGTTAAAGGGATGGAGCTGCATAGGGTGTATAGCTTCATGGCTGAAATCGGCTAAATGGCATAGAATAGAATAGAATAAAAATTTATTTGCTCAGCATGCAGGTAATAACAATAAGGTGATAAAAATAATATTAAAGTGTCCTTATACATTCTACCATTTTGGCATGCTGCAAGTTCATCAAACATTACAACACAATTAAAGCTGATACACATTTATAATTTGTCGGCTATACTTACTATGATTTTTTATTAGATGAAGTAAAGTGACAGCTATAACAATGGTTGTTTGACAGTTGGGCATTGTTATTTGACACTTGGGCATTGTCCACTGCTGTCATTTTATCTAATTAAAAATCATAGTATAGAAAATCCGATACGGAGTAGTAGCATTTATTTAATAGAAGAGCAGTTAGTTTTTTTTTTGAAAATTTTTACTGGTTCAACTTTTATGGAATTAGGAATGTGGTTAAAAATAGCCGGTGCCCCCCTCCCCCCCTCTTTCTCACTCGCACGAGATTTTACCACGTCATGGTAAGGCCCCTGACCCTAATATCGACGACACTGTGACCTTTTGGTGCGGTGGTTAAGTGATTGGCGGCTACACGGCTTACCGTTGGTTCGATTACCGCACGGATCAATTCATTGTGTGGTCTACATTTTTTTTTTTTTTATAAACTAGTGCTTGACTGCAATCCCATCTGATGGTAAGCAGTGTTGCAGTCGTTGATGGTGAGGCGTACTAGTTTATTAAGAGCTTATTCTCTTTAGCCTTGAAGACACCCAAATTATAATCGGATGGGAAGACCGCAGCATTGTCCAGTTGTTACTGGTTTGGGTGCTTGGTGTGTGCAAACTTACATGATATAGTAGCAATCATAATTATCATCTAATGGCTAGAGCTCCCATGCAAATAATGCTCCATAGCAAAGGAGGAAAGGAGGAGGTCCTCACGCCCCAGCGCCCCCAGCCGCCGCAGGGATTCCGATTCTGATTTCCGAGATTTCCAGCCACCGTAGTGCGGTATTGCGGACGGCGAGCAATGGATAGCTCGCCGTTCGACCGTCCGGTAACCGTTTGGACCGGGCCCAAATCATCAACGGCGCGTATTGTTCCACGTGCGCCTCAAAGAGATGTCAGCAAACCGTAAGGGCCCTGGTATAAATGTCATCGAAGGAACAGGAGTGGGTTTTTAGTCAGTATAAGTCTGACCCTATATCCCACTCCGCCCAAGGGTGGGAGATGTCATTGGATGATTTTTTCACCTAAAAAATAAGGGCGTCAGATTTTTACTGACTAAAACTACATAGTTTTGCATACTGGGACCACGAGTATTCCTTTTATACTTTTCCCAATGACCCTAGCAGGTATCTGCTCTGCAGGGTTCCTGCGTTTGCTGTCATCACTTTGAGGCCCGCGTGCAACATTCCGAATCGTCGATGACTCGGGCTCGCTCCTTATAGGACGAGCAAACGGTGAGCTACTCATTGCTCATCGTTTTAGGCTCCTCTTTATGTTCATCGTGCGATGACATTATAGTATCCACAATTTTATGATCAGAAGAGAGATTAATTTCATTTGGCATCGACAAAAGCCATTAATTTTATCATCACGCAATATCACTGCATATTAACGACCCTGAACTTATGTTTAGTGCCCTTAACTCATGTTTAAGGGGAATCAATATGCTGCTAAATAAATTAAGTCGGGTTCAAACGATAGTACAAAATGTTTAATCGATATTTGACGTAAATATTCAGATAAACATAATAATAAATGAAAAGAAGGAATTGGCATTTTGAAGTATAAGTCGCGAAATTATGGAGCCGAGTGCTGAAGTGACAAATTTCCAGGTGTATCAAACAACGTTTTTCAATACAAACAAACTAATAAAAATAAATTCAAACAAATAAACGAAGGATGACGCGCGACTCGTGAGATAGCTTAGCGCTCAGCTTGATATAGTGTGCACTTGTGCAGTTATATGTAGACACTCGTGTCCATCTTCATACAGAGACACTCGATGTATACACTGAGTGTACCGTATAAAGTGTCGTAGTTTATTCGTACCTTGACGTGCCCACACACTCCGCCTTAAAAGGAGAAAATTCATTAGATGATTTCTCACCTTAAAAAAATGGTATAGGCGTGGTATAATTAGTATATATCTTAACTATTCAAACTGCTCTTGCTCTACACTAAAATACGGTTTTAGGAATTAAATAGTAAATTCCAGTAATTATACAAAAAAAGCCCTGTAACAATATACCCTGTTCATGTACCGCGATGAATGAGTAAAACAATTTTAGTGAACCGGCTGCGTGTCAAGATTGGGATCGATCCTAAAGGGCACAATAATTACGTTATATTTTTATGTTAATTTGCATGAAATCGAAAGAAATGAATGAACGGCAAAGTATACAAGTGGAGTTATAAAAATACCTACACATTTTATTCGCAGATCTATTAAGCTGGCTATTATACCTATTTCTAAGTATTGTAAGTAAAAAATGATACCGAGGGAACATTCTCCCAGAGAACATAGTATCCTGTATACTAATCCAAAATCTGGTTTACCTATGGGTTATATTTCACTCAAATGTGTTCAGCCGTTTGAAGGAGTACCAAACACTCAAATCCATAAAAAAATCGTCTTTTTATCTTACCATTGAATTTATTTTCCACACTCCGTCCATAATAAACCATTTTACGTGATTCCTTTAGAATTTTATTTATTGCAGTTCATGGACTACTCAAAATTGTGTAAGAAAAAGATACAAATACAATGATAATATAATACAGATTGGAGTTCGATAAACCAATAAAATAACGCGCCAAAACTATCTTATCGTTATGGCACTCCACCTTTTAGGATTTGAACATGGCTAATGACAGAGCTAAGACTTAAAGCCGATCCCCAGACTTAAGTGGTAGTGGACCAGGGCACATTGCTCGCAGATCAGATGATCGAAGGGGCCGAAAGGTACTGGAGTGACGGCCACGTACCGAAAGATGCAGCGTTGTAAGGCCTCGCACAAGGTGGACCGATGACCCGATGAGGTACGCGGGAATCAGATGGCTGTGAGATGCACAGGACGTTAAAGTGACATTTGCGGGAAGCCTTTTTTCCTCTACCCGGGAAGCCGATCACAGATATAGATATACCTAGATAACGCAAGAGCAACTACTTCGCGTGCCTAGCTTACGTACAAAAATCGTAAGTGGTCACTTTCGCGCTCAGTCTGCATTGGAGTACAGCGCTAGTCGGGTGCAGTTAAAAATATAAAAATGGAGTGGAGTGGGTGGAGCGAGGGGGACGCCGTACGCGGCGGCGTCTTCACTAAATAGTGCTTGTGACGTCATAATAGGTAGTCAAAAAATGGCACGCTTCGTTTTCATACAGATCGTGATGCTTGCGTTATCTATGTCTATCTATCTATATCTGTGCCTATGATCAACAATGGACGTCTTTCGGCTGAAATGATGAATGACAGAGCTATCTAGAAAGCCTAAGGTACCGACACGAAACGAAGAAGAAATGAGGTGTCGCATTGATTATATACATGTCATAAAAGGGCCTATTTTAGTTCCAGCTGAGTCTATTTCAGTCCAGAAACGCTAGCCAACCTTAACTTCATTATAAAAGTTGCTACGAGTACATAAGTACTTCGCTTCCGATGTCTCCAGTTCGCTGCACTCAAGACTAGAGGTCCTACTGCGAGTTGTAACGCAATCCATTTTACGATCTAAAATGAATTGTGAAAGGGATGGAGCTGTACAACATTACTTTCAATATATGCCAAACCTAAATATAGTTTGTTCAGAATCAGTAACTGAATCGATTCCAATAATTTTTATACATTGTTATAATTTTTCCCAAAAATATTTAATAAAGGTCACAAGTTGGAATCCACTGACACTAAGAACAATACAGGTCACGACAGGTCATAGCGGGCATTAGGAGCTAGTGCACAGTTGGGTGCGGGAGCAAAAAACCTCTCAGTGGCCCAGATGGCCAGGTGACCATGTGTTTGTGTAGACAATCAGGTAACATAACAAGCTTATAGTTTTGTAATACTTACAGTTATGAAATTTTGTACATTTTTTTTATGGTAGGTAAAATCATCCAATGACAATTCCCGCCCTTGGGTGGGGCGGGAAATAGTGTCAGACTCTTACTGACTAAAAACCTACCCTGTTCCATTCATTGCCTTTGTCCCAGGGCCCCGGGTAAGATTTTCACATAACCTTTGGCCCCAGTAGGCTTCGGCCCTGCTGGGCCCCTACAGTATGCTGAGAACTCCTTGAGGCGCGCGGGAATAGTGCGCGCCGTAGACGACTTGAGCACCGACCGGTCTGTTACCGGACGGACGGACAGCGAGCTACCCATAGCCCGCCGCCCGCGAGCCCGCCCGACAGCCTACGGTGGCCGGAAATCGGGATCGGAATCCCGGCGGCGGCGGCGGCGTGTGCGCTGTTGCCTGATGCGGTCATGAAATTTTGTCCATGGATTCTTGACATAAAAATACTAGACACGTGTTTCGCATATACTAAAAATAAGATTGTATATGGTGTATAGCTCCATCTCACTCGCATGTTTGACATTTTAGTATGTCGTGGTAAGCCCCAGAGCTTTTATCGGGCTCACTTGCAATAGCGCAGTACGAGGACGCCAGCGAGATAACTCGATTGTAGTAACAAGTACAA
This sequence comes from Leucania comma, assembly GCA_958295575.1. Taxonomy (NCBI): domain Eukaryota; kingdom Metazoa; phylum Arthropoda; class Insecta; order Lepidoptera; family Noctuidae; genus Leucania; species Leucania comma. Next base: position 25,677,554 of record OY282468.1, on the reverse strand, counting down.
TCAAGTTATAAGCCGTAAGGATAGCGACACACAGTAGAAGTCAGTTTTATTCTATGAATAGTGTTTTAAATGAATTTAAATAACTGGCCTGTTGGTCTAGGTTAGTGACCGTGACTGCTATGCCAAAGGTCGTGATTACGATTCCTACCCAGGACAAATTTTTGTTTGATGAGCACGATTATTTGTTCTGTGTCTGGGTGTAATTTATCTGCAATACCCGTATATATGTATTTAGAGATATATTATATAAGTGTGTTTATCAGTCGTTTAGTACTCATAGCACAAGCTCAGCTTAGTTTGAGACTAGATGGCATTATGTGAAAGTTGTGAAATATTTTTATTCTTATTATTTGATCAAATATTTGTATGACTTACAGGTAGTAACTCGGGGTCTAAGCAACTTGTGTATGTAAGTTAACATAAAATATATAATTGTGTAACTAAAAAATCTACAGCAATAGTGGCCCACTGGGAGCGACTCCGATTTACGAGTAGGTCATGGTTTCAAACCCAGCCAGGCGAATCACTTTGTGTAATTCAACACTACCGCTCTCGAAACCGTGAAGGAAAACATCGTGAGGAAATTCGAAGACATGTGACATTCACCAAACTGCACTGGATCCACGTGGTCCATTTCGGTACATTCCCTCTTTTAGAAAGGAGGCCCGAGTCCCAGCAGTGGGAACATTTTAAAGCTGATTATGCTATGTATGCTATGCTTATGAAAAAGCCCCGCGCTAGGGATTTCTAGACTAAAGGGCTTTCTTAATCGGTCTGATGACCCTATGATGCTACTGCGCAATAGACTCTTAGGAACCGATGAGCTAACTTGTCATGATTATTTGTATTTACAGTGTACCTACAGTACTCCTAAGGCATTTGTATTCTCAAATTGGTCATCGACTTTCAAAACAATCTCTACTATCTTCTACTTAAGCCTGGTTTCCACAGACCCAGTAGCTGGCGGTCAGTGAAGGACAGTTTCTGTTTGACAGCTACTGGGTCTGTGACGTCCGGTCCAGGCTTTAGTCAAACCATGTAGCCAAAAAGAGAATGATGAGATGACTAAATGGACCATTTGGACAAAGTTGGTAAGGCGTTACTTTCTCATCTACGAGCTCTTTTTGATGTCTTGACTTTATGTCCAAAGAGCCTGCCATACTTTGCCATAGTTGGCCAACCATCGCTCGTCTGGGGTCACCATTATTGTTAAATTATGACAGGAATATTTTGGCTTACTTCACATGATGAAAACCCCGACATGAGTCCAACAAGGGCAGCCAGCAACACACCGCCACACTCGGCCAACAGTTGCTATGCTACGGTCGGTATGGGGATATTGTAGCTTAAAAACGTGTACATAATTAAAAAAAAAATTGCCAAAAAAAAAATTATGCGATGACTAGAGGTGCAACTGCAAATGTGACCTTGTCGTGCACTGTTTTGAACTATCATTATTATCATCATGTGCTCAGACAAGGGAGAAAGTTTGCACAGGCTGAAGAAAGCCTTTACTCATTTACTCAATGGTCAATTGTAATTAGGAATAGACATACTTTTTTGTTTATTTATCATCATATAAGATATTAAAGTTAACCTGGTCAAGTATATTTCTCCAAAGTGAACCACGTACCTTTCTTCATTTGATTGCCAAATGATAATGCCTAGTTCACTTAAGCCACAGTCGGCTAACTGTTGACCAACTGTCCGCCAACTGTGGGCCAACTATCGCTCATCTGAAGCCAGCATTATCTTAGTACAACGGGAATATTCTGTCTCACTAATGAGGAGCACAAGGCCGGTATGTGTGAGTTACATACACACGCAGTGACTCACGACTCATGAGTACGCACCTCGGTGCTTTCGTTTTAATACTTTGCGGTTTATGATTAGTAGCCCTTTTATTTTCATTCAAAATGTTGGTTAGTTTATGTGGCGAAAGATTTACGGTAGATTTGTTTTATGTTCATTGATTTTTTTGATACTATACGTGCCTAAAAAACTTTTAACGGAAAGATTTTTTGTTTGTATTATTGAAAATAAGCATGAAATAAATCAGTCAAAGTTAAAATAGCAGTCATTATCTGTTAAACTAAAAAAAACTCTAGTTGTACTACTTAGCGCGTACACATTATCAATACACATCATCATTGCACATCATTGCGTATTACATTATCAATTGTTACATTAACACCCATTTCGGTACTAAAATATTTCTGTAAGTAAATTCGCAAACGCCCACAACTCGGCTACGAACCTGCTACGCGCTCGTAGCGATTGCGTAGCGCTCGTAGAACTGACGCACTGGCGTAGACCTCGTAGGCCCTATGCGTAGACCCGCGGGTTTACGTGGTTTTCCTGAAGGGTAAATTTTTTACTATTTGCCTTTGGGAGTAATTATAAAAAAGTATTTATAGATTGTGGAAACGTCGTATTAATAGAATTGTTTTTTAAGTTATTTGAGTTTTAAAATAGTCTGTTTTTCTTTTGCTCATTTGTAATCTAATTGCTAGCTTATTATATAACCCTAACAGGGTTTTAAAAATTACCACGGCCCTGGAACGCAAAGGGTAACTGGAGGAGCACAGGTGAGTTTTTGTCAGTAAAAGTTTGGCACCCTCTCTCGCCCACTCGGGATTTCCTATCCCGAGTAGAGCGAGAGAGGTAGTAGGCAGTTATTTAATAATTTCCCAACACAAAAAAAAGAAATGGAAACCTCAGAATTATTACAAAAGTAATGTTTAGTAGCAGAACCAGTATTAGTTAACTGTTTTTTACATCTACCCTCTTCTACCCTTCAATAAACTTCAAGAAAACATGATCTTCCTTTAAGGGGCATCCCCCTTACATACCTCACCTCAAAGATACGCAGCGAAATTAAAATTTACTTCAGTATTTTATTTTTGTCTAACCCTCTTGATTAAATATTTCATGTAAAAGGCATTAAATATATCCAACATTATTTTTAGTATTATGCGGAACTTGAATATAGTTTGTTCAGAATCAGTAATTAAATCGATAACAATAATTTTTACCCCATGTTATATTTTTTCCTAAAAATATTTAAAAAAGGTCACAAGTTGGACATCTCCGACACTAAGTACACATGGGTCGAGACAGGTCATAATGGGCATTATACCTTAGCGCACTGCTGGTTGGGGAGCAAAACAACCCCTCAGTCACCTGGATGGCCCAGTGATCATGTATTTGTGCGGAAAACGAGGTAGCATAACAAGCTAATAACTTACAGAACACATAGATTCTTATACATAAAACATACTAGAGGTGTTTCGGGTTTCGCATATACTAATTTTTTTATTATAATTCAGTAAAACCACTTTTTTTATGATGACACTGACCTGCCAAATGTAAAAAAACTTTAAAAATTTCCTTCAAATCTATCAAAAACATGAACTATGTCATCGTACCCATCTCCATAAACGACGTTTACACAACAACGACGTACCTTACTTTTTACATAATAATCTGCACAAACTACATCGGCTGCTCATTTAATAATTCCATAACGACCTCTTACAAAACCCATCAATTCACAACCTTATCCCCTTGTAATACGACCCAAAACGACCGCAGCAGTGTCCATTACCAAACTTAACCCCGGAACTACTGCGGAACTGTTAAAGGAAAATGAACTCTAAGTTCATGTGAGAAGGGGTTATGTTAATTTTGCGGTGTAAGTCCAGAGTTGGCATGCGGTAAAAACGTTGAGTTTGTGTCAATGGAGAGTGCGTCTTGTTTTGATGTAGGTAAGGTTGTTGTTTGTTTGTCGGGTTGCAGCGCATGCGCGAGGAACGGATCGATGGCCGCCGCGCCGGCGACGTTTGACCTACTTGTGGCAGTCGCGAGTACGGCTGACAGGACGCGCGCTCGAATACGGTGCACCTTTACAACTGTAAACACTACGCTATCTCGTAAAGTCAATCAATTTAATTAGTGTTTTTTAACTCTTTTTTTAATTATTATTATGTATCATAGACAATTGACCACTAAATATCTCGCTTTATATAATAACTGATGTAGAAGACGATGGTCCACGCTTACCTAGAAGTAACCTATTCACCCTTTACTTAAAGATCCCGAGGCTGTAGATATCAGGAAACACAGACTCCGGCAGTGAATTCCACTCCTTAGCTGAACGCAAAATTAATATGTGACTCAAAATGCTTTATACGTATGAGTGAGATGTCCACCATGTATCGGTAGTGGTTTCTCCATTTAATTTTGTTAAGTAGTATTCCAGAATCTGAGTTTCTGTTATTGTTATAGCAATAGGCCCGTCTGTATTACAATAAGTAAACTTCTGACAAACCCTACTGGGTATATTACAAGCATGCTAATGGTAACCAATTTTTTTTTGACGTATTATATTACCTAGTTGCTTTCCAAAGACCACTTGCAACCTTAAGAAACTACTGATTGTTTCCCATGTCCTATATTCTGCGCCAAGTTTAAATATACGTACAGTTAAATAGTACGTACTTCCAATCATTTTGGTCAATAAAAAAGACAACGTTCATTGCCCTTTCGACTCGTTCAGGGAGTTTTATTACAGAAAGGGTAGGTTTTTACGTCCGATTATAAAATACATGACAAATACGATATCCTTTCAATTGGGTACTGCCCTAAAACGACCCAACTCAACTACCCTTCTACCAACAAAAGCTCGCACTCTAACCACGCGTCCGTATAACTTCCGCAAAGATACAAACTCGCGCGCGCTCCATTACGCGCCGAGTTGAGGTCGACAACCGTGGCTTTCACGTTCAGCCAGCTATGTAAGTGAAGCAGGTGTGAAATGAAGTTTGGGAGATCGTGGTATTGGCGTTTTCTTGCGGTTTTGCTCGCGAAGTATATAATATAATTCACAAAAGTATCCTATATCATAGGGTTATATCTTATCTTATCATCCTATGATATATGTAGGTTATTTTTTTAGGCGTGAAAATGTAACAAACAAACAGAGCAAGGCAGTTTTCAGGAATGAAAATATTCGCGGGAGTGCCAAGAGAGAAAGAAAAATACGTTTATTCTTGTCTTACACAATGGTATAAAATACACAAAATACAAAATGAAAAAGGTTCCCAAGGTCACTGGTAGGTATAACCCGAAAAATTGCTAAACTTAAGGGCCGGTTGTAGTCAGTGAGTAGGTATTTTGTATGAACTCCGCCCGGGTCTATATTTCCTTCGACTTCGCAGCCCCGTAACAGCAGTTTTATTTGTATAAAAAATAAAACAATAACTTCAAGATTGTTTTATACTTTTACAAAACAAGCTTTATTATTTTTTGGATCTTTCAAATATTTCCGTGACATAATCTCATAGACAAACATGTTTGAAATCGTAAATTAAAGTCAAATTCGCGATTTTTTTTATCGAGCCAACTAATTTATATCTTGTTTTGATTTTTGCCCGGCGGTTGGTCATTAGTTAATTATAATAAAATATTTTTTCTTGGTGTTTTCTTTTATATTTGTGGATTTCCAGAGGTTTAAAAAGTAACCTGGCCTTAAGAGGCAATGAGCAAAGCGTTTTGCTCGCAGAAAAAATGGTCAATGAGGCTGAAACGTTCTTATGACCGCGTATCAGAAGATGCAGCATTGGAAGGCCTCCAACAAGATGGACCGATGACTTAGTGAGGGTCACGGGAATTCGATGGATGTGAGACACCAGGACTGGCAGTTATGGCAACACGTGTGGGAAGGCTTTTGCCTAAAAGTCTTTCGGCTGAAATAATGACGAGATATTTTCGCATTCGTACTGCTAGTGTCCGTCAGAAGCTTCATTCGCTTGGAAGTTGATAATTATGGCATGAGTTATGACTTATCTTAATGACATTAGCATAAACGTAATCAATTTTTTAATGCTCCCACTGCCGAGACTCAGGCCTCCTCACTAGGATAAGGAATGGGCCGTAAACCACCACGCGGGACCAGAGCGGGTTGGTGAATGTCACATGTCTTCGAATGTTTAGTTCTAGGACATGCCGGTTTCCTCTAGATGTTTTCCTTCACCGTTTTGAGAGCAGTGGTGATGAAATAAATTAGACAAAGTAAATGCGCCTGACTGGATTTGAACCCGAGACCTACAACTTATGGAGGAGCCGTAGCCACGCGTAACGTCAACGCCAAACATTAGACCGTACCGTTGTTTTCAAAAATAGAAAACCTTTTGGCTAAGGGTATTTTTAATATCGTGCGGATTTCATCACGCATGCGGAACTGCATGCGGTGCTGCTGCCCGATATTACACCCCGCATCCCGCGTGCGTATTCCAGGCATTACAATAAATACTTATATGAAAAGGACATTTGCGGGGGCTATGCTTGCGGAGCCATCCCGCATGCGTAATGAAATCCGCACGATATATAAAAAACCTTAGTGGTGAGAACCGGAGGTGTGAATTTGTCTGAAAACCTTGTGTTTTAATTGATATTGCTTTTTGATGTGGAGTTTTGATAGGGCTTTTCTTGTGCTATTTTTATTAATCAAATTTGAAATAGCATGTGGGATGACTGCATCTAAAAATAGATTGGGTTGGTCTGTTTTTAACAGGGGTCGCGACGTTCTAATGAAAATTGTATTTTGTTTAAATGGACCATGAACTCACTGAAACAACAGAAATAGAAGATGATCAAAGGTCGAAAATCAAAACAAACGTACTGTTGGACTATTGGATAATCTACCTTTTAACGTTCCCAGTGCTGGGACTCACGCCTTCTCTCTAGGAGAGGAAATGGGCCGCAAACTACCACGAGGTGCCAGTGCGGGTTTTTTTTTTTTTTTTTTTTTTTGTGGTATGTAAAATCATCCAATGACGAATCCCGCCCTTGGGTGGGGCGGGAAACAGTGTCAGACTTTTACTGACTAAAAACCTACCTTTCCATTCCTCGCCTTTGTCCCGGGGCCCGTGGTGACACTCTCGCATAACCTTTGGCCCCAGTAGGCTTCGGCCCTGCTGGACCCCTACAGTTTGCTGACAACTCCTTGAGGCGCGCGGGAACGGTGCGCGCCGTAGACGACCTGAGCTCGGACCGGTCTGTTACCGGACGGACGGACAGCGAGCTACCCATTGCCCACCGTCCGCGAGCCCGCGCCTACGGTGGCCGGAAATTGGGATCGGAAACCCGGCGGCGGCGGCGGCGTGTCCGCCTTTGCCTAATGCGGTCGGCCTCCTCCTTTACTAGCATTACTGCTTCGCAAAAGGAGGCGACCGCCTGCCACTCCTCCTCGCTCCGGAGCATGGCTTGAACCAAGCCCCGGCGCGAGAGATCGCCGCCGATCGCCCCCACGAGGACACGGCGATGCTCTTCCCAAGCGGGGCACACCTCGACTGTGTGCTCCACCGTGTCCACCGGGCGGTCCGCACAGTGGCGACACCCGGGCGTCGTCTCCGCACGAATCTTGTACAGGTACGGACCGAACTTGCCGTGTTCGGTCAGCACCTGCGCCAAACGGAAGGTGACGACGCCGTGGGGCCTTTCCAGCCACGCCTCAAAGAGGGGCCTTACCGCCTCGATCGTGGCGTGCCCAGCACGAGGTTGCGACAGTCGCTCTCGCCATTTCACCATGAGATCCCGCCGGAGCTCTGACCGCCATGCCGCGACTTGTCGCGGCAGCGGAGTTTCGCCCCGGTGCCAGTGCGGGTGGGTTTCTTAGAATATTTGTTTCTATAACATCTTCACCGTTTTTAACTGACTTCGAAAAGGAGGAGGTTCTATGTTCGGCTGTATGTATAGTTTTGTTGTTATTCATTATTGAAAGATTATACTCCCGAGTTGGTCCCATAAAAATATTGTTTTGATCTGATGAACTTCGAAAATATAGAACGAAACTTTTCAAAAAATCATAGCAAAACTGTCGTTTTCATATGTATGTTCACCGATATCTCGGTCAAATGTGGACGGATTTTGAAAATTTTTGTTTTGATTGAAAGATTATACTCCCGAATGATGATAATGATCTGATGATAATGATCTGATGATAAACTTCGGAGATATAGAACGGAACTCTGCAAAAAATCATAGCAGAACTGTCTTAACAAGAAAAATTGCTTTGTTTATACATGTGGTCGGTGACTGACTGAAGGAAGACTACATATCCCCTATATGTAGAACTGATCTGATGATGAAGTTTGACGGAGGGGTACTACCTACTACAAAGAAAAAGTGTGAAATATAAAACGTTTTTACAAAAAAAAAATACAACCGACTTCAATGCAAAAAAATAAAAAAAAGTGCAAAATAACTTTAATTTCGGCAGTCGGTGTTTAATAACGAAGAGACTTAAGTATTATAGAGACACGGACTTCCCGAATTAAAGTCATTTTACACTTTTATGTTTTTGTTTACATTGAAGTCAGTTGTATTTTTTTTTTGTAAAAAGTTTTTTTAGAACAGTGGTGATGAAATGAATTACACAAAGTAATGCGGGTGGCTGGGTTTGAACCCGCGACCTACGTGTAAGTCGGGGTCGTTACCACTCGGCCACCACTGCTCTCAGAACAGGACTGTTTCCTATGTCCGATATAGATGTCACCACTGTTTTTAGCCGGCCCCTAAAGAAACACAAAAACTATAGATCCTCCGTAACTTAAATCCGCGATCTCATATTATTCCTCTCACATTTTTCACACATAAATAAATTCACGCCTGTTCCCTATGGGTATGCCCATGGGAGGAAAATAAAACGCCTTGTGCCACGAATCCGTAATCCTCCATTTTCCTTTTCTTTTAACACATTTTTTTTTCAAACCAAATGTTATGTGAACTTGGTTACAAAAAAGCTTACACTAATATTATATTATATGAAAGACAAGATAGTTAGGGATTCAATCATTACATGAAAAATCTGAACTTGACATTTCTTTGTTTCTTCAAAATTATCAAAAGCTAGAAGTTCATTAATGAGTTACTTAAATTTTTGGTCTATTATGACAAAAAAGCCAATCGAAAGGGATATGCTCTAAACTCCCTTGCGTGATCGCATCAGGAATGAAGATATCCGCAAAAGTACTAAGATCACCAACCTACCCCGAATAATCACCAAACTTAATTGGCTGTGGGCAGAGCACACTGCTCGCAGAGCAGATAGTCGTTGGGATCGAAAGGTTCTGGAGTGGGTGACCACGTACCGGAAGACATAGCGTTGGAAGGTCTGCCACGAAGTGAACTGATGACTTGGTGAGTATAATTGGGAATCCGATGTATACGAGGTCAGTTCATTGTGGCGAGACTTGAGGGAGGCCTGTCGGCTGAAATGATGATGTTCATGACGACTTATACTCTTACAAGTAAACAAGAATAAACAAAGAAATTCTGACGCGAATTGACGAGAAAATCTGATAATATTCCATAAAATAATAGTTAACATTAAAATATTCCTGTCATGGCGTGTTCTGTGAACGGTATGACAATGTATTAGATAGCTTTTATACCTCCACATATCACACGAGGGGAGATCAATTATTATCTTGGACTTGTGCAAGATACTTTGAACTTTATTGTTATAGCATGATCGATTAGTTTTGATTAGCAAGACCATGGGGATATAAGGGGTTATAGATTTGTTGTGGATACACGATATGGAAATGTAACGAGATTCCATATTCTAGGCGTATCAGTATATTTAATGTAGAAGGAAAATCTCGCAGATGAAAAGAAAATATCACTGTGTGTGTTCTGTCTAATATGTATTTCGTTACAAATATACCTATAGAAATGATGACACTGTAAGGTACGAGCATCGACCTATTAGTACATATATATCGATGGGTACGAGTATTTTGGTTGACTGCTAGATAATGGCTTGTTGAAATATAATTAAATAATTCTGGAAGATTGAGTGTATACTTCTCAATAGAAGTTATTAGGTGGCTACGTTAATTGCAGTATCGATGGCATTCACCTCGAAAGTGCAGGTGTATTGGGCACTTTGGGCACTCCAACGTGTGGTTCATAAACTCAATAGTATATATTATAATAAGATTTATACACCGTTAAATTTTAGTCGTTTTAATTCCGCGGAGGGTCGATTTGGTACATGAAACACTATCGATTTGTAAAGATAAAAATAAAAAATAAAGTACTTTTCTATCAAACTCGAATTAATTCGCGCATGTACGAAATTAATTTCTTTAAGTAAACGTCAGCTGAGCGAGGCCAATGAACTGTAGGTAGTTAGTAGGCAACGGCCGACAGCTACCTACAAGGTCATTGACTCGTTTACTTAAAGAAATTAATTTCTTACATGCGTATAATTAGTTCGAGTTTTAGAAAAAAAAGTACTTTATTTTTTAATTTTATTTTTACAAATCGATAGTTTTCGTGTACCGAATCGACCACCACGGGATTAAAACGACCAAAATTTAACGGTTTATATACAATATTTTGACAAGATGTATAATAATGAAGAAAACAGAAGAACACGACATGTAGTGCCAAGCGAAAATTGAGATAACAGTAACATAATTATGACAACTGCATTATCCAATAAGATTCAAGAATCATTGTGGAAAGCATTTTTAAATTTTATAGAATATCACTCATAAGATAAATAAGACGTTATAATATTTAGATCAATGATTATTTAAAAAAGCCACTTATATTATCAACTAGCTTCTGCCTGCGGATTCGCCCGCGTGAAAATCGGTTTACCCATATAGCAGAGGAGTTTCGTAAAATCCGTTCTCACTGGCCGTCTACACCTTATAAGGAACCTACTTGACAAATTTCAAGTTTGTAGGTGTTATAGTTTCTGAGATTTCGTGATTAATCAGTGAATGGTATTTCGCTTTTATTTATATAGGGTGACCGGTAATTAGTGAACGATACTTAAACACGTGATTGTAGTCATGATAACAAACAACTTTTACTATGGAAACGAACCAAAAATCGCGAAAAAAATCAGCCAAGTTCAGTACATTTTGACCAGTTAGGCGAACACAAATGTACTAACCAGCAGATTTTATTTTGCGATTCCAGTTTTGGTCCCATAGTAAAAGTTGTTTGTTTTCATGAGTAAAATCACGTGTTTAAGTATTGTTCACTAATTGCCAGTCACCCTATATAGATAGAAGATAAACAGAAATAAAAATACTATTATACTAACTTGTCATAAGAGAAGGCAATGAACTTTACTTAACCGAAAATGGATAATCAGAATTATTTTCCATAAACATTGTACAAACAAGAACATTCTATTTTCCTTAAAGCCAGTAAATATGACCAAAACTAAAATAAACAAGATCATTAAAAATATAGGACACAAGCAAATAGCATTGTAGCGAGGGATGATCAAGTAGCTGGGGATACACCGGAGGGAATTGTGCATCTGTGGGGTGACAGTGGTAGCGGGTTTACGGGCTTGAGCGAAGCGGGATGAACTTGTTCATTTTATGAACAACATGAACTGTAGTTCCTTTAAGTGGAAATCAGAGAATGTATCGTCTCTCTATTAAACAAACTTGAGCGCTTGCAAAACTTGTGCATCCGTTTTATTTTTGGTCTTAGGAAATACGACCATGTTTCTCAATTTCGCAAAGATCTCAAGTGGCTCCCTATCCGTCTTCGTAGGAACACCCGGGTATTATGTGTCTTGTACAACATTCTTTTCAACCTTGCTTACCCTGGCTACTTGCGTGATCATTTTTCTTTCACACGCTCTGCCGATGCCCCATGTAGAACCCACCTTAAATACCATCTCAATTTCCCACCCCATAAAACTCATTTTTATTCCAACTCCTCTTTTCATGCAGTACGACTGTGGAACTCACTTCCAGCAAAAATCCGTGACGCAAAAAACATATCTGCTTTCAAAAAGTTAGTCAAAGAACATTTCCTCTCTACTGTCTCGTAAATTTATATATTATAGATTATGTATTAATATAATTTAATGTATGTATTGTATTATTATATATATATATATATATATATATATATACATATATATGTGTACATTTATTTACTGTTATTGATATAGGTATTTATTTGTATTATCTGATTTTAATTTTAGTCAATTTTAACTTGTATGAATTATTTATACACACTGTGTCTACATTTCTCATCCAACTCTCCTGTCACAGGTCTGCTGGAAGAAATTTCGTTAGAAATAAGCAGCACCTTTGTACTCTTCTATCTATATTTGTTCTTTTCTTTTTTTTAGTATTTGTGTGTACATAAAATAAATAAATAAATAAAAAATAAAAAAATGAGCTGGCCAATTACCAGAGGGACTGGCCCGCTATGACCGAGGACAGACGTGAGTGGAAAAGGGAGAGGGAGGCTTTCGTCGAGCAGTGGGAAGTAAAAAGTAAACAGGTCGGCACAAAGATTAATAGCTTGATTAACGCCAGGAAAAACTTACCTATGGGCTTGAGAGAGTTAACGAGATCTCAAAAACGCAAAAGGTAGGAAAAGAGAAAGAACAAGTAGATTGAAGTCAGTAAAAGTCTGACATTCTCTTGTTCCACGTAGAGCGGGAGAAGTTAGTTAGTTAAAAATACAAATATTGTTACAAAATGGGACCGCTGCTACATGTATAAAATATGATAAAATCGTGATTATTATCTCATGGTCAGTAAGTGGCCGAGTAGAGCAGTGGTGGCCGAGTGGTAATAGCCCCGACTTACGAGTTGTAGGTCGCGGGTTCAAACCCAGCCAGGCACATTACTTTGTGTAATTTATTTCATCACCACTGCTCTCAAAACGGTGAAGGCAAACATCGTGAGGAAACTGGCATGTCCTAGAACCAAAAATTCGAAGACATGTGACATTTAACCCGCACTGGGCCCGCGTGGTGAATTACGGCTCATTCCCTCTCTTAGAGAGGAGGCCTGTGTCCCAGCAGTGGTGGTTGCGCCAATTTGCTATGTTCCGCGATTTTGTTTTTTGTAATTTATTTTTTTTGGCCTAGCAATCCTATCCCTTCCGTTTATTTCCCCGCACGACCTCTAGAAATGATTTGACATTGACGTGTGTGCATCGATTGTGAATGTGACCGCACCGCTAACCGCGCCCGCTCGAAATTACAAGAAAATTGACTATTTTCGTGATCCAACCATTCAGAGACTCAACAATAGTGCAGTGTTAGTGCAATACAGGACTTGGCAGTGGTTAAATGTACGAAGTCGAGGTCCGCCGGCGGCGCCATGTGGAACTTTCGAGGTTAAAAGGTCAGTGTTCCTTCTAATACATTTATCCCATTAATAAACGCTAGACGCAGTACCTGCATATTGTTAACAAACCTTAGATCGCTTTTCAAACCTACAGTCCACAGCAAATTCGCGCAACCATTACTTTTGGTCCTTCGAGCCGGATCGTGAATCATTTTCTTGTAATTTCGCAATATAGTATTTGTTCCATAGGGAATAAACGCAACGCGCCTGTTTACCTAGATATAATAGTAGAAAACCCGCATCTAGGCATTTAGGCAACTATACGTTATTTCGCTCGTATAGTTAAAGAGCCATTGTTAATTACGGTACCTACGCCGTCAACCGCACCGCATAATTATAGTTAGCTACGTAAATATCAGCGTAGATATAAATCGATCGCATTCTTTTTCTTGACAAAATTCATTCGGAAGTCCTACAAATTTCATGTAGGTAGACGCATTTCAAAAATACCCGTTCATTGCTGAGTGAATATTTGTAGGAAACGGATAAACCATAGATTATATACGCATATATTTAATCGAGAAATTGGGTAATATTCACTCATTGATTCAGGTTGTTCCGTTCGTTCGCCGTTCACTTTGTTGTTTACAATATTACCATATTGTTATCTGATAATTATCGCTTACTTAATAATTCGTTAAGTGTTTGTTTGAGTGTATAGTGTGAATATATCAAAACAAGATGTCTCTTAAGGGAACCAAGGTTAGTACTGATTTAAAGGTTCAGTTAAAGCTTTTATACGCTAAAAGGGACTCACAGTTTTCACGTGTTCAATCAATTTGTGATAAATCTTTGCAAACCTCGGATCTGGCGATTAGAGATGCTTTCTTGTGTTCGTTGGAAACTTTAGATAGTTTGCGCGCGGATTTTGAATCTACAATTAATAATATAAACATTTTAGAGTTGGAGTTAAATCCTGATTACTGTGTGAGTTATCAGGCATTGTCGTCCTTTGATGACTTGTATTGTCGTATCAAACGTATTGCTAGGAGTTTAGAGACTCCCCCCCCCGCGGGTGGTTTATCCAACCCTCCTCGCGAACGCCCACGATTGCCGCCAATTCAAATACCTGAATTTAATGGTGACATTCGAAATTGGAATTTATTTATAGATAGTTTCGAAAATATAATACATAGGAACACATCGCTGACAGATCACGAGAGATTGCATTATCTCGTAGAAAAATTGACCGGTAAGGCAAAGGCTGTCTGTGCTGGAATTACGTTTAGCGCTGAAAATTACACTTTAGTTTTGGACACTTTAAAAACAAAATACGAAGATAAGCGATTAGTAGCCACCGCATATTTAGATCAATTATTCGATTTGAAAAGTTTTTCCGTTTGTAACGATCATAATTTAGAGAAGTTTTTAAATATTTTCGCATCATCTGTTCGTGCAGTAAAGAACCTAAAGGTCAATGACCTCTGTGACTTTTTGTTTTTGTATATCGGTTTAAATAAATTAGATCCTGAAACTGTTCGTCTGTTTGAAACGACTCAGCGCGGCAAAGAAATACCTAAGTTCGAAGATTTAGAATCTTTTATTCGCGACCATATTAAGGTATTGCAGCGCACGTCGGCACGTCATGAAGTCACGAATAGGACAGGTTCCGATCGCCGTATAGACGCGTCATCGAAGTCAGTCCAGACTGCACATACGCTAGTTAATACCGCCTCAACACCTGACTGTTCTCTGTGTAAGGGTAGCCATACACAGCTGTACAAGTGTTCGGAATTTCAGAGATTATCGCCTAGGGATCGTTACAAGTTTGTCCGCACTAATAATTTGTGTTTTAATTGTCTAAGTGACAAACATCTGGTTACGTCATGTAACAGTGGTGTTAGCTGTCGTAAATGTCTAGCTAGACATCATACCTTCTTACATTTTGAGAGTAGTAAGCTGCCATCGCAGCAGCAGCCTGCGCAGACGCGCGACGCTTGTGACGCGCGGCCTGCTGCAAGTGCAAACGACGTAACATTGTGTTCGCTTTCCGCCGCTGGTACTCAAATCACTACCGTTTTACTTGCGACCGCGCAAGTTGTCATTGTAGATGCCTTTGGCAAACCGCGCACCGTTCGGGCGCTACTAGATGGCGCTTCCCAGAGTAATTTTATTACTCGGGATTGTTGTCAACGCCTTGGTTTTAGTTTTAATAATTGGTCATCCCGCTCAGAAGTGAAAGGTTTTGGAGGTTTAAAGGCAACCATTCACGGTTCCATTAAAATAATATTTAGTTCACGTTTTAATCGTAATATTTCGTTTGAAATGGATTCGCTAGTCGCAGATAAGATTACGGAACGGTTGCCCACGGTACCGGTTGACACGTCCATGCTGACGGAGTTTAAGAACTTGCAGTTAGCCGACGGAAATTACGCTTTCCCTGGAGATATCGATCTATTGATCGGTGCTTCGATTCTCCCGCATCTCCAGTTATCACGTAAAATTCAAGGTCTTCCGATGTACCCCGCTCCGCACGCACTGGAAACAGTTCTCGGGTTTGTTATAGTTGGTTCCGCACCCGCTTATTTAAATAGTTACTCGACTGTGTCGCACTGTTGCACCGTCGAGCCGCCGCTTGAGTCTACCATCCGCAAGTTCTGGGAGATTGAAGAGGTCAATGTCCCGCCTATTCTCAGCCCTGAGGATCAGGTCACTGAGGAGATTTATACCCGCACGACTACTCGTGATAAAGATGGTCGTTGTGTTGTCGCGCTCCCTTTCAAGGGTGATGTTTTTTCGCTCGGTGGCTCCCGTGCCTCCGCAGAAAAACGCTTCTTGTATAGATTTTCTCCGCAGGAACCTTTGAAGGTTTACGAATTCAATCGTCGAATTCAATCGTCACCCCATCGATGGGGCACGTTTGTCGCAAATAGGGTGGCTAAGATTCAAGCTGAATTGTCACCGGAAAATATATTCCATGTCGCTGGAACAGAAAACCCAGCTGATTGTCTCTCACGTGGTTTGCTTCCTGCGCAAATTTTAAATCATCCGCTTTGGTTTTGTGGCCCTCCCTGGCTTCATACCACTCCTAACGAGTGGCCAAATGCTCCGTTTAACCCCGCTACTGTTTCAGAGCCACCCGAGGAGAAGAAACATACGCTTGTAGTATCAGTTCCGCGTGAAGAGTCAGTTGTTTTGTTGTTGTCTAATCGAGTCTCGTCTTGGTCGAGACTATTACGCTGTGTAGTTTATGTCCTAAGATTTTTGAGATTATTACCATCGCGTGGTGCTGTAATCGCAGCTGATTTGGATAGAGCTGAATCAGTTGTACTTCGAGAGTTGCAGAAATTTTATTTTTCAATAGAATTTCGTAGTTTAGAATCACAAAAACCTTGTAGTCGCGCACTTCAACATTTGAAACCATTTTTGCAAGACGGACTCATTCGTGTCGGTGGCCGTCTGCGAAATGCTAAGTTAGAGTTTGAACAAATGCATCCAGTAGTTCTACCACGCAAGGATCACGTTTTGGATTTGTTGGTGGATTATCACCATAAGGTGAATTGTCACGCTGGTCCCGATTTATTAATGTCCATTCTTCGACAGAAGTACTGGATACTTTCCGCTCGCAATTTGATACGCGCTAGAGTGCACAGATGTGTGCCCTGCTTTAAGCTCCGCCCGCGTTTCAACGCGCCGGAAATGGCCGACCATCGTTCTTGTCGTGTTGTACAGACGGTGAAACCTTTCATACATACTGGGACGGACTATGCTGGACCGTTTAAAGTCACTATTGCCCGTGGTCGTGGTATACGTTCCACAAAGGCATACATTTGCCTATTCGTTTGTATGACAACTCGTGCAGTTCACATAGAGTTAACCAGTGATTTGAGTACGCAGGGTTTTATGTCTGCATTTAAACGATTTTTATCTCGCCGTGGTCCCGTTAAGCGCTTATACTCTGACAACGGCACAAATTATGTTGGAGCGCGACGCAATATTTCGGAATTACATACATTCTTACGCTCCAAGTACTACCAAGGTGAATTCGCCCATGTCTTAGCTGAGAATCGCATTGATTGGTGTTTTAATACGCCAGCGGCTAGTCATTTTGGTGGCAATTGGGAGGCGAATATTAAAAGCCTTAAGTCGCACCTGTTTCGGGTCATAGGCGAACAGATTCTCTCGTACGAGGAGTTGAGCACCGTACTCGCTCAGGTAGAGGCGTTGATGAATACGCGTCCGTTGTGTCGGACTTTGTCTAGTGATCCATCGGAGCCACTAGCGTTGACGCCGGCTCACTTCTTGACGACGACTCCTCTTAAATATTTGCCCGCTTTAGATGTCGAGACTGACAAACTGCAGCTTCACCCGCGTCACGCTCTGCTAGATAGCTTAGTTCAGTCCTTTTGGAAGCGATGGAGGACAGATTATCTGCATACGCTGCAGTCGCGTCAAAAGTGGAACACTCCTTCAGATCCAGTCACAGTCGGTACTGTGGTGATACTGAAGACTGAGAGTGCGCCTCCTCTGCACTGGCCTCTTGGTGTAGTGGAAGAAGTTTTTCCGGGTTCGAACGGAATAACGCGAGTCGTAAAGGTTAAAACCGCAACTGGATCGTACCTGCGTCCAGTTATTCGCCTCTGCCCTCTGCCTAATCAGTAGTAGTGGCATAGTTAGTTATAAGTTGTTTCGCTACCTAGTATTGATAGTTTAGATTAGTAATAGGGTTTAGTTTCGCTTTTGTTTTTTTTCTTTTCTTTGAAGGTAACCCTTCAAACCCGGGGGGAATGGTTGCGCCAATTTGCTATGTTCCGCGATTTTGTTTTTTGTAATTTATTTTTTTTGGCCTAGCAATCCTATCCCTTCCGTTTATTTCCCCGCACGACCTCTAGAAATGATTTGACATTGACGTGTGTGCATCGATTGTGAATGTGACCGCACCGCTAACCGCGCCCGCTCGAAATTACAAGAAAATTGACTATTTTCGTGATCCAACCATTCAGAGACTCAACAATAGTGCAGTGTTAGTGCAATACAGGACTTGGCAGTGGTTAAATGTACGAAGTCGAGGTCCGCCGGCGGCGCCATGTGGAACTTTCGAGGTTAAAAGGTCAGTGTTCCTTCTAATACATTTATCCCATTAATAAACGCTAGACGCAGTACCTGCATATTGTTAACAAACCTTAGATCGCTTTTCAAACCTACAGTCCACAGCAAATTCGCGCAACCAAGTGGGAACATTAAAAGGCTGATGATGATTATGATGATGATGGTTAGTAAGTAAATACTCAATAGGATTACCTGTTTTTTTACCAAACCTTTTTCTCTTGTTGAAAGGCTATAAATACGGACTAAATGAATACTTGTTAAAGGTGGACCAGACGACAAAAATTTGCAAATCAAAGTCCCAACTGAGGTAACCTTGCTAGTTTCAATCTGTGTAGACAGCAGTTGTAAACCATGACCTTCAACGCCATTGATTGGGAGGCGCGTTATCCCAACCAAAGTGACTAATTTGCAAACTTGTTGGCGCGTGGTTTATATTCATGCAGCCGCAACGTAAACCAAACACACAAACCAAGCTCCAATCAAGGTGACCTTCGTAGGAACGCTAGTTTTCAACCGTTTGGTCCACCCTTTACTCGTAATAATCAGTGTATGTTGGTTTCCTACAGTCTGGAGCGATGAGTATACTTTTAGCCGTAACTTGACACATAAATATACATTATTTTTTTAAATCTAATGAAAGCGATCTTCGTGATGTAAAATCTTATTGAAAGACTAATTGTATGAATAAGATTTAATGAGAAAAACACATTGCAAGCATTTTGTAACTGTGATTCACGCATTTTTGGAAACAAGAATCATTTGGCATGAAACTTCAGGTCATGAGTGTTTAGCTAAATATACATTTGAACAAAGCTATGTTTGCTTGGAGAAGAAGTCTTTAATCTGCATACTTGGAGTCGAATCCAACTAGTTAACTTTAGCAACGAACCAAAAATAACAAGGTCATAATTATGGTTTTTTTTTTTTTTTTGTGGTAGGTAAAAGTCATAATTATGGTATGTAGCGACATCTGTTTTGCCACACAGTAACTAAAATTCAAAATCCTACATCATCATAATAATCTGTTCTCTCGAGTTCTCTGCCAGATTAGAACATATACAAAAGTCCGAAATCAACTATTAGGCAGTGTCGGCTGCCCGGTCCAGATACAACCACCGTTTGGTCAGAGGATCTTCCATTATCAAAGGGGTTTTTAGGATTTTACACCCTGTTCAGGATAGCTCTAAAGCCACACTATGAAATTTGTTGAGAAAGGATATAACTAACCAAAACCCGTAAAAAATCATATTTGTTCTGTTTTACCACGTTGAGAATGGTGGCATGGTGACTTTCTGTGGTGTTGCCGAAGTAGATGTTGCAGAATTGGGAATTTATTTAATCTTCATGCAACATAAAAATACAAGTATGGACTTAATGCCTTAGGAGAGATAACATGCATGCATAAAAGGTTTGCTTGACTTAACTACTAAGGCACGGTCGACTGTCAACAACATCCTCTTGAAAGCAGACTCGCGGGCACCGGGACCCTACAGCTATAAAATCACTGACTCCAAGGTTTTACAAGAGGCCCATCTTGTTCGAGGGCCTACTCTGACCGTAGCGGACGATATGGACATCCAAGGGCTTTTCAAAACATGTACAAGGCCTTGTGATGCAGAAATGAAGAGAGGTATAATTAGAAAGTATTGGCAAGACATTTGAAAGTCCAAGGACAAATTGTACGAAGTTGCTTTTAATAGAAAGTTTGTAAAAGGTCAGGGTCAAGTTTAGTACTAAGTGCCATTATATTGATATTGTAAATCTGTAATGTAAACGGTATACCATGTTACAAAGGATTGTTTAAAAGAGACTGCTGAATTCACAGTGTTAATTCTAAGGTTCCAAATTATAGTAATTTCGTTTACAATAGTACTTCACTTAACCTTCACAAGAACGAAGACCAATTCTTCATTAAAAGAAACGATACTTATTATCGACAACATAGTCCCGACGAGAGACGCTTCAAAAGAAAGAAAGAATTGAAGAAGCTCATTTGAATAAAACTGAAGTACATAGTTTCATGAATGAATTCCTGCAAAACAGTTCAGTTTTCAAATCACAAGGAAACCTTCAAATGCGTACTCACAACAAATCTCTCATTGAACACGTTAATGCTCAGCGCGTTGTATACGTTGAAACTCGTACGATCGTGACTCACGCGCCATTCATGAAATACGGAACTACTAGTCACACGCTATGAGTATTGTTTCACTTAAAAATGTCGTGTGATAAAGCACTTCGCACGCATAGTAACTTATGGCATCGAACTTTCCTATTGAGTGAATTTTTGTTCTACTTTTTTAGTGTTCATTCAAATAGTTCTAAACATATGACTGTTTCAAGCGCCTTTTCTGATCGATTACTATTTCTTTCTTTGATTTTTTTTTATCTAGCCTTTTTGTTCCACTGCTGGGCAAAGACCTCTCAAAGACCTCTCTTCTAGACTTTCTATTTCCGCGCCGTCTCAAACCAGTCTCTGTTTATTGAATTTTATTGTCTAGTTAAAGCTTACTGTCATACGATTGCCATTCATAAAACTTCTTCAGTTTTTTAAAGAACAACTTTAATCACGAAATTTATAACGATTGTTATGAGTATGAAGCCAATCTACAGGTTAAGGTCGTCAAACTAGTCATCAACCTGGCATTATCCTTTTCTAGGTTTGTTAGGATCGGAGTCCAACCGTAGCCCATTAAAATTAGTACCAATTTTAAATGGAGCGACAGTTTATCTGGCTTCCGAAACCCAGTTACTGGTTAAAAAGCTATCCCTTGCTAAAACAGATCAATATTATGGCCACTTCGTGCAATTCATGAAGGAGTAGTGCAACAGATGCGAATTCAAGTGTTCGTATGACGTATGCAAGCACAATCAAAGAATATGATGCATTATTGACCTAACCTTGATGTATGAAATGGACTGTTTACAATACAAGAAGGGATTCAGCCATATTGTCCAATTTGTATCTAGTTAAACCTTTGGCTGGTATATGCGTCAAGGATAGGGTCAAGGATGTTGACCTACCCTACATGTACTTATAAAAAGTCTAAAATTATTTCTACCTAACAATGTTAATACTATTTATAGTAATAAATGTACGAGCTTCAAAGATTCAACCAACTAATGACCTGGTTCAAGTTCATTCAGGGTTAACGAATTCACCAGTTTACGTACGTCATTGACTGTAGGTATAGCAAATAAAGTTAACCCAATACTTGTGTTAAATAAACTTCATCACTCCCCCATTAGCCATAGCCATATATCTACCGCCATACCACTTTTATTTAGTGTATTATAATAAATTCAAAGCGACGTAATGCTCTCATACTACACACAATAATTAACGTTTACAAAATTTGGCAACACACGACTATTACCTGGCAACATTGTACTGACACGTATACAGATTATTTATGAGAAAAACTTATACAAAACCTTGTAAATTTTAACTAAAATTTTGGTATTTTTAAGTCATAAACTTGTTATCAAGTTAGGGTAAACTCGAAATGTCAAAAACGTAACATAACCTCAAAATTTTTGTCGAAAATTTTCTGTCGCGTCTTACCCTTCGCAGTTTATACCGAGGTCGTCGTCTAAAGTGATCCATGGTGGTTGAG
This sequence comes from Leucania comma, assembly GCA_958295575.1. Classification (NCBI taxonomy): domain Eukaryota; kingdom Metazoa; phylum Arthropoda; class Insecta; order Lepidoptera; family Noctuidae; genus Leucania; species Leucania comma. The sequence goes on along the minus strand of OY282468.1, from coordinate 25,655,695 downwards.
CCTTCGTCATAAGACGCACATTTCACTGTATACACTTAACACTATCACTGTTACACTAGCTAGGCGTGATGCATAATATTGTGATGACCACGACCACGGGAGCGCTACGGCTGAGCGCTAAAAATACTGGCGAGTATTGTGGGAGACGCGGGTTGTGTGCGAGGATTTTAGATGAGTGATGTACATTGATTTGTCTACAGACGATGTCACTTTAATCTTAAATGTTAGTGTGTTTGTATCTGCAGCATCGTAAGTCCGAAACGGGTGCTCTGATTGCGGTTTTTGGGTCTTTAAAGATCTGAACAGATCTGGACTCATACCTATGTAGTCTTATTAGTTGCGTGTCTATCAGCAGCATCGCTCTTAACGGGTGCTCTGATTTCAATCAATTTCTCATATCATATAATATGAACAAGAACTGGAACAAGATGAACTAACTGGTAGTCGATGTATCCAGTGTCTTCATCACCCCTAATCTAAATATCTGCTGTGCTACCTCCAATTCCATCGTCGATGTCATTATAATGGGGAAAGACATATTTTATAAAAGATTCTGATTAAAAAATTTACCTTTACAGCCTAAATAATTGATAAAATCCAAATGACCTTTTATTGCCAGGTCTACTATGAACGTAACTTACCATTACCAGTCGTCACTGGTACTTACTGAGTAAGGGTAACAACCACAACTATCGATCTATGAATGTAATTATAATCTGTTTTATGTTAATGTAAAATCTTCAGTGAGTATTTCTGAGAATTTTGTTTTTTCCATCTACCCTTTCAATTTATTTTGTTTCTATAAAATTATTTGACATTGCTATGATTTCAAAATGTGGGTTAGTAGTTTGTTTTCCAATACTAACACATCAAGTGCAACTGTACCACTCGAAGGATTTTAAATCTCCAGTCACAAGCCTTTTATTATTATTATTATTATTTTATTTTTTTTATACATCACTTGCTTCTCCAATTTACTTCCGACATTGGCAGAATAGTCGACATCGGCTCATTTGCCATTAACAAAAATAGAATTTATTTTTATATTTATATTTATTTATTTAATATTTCAATTTCACAAATTTCTCTTAATCTATAATTTTTCACAGACAATTTTTATATATAGAATAGAATAGAATAGTTTGTTTTGTTGTTGGTCTATCTATGTTTGCTACCGAATTCTCTGTAAATGATCCGTACTTATTTCTTTTTTTCGATTTTTAGGATTGCCTTTATAGATTTTGTATTCTTGCTTGAATAAAAAGGCTTGCTTATATTTTTCATAATGGTTGTAAGATTTAGGTACATATTATACTGATGTAGTTTCGAGAGATTGTTTTGTTGTCTATCCTAAAGCGAATTCTTAGTAAGTAACCTTACTTAGGTACTTACGATTTACAAACAATGATCAAAATACTCTTTCCTTTCCCATTTCTCTAATCTCAAACTTAACGGTCGATGGAAACCCAACATTACAATATTTTCATACTGCCAAAACTATTTTCATATTACCAGAATACATCCCGACAATTTTATTCATGCATGCAATAACCACCTTAAAGCGATCGATATAAAGATTAGATTTGTTTGAAAAGTTAATGTTTGTTAGTTGGTAATTATGGGTGAGATTAGTGAAGCCAATGGTTCCGCTTCTTCGGCATTGATCTGTCAAGAGTGGTTGGCAACTGATGGCATTGTCTTATTATTTAATTATATATGTAATTATAAAACAGTCGCTGAAATTTTAGCGACCTACCTATTTAGATTTTTTTTTTAAATTAAGTACCTTTTTCTCTACGTATAATCTTATATCTCGTCTTTTGGAAGTTTTAATTAAATTAATTACATTAATATATTGGCGAGATTACTGAAAGCTGACTCTATTTTCAGGTTATGTTATTATCTATAAATAAAATAAATATTAAAAATAAGTATATACGGAAGATCTCAATATACAGTCATCAAATAAAGCTACATTTTGAAATGAAATGAGAGTTATTTATTGTTTCTATAAAACCAATACATTGTTCAACGTTACTAAACTATCATCCTTTCACTAAAGCGACCTCTACAGAAACTAACAAGCACTATCGAAGTAAGAAACAGTTTTGAAGTTTCGTGGGCTTTGAAAGCTCAGTCAAGCTTTCATATACCCGCAATAGGTGGCGCTATTCCCAATCATGTAGTTTCTAGTTCAATAAAAAGCGCGTAGATGGCGCTAGTGGTAGCATAAAAAAGTCGTAAAAAAAGTTATGTCTGTTTTCAAGCGAAGATATTTTAACTTACGACAAATGAATACAAGAGATCATCAGTAAACATCTAAAATTAAATTTTGAGCTGATAAATAACGCGATAAATGAAGCGATAATATTATTTGGAGAAGGAATGATTAAACTTAGATTTATGTTCACAAATACATTTCAAAGTCCATCAATAAAATTCATAAGATCATTAATGAATGAACTGAACATATGAAGAAGTTACTTCTGTTGGAGGAATGCCAGAATATTATAAAGTGTTCACTCAGACGAAACAGTAGGCGATGTGTCGTAGGTAACATTTGCGCAATAGTAACATGAAATTAAATAATACGCAGCAAAACAAAATAGTTTTTTACACATTTTAGTTATTGGCGTATCGCCCAAACTACGTAGAATGGCGTCTGAATTGCAACGTTGATTGAATCCGGGCCATTATTTCTATGACCCATTTCTTACGAATATTTTTTTATTATATTTTCCTGTAATATTTTATGTTGTTTACGCGATGGTTGTTCATTAAAATGAAGTTGATTTTTATGGATTGTTTTGCGTTTATTGTTTGATATCTGTTATATAGCGCCCTCTGCCGTCGGCGCCTGTGGTTACGTGTTGCGACTTGGACAAGATTGATGGTCGGAAATGATGAGCTCTAAACTTCGAGGAGAATCAACGAAGAAATAAATATGAAATTATTTGTAACGTTTGCTTGCCACAGGAATGTCTTGATGAATGAGCTCTTCTTGCTTGTTTCTAAGATTTTTTTGAGAAAATTTGATTTTGTAAGAAATGCATTTACCTACAGTTACGTACTTTTATTCGTCATCGTCAGTAAAAATGTACAGCTGGGAAAGTGATGAATACAGTAAATAGCTCCTGGAAACCAAGAGCGTTAAACGTAACTGTCACGTTTTGTATTTTTCACAAAAATGTTGTGCAAACCATCTTCATTAATTTATGGGATGGTATAAAGGCTGCGCATTTTATATGAGATCCTAGAAGAAAGTTTATTTTTCTTTGAGGACCGCTGCTGGGCTGGGTATTCCAGCCTGAAGCTCATTTAGGTACCTGCATATCAAATATCGAATTTTACACATATAAAAGGTTATAAGTACTTTTCCTACTGTGGTTATTCGCTAAACAAATCCTTGACATCTACACCTTCTCGTCAAGTATTCACTCTTGGCCTAAAGCTCGCCAGGTTAAAGCGATTCCATTCCTTTTTTATTATTTTTTCATGTGTGCTTATGAGTGGGAATGTCTACCATGTACCAATGGCACATCTCCATACCTTTAGTGAATCTGTTCCATTATAGATGGGTTATGCAATTATGATGCGCACTCCCCGAAATGCAACCGATAAAAACCGCCAGGCTAACAACTTTCCGTATCAGACGTCTGGACGGAGTATGCTTCTCAGAAACTTGATTGATCTACAGGAATCTGAATATTTTATTTACAGGATATATTTTTATATTTTACAGGATGCATTTTGGAGAGTGTGCGCGAGAATTACAAGTCTTAATTCTGCCACCACCTTTCTAAAATCGGACAACCCGACGTACGAGGAGTGTGACGTAACCTTTACATTGTTAACACCTCTACGGTCCAGAATGAATGTTCCACCTCTTCGTGTCTACCGCGGACATTGAAAGATTGGAACAGTTTGCCTGCTGCCGTCTTCCCGTACGATTACAATTTGGGTGTCTTTAAGGCTAGAGTGAATAGGTTCTCAATAAACTAGTGCACTTGAACATCACCGTTTACATCACTGCTTAACATCAGGAGAATCGCGGTGCGGAACTATAATTTGTTAGGTAGATTCCATGTAGGGTTGTAGACATCTGCTAAGAACGGACTTTACGAAACTCCACCCCCCCCTGGCGAGAGCGACTATCGCAACTCAGTGCTGGACACGCCACGATTGAGGCGGTAAGGCCTCTCTTTGAGGCGTGGCTGGAAAGACCTCACAGCGTCGTCACGTTCCGCATGGCGCAGGTAACCTAACCTAACCGAACATGGCAAGTTCGGGAGGTACCTGTACAAGATCCGTGCGGAGGTGACATCCGGGTGTCGCCGCTGTGCGGAACGCCCGGAGGACACGGTGGAGCACACGATAGAGGTATACCCAGCTTGGGAAGAGCATCGCCGTGTCCTCGTGGGGGCGATGGGTGGCGGCGATCTCTCGCACTGGGCCTTGGTACAGGCCATGGTCCGGAGCGAGGAGGAGTGGCAGGTGGTTGCCTCCTTCTTCGAAGCAGTAATGCTAGCAAAGGAGGAGGCCGACCGCATCAAGCAACGGTGCTCACGCCGCAGGCGCTCCGTAATTCCGATCCCAATTTCCGGCCACCGTAGGCGGGGGCTTGCGGACGGCGGGCAATGGGTAGCCCGCTATCCGTTTGTCCGGTAAGAAACCGGACCAAGCCCAAGTCGTTTACGGTGCGCACTGTTCCCGCGCGCCTCAAGGAGTTGTCAGCAAACTATAGGGTAGCCCAGTAGGGTCGAGGCCTAGTCTGGGGAGAGACCCAGACTAGGGCCCTAGGGCCCTAGTATGCATATGCAGATATAGTAGCATTTTCATACCTTCCCAGAGGGGAAGGTATGAAAAGGGCCCTGGAACCAAGACATAAAAAAAACCTCTAAGGGGGATTTTTTTATGGTAGGTAAAATCATCAAATGACAAATCCCACCCTTGGGTGGGGCGGGAGATAGTGTCAGACTCTTATTGACTAAAAACCCTGCTCCTTTCATTGCCTTCGTCCCATTTTCTTTTTTTCGCCATTGGTTTCATTTTCACATAACCTTTGGCTCCAGTTGGCTTCGGCTCTGCTGGGCCCCTACAGTTTGCTGACAACTCCTTGAGGCGCAAACCAATTTTCACGCGGGCGAAGCCGTTGAAAGCTAGTATATAATTTTAAAAAAGAATAGTTTACACTACTCAGCTAAATAAAATGCCATCGCCCGTAAGAAAGAATCTCAAACATTACTCTCCAATTCTCGTGTCACCAGAAGGTGCGTAGGTAGGTACTATATGAAATAAGCCAGTTATATATAACCGCCAAGTTAACCAAATATGTCGGCGGGTGAACGACTCGGTTCTATTTCAGAAGTTAATAATTATATATGCGGCAAAAGGAACGAGTTGTCTTTGCGTTTGAAACACTTGTGAATGGGTTCAACATTGCTCTCGAGTGTTTTCGTATGGGAGTTACGGATGTGATGCCAATAATTCTTGATGGCTTCTAAGGATTATTGATGCAAATTCTAACTAGTACCTTGTATTGGAATATTGAAGTGGTATTCTCTTGTCTTGGCCTCTAGCATACAGTGACTACACCAGGGCCCTGGTGAACACTTTCACATTTACTCAAGGCCCCAGAATAGGCTTCAACCTTACTGGGCCCCTATAGTTTGCTGACAACTCCTTGAGGCGCGCGGGAACAGTATGCGCCAACGACGACTTGGGCTCGTTCCGGACAGTTACCGGACGGTCGGACAGCGAGCTACCCATTGCTCGCCATCCGCAAGCCCGCCCCTACGGAACAAATAATGACATAGGATCCCATATTTCGTCGACCATGTTCTAAACTGAGCTAACACTGGAACCGGCCGTTGACAATAAAAAGTACGTACATTAAAATACGATTATGATAGTTGTAGTCCGATAGACAAAATAAAGCGAGATGCGTACGCGCAGGGCAAGCGGGGGCGGCTGCGTGGGCGCAATAATTAAGTATGTACATTGTATTTTATGATCGTAAAAACTATAATAGTTTTCGAGTACAACATGAAAGAATTTTCCGGGCAGATATATTAGTTTTAATTCTTTATTTGTTTCATTTAACACTATTAGTTGTACACGCTTTGATTTATATAGTTCTGTGGTCGATCCAAAAAATAACAATTTACTTATTTGTTTTCAGAAAGTGATTTGTATGAAATCTATATTAAGTATCTAAACTCTATAGGTATCTAATAATCTTATTAAGAAGAAAGATTATGTGTTTGTAGTGAATAAACTCAATCACTACTGCACCTATTTTAATTTAAAAATTCTTTCAGCTATAGAATGTTACTTATGGCTGATTTCATCATTCACTATAAAAACTTATTGCAACTAAACTAAGCTCAACGTAATCTAGTTTAAAGACCCGTGTCGAAAACATAGGCGAAAACAAAAGAATTGAAACTGAGTTAGCTTAAACTAGATTTAATTCATAGTAATGAAACGCAAGATGAAGCTGTAATCTCGATTAGACGCTCAAACTGTGTTTTGATTTAAATAATCGCGATTAGTTTAGTGGTGAATTTGGCCCTTAATCACTAAATAGTTTATTAATCATTTTTCACTTTGCGTGAGCGAAGCCGCTGGAAGAAACTAGACTTATTTATTCTGAATTAAATTTCAAACATACCGACTACGTACTCTATCAATGAATAAAACTAATACAAAAATCCTAGTTTGCACTCTGTTCACACTTCTAAAATTCGATATTTTTTCATGAAACAGAGACGATTTCGTAGAATTTTCCACTGACTACCAAATCATAAGAGTAGTTGTTTCATTTTCTGGATACACCTTTCAGCAGTTCACTTCACTATAACGAGGTTTACGTCACGAGAATAAAGTGACGTCTTATATTGCGTAATATGGAATACGCATGCATATTTTTTTAAACAAATATGAAAAAAGAAAGCTGCTAATAAGAAAGAAAAGGCCGACATTGTCTTTGATCTCATAAGTCATGATGCCTTTTTTTGTTTTTTGAGTTGGGATCTTCAATTAGTGATTTCTCTCGCTCTAGGGCGGAGCGAGAGGGCGTTCCAGACTTTTACTGAATAAAACCACACCTATGTTCCTAGCCGTGTCCTCGTGGATCCGTGGCGGCGATCTCTCGCGTCGGGCATTGGTACAGGCCATGGTCCCGAGCGAGGAGGAGTGGCAGGCGGTCGCCTCCTTCTGCGAAGCAGTAATGCTAGCAAAAAAAGAGGCCGCACGCGTGAGGCAATGGCGCTCACGCCCCAGCCACCGCTGGATTCCGCGAGCTTGCGGACGGCGAGCATTGGATAGCTGGCTGTCCGACCGTCTGGTAACTATCCAGACCGAGTCCAAGTCGTCGACGGCGCGTACTGTTCCACGTGCGTATTGTTGCTCAAGGAGTTGTCAGCAAACCGTAGGGACCCAAGCTGGGTCGTAGCCTACTGGGGCCAAGGGTCTGTTTCTGAAGGGTAGGCTCGGCCTTGGTATGAAAGGCAACGAAGGAACGCATCTCCCGCTCCACCCACGAGCGGGAGAGGTTATTGGATGATTTTCCCGCCTAAAAAAATATCAGCAAAATTGACAAAGTACCTAATAGCCAATGCCTGTAAAAACTGTGGATTGTTCGAAAGAGTTGACGGTACCTCTCGCTAAAGGCAACTGAAGGAACATTGTGGTTTTAGCCTTTTGACACACCTTCCCGGTCCATCCAGAGAAGCAGGAGGCTTTTGAAGATATCCCTTTAAACAATAAGCAAGTCAAATATGGCATGAGTATCTACATTTTCATCAGATTTCACGAAAAGCTTTGGCTAAAAAGGAATCTGTATAACCGATATGAAAAGTGCAACAATTAAGGCATTGGCGGTCAGCTAGTTCATAATTAATGACGTCATCGCACCTTTGAGGAATATCATACGAGTGAAAGTGATGAAGCAGGGAGGTCACGACCCTCAGCATTGAGGAATTCGCAAGGTTGAGGAAGCCGCTCAACACAGAGCTGCATGGCGTCGTATCTTGAGAGAAGCGGCAGCGCAAGACTCGACCTAGACATGATCACGACCACTCTCTCAAGAGTGCACGTCTAAGAAGAAGAATTCTATGATAACATTTCAGAGGAAAATCCAAAGAAAACTCCAGATCCGTCTACCAAAGCAAAAACATCTACAGAACGTCTGTCCTAAAAACCCAAGTAGGTACATGAAATCTAAACGCGTCTGAAAACAAAACAAGAATATCTTCTTATCCGCCATCCGCCGGTTACATCCTATCTATTAACATTTCCTCACGACAAGTGCCTCGGAGGGGACGCCATGACACCTCTATTTCGAGCCCGCTGCAATAACAGTACCGATGGTATTTTTATTACTCACTCCAGTTTATTTCAGTTACAATTTGACAAAATAAAAATAAGAAGGGCCCGCGTCGGCGGCGTAATGTGACACTCTGTTTTGTGTACACTGACGGCTCACTTCGTCGTGGTAGTAAGGGAATGGGAACTGAAGCAGCGTTGGATGTCGTTTTAGATTTAAAAACAGTGGCCCTTTAATGAGAGTGCATTCACCTCAAGTGGAGTAAATGCATGCGTTTTTGGAAACAGGAACGAGACGTTTCCGTGTTTCAGATTTTCTTTCATACGAGTGGAAGATTTTAATCTTATTTTTGTTTACTTTCAGTTTGTAACGTGTTTATATTATTATATTCTGTTTTTAATTTAAAGGGGACTACAGGACTCTAATCGCGGAATAGGGAGGCCAAAGAAGAGATGGATGGATTGTGTGAGGAGTGATATGAAAGAAAATGGAGTTCCCTTTTCTTTTCATCTCTTCTTTGGCTACTAACTAGGTTTTGTTTACTAACTAGTAGTAGTATAACGGGTGCTAGGACATAATGGAAAAAAAAAACGTGTTGCGCCGACCCAAAGTAATATGGGATAAGGGCAGGAAGAAGAAGACAGGGCGCTAACGAGTGTAAAAATGCGCAAAAGTAATGATGATTCACTGCAGTAAACAGAATAAAAAAATGATATGCTATTGTTTAGGATAAATGTCAGATAGTGTGCTCAAAACATAATACAGCTAACTTAGTACGATGGAAAAATCATGAAGATGCCTCTAAAAATGTCTTAATATCGATTACAAACCGGACCAATATATGTATTATACCTGAAAGAAAGAAAGCACATTTTATTTAAGGGAAATGTCGAAATCTTAGGACTAGCTTACAAATTATCAACATTCTACATATAAGGAAATATGCGCAACGTCAAAGCTGTGGAAACATAAAGAAATTAATTTCGTTCATGCGTGTATTAATTCGAGTTTTAGAAAAAAAGTACTTTCTTTTTAAACTTTATCTTTACAAATCGATAGTGTTTCATGTACCGAATCGACCCTCCACGGGATTAAAACGATCAAAATTTAACGGTGTATAAAAGCAAAATGACTCACTTATTAATCATGAAATCTCAAAAATTATAAAATTTACAAAATTAAAATTTGACAGGTATGTTCCTTATAGGGTGTAGACGTGTGCTAAGAACGCTTTAGGATTTTATGAAACTCTACCCCTGAGGGTGTAAAACGGGGTTTGGAAGTTTGTATGGAGACTGACCTTAAAGCGGGCGAAGCCGCTGGCAAAAGCTAGTGCTGTGAAGTAGTCATATTTGAAACCTTGTGTCGTTCTTTTGTGTGAAGTTCGAAAGTAACCACGCTTCAGGTCATACAGATCTCTTAGATATTTTCTGTACTGGAAAATAGACGACACATTATGTGATGCGCGTGATTCTTATGCTCTATTTATCTGTATGTATTAATCTATTCTAGGAGATTGTAGAAGGGGATTATAGAGCTTGTCAAGTGAAGTCATATGCTAGCTAAACAAGTATTTTTGTACTAGATCCCCTTACGTTCATCGATTTAGATTCTGAAGTATGTAGATACTACTATTGGCAAGGTTCTGCTCTAAGTGATCCTTCATTTCTAGCTAGTTTAACATCCAGGGCTAGTAACTATTTTAGATATAAAATTGGATTGAAATATATATTGGCCCAAAAATAAACACCAGTCACCAATTAAGTTAAATTCATAAGATAAAAGTCTAAACAAAAGACAAGTACCTTCACTATTAGGATTTGAAAGGATGTATGACATGGCTGCAAAACTATTCGGAAGTGTGGTCCTGGAACTGTGAATGGACAACTAATGGAATACAGCAAAAGTCTGATACTCCCTGTCGTTTCACCCAAAGCAGGAGTTATTAAATGATTTCCTCCTCAAAAAATGGGTAGGTAGATAAGTACGAGTGTATTAGTATACCTAGTGTTAGTGTATAGTATTGTGGTACGAGAACATACTCGTACCTAAACCCAAATTTGTACCTGTTGCCATACTATACCAAGATCGAATCTCATAAAAAAAATAACAAGTGTCAACTCAAGTACCAGATAAAACTAATACAAATACCATTTAGAACAGATATCGTGACGCAATCACGAGCCGCGCTTACACCCCGACACGGCGAACAAAAAGTGGAAGAATTTTACATAAAATTAACATTTATGAAGGCAATAAAATGCCTGAACAGCGGACGAGGCGCTTCCACGATACTTAGGGCGATACCATCTAAGATATAAACACGCCAACTTATAAATTTAACACCTGTCCGACTGTCAAAACTATTCTTTATTACGTACTAGCTTCTGAACGTGGGTTTGCTCGCATGAAAATACTTTTCACGGGCAATTTTCTTTCCAAATCCTATCAGAACTTCAAGTGTTTCTTAGTGATGATTACTATTGAAAAGTAATAAATGGGAAAGAGTAAAATGTTTTATCGATATGTCATGTAGTCTATTTCAGACATTTTAACAACTACTCTTACCGATATAACGTCACTTTATGTGACACACGAAAAAAAACAAAATACAATCTGCATCCAAACGCGGGCTTGCGGACGGCGAGCAATGGGTAGCTCGCTGTCCGACCGCCCGGCAGCCGACCGGACCGAGCCCAAGATGTCGACGGCGCGTACTGTTCCCGCGAGCCTCAAGGAGCTGTCCACAAAGCGTGGAGGCCCAGCCTGCTAGTTGCAGGCAGGCAGGGTCGAAGCCTATTGGGGCCAAGGGCCGCTTTCTGAAAAGAAAGCTCGGCCCCGGTGTGATAGGCAACGAAGGAACGGGGTAGGTTTTTAGTCATTAAGACTCTGACACTATCTCCCGCCCCGCCCAAGGGCGGGATTTGTCATTGGATGATTTTACTTAACATAAAAAAAAATATGCGTCCAAATGTAATTTTTTTTTTTGCTAATGCGAGAGCTCCACCCCCAACTTAACCTTCTTCCGTGTCGATTAGCGTTATTGTATAGAATACCTAGGCAAAGTATAAATTAAATAATATTTCATACATACCTATACATTTGCCAGTAACATAGACAAAGAATAAGAAGGGATTTTACAAAATTCGGCCGCTAAGGGGATGGAACTGGTGTCTGAAGTATGAAGTTAGTATGAAGAAATCTACTGGCAGAAATTAGTCTTTTACAAAAATATACTAGCTTTTTTTTAAATTTCATTAAAATTTGCATAAAAAGGACAAGGGGTAACTGACGGACAAACAGTTACTTTTTAGTATGTAGGAAGTAGGGTTTATTAGACTGAAGTTACGTAGGCAACATACATTACCCCTTGGATTGATGATGGAGGTATAAGTTGTAAAAGAAAACCAGTAGTGTTGCGGTTCTTGTCGTTGTATTCGCGTGGTACCTAGCAAGGAACACGCAAGCAGTGGTACCGTCAGCAACACAAGCCGATTAACACTGCTATTTTTCCTGTCTTCCAAATTTAGTTCCTTAGTAGTCCTGAGTTGAGCTTTGCGAATACTGACAAATGCTTGCAATCTGTACGGTTCTTTCTTCAAAAGATCTTTTTAGACAAATCTGTATGGTCCTCTTGTGATTTGACCAATATATATTTACTGTATGGATTTTAAAAGAGACTTTGACCCCTGAGTTTGTTTCGGTGTTTCTTCTCAGGGTAGTCAGATAGGAAACACCGGCCTCATCTAGTTTAAACTGACGGAAAAAAAATAACGTGTAAAAGTGTTTTTAAGACCTACTTGCAAATTAAATATCATTTATCATTTACACAAAATCATTCAATAATCTGCGTTTATAGTGTCTATTCTTTAAAAAAATGGTTTGGGTAAATCTGCCTAACCTTTTGTCAATTGTCTTGGAATCAGTTTTCAATGGAGCGACTGTCTATCTAGCATTCACAACTGGGTAACAGTACACAAAACTGCGGTGCAATACCACATAGCATCGTAGAAACCTGCGATGCGATTTCGTACGGAAAGCATCGGTTCAAGTGGCCGTACAATGTGCGATGCGAGCTAGTTTTTGCGATGCGTTGTTCAAGCTTGTGGATTCTTTCGATGCATAGTCGCATCGCAGTTTTGCGTTAAGGCCCTAACACGTTGTGCTGTTTATTATTAGATATTTTTAATGGGTTGTTAGAACCCTGAGGGTAGAGGACCTTTGAAAGGCATATGAGGGGCCGAATCCAACTTGCAGAGGCCCTTTAGATTATTTACTTGGAACGCGGTATCATGCGACGATTATCCCTTTATATGATTTGGTAGATTGCAGAAGCATCCTCAAATAGATATTATGGCGCCTCCTGCCAGGACAGGTATAAGATTTTTCTAACTCCCGACTACTGTAACGGCTGTCAAACTTAAATGAAAACCGAAAGCCGCTTTCAGCTGCCATTTAAGTTTGGCAGCCATTCAGTTTTCTTAATTAAGATTTTTGATCGAGTTTTGTTGGTGTCTGTACCCAGGCGCACGCAAGCCGTGGCTGTGACCGCAGCGTGGAACTTATTTCCTCTAAATAATTGCCAGTCATCAAGAGTTTCCAACTGTGTTCCTTATAGTGCGTAATGTTTCTATTTCTGATTGTTTTTAGGGGTCCTTGTGGTGGTAACGCTTATAGTTTTGTCTTTATGTACTTTGTTTGCAGACACTTGCGCGGTCAGGATTTTTTTTTTTTTTTTTTTTTTTTATGGTAGGTAAAATCATCCAATGACAAATCCCGCCCTTGGGCGGAGCGGGAAGTAGTGTCAGACTCTTACTGACTAAAAACCTACCCCGTTCCTTCGTTGCCTATAGTGCCGGGGCTGAGCCTTCCTCTCAGAAAACGGCCCTTGACCCCAGCAGGCTTCGACCCTGCCTGCCTGCAGTTAGCAGGCTGGGCCTCTACGGTTTGCTGACAACTCCTTGAGGCGCGCGGGAACAGAACGCGCCGTCGACGACTTGGGCTCGGTCCGGTCTGTTACCGGACGATCGGACAGCGTGCTACCCATTGCACGCCGTTCGCAAGCCCGCGCCTACGGTGGCCGGAAATCGGGATCGGAATCCCGGCGGCGGCTGGGGCGAGCGCCCCGTTGCCTCTGCCTGATGCGGTTGGCCTCCTCCTTTGCTAGCATTACTGCTTCGCAGAAGGAGGCGACCGCCTGCCATCCCTCCTCACTACGGACCATGGCCTGAACCAAGGCCCGGCGAGAGAGATCGCTGCCGCCGATTGCCCCCACGAGGACACGGCGATGCTCCGCCCAGGCGGGGCACACCTCTACAGTGTGCTCCACCGTGTCCTCCGGGTGTTCCGCACAGTGGCGACACCCGGGCGAATCCTCCGCACGAATCCGGAACAGGTACTTAGCGAACTTTCCGTGTTCGGTAAGCACCTGCGTCGTGCGGAAGTTGAGAGCGCCGTGAGGTCTTTCCAGCCACGCCTCAAGGATGGGCCTTATCGCCCCTATTGTGGCGCGCCCCGAACGAGGTTGCGATAGTCGCTGACGCCATTTCGCCATGAGATCCCGCCGGAGCTCTGTCCGCCATGCCTCGACTTGTCGCGGCAGTGGAATTTCGCCCCGGCGTTGCATCTCCATGCGCTTATCGTGCATGTGTGCAAGGACTGTTGCCTCCAGATCCCATGGCGGTTGGCCAGCAAGGAGGGTCGCCGCCTCGCGGGAAATCGTTCGGTACCCTCGCACCATGCGTATTGCCATGACCCTCTGGCACGCATTCAGCTGGGCCCTCGGTTGCTGTTGCAACGTCGGTGCCCACACCGGAGCCCCGTAGAGGGCCATGGACCGAACGATTCCCGCGTAGAGCTTCCGGCAGGAGGCGTCTGGTCCCCTGAGGTTGGGCAGGAGCCGCCCGAGAGCAGCCCCAGTCCGATTCAGTTTGGGAGCCAGACGTCGGAAGTGCTCCTTGAAGTTCCACCAGCTGTCGAGGACGAGTCCCAGGTACTTCATCGTCGACCCGACGCTGATGTGAACCCCTCCTACCGTTAGCTGGGATCCCGGTGGTGGCGCACCCCGAGGGCCGTGAAAGCACATGGCCTCGGACTTGTGCAGTGCCACCTCGAGTCCCAACTGCTGGATCCTTTCAACGACTATCGCAACCCCGCGTGTCGCTAGTTCGACCGCCGTCCGGTACGACTCTCCCCGCGCTAGGACCAACGTGTCGTCCGCGTAGCAGACCACGCTGACCCCGTCGGGGAAGTCGCCGCGCAGCACGTAGTCGTACCCGATGTTCCACAAGGGTGGTCCTAGTACCGATCCCTGCGGAACACCGCACGACATCTCTCGACGTTTCCACTCTCCCTGGTGACCGGGGTAGATAATATACCTCTCTGAAAGGTAGGCCTCGATCACACGACAGAGGTAGTCGGGCACCCGGTGGTACCGGAGTGCCACTCCAATGCTACTCCAGGGCAGGGAGTTGAAGGCGTTGGCAATGTCCAAGGACACTGCCACGACACACCTGCCCTGGGACACCGCATCCCCCGTCGTGAGGGCTCGCACGCGCATGATGGCGTCCACCGTGGAGCGCATCCTGCGAAAACCGAACTGGCCGTCCGAAAGGTCCGGCCCTACCCGTGCTAGGCGCGCGACGAGGCGGTTTGCAATGACTCTTTCAAAGAGCTTGCCCACCTCGTCGAGCAGCACAATGGGCCGGTACGCGGACGGAGAGTCCGCAGGGCGCCCCGGCTTCGCTATGAGGACCAGTTTTCCCGTCTTCCAGCGAAGCGGGAACTGGCCCCTCTCCAAGCATGCGCTAAAGAGCCCCCTCAATCGAGGCCCGAGAGCCTCCATGGCCAGGACCCAGGCTTTTCCAGGCAAGCCGTCGGGTCCTGGGGCGGTATTTTTGGCACTCAGCCTTTGTACCGCCACTCTCATCTCTACCTCGGTCACTTCTGGAACATCGTCGTCGTCGTCGTGGTCCACGTCAGGTACTGCCGGTGTTGGCGGAGCCATAGACGGGGGGGACTGTACCCCCCGCGTAGGGAACAGAGTGCCGACCACACCCTCCACGAGCTCGGGCCGGAGACTCTGAGTCAGCGGGGGAGCCCAGGGGCGGAGTTTCTCCCGCACCATCTTGTATGGGCGTCCCCACGGGTCTGCATTCAGAGACCCCAGCCAGACGTTGCGGGCCTCCAGTTTGGCCCGCTTAATCTCCGCTCGGAGGGTGCGCTTCGCCACCCTGTAACCCTCGTATAGCTCCGCCTCTACAGCCTCCGCATCCGACGGGCGGTTGCGGCGCTTGCAGTACCTGGCGTACCGGCGCCGCGCGTGATTGCATGCATTGCGTAATGTTGCAATCTCCGGCGACCACCAGTACACCTGGCGCTTGGCACGTCCTGGACGGACTCGGGGCATTGCCGCGTCGCAAATTTGCGACATGCCCTCCCGGAACCACTCTGCCTCGACGTCTATGTCGACAGGCCTGTCCGGTGCTTGCACCCAGGCCTGTACCGTCGCGGCTTCCAGGAGGAACTCCCGGTCCATCTGCCTCAGCGCCCACCGCGGACCACAAGGGCTCTGCTGGACCGGCGCGGTCGAGGTTTGGGCGGAGACGTCAAACCGGATGTACCGGTGGTCTGAGAACGTCTCCACCCCCTCCATAACGCGCCAGTCAACGACACGTGGCGCCAGATCGGGGCTGGCGAACGATAGGTCCACGACTGATTCGCCCCGCATCCGCACACACGTGGAGACAGAGCCCTGGTTTAGGATGACCAGGCCGGACTCCTCAGCCCAGGCCTCTACCGACCGACCCCGCCCGTTCGTGTACCGGGAACCCCAAGCCTCGTTCCAGGCATTGAAGTCCCCGCAAACGACCACGGGGAGGTCCCTAAACCCAACGACGACGTTTTTCAGCTCCATCAGGGAGATGTGGAGATCGCCGAGAGATCTGTTCGGGGACAGGTAGACGCCTACCACTGCAATGTCCCCGAACCGTGCTGCCACGCAACCCCGGCCCCTCGTGACGCGCTCGAGGGGCGGGGTACCGGCGGCGGTCGACGAGATTAAAGTCACCGAGCCGTCCAGGTCCTGAACCCAGTCTCCACTGGGCAGGACGTAATACGGCTCGGAGACTACGGCGATGTTGATCGACCACTGCGCCATGCTCTGGAGCAACAGATCCTGAGCAGGGGCGCAGTGGTTGATGTTCGCCTGGAGGAGACGTAATGGGGCCGTTATTGACAGTCCATTACAGTCTCCTCCGGAGCCCTCCTTGAGGGCACTGCCGCGGCGGTTGAGGCGGCGATAGCGGCGGCGGCCACAGAGGTGGCTGCGGCGGTGAGGACGTTCCCGGGGATGGGCCGGAACCTGGCCTTGACTTTGGTGGGGGGGTCGCAGGACCTGCTCCCAGCCTGATGGTCAGCCGACTTGCCGGCCGCCGCACATGCGTAGCAATGCGGCTTTTCGCGGCATTCGACGACCCTGTGCCCAGGCTGACCGCACTGGAAGCAGCGGTCACTGCGGTCCACCTCCGCGGCGCAACATGCCCCGGCGTGGTGTCCCACGCGGCAGCGGTAGCACCGCAGAGGTCTGGGCTCCAGCAGTTTTACCTGCGCGGAGACCCAGCCCACCAAAAGCCTTCGGCCCTCCCCCGTTATAGTTTTGGCCGCCGTCACGGGGCAGCTAACCGTAACGGCTTGCATGCCCGTGCCGTCAGTGCGGATAGTGCCCGCCCGGACCTGGTCGGTCGTGCACCCCCCCGCCCTGACGATGGCGGCCACTACTTCGTCCACCCCAACGGAGTCGTCCAAGCCCATGATGCGCATATCTATGCACTTCGTGGGCCTGGACACTCGGGCCTCCTCCGCGTCCAGGGACTCCCTGAGCCTCTTGGCCAGGGCGTCTGCCGCTGGGCCACTGGACGCGCCAGGGACCTCCAGCATTTGGGCACCGATAACGGTGCGCCTCATGCGGAAGCCCTCTGTGGCTCCGAGCTCCTCGAGGTGGGGCAGCACCGCCCGCCTCGCCTTGTCCATGACGGACTTATAGGTCACGCCCCTCTTTTCCGCTTCAGGCTGTAGTGTGATCACTACAGCCTCGGATTTAGGGGCGCGAAGCCTGGCCGCCATGGCGCGCTTCCTGCGCTCTCGCCGCCTCAGGTTCTTTTTGGCCGCCCTGGCCGCCTTGCCCGCCTTCTTCTTTGCGCCGACAACCGTCCAGTCGGCGCCAGCCGAAGGTTCTTCGGGCGCAGGCGGCAGGCGCGGCCTGGTCGCCGCTGCTGCAGGAGTTCCAGCTTGTTTAGCGGCATGAGCCGCCCTTCCCTTCGTGGAAGGAGGAGGAGCAACAGGAGCAGGAGCAGCCATCGCCCGCTGCCGCTGCTGCTTGGCCGCCGGAGCTGACCTCACAGGCCCCGACGCCGCGGCCACCCGCCCAGCTTGCCCCGACGGGCCCGCCTTGGGCGCAGCAGCCGCGGCGGCGTAGGAAGCCGTCTTGCGCTGGCCGGAGGCCGCGAGCGGGGGACGCAGCACGATCCCTTCGAGCACGGACAGCTGCTGCTGCATCCGTAGCTGAACCTGCCCCAGCTGCTCCTGTTGCTGCTGCCTAAAGGCAGCCAGCTCCTGCCGCACCACCATCAGCAGCTGGCTCTCCGTCTCGGGTTGGAGCTGGGGCCGCTCGGGTTGGGGTTGGGGTTGCTCTTGCCCCTGCTTCTGCACGATTCTCCCTGTTGGTGCCTCCTCCTCCTGGGGGCCGAGTTTGGGGGCACCCGTGAGCTCAGCCCGGAGCTTCTTTATGGAGAGCTCCAAGGAGGCATCCATGGCCTCCAAGATTGAGGTTGCAAACTTGGCGATGAACCTCTTCTTGGCACCCTTTTCGCGCTTGCGGGACATTGCCGTCAGGGCTTCTACGACGAGCTCCCCAAGCTTTCTGCGTGACTCCTCGGCAGAGTCCTCCTTGGCGTCCGGCTCTCCGCCAGATGGCCCCGAGGGGTCAGCTCCAGCGCTGGTAACTGCGGGGTGGCGCGCCTCCGCAGCGAGTCTTTCGGCTCGCCCAGCAACCTCCTGGGAGGTCAGCCCTCTCCCTCTTACTCCAGCCCGACTTGCACCCCGGCTGCTGGTGGGGATCTTGCGAGCCGAGGCCAGCTCTTCCTCAGAGCACGAATCATGCCCCGCCTTGGAGCGCTTTCGGAAAAAACGCGAGTTTTTTCCGAAATCCACCTCCATATCCTCTCCTTCAGAGCTCTGTGAGCTCTTCCTTGATGCCGCATCGGACTCCGATCGCGCATCACTTTCTTCCTCTTCGTTGGTTGGGTTTGTTTTGCAGTTTATTTCCATAGCTGTTCCCACGAGTAATGAACTTTATTTACTTGCTCAAATTTAGTGGTTCGCACTAGAGACTAATTTAGCTACCCATTAGTCAAGCTAACAACCTCCCTCACGGTGCGCCGCCGCTTGGAGGTTTGGGGTAATTTTTTATAGAGGTTGTCTTCCTCGCGGCCCGGGCGGTTAAGCCAAGACCCTCGACCCCCATCGAAAGTCAGAAACATGACCTTGGACAATCTTTGGGGCTACGAGACCAACGGTGGCAGAAGGAGGAGCAAGTCTGCCTCCTGCCTGCCCGGCGGCAGGGTAAGTGCACACCGGGCCCGCTCTTACTTCACCACTGTGCCCTCTGCTAAAGCAGAGGGACACGCGTTGAAGCGGACTCCGGACAGGACATTCGCAGACGGCCATCGAAGCCCCTTAGGCAGAGATACCCAAGGGAAGTAGTTGGTCGCCTCCCAGGATGCACCGGCCCGCAGACTGGTCTTCGCTCCGGACGTATCCGCAAGGGAACTACAGCCTGCAGGCACTCGAGGAGGTTTCCTGTCATGGCATCCCGCGCGGTCAGGATTGGAGATTGAGCGTTTTCCTTTTAATATTTTTTCTTTGTTATAAACTATTGCTTGATTGCAATCCCACCTGTCCAATGTATCGCAAAGTCAATTCCACCATTATTATAACCGTGCATACCGTTTACCGTGCGCTAGCTTCTGACGTTTTATAAGTGCCCTTGTAGGCTATGGGGAATTAATGATTTTAATTATGAGTTTGATTATAAAGTCGGAACTGCGAATGTAAATGTGTGTGTTTATGTTTGTATCCTTTACGCTTAAACTACCGCATTCAAAAGCCTTTAATGGGTTACCATTGGTTTGAATGAAATGATGTCCTAGATTAGCACTTTTTATCTCAGGACTATATTCCTTTAGGATAAGTTTCTACTTACTTCTACAAAGTTGCTGGCAAAAGCTGTTAAATTAATAAATCTTAGCCGATAACTCAAATTAAATATGTTTGAAAAAAAAAAATACTAGAAATTCCAAATCGTCATCTACCTTGAGGCAGAGTTAGCTTGGTATTCAAAATCATCACAATAATTAATTAAAATCCTAAACTCAGATTTTCAACATGTTTTATTACACTCATAAGAAGTCTAGAACAACAAATAATGAGCTCATTAACAATAAAACAAAGCCATAATATCGCCATCACTACACATAACCTGTAGCTATAAGAGGTGCTACCCTGTGTCTATTTCACACAGTCCGCATTTCCCTTCAAAAAGTCAGGTAAGTATTGGGCGCACGCACTTGCAATAGACCTGTTTAGTATGTCATAGTTACTCGAGCTAGTCACTGGACTATCTGATCTGTTGTTTTTTTCTTTCAATTCTTCTAAAGATATTTTTGACTCTTCGGCCGTGTATAGAGCATCTCAAAGTACAGGGCAAAGTTGAAGGCACCAGAGCACGTGGTAGATCACCAATGAGATGGACAGACCAGATCAAGGTCGTAACTAAGTACTCGGTTCACGAATGTATCAGGAAAGCTGCAGTTCGCAACAAATAGCGCCGTATTACCTGGAATTTATAATGATGGCCACGACCACCCTGGCAAGATTGTACCGACTGAGAAGAAGAAGAAGGTTATTTCACTCGTAGGACCGAATTTCAGTTTTCAGAAATAAAAGTATAGTTTGTCATGAAAATACATATGGAAGCACTTAGTTTGCTCGGTATTTTTATCGTTTGCAATTCAGGTGTGTCTGTGTGTTTCGCGGGAGCCTCACGCTCTCGCCAACGAAAATGCAACATTGCCAACCACGACCACTCTGTCAAGAGTGAACGACTAAGGAGGAGGAGTTCAGGAGTGTGCATTGGAACTGCATATCGGTTTGGGATCACATTCATTGTGCGTACAGCTAAGGAGTGAAATTCCGTGACGGAGTCTTGTACTTTCGTGTTTTGTGATAGCTACAACCCATGGGTTACTTTTAGATATGTAAATGTGCTGCATCGTCGATTACCGTCAGGTGAGATAGCAGTCAAACGCGAGCCTATAATAAAACAAGGAAAAGAAAAGAAATATAAAAAATACAAACAATAAATGCGGCGCTAACATTAACCTATTCAATTCCCGAACGCATTATAAAATTTGAAATATTAAAAGAGAAAGCCCAATTAATCTTATGTTGTAAACTTATGAAAGAATTTTCCTGTGTCCTACATATTTAGAACATTTGGAATCGTGCATTTGTTTACTAAAGAATCGGAGGAGTTGCCAAGTGTTTTACTGAGATGAGTAACAATGAGATAAGATCGTCTACTTAGTAAATGTATGGAAAAACAAGCGAAGCAGTATTATTAGAATTTACAGGACGGAAATATCTTTTGTTTTGTCTGTTCATTTTTTGATATTTTTTATTGTAATATATTGTTTTTTCTTGTGTATGAGCAATACGCGCTTCAAAAAATAAATAAATTGGTGCGTTAATCGGTTGCTTTTGTTACGGATATCTTTGAGGATTTTTCTTCTTTTCAGTTTCAGACACTCAAAGATTTTCTCTAGTGATAATGTTGTATATCTATTAAGCTTTTATTTTCAATATTAGTGGAAATTCCGCAACATGATTTTGCATAGGTTATTTTTTTTAGGCATGTATATCCAATCGTTCACCACATCGTCTTTTCCATCAGGTAAGATAGTAGCCAAGCGCGAGGCTATCATGCCTCTACTCACAAGAACACCTCACATCTTCATTTTGTGCCATAAATATAACACTCATAAAAAAGCAATAACAAACCAACCTGCCAGTAGCACCTCCACTTGCCACTTACGTGTAAACGCAGCACAGTGCGTAGGTAAGTTGTGTACAAAGTTAGGCAATTAGGGAGGCACGCGAGGCACCGACGTCTCCGCGTCGCGTTTACATGTGTCAAGTAGCTTCTAGGGGATTTTTCATTAATCTTTATGGCGTTTTCGACACTATTTACATGCAGTTTAAATAGGTGATTCTTTTGAATATTTGGTTGAAGTATAAAATTCGTTATCTGTTGTCTACAAGTTTGGTATTTAAACTCAGAGAATGTAGGAAATTGACTCCCGCTTACGCAAGTCTAGTTGTTCCAAGATCAGGAACAATAGATGTATTTTAATTACCAGCACCTCCATGTGTATGTCCGTGGCATCACAGCGGGCCCTAACACAGAATACCAGCGCTGCGTTATTCATGGTTTTAAATATCGCAGCATATAGTGGTTAGTCTCCTTTTTGACCTTGCATAGATTTCAATTTTCTTTTTCCATACACATCTATTTTTTGAATGTATACTATTATGTGAGGTACGAATAAATGATTTTCCTTATTTCACCAGTAGCTGTATCTATTAGCCATTTTCATAAAGAATACCGTAATTAGAGACACAATAGAAAGACAAAGAGAGGGAAGGGCCGTAATCAACTAAACGAGCCCAGTGCGGGTTGATGGATTCTAAATAAAGTAATCAATAAACAGGAACACACATTCTAGAATAAGACGTTAAATGTATCACTTAACAATTAACGATACAATTAAACTCCGCGAACCAATCAACGGAACGTTTTGGCAAGTTTTTATAACAACAATTCTTCGAGCTATTAAATTGAACGTACGAAACACTTTAACTGACAATAATAAGTGAAAAAATAATAGTTTTCTAACGGATTTAGAACCCAACGTATTTTTATTTTATTGACGAGTGTTTGAACCATTAACGCTCTACTGATTGATATCATTATTTTGGCGAATTGCGCCAACACTTCGCGAAAATACCGAAACAAATTGTGTAAATTTCGCTTAATATGACTTTTGCGTCTTAGGAGATTTAAGATTCTTTGTCCGTTTGTTTGTTATTGAGCTAAGAAACAATGATTTAAATTAATAATGTCTAGAATCCGACGTACGGTGAGTCTCCACCCTTATGTTGTTAACACCTATATAGTCCGGACTAAGCGTTTTGCCACGCCGTTAATACCGTATACAGCGAAGGATTTTAACAATTTGCCTGCTGCAGTCTTCCCGTCCGACAATAATTTAGGTGTCTTCAAGGCTAGAGTAAATAGGCTCTTAATAAACTAGTGCGACTCACCATCAAAGACTGCATCATCGCTTACCATCAGGTGGGGTTGCAGCCAAGCATTGGTTTATACCAATTCAAAAAAAGTTTCTTATTTTTATTTCCTTACTACAGTGAAGCGGAAAGATCACACATGATTTAAAAAAAATCTTTGCCAATAAATATTGGGTGAAATAGATTCGTAGGACTAGAAAAAAGTATCCTATAGAAGATATACATCCATACATACATCCATGCATTCCTTGTTAAATATTTTCTTCATGTGCCGTGAAGTTTTTAATTTTTTTTTATTGATACATCAGTCATTTGTCACTGTTTCTTCGCTCCTGATTCTTCTTTTTTTTTATAAATCTTTATTTAAAGAGCTTTTTCGCTGGTGCGAATATGAAACTCTGTAGGCAAAGATAATTATGAAATAAAATTAGAGTTAGATTAAAAAAAAAAAAAAATTAGCTGGCGGAATTTATGAAGAACTTCATTACATTTTTGAAGCAGACAAAGCAAGGCGCGAATGCTGACTCACCAATTTATAAAAAATAATAATAAAACAATGTTCATTTAAAGTTTTAGTGCGAGTACCGTTAGCAAGTTAATTGGGACCATAAAACAAAAACTTGATTGATAGAACATCGCCATTTTAAAATTTTGCTGATGGTACCTACATAACAGAGATACCCACAGTTTATTTACGTTTGCCAATTTGTGTACTATCACGATAATAGTTATGATTGAAAGTAATGATGGACACCGAAGGAATAATTGTTTTTATTAGAATTTCGTGTTTCGCGAATTTTAACTTTCTAAGTCGTTAAGCCTTTGGAAATGTGTTTTTTCTAACAATAAGAGACTTGAAGGTGCTCTGTTAGAAAAAAATACTAATAAATATATCTCTGTTTAGGACTGCTGGAAAAAAAATCGTTTGAAATAAACAGCACTTTTGTGCTCTTCTTCTATCTGTATTGTTCTTTTTGATTTTAAGCGTTTGCGTGTACATAAATTCATTAATAAATATTTTAGATAGAAGATAAAGAAGAGACAGTAAAAAAAATAAAAATTCTAAGTTAAAGGAAAAAAAGGATACGGCCGCTTACGTCGCAAAAAACGTACATTTCGTCACTCTTAAGGGAATCACAATTCATAGACTGTTTCTCGTTGATATAGAATCCTAAAATTTGGCATGAAGCAAGGTTTTTAGTGTGCAATTTATAGTTATGTTCAAAAAAATAAAACTTTTTTGCGATTCAGTAAAGTTTTTGAGACTCGATTCAGGAATAGGTGCCGAGTCCGACTTGCATTTGCCCGTTTTTTTTCTTCCATCCGTTCTGATCTGTCGAACAGAATCCCCTTTCTTTCATATCACTCCTCATACAACACATCCATCATTTATTTGGTTTCCCTCTCAATCCTTCCACAAGTTTAATCATAACTCTTTTAATAACATGCAGGCTGAAATATTCCTGAAAAAATCTACTCGTAAGTTATAAGTAACACTTTTTGCTTGAACAGCTTAAAAAACTACAACATGTAGCGAAGTATCAAAGAAACTTCGGCACTAACATCAAAAGTTAAGACCCACAAACTGAGCCTCAAAAACACAACTTCTAGTCGTGCTGTAAGTAGGTACCTACATGAAGAATACCACGAAATAAAGTTTATTTTTAGCTGAAAATAAAGTCGTTCGCAGTAACGAGACACTAAAGTCACTACACATAATTTAGAGTAATTTTTATAGCGTGAGTTATAAAGAACGTGTACCGCTAGCGATCTATAAATACTGCGTTTGCGCACAGTTCTTGTAATTCAAACATTTGTCACATTTTTATTCACTTACGCGGTGCGCTACATGATGTAGAAACTTTGCTAACAGAAGCACAGCATCAGGCTGCGGGAATCAAATTTAATTGAAACATTTTGTAGTGATAGAGTTACGTGTTGGAAAAAGTTCAGATCAGAATTTTGAATAACGGAAGATAGGTGACTTGCCTCCTGCGCGTGAACCGCTAAAATAAGTCCTTTGCCTAATTGCGGCTAACGCGATTTCGCTCGCACTACAGCGCCGGCTCTTATCTATGTCCTTGTCTATCAGTGATTGTAGGTTTGCGACTGTGATGGCACTGAACATAGATGTGCGAGTTTCGAGTCCAGGTTTTCTGTTTGTGATGTTAGTGCGTAACGTAACTTCCCTTATAATACAAAAATGTGATCAAGTATCAAAGTGAGACTTCTGAATCTCCCTACATTTCCATGCCAAGGAGCAGCGCACGCGCACGTGGTACCCACCGTTATTAAAAATTGTTATGATTGAGCGCGAAAACGAATATTATCGCGTTTGCAAGTGTTATTGGTATATTTGTGAGTATACTTTCGCGATTTGAAGTAATTTAGCTGGATCGTCTATGGAGATATTACAATGTTGTTGGTGATTGAAATATTCAGTATTCAAATGTGGGTAGTTGTTCTTGTTAGTCTGTATGAATAGATAAAGACTAATATCGTTAGACTAATAACTGAAAAATTATATTTTTTTTTTTGTTTGTTACAAACTAGTGTTTGACTGCGATCTCCCCTGATGGTAAGCTTTGATGCAATCGTTGATAGTGAGGCGCGAGCCTATTTACTCTAGCCTTGAAGCCACCCAGCAGGCAAATTGTTCCAGTCCTTCAATGCATGCGTTTTTTATACGACGAGGCAAAACGCTTAGTTCGGACCGTAGAGGTTTCAACACGTAAGGGTGGATATTCGCCGTACTGTTATACTATTATATGGTCCGTAGGTAGAAATGAGATGGTGGAATCAATTCATGCATTTGCTCACACTCTCCAAAATGCAACCTGTAAAATACCGAAAGGCTGGCTACCCTACGCCTGTGCTCTGTATGAAAATAGTATCTGAAGAACCGGAACTACATTTTTTGGTTCTTGATGCAAATGTTTTTGGTTCTTGATGTAAAATAATAGTAGGTATGTACTTTATCGAATTAAGTACCTACATGCCTATTATTATTTTACACCCACTGAGTGCCAGTTTACTATACAGCCTTTTTCACAGTAACTGTACAGAAGGCGGCAAATAACTTGACTAGAGATTTTCGTGGTGGGTTTTTTTTTTCGATGGGTAAATCATCCAATGACATCTCCGCGTCCTTGGGCGCAGCAGATAGTGTCAGACTTTTACTGACTAAAAACCCCTTTCCTGTTCTATCTTTGCCTTCGTTCTAGGGGTTTCATTTTTACATTCCTCATGGCCGTATTAGGCTTCGACCCTGCTGAGCCCCAACGGTTAGCTGTCATCTCCTTGAGGCGCGCGTGGAAGAATACGCGCGGTGTTGGGAGTTTCCCCCACCATAAAATCCTGAGTCAAGTTATTTGTCGCCGACTGTACTAGTCCGAAACCAAGGTAAAAACTAGTTTATTGTAATTACTAAATGCACAAGAGTCATCACTTTCCTTTTCCTCTCAACCGAAAACATTAAATCACTTCACCGACATAAGGAAGCCATCTTGCAGAGGAGACAGCACTTTGCTGCGTCAAAACAAACATTTTATTTTTACAATTACGTAGGTACATAGACGCGCTATTTCGGTGGGCATGGTGGCCACCTCGTAATCTGCCTTTCCCCGCGCTGATCACGTAGCGTTATGGTATGGGATTATTTTCAGGTGATTTTAGTAATGGAAGAATTGGTATCATGTGATGACACGAGATGACTTGTTATTCGTTGGCTATCTTTAATAAATAGTATCAATTTCGAGAAACAGAGAGTAAAGTCCCACATACCTCCGTTGGAAAGGAAGGATCCTTCGACCAGACTGAGGGTATACCTGTTTCGGGTGACTACCCGATAGTCGCTTTTGAGCAATTGTATAATTATGTTCTTTAGAGAACTTTTATACCGTGATGCAGGATTTTTAGTTTTAGTTCTTATGATGCGTTATAGATGTCGCTACAACGACTTGCTTAATAAGTTTGTTCTATAATCGGGCTACTACACGTACGGTGATGCGTCCCTGGTATGTTGTGAACATCTTACCCATACGCACAAAACGTTTTGAGAGCACATTCATTGTGCGTACAGCTAAGGAGAGGAAGGTTAGATGGGCGGATGAATGCATTTTCTACCAGTCGATCTCAGGGTAAACAGAACATGTTACCTACTTATAAGGCAATGGGGACACAAACAGAAAAAAAAATATATCATTAGATACATAAAAGTCACCGGAAAAATACAAACGTAATTGTAAATTATTGCAAAAAATTGTAAAATATTTTTCTAAATAAGACACGGTTACGTTTGAAACTAATTTTGGGTGTGATTTATCATAATATACAAAATGATTTTTTCATAATTGATGTCAAGAAATTAATAATTTAATAAAGATTTATTACAATCATACGGAGTCTACAATTTTCCGGTGACAGATTAATAATGGTGATAAACCACATAATTGTGGAAAACAAATCAACGAATGTGTTCCCGTACATTCACCTTGAAAGAGAACCGGCTGGTTGCCGTCCCGATATTCCAACTTATTTTTATTGAAACTATAAAGCTCAAACACGAACAAAAAGAAACGTAAGTATCTCCAACACATCCCTATTACAAAACTGCCATTAATAAATTTATCAATAAAAATCATATTTATTCTAAAAGCGAGGCGCCAGAACTAAATCAAAGGAGAGCATAATGTTGTCGCATCGAGGGCCGAGTGTATATCGCTCATCGGCCGGTGAATAATGCTAGAAACCAGATTAAACTTACTGAGACATTATAAAAATACTTTAATGATGGCGAGTGTAGGGCTGGAGCGGAGGCGGCAGTGTGGGCCACGATCATGAGGAAGTAGATACATTTTTTTGGTGGCTTCTCCCGCTCTAGTATCGTGCGTAAAGGCATGTCAGACTTTTACTGTGTTTTTTTTTCGGTGGGAAAATCATCCAATGACATTTCCGCGCCTTTGGACGGGCGGGAGATAGTTTCAGACTTTTACTGACTAAAACCCACTCCTGTTACATCGTTGTCTTTCATACCGGGGCCGAATCTTCCTTTCAGAAATCGACCCTGGCGAAGTAGGCTTCGATTCAGCTGGGCCACTACGGTTTGCTGACAAGTCCATGAGGCGCGCGTGGAACGATGTGCGCCGTCGACAACTTGGGCTAGGTCTGGACGGTTACTGGACGGTCAGACAGCGAGCTACCCATTGCTTGTCGTCCACAAGCCCGCGCCTACGGTGGCCGGAAAAAACTTACTGTCTAAAACCTACATGTTCTTTTTTGCCTTTGCTTTCTACGATCTCGGTAAATATAATTTTAAAAAATCTATCCCCTACAGGGAAGGAAAGGAAGTAGGTGCTTTTACTTCTTAGCGTGTCGATGGTAAAAATAATTTATTATTTAAATTTTAAGAATTCAACAACCAATTTATATATTTTGAAAACATGTGTTTGATGCTTAGTTTTATTGACAGTATTTTATTATTATATATGTAGAGTGGGAGAATATTAGGCAAATTGGGTTCAGAAGGTATCAATTTTATATTTTTTTTAACTGCGCAGGTTAGTGCGTTTAAACTTAATTCATGTTATTTTGCATAAAATTATACCTACAGTAGCCCTCATCGATAACCATCGTACTCTTAGCCGACAGTCCTAAACTTGGTAAAGTAGAAAGGAAAGATTTCATGTTTCTTATCGCAAATGTGTACTGGAAACTTCGTACAGGTATATTACAGGTATACTTATCGCAAACGTTTGCTTATTACGTGATCGTATCGATTCACGTATTTAGAAGTATTTTGTATGACGGTTTTTGTACTGGGTTCCTATACCATGGTTTATCGATTATTATTTGTAGATACTCGATAAAGAAAATATTAAATATTTTCTCGTATTTTAAACCGAGAATTAAGTGTAGTGTTTTATTAGTAGTGAGCCTACGGTGTAACCATAAATTAAAAAAAAAATACTTCATAAAAGATATATTTTCTCAGCATTTCTTACAGAGACGCAGAAAATCTACTTTTAGTTTGTAAACAAAACATGCTTTACTTTTAGTTAATTAAATTTAGGATGTTTAATATAGTGAATTTAATGATTATTAATTAATTATTTAAAAAGGCTATAGATATTTTGTCTAAAAAACAATAATATTGAGAAAGTTATATTAATTAAATGTAAATTAAGCAAATAGATTATATTTAAACTGAATTGAGTAGATTACAATTATAAAAAAAAAAAAATTAAATGATTTTTATTGAATTAAATTAAATTGTTTGGAATTGAATTGAATTAGAAAATAATAGTACAGAATTAATAAAAAATATTGATTTAAATTAAATGGAATAATTGAATTGAATTATATTATATATAACATTAATTATGATTATGGAATCAAATTATTTTGTAACACAAAAAGCTTTCGCAGAAGGCAATGTATTCTGTTAACTCTTACCACACTCCTTCACTTCTCTTATTTTTATGTTAACATGTGGACATTGGAGTGGGTTACATGTTTGTGCATCTAGTTTTAAGGGCTTTTTTTTGTATTTTCTCTAGCATGTAACTGTTTTTTGTCCTTAATACAATAAAAATATTAAAGTTCCTAGTACTTTCTAGCCTAAAATACGCGTCCAACCCAGTTTTGGCAAAATTACAACTGAGTGCGTTATAATTGTTTTTGTGTATTTTACTTTAAAAGTACCACTTTTGTAAGTAAACGATATTCTATTCGATTTATTATTATTTTTATGTAGTGTAAAATGGTTTATCGATATAAGGTACGAATATATTAATCGCTACACCATTTATTGCATGACTGAAAATATTTTATTATATATCTTCTTTTTGAATAACTCTGAATGAACTAAGATTTGAAACTTGGTGCTAAAGTAACTTTTATTCAGTTCAAATATATATATCCAGCGATATAACACACATAGCTATTGGAAGATGGAATGTTATCCTCCTTTCATGCAAACTCATTCAATCGTTTGATCGAAAAGGAGCAACAAACATACACACACAAAAATTGTCGCCTTCCTTATATGTGATGATTTCTTTTTTTTTTAAATTTATATAGACTAGTGCCTTACTGCAGTCTCACCTGATGGTAAGCAGTGTTGCAATCGTTGATGGCGAACTAGTTTATACCACTACTAGTGCGCCTTGCCTTGCTGACATCGAAATTATAATCAGAAGGGAAAACCGTAGCAGGCAAACTGTTCCAGTCCTTCGATGTACGCGGTATGAACGACGAGGTAAAACGCTTTGTCCGGACAGTTGAAGTTTCAATAACCTTAGAGTGGATATTCGCCGTACGGTTGTCCGTTTAATGTAATCTTCATGGCTCCTTGTCACAGCGAGTGCATGCCACCCACACGTTCTGTATTATTTCGGTTGGCGACGCCGCGTTGCCTCATCGCCGTGAAATATGTACCCACGGTCTACTTGCTCCATAGTTCAGAGATGTTAGTACCTTACATCGAAGAAATTTTACATGGATGACAGAATATGGCATTTGAGATAGCATATTTTTCAAAATTTAGATCAAGTTTTGATTTCAGAGTTCTGGCGCTCATTATCATTTTAATCATCTGTCGCTAAATAAACTTTTTTTTTTCTTTTAACTTTCTTTCTATAACAAACAAATAGCATCAGGTAAGCTTATAGATATTTTTGTTTTAATTTTGATAGGTTCGCGCGTGACCGGTATTTCATCAAAAGCGACGGTGCGGTCGACGATGGACCGCGCTTACTTAAAGGTAACCTATTCATTCTTCACTCAAAGACTCCCAGGATTCCTGGGGTTATGTACTAAAGACTGAAAAATTCTCTAAAGAGCTTAATAGTTTAGTTTTTTAATAGCAGTCTAATAAGGACCACTAATTGGCATACTAAAACAGGCAACATTGCTGAGATCTGAGATGAACCTATTTTAGCCCACACACAATATTTTTTCAATCCACTTACTCGAAAATCCGCTCTTACTCCTACCACTTTTGGGCACGCAATTTACTGTTTTCAACACTAGTGCGGAAAAGTAAAGCTTAAAGTGATTGGGACGAACTCCAACAAACTTTTTCCACTTGTATCAAAATGTACCTACAATTTTTTATGATTGTCAATTTTTTCGAGTGCGAAATAAATGTTTTCATTCTTTTTTTGACAATAAGCAAAATAATCTTGCATAGAATCTGTACATATGCATCAGCATATACAGTACCTATATGCTTTTTCATCTCGTCACAAACAATTTCTTGAACTATATTATTTCTGTATTAACAACGATAGCACATCTCCGTCTTCTAAACTCCTAGTACCATACCTTAGCTGGTCAGTTAGAATTTATAAAGATTACGCCGCCATTATTACCGTAGTGCTAGATTTACGGTCCCTGTTGCCCTGGTAATGCTGCCGATAAATCGACGGGATTTCGTATGCAAAGTGCTACAGTACTAACAAGTACATGCGTTGTGGATGTACTGATATTAATCTAAGAGATTATTTCGAAGCCAGTGTGGGTTGTTGTGTGTAAGAATGTAGTGAATGTAATGGTAAACACTAAAACTAAACCTGATATACCAGTACCTCTACCATGAGTTTTAAGTAATAGTATTCGTCGCTACTCGATATCGACGCCGTAAATATTTTGTATGGCAAATTTTGCAGCGCCTCTAGCGGTCACTTGCAGAACCAAAATTTGCCGTACAAAATATTTACGGCGTCGATATCGAGTAGCGATGAATACTATTGCTTAAAACTCATGGTAGAGGTACTGTTTAGCACGAGTATTATTATGTACCTAAAGGATCTATGTACTAAATTTCAAAACTGTATCATGAAAAATCACAAAGTTATAAGCTTGATATGTTACCTGGTTAGCCGGACAAATAAATGGTCACTGGGCCATCCAGGCGACTGAGGAGTTGTTTTGCAACCACACCAAGCCGTGCGCTGACGCTGACCTGCCATGACCGCTGTTGTACTTATCATCGGCGGTATCCAACTTGCGACTTTTTTTTTAAATATTTTTGGGAAAAAATATTAAATGGTGTAAAAAATATTGAAATCAATTCAGTTACTGATTCTGAACAAATTATATTCAGGTTTCACATATACTACAAATAATGTTGTATATATAGGGTGATTGGTAATTAGTAACCAATACTTAAACACGTGATTGTAATGATTATAACAAACAACTTTTATTATGGGCAAAACCTGAAATCGTCTACTGATCAGTACATTTATGTTCGCATAACTGGTGAAAATGTGCTGAATTTGCTGATTTTTTCGCGATTTCAGGTTTGGTACCATAATAAAAGTTGTTTGTTATCATGACTAAAACCACGTGTTTAAGTATCGGTAACTAATTACCAGTCACCCTATATTATATCCCTAAAATTAAAGTTCTTGAAGCAAGACGGTAAATTAACTACGAGTATACTTAAGATTCGCTTACTAACAAATTAGTCATTTATAGGCATATCATCTTCGCAAGGTGGTTAGAAAAGAGTAGCCAAGGATCGAAATTATGGCGTATGCGTATCGGATTTTTATCGGTTGATGAAAAATTTACTACATAGTCTGAAATACTGTTGTTTAAAATCATTATTTCTACAAATATCTAGGCATAATTTCAAGCCGTTTTACAAAAGCCCGTGGTGATAAAGAGTATTTTTAATATCAAGCAGATTTTATCACGCATGCGGATTTGCTTTGCATGTAGAAAATTACAAAAGGCAAAAAAAAAACGCGTCCTGCGTGCGTATTGCATGCATTACAATAAATACTATTATGAAAAGGAAATTTGCGGAGGTTACATGCATGCGAAGCAAATCCACATGCGTGATAAAATCTGTACAATATTAACAACACTCTATAACGCAACAGAAATAACAAAGGTGTGGTGTTATTCAGTAAAAGTCTAACACCTCCCGCTCCGCTCCAAAGCGGGAAAAGTCATTAGACAAAAGATATACACTTAAATTTAAATTAAAACAGATATTATACACTTTTAAAATGGTATTTCATTTAGTAACAAGAAAGTCTCAGACCTGCCAAATATACAAAAAAAAAAAAAAATCAAAGCGAAAGCTCTAAAGCATTTCGGATGAGTTCAAATAAACGCTGTACTGTGTAAAAATCTCGTGTTTTTTTTTTAATAGAAAAAAGATTATACAATAAAAAGTTGTCATCCT
This sequence comes from Leucania comma, assembly GCA_958295575.1. Lineage (NCBI taxonomy): Eukaryota > Metazoa > Arthropoda > Insecta > Lepidoptera > Noctuidae > Leucania > Leucania comma. The sequence goes on along the minus strand of OY282468.1, from coordinate 25,622,744 downwards.
TTGATTATATACCTGTCATCATTCAAAAATCGAAACGTTCACCCGATATCTGTATCTACCTATAATGTATTAATCATAGACCACACATGAAAAAGGATAAATGCCTATTCAAAAATTACTCATACAGCTATAAACCTCACAAATACCAAAAAAAAAAAAATCAACGCAATCGCCACGTGCTCGCGCGACGGAAACGTACATATCCCCCCTTCACCCCCCGCCCTTTGCCCCGTAAGTACATCGCTACCGCCCCCCCTCTTCGCCCCGCAGTAGTAGCGACTATTTCTAGTAGCAGAGACACTTCACTTCTTGTACTTTACTGAATATCTCGATGTGACTTCTCATGGCGTAGAGTTAGGAATAGGTTAGAGTGGGCAGAAATATTTTATTAATGTAGCTAAGGCTCTACTTTTTGTGCAACGGGGTTGTCCAAAAGAATAACCATGGCCGTGGAATGCAATCGCAAGGTTATTATTTAAATAAATAGATATGATGTCTTCTAACACCAGACGTGATGTAAGGAATAAGAACTCATTCTTTGTTTTAATGAAGTTGATAAAAAAAAAAACTTGAACCTCCATATTGAACAACCTCCTCACATTCATACTGTAAAGGAACAAAACAAAAAGCCTTGGGTGTGACCTGCTCAAGTCGTTGAGATTTTTAGTAGACCTAAGTTGAGCTACACGAATTCTGACAAATGCTTGCACTGACTGAATAAATCCACTTAATTCTGTGTGGTTCTTTCTTAAAAAGACCATTTCGGACACTAATTTGCATGGTTCTCTATAATTTGACCAGGACATGTTTGTTGTATAGACTTTAAAAGACCTCTGAGTTGTTTCAGTGTTTCTTATTAGGGTAATGAGCTAGGAAACACCGGCCTCTTCTAGTTTAAATTGACGTGTAAAAGTGTTTATACCTATTAGACAACCAGGTTGGACTTGTGGTCAGTGGCCCTGACTGCTAACTGACCAGAGGTCGTGGGTTCGATTCCCACTCAGAACAAATGTTTGTGTGATGAGCACGATCATTTTTTATGTTTCCGGGTGTAATTTATCTATATGTATGTATTTAAAAATATATAGGTATGTTTATCAGTTGTCTAGTACTCATACCACAAGCTGTGCTTAGTTTGGGACAAGATGGTGTTCTGTGAAAGTTGTGGAATATTATTATTAGCAAACTAAATATCATTTATTTATCATTTGATTCTCTACTTAATTATATGTAATGCACTTTAAGAAGAGAATCAAATGATAATAAAATCTAGCTTAAAAGATTATATTTTAGTAAGTACAATGTATTTTTAGCTAATTGAGATGGAAAAAAATAATCTGCCAAATCTATTCCTTTCCCCGTCTATGCTGTCGGCATGCCCGCATCCGGACAGCGGGCGCGCGTCGTAAGAAAACAACGTCGCACGCGCAGCTAACGCAACTGACTCATGTTCTTCGGTTTTAGCTCCGTACTGCAATTAATTCTTGCTTTGATTTCGTTCGTTTTGTTATGGATGTTAGATTTTATTGACTTTTGAAATATTTTTGAAGTACTTACCTAAGGATACTTTCAGTACATCCTCTACTTTACTTATAAAGAAGAAGCTGATGCTAAAAATATTTCTATATAAGGTAAATTTCATCACCACCGCCCCCAAAACGGTGAAGGAAAACATCGCAAGGAAACCAAAAATTCGACGACATGTGACATTCATCAACCCGCACTGGGCCCGCGTAGTGGATTACGGCCCATTCCCTCTCCTAGAGTGGAGGTCTGAGTCCCAGCAGTGGGAATATTATATTACTATGCTAAGTAAGATAGCTAAGCTGACTAGCTGACGTAACATTGATAACGGAAAAAGGGTCTGTAAAAATATAGTGCGTGTTTGTAGGCATGGTAAAAAGAATTTATATGAGTATTGCTTTTAATTCTATCCCTGGGTTTTTAGGTTATTAAAGGAAGACCCACAAGGCTAAAGCCTTCTACAAGGTAGACTGATGACCTGGTGAGAGTCCTGGAAATCCGAAGGATGCCAGACACATAGGGCTGACCTGACCCTTACGAATTCCCTTAGTGGGGCCTATTTCCAACAGTGGACGTCCTTAGTCTGAAATAGTGATGAAGATGATGAACGGGACATCTCACATCGTTCCATATTATCGTACATCGTACATAAATATTACACTTTTGTTGACACGACAAAATAATTGATGAAACTTATCTATCTCATTACGATTGACCTATTTTGGTCCTTGAATACACATACCACAAAACGTAGAAGTAAAAAAGAAATAAGGACAATGCTAATGATTACTTAAACCAACATGACGCCAGACAAAGACGCCTACACTTCTAGAAACAGGCAAATATTACCGTGAAGTAATTTCACCTTCGCACCTCTATTGACAATCGCAATGAGATGTAATAATGACGAAGATCTCTGTACTAACGTCACAGAGTAGGTAGAAATGGAAAGCTAACTAACGCATGAATGATGCAAGCACGTGCGACTAAAGATTTGACTCGTTAAACTTCACGAGAATCGAAAGAAGTTTATCATCATAGTCATCATCACAATTTTCGGACAGAATATCCTCTTGGTTATGAATATGCATGATAGCTGATGAGGAAGCGTGAGCCTAAAGAAACGATAGATAGATTGTGTGAGGAGTAAATATGAAGAAGGGACTCAGTGATAGCGTGATGGCTGAAAGGATAAAATGGAAGAAAAATGTGTTGCGCCGACCTCAAGAAATGTGGGAAAACGCTAAGAAGATGATGAATTATTATGATCTATCAATCGCTTCACAGTAGTGCTCCCACCCTCTTTCTATTGTGAACTCTCTGTTCCCTGCGCGGGGGGAACACACCCCCCCGCCCATGGCTCCGCCACCTGCGGTGTCCGACGCGGACCACAATGGCGACGACGGTGACCATATTGCTCCTGAGGTGACCGAGGTAGAGATGAGAGTGGCGGTACAAAGGCTGAATGCCAAAAATACCGCCCCGGGACCCGACGGCTTGCCTGGAAAAGCCTGGGTCCTGGCCATGGAGGCTCTCGGGCCTCGACTCAGAGGGCTCCTCAGCGCATGTATTGAGAGGGGCCAGTTCCCGCTTCGTTGGAAGACGGGGAAACTGGTCTTAATCGCGAAGCCAGGGCGACCTGCGGACTCTCCGTCCGCGTATCGGCCCATTGTGCTGCTCGACGAGGTGGGCAAGCTCTTTGAAAGAGTAGTTGCAAACCGCCTCGTCGCGCACCTAGCACGGGTCGGGCCGAACCTGTCGGATGACCAGTTCGGCTTCCGCAGGATGCGCTCAACGGTGGACGCCATCATGCGCGTGCGAGCCCTCACGACGGGGAATGCAGTGTCCCGGGGCAGGTGTGTCTTGGCGGTGTCTTTGGATATCGCCAACGCCTTCAACTCCCTGCCCTGGAGTAGCATTAGGAGCGCACTCCGGTACCACCGGGTGCCCGACTACCTCTGTCGTGTGATCGAGGCCTACCTGTCGAGCAGGTACATTATCTACCCCGGTCATCAGGGAGAATGGAATCGGCGAGAGATGTCGTGCGGTGTCCCACAGGGATCGGTACTAGGGCCGCCCTTGTGGAACATCGGGTACGACTACGTGCTGCGCGCCGACCTCCCCGACGGGGTCAGCGTGGTCTGCTACGCGGACGACACGCTGGTCCTGGCGCGGGGACGGTCGTACCAGGCGGCGGTCGAACTAGCGACGCGCGGGGTTGCGACAGTCGTGGAGAGGATCCAGCAGTTGGGACTCGAGGTGGCATTGCACAAGTCCGAGGCCATGTGTTTTCACGGCCCTCGGAGCGCGCCACCTCCGGGCTCCCAATTAACGGTAGGAGGAGTTCACATCGGCGTCGGGTCGACGATGAAGTACCTGGGACTCGTCCTCGACAGCCGGTGGAACTTCGAGGCGCACTTCCGACGTTTGGCTCCCCAACTTAATCGGACTTCGGCTGCACTCAAGCGGCTCCTGCCGAACCTGGGGGGTCCAGACGCCTCCTGCCGGAGGCTCTACGCTGGCATCGTTCGGTCCATGGCCCTTTACGGGGCGCCTGTGTGGGCGCCGACGCTGCGAAGGCGACCGGCGGCCCTGCTGAACGCCTGCCAGAGGGTCATGGCCATACGGATGATCCGGGGATACCGCACGGTATCCCGCGAAGCGGCGAGCCTCCTTGCTGGCCTGCCACCATGGGATCTGGAGGCAACAGTCCTTGCACGCATGCACGATCTGCGCGTGGAGATGCAACGCCGGGGCGAATCCCCGCTGCCGCGACAAGTCGCGGCTTGGCGGACAGAGTTCCGGCGAGATCTCATGGTGAAATGGCGAGAACGACTGTCGCAACCCTGTGCTGGGCACGCCACGATTGAGGCGGTAAGGCCCCTCTTTGAGGCGTGGCTGGAAAGGCCTCACGGCGTCATAACCTTCCGCATGGCGCAGGTACTAACCGAACATGGCAAGTTCGGGCCGTACCTGTACAAGATCCGTGCGGAGGTGACGCCCGGGTGTCGTCACTGTGCGGAACGCCCGGTGGACACGGTGGAGCACACGGTAGAGGTGTGCCCCGCTTGGGAAGAGCATCGCCGTGTCCTCGTGGGGGCAATCGGAGGCGATCTCTCGCGCCGGGGCTTGGTTCAAGCCATGCTCCGGAGCGAGGAGGAGTGGCAGGCGGTCGCCTCCTTCTGCGAAGCAGTAATGCTAGCAAAGGAGGAGGCTGACCGTATCAGGCAACGGCGCTCACGCCGCAGCCGCCGCCGTAACTCCGATCCAAATTTCCGGCCACCGTAGACGCGGGCTTGCGGACGGCGGGCAATGGGTAGCTCGCTGTCCGTTTGTCCGGTAACAGACCGGACCGAGCCCAAGTCGTTTACGGCGCGCACTGTTCCCGTGCGCCTCAAGGAGTTGTCAGCAAACCGTAGGGGCCCAGTAGGGTCGAGGCCTAGTCTGGGGCTCTGGGAAGGTATGAAAATGCATACCAGGGCCCTGGAACCAAGGCAGGGAAGGAACAGGGTAGGATTTTAGTCAGTAAAAGTCTGACACTATTTCCCGCTCCGCCCAAGGGCGGGATTTGTCATTGGATGATTTTACCTACCGTAAAAAAAAAAAAAAACCCTCTTTCTATTCATATTAAGTATCGCAGACTCTATCTATAGTTTCTCTTGTTTTTAGAGTTAGATTGCTTTAAATTTACACACGTTCTGCTTATCTAGGAAAGCTGTTTAAGAACCATGATAAAACAACAGTTGGCTATTTGAAGAACCAATTTTCATAAAAAAAAACTACCAACTTAATCTATGAAATCTTTGTAGGTATTAACACTCCATTACTTAAACATCAAAGATATTACTCATATCTTAAGCACGCCAATTGCGATGAGTAATATCATCCGGATGCAATGAAACATTGTTTAAGTGAAATCTGGCTAGAATGACTAATTGTTCGAGATATAATTGCGATAGGTAAAGGTCGCGGTTGGGAACTAACAAACATTTGGATTTTTTGTACAGTGACGGAATTTAGGTGTATATTTTGATGGGGCCGTTATATGCTTGATGAGATCTTTATCTCGATTATAAATATTTTTAAGAGGTTTGTGACGGTATTTTGGATTCATTAATGATTTTGTTAACTCATTCACAGTTTTGGTATTTTTGACATATGCAGAGCTCGGTCCATATCATAAACCTTCTAATAGTTATAATAATAATCTTCGTCGTTGCGCGATTGGATCAAGGGCCTGCTACAGAAGGCAGTACTTTTCGATACGGCTCGCATTGTGAGGAGGTTCCTGTCTCTGGAGCCCTAACCACCGGTAGCTTGGACCCTGCTCCTGACATCGGTGGACTACTATTTTTCATGTTTTTAAATGTTTTTTTTTTATATATATTTGTATTATGAAATATTTAGAAATATAAAAAATATGTATAAAGAACAAATAAAGGAAATAAAAAAAAAAAAAAAAATAATAATATATAATATTCCACAACTATATCACACAACGTTGTCTAGTCCCAAGCTTAGCAGAGCTTGTTTTATGGGTACTAGACACTGATAAACATACTTATATAATTCTAAATACATACATATTATAGATAAATTACACCCAGACACAGAACAAATATTCGTGCTCATCACACAAACATTTGTCCTGGGTGGGAATCGAACCCACGACCTTCGGCATAGCAGTCAGGGCCACTTACCACTAGATCAACAGGCCAGTCAGTCAAGTTGTAGATTAAGAGTTTTTTTTGACCTCGCATCGTCGTCCTTATATTTTGATATCAGTTTTTTTTCGTTTGTACTAAAATTTTCTGTGCATGTTTAAAAAAAATATCTTCTTCCTTTTTAAGTACGTTCAAAAGAGCGCATAGGTGTAATAAGAAACAGAAAAATAGGCACGAAGATTACGCTTACAAAAAAATATCACAAGAATTAATCCTATTTACGGCCTGTTGTTACACCCTATTAACTTTAAGTTACAATGAAGCTCTCATATACTTACGTATCTATCTATCGACAGTTACTAAAGACTGCTCATCTGAGCATCTTATTATTCATATTCTATAATAATTTCACACGTACCTAAGCTCGGGATGACTGTACATATGTCTTAGTAAACGATTCATTTAGTTACTTTTAAATACAGGAAATTACTCTACAATGAGTGGTACGACAACTTTTTGAAGTTTATATTTGGGGTTTACTAGAATTTTACTAAGGACGATGACGTCTACATATTAAATTGTTCAAGACATTTCCATATGTCATTGTAAAAGCTTCGTGTGTGTCATTTTAAGCCTCCCGCAGATAGACGCGACACGACAATGCGACATCGACGCGACTATTTTTCGGCGAAATTGTTCTAATATTTTTCACGCATCCTTTATGTGGATGCACCTCAAAATGTATATATAAAAAAAAACCTCAAAAAATATATTGCCTTTTTTTATTGATTGAACTAGTGCTTGACTGCGATTCCACCTGATGGTAAGCCTTGTCATATCGTATGAGTAAAGTAGCTTCAAGCTTCGCGAATGTTTCGATTTACACAAACACATTTTCAGAATTTTAAGTAAAAATATGACACACCCTCTCGCTTCACCGTAGACCGGGAGATGTCATTGGATGATTAAAAAAAAAACCGATATTGCCTTACCGTGTCATGATTCAAACTTCGCGAATGTTTTCTATTTATATGAATAAATTTTCAGAATTTTGAGTATCATGTTTTACAAATAGTTAAGCTTTTAAAAATTAGAATCATTTTACGCGATTAACAATTTATAGTTATTGCATTAAGTTTAATTTATATTTATTATATTTCATGCTCAGGAATACGAAAAACATGAGGTTTACGAGCTGTTTATGTATATCTTTCGTAAGAAAGTAGTAAAAGTGTACAGGAAAATAGGTCATTAATTTGGTGGACGGTGGGGCGACCACGTGTACTTTACTCGACTAGACACGTATTACTGCTATTTTTAATATGGATATTTAATTACTATAACTGTGAACGGGGGCTAGGCATGAACGAATCAGTATTGCTATCCAACGTAGCAATGCTGCCACCGTTATCGGCACTTTTCCCTTTCCTGTTCCTTTTATACCTGTTCTTACATATTATTATTTTCATTTTTACCTTAATAGGTAAAAATTAGCTTAATAGCTACGACGTTGTATTATATTTTTAATTGTTATGAATAAACTCAAAAAAATACTGTACATCACACTTATAACATATTTGAAGAGACAAAGGTGTTAGATAGATTTTTGGAATAAAAACTATATAACCTTTTTCAGGATATGATAATGTATATTTCAGAATATACTCATTCAGAATTTATCCTCATAGGTTTTAAAAGTTAGTGTGATATTTAAAGAAAACTTACAAGCCCCAATCGCCAACTAAAATAATTAAATTAAAAGAAAAACTTACAAAAAATAATTGATCATAATTTTATAATTATCACAAACTACGTTTTATCGTTTCGATAATTTAAATTATTAAAAAAAAAAATCTAATTAACGTAATAATTTTAATACAGGTTTTGATGGTTCATTATTGGAAATAATTTAGGCCCGACATTTTTATGGCACAGACTAACTACGGTAGTTAAATATGTTCACATTATTAACGTTGGTGAAGCAATCGACTGCTTACCTGGCTTCTCAGATCGGTACTTGATCTTCTTTATTTGAATATTTCTTTCGATTTATCGATTAAGTTTTATTTAGAACTAACACTTTGCCTGTTACTTCGTTTTCGAGAGTCACTAAACCAACAGACCGGTCAAGTCAATTGAATTCTACTTTAAGGTCGTTAAAAATGTATACCTATGTTTTCTATTTAAAATTCAACAAACACAGGTATTATTAACATTTTTGATGGCTACAAAACATGTAACATTTAAAAAAAATCCTACAAAAATAAATTGATGGCATCTGTTTCTAATTTTATTTTAAAAACAAATCATATAAATTTCACTTAAACCGTGACAAGTAATAAATAAATTGTACCCATTAAATTATGAATGAAAAGCAACACAAAAATATTATTAAAAAATTAATTTAAAACATTTTGTTACTGACGTTTCAAACGATAAATATTTAAATATGGCAATATTTATTCATCATTTACATGCTCACATAATAGGTATACTTTCTAACTACCAATAGGCCAATATAATAATTATATTCTTGACAAAAAGATCAGCAAATCACACGTTTCCATTGACACATTCATTTTATTGCTCAGTTTGAAGATGTCAACATTCGTGGGACCACTTTGGCCTGGATTGACAATTTCACTAATTAATATTAAAACTGCGTATTAGCGAAATAATGACCGATAGTTTGGTCGCCGCCTGCCGCGTTTTATAAACTCCACTCAAGTTGTTTTAATTAAAATATATTAATACGAGCGGGCGTGCCGCGAATGTCACTGGACAGAGTAAACAGTAAGCTTATTACCTGATAGAAGAAAGACTCGGTAAAACGAATTAACCTACCTGTTAGAGTTTATCAAAGTCTATGGTGTTCTCTATTTAAACACTAGAAGAAAAATAATGTGTAACTTTTTAATTACTTATAATTATTTCAAAATATATGGTGTTCTACGAGTATATCCAAACAACAGGGGAAAAATAATGTGTCAGTGTGTATAATAAATTATTACCAATCTTTGAAAAACTGACCACATTATTTTTCTACTTGTGTTAAAATAGAGACTTTGATGTATTAATTCCAACAAGACCTTACGTTAATATCAATACGAAAACATAATCATTCAATTACGTTTGGATATCAAAACTGTAATTAAGCATTATTTTCATTTAGCAGATGCCTACCCACCTCGATGACTTTTTTATTGTGTAAAGTATGATTATTTGAATGTTTTCCTATTCACTTGTGCATTAGGTCTATCTCCATTGCCAATGGCTATAGTATATAAGTCGTGGTATCTAATCTTCGCAAGATTAGATACCACGACTGAAATAGTACTACCACTGCTGTTTATTAATCTATCATTTATATATTATCCATCTCACCACTTACAAGTCAGGTAATCTTATAGTTGTATACTTGTCACGTGGTTTACATTAAAAAGTAAAACTGCCTCACTGATTAGATAGAAAAAAACTTGCATATATTTCATCTCCGAAAATTCGAGGTCCGCACAGACTTGCCTTGCTGCCTCTCGACTGTGCCAGATGTAAACAAACCGGCCTCACATAACAGTATGGTAACAGTACAGCACAGAACCAACAGATCTAATCATTAAAACTAAATTCTACCTCTAATGGTAAACATTTTATATCTGTTAAGAGATTTTTTTGAACTTGTTATAATTTTTTTGTTTTGGCTTTGCATGGTTTGTGACTTTAGTTTTTACAGCCACTTTGATTGTTGTTATTATATTAGGATGCGGATATAACACATTCTAATCTGTTTTACAGTATTTAAACCAGTATATTTAGCAACCTTCGCTGAGGGCTACCTCAGCGATGAAGCAATAAAATTTTCAGCTTTTTTTACCTAGATTGCGCCTATTTCAATGATTGAATGATGACTATATGCAGTTATGTAGACATTAAAGATGCTAAATCAATTTTACATCACAACATCTAATCTAATAAGAATCTATTAATTATTATAATTTACGAATAATTAAAACAGCATCTGAACTTCCTTCGAAAAATCCTGCTAAAAACTCGTATCATAGTTATTGAGATTGTAGGCCTTCGAGACAGAAAGCCTTCTTTTTTTAATAAAAAATCTTATATTTTTTTATGTTTTTGTGCATTTTGCCTCGTCGTTTGTACCGCGTACATCGAAGGACTGGAACAATTTGCCTGCTGCGGTCTTCCTGTCCGATTATTATAATTTGGGAGTCTTCAAGGGTCTTAATAAACTAGTGCGTCTTACTATCAACGATTGCATCACTGTTTACCATCAGGTGGGATTGCAGTCAAGCACTGGTTTATATAAATAAATATATATATATGCAGCCAGTTTATGTGCCTATTACCTACTAACGTCGTCCTTTTTGCGTTAAGATAGTATAAATATATTTTTTATGGTAGTACTTATAGTTAAAAATATTTTTGCCCACTTATTAATCAGTCAATTACAATTTGAAACGGTTATTTATTATTATTTTTTTGCATTGTCACTGTGTCAAATCGTATGTTTATATGTAATTAGGTGCCGTTAAAAAAACTAAAATATCAATAGGAATTAAAAACCATATACCTACGAGAGAAAACATTTGATTATTTTAAATCATCATTATAAATTATAGATTTTATCAATTAATTAAACGTTTGGAGTTTACGTCGGTTATTTAAGCTTTGATCTATCAAAACAAATTATTGTTTAATATTTAATTAATAATTTGCGACTAGTTTGACAAACCTTTCTAATTAAGGTAGATAACAAAGTATGCGAGTTTTTTTTCTATCTAACAGCTTATAGCCCATAAATTTCATGTTTATTAACACTAGTGGGCCAAAACTGCGTGAAAACGGTACAAATACCGCCTAATTAATTTATGAAACAAATAAAACATGTGATTTACGCCATTCTGTTAAAAGCGTTATATTTAGAATGAATAGTGTTTTCTGTTCATTTTGTAAGAAACTATGTTTTATTTTGTACTATAATTTAGATCTTGAATCACATTCACTTTCATAATTTAACGATTCTTTATTTTTCACTTTACCTACCAACCTGTTCAACCTATTTATACAGCACCATCATTTCTATTCAACAAAGAACTTACTTAAAAAATATACAATAATATAGCTGAATATTAGCTTACTTATAACTAAACTACTCTACTATTGACACATTTTCGGGAATAAACTACTTACTAACACTACTTCATTGGTTATTTACTCACTACTTAAACCTATGTTTAGCATCTCATCCGGCCCGTAGCCAGCTATATGTAAACGTATTTACTTTGACTAAATATTTTATATAAAAACAGAATTAAATACATCTAACACTCATACACCGAAATACACCAAATTAGCATATACAGCAATGATGATTATGAATGGCATCTACGACCATGCAACACAACCCGCCCCAAAAATAATACACAAACAAAATAATACACAGAATAATACATTAAAAAAACACAACAAAAAAAAAGAAAAATAAAACGCAGGATATTATTTGTTTCTGGTCAAGCAATGACAATGGATGATGCCAATGTTCGATTTTTGAAATACTCACCTTTGACGAAAAAAGCGTCAATGTTGGCGATGATTCCTGTGAAAGAAACAATAAATATCCTGCTTTAATTGCCCAATGTTCTCTTTTTAATAAAAAATAAAATAAAAACAGAAATAATCAAATAAAACAATTTCTAGTACCTAGAGAGACAGTTAATACAACTATGTTTAATAAAATGATTACTTAATTATATTAAAACTAAACTTAAGACAGTTTCTCTGACCAGCAGAACACGAATCAGAAACATTAATTTATGTTACACCTAGCACATACACAATTATGACTTATATCCACTAAAACAATTGACCAGATTAAGGTCTTGTAAAAACTCGTAATTCTTACTAGAAATTCAGAAACCTCATAGCCTCTTAGCGTCATGTTCATTAAAGAAATATTAAAGCTTATCGCACTTGTATCAGTACACGGCTAAGCATCCTTGCCACTTTGACTTCAGGATTTTCCTCTTAGATTTTATAAGTTTCTTAAGCCAGTCCGTTGGGCTGACGACATGACATTACAAAGTTACTTACGATCTGACACTTACCCTAAATAAAGTAAGATAAGACCTGTACTTTACGTATGACTCACAGTATCTTACTCACATTATTTCTTAGAAGAAAGCTTTAGAAATTACAGACACAGACAGGAGGAAAAATCCTTATAAACACGTCATCATTCGGTTCCCAGTACTGAAAGCCTTTTTATTCCTTGTCTTATAATAAGACGCCTCAATTCGTGAGAAAAATTCAGAAAACATTTAAACAACGCTTAGGTCGATACAAAACTTTTTGGTGACGAATGGCCGAATACCAGGGCTTGAATTTAAAAAAAAAATAGGAATCTTTATCTATGGTCGTTCTGTTTTCAAATCTTTGCCGCCATTTTTTGTAACGCGCCCATTCAATTTTTTATTTACAACATTGAATGATAGATTAATTCGGATAATAAAATGTAATTGCAATATTTATTACTGATCGTTGCGATTTTTTACTTGAAACACCTGAGCAAATTACAAGTATAACAAAATATGATTACAAGGTTTTATCCTGACGTCAGAAAAAACGGACACATAGACTATAAACAAAACTATTGCACGTTGATCCTCGCTTCAATAAAAAACTCGACGTAATTATACCAGAAACGAATGTTAAACGTTAATATTTATTGCTTCAATACCTATCAACGTATTGTAGTACAATGGTCGGCAAAAAAGCCTGCAAAAACAATGGCAGACACTTGGGAATCGCATGCGCAAGGAACAAAAAAGATAAACCCACTCTTTCTTAAATTATCCTGTCACGCTCGCCTATAAAATGCAATTGGCTTAAAAACCGAAATCGGAACTCGTTAGAATAAGGATGGTTCACACTTGGAACTCTGTATTGGAATGCATCGTGGGTTAGAACGTGTGAGATTTTGTTCCGGTAAAATGCTTGTAAGAATGTGGAGTCTCCGGAAAAGTGTGTCTCATTGAATAAGAACATGAGAAAAATATTTTGACACGTTTATAGCATAAAGTTTCCGTTTCTACGAAAAATATGGAGTATATACCTTCTTCATGAACCAATGTGAGAATAACATTCATTCAACTAGACTTTAAAACATAAACTTTCATTTCTACAAACCGAATCAAATTACAATTAATAAATCAAACCTAAATCGATACTTTTACATTATCGAATCCATATACCAAAAAAGAAATCTGATACCTAGATTTAATCTTCGAAATCAATAACCGTACAATACCGGAACCGTGTGTGCAGCCCTAACAAGACCTGCTGCTATTCAAAAACCAACTTCAGTTCTTAAAGATTGGGTTTAAATTTGAGTATAGGGGTTTAAAAGATTAGTTGTGCAATAGGCTCATGCGCGTACCTGTGGGTACCCAAGGTGACCTGCGCAAGGGCAGGGGCCCGCAAGGGCAGCGCTGCCCCCTCCCGGCAGTCCCGGGGGCCCGGCACGCCATTACCGAAATTACCATTATGGGTGAATAGGGGTGGGAGGAATATATCGATAGTGTTGGTTAAAGTTTTAAATACGGGTTTGGCGATTGAGAAAAATGCTGTCGATATACAGGTTAACCAAAATTTTTTAGCTAATAATTAAAAAAAAGAGGGGGTTTGATTGTGGCTAAGTAAATAACGACAAATTGATGATTATAATTATGATATTTTTTTAACATTATATATAGCCATTCAAACGTAGATTGGTGTCGTAAATAATGACTGCGTGTCATAAATTCAAATAAAGCTGTTAAATCCCTTCACGACTTTGTTTTTTAACTGCTGCACAAGTCGATCCCAAATTTAAGCCGTAATTGTCGATATCTGTCTGTTGATGGGTGACCATATTAACATATTGAGATTCATCTCTATCTCGGCAAGCACATTAAACCATTGTTCTAGGTTTCTTTTGTAGATCTTTTATAGTCTTTGCTCACGTTTGACCGCTATCTCACCTGACGGAAAGCGATGATGTAGCCGACGATGAAGCACGCTTACCTATAAGTAACCTGTTCACTCTTGACATAAAGACCCCCAGGTTATAGCTATCAGGAAACACGGACTCCGACATAATAATCAATGATTTCACTTTTGATTTAAAGACTCCTAAGGTTGGTAAAATACTAGAAAATCTGACACCAATATGATAAGAGGGTTTTGTAACCCAGTTACTGATAGAGGCAGTCGTCCAATGTAAAATACTGGTAATCAACTGCATTCCATTTAACTTACAAACGAGCCCGGAGTAGTTAAGAAAACGCTTGCCGGGTTGATTAAAAAGATCATAATGAGAAATAGCTGAAAACTTGTATCGTAATCGAATCTTCTATCATCTGTTCAAGAGTTAACAAGTATTGTAATGTTAGATTACTTGTCGGAACTCAGAATTATCAGTTGGTAACTACTCCTAAACTTTCTGAATAGTCATGAAGCAATTAACAATTGAAACGAATAAGTCGCAAAAAGCAATATGTCATTGAACTTTAAGATTGAACTAATTTGAGAAGACGACGATTTAGAAGCCAGATTTAAGTTTTCATTTATTTCAATTTGTACCAATAAGTAGAGCACTGGCTTATGACCATTTGCACGCGAACATTGATTACAAAAACTTCACAGATCAATTTTAATTTAGATAGAGATCTACGACAAAAACTAAACCGAGATCGCAAGGTCTCTTCATTGTTGATCTATTGGTAGAACACCTATAAGAATTCTATCGAATTTACGCTACCGGTAATTGAAAAAGTTAGAGGTAACGCTATCAGAAACTCGTTCGTGCTAACGGCTTAAAATCGTGACTTAGGTAGATAGATTCCTTTTTCGTAAAGTGTCATCATTTTGCAAAAAAGCAAAAGACTTAGGTCTGTGTAGTATAAATAGGCATAATTAGTTATCTCTTTGTGAACTTAAAACAGTCTAATTCTGGACAGCACTCTTTATAAACACACCAGTATCTCCACCCTCTGTCTTGAATTTACTACAGTTCCAAAGATCCAGAGTAAGAAGCAAGAATCAGCTTACATAATAATATATTATGTTAACATACACACAAAGATTTTGATTCGGGAACTTATGGGCAATCTAAGAAAAACCAACTGTCGATAAACACCGCACCTTTCAACCACCCCATCCCTAAGCACTCGCCAAAAGTCAAAGCCAGACAAACGCAGCTCGCAGCGACAGGTGTTGACGCCGACGCCGACTGATCCGAGCGTACCCGAACCTTGCCGAATTAATGGTGCCCAACAATAAGAACATAATTCTTAGTAAAGAGCTTCTAACATCACATTTGGTAAAAAAATACCTTTGGCAAGAGATCCTACTTATATCTTGTGCAGATACAGCTAAAAAAATTAATTTAATTTTTTCCTTAATTTTCTGTAATCTTTTATTTTTAGGTACTCGTGTTACTGTTAACTCCTTTAATTAACAGTTAAATGAATTGAATGATTAGGTACTCATTTTACTGTTAACTATAGGAGTTAACAGTAACATGGGTACCTACCTAATAATTTGTAATGACTACTCTACTCTACATAATAGGTATAACTTTTAACCATTGTGTAAAAGGTCTTATGCCAAATTCTCAATTTTAAATCTGACACTTTAAGTGAGGACTTGTCATTGGCTTGCTGTCGTCTGTTTGCTTTTATTTTTAGTTTACCTAAGTTATAAGTCCTCCAAGCTGTAGTAAATCAATAAACTTCTCATAGGGAATCAAACGAAATAAACATCAGTGAATGACCAAACGGTATAAAACGCTTCATGTACCTACCTTGTCCAATTTCTTTTAATTAATTATCCTATTAATTTGAAAATGAACAGCAGGAAAATACAATAAATAATAAGATAGCCATAAATAGTGATTCTTCTGAATCAAAACATAAGAAATAACGATCATAATAAAAACCATTCACATCGATAATTTTGAGGAAAAGCGTGGGTGTTGATAACATTATAAGATGTAAAACTATTTCACACGGTACAAACCATAATGGCGGATAATGAGCAATGTATGCAAATCAATTGCTGCGAAGTATTCCGATCATTGCCGATGAATCACGAACGTAAAATGGTTATTACGTTGTGCAATGTTTAGCAAGATTTGACGGTATTAGAAGATTCGAGATTCAATTATGTAAATGATGAGTTGTTTTGTTACAATATGTTTTGTGACGGTGATCAAAAATTAATTAAAATTTACCTTAAAATTCTATTGACTTAGGTATTTAATTGTACCCCACATGGGGGGAGTGTGGGTTTCCTTTTAAAGGAAATTTCACACTGAATGGTCGACACTGCGTGACCATGCCATTGAACGTGGCAATGCTGCCAGTCTTTTGGGCTTAATTTCCGGATGACAGCGATGTGGAGTAGTACTTCGACGCTTAAATGTATTTTCTGTTTATAGTTAGTGTAAATACTTAGTTAATATTTAAGTATCTACCTACTGTACTCTTTTTAATTGTTCAGGAAATCCCACATGTAACTTAAGTCATAAGTAAGTCATCGTTCGTCTTTAGAAATCATGTCAAAGGAGAATTATCTATCAAGCTGTAGATTTTAGAAAATAAAAAAGAGGAAAAATAACAAGGAAATAAATATCCCGCCAAAAATCATCAAAAGGAAGCAAACACCAATTGTTATTCCCCAGAACCGATTCTAACTACATTTTCCTCCATCCACGTCAAATAAACAAAAAATATGAAACTGTCTATTCCAAATAAAAATGGCAGTCGAAAACTGAGAACAACAGAATTAACGAAAACGGAAACTAAATAACCCCCTCCTCGCTGCGCTTAATTTTTCACTATTAACCCGTAAATGGGGTTGGTTGGAGTGACAAGTGTGAGGGGGATGAGAAGGGGGATGGCACTGACAGCTCTGCTGACCCACTTTTGGAAGCTCGCTTCCGCCCTTTCACTCAACGCTAAAACTAGTGAAAAGCAACGACAGAGTAATTTAAATTCCCGTTTGTTGCAGTAATTAGTTTTAAAAAGATGGATTATTGTTTTCAGGTAACATTTGTTTTTGGAGGACGATGAAATATGGTTAGCTCTCGTTACAGACAAACTTGACATCGTTTGTCTTGTTTCCAATTGAGATGAAAATCTTATTAGAAACGGAAAAACAATTATCAAGAATTCTTATTTTATTTTATTATGGATTAATTCAATTAAATATGATGACAGTATCCACACAGCATAAAAACTAGAAAAAATTTCAGATAAAACCTATTCAAGGTAGTTACTTAAAGTTACTTAAATTTTCTCTGATAGTTCATTCCTAACGCAATAGATGGCGCTATAAGTCCTGTTAACACAAGAAAAACAAATCTCTTATATCTCTGAGGATTTGTTCAAAAAAGTCTCTGCAGTCCTGGACTGAAAAAGGGCAACTGAAAGAGCACAGGAGGGTTTTAGTTAATAAAAATATGACATTCCCTCTCGCCCCACCCACAGCGGGAGGACCATTGATGATTTGTTAAGTAAAAAAGTTAAAGTCATACTCATTTGTTACACATAGATATAATGATATTATGGTACATGGTGTAAATTACGAAATATCAACTCATTATGTGCTGCCTTGCTGGGCATATAAAAATTATTTACCAAAAGATGAACGATGGATGAAGCTTGTAAAAATTACGTAGAGATACGTAAGCAGTAATAATTAAATCAATGAAATATAATTTTTAAATAAATCAACGACACGTCGCTTTTATAAATTTTATGTAAATAAAATAAGCTGCTACTAATTAAATCTATATATAAAAAAGGATAAATTGACATACTGACATATCAACGCACAGCCGAAATTACTGGGACTAGCGGCCTAAAATTTTACACATGGTTTCCTTTTACGATGTAGACGAGCAGAGCACTAAGAAAGGATTTTTCATAATTAACCCCCTAAGGAGATGAAACGGGCGAAGCCGCAGGCAGAAACTAGTCAGACATTGTCTGTCATTTATTAAATGATCTATATAATTATACTCGTATAAAAGAAAGTCGTGTTAGTTACACTACTATTATAACTCAAGAACGGCTGAACTGATTTGGCTGCAAATTGGTGGGAGGTAGCTTAGAACCAGGAGAAGGATTTTTTATCCCGTTAAATAATAAAAAAATAAACCAAAACCTACTCATTTATTGGTAGTAGGATAGAGTAGGGTAGAGTAGAGTAGAGTAGGGTAGAGTAGGGTAGAGAAGGGTAGAGTAGGGTAGAGTAGGGTAGAGTAGGGTAGAGAAGGGTAGAGTAGGGTAGAGTAGGGTAGAGTAGGGTAGAGAAGGGTAGAGTAGGGTAGAGTAGGGTAGAGTAGGGTAGAGTAGAGTAGAGTAGAGTAGAGTAGGGTAGAGTAGGGTTGACTAGTGTAGAGCGGGAGCGAAGCCGCGGGCAAAAGCTAGTAATAAATAAAAGTACGTGTATCTCCTAATCTAAATAAAATTAGAAACAATAACAGTTGTAATCGAAATACGGTTTACAACGAGCTCTAAAATTAGTATTCCTCAGCCTTAGATATTATCACCCCATAGCAATAACTTGGTAATAACATACATGCCCTGATTCGAGCAATTTATTGGTACTTAAATAAAACTTAATAGCCCGAATTAAGTCCGCACATGCCAAGTACTGGCAGGGCAGGTGTTGGCGCCTCGGTGTATAAATCATTTTTTGCAGACTGTACAATGTATGGTAAGTTATTTCGCTGCTGATTTCGGGATTAAGGAATTTTTATTTTTCCAGCTGCTTGTCGTTAGACGAAAGATGTGCTTGTTATTAAACTGAATTGGGTATCCTAAAGGTAAATTTAAGGAATCCTAACTCAGTAGTTAGGTATCCTAAAGGTAACTTTAGGTCACCTAACTCAGTACATTCATGCTTAATTATCGTAGCAGGTATACACCGATAAATTTTGATCGTTCTAATCCCGTGGAGGGTCGATTCGGTACATGAAACACTATCTATTTGTAAAGATAAAATTAAAAAATAAAGTACTTTTTTTAAACTCGCGTAAATGAATTCATTTACGCATGTACGAAATTAATTTCTTTAAGTAAACGTTCATGTCCCGGATCGACCCTCCAGGGGATTAAAAAGATCAAAATTTAACGGTGAATAGTATAGTCTTGAGGCTATCAATTTGATATCCACTGGAAGTTTCAAAAGCCTACATAATCGCAATTTAAAAAGTATCGATGCAATAATTATCATCTATCAAAATGTTACGGTGACTATCAACGGTATGTACCTATCGGTAGTTAATGACGTCAATCTAGTTGGTCACTGAAGATAGCCAATACGAAACAGTTAAATGATATCAACTTAAAGACGCCCCGTAGGATTTCAGATTTTTGACGGCTTTGCCAGAGCTGGGGCGCCTAAAATAGCGTCCACCAATGACAAGAGATTTAAGGTTAAATACTTCTTTTTTTTTCGTTTACGTCGTGACGATGGTAGTTACAGAACCATTGCTGGCCCAAGACTTTGCAATACCCACGGCATATTCACAGGCAGCGCATAAGTGACTTTAGTAGCAACAGGAAAATATATAAATAGACAGGTACCTTCCGCCATTCGGTTCCATCATCAAATCATCATGACAATTCTAATAATACTAAACACGGCTAAGATACACTGATTTATTACAAAGTTCCGGCTCTTACCTACCTTCCGTCTTCATCATCAGGTCAGTTCTATGTACCCCTCCCCTTTTTCCTTTAGTCAGCCACCAACTACATGTATAAACAAAGCAATTTTACTTGTTACGACATTTCTGCTAAGGTTTTTTGAAGAATTCCGTTCTATGTCTTCGTAGTTCATCATCAGATCAAAACAATATTTTTATAAGACCAACTCGAGAGTATAATCTTTCAATCAAAACAAAAATTTTCAAAATCAGTCCACAATTGACCGAGATATCGGCGAACAAACATATACAAACGACAATTCTGCTATGATTTTTTGAAGAATTTCGTCCTATATCTTCGAAGTTTATCATCAGATCAAAAAGATATTTTTATGGGACCAATTCGGAAGTATAATCTTTCAATCAAAACAAAAATTTTCGAAATCGGTCTGCAATTGACCGAGATATCGGTGAACATACATAAAAAAAAAAAAAAAAAAAAATACATACAGCCGAACATAGAACCTCCTCCTTTTTTCAAAGTCGGTTAAAAATAAACCTTTCTGATATGCCTAGCTTATTTTTTGTTTACATATTACCCTCATGGGGGCGATCGGCGGCAGCGATCTCTGTCGCCGGGCCTTGGTTCAGGCCATGGTCCGGAGTGAGGAGCGATGGCAGGCGGTCGCCTCCTTCTGCGAAGCAGTAATGCTAGCAAAGAAGGACGCCGACCGCATCAGGGAGAGGCAACGGGGCGCTCGCCCCAGCCGCCGCCGGGATTCCGATCCCGATTTCCGGCCACCGTAGGCGCATGCTTGCGGACGGCGTGCAATGGGTAGCACGCTGTCCGATCGTTCGGTAACCGACCGGACCGAGCCCAAGTCGTCGACGGCGCGTACTGTTCCCGCGCGCCTCGAGGATCTGTCGAGCTGTCAGCAAACCGTAGAGGCCCAGCCTGATAGCTGCAGGCAGGCAGCGTCGAAGCCTGCTGGGGTCATGGGTCAGCTTCCGAAAGGAACACCCGGCCCCGGCACGATAGGCAAAGAAGGAACGGGGTAGGTTTTTAGTCAGTAAGAGTCTGACACTACTTCCCGCTCCGCCCAATGGCGGGATTTGTCATTGGATGATTTTATCTACCATAAAAAAATCCCTCATAAAGATCGTATAGCCTCTAGATTTAACAAAAACATTCAATAACTCGATATTCCCATACCTATCAACGTTTTAATATATTAGTTTAAAGAATTTCCTATATAATTGAACAGAGTCATATAAATCTGCGTACGGACGATAATTCCGTCTGTTAGCATTATTTAGAGGTCGCCAGTAATTGGTGGGTAGCTGTAGACTGGTCCGACTTTTTGTACCAAAAGTGTTATATTTATGTACATACATGTAATTAATAATTATAGTTTTATACACACGAATTATTAAATTATCAATGGTTTAGAACCGGTAACCATTTGTTTATCGATTCGGAAAATTATATGGTTTTTGCTTGTTGAATATTTGAACTTTGTGTGCTATAATTATTTTAGTTTATAGGTCATGTGTGCAGCATGGTTTATAGTTCACATTAGATATTTAATTGGTATTTATTAAACGTAATGTTTAAACATCATAATTATACTTGAAAAAAAAAACCACTCTATTAGAATAATTGAATATCGGATAAAGTGAAAATTTTAGTGATTAATCAAGTCAGTATTTTGTACAAAATTTCTAATACTACCAGAACAAAACGAAAATTCTCAAAAACATCACTGCAAGGCCACAAAACACCAAATAAATCGTTCGCCTAAAACAATTTGTGTCTACCCCCCTCCTCCAGTCAACCCCCTTCGTCTCTCCCCCGTGCATCGTAAACCTACCCTATTAAATGTTTACTGCCTTCTAAAAGAACGAGGTGCAAGGGACAATAAAAAGTATAACAACTGCCATACGTAAGTATAAAGATTTTGTTATTGTAAGTATAAAATATGGTGGCTACGGTAATGGGGTGCATGGTGGTGATAGTTTTATAGATGGGGGTGAAGTGGGGTGAGATTGTTGGTGTTTTGGTTGTAGAATTGAATATGGTGTTTTTAGAGCAAAAGACGAGACTGTGAGTAGTACTGTCAATTATTAAGAAGAGGCAAATACCGAAAATGCAGATGCAGAATATAAAGGATCTGATGATATAATATTCTGCGCATTCACAATTCAGGGCTCGTAAAATGCTATTGACAATAGCTCTGTGCAATTTAAGCAGTAGTTAATAAGAATTATGAATTAAATATCTACTAGTTAGAAGATCTAACCAATTCTCTTGTGGGCTTTTTCAAGAGTTTCATTGACTGAGGCTAGCTTTCATAAAAAAATGTATGGAATGTTAAGTGCATTCTCAAATCTGAACCTGTTACAAAACATTTTAAAGGAACATGAAAGAAATCTTAACCACCGACAAAGAAAAAACAAAGAAAATCATATTTCGAATCTCGAAAAATTTGCAACAGTGGGTTAGGACCGCGGCGGCATGGCATCATAAGTTATACAGGCATACGGGCAGCCCGCGAAGGACGACCGGTGCCCAATGTGACCCAATGTGCTATATCGAGTGCGTTCACGATCGTACATTGGGTTAGTTGGCTTTTTGTGTCAGCCAGCCAAGCCCGAATTGTTTTGTGGAGATTTGAATTTGGAAGTTTTGAGGAAGTAAAGAAAACTATTAGAGTGCCTTGCTTTAAATTTCGAGTACGCTCACTATGTCGTACATGAACTAGTTGGTATTTTGTGCCAGCCAGCTAAGTTCTTTAGAATATTATTCTAAAATAATTTCAATTGGAATGCAGAAGAGGACACTATTAGTTAGACAAACCTTCTTGATGAAAATAGTCAAATATATATTATGATATGCAAAAAAAGGTGATGTGTGTGCGAGAGTGCTGATGTGGTAACAAAGAAGAAAATTTTAAGAACAACGAACTAAAGGATATTATGATGAAGCAATTATAACATTCTATAAAAACAGACAGTGAGAACAATTTGATTAAACACTTCCATTCTAAATCCATTACAATGGATGATTCTCCAACGAACAAATTGACCTACAAGACAATCAATTCTTCTAATTTTGCAAAATTGCGTCGTAAACTTAATTGTTAACTTTCACAGACCGCTACACAATGCCTTAACTATTCCACAAGGTTGAGATAAATATAGCCGGAGTAAAAAATAAAGCGGTGAATCTAATGTAGCGTAAGAAATGACGTGATGGCGTAAGCAATCCCATATAATCCCCATTAGTGCACTTCGCGAAAGATCCTCAAATATATCTGTCCCTTTCACACACCGACAAAAAATAAGTACCTAATGCCGAACGCAATCCGTTGCATTCCATACCCTTCGCCATTACTGACCCATGCTTTAAGGAACAAAGAAAATTAAACTCTATATTGGTTAATTCAAGTTTCAAAATAAAGCCACCAGCAGTATTGTTATAATTTTTTCAAACGCCAAGTGCGAAGGGCCCGGCAATTCTTAACTTAATATAAATAACAATAACGAGTCGGCCCGGTTCGATCTTCAAAACCTTTTAAAAACATTGTACAGATTTGACAGATGAGGCTGTATGCCTCATTGTCTTGGGTCGGAATTATGAATTAGGAATAACGCCTACGTCTGACGGCGATATACTTATTCTGCCATAATACGAAAAGATTTACTTATAAGTACTTAACCCATATTATTTATATACAGACGTTTAAAGACTTAAGTATTTGAGAATATACGACGCTGGGCATGAATCATTTTTTTAATATTTCAAAGACAAGTGATGTCTACCAACACGCACAGGGCCCGCGTGGTGGACTACGACCCATTCCCTCTCCTAGAGAGGAGGCCCTGAGTCCCAGTAATGGGAACATTAAAAAAGGCTGGTAATGCATAAGCAAGCTTCAATATTTATTTGCAATAAATGTAAACTTTGTAAACTTACCACAGCAACAGGTAATAGAAATTTAATCAAATATCAAAGGTGAATGAGGCCGAAGTGCAACTAGAATTTAACGATAAGTCACACCCACCGGAGATAGAGCCAAAACTATTAAAAAAGATACAATTTCCATTAAAATATTTAAATGTGGCCATGTAACAAGATATCAAATAGAGCACATTGAACATAAACCAAGATACATCGCGGGACCGTTACTGATAAACATTTTTTTAAGAAATAATACTAAATCTGCGCCGGATTCACATAAGTATAATTTATAATGAACTCAACGTTTGAAATGTTGAAATTAGCATAAAATAAATATAATATTCGTACAATTGCTGTGACATCGCAATCAAAATGGCCCCGTATGGAAATGTGGTCGATACATGTTATTTGTTCATAGAACTTAATACGGGTTTGATTATAAATAATTGTGTAACGGATATCAAATGTAGTGATGTCATCCTTTTATGATTGTCTTAATTACTTATTTAAATTGTGTTTTTGATGTAAAATATGGCTTTGTCTCTTTTATATTTAATAGTGAATACCTACGACAAAATATACGAGATATATTTCCAACTGTTCTCACTTTATCTATTTGGTTAAAATCTAGTAAGTTTTGTGACATCCTCTAAGAAGAGTTTTAGATTTCACTCATACGATATCTTTGGACAGCGGATGTTTTATATCAAATCTTTTATGCTTATATTATTTAAATTATGTTACAAAATCACCTTAGCATTTGAATTACGTAACGCGCGTCAGTCTGTCTGTGAGAGACGACACCAAAAACGGATGATCCAATTTTAATATCCGTAGATATTATTAAAGAAGCTACCATTTTTGGTAACCCCGTTCACTTATTCGATCTCAATGGTAAACAATATGCAAATGCACAAAGAAATATTTAAATACAGACGTTTAATTCTAATATAGTTGTTTTTACAATATTATAAAAACATGAAATCCCAGAGTTGATTGGTCAAAGAATACTTTATTAGTCATTACCCGATTTATTGCAAATATAATTTTATAGCTTTTGCAGTAATATGCAAATCATAAAACAAATTAAATTAGACACACTAAAATATACAAATACCGTTAATACTCATCGATTGTATATCTACAAATGTGCGTATTAAATATATAAAAATAGTAATTTATTTTTGTGTATATATTTTTCACACTTTGATATAATGTTTTGTATAATTTATGGAACTGGAGATCAATATGTAATCTCTGTCAAACATTTATTAAAAGTGGTGGTAAACAATTTACATATTATTTGAATGTTATGATTAAATCACCCATAATCACGCTATCCCGTTCACAAGTCGTAAATACGCTGTAGTGTTAATGGGCGAAAGTAACCTCACCTGCATCTTGCATACTTGAACTCAATTTGAGAGAAGAAAATCCCATCATTTTACCACAAACTGGAAAGTGTAATTTTCAAAGAGACCATTTTCTTGAAGTGTGAATCGAATTGTACATTACTGTTGAAGTCTAACTTATTGCTTACACTACAATTCCTATAAATGTTTCTAATACTTTTGTCATCATCATCAAACAACACCCATTTCAATGAACAAGTAAAAAATTGTATATCATGGTAACCCAAGAAAAGTTTGAATTTTTTCATATTTAAATTTGTCGGGTTTACAGCGTTCAAAGCACCATAAAGGACCAAACCACAGTCTCTCAATTATAAGAATATAAAAAAATGCCATTCGCGTGCGCCCTAACATTTGCAGCCCACGTCACGGCGTTATCAGCAAGCTTATCTACAATCATAACGCGAGTTTCACCTCAAAGCGAGACATTTATGTCATTTCATAAATCTGTGTTGACTGGCCGGCTCGTTTCCGGTGGATCATTTTAATTAAATGTATCAGCATCAACCGACTCGTTAGCATACCGGTCCGGCGATCCGGTCCGTACAATATCGAGTGCACTTTACATAAGACCTGTTCCACAAACACGTTTTGTGCTTTATAGTTACTCGTATCCTAATTTCGTACACAGAGCAATATTGTTTTTTTAATCTATTTTTTGTAGATTACATGATTCTGATTGCTTTTAATGGTCTTCGTTTGCCTAGTTTTAGACAAAGAATTTGATTAACAGATACGAGCTTGTCGTTTTGATTAGCGCTTTCTCTTTAGATGAGAAGATTTCTAAGTAATAAAGATGTACTTTGACGTATGATGATCGGATCAGACTATTGTGAAATATCCTATTAGTAGAACAATGGTCACTATAGGAAATAAGAAGAATTTTCGTCGTATTTCTGAACAAAATTACACTTCGTACTACACTTAAAAATGCTTAGGTTCTATTAGATTTGGGACTAATAATACTAAATTCAAATATGGTCTGATGGCCCATTTAAAATCAATTAATTAGACATTATCAACATTTCAGCAAATATAAGTATCGATAAAGGACACGATAAGGACATCACCACCTTCGCATTGCCTTCAATCCAAATAACACAGCTTAAGATGATTATATATCTAATTCTTTTACATAACACGACATAAATTAGGTAAGTATCGTCTTTACGTTTCTATATTTATTACTTATCCATGGCCAAACTTTAATGTCATACATTCATCATATTTTAAACGTTTACGATGTGAATCCGTCAATTCTTGTTACAGATAATTTTAATTTTATGTTAATTAGATCGAAAAATTAAAATGTTATTAAATGATACGGTGATTAGCTTAGTTTGGTCAATCGATTGGTTATAATGAAGCAAAGTGAGTTAAGCATCCTTATTACGATTGGCTTTGTTATGTAAGGTTTTAGCAATTTCGATTGGTGCTTTATTGCTCGATTCTGCGTCATTTACAATTTTATGTTCAGGTGACGATCTTTGTATCTATTCAACGAGTATTAGTTTGTTTATATTATTTTCTGTCAGTTCATTTGCATCATTAACAATTGCTTTATACTGAGGACAGCGTTAAGCTAGAACTACATTTGGCACACGTGGGCCACGTACGCCGATCTGTGAACGTCGATCTCCACAGTGTATATGGAAGCTAGACTTGTAGAGCAACATTCGATGTACCCCACACGACGCAAAACTACGCACAAATCGGGCATAGTCCACGTGTGCGTCGGTCTAATTCCAATGTAGTTCCTGCTAAAAACTTGATATTTTCTATTTTTTAAATTAAGTAAAGCAGACGTTTTTATAAATAAATACCAACTTAAAAGTTCCTTTTCCCGCTTTATTATCAAAATATCTGAATCTAAAGACCAGTCTGTTACTGACCCTTAAAACCATCTCCATCAAAAATCGAAGGCCACTGGCGCCAAATCGCAATTAAAAAAACAACCATTATTGCACAGAGCACAAAAAAATAAGTCGTTTTTTTTTCAGAAGCAAACGTGCGCCGCATAGACAATGGGCGCCATTATTCGTGACAGTGCACTCATTACCGTTTTTGCTGACGGTACCGCAGCGCATTGTTCGTGGGCGTCTACCTGTGCTATCGGTACATCGCTCGTAATGATTTTCGTATGCATTGTTTGGTATCGAGAGTTTGGCAGGAGAAATGCATAGGGGAATGATTTATTTTCTACTTTTTGTGGGGTGAATTGTGGATGATAGTCTTGTTACTTCTTTACATAGTACCATAATAATATCGATGCTTCCGTAGTTGTATATCCCTTTTTGGAGATGTATAATACTTTTCTAGAAAAGAATGATGCAGCAAATTCTATTTTTCTTCAAGTATTTATTAAATTTTCTATATTGACTAGTACCTGAGAGTTCAGGTGGATATTCAAAAATATTTGAAAGTCTTTTTTACTCACACACAACCATTAAATTTAAAATATCTTGACACCACCAGATATTGGTCAAGGACTCAAAGCACCAAAAAAACCCTTCGATACAATTACAACCCTTCCTAAATAGACACAAGTGCCAAAGAAAAGAAACGCAAAGAATAATATCAGTAAGCCCACGCACACACGTCAGTCGGTAAGTAATAAAATAAATTCCACATACATATAAATTCGGTTGGGTCTGTTTTTTTGTCAATTAAAAATTACAGAGGGGTCTAAAACGCAGGTACTCGGTAATGCGGCCGTACCCGCACCACTAAACGAGTATGCCACGATTTACATTTTACTGGCGTTATCTCGTGTCATATTGTTGGGAGATATCGACCGGGCTGCTTTGGTGGATCATTACTTTGACTACGAATTTAGACTTAAAAAATGATAAGTAGTTTTAAAAAAGTTAGAAAGAGTAATGAAACTCCCTAAACAAAGGGCATCAAATAGGAAGATAAATAGAAAGCGTCCCTTTGATCAGAACTGCTGGATGGAGAAGAAAAACACAACACGAGGACTGAACATTTTATAAATTCTGGGATAAGAAATCCAGAACATCCCAGATAAAAAGAAATCATCTTCAAAAAAGGTAAAGATGATCAGGTCGACTGCAAGAAAACACCAATAACAAATCATACAAGTTTATGACCTAATCAACTGATCTGCTCCAGTTTTATGACTAAACAGAGTTATTTAGAGCAGCCATCGAAGTCGGACAACAAAAACAAAAGTAGCCGAACAATGCGCAAACGTAAAGTATCAAAAAATATTTTTTGTAAGTAATCCCGGACCGACCTAACTCTGAACTCAGATCAGGTAGAAAAATGAACATTGAACATACGAAGGCAATTAACTTTCGGTACCTGCGCGCACTCACACAAACATGTGTGGGATTACACAGAGTAGGAAAGTATAGAAGGACCATTTTTGGGTTCCACCGAAGCAGTTCCGCATAGACCAGAAGCAGTCTACATGTAAGCATTTAAGAGACTGGTATGGTTTGTCAGAACTTTACCTTCTCATCACATAGGATAGGCTGATCCTAGAACTGATTGTTAGAATTAGCTTTCATATCAAAACTATATAACCTTACTAACCAAAGCAATCTCTAGTTTGGCTGTGTAATATATAGATCTAGTTCTGATTCTGATTCTGGATTCTGAAAGCCAGAACAATGATACGCTATTAATTTTGCGGATTTGTGACTGCCGAAATATCCTGCTAAAAGTGGATTTACGGGCGATTAATATTCTGTAGACTCTGCATACATGCGTACGCGCAAGTAGTTTGCACGTGTGTGTGTGCGCAACACTTGCGCAAACATGGGGGTGTAACGCCTTTACGGGGTTCTAAAGATAAATCGGTGTGCTTTAATGGCATTTGGAATTTATGTTCGGGTTGAATTTGTTTTTAAGTTATATTAAGTGCGTACCAATTGTAGTTTTCGAGACAAAAGGAGGAAAGGAATCTTGTAGGGTTTTAATAAGCTTTAAGTGCTATCAGGATTTAAAATTAATTAAAGGTGATTCATGGAGGTGTAACTGCTTCCATTAATGTGCATTATGGAAAAGTTGATTTAAAATGTGGGTTTTGAAAGATAACATATAATTATGTATTTATAATTTTTAGTTAAAGTACCAACAATTGCTGTAATCATTTTAACCGAAAGTTGTTGGACATAGGCCTCTTCTAATTGTCGAATTCCTACATATTACTCTCACTAGGTCATCGGTCCACCTTGTGGGAGGCCTACCAACGCCGCGTTTTGCAGTATCCAGACGATACTCCAAAGCCTTTCGACTCCATCGATTGCAACAATGCAATTCAAAGAAGAGTTTTGGGACTACCGAGAAATATGAACAGTTATTTAGATATACAGCAAATTTTATCAAGCTTATAAACAGTAGCAGGAAAATAATGATAACCAAAAGAACATTTTTGGTTAACTATAGTAAGATAAATTGTAAGAATGCAATCTTTAAACCAAATGTGATGAATTTGGGATCAAAATTTTGACAGCTAAAGCCACGCTTACGTTCACTAAACCCAAACCACACGCTCTAACGCCATGATTCAGCAAAATCATAAACACAGCAACAGAATCTATTTGAAATACAAAATAAAATTAGTTTCAAGGATAAGTTAAATTGACCGAACGAAAGTGCTCTCACTTCCATACAATAGACGGTTGCAAAAAATGGTTCCTTGGTTAGAATCCCAAAAAAAAAAGAAACCATATGTGCTGGTCAGTTCGTTTGTTTCAATCTTTTTGGAGGGAGAACTATTTTAAAGGGATTATGTATAATTGGAAACTGAGACGTCTCACTTAGGATACATGAACGGATATGTATAAGGTATATTTGTGTTAAATTCGCTTATTGATATAAAAATTCATCAATACGGATATATGTATCTTATGTACTCGTATATCTAACATTTGTCATATTTCTATAGAACTGAAAATATTTGCCATGATTAACAATAATTTATATAGACTTAATTATGCAATTGGTTTCAGTTTTTCTTCATTATCATCAACATTTCAATTACATGCCGACTATTACTTGGCTTCATATTCTTATCTTATTTTAAACTCATCAGTAGCAGTAGTTAAATAATCAGCCTTATTTATTTATTCAGATTCATCTTTATCAACAAATATTTAAGCATTTACTTTGCTCACATCATCATCGTACCCTTCTCCGATCGCCATCTTTAAATCCACCTTCTTTCAAACTGCCTCTTATAAAGTAATATGCATTTATGTTTGCGTCCTATTATGCAAGATGTTTTTTACGGCTTCCTTCTTGCAAGCGATGCCACTAGAAGCTACTAGTGTACCAAACACAAACAAAAGAAAATTTAAACGCATTGTTTAGCGACATGTGGCCGGAATATTTAAAATGATCTACTGTGGCTTCGGTTATTACTGGCCGGAAGTCACATGTTATTGGCAATCGCCATTTTGAATCGGCTTTCAATAGAACTGGGGTTATCTAATGATTTAGGCAAACAGATGTATCGATGAATTCGAGCAATATAAATTTTAAATTTATATTTCTTGAAAAGAGTTTGGCATCATTTTTTAGTTAAACTTGGAGGTATTTAGAGTATTTTGTTATTATTATGGATAAACTCGCATTTGACCTCTCACTTGATGGTAAGCGATGATGTGGCTGATTATGGAGCACGCTTGCTTTAAAAGATATTTATTCATCAGCTTGACTGCAGTCATGACTTAAAAACCCCCAGGTTATATGTTGTGGTCCGATAAAATAGAACAGAACAGGAAATCCTGTTAATACTTTAATTGAACAAATGCTTTGAATTTGAGTTCAAAAGTAAAGAGCCTCTCAGCAAGCCTGATTTAACGCTGACCACATCATCGCATACTATCAGGTAATGTAGTGATCAAATCCGAATTTAACCAAAATAAAATTGTAGTCAATTAGAAAAAGATATTGGAACTTGATCAAATTAAAGATTTACTCAATCATACTATTAGAATAACTCGTGAATCTTTTTAATTAAAATAATTCGTACAACGATGACAGTAATCTAATTGAAACGAAATTCAATTAACTTTTCGCAATAACTAGCCTTGGGTTGTAGGGCAACGCACAAATCTGTATCATCAAGTGCGAATTTTATTTCAGTAGTTAGATGTTAACGTGATTTTAACTGTTTCCTACTACTAAAATAATTAGAATCATAACTTCAATGATTCAATCACTCTATCATACTAATATTATAACTATCGAAAGTTTGTACACACATATTATGTGTACGTTTGTTGTTTACACTCAAACGGCTGGCCGTATTTGAATAAAATTTGACTTGAATAAAGACTAAGATATATAGATAGATATGATCTTTTACTCTGGGAGTATGTTACCTCGGGACTATTATCTACTGTCATCCGGACGAAGCCGTTATTCTGGTAGTAATTTCGTACTTAAATTTAAACTGATTAAAATTATAAAATAACAGTTATGATATTCTCTCTTCTTTGTCGTTATTTTCTCACTGCTTAGACGATACGATGTCTTCAAGCGTTCTTCTGGAGTGTAGACCGCTCAGGAGCTTTACCACAACATGTTAAAATGTCAGGCGTGCCAGCGAGAAGGGTGGCGCTATGTACCTTATACAGCTCCATCCCTTTAACAGCTCAGTTTAGGTCGTCAAATGGATCGCAATAAGAGCTAGTGGTATGGCCTCAGTAAGTACATTTTGCTTAATTGCAGCTGACAGTTACAACTGTTTTAAGGCCCTTACACACTTGTTGAAATGCGTCATCAAAAATGTCAGTATCGATGCAGACAAGTGTGATTAGTCCGCAAACCACCCGCGGCGCGTACCCGACGATACATCCAATTACCAAACCTCCGAATTTATGCGAACTACAAATAATAGGGCGCCATTACTGATTTATGAGCGAACGCGTTCTAAGAACAACAAAGGTTGCCGGTAAAAAAAATCTACTTATTTCAAAGCTGCCAGTATTATCGCGTGTGTTCTTAATCTTATATGAGTCATTTATAATGTAATCGACATGATTCAAACGCTAGACGCGAAAAAAATTCAAAAAGCTAAATTGTAGAAGGCCGTACGCGTCGTGTCAGTGCTTGCGGCAATTAAAAATAATTAGGGAACGAAGATGGCGTGTTCTCGGAAGGACTGGCGGTACATTTACATATGGCAGCTATGGCGCGGGCGATCTAACGTGCGGCGTCGGTGGAGGCGGAATGCACTGTGGTAAAATGGGATACATAGATAAATTTGTTTTTTTTTTTAACTATATTTTGCATTTTTTCTTAGTAATTCTTGGCTTTCGTCTATATGAACATAATTTTACAAAGAAAAAACTATGATCAAACGCATTGTGGTTGATCTTGTTTTTTTTTTTTTATTTCATTTTAAGCCATCTCTTGATCTAAATTCCTGTTCATTTTTGCTTGGACATGGCAGTGAATACAGAGGAACTTCATTCTTTGACAATGTTAGTTTGAGTGTATGGCTTCAGCAATAAGCATCCACAAATAATTTAAAAACAATGAGGCATGTCGTGTTCCACATTCTGAAGCTGTTTTTTTTCAATATACAACAATATTTTTAGTATATGCGAAACCTGAATATAGTTTTTCAGAATCAGTAACTGAATCGATTCCAATCGTTTTTAGACCATGTTATATTTTTTTCCCAAAAATATTTAAAAAAAGGTCACAAGTTGGACACCATCGAGACTAAGTACAATACAGGTTGCGGCATGTCATAGCGGGAATTAGACACCAACGCACAGCTGAATTTGGGAACAAAACCACCCTTCAGTGGCCTGGATGACCTGGTGACCAAGTGTTTTTGTGGACAACTAGGTAACATAACTTTTTGATTTTTCATGATATAGTTATGTTTGAAACATACATTCTTTGCATAAAAACACTAGACCCATGTTTCGGGTTTTGCAAATACTAAAAATAAGGTACTACTGTACATGTTTGTCACCTAACTCCTCATAAACTTGACTGATTCAGATGAAATTTTGTTTGTATAGGTAGTCAAGCGGTTTCCTGGAAGGTTTTAAAATACATTTGTACTCAGTAAGTGGTGCTGCATTAGGGTTCATTTTTTTATGGAACGCTAGTTATTTTATAACTATTTTAATTCTTTCAGAATGCTTATATTTTCTTAAAAAAAATGCTTTTATTATTATTTTTGTTTTTATATTATTCTCAAAATGATCTGTAAATATTCCTCAGCCCCGCTACCCTCTCTCAGTTGCACCACAACGCACTTGTAAACTAAATCGGGCACGATTAGGGGCAATAGTGATTGAAAAGGGTAAAGAAACCGACCTGTATTAATGTCCATCTTTTATTTGTTATTTTTCGACCAAATAACGCCGGCCAAAGGTTTAATTTCGACTATAGATACGTATACTATAATATTGTACACTACTTATTACGAATTAACTTCACGGAATCACGAATGGCGTTTATTTTGAAGAGAATTCTGATAATATGTAAATTGCTATCAATGTTGAAATGTTTTATTTTTTCTATTAAACGAAACATATTATCCTTGGACCAAATTTACAGCTAAGGTGAAATGATGGTCCTTCGGATTTGAACAGAAGTGATTTAATAATAAAATAGTGGTAATAGGCTTTTTTATTATTTTAAATAGAAGATTAAAAACGTATATATTATATATATTTTAACTACTTTTAAATTTCTAAACTAGAAGATATAACTTAAAAGGTATACATACAAACTAAAAATAATAATATTTACAATTAGGTGGAAAAAAAGGAACTTATTGGGCATCAAAAAATTCATCCACATCGATATCAATGGGAAAAGTGCCCAGAATGCTGACAGCATTGCGACGTTGGAAAGCAATGCTGATTCCCAGCCCTCAAGTCACACGAAGAGTCGACCAGCTGTTTGCTGATAGGTAATAGGTCACTTCTGGGCAAGCGTGCTCCATCGTCGGTCCCATCATCACTTATCATCAGGTGAGATAGTGGTCAAACGCGAGCCTATCCATAATAAATCGGCACCAGCAGTGGTGTAAAGACAGAACCCTTTACATATAATGTTGAATATTGTAGAATAAATTAATATTAATGTTCTATAAATAATGTTTAATAATAGACTTCATTAAGTTAATGTTATGAACAATTTTAGATAAAAAATGTTTTATAAAATGCGTAGTTCTGGTGCACTTGAGTACGTGACGATACAGCAAACGAATTTTCCCCAATTTGCAGTAATTGCTAACTAGGCCCAAGTCCAGTGTGAAGATGCTGACTGTACAAGTGGTATAGGCTAGGGAATAATAAATTAGTAGACATAATAAATTGTGCAGAGTTATACCAACATGAATTTAATAAGTTAGACGCGTTTTTTTATTTTTAATAGGTTCACGCTTGACCACTATCTCACCTAAGTAACTGATGACGTGGCCGACAATGGAACACGCTTGCCTAGGAGTAACCTATTCATTCTTGACTTAAAAATCCCTAGCTTGTAGTTATCATAATGCAAAACTTTTATATAAATTTTTATAAGGTTCCTACCTCTAGATACTTACCTAATTAATGAAATGAGAGAAGAGAAAGAAAATGCGTCTAATACAAAAATGATTTCTGAGGTTTAAAATGAGTAAATATTTACGACACAAACGTAACCACAGTCGCAGGAAACGTTAGTTCATATTCACATCATTTAAGAATTTAACAACATTTTTATAGCCAGAAATATTAAAAATTTAAATAGCGATATTGCAAATGGACTGGTGATCCCTTTTAAACGATATGATTTATTATGTATTACTGTGATTTAAATATTAAAAGCCTAGTAATGGCTGCCAATTTATTGAATGGCGTTAATCTAATCAAATGCCGAGAATATATTTGAAATTAGCTTCTACCAGTGGGTTCGCACGCATAAAAGATAAAGATTATTCTAAGGAAACATTCTTGCTGGATAATAGTATGTATCCTATAACTCTTATCAAGCTTCGATGTACCCACTATACGAATATTTATGAAAATTGGTTCTGCAGTTTAGGCGTAAAAGCTAAACAGACAAACAGACGTACTAACATACTATGCAGCGTATATATTGAATCATCGAAATATTACTTTTTTAACGTATTTAGATGGTCTTGTTTTTTGGAGTTCCACGAAATATATTTACGATTTATAAACCCATTGTAATTGAGGTTTTAAAATTTGAGTGATGATTCTTAATGACTTCTGGGATAACGCCCCGATTTAATTATTCCAGGTATCCTGGGAACATAAATTTATAATACTAAAAGTATTTTTTCAGTCTTTTTTTATATCTATGATTGAGTTTGAGTTAAATTAAACAGCAAAATCGTAGCCATATTGTTTTATTTATAAAAAATGTTTCCCAACAATACAAGTGAGGGGGAATGGCAGACAACGCCGCTCACGCCCCAACCGGTGAGACTCCGACCCTGACTACCAGTCACTATAGACCTGAGTTTGCGGACAGCGAGCTTGCTAACGTAGCGTAGCGTGTTCGAGTCGTCGACGCGTGCCTTAAACAGATGCCAGCAAAATCCTAAACACACAGCAGGGTCGAAAGTTACAGATAGAACATAGATGTGGTTTTAGTCAGTAAAAGTCTGACACGCCCTGTTTCTCCGCCCCAGAGCGGGAAAGTCATTAGATGATTTCCACCATAAAAAACACTAGGAATGATTCTGTAACGTGGATATGTTCACAAAAATGTAAACTCATTTATGCAAGACACCCACAGACCTGGAGCAACTCCATTTCAGTTCTTTTTGTCCGTTGTTGTTGTGTACTTTTTTCCTAGAGAACCCGCTCTTAAGGTTGCCGACTCGATCACCCAATTTCGATACATTAATTTAATATTCTGCATACAAATATGACTCATCTGGGCAGTGGGTCGGCTCGCTACATTCTTACAACTGGTTGCTCCTGGGCACCCCTCCATTCATCGCGAGAGTTTTCCTCTTTCAAACCACCTCAGCATCCCAAAATGTTATTAGCACCAGGAGGCGACAGTTGAATATCTACTTTAATATCTAAGTTTTTAGGTTGAGTTTAAATTGCCGATGGTGCAGGTTTATGGTGGGGTTAGTCGAGCAAGTGGTAGTAAGTTTCTGAGTAAACTTGCAGGCTTTAATTTTTATTTTTTCTCCAATTATACGACTGTGGGAAAGAAAGCCCTTATGATTCAGACGATAACGATTGATTGGAATAAGATACTGGTTTGTGTAGTTGCGCGTGAGTGCAATCACGCGTCGGGTTTGCGCATGCGTCATTGCACGTACTCATACATTACAACCATATCTGTGGATATCCGGTTTCTTCTCTATCTGTTATAGTAGAAATTGTATCGCTCGTCACCAATCCTTTTGATCTGCGATCACATTTTACTTTGAGTAAGTACCTACACTGCATATTATTATGTAGGTTTCTACGTATACACGTTGAGAAAAAAAAACTGTTTTTTTTCCTAGTTAATAAAATAAAACTCCATTGAATCAGTCTAAAAGATTTAACATAGCAAATATATTTGCCAAATCGCTATACTTATTGTGTTTACTTCTTACACAATGAATATGACTGATCGACATTATCTGCAGTAAGTTAGGCGCAACTACAACAAAATCATAAGCACCGTTTTAGGCAAAGTATGCTTAGTATTTTATTTACTGTAATTTAGTTTCTGCACGGAAAATACCTCCCCTATCTTTTTCAAAACTTGGTCTTGCACAATCCGCTCTTGGCAAAATTATTTTCATAAATTGAGTAAGTGAGCATTATTGACCTAACTTAAATTACAAAGCCTTTCGGTTTTTTACAGGAATCTTTTTGGAGAGTGTGCGCGGGAATTGCATGGCTTGATGCCGCTATTCTACCATCGGACAATCCGACGTAAAGCAAATATCCACTCTTACGTTGTTGAAACTTCTACCGTCCGGACTAAACGTTTTACCTCGTCGTTTATACCGCGTGCATCGAAGGACTGGAACAGTTTACCTGCTGCGGTCTTTCGGTCCGAATATAAATTAGGCGTCTTCATGGCTCAGTGAATAGGCTCTTAATAAACTAGCGCGCCTCACCATTAACGATTGCATCACTGCTTACCAGTAGAATCGCAATCAAGCACAAGTTTATATAAATAAAAAAAAAAGAAAAGAAATGAAGGCAATCAGACACTAGAGACAAAACCATCAAGAAAACCAAAACAGAACTAACATAGACATGCATCTACAATCTACCGACAGACAGACACATTCGTAATAATAAAGATAATCCCAGCAGCGATCAAAGCGGAGTCTCCATTGAGTTGAGAGCACAAATTGCAGCGCAAAGCAGTGCATCTGCACCCAGCCTTTGATGTCAAAGCTGAGACAGACAGTGTGTACCGGCCGGAAAATCTAGCTATTCGTTTGTGGGAAATAGTTTCAGGTTCCTAGTTGATGGTGTTCAATGATTTAGAACATTGAGAAGTAAATTGAATCACGGTAAGAAATACAACCTTATTTTTAATATATGCGAAACTCGAAACATGGGTCTAGATTTTTTATACAAAGAGTCTATGCACAAAAAAAAAAAACATTATTTTATTTACGTATATTCTAAGCAATGGAAACGATTTATTAGTAAAACAAATTATAAAGCTGTAACAGTACATCTGCACCCAGTCTTTGATGTCAAAGCTGAGACGGACAGTGTGTACCGGCCGGAAAATCTAGCTGTTCGTTTAGCAGCGACCAGCGAGTGTAGTGGGGTGGGACAGTCTCTGGTTGATAGTTGTGCTGGTTCAATGATTTGAAAGGAGTATTTCTTTGACTTTTTGTTTTATGACTGATGAGGAGTAGATAATATGTTTCAAGCTAGAACTCCATTAGACCGTCGCACACGTGTAACATGCCTTATTTGTGTGTAGAACGACGTCGCGTGGCGTGGATCAAGTGTAGCTCTACAAGTCTAGTTGCCATATAAAATGTATGGAGACCGACGCGCCCAAGTTACACGTGTGCGCAGTGTAGTTCTACCTATGTAGGTAGAACTTGGATAGTTCTGTTACCCAGAGAACAAAGAAGAACAAAGAAGAGAGAGAGAGTATTTTCTTGACGTATCAAACCTTTTCAGGAAGAAAATTGAAACTCTTGTTCGATTAAAAGTTATCATAATATCATTCTAGTATCAACATAACTTACAATAAGTATAACTGTTGATCTAATGATGTCTTTTATTCATATATTTTCATAAATGCTTTTTAATAATGGGACAGAAACCCTATTTCTATAAAAAACGAAAATTGTCGCTAACGATGTTCTTCCTAAAAAAAACTCTTTCATCATAGCTCGTCTTTACGTATTTTAGTGTAGTGAAGGCCTTTTTTCGATTTTATTAGCGATTACCAATGTTAACATTTCTAATGAAATATCAAGGTCAATTGCTAACGTATTAGTAGATATTATTAGGTACATAAAAAATCAGACATACAAAAATATTTTGGAAACTCATTTTGCATACAAGTAAAAAGTAGGAGTTACCGGTGCCAGTAGTCAGTGTCTGCGTTTTCTGATAACTAAAATAGGTATGTTTAAGTTAAAAGTGATTAGGTTACTTCTAAATAAGCGGGCTACAACATCAACCAGATCATAGCTTACCATCTGCGGTGCTATTCTCTAAGAAAACGCAGCGCTGTCGCAACGACGAACATCCAAATAGGATACATTGAATTAACAATCCAATGCATAGGTGCATTAGGTTGACAATCCAATGTATACTATTTGGGTGTTCGTCGTTGACACTGCGCTGCGTTTTCTTAGAGAATAGCACCACAAGTGAGGAGACACAGTAGTGGTGACATGCGAGTCTATTTTACCTCAGTAACCGCATACAATTTTTCAGCAGCCTATAAAACTACAGTTCGTAGCCTCTAAAAAATAAATCAGAAAAAACTGCCAGCACATCGCCTGATCTATGTAAAAAAATTTAGAAATTACAATCAAAACCAATCAACGACATATTCCTATTGTTGATCGAAGATATGTCTCGTTTTCGCGCCAATAAAACATCATTCAATGAGATTCGAACGGATTCAAAACTCGTCGGATACAACTAACCATAGACTATCTACAAAAAAAAAAAAATTGCGTTGACACAATACCAGCCAGTATTATGCAGTAGTACAGTGGAAGCACGTTGCACAAACCAACGTAATCCCACCTCAATGGACGCTTTAGCCATTCATAGCTGACAGTACGGATTACTGTTAATTTTGTTACGCTATTATGGATGTTGCAAAAAATTAAACTTTTTAGTTCCACGAGTTTGGAGATGAAAGAGAATACTTGGTTTTCACTATAGTTTTGGTTGTACAAATTGAATGCATGGATCTTACTTATACCTACATATGTATATATGTATTACTTATATGTACCTATATACACTGACGACTTGTATTTTTTTTTAAAGCTATGCTCCATCTAGAAATAACTCCTACCGTTCTGGCGCCATGGGGCAACGTGAAAATGTCACCTGGGACATTGGAACGAAGGCAAAGAAGGAATAGGAGTGGATTTTTAGTCAGTAAAAGTCTGATACTATCTCCCGCCCCGCCCAAGGGCGCGGAGATATCATTGGATGATTTTTCCGCACCTAAAAAAAAATCTAGGAATATCTCCTGTATCATGCAGGATCATGCGTTCACAAACATGTAAACTCTTGTAAATATAAGACAACCCAAATCCAGAACACATTTCTGTAGCCATACGAAATCCGCGACTCGCAATACAGCAGCCAATCACTTAACCACTGCGCCAACGGTATTAAATTATTCAGTAATCATAGTGACAACAAACATAGAGACCAACATGCATCCGCATTCGCAGAGATTACATCCGCATCTTAGCCCAGAAACAATATCATTTATGTTTATTGTGTCAATGAAAAGCTTCCTGAAGTTTCACATAGACATTACCATATATAAAGATGCACCACATACCGACTGAAAAAATGGACATACGAGTAATATGTACTAATGTCCATTTTTCAAAACTAAAACCATGATAGATTTCAAGTTCATATACAGCGTTTAGTCACAAATCGACAAAAATCCTTTAAGCGCTTTCGTCGGATTTCCCCGACAAGTGTTTTCATGACCTATTCGCCAGCGTCATGTGTTTGAGACTGTTCACTCCGTTTCGTTTAGCTCTTCAATCTCCATAGGTGACAAAATTGATGGAGTATTAGGTCGTAGATGTGCGACCCTGGCGGAATAAACACAAGAGTGTTTGTCGGATATATCCGACGGAGGCGTTTAAAGGTTAAAGAATCCCTAAGAACCTAACCAGCGCATTTTTTCGGCTGCAAGGACCACACTAACAAAGATAATCTTTGTAAAAAAAACAGCAAATCTACCAATGAAGTGTAAATTACTTCAGTAAAAACTAAACGGTTCGGTCTACAACAGACTAATAATAAGTACAGTCAGACACAAAAAGAGGAGCTGTAAGCTGCGTTTAGCTGTTAAATCGAGTGTGAAGCTTGCGGTGTAGTGTGTTATCGATTGTACGTTTTGTGTTCAAGCCGATCAAGTGAGACGGTTGCATTCATTGTAAAAACCTTTGCGGATTTTTTAGTACTTTTGTGTTTGAATGTAAACGGCGTAGTACCTATTGTTATAATGGTTGGTAACATTTTATAATTCAATATAATTGTTTTGAAACCTTAGTTGAATTATAAGAGTTGAAATTGAAGTGAAAGGTCTGGATACTACGTAAATATAAGCATAAATCGGCCTTGTAATGTTCCCACAGCTGGGAATCAGGCTTCCTCTCTAGAAGAAGGAATGGGCCGTAATCCACTAGGCTAACTACCCGGGATACTCATTGGAGCATCATTTTCTGCAGCGTGCCGGGGTCTGTGTGTACGTCCGTAATGACATCTGCTGTCAGCGTCTCCGTCACCTTGAAGACCCAAATTTTTCCACGCTATGGCTGTTGGTGGACACTGGTATGGACAAAATCGTCTATGCCTGTGTCTACCGATCGCACAGCGGTGATCAGGAGACGACTCGAAT
This sequence comes from Leucania comma, assembly GCA_958295575.1. Lineage (NCBI taxonomy): Eukaryota > Metazoa > Arthropoda > Insecta > Lepidoptera > Noctuidae > Leucania > Leucania comma. Next base: position 25,581,404 of record OY282468.1, on the reverse strand, counting down.
GTTTGACCAGCTCAGTGAAGCTGCCGATAAGGCTCTGCATCGGCACCCTGATGCGCAGCTTGTCGCTCTGGGGGACTTTAACGCCTGCCACCAAGACTGGCTTTTCCCATACCAGAGGACCGACCACGCTGGAAAAGAAGCGCGAAACTTTGCGGTATCGTTGGGCCTTTCCCAGCTGGTGAAGCAAGCGACCAGGGTGCCTGATGTAGTTGGTCATACTGCCAATTGTCTGGACCTTCTGCTGACCACCGATCCGGACAGATGTATCGTAACAGTTTCTTCACCACTTGGAACATCAGATCACTGTCTGGTGAAGTCTGTATCGTCCTTCTCCCCACCTGACTGTGAGTCTCGCGGTGAACGGCGGATGTGGCGTTACAAGTCGGCAGATTGGGATGAGATGCGGCACTTCTTTGCGTCTTATCCTTGGCAGCAGGTTTGCTTCTCTTCTGAAAATCCGTCGAGCTGTGCAGATGCCGTATCCGATGTGATACGTCAAGCTATGGAGTATTTCATCCCTTATAGCGACGTACCCATCGGTGGCTCAGTTCACCCATGGTTCAGCGCCGATTGCATAAAAGCTGAAGAGCTTAAGCATTCGGCGTTTCTCACCTGGGTTGATGCTCGTGACCGCAAAGCTCCGGATCTGAGTTCAAAGAAGAGAGCCTTCAACCAAGCTGCCAAGTCCTACAAAAAGGCACTAAGGAAGGCTCGTTTTGACCGCATTACTCATATCGGCACAAAGCTCTCTGCACAGCCATCCGGTAGCAGAGCTTTTTGGTCCCTTGCCAAGTCGGTCGAAGCGAACTTCTGTCGGCCCACACTGCCTCCGCTGGTTAAGCCTGATGGAACACTGGCTCACACCGCGAGAGAGAAAGCAGGTCTCTTTGCATCTCTCTTCGCCCATAATTCTCGTCTTGACACTTGTGGTGCTACTCCACCGACTCTGCCTTTCTGCGACACCTCGATGCCCGAAATTCGCATAAGGAACAATGAAGTTCTGAGAGCACTGTGTCGTCTAGACGTGAATAAAGCTAGTGGACCAGATGGTATACCAGCGATAGTTCTCAAGACTTGTGCGCCCGAGTTGTCTCCTGTATTGACTCGCTTGTATCGCCTCTCATTTAGGACTGGAATAGTGCCCAAGTCCTGGAAGCTTGCCAATGTACAACCCGTGCCCAAAAAGGGCAGTCGTGCCGATCCTAACAACTATCGGCCGATTTCGGTAACCTCCATACTCTGCAAGATTATGGAGCGTGTATTGAACTCGCGCCTCATGGCATACCTGGAAGGTAACGATCTCCTCAGTGACCGACAGTACGGGTTTCGCCGCAATCGATCTACTGGGGACCTACTAGTTTATGCCACCCACTTGTGGGGCGAGGCCCTCGAGAGGAATGGGGAAGCGATTGCGGTTTCTCTAGACGTCTCGAAGGCCTTCGACAGGGTATGGCACGCTAGCCTTTTGAGTAAGCTTCCAGCGTACGGCATTTCCCCTGGCCTGATTAGTTGGGTAAAAGACTTCCTGAGTGAACGGTCTCTCCGAGTTGTTGTCAACGGATGCTCATCAGAGCCCATGACGACTAATGCCGGAGTTCCTCAGGGGTCTGTTCTCTCTGCAACTCTCTTCCTCCTGCATATCAACGATCTGCTGATGCCCGGTATCTATGGGTATGCAGATGATAGCACAGTTGTAGACAGATACCTGCCAACTCCTCGGGCTAGTAAAGAGCTGGTCCAGGCTGAAAGGGAGGCTATGGTGGAGCGGACGAATGCTTCACTTCAGGCAGTCTCCAAATGGGGCGAAGCCAATATTGTGGGATTCAACGCCACCAAAACACAAGCGTGTCTGTTCACCGCCAAAAGGAGCCCGTTCACCTTGGCTCCTGCTTTCCGGAATGTATCCCTGGAGTGCACCGACCGCCTTCAGCTCTTGGGGGTAGAAATTTCCTCAGACCTCAACTTTGGGCGGTTCATTGAGTCCAAAGCTAAGGTAGCTGCTAGGAAACTCGGCGTTCTAGCAAAAGTCCAGCGGTACTTCACACCGGAACAGCTTCTAATCTTATACAAAGCACAAGTCCGTTCGTGTGTGGAGTACTGCAGCCACATATGGGCTGGTGCTGCAAAATGCCACCTAGCAGCTTTGGACTCGGTGGAAAGGCGTGCGAAGAGGCTAATTGGTGATCCAGACTTGGTTAAGTCCAATCTACAAAGCCTCGAGCACAGGCGTAGAGTAGCCAGCCTTTCGGTGTTTTACAGGATGCATTTTGGAGAGTGTGCGCGGGAATTGCATGACTTGATACCGCCATCTCCTTTCTACCATCGAACAACCCGGCGTACGGCGAATATCCACCCCTACGTTGTTGAAACTTCCACGATCCGGACTAAGCGTTTTGCCTCGTCGTTTATACCGCGTACATCGAGGGACTGGAACAATTTGCCTGCTGCGGTTTTCCCGGCCAATTATAATTTAGGCGTCTTCAAGGCTAGAGTGAATAGGCTCTTAATAAACTAGTGCGCTTTACCATCGACGATTGCATCACTGCTTACCATCAGGTAGGATTGCAGTCAAGTGCTAGTTTATAAAATATAAAAAAAAAAAAAAAAAAAAAGGCAGACCCAGTGCGGATTGGTGAATGTCACATATCTTCAGATTATTGATATTGGTCTTTGGACAAGCCAATTTACTCACGATGTTTTTCTTCACCGTTTTGAAAGCAGTGTTGATGAAATAAATTACCCAAAGTAATGCTAGACTAGGTGTGATCACGCAACCTATTAAGTCAAGGCAGTTACCAGCACTGCTCAATTCTTTGACCAGCAGTCCTGTCTCAAAGAGGAATCCTGTATCCAAGCAACAGATATCCATAAGTGTCCTCACGGCATACATGGCAACAGTATTGAGACCATAAATTAACACCCAGTGTTCCCTTTATCATTATTTCAGCCGAAAGACGTACACTGTTGGACATAGGCCTCCTCAAGTGTCGCCACAACGACCGGGCCTGACCGTCTCGCATCCATCGGATACCCACGACTCTCGCCGAGTCATTGGTCCACATTGTGGGAAGCCTTCCAACGCTGCGTCTTCCAGCATATGGTTGCCACTCAAGGACCTTTCGTCCCCAACGGGTATCTGTTCTGCAAGCACTGTGTCCAGCCCAGTGTCACTTAAGTTTGGCGATTCTTAAGGCTATGTCTAATAAAATATTCGCTTGATAAGGACGAAAAAGCGGGAGAAATTTGGGTTCTTGACATTACTTTGAAAAAATTACATAAAATATTATTTATTTATTAAAAAAAAAGTCTTAGATCCAGTCTTTTCATTACTTATTCACTTATTTCCATTCCAACAACTGCTTATATTAGCAATAGTTATAATAAAAATAGCTTGTCAATATGATAATTCGGGATCGCGTACAAAACTTCGTTTCGTTTAAATTCGACATTACCAGCTGTTCAAAGTATTGAGATTAGTTTGTTTTAAAATTATAATAGAGGTAGTGCGTTCACCGCGAATATTTCTTATTCTTTAGTCCATGGTAATGACCGTGAATGTTTTAAACGGGTATCGATGTTTGTGGAAAAAAAAATAGGGTTAAGTTAATTCAGACCATAGAGACATTGATCTTATTGAATCACTTAAGTAGTCGGTACAAATTAGAAAATCCTTTACTCTGAGATATTACACCTTTAAAGTCAATATGTAAAGATTATTAGGCTCTAACTCATCATTTTATGTGAATCAAAAGACATGATACGAAATTTTTGGAAAGACTTTGTAATGTATATGTTCAAAATCGTCAACATCATGGCATTTGCTAGAAACCAGATTAAATCACATCACTACTAATTACATGTCTATATCCAGTCATAAGATATCGACAGCAAACTACCACTTCACTAATTCTAAGCCAGAGGTTGACTGAGTCCAAGTACAGCTGAGGGTCATTGAACAAGTCCACGTAGAGTCTGTAGAAAGTTCTGGATATTGCCCCCATGTTTGTGGCCGGATGGAAATACGGTCTTATCGAATTGTAATGAGACTTGAAAAATAAGGCATTAAAGCTTTTAAACACAACATGTTTATAATTCTGTTAGGGCTGCGCTAGCGCCGATAAGTGAAAAAAGTAAAGAGAAATTGATAAAGATTCATAATACTTGCGAACGGCGAGCAATGGGTAGTTCGCCGTTCGGCCGTTTGGTAACCGTCCGGACAGAGCCCAAATCGTAGGGACCTAGCACGGTCGAAGCCTACTGGGGCCATGGGTTATATAAAAATGAAACCCAGGGCCCTGGATTGAAGACAAAGAAGGAACAGGAGTGGGTTTTAGTTAGTAAAAGTCTGATACGTCCTCCCGCTCGGCTCAAGAGTGGGAGAAGTCATCAGATTATTTCCCACCTCAAAAAAAGCCCACAGAACATGTTCTGTGATGCAGCCAGACTCTTCTGTTAAGTGTCGTCATGATGCCTTGGTGAAGCGAGCCTTACTTGAGCAGTGACCTGTTATTGCTAAGCTCAAGCATTTACTTGCGTGGGTACTTGACAAACCACAGTTTAATGAAGATGAGTTCATCGGTACAAAAATTTGACGAGATTATTAAATTGCACTTGAAATAGCGCCTCCATGAAGTAAAACATTTAGTTCCAGCAGTCAGCGCTTCTTACCCTGATATCATCACCCCATCAGAACATCTCCCTTCTAAACGAGAACTGCAATGGTCAATCTGGAAATGTCTTAACCGACTGCGGACCCAGGTTGGTCCAAAAAAAAATCCAAATGAGGCTTCTTTGAGCCATCTCTGACATGGTGCCAGTGTGGAGCCGCTACACAAGACATGCGTCACCTGCTATGCTGCCCATCTTGCACAACAACCTGCACTTTGCAGGATTTGTGCGAGGCCAATGACAGAGCTGTACAGGTTGCCAAACACTGGTCAGATAATATTTAATTTGAGTTCATCGACGCGCAAAGAGCAAGAATTCCATGAATTACTACTAAGCCTTCATCCTCTCTCTTAATTTTTGCTGTGCCCGACAGGGTCCATATTGGTCTGTGACCATTTTCAACACCATCTATGTACACATATGGAATTGCAATAAAGTATTTAGTATTGAAGACTCCGATATCACAACTGTTTTAAAAAATCTGTTTTTATTTTTAAAGTTTTTGTCTAGGCTTAAACATGATAAATTTCAACGGCTACGAATAAAATTAAGAATATAGCAAAAACAAAATTTGACAAATATCAAAACTGTATCAGAGGTCACTCGATTTAATGTTCTTCGTAATGTCTTTCCAAAAAACGAAATGACATCTTAAAACATGCATTTTCAATTTCAACATATTTGCTATTTGGAAACTAGAACCCAAAATTATAATGTCATCGAACCTCATTAGCATAATTGGCTATAAAAATAATTAAATAAATAAATATTTTAATTCAAAATTGTTTACAGGATAAATTAATTTATTTATGAGAACTACCTAAATAATAATATATGTAGTATATAAGATACTGAAATATAAACTAAATATTTATGCTAATTAAACCAACTACTTTGGTATCCTAAATATAATTATATTGATTCATTTTAAATCACTACTTTGGTCCATATAATACAAAAGCAAATTATTATTTTTTTAATTATATTGCGTCATCTTTTTTTTGAAAAGAGAAAAAATATCAAATACATTTTTAAAGATGCGTCTAAGGCGATATTACAATGTATACTTAAAATAGGTACACTATTATTAAATTAACTAAACTATTAAAAAATAAATCATAAATTCAGATAAATAGATCTGAATTAATTATTATTTTATTGCGTTTAATTTATTTATTTCTTATCTTATTATTTTTTTTTTAATTTACATACACAAGACAGCCAAACCCGGAATATCTATCTGCAGGCCAAACAATATTTGTTCCGTTCGGGAATGGAATCCGCGACCCACAGCGCAGCAGCCAACCGTCCAACCACTGCGCCAACTGTTGTTGAGTGATTATGATACAATTTCGACATCTCCCCTTTTAGCAGATTTAGTTCAAAAATACAAGACCCTATTATTAACAGATTAAGATGTTGATGTATTTATAATATGCGCAAAACGCATGATCTGACACAGTGAATATTTAGCAAGAATTACAATAGTGAACGGGTACTCACTCTGTTCTGAATTGCATGAGGTCAAAAGTATGAAACTTTCATTAAGGAAATGTTGCTGTTTTTTTTTATTTCAGTAAGTGTTTTTATTATGTGTATATATATTGTCTTGGTTCGTAATTGGCGACACTGGGAAAGTGTTACTAGGTGGCTTGGTATACCACCTTATTTTTAGTATAATTATGCGAAACCCGATTTACGTGCCTAGTATTTTTATATAAAGAGCCTATGTACACATAACTGTATCATGAAAAATCACAAAGTTATAAGCTTGTTTTGATAGCTGGTTGTTCACACAAACACATGGTCACCGGACCATCAGGACGACTCAGGGGTTGTTTTGCTTCCGCAGCTAGCTGTACGCTGGCCCTCAATGCCCGCTATGATCTGCCGTGTATTGTGTTGTATGTACTTAGTGTCGGTGGTGGCCAACTTGTGACCTTCTTTAAATATTTTTGGGAAAAATATAACGTGGTGCAAAAATTATTGGAATCAATTCAGTTACTGATTCTGAACAAAATATATTCAGGTTTTACATATACTAAAAATATTGTCGTATATTTTTTTGGCTTTACACGGTTTGTCCATTTAGCCAGTGTCATGTTTAGAAAGTATTAATTTTTAGTCACTATAAGTTACTTTGAATTCCATTGGAACGCGATTGTAACACATTCTAAGGCCGTGGTTACAGAGACGCGGCGCGTTGCGTGGCGCGTTGGGCGTTTCGTCGTACATTGCAGCAGCGGGCCGCGTCATCGCTCGCGCAAACACAAACATATAGCAATGTACGTCGGAATGCCCGACGCGCCGCGCAACGCACCGCGACCCCGTAATGGAGCACTAATAGTTTTGCAGTATTTAGCAGCAAATGTATCGAGTTAGCCTTCTCGACGAGCTTCGCTGTGGTAGTCTATTTCTCAGCTCCATTTTACCGGAATTGTACCTGTTTCAATGATTCCACATATTGTCCACTTACGTAGAAACTTAGGATACAAAACTAACATAACACTTAAGACACACTAACACTTAAGATACCAATTTTGCAACGCAGTATCCACTAGGAATCTTCAGAACTTAGAACTTCACTCGGTAAAATCCTACTATGCCATCTTATGTTTGACAGCGCTGAAAGTTCTGATTTTTAGACGTTCCTTGCTAAAACTGTTGTTCAAAATAGTGAACGAAAAGGATATTTTTACTTCCTCTTTTCAAAATCAATAAATGAAGATCTAATTGATTAGATCCCCTTTCCGCAATAATTAATAAAAATCTAAATTATTAAAGAATCATTAATTATTTTTTAAATTTGATTTTCTGCATCATTTAATGAGGATCTATAAGATTAGATTCTCATTAATTGATATTGAAAAGAGGAATTCTTTTTTTTTTGTAGTAGGTAAAATCATCCAATAACAACTCCCGCTCTTGGTCGGAGCGGGACATAGTTTCTGACTCTAACTAAAAACCTACCCCGTTCCTTCGTTGCCTTTCATACCAGGGCCGAGCCTACCCTTCAGAAGCAGACCCTTGGCCCCAGTATTTTCGACCCAGTCAAAAGAGGAAGTCTAGTTTGAACTTGACATAAGTAGGCTATGATTAGCCTACTTATGTCAACTTCAAACTGGATTTGTCTTCGATAGGTCTATCCAACTTCTAACCTTGACCTAAAACTGTGATTCTGAAATCTAGGCAAAAAAATAAATTCCTGCGTAAGCTTCAACGGCAGGCTTCTAAATTGTATTTTTTTTTTCATGATATAAACTAGTGCTTGACTACCACCTCACCTGTTGGTAAATAATAGTGATGCTAACTAGTTTAATTAGAGCCTATTCGCTCTAACCTTGAAGACACCTTAATTATAATTGGATGGGAAGACCGTAGCAGGCAAATTGTTCCAGTCCTTCGATGTACGCGGTACGAATGACGAGGCGGTGATTATTATAAGTTCAGAACCTGTTAAATCTAGGGAAAGAGTGACAAATTCTGCTGGCTTCCAGACTAAAGTAAAATTAGAAAAATGCAGCAAGATATGCCTGCAAATATCATGACCTGATAATTAAAAACTTCATCAAGCTAACTTAACTATCTATAACATTGTCTGCAAGTAGTAGATAATTGAACTATATAACCCTATTCCAAGGTAAAAATTCAAAGGTGAAATTTTAACGAATGCCCTAATTACAGTGCGTCAACTAAAAATTAAGTCATAAATGCTCAGAAAGCTCGCAAGCCAGGTCACATATCCCAGTGCTCTCAATTCGCGGCATCAATAAGACCTACTTGTACCGCTGACATGCACTGTGGCGCTTTTGTCGCGAACTGGGTCGCTGCACAGTGCTACAGAGGCACACTCCAGCGTCAGCTACTCTGCTTACGTCACAGCGTCTATGTACCCCCTTAAGACGAGGCTTTCAATGGCCGCCCGTAAGCGGGTTTTAATTAAGTGCCTCTATTACGTATAATAGATTATTTATTAAAGTCACTGCATTACAATTAGGTTGATTTTAATGCTCCGAATTCGAACTAATCGATTTTTGGAAATACCATTTCCCTTGATTTATTAATGCTCATGGGTCCAATTGGCCTCAAAAGAAGGCTTAAAGTCACCAAAAGGGCAATGGAAAAGGCTATGCTCAGAGTTTTCTTGCGTCATCGCAGCAAAATTGAAGATATCCGCAGGAGAACCAAAGTTTCAGATATAATTATCCCGAAGAATCGCCAAACTTAAGTGGCAGTGGGCAGGACACATTGCTTGTAGAACAGATGGTCAGTGGGGACGAAAGGTTCTGGTTGGTGATGGACTGATATGAACTGCAAGTGAGAGCCGCAGGAATCCGATGGATGTGAGAAGAACAGGACCGGTCGTTATGATGACACTTAGGTGAGGCCTTTGTCCAGCAGTACGGTGGTGACTTTCGGCTGAAATGATGATTATGATGACATAAACCAAAAACAAAGTAAACTAAAAATACTGAGTTCAGCGCCATCTATTGACACGATTACGGAAACAGCGTTCACCTGAAGATGACAGGAGATCTGACACGTCTTGCCGAAGGTTAGTGTTATTTTTGGTTATGGAAGTCTAGTCTAACAAGTTTTACCATGTTAAAACTTCGAAATCGTGAACGGTTTGATTTATGTTTTGGCATATAAAGTATTCAATTTAACGGAATTTTAAATTACGTCGATATTCTCGCAAAACAACAATATAACTTTCATAAATACTTTTTGTTTATGAAAGAAATAAACCCCTTCCTGAAAAAAGACAAATTCTCGGTCACGAACATTCTTCCTACATAGGTTTGATATTTTTAATAACATAGAGCCTTGTTCATTTATAGTAATAATTATTTACTTACTCAAGCCCCAAGTGAACGCCGGCATTCGCACACATATTGTCTTTCTATTGTGTCTCTAATTACGGTATTCAAAAGATTATTATGGCAACACAATCATATTTAAAATTCCTTCCGACATCTACCTGGGTCGCACATCACGAACAAATGTGACACGCTCCCTCTTCGTCGCTAACGAAAACATTGTTTTTTCCTCTCCCATACATTATCGCATAATAGTGTAACAACGGCCCATAATTGGGGCAAATACGCCAAATATCGGCGTCGTCCTAAGCAAACAACGGAGGTACCTACCCGGTGACATCGGGGCATGCGCGTGTAGAAGTGTACGGTTGATGCGATTTTGTTTTTTGTATTAAAACTCAGAAGCTTGAAGAACTTACTTATAAGAGATTCATTCTAGGATTTTTTAATCTATGATAGGCGGTTGTTCTGTGGCTGTAAGGACCATTTTTTAGCTGACTAGACTACGCAGATAAAATAGAAATCTTAATAGAGTTGGGTTAGGAGTGGCAGGCGGTCGCCTTCATCTGCGAATCAGTAATATTAGCAGAGAAGGAGGCCGCAAGCGTGAGGCAAGGATCCTCACGGCCCAGCTGAATTCCGATCCCGATTTCTGGCTACCGTAGGCGTAGGCTAGCGGACGTTAGGGTAGGGTCAGCAAACCGAAGGGGTCCAGCAGGGTCTAAGCCTCTCAGACTCTGGATCGTTTTCTGAAAGGAAGGTTCGGCCCTGTAGGAAAGGCACCGAAGGAACAGGAGTGGAACTATGTCCCGCCCCGCCCAAGGGCGCGGAGATGTCATTGGATGATATTTCCACCGAAAAAAAAAGAGTTACGTTCACCCGCTATCTCACCTGATGGTAAGCGATGATGTGGTCGACGGCGGAGCACACTTGGCCAAAAGTGTATTCACTTTTGACTTAAAAGATCCTTAGGTTGTAGCTAAGTATCAGAAAACCGAACCTAGCAGGGAAATCCACTCCATGGCACTACGCACAATGAATATGTTCAAAAACGCTTTGTACATAAGAGTATGGGTGTGATGTCTACCATGTCATCGGTGGTGCATCGCCGTACGTTTAGTGGTTCCATAACTTTCGGTAGCGTAAAAACTTTTCTACTCGTCTTGAAAATTAAAATAATACGTAATTTTTTCGCCTGCCTATATATGAACCTAACGATTGTTTTACCCGGAACTCAATGATTATTTTATTAACGAAAAACGTCCTCGGTTCTACGACAAAAACTAAACATTTCGCAAAAAAATCGCAACAAAAAGTCGCAATGTCCACATATTGTACGTGCAGGTCACACGTGCAATACATGCGATCGCCAAGTGCGTCGTATTCTCACGTCTGGAGCGAATCTAACAAAAAGCGAAACGTGATTTATCGACGGGTGAATCGACACCCTCGCACACTCGTCTAAACTACCCTTAGAAGAGCGCGGGCGAAGCAATTGAACTGTGGACTTTGTAAATGAGTTTAATGTTTTATTTGTAACATTTTCTTTGAAGTAGAACATACCAATGTTGTGCCTGTATGGTAGATTAATAGAATATACCGTTAAATTTTGGTCGTTTTAATTCCGTGGAGGATCGATTCGGTACATGAAACACTATCGATTTATAAAGATAAAATTAAAAAAAAAGTACTTTTTTTCTAAAACTCGAATTAATATACGCATATACGAAATTAAATTCTTTAAGTAAACGAGTCAATGACCTTGTAGGGAGTTGTCGGTGGTTGCGTACTAACTATACCTACAGGCCTCGATCAGCTGTAGTTTACTTAAAGAAATCAATTTCGTACATGCATAAATTAATTCGAGTTTTAAAAAAAGTACTTACTTTATTTTTCATTTTTATCTTTACAAATCGATAGGGTTTCATGTACCGAATCGTCCCTTCGGGGGATTAAAACAACCAAAATTTAACGGTGTATATCCTTGATAATGTGCCAAAAATGTGAAAATATATCCTTAAGTTCTAATCTTAAAATTAATGTATAGTTAGATATCGGATTGAAACATTTCTCAAAATAGTCATCTGAATAATACACATGTATATTTTTAAATACGAGTGTCATATTATTTCTATTTTTAAAATGCAGCGCAAAAACAATTAATAAAAATAAAGTTCCCCATTGCATCTGTCTGTTTGTATGAACGCTATCAACTCAAAAACTACTAAACATATTTTCAAGCAGTTTTATCCAATAGACAGAGTGATTTATGAGGAAGGTTTAGGTACATAATATGTAAATGTATATATTAGTAGAGAAAAGTCATGAATTTCAAAGATTTCTAAAACCCAAGCGAAGCTGCGGCAAATCGGTAGTAATTAATAATACTAAATTATACTTATATTGATTAGCGTGAGATAGTATAAAATGAATATAAATTGAATGAAAAGATTAGATTTTATATTGATAAAAGTATTTTTTAAATACAAATAGGGTAAATTATAATAGAATAACAAACCGATGCAAAGGTCAAATCCTCCATATTCAGGCGGTCGCCTCCTTCTGCGAAGCAGTAATGCTAGCAAAGGAGGAGGCCGATCACATCAGGCAGAGGCAACGGGGCACTCGCCCCAGCCGCCGCCGGGATTCCGATCCCGATTTCCGGCCACCGTAGGCGCGGGCTTGCGGACGGCGTGCAATGGGTAGCACGCTGTCCGATCGTCCGGTAACCGACCGGACCGAGCCCAAGTCGTCGACGGCGCACGACCCAGCCTGCTAACTGCAGGCAGGCAGGGTCGCAGCCTGCTGGGGTCAAGGGCCGTTTTCTGAGAGGAAGGCTCAGCCCCGGCACTATAGGCAACGAAGGAACGGGGTAGGTTTTTAGTCAGTAAGAGTCTGACACTACTTCCCGCTCCACCCAAGGGCGGGATTTGTCATTGGATGATTTTACCTAACATAAAAAAAAATCCTCCATATTTAAACGGAATCTTTTGTCCTAGGCACAGCTGCAGAAACTTCTAGAAATAATGGACGTGTTTACCTGAAACTTATTGGTTATCTAAATGTCAGCGATAGACCAGTCTCTAAGTTTATCAACAAAATCTTACATAATTTAGATGCTTTAGATAAATTTAAGTAATATTGCAATAGATATACGATATTATTGCACAAGATTTTTTTTTGTGTTTAGTTAAGTAAAAGAAGAGGTAATTTGTAACTCGCACAAAACAAAGAATGAAATATGTATCCAAAATATATTATTAACTATTCATAAACAACTAAAAAAAGAATGTAGTGCTGCTCATTGTGAAGATTAAGGTAAAGTTAGCCATCCATCCCTGAACGGACCGCCAGGAAGACACCGCTATGTGCTGGGCCCTGATTTAGGTAGACCAAGGTCCAGAGCGAGAAGAAATGATGGGGAGTGGTCGCCTTCTTACTGGTGATTATTAAAGCAGTAATGCTGGACGCAGAGGAAACAGACATCCTCACAATCAAACCGTCGCGACAAGAGGCAAACCAGACGCAGTGCGATCCCCGACCACCATGAGCGCGGCCTTGCAGACTACGAGCAATGGGTAGCTCGCCGCCAGGCCGGCAGGACATAGGTGAGGTTATAGTCAGTAAAAGTCTGACACGACAAGTCTCTCACTCCACCCTAGAGCGTAAGCAGTCATTGGATGATTTCCCACCTCAAAAAAGCTATCAATCTGTCGTTTCTATTTTTTTTTTTGGTTAGATAAGCCTATATAAAATATAATACTTTTTAAAGTTCCCATTGCTTGGACTCAGACATACTCTCTATGGGCCACAATTTACCACGCGGGCCCAGTGTGTGTTGAAGGATGTCCCATAATCTGCCATCTCGGTTCCCAAACGATGTTCCTTCATCGTTTTTACGTAAGAGCAGTGGTGATGAAATAATAACACAAAGGAAAACGCCTGCCTAGGATGAATTCATAAGTTGGGACCGTTACCTCTGGGTTAACGCATACAACCTACATTGGTACTTAAAAAAACATCAAACGTTCCTGATTTACGTAAATTTATCAAATAGCGTTAAACGCAACGATATCAACGGCACTACCTGTGACCCACCCTCGCGATTTGTCGCGCAAAAAAATAAACGCATATTATAATCGTAATCGCATTGTCGCGACTGAGTGTGCAGGTCACTTTCCTTGTTCCAACACCGAGGCAATCTCAACCTTATTTGGTATAGCTTAAGGTTTAAAATACAATGGTAAATACATTGTTTTTCAAACATGAAAATTATGTAGCGTAAGAATCAGAATCGTTTGTTTGATAAAAGTATTATTATTTGTAATAAATTATCTCGGTTTTGTATGGATTTTTGACAATGTAATTCTTAATGTTTTTATTCCTTTTTATGTTGGTGTTGTCACATCTTTCTATGTCGTTTTAGTCGTGGGAGAAACTAACTGGGGGACTTCGTGCAGGTGAAAGAAATATTAATGTTGACGTGAATTCCCGTCACATAGACTTCTATCAGAGACCTTATCTGTCACCATCGGGCTAGAGGAATCCAAGAGCAGGCTCATCATACATAAAAAAATAAGAAAGCTCCTATTAGGTAAAGAAAGAAAAAAGACAAAGAAAGAAAGAAAAAAGGAAAAAGAGAAAAAGAAAAGAAAGTATAAAAAGGAAAATAGATATAGTACACAACAAGTATATATATACTAGCTTTGGCCCGTGACTTCGCTCCCGCTCTACCTTACTCTACCCTACTCCACCCTATGCCAATAAACGACCAGGTTTTGGTTTTTTATATATTTAAAGGGATAAAAATTATCTTATGTCCTTATCCTGGTTCTAAGCTACCTTACCAACATTTTCAGCCAAATCGGTTCAGCCGTTCTTGAGTTATAAATTGTGTAACTAACACAACTTTCTTTTATATATATATATAGATATATATTTTAAGTGCAGAACAAAAGATTTTAAATGGTAAACAACAGGATGTTCCTAAAAAAATCTTGGAAAAAAATATCATTTATTCATTCACCAAATCATGCACCAAATACGGTAAAATTTATATTGCCAAAGACATCTGAAAATACATACACATTTAAAACACTCAACCGGCATCTAGTTTTATTAACAAATATAAATAGTGTATTGACTTCTGAACTCGTAATCCGCGATACATAAAAAGACCAATGAACTGCGGTAGATATTAAAAAAAATACATGTATATAAATATATCTATGTTACGCAAATATAGAAAGCTCTATGTTAATGCGTACGCGACTAATTAAGTTCGTAGGTACGAAATAATCTGGTTTATTAATTCAATTGTGTTTTTATTCGCGGGTCATTAAGGTTTTTATTTTTTAATAAAAACCTTCTCGCCGTTTTTCGGGTTCCGTATTAGAAGGGTACTAACGTGACCTAATTACTATGCCTCCACTGTCGGTCTGTCTATCAGCGAGCTGTATAGCAACGCGGCATAGACTACTATTCTTTTTATTGTTATGAGTTAGTTCATACTTTTACCCATAGATGGCGTGATTCAATTAGTTATTAATTTGATTAACAGATTGCGTTGTACAATTAGGTGCGTCATTTTCATAAATTGCTATGTTAATATGGTACTTTTATGATAAGCCTCCGCCTCCGTGATATTTTCATCAGAATTTTTTGAAGTTCAACAAAAAATTCTGACAGGATGCTACGAATTTTTCCCAAGATTTTAGTAAGTAGCCCTGTACATCCTGGAATCTGAAAGTTATGGGAGAGGCCATTTCCTAGCAGTAGGTACATGATACGTAGAACGATCTAGGATCATGATTTTAGTAAAATAAATATTTAAAATATAAGTATTGGTTCTGTGGACTGAAAATATCTTAGAAATATATTTAAAAGGGAATTGGTTATCAAAGTCTCAATATTTGACTATATCTAATCTCTATGTTATCTATAATTATTTAATAAATTGGTCTAATAAATTATAAACAGTCAGCTTGAGTAAGCGACCTACCTGTTTTCCACACACGTATTTTTTTTAGCAAAAATCAAGTGCTAGGAGAATAATAAATAAAAATATTAAAGTACAGAATAATGCTGTTTTGTAAAGTGTTTTACGCCATTTGTTTGTTGTAATCCTCTTTAAATTATTGGTAATGTCAAACGTACCGCGAACTTTGACGTTAACATTAATTTCATTCTTTCATTACAAGAGAAATAATGGCTGCATATACAAAAAATATTGGCAAATATTTGGTTTGCCCTCAAATCAATGACTGGATTATTAATGCCGTTGGCAAAAAATGCAACTTTGTTTTATACTTATAAATTACTAGCTTCTGTTAGCGGCTTCGCTTGTGTGACAGCAGAAAATTATCCTAAGGGTGCATACTCCCGGAATACTTTGTGCTTTTTCAGGATATGGTCTACCTCATCACAATCATCATCATAAGAGCCGAAAGCCATCCACTGATGCCATACATTGACTGACATGTTGGTTTAGTGGTTAGTGACCCTGACTGCTATGCCAGAGGTCGTGGGTTCGATTCCCACCCAGGACAAATGTTTGGGTGATGAGCACGATCATTTGTTCTGTATCTGGGTGTAATTTATCTATAATATGTATGTATGTTTATCAGTTGTCTAGTACTCATAACACGAGCTCTGTTTAGCTTGGGACTAGACGGCGTTGTGTGATAATTCTGGAATATTATTATTATATTATTATTATTACTGATGGACATAAGCCTCCCTCAAGTGTCATCACAATGAGCGGTCCTGTTTTGCGTTTCTGATCCATCAAGTTCCCGCGACCCTTAACAGGTCATCGGTCTACCTTTTAGGAGGCATTCCAGTACCCAGTTGCCTCTCCAGGGCCATTCATTCACTCAACGGCAATCGGTTCTGCGAGAAGTTTGGCGATTGTTCGGGCTACGCCGGAAACGTTGGCTCTCCTGCAAATATCTTCATTCATGATTACGCCAGGAAACTCCAAGCGTAGCCCTTTCCTCCAAGCGTGGCTTTAAACCTTCTGAAAAGGCCCATGGCTATGATCATGGTCTGCCAGATTTCATATGAATCCATTCAACCGATTGAACGGGAAGGAGTAACAAACATAGATACAAACTTTGTAATATTAGAGTGAAATGTGATTTACCAATAATCTTCGTTGTTTTGTAAGTTTCTCAGAGCCGTGTGATTCATTCATTAAAATCCTGATGTAAGCAAATGATGATGTATGCCTTAGTAGTAGATATACTTCTGTTTTATGTAGGAGATCATCAAATTTAAGTGACTTCTCTCGCTCTGAGTGGAGTGTAGTGAGTCTGACACTCCCTGCGTCAGACTTTTACAGACTAAAAGCCTTTGTATTCCTGTAGTTGGCTTTTGCGTTCCAGGGCCACGGTAACTCGGGCACGCCACAATCGCGGCAGCAAATCCCCTCTTTGAGAAAAGGCTAAAAAGGCACCACAATGTTGCGATAAAATTCTAGTTTTTTAGTCTTGTAATTTGCAAGCACTTTCGAATAATCTTCAGGCCTGGCTCGCATCGGCCTTAACTGGAACCGGCAATTTTGCTGACAACTCTTTGAAGCACGCTTGGAACACAACCATCAACCCTGGTTTAGTCATTACTGGACTGACGATGAGCTACCCAGCTGGCCTAAACGTACTTAACAACGGAAGGAATTGTTACCCAACACGGTTTGGTCCTTAGTGAGAAGCGGAACCTACCAATAAGTGGAAGTGCCCAACGCAAGTAAATCGGAATCGTTGCGGCGAAGCGCCAGCAACGCCAGCCCCCCTAGCCAAGTTACAATCGTTTCGTTTTACGTTAACGCTTTGAGTTGGCCACGGCCCCAATTCGTTTGTTCGAACAAAGGAGATAGGGGCGTGGCAAACTTCAAGCGTAAACGCAAAACGAAACGATTTAAACTTGGCTAGGGGGGCTGGTGTGAGTGTGCGTGCTTCTTACCCGAACACACCGGTATACATCTCCTGGCTTTATTACACCACAAGGGTGGAAGACATCGTCGAATATGTACTGTAATAATAGCATAGTACGTCAAAAGTTGAAGTACACACCGAGGATGCAGTTGCTGGAATCGCACTGGAATATCAATTTTAAGGCGTTTGCGGTGCGAGTACTAAACTGTTTTCTGCACCATGTTATGGAAGAAGACTTTAGGCCACAAGTTGTGCTGTTCCTTCGCTTCCCAGGTACCACAGGAGCTGTCCTGTGGAAGTGACGACGACTAAGACAACATAGTGCAAAGTGAAGTGTTACTAACTTAGTTCTAAATCATATATTTACTTACAAAACAATTTGATATAGTTACGTAGGTATGTTAGTCTATAAGATATTCGTGATATGGTTACTGTTACCTGAAATAAAATGACTATTATTAAAAAAAAAATAACAGCACATAGCAACACCATGTTGCTTGATAGTCATAAAAAATACCAAAACGCTATAATGTCTACCTGCTTTGTTGAAACAGTGTTATGAATTTGAAATAATACGGCTTGTCGCAACGACCCGTGCTACATAGTCAAATAGCAAAAAAAATACTACCTGTACCTTCGATGCGACTTACAACAATTTGACTATCGCAAAACCCCTAACATTCAAAATTAGACCCTATTTCCATAAACTCACGTTGCTTTTTCGATGACTTTCACTTTGAAAACTGCATCTAAGCGTCTGATAAAAAGGTTAGACGTCTAATGCAATTGTAAATTTTGATGAAATATTTATGATTTAAAAAATACTGTTTACGTCGACGGAATAGGATTTATTTTCGCTTAGCAATGAGATGATATTGGCCAGACAGTGGTTTGATATAAACCGTTTGAGACTGTAACCCAATATTGTGCACACGAGCAGTTCAAAAAACTTTATCTATATAAAAAGCATTTTGTATTTTTATGTCTTTTCTTGATAGTTAGGTGACTGTTAGATTTTAATCTTATTCCTGTTAGTAACACTCGGAGCTATTCACGTAATAAAACAGAGAAAAATAAACTTGATCTAGAAGCAGAAAGCCTACTTACCGTGCTTAAATCTATATGTCTTTCTTCTTTCTTTCTTTTGATAGTAGAAAATTATCCAAAGTGAACACACTCTCAGGGTAAAAAAGAAGTATCTTATGTGTTCTTTCAGGACATAGTCTACCCGTGTAACAAGCTTTATCGAAATCCGATCAGCCGTTTGAGCGTGAAGAAGTAATAAGTATACACACTCAATAAACTTTTTCTCCATAGGTGGTACAACGAGCAAACCTGCGGGCGAATATGATTGCTCGCAGGTTTGCTGGTTGTACCAACGAAGTGAAATAAACTTTGTTCAAAGCATTCTGTACATCCTTATATACGAGCAGCCTGTTGGTCTCATACACGCGCGGACAGTACAACGCTCTGCACGTACAATATAATAATGCAGTCAGGGTGCTAACGGGGTTGCCCCAATTCTGTAGCGCATCAGGGATATTCACCAAGTCGCGAGTAGACTGTTTCTATTCTACTATGTGAATACGGTGTGCTTCCCTGGAGTGCAGGGTTCAGGCAAGCGCCAACGGCATCCTGGGGGTATTCGCACAGAGATTCGATTGTCAGTACCTGAACTATTGCTGGTCCACTTACTGAGCAATCGGAATCTGTAAATACATGTTACCTGTTTTATTTAATTTTTACCCGACTGCGCCAGAAGGAGGGTTATATTTTTCGAGAGTATGTATGTTTGTATGTTGTCTTTGTAATTGTATCTATAAATGATTTTGTTGTCATTTTTATTGTCTATGTACTATGATCCTGTGAGGTTCGTCGTTTCCTATAATAATATTAATACATTTAGTATTAATATTATTATAGGAAACGACCAATTGGAACCGTGCACTAGAATCTAATATTTTAAAGTGCCCACATCATGTAGAACTATGTTTATTTGAAATTGAATTGAAATGATGATTTCAAACAGTTTAATATTAAATTTTTAAGAGGCCCTAATGCACAGGAGCTATAAAACATTTACATCTATATGAAACCTTCACTGAGATCAAACTTACAAGCTACAAGTCTACAACTCCCACGCACTTTAAAACGCAACCCGGAATTCATATAGATAAAGTCACTTTTTCAATTCCAAAATTTTCAATAAAGGCTTTTAGTACAAAAAAAAATTAAAAGCATTGCTCAAAACTGCCCTTAGGTACCTACCCGACTGTGGTGAAAAAAAGATGATTAATGATCTTGGAAATTAAATAATCCCAGCGCAGGTATAGGGTAGTGGCAATTTTTTAGCTATTGTCCCTACGACATAGGACAGGGTGTAATTTCTGGTCATGGTTTTTGTAATTATTTTATGCCCAAAATGTTTTAAACCGACTTCAAAACAGAAGGAGGTTTTACTTGAATTTTTTTTTATATTTCTTCAATTACTCGAAGATGCCTGGATCGATTTGTAACCTTCTTTTTTTGCTTGAAAGGGTATACCTGTTAGGTGGTTCTAAGATCATCAGGTCAGGATTTTATGATGGAATCCTCGAGAAATCGAAGCAACTTTTCCAATTTTATAGGCACACTTGTAATGGTTATATTCTTTAATTACTTTACTTTAGAACTTGCACAGCTGTGGTGTACCACAACTGTTTAACCATGGCTCTCCTTTGAGACTCATAAAGACTCAATTGGTGTGAAATATCCATAGATTAACAGAAACGGAATGTGAGAACTTTTCACCTGTTGAGGCGGAAAAACAACCTAGTAATAATATTAAAATTTGCAAGCACGCCAGCTACCTCAAATCGAGAGCTTGACCAATACGGCACAACAAATTGAGCAAATAGTTTCAATCAATTCCAAATCAAATTCTACTACCCATGAATTTAAGTAAACTAGACAACTCCAGATTAATCGATCAGAAATTGCATTTTTAATTAACAATCCGTGAATAAACGAAATAAATCAACACCCATTACGATACCGCAATGCGAAAGGACCAATAATCTAAAACATCAATATTCTGCAATCAAAAATATTATTTTTCGTAAAAAAACGGAGCTGCAATATGTTGTGTTGATGATAGCCAATCAACTTTAATTATAATAATTGACTATTAAAAATAACATTGCGGTATTGCGAACAACTACGAGCGAAAAAACTCGTATTAACGTTCAAATCACAGCACAATAAAGAAAAAAGAGGAATGCGGCTTGTTTGATTTGAATATACATGAGTGATTCCGTACCTATGCGAGAAAAAACTTAAATATTGAATCAATTGTAAATGGGGATACAGCAGATCCTAGCAAATACATTAAGACCAAAAACAATGATCTAAAGCAAATGGGAGATTGTGAATATAACTAAACAACCAAAAAAAAAAACAATAAAAAAGCCAAAACTCGAAGACATGATGAAGACATCAAACCCGCAGTAGGTCAGTCGTGTTGAATTGGTACAAATCAATGTCTCTAACAGAGAAGAAGGCAGCATCCCAGAAGTGGAAACATTAGAAGCTAAAATACTAAAAAACAACACAACACAACGTATTTAAATATGCATTTCAAAGACAAAAAATGTGAGTATACCTAAAAGAAGAAACAATCCATACTTACGTACTCAAAGACCAAAATAACTGCGGACTTCTAAAAATACCCTATAAATAAAAATACCGAATAAGTATAGAACGTATAACGAACATGTAAATAAAAAGTGGTTCCAATAAGCTTTGGGGTATAAAGCTGGACAATTACAGGCAGACGAGGATTGTAAAATTTTACAATCGGTACGAATGATGGCGGACTGTCGTTATTGTGATTACCAACGCCGAATGCTAATGGCGAATAGACAATATGGACTTGTTTTATGTAGATTTTGTATGTTCTTTTTACGTTTGAAATGTTTTTTTTTTTTTAATTTATTATAAAAATATTGTTGTACATAATTCATAAAAGAAATAGTGTAATTTGATAGAATTGAACAATTGCCCACGTGTATCGAATGGCATAACAACACGCTAACTTCAAAAATATATTAGAAAAAAAGTCATAAATATAATTGGGACTTTTTTTTATGGTAGGTAAAATCATCCAATGACAAATCTCGCCCTTGGGCGGAGCGGGAAGTAGTGTCAGATTCTTACTGACTAAAAACCTACCCCGCTCCTTCGTAGCCTATCGTGCCGGGGCCGGGTATTCCTTTCGGAAATTAACCCATGACCCCAGTAGGCTTCGACCCTGCCTGCCTGCAGTTAGCAGGCTGGGCCTCTTCAGTGTGCTGACAGCTCCTTGAGGCGCGCGGGAACAGAACGCGCCGTCGACGACTTGGGCTCGGTCCGGTCAGTTACCGGACGATCGGACAGCGTGCTACCCATTGCACGCCGTCCGCAAGCCCGCGCCTACGGTGGCCGGAAATTGGGATCGGAATCCCGGCGGCGGCAGGGGCGAGCGCCCCGTTGCCTCTGCCTGATGCGGTAGGCCTCCTCCTTTGCTAGCATTACTGCTTCGCAGAAGGAGGCGACCGCCTGCCATCCCTCCTCACTACGGACCATGGCCTGAACCAAGGCCGGCGAGATAGATCGCTGCCGCCGATCGAATATAATAGGGATCGTTATTTTGGCTACTGATGCTATTAAGGTGTTGTAGAAAGCGTTTCATAAACGGATGATGGGGATTTTGGGACCGAAGTATTCTTACTCATTACGAAAAAAGCTTACAGGACTCACAGGTTTTGCGGAACAAACAGTTCTGGAGTAAAGACAGAGCATATACCAATGATACGCTAGTAATATATATGTCAATGGCATATACCTTAATGGGCCGGATGACCACATAGAAAATACGGCTAATAACTAGACTGACTGGCGTACTTTACCGCGCGAGTGCGAAATACTTGAGTGTCTAAAACCAATGAGGAGAAAACTGACTTCTACTCAGTTTTAGAGTGTGTTTAAAAAGTATTAATGATTCCTTTCATATCATTTCAGTAGTTGAATACAGCAGCGCTCCAGCAAGTGTTTGAGGAAATAAGTCGTGACCATAAACCTAAGCTAGCCTAATTGCAGCAAAAATATAAATCTCTAATAACAGCAAATTGGAAACATTTTTATAGATGATAGAGTTAACCTTGCATCACAAATAAATTAAAACCAAAATTACAGAAATCGAATAACCGCACCTAAGATACAACTTGAACACATAGTTAACCTGTATCATTTAAACATTCATGTTGTTTTAATAACAAAAACTATATTTACGACATGAGTATCACGGCAAAGTTCAAGATTATTCGGGTACAATTATATCTAGATTTTTTGCAATAATTATCGTCAGTCATTACTTTTGGTAAAGGTTACATTATTTTGGTATCGAGGAAACATAACTCAAGATACGGGTAACGTCATTGTTTCAATCATGTAGTTATTAAACGTACCACAGTAAAAATCACGACGTTTGAAAAAACTGTAAATCACATCGTTTGTTTTTTATTTATTTCTCAGTCTCTACTTATCAGTAGAACTTTTCCGCCAAAGTGAACCAAGATCGTTATACGTGACATATGCCGCGGATCAAAGGACCAAAACTTAGAATATGAAAGGACCAGACAACCTTTTTATTATAAAATAGTTCTTTACCTTGAATGGGTCATGTAAGCAATAAGTATCAAGAATAATCAGAATATACCTATAGCAGATGAGTCTGAATCACCACACAACAAGAGCCAGAAGAAAGGCCGTGTCATAACATTACAAGATCAGTTAGGAAGCACAGGACTGGTGAATGAGACGATGTTTTTAGCAGAAATATAGCAATGAAAGAATGAGTTCTCGACAGTTGATTTACCTTTAACATATTCCCACATAACCTAAGATATAACAGCAAATACGTCTATGACACTTCACATTACCCCGGCGGTTGAGCGGGGTCGCAGTAAGAGCATATAGTGTAACTCGACCCGACATATGGCACGCTCCGCACTTCCGACAATTTTACAAAAAAAGGGTGCTTAAGACTGACGCAAAAAATTAAGAAGATGAGTATGGCACGATCTTTGTGATAGGGGATCCGTATAGTATAAAATAATTAGTTACATTACAATTTGTTCCGATGGATGCGAGACGCACAAGATTGGTCTTTGTGGTGGCAATTGGGTAAGGTCTATGTTTAGCAGTGTACGTCTTGTGGCTGAAATTATGTGATATGTAGGGTTTTTGTGGAGACCTCGTGGCAAAGTAACAACAACAGTACAAGTCAATCTTGAAGGCGTTTGCTGAGGTCAGTACGGACTGACCTGAGCAAACGCCTTCAAGATTGACTTCATCCCCGATCTCTCTTCTTGATCCACGGGGGTGGAAGAGTAAGGCCGTATTTACGGAGACGCGGCGCGTTGGGCGTTTCGTCGTACATTGCACCAGCAGGCCGCATCATCGCTCGCGCAAACACAAACATGTGGCAATGTACGACGGACCGCCCGAAGCGCCGCGCAACGCACCGCGTCTCCGTAATCGAGCACTAAGAGAGTCAAGCCGTTGGCCCAAGCCATCATTTGTAGATCTTTGACAGTCGTCACGGTTAGCATTGAGAAGCCTTTACACCGGTCTTGCCAAAAGGTATCGCGTACACGATTAGATTATAGAGATCACATAGTCTGTCGCTCCAAGTAAAATACTGGTATGCAGCTACATGCAGCTAGGTTAAAAGCCAACCCTAAAGTAATAGATCTTCCCGTCCGATTATAATTTAGGTGTCTTCAAGGCTAGAGCGAATAGGCTTTTAATAAACTAGTGCGCCTCACCATCAACGATTGCATCACTGCTTACCATCAGGTGGGATCGCAGTCAAGCACTAGTTTGTATCAATTATAAAAATACAGAAAATACTAGGCAGATTGATAAGAACACTGATCATTAATCTACTTAAGGTGTCAGACTAGAAGGAGCTAAACGAGTTAACGAAGCAATAATAAATTAACACGAAGAGTATCTATTGAATAACCTCAATACGTGATGATACGAGATCATGTCATTATGTCAGTTCTGAAGGCCAAAGGATCAAAGTTGCAGGTCATAACCAATTAGGTAATTACTGATCCACTAGAATTACTCAATTTTATTATTATTCCGCTTGGTTATGACAAAACAAATGAAAAAAGATTGCATGTAGCAGAGTTGAAAATACTGAGACGGAATTGTAGTGTGACGAGAATGGATGAAGTGAGAAATTAGCATATTAGAGGAAGTTTAAAAGTGGCGCAAGTGACTGAAAATTTGAAAGGTAATCGTTTGTCTTGGTATGGTAATGTGAAGAGGAGAAATGAATAGCATGTTACTAAAAGAATAATGAGTATACATATGGGTGGATAGAGAGGGGGAGGCAGGTCAAAAATAAAATTAATAGATAGTGTGAATACTCACAAATTAAAAAAAAAACTGGCTGACATACAGTGTGGCAACGCCGCCAGTCTTTTTGGCACATTACCAGGCGATAGCGTGTACCTAATAGAAGTGAAATTATTTTTTTAGTCATTTACCCACGGATCTCCATTACGTAGCACCATGTAAGGACGAACATTCAAACTGCATGTGCGGAACATTTGTGCACATGCACGTTGCATTGCCGTCCATCTGTCTATCACAAAAAATATCCGCTACCTACTTCGTAAGTTCGTAAGTCTAGAGATCGGAGTCAACATTTGTCACTGGTCAGGCAGTTATTAATTAGGGTAATTAAAGAGACAGGCACTGATTGGTGATCGAGGGACTAATTTAATAGGACTATTAGAACTGAATAAATGTTTCCAAAATCACTTTCTAGGTTGAATTTATCCTCAAACGGAAGTAAATATATAATTATCGATTAGTTCTTACGCCGCTTAGGTAAGTCAAATTGGGATTTTTTTAGAAAAGCAAATAAACTGTTTAATTTATTTAAAAAAAAAAATACGAATTACGCATTGTTGCTATGGAAATACAACAGTAAGTAACTGAGTCCCGCGATTTTGCTTGTAGCTTTTCTGTACAATTCTGACAAACATATTTTTTTTATGTTAAATGTCACGTCACCATTGTTAGAAATTCTCTTGTTCGATTCGTCAAGTGCTGTGTTTATTTCCTATTGAATAATATACAGAACATATTTTGACAAAAAAAAATACCTACGTGGTGTTAGAACTTAGACGATATCCACTATTAGCGGTACGCCAAAGGTTATGCGAGAGTGTCACCACGGGCCCCGGGACAAAGGCGAGGAATGGAAAGGTAGGTTTTTAGTCAGTAAAAGTCTGACACTGTTTCCCGCCCCACCCAAGGGCGGGATTCGTCATTGGATGATTTTACCTACCACAAAAAAAAAAAAAAAAAAAAAAAACTATTAGCGGTACTGACAATGACGTTACCGTGGCCCTATACTAAAGCATCTAATAACATTGCTGGCTAGGTTTAAGAAATTTAAAGTGTCTTATTTTTTTATGGTTGTCTGATTTTTTTACTACCAGCCATTGTATGAACATACTTCTGTGAGTCACACTTTTTTTTGGTCTTTGCGTTCTAGGCACATGGTGTTTGAAACGTTTCCGCAGATTGGACCAAAGTTGTATTTTGAATTAAATAAATTTTTATTAGATATTAAAGAAAAATCCATTAATATTTCCATCGGATAATATGAAAGAAATTAATATAATGACTTGATGAGTTCCGGCACAAATATTTGATCTATAGTAGTGACCTATCATCGCCATAATTTAACTTTTCTAAGACGTGATTTCCTTTTACACACCTCCAATAACTAAAGACAAATCTCTCGCCCACCTCTGCCATAATTATAATACCATTATTTATGGCAAATGATCCTAATGAAAACGCCACTACCATAAAACCATCAATCATATCTATTAAACAACTATTTAAGTTAAAAATGACGAAATTACCATAATATGTACATTACACTAACTGTGTCAAAGATACTTAGAATATTTGGTCAAATATTTTAAATCAATAAATAGATATGTAATTTATTTCAAACGCGTCAAAATGAGGCTCGTTCCACTAATAAAAAAAAAATTAGCAATTATATGCATGTTGTGACCACATGAGGTTCCCATGACCGATTCGACTGAATTATAGGGAAAACTACAGTTAGACAGCATTAAGGAGAAATAGAAGCGTTTAAATGATATAAATCTATCCGTGTTGCTTAATTAAAATCATTTAATCTGCAATCGGAATATATTATGGCAACACAGTGCTCATAAACCACAGTAATGTGTGGAAACATACGGGAGATTGTAGCGAGCGTAGACGCTGCTTCTTGATGATTTTGAGACACGTTTTGAAATAAGTTAATTTTAAGAACCATTTGCGTAGAGCTTTTTTGTAATAAAAAGGCTATTGGGCTATATATTTAGGCTCTTTCATTACCTAAAAGAGTCTTAGGCAAAAAAAAATCAAGAAACACAGACACCTGAGTTTCGTCTAGCTATTTAAACGCAAGCAAGCTGTATAATCACAAAAAAAGACCATTTATGTAGGCGTACTGATTTTTTAAGAAAAGAAAACACAAATTGAAGCTTCCACTTCATATCATTCTTACACAATACTCATAAAAGGAACTCATCTGTAACGGAAGATCGAACCACGTTCCAAATTCAATTTGCCCTAAACATTTTTATTTACCTTTTATGGCGTCAGGAAATATCTTTTTTGCCTTGCAACGACACAGACAGTCACTTTTACATGGAGAGGGAGAATTGTTGAATGAAACTTTTTTTACTTTGTTCGTTCGTTTTTAACTAAAAATGTTTTTACACTTCATAACGAAAATAAAGCACGTAATGCAATTGTTTTAATATTAGTTAGCGAAATGAATTGTGCAATTTAGATAATAATAGATAAAATACTTTATATTAATCCTTACATCTTTAATTTTCTTACATTTTATTTTATAATACTTATCAAAAATGGCACGTCTGTTTCACGATAAACTAATAAACTTGAACGGATTTTCATACGATTTTCACCAATAGGTAGAGAAATTCATCAGAGAGGTGGCAAGTTTTTAAAAGCTGAGACGGATCGCTAGTACACCATTTAAGCTCCAGGAAAAATAGATACCTAAAGGCAATTTTATAAGTGATATTAAGTGAGATTATACATGATATTATCAGTAGACCTACCAGAGTTTGATTATATGGGTTATGTCTATGAGAAGTAAGTCACAAACAAAAGGCAAAAAAGGAGACAACTGAGGTGAATGATAATAAAGGAATTTAAAAAATCGGTCGACCCTAAATAAATTGAGGAAAAGGTTAGAGACATGATACGCCATATGAAGATTAGGACAAATTACAGACTTACACTTAATTTATATTTACAATAAATTAAGTCTAGGTCTTTAAAGCTTTCATTTAGAACATGTTTTAGTGATTTAATATCACGTTGTGAGTCCGCTCACAAAAACCTCCCGTATGATTGCAACGCGACATGTCGTTCACGAGTACGTCCCCGTAACAGTCGAGTATTTCCGCCATATTCACAGAATCAGCATATAAATGAAAAACGTACATAATACCATCAAATTCGAAAGTACCGAATTGGACAAGAATCATTACCATACCTACTGCTTTACGCAATTAGTAGGAATTCTTAATTTATTTATAGAAGAGTTGGGTTTTATGGACTTCGCCCGAGGCGGTAGTGTTCTGGCTTAGCGAAATGTTCGGCCCCTTCATGAATAATAATGAAATTAATTACCTTATTTCAGGATGTTAGAAAGGTTTAGTTTTTCTGTTCTCAGAATGACGTGGAACTAAAACTACCACTACTGGTGGTAGTCAAATGCCAAGAAGTCTGACCGTCAGTAGACCAAGGAGTATTGTGTTGCCTAGTAAGTCTGTCCATTTAAACTCGGGTATTCAGCCACATCTTGACAGGCTGGAATTCGACCCCAAGCTAGTAAAGAAAAGTCTAGGGAGAGGATGAGAATGGCGTGGAACTAAGGACCAGATTCGATTTACATGAAATTTAGCAAAACTACCTAGCAATTTTGGCAATTTTGGCTTTCCCACATGGGGTACTAGATATGTAATACACTCGGGCCGTCCAGATAAAAGAAAAAATAGTTTTTTTTTATTAGTTATATAAATATAAGGTCAAAAAATAAGGTATAAGGTAAAAAAATCTTCCAAGTTCAGTACATTTTGACCAGTTAGGCGATCATAAATGTACTGAACTTGGAAGATTTATTTCGCGATTTCAGGTTTGGTCCCATAGTAAAAGTTGTTTGTTATCATGACTACAATCACGTCTTTAAGTATCGTTCACTAATTACCAGTCACCCTATATATACTAGTTAGTAGCTTGACTGCGATTCCAACTGATCGTAAGCAGTGAGTAGGAGCGTATTTACTCTAATCTTGAAGTTACAAAAAATGTCCCCTAAAATAGTATTAAAAGTTTCCATAGTTAAATAGGAAACTGTATTAAAAACAGCAAATAACTGCCAGTTATTTATAGTTTAAATTAGCACCAAAACACGTGTTATTAATGTTAAATGATTAAAAAAACAGTTAGTTACAGGATCGTATAGTAGTTATTAAAGCGCTAATTAGATAGAAAGGCAGTTCTTTCGTTAATTACTTTGATGTATTGCACCGATTTTTATAGTTTATAGCATAAAACATTGACCCGATCGAATTTAGAGTGAGCCTGTTAAATATTCATGAAAATCAAGTGACAGTTAGGTAACAACACTACTTACTTAAGACCAACTTATTTTTAACGATCAAAAACAACTTATTACACAAATTTCGATCCTAACACCTAGACCACAAGGTGTTGATCATTATAGATAAGGTGTCAAATTAAATTAGTGTGCGGATCATCGCTGTCAGATCTGTACACTGAAAAATGCCTCCAAATGGACATCGGCAGCTATTGAAGTGTTAAAAAACAATAAATCACGAACAAGCGGGTGATTAATTTATAGATTAACTAAAATAAATGTATCATTTAAGATACAACTCCTAATTTCTAAGGAATTAGGTTGAAAATCGCTCAATAAAATGTGACATAAAGGTCAGGCTACACTGGTTTCAATATTTTACGATTTAGTTTATGGTCGTGTTATGGAGGCTTGTACAAGACGGTAAAATAGGAAAGTTTAGTGAAAGGTCGCCGAGATATATTGTCTTGAATTTAAAATACGATTTATTTGTAATTAATCAAGTCACTGTGGGATTTCTGAATCTAAAAGTCCGAAAAAATATTTGTGTATACGAGTGAACTGTAAAATGTACTGAAAATTACTTAAATCGCTGAGTGACATCCGGCTCGGAGGACCAAAAATATGAGAAAAGAGGAGTGCACTGATACTTTTTGGCGCATGACTATTGCTTTATCAGTCGAATTGTGGGAGCTTGCCATTTAGTCCTGATGAACCGATTTTCTGGCTAGAACTTATATGTCAGCTACTAAGCAAAAATTTTGAAACTGTCAAAACGACCATTGAACACTGTTGCAGTATCAAAATCATTGCGTGCGAACCTCTTGATGACCGCGACAGAACTATTTTCTATACCTATCTACAACTTTTCCAAACTTTGACAGCAAAAAAATGTTCCCTACTAAAATCTCATTACAGCACAATAAATAAAAGTTAGCCTCTAGCAATGCACAACAAATGTTAAGTCGGCGACGATATTAATTGTAATCGAAACCGGTTCGATCCGGTTACGACCGCTTACATCTGCTTATATCCGGATAGCAGTCGTAAATAACTGAGTTGTCCAGTGAATTTAATTCAATGACGCAATGAGACAGTAAGACACACAAAAGCAATATTGGTGTAACGGGTTTTTCTTAGAGAAAACTAATAAATAAAACATTGCTCTGTCCCATTGACTGATGAACTAAAGTCATGCAACCCTACTGTTTGAATTCAGGACAGTGATATTTTAGACTAGGGGCAAAATGTATTAAAATGTCAGGCGTCTGAGCGAAAGGATGGAGTTATACGCCCTATATAGCTTCATCCCCTAAACAGTTCAGTTTAGGCCGTCAAATTGATCGTATTACGAACTTGTGGTAGGACCTCTGAAGTGACAATGAATATGAAAACGCTAATAGTGTTCATTTGTGTCGACATCACAAAAAGGTGATGTCAATAAAAGTTAGGATAATATATTTACATATTGCTTCTACTTAACAGACTAGTTGATTCGGTTCATTTCAACTAAATCTTTATTGCAATCTTGTGTATTTTACAAGGTCTTAAAAATAGTTTTACAAGTTTACCATGGTTAAACAAAGCCATTTCATAAAAATATGGCTTCATACGAGATTCACATTTAAAAATGTTGCAAAATAATGAAATTAAGTTTATAAAATAAAGTTTATTTATATTATTTTATTTATATTAGTAAAGAAAATGTCAAAATAAATTCACTAATGATATCAATAAATTGACTGGTAATTCTTGTAAGGCTCTTACTTATATCTTGAGTTTTAAGGTTTATGGTTCCTTATAAAGCTTTAGGGTTTTCTTGGTTGTTAGGTACGAACCGATTTCTTTTATTCAGAACCGGGTTGTTCAACATTTGATGAAGGGTTACAGAGAAAGGGATCCTAACTTTTTAACTTTATAATGCAACTAAGAAGAGTAATGGTGACCAAGTAGTAACGATCCTGACTTACGAGTTGTACATCGTAGTTTAGCTTTAACCACTATTCTAGAACCAATCATTTCTTTAAAAGAGTAACCATGATTTCTTACCTTCTCTAAAGGAAACAAACAATAAACTATGCATTAGCTTCTGACATTTTCTATGTGCCCATCTAGGCCTATGTGAAATAAAAGTTTTTGAATATTGATTTCTTTTTTTTGGTGGGAAAATCATCCAATGTCATCTCCCGCCCTTGGGCGGAGCGGGGGATAGTGTCAGACTATTACTCACTAAAACCCACTCTTATTCTTTCGTTCCAGGGCTCCGGGGTACCTACACTTTCACATTACCCATGGCCCCAGTAGGCTTCGACCCTGCTAGGCCCTTCGGTTTGCTGACATCTATTATTGATTTCATTTGAACCAAAATTAAAGACATCCACCAACCCGTACTGGACCTGCGTGGCTGATTTTGGCCTTGTCCCACTCCTGGAAAAGAAGCCTGAGTCCTAGCAGTGTGAACGTTATAAAGTATATAATACTTTTAATTATTATGATGAAACTGCGTCTTAAATAAATAATTCCATTCTTCACAGATTTCAAAATTTACTTCAAAAGAATAAATCTGTCATAAAATATTCCACTCATACCGATGTCCATATAACTACATATTACTAATACCATCACACATTAGTATTCAGAATAATCGCTCCACCCACGACCGCTCCAATTGTCCCCAGAATATGTTTTGTTACACAATGATGAGCGACAACGTCACAACTTGGTATATCTTCGGGTTTTTACTTTTGTGTCTGTTTCTGAAGATTTTTGTGTGTAACGGTAATGTCGTTAAAGTTTATAGCAATCTTAGATTGTGTGAGAATGTGATCGAATTAATTTATAGGTCTGATTTTTTTTAAATTTTGGACAATGAGCGTTTCGGGTGTATTGTTCAGGTTTATCGTCCATTTTAGGAAAGGCTTAATTTAAAAAGCTTCCAGATAAACTTCTTCCTTGCTTGCTAGGTTAACTTGTCATAAGAATACTATGGTTTTTGCGCATTCAATAAAATTCTTTATTTAAAACCATCAATTAATTGTTAGAGCCATTATATTAAACAAATTAAAGAAAACATGAATTTTCGGGTACTTCCTGAGATAAAGCAAATGTTTTGCCCTAACTGATATTTCTGAAATGGTGTCAAATTATGATAAAAACCAATTAGACTTACTTTAGTTGCTGCCTCTGCAGCACGTTGCTACCTCTGCAGCAACGAAGTGCTCTGGCCCAAACCGTCTGGTTCGGGGCAGTGCGAACAGTCTCCTGAGTAACATTGACGGCTTTGATTGTCCAATCTTTAATGTGTTGTCGTGTTTACATAATTTACTAATACTTTTTTTTATGTTTTGTTTTAATGTTTACGAGCCACCCAAATTGGTCAAATGTCTAGTCTTCTCCAAATTCAGGGAGCTGAGACTTGAACTTTGAAAAAGGTAAACGTCAACCGTATTGATTGATATCTTTTTGTATTACCTACGTCTAATTAATCCTATTCTATTTTTAAATGCTTCAAATTCTTTGGACTGCTTTCCGTACAAACGCGAACTAAACAACTAGACTGTCAACTTCTTGCATGAGCAGAGTACTAGAGGTTTTTGGCCGTATAGGCAGGAAAAATGGCCACACCTAAAAAGATGGGCAGATCAGGTCAGCTCCACACTGGATAAACAACTGCACGTCGCACTTCATGACGCCAAGAACTGTCACAGATGGCGGGACACCATCAGTAAGAAGCTAATCGAATCGGAACTTCACGACCATCAGTACTGAGGAATACGAATCGAGGTGGAGACAATAGTTTATAACCGATTTTAAATGTATATTATTGTATTATTAATAAAAGTCTTTTTCTGAAGTAAAATTATACGCCAACATACATCACTTGATGCCACAGATGGCATTTTCGATTTACATTAACAAAATAACGACCATATTTCATAATTAGAAGTTACCACACGAATGGCTACATAATAAAATATACATAGTTCACCCATTACCTAATGTATACCTAGTCTCTTCGCATCATACATTTGAAATTATATAGCAATATATAATTTATTATGCGCTATGGGACGTTAGATTCATTATGGTGGGTAATAAAATTCACTTAGTGACGTTTATGAACTCGTTTTTAATTAACGTTGTGTCAAAATGGAGAAGAATCATTAGTGCATTTACGATGTACAAATTATAATTACGTGGACGATTAAGTTAAAAGGTTATTGGATGT
This sequence comes from Leucania comma, assembly GCA_958295575.1. Classification (NCBI taxonomy): domain Eukaryota; kingdom Metazoa; phylum Arthropoda; class Insecta; order Lepidoptera; family Noctuidae; genus Leucania; species Leucania comma. The sequence continues at coordinate 25,547,987 of OY282468.1, read as the reverse complement.
CTCATTGGTGTTGTTATCAGCGCAACTGTTGAGAATGACGTCTTTTTTTACATTGGTATTTTATTTTAAAATTTGCATTATTTACTGTATTTGTAAATTTCATTTTTGTAAATTTTATCCTATTATTGACTATGTGATCCTTTTTCTTTTTCAGTAATTTTAACGTACATCTGATAGTTTTAAGTACTTTGTACGGCCTACTCAACTACCCTTTCTTTGTTATTGTTCGTCAAGTCGTTGAGCTCCTTTGTAGTTCTGAGTTGAGCACACGAATACTGACGAATCTGCATGGTTATATTGCTTGTTAGCTGTATGGACTTAATATTTAAAAATACAACCGACTTCAAAAACCCACCAAAAAATGCAAAATAACTTTCAATTTCGGAAGTCGGTGTTTCTATAATAGTTTGGTCTCTTCGCTATTTAACACCGACTTCCGAAATTGAAAGTTATTTTGCATTTTTTGGTGGGTTTTTGAAGTCGGTTGTATTTTTTTTGTAAAAAGTTTTTTATTTCACACTTTTTAGGAGTAGTACCCCTCAGCCAAACTTAAATAGACAGGTACCTTCCGCCATTCGGTTCCATCATCAAATCATCATGACAATTCTAATAATACCAAACACGGCTAAGATACACTGATTTATTACAAAGTTCCGGCTCTTACCTACCTTCCGTCTTCATCATCAGGTCAGTTCTATGTACCCCTCCCCTTTTTCCTTTAGTCAGCCACCAACTACATGTATAAACAAAGCCATTTTACTTGTTACGACATTTCTGCTAAAGTTTTTTGAAGAATTCCGTTCTATGTCTTCGTAGTTCATCATCAGATCAAAACAATATTTTTATAAGACCAACTCGAGAGTATAATCTTTCAATCAAAACAAAAATTTTCAAAATCAGTCCACAATTGACCGAGATATCGGCGAACAAACATATACAAACGACAATTCTGCTATGATTTTTTGAAGAATTTCGTCCTATATCTTCGAAGTTTATCATCAGATCAAAAAGATATTTTTATGGGACCAATTCGGAAGTATAATCTTTCAATCAAAACAAAAAATTTCGAAATCGGTCTGCAATTGACCGAGATATCGGTGAACATACATAAAAAAAAAAAAAAAAATACATACAGCCGAACATAGAACCTCCTCCTTTTTTCAAAGTCGGTTAAAAAGACTGACCTCTGAGTTTTTTTCGATGTTTCTTCTCATGCATATCAGGCACCCGACTCTTCCAATAGTGGAATATAGTTTTGAAGTCACAAACATTGTTAATTGTCAAGAAAACCTATTGTGAAGTAAAATAAATGAATCAGCTTACTAGAACAATAAAATATAACACAACGCTGGTATACTGACAGGTCCAGCTGTGATGTCATAAACCAGCCATAGCAAAATTTTAATCAATGAATAGAATAAGATAGATATATTCTGAGAATGAGAATATCTTAATGAATAGAAACATAAGTTTATAACATTCACCAACAATTCCGTTTTCTAATTATTCAAGTCTGTTCCCAATATCAAAAGTATGTGGGTACCTGTTTGTACCGCACTAAAGTATCATCGATGCCCAGACATATTATATTTTTTATTACTTAATAACTCACATTTATAAGCAATTTCTTTTAAGAAGCTATTGGCTTCGCCCACGTAATGGTATGCGCCAATTTTCACATTAATAGTCGTCTAATGCGCTTCGATTATTCGTAAAACTGCAATTATATGTTGCTAAAAGACCGCTCGAGGGCATCGGATGTTATTGAAACTGATCTCCGACTTCCATTCACAAATCATAAAGTTTGGTCATGTAATATATCAAAACAGAGTATTTAAGAGGTCTAAATTATGTCTGAGTAGGACGCGCATCTAATTTTTCATACTTGTATGTTCTGCAAGATTTACATTCTATATTTATGTGATTGAATGCTTGGCTTTCGTCAAGGTAATTTTTTTATTAAGTTTTTTCTTGTCTGTCATCATATTAATCTAAATCTGTCATCACATTAATCAAATATCATCTTAACATTCCAAGACTTATATAGTCTTGCAATGTTGAAATGATATTTGATAATACATATATTAAGTATATATATTCCATAAATATCTGTTTTTTACGTAATCTATCAGTTACATCAATGATTTTTTTTTTTCGTATAATGCAAGCCTAAGAAAAAAGTAAAAGAAAAAAAAGAAAACAAAGGAAAAGGAAACGAAAAAAAAAGGAAAAAGGAACAGTGCAACCATTTGGTGTTGTGAGATACTCGTGCCTCGGAAAACACGTAAAGCCGTTGGTCAGAAAATCCGAAGATCAGGCACAGCCTGATCTTTCTCCGGTTGTGTCGAATTGCAAACCAACTGGACTATGGGAGTAAAGAAACAAAGAGTGCATCTGTATTTACGAACACACTTGTGCACTATAATATCTCTGCGAACTTGGTTAATATACCTTTTAAGATTACCTACAGCGATCAAAATTCGGTTGGGAGGATTATTATTACAACTCTGACCCTTTCACACACACTGGAAGTTGTGTGTGTTGCCTTTGACTTATGCAAGAACAAAATACAACAAATATATTTTTTTTTAAGTGACATGTTACGTTTGCCCACATTGTGTTTGTGACTAATGAGAATTAACTAAAACTTATTAGTGGGGTTAGGTTTTTAATTAATTTAATTTAAGAGTATAAATATTATGATGATTGATGTTATCAAGCCTTCTGTAGGACATTTGGAGGTAGTTGAACAGAGAGTAAAGTCCCACATACCTCCGTTGAAAAGGGAGGATCCTCCGACCAGACGGGTGTTATATCTGGTGGGCTACTGCCCGATAGATGATTTCGGGTTTGTTCTATATGTTCCAATCGCGCTGCGAATCTTACTTGCGCGATGCAGGATTAGTTCTTTTTGTGACGACATGGATGTCGCTACAGACATGTAGCTAGGTAAATCTAATCATGGGAAGCCCCTTTATCCTTTCAGCAAACAGCTCAAAATTTGCGCAAAAATAAATTGATAATGTGCAAAATACACTTCATATACGCTAATCTCAATTGATAATGTGCAAAACACACTTCACAATGCGCAAATCTTAATTGACAAATTGCAAAAAAGCACTTCATAATGCGCAAAACTCAATTAACAATACGAAAAACTCATTGGATAATAACAAAACTGCCTTTTATCATCACGCAAACGCCTTTAATGCCGCTGCACGATCTCCGCAAACTGCTTGAATGAGGACCAATATTCCATCTGTGATTCCATCACACTTCATAATTACAAAGTATCGATTACCGTGAGAAACAAAACACTAGGCAATCACTATAAATTACAATTATTACTCAGTGAAAGGCTCATCTGCAGATAGTACTGTAACCTGCTTACTAATGGCCGTTTCCTGTTTCCGATTACGACTGACCATTCTTTATTGTATGTGGTAAAAATGGTTATTATCTATTTGGATAGAGGATTGATCGTCGTCTAATTTGTAGTCTGAATTATCATGGGAGATTTTTCACCCATAACGGTAACTGTATACCAAATACTTTTTTTTTGAGATGGGAAATCAGCAAATAATTTATTTATTTATTTTTATTAGGAACACCAACGACATATCAACAATATATTTAGCATGTGGGTAGTTTTATAAATGTACGATTCTGTGCAAATATGTCAATTAAAGGTGTACACAGCTTATACAATATGACAATAAATTATGATTTTGTAAATTAAATTAATATTGAATACAAACTGAATTAAATTAGTTATGATATTGAAAATATAATAATTGACAAATATGGAATATATAGATTGAATTAATTAAATTAAAATGTCATGAAAGATAAATTAAAATTAGAATTAAAACATAGAATTAAAATAATAAATTAAAATAATGACTAGTTGCAAACTTCTCTCGGTCAGGGCGAGAGAGAGTGTCAGACTTTTACTGACTAAAACCTACTTGTGTTCCTTCAGTTGCCTTTTACGCCTCAGGGCAATGGTAAGCCTTCGAACAATAGCTGTGGAATATTATTATTATTATTCACGCAACCCTTACTGGGAAGAGGGACAATTCTTTTCAGGAACACACGAAGCTTTAATACTGACTTACTACCTTACAAATACTACTGCTAAACGTGAGATCCTGGGTTCAATACCTGGGTCAGGGAAAGTATTCATAATTCAGTAGACTTTCTTAACTCACAACTCTCAATTCACAATCCCATTCTTAGTGTTACCTCCTCTTATTGTTAAAACTGCCTACAACTGTATCCTTTTTACTAAATCATCAATAAAACTTTGTAGCATTAGATTCCATTCTTCTACCAATGCATTTTGAGGTTTTTTATGTTAACTGGCACTGGATCAGAGGACAAAGAAAGAACATAGGCGAGGATTTTAGATAATAAAAGTCTGACACGCCATCTTGCTCCGCCCTAGAGCGAGTGAAGACAAATGATGATTTCCTTTCTAAATAAAAAAGCTGTCACTGGATTTCTTTGTTTCATTTACCTTCTAATTTAATCCCAAACATGCTCTTATCTATGATCTGACGAGCAAGTTGGTCATTTAAAACTTGAATTTGAAAAATACAGCTAACATCAAAAACTTTCTTACAGTACACATTAATTAAATTAACTCATAGCTCACATTCATTCAGCTCTAGCAAGCGGGGTATTAAGGCTATACAGCCATGGTGTAAATAGAAATATGTAGGTATATATTAATAAACCTTTTCTACCAGGCAGAGCAGTAGTAAACTACCTGTAATAGCCACGACATACGAGTGATAGATCCTGGGGGCTTACTTTCGAGTTTATTTCCGATCGGTTGACATTGGAATTGTGACGTTAGGTACTCGTAAATTCGACGCTAGGGCCAAATTGTGTGACCTTTTTGGGAAACTAAGTAAAATCGGGATTGGGCTTGGCGTGTGGTCAAGCAATATTAAACCAATTTGACGCTAGCATCAAATTCAAGAGTACGTAAAGTGACAATTCCAATGTCGACCGATCGGAATTAAACTCGAGAGTAAGCCCCCTGATGTGCTTTACTTTGTGTAATTTATTTCATAATCTATTCTATCAAAATGGTGAAGGAAACTGGCATGTTCTAAAACTAAAAATTCGAAGACAGCTCAAGTAGTGATTTACAACCCATTCCCTCTCAAAGAGGAGGACACCTGAGTTACAGCAATATAAACATAAGGCTGATTATGTTTAACTTTCATTGACACCATACTATCAGGTTTACACGTAGTACCTTTCATTTCCTCTTACAAATGAACTGAATAACCGTCCACTGTAGTCACAAAAAAAAACAGTAAAAATTTATTAATTAAAAAATATTTATAATACTTGCTCTTTAGAATCTCAACATTTTGTAATGTGGATACACCAACGCAATCAGTTAACTGCGACCGGTTCGAGAAGATTTAAATAATAAAGATAGAAGACACTCGTAAACAAGCATATGCCACATACCTACTTATCTTTCAATTCTGGTGGCGATAGATTCGACAACGGGTACAGATACAGCGGTATTGAGTTCATTGATTTGTGGATAATTCTTGAGAGCCTCTCAGAGGTTTTGGTCGTCAGATAAACTGCCTTTTTATAAGCAGATAAAGACATGTGTGCTTACTACGTACCTACATACAATACGATAGGTTTCCACAAATGACGATTTGTTTTTTTTTATGTTAAAAAAAAGTTTTGAATAATTTTGACATGAAACAATCACGCTAAGTGTATGACGCTATTAAAATAAGATTAGATTCCTAACGTTAATGATACTTGTTCAATCAAATGACATTAACGTTTATCTACAAAATAATTAAACAAAAAATATCGGCACTAACTTTTTAATCACTTCTTTACACTTACATAGACCGCTACAAGAATTCTTATCGTATATCCAAAAAAAATCTTAATCTATGTAAATTTTACCGTAGTAAGCGCTAAGATCAGCAATTGGTGTGTCGCAAGTCATTACGTATTCATACAATAAAACAGAAATAACGAGATGTCCCACAACCAGCCGACATACATACAAACATAAGTAGATGTATATGTAGGTAGATACATAACACATAGTTTACGGCTAGGTGGAATGCGGCCATATTGCCATTTATATTTAAAAAACTATTAAATGATTTGCTGATTTTAGGCTAAGTTTAGATTGTCGAACGTTCGAAATTGAATTTTGAGATTTTTTTTTAATCATTGACTACTTTTGAACCATTCACAAAATCGTTTGTCGTCGTAAGTCACGGTGGGATCATCTAAACCTAGCCTTATATCCGATCTGCATGCTTTATGGCGACGCACGTGTTTAGTGAAGAATAATGGACTTTAGTTTCATATTAAAATATTCAGAAATATGTGTAATATGTTTTTTAAAAGATAATATAAAGTGCTTAATGTTAATTGAGTAACATTAAATATTAATTCGTCTGGAGTTAATAAAGTGTTTATTTAGTTTTATTTTCAACCTATGTCTTTTAGACCAACAGGTCAGAGCCTATAAGAAATTATTATCGATAAAGGTTTGCCAATAGATTGCTTACTTCTAAAAAAAAGTTCAGAAGTTTCGTGACTGTAATTTCAGCAGCACCCAATGCATTTCTATTAAAAAAAAAAAAAAAACTAAGGCACACGCTAGGAATGACTCCTGTTTATGTCATACAAACGTTGTTTTTGTACGTTATACAAATATTATTCTGTTTGGGAATTGAACCCCCGGCTCACAGTGCAGCAACCAATCGTTGAACCACTGCATCAGCAACACCGTTGTGATTCTGCACAATTTGTCGTGCTTTTCCAAATAGAGCTGCTTCGTAAGAAGTTTTTCTAATTCATTATCAAGAAACATAGAATAAGTTTTATGTAGTTTTATATATATCTATAGTTGCATAAAGGCTAGCTGAGTCGGTAAAAGAATGGAGTGTGGTGGAAGGTAAAAAGTAACTCACATAGGTAAGGTAAGACCTCTCAGACCTACCAAATATACGCCAAAAATTGTATAAAAATCGGGCAAGCCATTTCGGAAAACTCATAAAACTAAAACTGTAGCACGAGATTTTTAGATATGAATAGGTATATTTCCTATCTCTGTTTTGATAGTAAATTTAATAATAATAGGTGAAAATAAATAACTAAGACGAATATAGAAGTACGTATAATATTCTGTCCTAGCTCAGAGGACACCGGTGTCCTCTCACATCCACGCCACTATAGGCCTTAATTCCGATGTTTAGAGTCTACTTTTGTATGAACAAGTTGGGTAGTTGTGGATCGAAGTGATATAAAAACGATCACACACGCAAACATAAACTCATACTCATACTTGAATCTATTATATTCAAAACGAGTTTTATTGACAAGTAAAATAATTAATGTAAATCATGTAGTCTTGTCCAAAATAATTAAAAATAATGTTATATAGGTATAAGTTTGGTAGAATTCCGTAGATCTGTCTAGCAGAACCGTAACTAGACTTTTATACGCCCGGTGCAGTTTTAACTGCGCCCCAAAAAAGTTCGAACCATCTAGCTCTTAGTGATTTATTTTCACGTATATTAAATTGACTGTGCAATTTATTTCATCACCACTGCTCTCGAAACGGTGTAGAAAAACATCGTAAGGAAACCGGCATGTCCTAGAATTAAAAATTCGAAGACCTCTTTTTTTTTAATTGATATAAATTAGTGCTTGACTGCGATCCCACCTAAAGGTAAGCTGTAATGCAAACGTTTATGGTGAGGCGCACTGGTTTATTAAGAGCTTAATCACTCTCTCTCTCTATTCTTTCTCTTCTAAAGAAATTAATGATACACAAAACTTGTTCTTGGTTTGATCGTTTTTGCGCCCCATCAGGGTCTGCGCCCTCCGCCTGGGCACCGGTGGCACCAACGCCCTAGTTACGGTACTGCTGTCTAGAATACACAGATAAATATTAAATCTGTTAGTGTTCTTGTAATTATTGTGATTCCGTTAAAGAAACAAGTTCCTTGAATATTGGATTAAAAGAATTAATAGATTTTGTGTGTTGTATAGTGATCTATGAATTAGTTTGAGGCAAATGTATTAGTTTTATGAGGTTACCAACTGCTCTTAGCGTAAAATTGTCTCAAGGGAACATACCCTATACCACAGTGTCTCAAGACGAAAGTCTATGACCAGTGCGTGTTGCCAGTGATGGCATATGGCTCCGAAACGTGGTCGCTCACAATGGGCCCCATCAGAAGACTTAAAGTCACCCAAAGGGCAATGGAAAGGGCTATGCTCGGAGTTTCTTTGCGTGATCGAATCAGAAATGAAGATATCCGCAGGATAACCAAGGTTGCTGACATAGTACGAAGAATCGCCAAACTTAAGTGGCTGAAAGGTTTTGGTGTGGCGACTGCGTGCCGGAAGACGCAGTGTTCAAAGGCCTCCTACCAAGGTGCACCGATAATCTGGCAAGAGTTGCAGGAATCCGATGGGTGCGAGATGCACAGGACCGTTAATTGTGGCGACACTTAAGGGAGGCCTATGTCCAACAGTGGACATCTTTCAGCTGATATGATGATGTTGATGATGAATGTAAATGATGAACATATCCTTGAGATAAAAAGTAAAAAAAATATCTCATGTGCTATTGCAGGCTATGATCTACTTTTGTATCAAATTTCATCGAAATCCGTCCAGCCGTTCGCGCGTGAAGAAGTAACAAACAAACACACACAACCGCAAACTCGCCTTTATAATATTAGTGATTTTACCGAGATTATTAGTCAGGATTCTTATAAATATTCTTATGTTCTTTATTGTACACAAATTATAGCCAATGAAATAATAGAACAGGTGATTCGTCCAGTTTCTATTTTTATTTCCAAGATGAAACACTGAGTCGTATTTTCTGTATGTTTGTAACCACTAGCTGTTCTCGCGGTTTCACCTGTCACTGTTAGTTTTAGAATGATCCATCTATCGAGCTTTTCTCGATAAATGGACAACACTAAAAGATTTAGTGCGTTCTAAAGATTAGTGCGTTCAAATAAACAAAAAAAACTCTCTTTTCTTTTCTTATCTTTTTTTTCTTTTAACAAGTATAGATTAACAGTACAGGTCTATATGGCTCTTTGATTCATTGTATAAAGTAAGTAGGTACCGAGCTTGTGAAAAAGATCTTAATATTATTATACTAACGACTCGCCCCAGCTTCGCACGGGTGCTAACCATTATTAAATATATCATGCATGTATTATACATATAAACCGTCCTCTTAAATTACTCTATCTATTAAAAAACCGCATCAAAATCAGTTGCATAGTTTTAAAGATCTAAGCATTCAAAGGGACAGACAGCGGGAAGCGACTTTGTTCTATACTATGTAGTGATTTCTATAGGGTGACTGGTAATTAGTGAACGATACTTAAACTCGTGATTGTACTCATGATAACAAACAACTTTTACTATGGGATCAGACCAGAAATCGCGAAAAAAATCAGCCAAGTTCAGTACATTTTAACCAATTAGGCGAACACAAATGTACTGACCAGCAGATTTTTTTTTCCGATTTCAAGTTTGGTCCCATAGTAAAAGTTTATTGTTATCATGACTACAATCACGTGTTTAAATATTGTTCACTAATTACCAGTCACCCAATATATACACATCCATCTTATGCTGACTATCATTAGACAACTTTAAACGACATTTAAGTATTTTATTTTAAATTTAATTTTCTTATTTTTATTTTACCTGAACCGGACATTTTATTATTATTTTAATTAAAAAGAAGTGATTCTATTCAAATTGTAAGCGAAAAGTAATCTTTTTGTTAATCGAATAAGGATCTTGCAAAACTTGAAATAAATGAATTTATTTATTTATCACACAGATTTATTTATTAATATTACTTATTATATAGGGTTGTTGTTGTATTTGTTTTATTTTTAAGGTATGCGCCATGTTTTCGGGAATAAACTCTTTTTCCTACTTTCTTTTTAGATCGATTAAATATAATGGTGTAAAGAATAAAGTGTAGAATAATAAAAAGTGAAAATATTATTATTCATCCACACATCCAGCGTCTGGTAGTGTAATCGTAAACTGATAAATAAGTGATTACGTAATGCAAAAACATCACTTAAAAATGTTTCACAAATTACTTACATTCCTGGGACGATGGGGACTAGGGCCATAGGGAATATTAAATGCAATCCCGGGGCCCGAAACGAAGGCAAAGAAGGAACAGGAGTGGGTTTTTAATCAATAAAAGTCTGACACTATCTCCCCAAAGAGAGCGCGGAGATGTTATTGGATGATTTTCCCACCAAAAAAAAACAAACTTATATCATTAACAGTTACAAAAACGAACTCCCTCGAAAAAATGCACATATTGCCTTTTACGAGAAGGCTTTTATGTGGCAGGCGGTCGCCTCCTTCTGCGAAGCGGTAATACTGGCAAAGGAGGAGGCCAACCGAATTAGGCAAAGACAATGTTGCTCACACCCCAGTCGCCGTCGGGATTCCGATTTCCGGCCGCCGTGGGCTGATACTATCTCCCGCTCTGCCCAAGGGCGGGAGATGCCATTGGATTTTTACCCATCGAAAAAAAAAATTGCCTTACGACTTCATGGATAATTCATCAAAATGATAAAGAAAGTTCTTCCAACACCTATAACAACACACTTACCACTCGCCCAAGCAACAACGAAACAAACAAGAAACCATATGCCATAAAACAATACGTAGATACCAGCCATACACTTCACACAAGCTATAAACACAACTATTCCAAGATAAACATCAATCTCATCGGAATCATATAAAAGTGTACTTTTATACCAGTTATTATGCTTCTAATAAAACAGGGATGAACTGTTTATGAGTCCGGAGGATGCCGCAACTATCATCTGATATAGGCCGACGAATAAAAATTGTTTACCCGTAAATGTTCGTCTATAAAAACTATTAATGTACGGCTTAGTAATTAAGGAGTTATGCCAGAAATTAACAATAGGACAAAATAGCGTTGTTGTCTGACTGTGAAGTTATATCTAGCTACCATTATAATGGTTTTGTTAGCTATTTATATATAGGGTGACGGGTAATTAATGACATGATAACAAACAACTTTTACTATGGGACTAAACTTGAAATCTCGAAAAAAATCTGCTGTTCTGTACATTTATGTTCATCTAACTGGTCAAAATGTTGACGTTTTTTTTGCGATTTCAGGTTTGGTCCCATAGTAAAAGTTATTTGCGGCGTACTATAGCACCTTTGTGCTTTTCTATCTGTATTTCTTCTTTTCTTATTTAAGTGTTTGTGTATTGATAAATATAAATAAACATGCCTACTTTGAGAGAGTAATCGAAGTGTGTTTTCAATAAAACCCACTTGTAATCCTTCAATTACCCTTTGCTTATCAGAGCCGCGATGACTCTTTCAAACTATGCTTCAACCCAGACACAAATTGTACCTACCTTCCATAATAAATAAATAAATAAATAATCCTTTATTGGTATTTAACTATAGTTTGCAACACAAATTTAAATTTATTACTGACGATTGGTTTTCCCAACAGCTAGTCCTTCAACAAAAGCCTCCTCCAAAGGCTTCTTACCTTTTTCTTGCAATTCTGATGCTACCAAAATCTCTACACTAGCATACTATACATGACAAAAGAGAAGGCCAGCGCTTAACCATTATCTCACCTGATGATAAGCGGTGATGTGGTCAAATCAACTATCTTTACTTCTTCAGAATTGCGTGTGTTTTACAGAACAACAAAAGTCTGACAGTTTACGAGTTATTTGATGATGAAAACAGCATTGTGTAATCGATGGTCAAGCCATAACAAAGCACTTATAAAAACAGATGTTAAACTGGAACCGAAATTACCAGCTCCCTGCAACCCAAAAACTCGCTCTTACCTCTCCGGACGCCAAGCACAAAACGCTTACCCACTAACATTAACGATCTATACTGTTACAAAGTATCTATTAACTACTAATTTAATAGCCCCAACTCATTAACCTGCACAACTCGTTAAAAACTTTAATAAAATAAAAAGAATATACCCGAACAAAATAGTCATTAATTCGACATTAATATTTACAAGTTACAAGTTTTTATTGTAACTGTAAAAAGAGGGTAGCTTTAACTTAGAGATACCTGCAAAAGTTTCTTAATAGTGTAACAATAACAGCGAATTCACGACTTCGGTCTTAGCAGCGAGCGGCACGACGAGCGGGACGATATCGGTAGGCGATTGGTCGAGCGCGCGCCACTATGGCGGCTATGAGCGGCGTCGACCAATCACCTACCGATACGGCCACGCTCGCCGCGCCGCTCGTCACTAAGACCGAAGTCGTGAATGGGCCCTAATGGGTAACGATTCGGAAAATGTCATATTAATTGTAAAACGTGAAAAGTTTTTAGGGTGTGTTAAAAGTTGGAAGGTATATTTTTGTCGTTTTATGTCTAGGAACCTGTTCGAGGATAAAGGAATAAAATTTATTTGCGAAACTCGTGTGGGTGTGTCTGTTTTATTTTCTTTTGTAAGTTGTAAAATAGTCTGGCCTATGTTGGTCTCGGTTGAAAATCGACAGAAAACAAATCAAATATTGCAATTTGAAACATATTCGTGTTTAGTGTAGTCTCTGGCTCACTGGTCCTTTGAGCCGAAAACCGATCTACCTGATACAAACAGCAACCAATCAAAACCTTTTCAATATATCGCAGTAGGTACAGCAAACATCCATTTAAAATTTAGATTCTATGTGGACAATACAAGCTTAGCCAGATTTACATGATCATCATAATCTTTCTAGCCAAAAGACTTCCAATCTTGGACATAGGGCTCCTCTAAGGTCACCACAATGAACGGTCCTTGATGCGTCTCGCAACTACCGGATTCTCGCGACCCTCACTACAGCCACCAGCTCCCCTAGCCAAGTTACAATAGTTTCGTTTAGATGAACGCTTGGAGTTGGCCTTGTCCCCAATTCCTTTGTTCTGAAGGCATCTCGACAAAGGAATTGGGGGCGTGGCCAACTCCAAGCGGTCACGCTAAACGAAACGATCATTACTTGGCTAGGGGGGCTGGCGTTCTACGCTGCATCGTCCGACTTTCGGCCCTATTGCCCATCTAGTCTGCGAACAATGTGCCCTACCTACTTTTTACCTTAATTAAAAGATACAGTTTATTCATGTAACCGGTTCATTCATAATTTTGTTCATCACATAAATCACCTATTTAAATTCTTAACAAGTAACTTGTACACGAAAACTAAATAACATTAATTTTAACAATCTTTCTCTAATCTTTTTAAAACCCGATCTATTCGGTATCCTTTCTTCTTCATTAACCGTTCCCATTAACTAAGTTTAATTGTGAACTATAAACAGTTACATTACTATCGTACAATACCGATATCGTGTGTGGTCCGGCGATTAATGAGCATGCTCCACACATATACACATACACGCGTGTATGTCCGTCTGTCCCCGGTCCCTATCTCTGTAATTTATCTAGAGCGCATACGTTTTCTATTTTATGAAGTTATTAAAGTTTTAGTTTAGTTTCTTTTACAAGTTTCTGTGGCGAGCGAATTGTGTAGGTTCGTTGTATGGGTTAAAGTTTTGACGCCATATGGGGCTTATTTAGCTATGTTTTTATGGGTTTATTAGATCTATAGTTTATGTGTTTGAAAGTCGTAATATGTCATTCCTAGGCTTGTTTATATAAGTTTGATAAGGTTCTGAAATTATGGCGTTGTACATTGATTTAAAAATGTTACAAGACGTATTTAAATATATTCTGTGAACTTTTAACTGCTACAAGTTGCTAATTGCACTCTTAGGTAAAAATTAGATTAAGTACAAAGGGCAGCTGAAGGATCAGAGGTTTTAGTCAGGAAAAGTCCAGCCACCCAGAAGGGTACGGCGCGTATCGTACCACACGAACCTCATGGATATGTCAGTGTTATCAGGCCAGTAGGCTTCGACCCTACTGGGCCCCTAAGGTTTGCTGACATCTCCTTGAGGCGTGCGTGGACTTGGGCCCGGTCCAGACGATTACTGGACGGTCGGTCGTCGAGCTACCGACCGCTATTGCTCGCCGTCCGCAAGACCACGCCTATGGTAGCAGAGGATCGTTGCCTAAAGCGTGGGGTCTCCTCTTTTGCTAGCATTGCTGCTTCTCAGAACAAGGCGACCGCCTACCACTCTTCGCTTCCGACCATGGCCTGTACTAAGGTCCAGCGCAAGAGATGACACTTGTTTCTATATCCAACTGTAGACATCTTTCGGCTGAAATGATGATGGTGATGATGAATATTCCAAATTTCTTTTGAATTACAAAGGCAGCCCACTCAGTTAACGGGCAGTTATGCAAGTGACTATCTGCGAGCAATAACACACGTTTAATAGCCATCCACAGTGCCATGTGCTATGACTGACGCAAACACATCAATGCCAACGCTTTCAGCAACGACTAATACCCAGAAATATTACTGTATACTTAGAAAAAATACTCATAAACAGTTTTAAGACTACTTAAATTATATTCGACCTCTGTCTACATAAAAGATTCTCTGTTTTGTCAGCAAATGGACTACTTAATGTCAGAAACAAAGAATTAACAGAGAAGCTAACAAAAGCTCACCGCTTTACAGTTCTAACCTCGAAATTTAATATTTAACATATAATTAATCCTCAAAAACTAAATTGCCATTGCGAGACCGCTCCGCCGCTCTTAGACATAAATCATTTGTAACAAAAGGCGTGCGGTACACAGATTGCGAGCCCATCGCTAATTGGGCGTCACCATAAACCGGCCGCATTCGTAACAAAAGTCAATTCTCCAGCAAAGAGGTTAAAAAAACCTGTGGGCCCACCGTGTAACACAATCTCGTACCGCGAAAGAACATAAAATACAGTTGGCTATTAGAATCCGCGGCGCACGACGAGCAAACGACATTTTTATATTTCGTTCGCGCACACACTCACCCACACACACACTCACACGTTCACTCATAGTGCAGGTATAAACAAAAATGTGCTAAGTAAAAAATATTATTATAGTATAATACGCCATATAACACGAGAGCGTTGGTGAGCGGCGCCGGTTCTCAAACTGTTCTTGCTAGTGCTACGCGCCGTAGCAGTCTCGTAGCGCGTAGCAGCCGCCGCCCCGTAGCAGCAATTTTCATCAGCATTGCGAAAAGCTTCTACTGTTGTGAAAAATATATCTATCTCTTTCTAATTTCCGGCACTTTAAAAATGTATATTTATATAAATATACCCAATGACTCGTTGTGACGTGTAAGTGATTAATAGACAAAAAATCCTTATTATGATGTAGGTACCACGCCTAGTGATTAGGCAAAACTAACTGCGCGGACGTGGCGCATACTTCTCACAATATTAATTTATCCTTTGTAAACCTGTTACTTGCACCTTTATCCGGCAAATAAAAAGTTTTTCTTTCTTTCTTTTTCTTTCTTTCTTTCTAACTTGCTTTGTGTTTATAAGCTATCCGACCTTTTCTTTCTCATAGTAAAGCGCCTTTTTAATATGTCTACTTACAAAAATCTTAACGAATCAGGTTCAATCAAACAAAATAAAGTACTACGGTAGCGAGTCTTTCGGTATTTTACAGGATGCATTTTGGAGTCTTTGCGCAGGAATTACATGACCTGATTCCACCATCACCTTTCAACCTTCGTAGTGATTGTCCATCATTGTTGACTCCTTTACGTCCAGACATTTATACCGTGTACATTGAAGGACGAAGGAACAATTTGCCTGCAGGGGTCTTCTCGACTAATTATAACTTAGGTGTCGTCAAGGTATAAATAGGCTGATAATAAACTAGTGTGATTTACCATTGATTACATCACTGCCTACCATCAGATGGGATCGCAGTCAAGCACTACTTTTATTTAGTTCTAAATAAAAAAAAAAAACATATTAATAACCCTCAAGAACTAACTAAAAAGCTAGACCTGGGTCACGCCGATAACTTGTCTGACTTCGAATATCAAAACTTTAATATTTTAGTATCTTTTCTGTATTTCACAATTTCAATAAGCACTAGTTTATATCGTATCAAAAAGCTACTAATTAAAATAATCACAAGAAGTTTGAGCACCGCAGTCCACCGGTACTTAACATAAACAATGTCAATGGTTTCTATTAAAATCGGCCGGCATTTGATATACGAATCATATTAGAATAACGTCTGGGAAATCTATGCAGCGTGCAATAAATATACTTAAGACATTCCACAAATAAAATATTTTAAGTCTTATTTCCAATAATTTAGAGTTCGATTTCGTTTGGTATGTGTCTGTAATAAAAATTATTAGTACTTTAAGATGTATCCGTTAGAATAAAAGTTTAAGGACATAATAAACTTGAGCTAATATTATAAATAAAAGCAAAATGTTTAAAATTAAGTTAAATAATATAATGTTTTAAGGGTGTTGAAAAAGCAAGCAAGTAAGCTATTTTAAATTTAAAGTCGCTGGTGTAGAGTTCGATTTGTATTTCTTGTTTCAATAAACACGTTTATCGTGTAAATTAGGACAAACCTACTTACTAACTAAACTACTGTGGGTCCGCAGATATGTTACTTTTTTTCGATCCAAATTAATTTTTATCTAATAGTACTTATTTGGTACGATGTTGACTTAGAACTTCGATTTTTTACTGTTTCAAGGAGAGGCCAACATAAGAATGTGATATTAATTTCAGCTGGATACCTCCACGCGTTTATGAGAAAAGGGCTTTTGACAGACGAATACCAAAGTAATTCTATAAGGGTTCCATATTGCCTACTGCGGTACGAAATCTTAATTATAAGATTAGCAAAAAACAACAAATTAAAAAAAAAACTCTTTATTTAGTAATTAAAAAAGAAAAACTAACTAATTTCATCATTTAAACTAACTAATATGCTATTAAAAATCCAAAATGTCATGTAGATATAATTTTCTGTCCATTAAAAATATCATAAAATTCCTCAAAACGTAATTACATTAAATCATTAATATGACCTTATCAGTTTCTACGTGAGAACTGGAATCTTACTGATTATTATTTGATTTTACGAGTATAAGATTAGATAGATATCACACAAGCAATGTTGTAATTTTTATATACATAACATAACAAGATTTTACTTTTAAAAAAGTCGTATTTATGCGAAATAGGCTGAATAATAAATTAATTTTAATACATTAAGAATTTGATGCGTTTTTTGATCTACAAACTAGGTAATATACTGAAAAAATGTCTCCGAGTGGTCTATAAAGTCACATATTTGAACTCTGAATAAATGCATACTCATTTTATTTTAGATCAATTTATTAATGATATATTTAACGGTACGGTTTTTTTATTAATAAAAAAAAATACGATTTTAATTACCTACTCATTAAAATATAACGCCCGCTGTTTTTATAACATATACGAGTAGATCTTATTTTAGATAGCACCTTAAACTGAGTAAAATCTTTTTTTTTTTAATATGTATCAAATACTATGTACTGTATCCATCTTAGACCTTTAGAAGATCATAACATTTTACACAAATGCTGCAAACTTGGAAAGGCGACACTGAAAAAAACATTTAGAAACTCATTTTACAAATATTAAACTTGCGAATCAAAGCGAATGTGCGACGCAGTGCAATATAGTGCATAAGCATTTGCTTTCCATTGAAAAGTGGACCTTAAGACCTTGATATACACCGTCGAAGCCTGGTCTATCGCACTGAGGATTTGAAGTAAACTGTCCCATATAAAGGCGAACTTACCTTCGCACCAAAGCACAATGCTATATCAAAACAAGGCACAAACAGTAGGCTGCAAGCAGGGGTCCACAATCACCAAACACAAAGATACGAACCCAAAACGCTGGAAGGTTCGGCTGCAGTCTGCTCTGTAGGTCAGGGTCGGAGAGCGCACCCCGGCCGAGCGAGCCCGTCGACGACGCCGAGAACCTCTGACTGCGCCCCGCAGCCGCCTCGCCACCACCCTGTGCACGATCACGGTCATACCTCGCACCGAGATCACACACTTCAATGGACCCTGAGAACCCTGGATCTAAGGTGAGGTGCTACTAGGGCGAGGTTATTAGGGTCTGCGAGTTCGCACCTGGAATGGCTGCTTGTATGTCGCATCTAGGACTAAGGCTATCTACGTTTACTAGGGTTTTTGTTAAACCAGACTCACGGTTTTGTCCTTTAGCTGTAGTACCAGAGCGTGGTGGGTAGCGGATTTACTATATCAGCTTCTGAGACGGGAGGCTCACGGATTGGAGTTCATTAACTAAGTAAATCAATTAAAAATCAAACTTATAAAAAACTATTTATATAGGTATAATAAATACTTATACAAAATTATAATAAATCATAGAACATCTTACTATAACCATTATTAATTTGTACAGAAAAGGAAATAATACAGAAATTAAAATTCTTGTGAAATCAAAGTAATAAAAAAACAATAACTTCATAGTATCACTATCACTGTTTAGACTATTCATTAGATCATTTGTTATTCATGACACGACTTATTAAAATTGAATAAATTATTCATTAAAAACGAAACACTTATCAAAGAATGAATGATATATATATATTTTTACTGACAACATGTACAATTTTTACTGATTAAACGCGTTTATTACTTTCAAATTTAAAATTCGAATAATTATATTATAATATTTTAAATAATAAATACGTATCGCAACATTACTTTAAATATAAAAAGGTTCCAGTAAAAAGTAATGTTCTAAAACACCACATAATAAAAAACTAGGTACTATGAAGCCGTATATGGACAGTGGTACATGCAGAAGTCATGAATGAAGAATAAAATTGAAGGAAGAGAGATTGCCCAGTGCCCAGTGGGAAGCATCGAAATGTGTGATCGTGTTGCGACTAAAAAGCATCTATAAGAAACTAAACACCAGTGCAGACGACACGAATTATGTAAATTCAAGTTATTCATTTAATTAATGGAAAAAAAATGGCGATTGCGTCAAACCGGAATAAAATTTTAGGGTGACAAACCGATTAGACCGCAATAAATGCATTCCAATGGAAAATTAATAAACATGTAATTTAAAACTATTACGATTTAAATCACGCAAGAGGGCCCAACCGAAAAGGAGTTATATGCTGATGGTTTTTTTTTGTAATTTCGGTTCTTACGATCCATCGTAAGGTTGCCTGGTAGATATCGTTTTCAGCGATAAGACCGCTATTGGAACTTCCCTGGTGAACAATTAAGTTTTGTTCTATTCTATTCAGTAAAAATTAAAAAACAATTGAAATAAAACCGTGTCATCTGCACACCACAGCAAATCATTGATGAGACAGTAAAATATACGACTAGATTACGTAACGAAATCAATATATTTTACTTTCCCCTCACTCTGTACAAAGATAATACAATAAATTATTAAACAAATTCAGTTTAAGATCACTTTCTAGTGTTTTGTATGGATATTGCCAAATAATGATCGGAAAAGTACCGCCGAGGTCATTATATCAGTTTAGTTACCTGTTTTTATAATAAAAATATAAAATGATCTTTGACATGTCCAAAATGTTGTTGGTTATTAATATAATATAAATGTAACAGTAGTAGTAAAAATATATTCAAATTTTTGATGCTGAGTAGATAAAGATTAAACATGAGTTTATCTGATACCTAATATCTAAAGTAGATATATATTTGGTTCTTATAAAAATGGCTTTAAGTTACGTAATATTTCTATAACAAAATCAATTATTATTATACTTAGGACCACTAAATCCAACACTTTAAACTCCACAATACTGTAAACTCTTGCAGTTTTCAAAAAAGGAATGAAATAACACTATTTTTCTAGTTTTAATTGCTCATAAATATATATTATTATATAATTTTATTCAGTATTATTATTGAAATATATATTTTCCTATTTTTTATGTACACACGGTGTCTACATCTCTTTTTCTCTCGAATTATCCTTTTGTAGGTATGCTGGCACTAGAAGAGAATTCTGTAGAAATAAGCGTCTCATCTGTACCTATTTTCCTGTCTCTTTCTTCTTTTCTTTTATAATAATATGTTTGTAGCTACATGAATTTTTAAATAAATAAAAAAAATCAACTTACTAAAATACAGTACTCAGACAGCCAACCTATCAACAATGCAAAATTGACTTATTTCTAGAATCTAGAGCAATATATTTCAGTTAGCTGCTCCATTTCCATTTAAGCTATTTGGGTGACCTGGAGCAATTATGTGACTAGCAGGCTAAACGCTAAAAATGGACACTTAAATGTTACCAAATGATAACATTATTTGCTGAAAGTTAAGCGATTTCAGAATCAAATGATCCAGATTATTTAAGTAAGCTATCTCTACATTTAAAATAATAACAATTTAGTTAAAATTATAACAATTTAAATAATAATTTAGTTAACATTATAACAATTTAAATAACAATTTAGTTAACATTATAACAATTTAGTATATCTAAAGAATTTTTATTGTTATATTTAAGTTAAACAGATATAAGTGATTTTTGAAATATATATATCATTATCAAGTTCATAACATAGGTGCTTTGTATTTTTTGAAACAATAAATTATTATTATTATCTGACTGATATAAAGGGCCTGGACGAATTTCTATCAGCCATAGCAATTGTCATAAAGTTCAAAATGACAAAGACACATCATTGCACGTCGTCAAATCTGTACATGACATTTGACATCATTGCATAGTATAATTAGCCTTATGTTCCCACTGCTGAGACTCAGGTCTCTTCTCTAGGTGAGGAAATGGAACGTAATCTACTACGCGGATCAATGCAAATTGGTAAATGCCACAAGAAATGTACCCTTTTTGGAGCAATCGTGAGGCACACATAATGTTATATGTGGTCCTGGTCACCGTCACCAAATCAATTATTTTTTCTTACTTTCTTTCCACAGTTACTACAACTAATAAAGCTGCCTAAAAACACGGACTAAGTACTTACATACCACCCAAATCGCACTAGTAACAGGATCGTTTGAAACAATACGAGGGTAGTAAACATCGCATATTACACTTAAACATCCATTCGATTGGTAATGGCGCAGTAAATCTATCACCAGCTCTTTACAGGCGAAGCTTTACAAACTATTTGTGTAAAGAAGTGTACTGTAAATACTGTAATGGATATTGGCTGGTTTTGATGTGTTAATTTAATGGGTATGGCATAGCTTGGTCTTTTTTTTTTGGTGGTGGGTAAAATCATCCAATGACATCTCCCGCCCTTGGGCGGAGCGGGAGATAGTGTCAGACTCTTACTGACTAAAAACCCACCCCGTTCCTTCGTTGCCTTAGATACCAGGGCCGAGCTTGCCTTTCAGAAGCAAACCCTTAGCCCCAGTAGGCTTCGACCCTGCCTGCCTGCAGCTAGCAGGCTGGGTCTCTACGGTTTGCTGACAACTCCTTGAGGCGCGCGGGAACAGTGCGCGCCGTCGACGACCTGGGCTTGGTCTGGATGGTTACCGGACGGTCGGAAAGCGAGCTACCCATAGCTCGCCGTCCGCACGCCCGCGCCTACGTTAGCTGGAAATCAGGATCAGAATCGGAATCCCCGCGGCGGCTGGGCCGTGAGGGCCGTTGCCTCTCGCGTGCGGCCTCCTCCTTTGCTAGCATTACTGCTTCGCAGAAGGAGGCGACCGCCTACCATCCCTCCTCGCTTCGGACCATGGCCTGTATCAGGGCCTGGCGCGAGAGATCGCCGCTGCATGGCATAGCTTGGTCTATGATCAACGTTTGAGAATGATCTGTATGTAATCGCAACGCAGGAAGGCCTCCCAAAAGGTGGACCGAAGACCTGGTTAGGATTGCTGGAATGCGGTGGATGCAAGACGCACAGGAGCGTTCGTTGTGACGACATTTTGAGGAGGCCTATGTCCAACAGTAGACGTGTTTGGCTCGAATGATGATGATGAACGTAATCGGTAATGTGTTTGAAACTGTTTCCTCCATCAGTCGCCACTCAAGGTTTATTGGAAGACCAGCGTAAGACTGCATCTATCTAGCAAAATTGCTGGTAACGTTTTGGCTCAGCCGTGAGGCACACACAATGTGATTGTTTTTTTTTTTTTTTTTTAATAATTTTACCTGGTGATTCTCATTTTTATTGTAACAAATTCTTTTCAACCAATTATGAGGATCTCCTATTTTATGTGATAGGAAACCATCAAATAATATCCTTCGCTCTGGGTGGTGCAAAAGACAGTATTAGACTTTTATTGAGTTAATTGAGCTTTAGTCGCCATGAAGACTATTTTAAACAATCTGGGCAACCAGATATGAGGAATCTCTGAAGTTTTGAGTAAGCTGAAATTATATTAAATACTGGCCTGTTAGTCTAGTGGTTAGTGTCCCTGACTGCTATTCTCTGGAGGTTGTAAGTTCGATTCGCACCTCAGACAAATCTTTGTGTGATAAGCACGATCATTTTGTTCCGTATATGGGTGTAATTTATCTATAATGTACTACATAAAATATAAAACGTATATTTATCAGTTGTCTAGAATTCATAGCATAAACTCTGGCTAGTTGGGGACTAGATGACGTTGTGTGATAGTTGTGAAAAAATAAATATCACAAACAACACACGCTTTCGAGAATGAAGCTTCCATCGCTTTCGTCAAATAGTTGGTTTTACGCGTATCTATGTAACGTTATGTGTTTAATTTTTTATTCTTTATTTCCGCAGAATAAATCGATTAAGACCATCCTGATTCTCACCATTAGCGAACACCACGAAAGAGACATAACTATCAAAACACCCTAATCCTACGCCTACACAAATTATAAAATACAAATCTATACGTGACCTTAATCATTAAAACCATAAGCCTTCTGACGCAAAGGACCGGTTTCACAGAACCATCAATGAAACGAAACGTGCCAAATCCGATGAGATACGATCATAGATCCGACTCATTGATTTGCTAGACGCGTCATCTTCCGGTCTGATAGTCTGCCTCGGTGCTATGCCAGCTTACGTACCGTTATTTGTAGGATATAGGAACTGGTATTGGTTGGATGCATCAAGTCGTGTGTGGCAGAGGAAAGTCGGCTACCTATCCGTCTATATTGTACTAGCACTCTGCTACTGACTTCGTTCGCGAGATTATTTTCTTGAAAAGCCCCTAAATTACAACCCTTAAAACGTATTTGATTATGGTAGGTAAAATCATTCAGTGACAAATCCCGCCCTTGGGCGGAGCGGGAAGTAGTGTCAGACTCTTACTGACTAAAAACCTACCCCGTTCCTTCGTTGCCTATCGTGCCGGGGCCGGGCCTTCCGACTCTGACACATAACCCAAGCAGGCTTCGACCCTGCCTGCCTGCTACCTGACAGCTAGCAGGCTGGGCCTCTACGGTTTGCTGACAGCTCCTTGAGGCGCGCGGGAACAGTACGCGCCGTCGACAACTTGGGCTCGGTACGGTCGGTTACCGGACGATCGGACAGCGTGCTACCCATTGCACGCCGTCTGCAAGCCCGCGCCTACGGTGAAACTTTAGGTTGTGAAAAACGACTAACTATATTGAAATATACACATGCATAAGCAAGCCTTTTTACTGGGTTTTTACCGGCTTTTTAACGGGTTACCTCCGAAGGCTTTTAAAGAAGTAAAACTATAGTACAGTCATATATTAAAAGTAAAACCGATAAATAATACAATTACGCGTCACAACAATATTATTTGTACTTAATCCTTAATGTTCTTTAATTAGCTGGTGTAATTTTTAATAATGACAATCTTTGTTATTAATTTTGATTAGAATTTCGCTTAGTTTCAAGTTTATTAACCCGAGAAATAATAATCTTCAAATACAATCTTTAAAACCCCCTAAATTGTACTATTGGGGTTATTTTTGTAAACAAATTGTTGTCACATGTCTTCGAATTTTTGGTTCTAGCCATCTAGGTATACCGGTTTCCTCACGATTGTTTTCCTTCACTGTTTTGAAAGCAGTGGTGATGAAATAAATTACACAAAGTAATGCACCTGGTTTGAACCCGCGACCTTCAACTCGTAAGTCGGAGCCATTCCTATCACTCGGCCACCACTGCTCTTCACAACAACCGTACTTCTTGATAACTTTAGCATCTATCCTGAAATAACTCACTGCTTTAAAGTTGTTTTCAGGATATGTATCATCGCCTTATCATATCAGAAGTTAAATTCTAGTTAATTCAAGAAAGAACCGCAATTATATCATTTCACATTTCAAGGCTGTATCCCAAAACAGTCATATTATTGTCTTCAATGACATCATGTATTATTTATATGCAGAATGGTATACATAAAGTAATGCTTGCCTAATGCGGAGATAGACTGGTTTTCCCCGAAACATTATAATTTTAATACGCAAATGCCATATTTACCTCAAGACGTACCTAATTCTTGGCAAGATATGTTTCTAAGAATATAGGTAATGAATTTTCGCTCATAGAATATTTGAGGATATCATCTCGACTTATGAAATCATTTCTATGAATTTATTTAACTTCTCCCCCTCTGGGTGAAGCAAAAGGGAGAAGCAGACTTTGACTCACTAAAATCCACCAATGAAAGAAAGAAAACACATTTATTTGGCACACAGGTACACACAATAAAGTAACATTTATATAGAAACTAGAACATATAAATGTGTCTCTCGGCTGCGCCGTGTTTCTTTAGTTTCCCTATATGTTCCAGGGCCACGGTAGCCCTTTCATTTACTCCTGAAGTCCAACATCTTAATCACTGACAACCCATTAAAATCTCATCTAAACGTTACTTTTATTAATGTTCTAACGGCAAAACATACAAAATTTCCTCTAACCTACGAATCTTTAAACATTCAAGTTGTATAACACAATTTTATATGCGAACAAATCATATTTATACGAATGGAATTTAGCAATCTTCATTGTAATAAAAATAGTTATGTAATCCTATAAAAAATATCCGACAATTACTTCTGTAGGTACAAGGAAATTTGAGAAGATAGCACTGTGGCGACATCGAACCAAACCGGTATGTAATACATAAATTTTATTTAAAAAAAGACGGGCCGTGCCCACACTTAGCTGAATTGGTTATTATCTCATTCCATAGGTACTCATGAGATTCATTACACACTTATTGGCTAGAGAACGAATAAAACCATTTTTGTAGCTGGCTAGTGATGTGGTCATTCACGATGAAAAGATCAGTAATTATATCGATAGTCCAAACTGAGCTTAAACTGAGCTTAACTGAGGAGATTCGTTTAAGTATAATTTACTAATTTAAAAGCTCAATTGGCCAACTATTCTATATGTAGTTCAAAAGACAAATCTGAAATTGGAACAGTTTTGTCTCAACAACCAGTTAGACGGAAAACCGACCCCTACTCAGTTGGATAAAGGCCATGCGGCTGATGAAGAGAATGGAAGATAAATCCTGTAAAAGCAAGCGACAGTTTAGTTTTAACCAACATTTTTGTGAGGTTCGATTATTCACAGTCGGTTGGGCCACAATTCTATCGACACAAATGCACTTACAAACACATCCCCATCACTATATCGAAACCAGTTCGCGCGTTAATTGCGGTACCAAATTCGTATCAGAATCATTTGAATATCCGTAATTTATGGCAGCGGGCAACTGAGTATCATCTCAGTGCGATGTGTGTTAACGCTCGCATACATTATCTTGGCAATCCGACCATATGCTGTGCTATTTGAATATTTGTTATTATGTCCGATCTAGGTGGGGCTTGCTATGCGAAGCTGATTATTTTTTGGGACTTTTTATTGCTGTTCATAACGAAAGAACAGTATTTCTTTAGTTTGACAGCATGTGCTTTATGAGAATTTCATTATAGTGGGTTCAAAAGAATAGCTGTATATAAAGCTTTTTTTTGTTATGAATAGGCTCGCATTTTTTCACCACCATCTCACCTGATGGCAAGCGATGATGTGGCCGACGATGGAAAACGCTTGCCAAGAAGTAACTTATTCACTCTTGACTGAAAGACTTTTGGCTGTTTGGTTATAGCTTTCAGGAAACACAGACTACGGCAGGGAATTCCACTCCTTAGTTGAACGCATAATGAATGTGTTTTCGAAAGCTTTGTACGTATAGGTGAGATCACCACCATTTATGTATATTTTTTTTAATAATTAGATCTCTACCATATTTTCCATGATTTGTTCATGCTTGGTGAAGTTGAGACTAAGCATTATTAACTCTAATATGAGGAGAATATTTTCAGCGTCGTTTTCAGGAAATTGAAAAGAGTGGAAAAGTTAAGTTTACTAGGTACGTAGCAAGATTGTTCGAAAGAGTTACCATGGCCTAAAAACTCATGGAAGGACTAAAGAAATACAAGTGGGTTTTAGTCAGTAAAAGTCTAATACTCCCGAATCTCGCTCCACCTAGTGTAAGTCAAGTTATTTGATAAGATTATGACCGAAGAAGATTTACAAGTATTGACAAAAGATATAGAAAGCACACAAGAAACGACATATTCAGAAGAGAGGAATGATGCAGCAGAACAGATGATTGTAGAAGGAGATTTACAAAACGTTCACTTGACAGAATGTCCAGTAGATAAGGATGACGAAGTACAGTCGGCAGCCTAGAAAGAACATTTCATGACGGAAACTGAAATGGAAGTCAAGAGCGTGTAAAGAGAACGTTCACAATAATTATGTTGTAGAAACTTTGATATGCCATGTATGTAACAATGAATCCGATGGCGACCATTCATTAATTTTTTAAAAAAAATCAAGGTTCTTTGGTAAGTAGGTAGTTAACTAAAAGAAAACTGCACGTCAAAATCACAATTGATATTAATATTAAAAGCTTATTTTTTTATGACTTTTACATTGTATCGAAAATCCAAGAATAGATACAGTAATAAAAACCTTAATTTTAGATATTAAAAAAAAGCTTCATTAATTTACTAGCAACCCCACGTTGTACCCCATTTTATTTTTTTAGTTCTTATAGTCTATCCAAAGCTTGTCTGATAGCTATCAGCAATAAGACTGTCATTGTACCCACAGATTTAAGTTTTTGTAAAAGTTTTTGGTAGAGATTATTCTATTCTATTACCAGATCTTAAAACAAAATATTGGAAATCTCTACTCAACAGAAACATTTAACCATTAAAAACTCCAATGTAAGTACTCACACCTGCTTTATAAATAGACAAAGTAACAAACAACCAGTCGCCAATTAACATATATGTAAATAAAATCTCCACAAAACTTATTATGAGAGCGATGACCATTTTAATGTTATTTTGTGTCTCAATGTTAAAGCATTGCTAGAAATTTAACAAAACTTGTTCGACTTCGACTTGATAGCGATGTTTTATACCCACGACATTGTTGGAGTTTAATGCCATAAAATATATATTTCTTTCAATGATATAATCCAGTGGTTGACTGCCATCCCACCTACTTAATGGTCAGGCAGGCAGGGTCGAAGCCTACCGGGGTCATGGGTTAACTTCCGAAAGGAATACCCGGCCCCGGCACGATAGGCTACGAAGGAACGGGGTAGGTTTTTAGTCAGTAAGAGTCTCTGACACTACTTCCTGCTCCGCCCAAGGGTGGGATTTGTCATTGGATGATTTTACCTACCATAAAAAAAACCTACTTAATGGTAAGCAGTGATGCAAACGTTAATGGTGAAGCGCACTAGTTTATTACATTAAATGATATTTATTTTTGCAAATAGGTTTTTAAAAACACTTTTACAAGTCATTTTTTTCGTCAGTTTAAGCTATATGAGGCCGGTTATTATGGAGCCATTATTGAGCCTATTCACTCTAGCACTGAAGAGACCTAAATTATAATCGGACGGGAAGACCACAGCAGGAAATTGGTCCTATCTTTCGATGTATGCGGTATAAACCGCGACGAGGCGATAAGCTTAATAGAAATAATCCGTATTAGTGAAGACTTTGAATCATGAGCATCTTACTAAATTGTATGTGTGTTATTGCACAATTGGTGATGTTTTTATCATCTTTTATGTGAGATGAGGTAGATTGAATGAGGTAAACAACAAAAGTTTATTAGAATAGAAATACTCGAACACTCGTATGTCTTGATATTTTTTTATTATGGATAGGCTCACGCTTGACCACTATCTCACCTGATGGTAAGTGATGATGTGGCCGACGATGAAGCACGCTTGCCTAGAAGTAACCTATTCACTCTTGACTGAAAGATCCCTAGGTTAAATTTCTTTAGATAGGGCCACATTTTATTGCACGCTCATTAATTGATCATTAGTCCTTGAAAAGAATAACAATTGAAAAACATTGAGATTAAAATAGACGAAAGAAAAGATAAGATATACCTTGTGGTAGTTTTAAATTCCCTATAATCAAATTCAGAATAATTGCAAAAAAAAACACTATTTAAAACGAGGACAGTATTCCCTGACGAACACCTGTGACCAGTTTATGAAATAGTGACTCACCCCATGACGTCACCAGTCTTTCACGAGAAACAAGTGAAACTCCCGACCTGCATGACGTATCGGAAATTACGTGAAAATTGACTGTGTCATTTTAAAAAACAGCTCAACGAAAGCAACTTTGGGTTTGTATTCCTGATAGCGAAATCTACCGTGTTCAATCGCTGACTATGGAAAAACTCCATCTACACTATGAAACGACCAATCGGAACCGTGCACTTGCCCACTTGCGTACAGGCAAATATGTTAAATAAAAATGTTTTGAAATTTTTCACCACATCATCGTTTATCGCCAGGTGTACACAAACATGCAACTATCTAAAATATGAAACCTTTGCTGTACTTCTGAAATAGGCCATATTTCACAAAGGAATTGAAATTATAGTGTGACACGTTCTCTTGGACAAATAGCAAGAATATATAGATGAAGAAACTATGGGGAAAGACCAACAAGGTAAAGAATTAAACGAAGATGCTGTATCTACATGGAAAGAGGTAAATGATTCAGAACTTACAAAGATGTAGTCTTCATTGTATAAATGATATTACGAAAGCAAATGGAAATATTTTTGCGATACAATCTTACACAATAACAAATCGAAAACTTAACCGATTCCGCTACCAGTCGATCAAAATCACCATCTTTACGATAAACATTTTGTCCCCATTAACATAACATTCACTTAAGCACACATACATAAACAGATAGCGTCCGTCTGTAGGTGAGGCATATATGGCAACACTTTATTGAAGACATTTATGTACTTTTTCTAACTGTACACCCATTGCAGACCACGACATTCTACGACATTTTTTACGTAAACCGGTACTAGATGGTTTTAAGAATAAGTATGTTCGTGCTTATTATAAAAATGTTGAAAGTTTCCGTTTTTCCCACATTGAACTAGAGATGTTTGTGAGTCGATCGTTGGGAAATCGATTGTTTTATAGCGGTTAAAAGAGTGTCCATTCGATTGTGATTTGTAGTTTACAAGCTCTAACTTTTTTTGAGTTTTGAATGGTTTTATTAGTATGACGGTTATTATAAATAGGCTTTAGTGTCGTTTAATAGCGTGTATGTACCAATTAACTATTATTTATTTGCTATATAACAATGCTAAAATCTAAAAAAAGTATATTGAAAAATTAATTATTATTTACACAAACCTATTCCAAATAAAAATATTTTATAGAGAAAAAAAGAGATAGCTAACTCAATTCAGAACATTTTATTGCAGCGAGGATCAAACAACAAAATAATCATGTACATCAAAATACTAAAAGAGTTATAAGTGTAAGTAGTTGTCTCATTTTATTATATAATAACTTATCCCCTTACTTTGAAACCACAGATATTTTAATTAATTATGAAAAAAATAGTTTAATGACCACACATTAATAATTATAGCCTATTCTCTTTTACGAGTAAATATTTAAGAAGATTGTATTGGATTCAAGAGTTTCCGATTTCGCTAATTCTGAGAAGTAACACCGAACCCAAACTCTCAGGTCAAAGGCCTTTTACAAGTCTAGACTTTCATTGTCTTCAAGTCAACTTGAACAAACATATGTATGGACAACTTATACTAATATCAATTATAATGCTTAACAATATATTTGTTTCCATATCTTTTATTTAGGTGGTAAAATCCAATGACATCTCACGCTCTTGGGCGGAGCGATAGGGTATGTAAGACTAATATAGTCTTCGTTCCAGGGCCTTGGGGTTCACTTTCGCACAACCTGTGGCTCCAGTAGGCTTCAACCCTGCTGGGCCCCTACGCTTTGCTGACATTTCCTTGAGGCGCAAAAACATGGGCGTTTAGAACTGAAACTGAGTTTAGCGTAAACTAGACTCAATTCATAGCGGTGAAACGCAAAATGGTGAATGATGATTTATTGGTGAATTTGGCCCTAAGGGCCAAAATCACCAATAACACTAATCGCGATTATTTCAAACAAAACACAGTTTGAGCGTCTAATCGAGATTATAGCTTCATTTTGCGTTTTCAACATTGGTCTTTAAACTAGATTGCGCTGAGCCCTAAGAGAGGCTCGCCTGGAACACTACGAGCCACCATCTCAGGGTGATATGATAGTCCTGCTTGGTGCTGGGGTTTTTTTCTTTTGCGTACTTGTATAGAGCATTAGAGGACAAATGGAAAAATCTAATAAACAATACCTATAAAAACAACAGGAGCTTTGAACGATCGATCAAAAAACTTAATCATGATTTAGTTTAAACTGTCACTTGTTCAAA
Organism: Leucania comma; assembly: GCA_958295575.1. Lineage (NCBI taxonomy): Eukaryota > Metazoa > Arthropoda > Insecta > Lepidoptera > Noctuidae > Leucania > Leucania comma. The sequence continues at coordinate 25,517,177 of OY282468.1, read as the reverse complement.
ATGAATGAGTTCGCAATGATGAAGGTCGGATCATATAAAGTTTTGAAAAGGAAAAAATGAGTGACTAAGCGTGGTTCGGGTACTCGATACTGCATTTTGCATCGCTTAGTAATTTCGCGGTTTTATAAATTAATTTATGATTGAGGTGTTTAAAAGATGAAATGGTTTTTTAAAGGTAACGAAAAAAAGTTACCGTAGCTCTGGAACGCAAAGGACTCAAATAGGTTTTAGTCAGTAAAGGACTGGTACGCCCTCTCACTCCACCTTAGTGCGGGGGAAGTGACTAGATGACTTCCCACGTCAAATTTAAAATGCCTACCGTTTCAGGACCCCGGGTTTCCCTTTCAGAAACCAGGCCATGGCCCCAGTAGGTCCTGCGAGCCCCTACGGTTTTGCAGACATCTCTCTAAGGTGCGCGTGGAAAACTACACGCCGTTGACGGCTCGTGTTCTGTCCGTACGGTTACCGGACGGCGAGCTACCCATTGTTCGTCATCCGCAAGGACACACCTTGGTAATTGGGGTCGGGACACCAGTGGCTAGGGCGTGAAGATATCCATTCCCTCATGAGAACAACGCAGTGGGCAACTGTCATGGATTTTAGCCAGTAAAAGTCTGACACGCCCTCTCGCTTTGCCCTAGAGGGGAAGAAGTCACTCAACAATTTCACACATCAAAAAAAAAAAGTTTCAGAGTTATTTGGTTCAACGGAAGTTACATTGGGCTGCTATGCAGGTACAAAACCCGGTATGGGGCATTTTATAAATAATTGATACTAATTTAATAAGGTAAAAAGGTTCATACAGAGTTTTAAGGAATGTGACGTATCAAATTGGCTACCCGATGTGCCTGCGGCGAATCATTCGTACTAAAGCTAAATTATTTACGTAAGGTTTTAAATCGAGTCGATTTTTTTTTAGGTGACAAATCATCAAATTTTCGAGACAAGACTTTATGATGGAATGCGAGGAAATTTCAAGCATTTACCGACTAAGGGCTGATTTTATCATTCACTATTAAACCTTAGTTCAACTAAACTGAGCTCAGTGTAATCTAGTTTAAAGACCCGGGTCGAAAAGTTAGGCGAAAACAAAAGAATTGAAACTGAGTTTAGCGTAAACTAGATTCAATTCATAGCGCTGAAACGCAAAATTGAGCTATAATCTCGACTAGACGCTCTGTGTTTTTTTTTAATAATCGCGATTAGTTTATTGGTGAATTTGGCCCTTAAACCACTCCTGTCTTATTCAGTTGCCTTTTGCGTTCAAGGACCAAGAGTTTCTTTTTCAGAAAATCCCCGTGGCGTGATTAGCGATTGTATCAGTCCCTGTATGGTTTTCCATGGGTTATGTGAAAGTGAACCCCGGGGCCCTGGAACGAAGGCAAAGAGGGAACAGGAGTGGATTTTAGTCAGCAAAAGTCTTCTGACGTCATTGGATGATTTCGCACCTAAAAAAACCCTATGGTTTTGTATAGTAATAAACAAAACTGTTTCTCACAGTTCACAATTCAAAGTGTGGGGAATGATTTAAAAAACAAAGTAAGAAAAAATAAGTTGATTATACAAAAAAAAAATTGGAAAAAAATAAGCACACTATAGAATAATATACGTCCTACGAAATTAAAAAAATCGCCGCAAAACGTTCGCTTTAATATAAAAAATAAAAGATTCTAACTTCACGTCACAAATCAAAACCGATTCCGTTTTTAATTTCAACCGTTTTTTTACATCACTACGAGTATCATCCATAATTTTTTTTCCGTATTTACGCCCAGGACAATGCAACGAATCATGACTTTAGAGATAAATGGAATATGAGCGGAAAAAAAAGGTCCGTGATGTCCAATTTAAAGTGGATACAGAGGGTTTTATAAAAACGAAAGTGCATACAGGTATATTATTATTGTGTGGAACCGAGGATCTGGTAAAATGTGGATGCGGTGTGTTAGCAAAGGATTTTGGATGAAATTATTTCTGAGATATTAACCGTTTTCTCATCTATATTTGTATTAAATGTTGATAAAAATGTATGTCTAAGTACGTTTCTAAGCTCAAAACTAGAGAATGACATTTTTTTTACTTTTTCTTGAAGACTCAGGAAAGTTCTTATGAAGTTTCAATCAGGAAAATTGCACGGGAAACGGTAAAAAAACGCGATTACGTTCAAGCTGTTCCTAACTACTTGAATTACACATTGAACACTTGTTCTTTTTATCACCTCAGGCCAATAGCTTCTGACAGAACGACGTCTATTGTCACCCGCAAACGTCAAACGACGCTAGAACAAAATCTGTCGGGTCACCTAGTATAGCAATTTACCGCATCCAACTCAACATACTCCTATAAACCCCAACAAAAGGTAGATCCAGTAACGAGATATGATATTATTTTTTTGTGTCCCGTCTCGGGGGTGGCCGGGGGTGCAGCCCAGCAAGAGGGGCGGGGGGAGGAGGGAGGAGGCTGTGGAACCGTCAGGTGGATTCCACTTCGCAACGCATTGTCGTATTGTTAACTTATCGCGGCATACGATAATTTATGAAGGGTGAGGTAAACGTGAGAATGTCGACCCGATGCCGACGTGTTTAGTTAGGTGAGGGTACTAAGTTTACTAAGGTTGGAAGTGTTATATGGTGAATTAGGTATGTTGGTCGAAAAAATGGATTTTGTGTTGGTCTTTTGATTATCAAACGTTTTGGCGACAGCATGACCACGATCTGTTATTGACAGTCCAAGATTTTGACCAATTCACACTGTGGTGCTACGGCGTATCCGTTTTTTTTGGAACTAAATGTTAACTTTAGAGATAGACTAAGAATTTTACCTATTGTATTTTAGTAAGAACGCCATATACCACTTTTAAATTTGGAAGGTAAGCTAGCTCGCCGTCTGGACCGAGATCGAATCATTGATGGTGCATAGCTTTTCACACGAGACTCATAAAGATGTCAGTAAAATCAGTACCCCACCTAGCAGGACCGAAGTCTTCTGAGGCCATGTGTTGACTTCCGCAAGCGCAACCCGTGGTCCTGGAAAACAAATGGCAGAGAAGAAACACACGCAAAAAAGCAAGTGCATGTTTCTTCTAATTTAAGCAGGTTCTTGACCAGCAATTCCAATGAACACTCCAACGTAATTCCAAAACAACATTTCTAGAGACTATTCTTCAACTTATTTGAAGTCCGATCTTGCTGCTAAATCTTCGTGATTGCAGAAATGTAAACTTTCAAACCAACCATGATGCACGAGACGAAGGCGTCGGGTGACGCCGGCGCATGCACGGAATCTTAATATAATATCAATTTCGCTGCATTCAACACACTTCAAAATCGCGGATGTGTAGGGCTGGAGAAAATCGAATAACACAATTTTTATGATATTTTAAAATGGTCTTTTCATCATTTTAAGTTTGTTGTATGTGATTTTTCCACAAAATCAGTAAGATCTACATTTTCAACGAAACAATCTTCAATTTCATCATACCCCAACATAAGGTCCTTCGAGCCGGATTCAGATTAGTTATATGACAGTTGACATATTCGATAATGGTCAACGTAGTTTTGAATTAGAAACCAAATTAATAATTGAAAAGAAAACCACGAATTCAAAGGAAATAAAGACTATGAATGTAAGAATAATATACCTATAGAATAAGGACCTTGTTTGCAAAAGATACAAAGGTCTGTTGAGTATGAAATAAATTTATGTATAATTCTTATCGCACTTAATGTATATAATATATTATAATCACACTATTATAATAAAATGAAAAGTTTATATGTATTGCTCAAACGGCTGAAAGGTATAGTATTTAGGATATTTATCCCAGAAGTATGTATTCCTTGAGATAATTTCCTTCTATCACGCGGACGAAACCGCTGGCAAAAGTTAGTTTATTTAAAAACACAATATCATAGTTGAGTGTTGACACATTTTTATAATGATTATTAAAATAAGATATCAAAAGAGTGAACGACTAGATCCAGTGTAAAAACGTGACACAAAACGCAAACTATCGCCAACCACATTATAAAAATGGTTTGGAATCGAAAAGGACTTGCTGATCACAATCACACCACCCCAAACGCCACAATCGGAGAAGTTTAAAAAATCCATTACAGACATTTTCCACTAAGAAACGCACAGGCACAACCCTACGACCACTCAGGTACCTCTTATCGCGCCATCTTTCCACTCGTATTGTTTATTTCCTTCACACTTATACCAAATTAAACACTCTCAAAATCCACTCGAAAATCACTATTATTACAATAATAGTAAGGTTCCTATGGACTGCGGGTAATGTTTGTAATGCAAGTACAGAACTTCATCTTTGTCGCAGCGTGACGTTTCATTAGAGCTTCGAGATTAACTTATTAAAAGCATTCGTGTTCTTTTTTCAAATGCTTTGAAGTATCAAATGCGCGCGCAAATGGATATTTTTGAAGGGATGACGTCACCGTATGATGTTGCCAGTAGGTACATATCTTATTTTTATTATCGGTTATGGCTAAGTGTGTGTGGGAATGTGATTCCGTTTAGGGACAGATAAGTTACTTCATCGTTTTTTTTTGTTTTTTGCGGATTATATTTTGCTGTTTGTTTTGATTTTTTAAAGTAAGTACTACATCCCGACATTTTTGGATGCTGACTGTAAAGACTAACTCACCCGGTTAATGATATTAAACTCAATTTTGACTTCAATGCTTTTTTTTTAATTTGACATAAACTAGTGCTTGACTACGATCCTACATGATGGAAAGCAGTGATTAAATCGTTGATGGTGAGGCGCACTAATTTACTAAGAGCCTATTCACTCTAGCCTTAAAGACACCTAAATTATAATCGGATGGGAAGACAAATTGTTCCAGTCCTTCGATGTAAGCGATACTTATAAATAAACGACGAGGCTTCTTTATGAATGGTTTATTCATAGATCCTTGATAGTCCTTTAATACAACTTTAAAAATTTAAATGCATGTCATTTAAGTCATTTTCTTAGTAGGTAATTCTTTAATGTATCACCTCTGTGGTCTACCCGACGCAAGTCACTTACTCGCGTATAATACTTATTTTCCTGATCTTTGTTAGTTTAAAACAAAATCTTGCTCTGTACAGGAAAATTTCAAACTAACCTGCACAATTAAAATTCACAGTTCTAATCAAAATTAAAGATTTTCCTCATTTTATGATCCGTAATTTTTCCCAATACCTATTCTGTTTAGATATAAAATTACAAAAGTACCTCTTCACAAAAATTCAAGTGACTTATAAGTATCTGCTACAAGGATAACATTCAATTTACCTCATTAATATTATATAGAGGTAAAAAGTTTGTAAAGTTTGAAAGAGATTACTTCCTACAAACAATTGTAGGAAGTAATCTCTGGAGCTCTTGAAACGATTTTGAAAATTCTATCACCAGTTAAAAGCTACAATATTCCTGAGTGGCATGCTATATTTGATTATGATTAATAATATGTTTTACGAATTGAATGTTTAATGTCCAGCGAGTAGGTCAGCTAGTGTCTTTTACATCATCAACATTCGCTTACATTTACCCCAATATATTTAAGGGCATCGCTACATGATCATCATCAATATACATCTGAGTAGTTAACCCCTTTCCTGACATATCCATCTTTTACACAGTCCAGCCGTCGTTTCATTGGTCGATAATGTAGTAGGTAAACATTCATTTGTAAAGCCAACACGCCTTCTAGAGCACCAAAGAACAATGCAATATCTAGCTTGCGGTACATTATCAGTACCCAAATAAAACTAGAAAACCCTGCCTCTCGAAGCCACAACACATTAGGCCTGTCTGCCGGTTCATACTGTAACAAAGCCTTTTAGATTTAAGAAGTATGATAACGATTACACTCATAAAAAAAACTAACACATCATATAATCATAAACATAATCAGCCTTATAATGTTCCCACTGCTGGGACGCGGGCCTCCTCTCTAGGAGAGGAAATGGGCCGTAATCCACCACGCGGGCCCAGTGCGGATTGATGCGGGTGAATGTCAAGTGTCTTCGAATTTTTGGGTCTAGACATGTCGGTTTCCTCACGATGTTTTCCTTCATCGTTTTGAAAGCAGTGATGCTGAAAGAAATTACTCAAAGTAATGCGCATTTGAACCTGCGATGTACAACTCGTAATTCGCGGCCGTTACCACTCGGCCACCACTGCTCCCAAAATAAAAAAAAATCTCACACATCTCTAATCCTTGATTCCTTTCAAAGAACTTTCACTCCTCGTCTCAACTGTCAATACGGGCAAAATCAAGGATGGGCAAAAGCAAGAGTTGTTCAGTTCACCTGCCGCCGGCGAGTCTTTGATCGTTAATAATAACAATTATCGCGTGCGCCCGCGACGCGCCGGAAGGTGACCCCCGGCGAGACGGTGTTGCCAGGGCTGAGGTAGTCAAAATACCTCCAGAAATAAAACTAATAATAAAAGCGCAGGGACTGTGAAACTGTGTTATTAAGTGAAAAGTTCTAAGAACAGTTTTTAAAAGACTCCATTAAAGTTCCTTTGTTAGAGATCCTAAATAAATAAATAAGACATAATACATAATTTAAGAAATAAGTAGATAATCCTTGGGAGTCCGAATTATAAATAGGAACTTCCATGTATTTAAATATTACTTGTAGGAAGTTAGCGACTTTGTATGATGAATTTCACGATATGCAAGATCTGAAAAATATACAACATATTTTTCAGATCTTACATATCATGAAATTCTACTGGACTAGGTGAATCTAAAAAGCTCCATAGACTTGAAAAGAAGAAATCATAAAACAGTGTGCTTATTATCTACACCCTATCTACATACCTATCTCTGAATATTTAGTATAAAATCAGAACTTATGGTAATCTTTAAAATAAATACATATATCCAGACTCAACCAAAACTTAGTACATCTGGCAACCCATCAAAAAATTCGCAATTGTTCCACAACGCCCATTGCCAAGGCCACGCAGGGGAACGCGGGCGCAGCCGGTCTGTGCTCTTTTTGTTTCTCGCGCATGCGCCCGCGCAAAGTCAAGGGCACGCTGACCCACTTCCTGCGCAGCCTTCGCCGCGCGAGCACGAGTCGGGAGCAGATGCTACGCTTGTTTGTTTTTAAAATCATTTTATTTGATAGGGATCGACAGACAGGTGCCGAAAATGTGAATATGATAATTTTGTAAAGATGTTTTAGATATGTACGGCGAATTTTGAATATAGATGATTGGTGGTATGATTAAGTTTAGGATGCGGTCGCCAAATGATCCTGTTATAATTTAGAAAACATCCAGATGTTCCAGATACATTAGATAAAGCTGTTGTCGATAAAGAACTCCATTCCTAAGCAGCCATTAGTGCAAGAGTTACCTTACTAGGACTATATCATAAGAAGCTCAAAAAGTATATTTACTTAGCAAAGTCAAAATTTTGGGGCCGTCCAATGAAGATTTCTTGTGGAGCCAGAATTTGTGACTCTTCTCCGCTGATTCATACAAAGACAAGTCCGTATTTCTTAACCAATCAGCCAAAAATCACTTATAAACGAAGACAACGAACCCAAAACAGAATCAATCTAATCTTCTAACAGCAAGATTCAAACTGCAGCTCAAAATATACTAGCCATACATTCCGAAGTCCTCTAAACAATTGAAACAAGACCTATAAGCCTTTTAGCGTACAAGCCTTACTTATACAAAACAGGTAACCAATCACACCTACGGTGACAATAAAAATTTTAACACAGCAATATAAACCGATATAGCGAGGCAATAGACGGTGTAATGCCTTTCACATGAGATTAGCCACGTACTCGGGCCGTAAATATATAGTTATCTATAAAAAAAAACTTGGAGTAATGGAGTTTCGCAATTAGCTGTGCTTAGAGCTTATATTTTAGTTGTTATAAGCTGATGTAATCTCAACAAGAAGTCTGATGAGTTTTAGTACATTCTAACTGAAATTTATTTATTTTTACAAACATATGTTACTAAAAGAGTTATGAGTTTACATAATTATGGACGTATGGAGAGGGAGAAGGAGGAAAAAGAAAACATGGATGGATTGAGTGAGGAGTTATATGAAAGGAAAGGGAGCGACAGAAAAGAATGGAATCTAATAACACGGGATATGGGAAGGAAGATGATGATAATTTATTGTATCTTTAAAGATTGGTTACGTGAATCAGGTATTCATATTTCGAAAGGCTTGGAATGAAGACTAAAGACTGCGGAATTGTTCAAAAGAATTACAACAGGTCTGGGATGCAAAAGGACTTAGGCCGTGTTTACGGAGACGCGGCGCGTTGGGCGTTTCGTCGTACATTGCAGCCGCGGGTCGCATCATCGCTCGTGCAAACACAAACCTAATGCAATGTATGACGAAACGCCCGACTCGCCGCTCAACGCGCCGCGTCTCCGTAATCGAGCACTTAAAGAACACTCCACCCAGAGCGAAACAATTCCTTTGATGATTTCTCATCTCACAAAAAAGTATGGAGACTACTTTTTTTAGTTGATATTAAGTAGTGCCAGATTGCGATTCCACCCGTTGGTAAGCAGTGATGCAATAGTTGATGGTGAGGCGCACTAGTTTATTAGGAGCCTATTCCCTCTAGCCTTAAAGACAACTAAATTATAATAGGACGGGAAGACCAAAGCAGACAAACTGTTCAAGTCCAAAACGCTTAGTCTGGACTGTAGAAGTTTCAACAACGAAAGGGTGTATTTCGTTAGAATTTGTTTTTTTAGTAAGCAATTCAGATTATTATAAAAATAGTCATCACTAATCACCATTACAGTAGGATCAAGCATTTTTAGTACATTTATAATACGATAAGAAAGCTATAAAGTGATTGATTTTGAGGACAAATAGTTAAAAAGATATATTAACGAAATGCATATTTATAAAGAACAGAACCGTCATAATATCGTAGTGAAAATTCTCAAAAAGTCAACATTTTCTCTAAAACCTACGCTTACGAAACCCTGGTGCGAACATTATTGAATACAACATAACTATCGAAAATATCGCGATAATTTATTTTAATATCCGCATTGGGCTCATTTACGAAACCTATAAAAACCCAAAGAACTTTGAGATTAAATAATCAAGAAATCTAACAGTAAGCCATGCGAGATATCTTCAATCTTGCATAACTGTTCGCTTTGCGCACTAGAGATATAATCCGCTTATACACACTAAAATGTTACATACAGTAAATAAATGTCACAGAAGAAATTTACACGACGTCCATTATCGGTATTGATTTCCAAAATTCATAAATTACAATTTCGTGTAACGGTGAAACCAATAAGTGTGATCGTCGCGATAGGTTTACGTTGGGCCACTAGATTAGCGGTCCGGAGTACGCTTCAAGGTGACAGACGAAGACAGACGAAGTTATAAAAACTATGTAGTTATACCGCCGCCACCTACACACTATTCAACCCGTGTGGTGGTCGTAGGTAAGTACAATACAAGGGTAGATCGTGTCTTCGAATAGCACACAACTTAATTGCTATTAGTACTTACTACTTTATCTCAGAAATAAAAGAAAGTATTTGTTGCTGAAAAACAGTAATGACTTTTTCGGTGTCTTGGTTGAAATTAATTTAGAGAAAACCTACAGGTACCCCTGTTACTTAAAAACTAGCCAGCTGTGTTAGGTTAGGTTGTGTTATTGCGAAATCGATTGAATGTCCAAAAATGATGAAACTCCGGAAATTTCGGCCTAAAATCTAATCCAATATTCTTCTTCTTCTTTGTTATTTTTTGTAGGTATTTAATTTTCTAGTTACCTACTTGATTTTTCATTGGGTGTGTCTGTGTGCTAAATAAACGCTTTTTCTTTCATTATTTTTTTCTATAAAGAGGAAAAATTGATATTTTTGTTTTTCGAAATTAATAAACTGATAAACCGATTTACAAAAAATCTTTTGCTAATTTCTTTTTCACTTTCAGTAGGTTGTTTTAGTTTTTAAATAGATATTAGCTAAGTACTTTCACGAAGAGGAAGCCGCTGGCAGAAGCTAGTAGTATTTTACGAATCTCTAAAATACCGTAATGCTTTTTCACAAATATTCATAAATCTAGCGTTTTATTTTTGAGTATATCGCAGATTTCCTGGCCACATATTTACTTGATTTGAATAAAAAACAGTACGAAACTACGGCCACAGTGATAGAACTATTTATATTCTAATATATAATATGTTTCCTGTTCGCTGTGCGACTTTCTATTGTGCTTCGATAATTTATTTAATTGGACATCTCCGTGACGTATGGATGGAACCACTATTGGGCAATATGGGTACTAAAATTGGTTTTAGTCGCCATTTTAAATTTAAATAATTTAATAAAATTTATTTGCACATGAAACCAGTAGATTCTTTATTAATTGGGTTGCATAAACGGAATTGTGTGGAAAAAGGATTTTTGCACTGTTATGGGCCAATATCAGCTAATTTCATTTGTTTAGCTGGTTTCCACTCTTAGGTTTGCCATCCTCAAAGAGTTACCGTGGCGTTCGCGAAGTGCAAATGTAGGAACACTGAATTTTCGTCACTAAAAGTCTGACACTGTTTCGCTTTACCCAGACCGAGAGAAGACATTTGATGATTTCCCAGCTTCTAAAAATATCCTTACAGGCCACAATACAACAATACATGAATGAAAAACGAGCCGAGAGGATCATCAACGAATCAAAGTTCCAAAATCTTGAGCATCGATGCGAGGCATAAGTCTGTCAGTTTTCCATCGACTGTAGGAGGTTCATACTGCATGTATGCATGCAGGCATGTCTGATTTTGTCTGACTAAACACACCAATGTGTGCTCTTTGCGTTCTAGAATAAATGAAAGAGGTCATGGCCAAAATCCATGGATTATGCAAACCCCGGGGCCCTCGCCGGGGCGAAATTCCGCTGCCGCGACAAGTCGAGGCTTGGCGGACAGAGCTTCGGCGGGATCTCATGGCGAAATGGCGTCAGCGACTATCGCAACCTCGTTCGGGGCGCGCCACAATCGAGGCGATAAGGCCCATCCTTGAGGAGTGGCTGGAAAGACCTCACGGCGTTCTAAACTTCCGCACGACGCAGGTTCTTACCGAACACGGCAAGTTCGCTAAGTTCCTGTTCCGGATTCGTGCGGAGGATTCGCCCGGGTGTCGCCACTGTGCGGAACACCCGGAGGACACGGTGGAGCATACTGTTGAGGTGTGCCCCGCCTGGGCGGAGCATCGCCGTGTCCTCGTGGGGGCGATCGGCGGCAGCGATCTCTCTCGCCGGGCCTTGGTTCAGGCCATGGTCCGTAGCGAGGAGGGATGGCAGGCGGTCGCCTCCTTCTGCGAAGCAGTAATGCTAGCAAAGGAGGAGGCCGACCGCATCAGGCAGAGGCAACGGGGCGCTCGCCCCAGCCGCCGCCGGGATTCCGATCCCGATTTCCGGCCACCGTAGGCGCGGGCTTGCGGACGGCGTGCAATGGGTAGCACGCTGTCCGATCGTCCGGTAACCGACCGGACCGAGCCCAAGTCGTCGACGGCGCGTTCTGTTCCCGCGCGCCTCAAGGAGCTGTCAGCAAACCGTAGAGGCCCAGCCTGCTAGCTGCAGGCAGGCAGGGTCGAAGCCTGCCGGGGCCAAGGGCCGTTTTCTGAGAGGAAGGCTCAGCCCCGGCACTATAGGCAACGAAGGAACGGGGTAGGTTTTTAGTCAGTAAGAGTCTGACACTACTTCCCGCTCCGCCCAAGGGCGGGATTTGTCATTGGATGATTTTACCTACCAAAAAAAAAAAAAAAAAAAAAAACCGGGGGCCCTAGAACGATGGCAAAGAAGGAACAAGAGTGGGTGTTAGTCCGTAAAAGTCACATGCCCTCCTGCTTCGCCCAAGGGCGGGTGGATACCCACCTGAAATTTTTTTTACATAAATACTATTTTATTCCTTTTAAAAATCCCCTGACCTTGACGGCGGCCTTAGAGGATAAAAGACCTATTAAGAACACATTATATGGTATATGTTGTTAGTCATCATATAAATTTCTGTATTGTTATCAATATGTAGGTATGTATATATTATATAACATATGTATATTACTGGTATTGTCACACACTGGTATTGTTGCCTGGAAGAGATCGCAGAATGCGATAAGGCTGCCCATGGTATGTGTGTTTTAATTTCTTATTTTTGTAAGTGTAAAGGAGTACAAAAAAAAAATGTCATCAGATCAAACTCTTCAAAGCATGTTAGATAATAAGTTATATATAAAAAAAATAATAATAATATAATATAATATTTCCACAACTATCACACAACACCGTCTAGTCCCAAGCCAAGCAGAGCTTGTGTTATGGGTACCAGACAGCTGATAAACATACTTATATATTTCTAAATACATATTATAGATAAATAACACCCAGACACAGGACAAATGATCGTGCTCATCACAAAAATATTTTTCCTGGGTGGGAATCGAACCCACGACCTCCGGTATAGCAGTCAGAAAATGTATATTCATTGGGTAAATAAAAGGCTATAATAATAATGGTGTACAATAAAGCATAAATAATAAATAAATAAAACGACAAACAAAAATGAAGTAAATCATGTCCCTCCGACTTTTCAACCAAAGTTGCAACTTAGTTGCTGTGTGCATCACAACGATTTCATAAATCACTCCCACTTTAACGACTACAAAATAAATTATTAATTTTCAGAAGACCTTTTACGCAACTGATATTCACAGTGACTTGTCTTGCAAAATAATGTTACTAAACCGCTCATCAAATGCTCTACTTTTACGAGCTTTACGTATCAACACCCCAGACGTTGCCGCGTTGGTCACACACACGTTGGCTGTTGGCCGTCTGAGTGCGGCCAACACAGGCCAACACCCATCAATTGGTTTCAATGGCTCTCTTGAATTATTCATGTAAGGCGAAACTTACACGTCTTGACTTAAATCTTCTTTACTTTTATGAGAAAACTAAGTTTTTGTCGCGGTCTCTCTTGTGGTCTTTTTTACAAGGAATCATCTATTTTTCGGTTATAATAAGTAGCCTATGACCTATTTGCGGGATAGTTCGCAAATGGGATCTTGACACGATTGTGCAGTGGTTGATTCGCGATTACTGTTGCGTCTCATGTTGCGGGTTTGACAACAAATATTTGAATGGCCTACATATAGTAGTTCTGGGTGTGCGTGTCTTTTGTTGTAAGTGAGTTTGTTTGTGAATGCATGCACGATGCAAAAGTAATGCCTAGTGTGTGCCTACTTTTTTTTTAAATAGCTGATGTCGGGGAAAAAATAGCCTAGCTGAAATGGGAGTGGGCTGGTCACGTCACACGAATGCACCCGGACAGATGGGCGAGGATTGTCACTTACTGGACGCCTGACGGAGGATGACGCCTTCGACGTCAACCGCGGCGAAGATGGTGTGACGATCTGATCATGTTCACGGGGCAAACTTGGCTAGAGATTGCCCTAGACGGGAAAATTTGGAAGGATAAAGTGGAGGCACACAACAGACAGTAAAAAAATAATTAAAAAATATAGGAACACAAGTGTCACAATCCATCCATCTTATCATACAAAAAAACAAATAAACAACTTTATTCCTAATAATGTTTCTTTAGACATCCTACGCGTCAAACGCACCTGCCTACTGAACATAGACGAAAATTTAAATATAAATAAAATAAATATTATAACATATGTAAATAACTTCGATTTGCTTTTGAATTGAGCGTTCATTTCTATTATTGTTTTATTATAAAATATATGGCGGTGGAGAAATTTATGGTATCTATGGTCTAGACTTGGACCATAGACCACCGCGTCAGATAGTAACGGTCATTATATTAGAAATAACTAGCTCGAGTTTATTATAGTTTTATAGACCGTCTATAGGAATAAAGAGTGGAGAGATTTTATGACTAATAGAGAAACTATAAGATGCTGATTGGCTTTTGTTGATATACAAAGTTGAGGAACATAATTATCAAATAAAATATTTTTCTGTTTGTTTGCTTGGTCTTTTTCTAATTAAGCAGCTAGATACCAGTACTTTAAAATATCGTGGAGAAACTGGCATGTCCTATACTTAGATTAAACCAAAACAGCGGAAAATAGATGACTCGCCTCTAGCGGATGGACCACTGAAATTGTGTCTATATGGCACGATTTCACATCGGTCGCAACGATCACACACATTCGGCGGCTAACGCTATTTCGCTCGCACGATAGCGCCGGCTCCTTTTTATCGTTGTCTATCAATGACTACAGGTAGTGTAGATGTGTGAGTTTCGAGTCCAGGTTTTCTGATTGCGATGTTAACGCGTAACGTTTCTCCCCTTACAACATAGCAATGGTCCTAGAACAAAAATTCGACATGAACATATTATATTAGCCAACCCGCACTAGGCCAGCATGGTATGTTACGGCCCAAAAGGTCTGAGTCCCAGCAGTGGGACTATTATAAGGCTAGTTTGATTTATATACAAAGCTCTCCCCAAAAGCCTTTTCCATTCAGTTATCAGCCTTGGGTGGTCCGTCACTTACACTTGACACCCCCATTGTGTACAAACACAGAAAAAAAAACAAGTACCTATCGCCAAAAAAAAAAATAAGAACACAATCAATACACAATTCAAAAATAGAACATTACCATAAAAATAAAGCCCCCGACAGACTATACACACGCACCGGCACGCACCTTGCCATTATCAAGCCACCGTTCAAAAGAAAAGCTTTCCATGGACAAAAAACGGGAACTGGTTCACGCAGGATCCCGTTGCGTAGCGGGATCCCGGGATCGGAGCAGGCGCAGGCTACGCACAAACCGACGTAAAGATAGCTTTGTATAGTAAATGAAGACAGGTTTCGGATGTTATCGTGGAAAACTGGGTCAAAATTTGTTTGATTGTTATTTTTTAATTATGAAGGACCCTTAGAGACGACTGCTGGATTTTTTTTAATGAGAGTTGAAGATAGAAGTAGTGTTAACTTTTTCTGCACGAATATACAACATTAGTTTTAATATATACGAAACCCGAAACACGTGTCTCGTATTTTTATGTAAAGAATCTATGACAAAGTTATAAGCTTGCTACGTTACTTGGTTGTCCACACAAATACATGGTCACCACATTCATTTGTGGGAAGTAATTTATCTATATATAAGACGGACTAGCTGTTGCCAGCGTCTTCAGCCGTGTGAAAGAAGAAAATATAAAGCCTATGTCGTGTAAGAAAATATAAGGCCTCAGTGAATATGTAGCTTTCTAGAATTTTTTAAATCAGTCCAGTAGTTTTTTTTTTCGGTGGGAATATCATCCAATGACATCTCCGCGCGCTTGGGCGGGGCGGCAGATAGTGTCAGACTTTTACTGACTGAAAACTCTGTTGGCATTCCGTAATTTCGTGATTTACTGCAATATTTCACAAAACTGGTTCCAGGAAATACGTGTTTTTTTAAAACCCTTAAAAGTTTTTGAAATATTCTTATCATTTAGAATTTCAGTTTAATGTGCAAGGCTTCTATAGAAGTAATTTCTTATAATTTTAATATAAGAGTACCTACATTATGGAGGACCAAAGTTCACTTAAAATAGCAGATTTTCAGATGTCTTTACTGTTTTGATTTCCTTAGAAGCCTAGATAATATCCACAAGATATCTGTGTATCCAAAATATCTGGAGATAAAATCATAATCACGTAAGAGCGGTTGTCTTGTATGAAAAATGTACTTCAGGTTGGCCACCCTTATGTCCGCCTCTGTACTTATGTGTACCAAAAGTTTTAATTAATTAAATAAATGATGATGACTACTTCCTTTTGGGTGGTATACAATAGACAAATACTGCGTTGACAGCAAAAAAAATACCTACTAAATTCGGAAAGAAAACGTAAAAAAAATATTTGCAGATCGGTCCATAAACGACGGAGTTATCCGCGAACAAACATAAAAAAAAGCATATACGGTCGAATTGAGAAACCTCCTTTTTTTGAAGTCGGTTAAAAAGCAAAATGGTTGTCACTTAGATTAGCACATTTTACAAACATTGTTCTTAAAATATCTCTGCCCACACTCCAGCGAAGGACGCCATTAGGGGTAATATTAGCACATATGTTTGCCCCATGACTGCTCCCACGTAAAATAGATAAAATTATTAACGAAGCTTCTATAACATGTTATTTATTTTACGCTTTGTTTTATTGTTTACTTGTGGTGACATGATTCTACACCGTCAAATTTTGGTCGTTTTAATCCCGCGGAGGATCGTATCGGTACATGAAACCCTATCGCTTGCTTAAGATAAAAATGAAAAATAACGTCCTTGTATTTACAAACTCGAATTAATTTACGCATGTACGAAATTCATTTCTTTAAGTAAACGTCAGCTGATCGAGGCCAATAAACTGCAGGTAGTTAGTACTAAACGACCGACAACTCCCTACTAGGTCATTGACTCGTTTACTTAAAGAAATTGATTTCGTACATGCGTATATTAATTCAAGTTTTAGAAAAAAAGTACTTTATTTTTTAATTTCAGCCTTTCGGTGTTTTACAGGATGCATTTTGGAGAGTGTGCGCGGGAATTGCATGACTTGATACCGCCATCTCCTTTCTACCATCGAACAACCCGGCGTACGGCGAATATCCACCCTTACGTTGTTGAAACTTCCACGGTCCGGACTAAGCGTTTTGCCTCGTCGTTTATACCGCGTACATCGAGGGACTGGAACAATTTGCCTGCTGCGGTTTTCCCGGCCAATTATAATTTAGGCGTCTTCAAGGCTAGAGTGAATAGGCTCTTAATAAACTAGTGCGCTTTACCATCGACGATTGCATCACTGCTTACCATCAGGTAGGATTGCAGTCAAGTGCTAGTTTATAAAATATAAAAAAAAAAAAAAAAAAAAAATAGTGTTTCATGTACCGAATCGATCCTCCACGGGATTAAAACGACCAAAATTTAACGGTGTATATTATTTTTATGGGAAAAAAATCCAAGCTGTATTTAAGAATAGGCTATTGTTATATCGATGATGGTGTTAAAGTGTGACTTCTTCTCACTCCACCCAAAGTGGAAAGAGTTATTTGATAATTTCATACTTAAAAAAGGGGTTAGTTTTAGGAACGCCAAATGGACGTAAATTGTTAAACGTGTGTTACCCATTGTGATTGGTAATGGTAAAGTTACCTACTTTCAGTCAACAAAAGTGATGTAGGTCATCATATATAGTGGTTTTCATGGAAATCTATGGATGGATATGATTGAATTTTAATTCGGTTAATAAGTTGTTTATCTGTATACACCGTTAAATTTTGGTCGTTTTAATCCCGTAGAGGATCGATTCAGTACATGAAACACAACTAAACTACTGGGTCTAGGAATGTGAAATTTTTTACAAGGTTTCTTTTTATTGTATAGGCGAGACCTAACAAACAATTTTTGAAAATAATATGAGAATAAAAATAGGGGTCCCAAGTTTGTATGGAGAAGACTTCTTTCATGCGAGCGAAGCCGCTGGCAGAGGCTAGTATTATATAAAATAACCCCAACTAGTCCTACATTACATTTTTCATTCATTTATTCCCAAGTTTAAAGTATCGATGGCACCGTCATGTCTGCCCTCAGGCAGCCTTCTAAAAATAATCCCGTAAGCGCGTACATAGAGTTATGGCGTCCAGGAGCGCCGCCGAGTATAAATAGCAGGTTCATTAAAATGTTGACTTAGCGTTGAATCCAATTAACTTCAAAGGCACAAAGTTAATGTGTCGGTGCAATTACGCGCATGTGCGCAGCGCGCGCAGTGTGCGCAGCGTGCGGACTGCGGTCAAAAATGTCACGCGATTAGCAAAAAACCGGGCAAGTGCGACTCGTGCGGTGGATTCCGTACAATACCTATGAATACAGTTCCCGAATTGTATTACAATTATTATTGCGAATCGCAAAAACAGTTTTGTTTTTGCGACGTAACTACTTTACAGTTTTCCGATTTTTTCCTTTACTTGTGCTATAAGACTTGCTTCATGCCAAATTTCAGGATTCTAGATCAACGGAAACTAGGTACCTATCCTATGAATTTCGATTCCAAAATCCAAAGAGGAACAACTAATTAATCCCATAAGGGTTCCGTTTTATCATTTTGAGGTACCGAATCCTAAAAAAAGAACTAATTGGGTTTGATATGAAGTTCTAAGGGGTTTTGCATGCAGAAGAAATAAATATAGCTAGCTGCTAGTTGCTACCAGCGGATGCATGAAAGTAGAAAATTGACATTAAGGAACATAAACGCGGAATAAAAAGTATCCTATGTGCTATTCTAGGACATGGTTTACCCGTGTGCTCGTAGGCGCGGGCTTGCGGACGGCGAGCAATGGATAGCTCGCTGTACGACCGTGGTTGTGGACCTGGGGTCTGTTTTTGAAAGGAAGGCTCGGCTCTTTTATAATCCGTTCAGCCGTTCAAGCGTGAAGAAGCGTTTTTATAATATTAATGTGATATGATATATGAACATAATTGTATGAACTAATACTTATGGATTTTATGTTTTATATTGGTTTTGCTACGATGCATGCTAAGTACGTTTGTTCTATACACAATTAAATCTCAAAATAAACCAAGAATGTTTTTATGGAAAAATGAATCCAACCAATTAATCTTATGATGATTCTACCAACTTGTTTGCAAATAGTTTCACGTGCCTACACTTTAAAGTAGAACAGACTGGATGCCGCCCTGAAGTTCAGAGGGAGTGCATACCAAAGAAAGATCGTCTAGACAAAGAAGGATGAGTTGATAAACCCGCAGTTGTGTGAGGGACATCGTGGAAGACGATTATCCTCCTCTTTGCGTCATATTCCTCAAAGATGAGGGTCGTGACCACCCTGCTTCATCACTTTTCCCTGAATGATGTTCCTCCATCTGTTCCTGTCACTGACAGTGTAAAGGGCATTATATATCGAAGAGTCAAGAACGGTGCGGATCAGGGCCTTAAGTCTGCTATTACAATAGTGTCAGAATCGTCTATCATTGATTTCATCATAGTTGATTTTGACAAGTTTGGTAATCTACTAATATAATGGCGCGGATCAGGGCCTTAAGTCTGCTATTACAATAGTGTCAGAATCGTCTATCATTGATTTCATCATAGTTGATTTTGACAAGTTTGGTAATCTACTAATATAATGGCGTCACTATGACTTTCCAACAGTCATTCACTGACACAACATTGAAAGAAATGGTAATCTCGTACATAATGACAAATGAATTTCTGACTTATGGGGTAATCTGCTAAAATTTTGTCAGTTCCTTTGATTAGTGACTTACCATTAGATTTGTCTGAATACGACAAAGTCATTCTACCACCATTCGTTTACGAGACCAATAACCGACCAATGATCAACCATTATAATTTAGCTGATTAATTAAGAACTTTTACAAAAATGGCAATGGGATTGTGTTGGAATGTCGAATTTACAAAAATAGCAGACTTGGGCCCCTGATAGTCAGCAGTGATGCAATCGTTGATGGTGAGGTGCACTAGCACAAAATAGATAGATACAGACGTCAATCTCATGTATGTACTTCACTTTTTATACGTACGCTCGGCTGTCGCTAGAAAAAGTACTCCGTGATCTAGCACTGGTTTAGCACGGTTTAGTACGTACAAGATATCGTGTCCGTGAGCGCTGTCTATGTGTGCGTTGCTCGAGCGCGCTTTCTATATAGATTGTCTTCTGTACTATCTATCTTTTGTGGCACTAGTTTATTAAGAGCCTATTCACTCTAGCCTTGAAGATACCCAAATTATAATCGGATGGGAAGACCGCAGCAGGCAAATTATTGCAGTCCTTTGATGTACGCGGTATAAACGACGATGTGAAACGCCTAGTCCGGACCGGAGAGGTTTCAACAACGTAAAGGATCTATTACACCACTCGATATTCAGATTGGTTTTGTCGACGTCGCGTAGTGTAATAAGGGTCAGACTGTCTTACTCGCACATTACACGGAAGTAAACTTTAAGACATTCTGTGTACAGTTCGTTCGACGGTTCTTGGCGCGCCTGAAGTTAGGCTCTGCGAACTTTAGCGCTTGTGCACTCGTAAAAAAATGCCAATAGCAGTTGTTATTGCTGTTAACAACTGTTATTGGCATTTATTTTTATAAATCATTTATTTGACGCGCTTATTTTGAGCGCTAAAGTTCGCAGAGCCTAACTTCAGGCGCGCCAAGAACCGACGAACGTACTGTAACTTGTACGGAATATCGAGTGGTATAATAGACGCTTAGAGGTGGATACTTGTCGTACGTAAATACGGTTTAAAAGGTGTTCTTTCTAAGAAAACATTCTCGCAAAGGAAGTTGCTGGCTAACTGAAACTACAATAGGTATAACGTATCGATATTAAATAAAATCATTAAAATCAAGGAAATGTTTGTCAAAACAAGCGTGAGTCAGTGTCGTTCCATCTTGGACATCAGTCTATAATATAAAATTATTGATCGCGAGTTCGAAGACCCGCCATAAACAGACGTACACAGTAATTCGTAGGATAATTACTTTTAATTGGATACGAGTGTTGGACAAGGATTCTATTTTTATTTGTGATTGCAGATTGGCATTAGACTAATACGAAATTCTTGAGACATCAAACACAGATTAGTATTTTCAAGAATTTGTATTATTAACTGTATTGATTATACTTTAGTATTGACAAGTGATCAAGCTCATATTCACAATTCAAACCGTGGCATAAGTGTCTTATAGTAGAATAATTATATAATATTTCATAATATTTCCACAACTATCACACAACACCGTCTAGTCCCAAGCTAAGCAGAGCTTGTGTTATGGGTACCAGACAGCTAATAATACTTATACATTTCTAAATACATATGTACATATTATAGATAAATAACACCCAGACACAGAACAAATGATCGTGCTTATCACACAAACATTTGTCCTGGGAATCGAACCCACGACCTCCGGCATAGCAGTCAGGGCCACTAACCACTAGACCAACAGGTCAGTAAAATTAAAAGACCATAAAGGATAACTTGTACCTAAAGACCACGGGTCATTACATCCATGTGTATGCCAGCAATCAATAAATTGAACAGCAATATACAGCATTCAAACATGAAAAAAAATACGAAGATTTACATGAAAAATAAAACCTAGCTAAATTATTAGTAGAAACCAATAAATCCTGTTTACGACGATGCAGACGGTAATAAAAGTATATTATAAAAACGAAGCGCAAAGAGACGCAAAATGAATGGCAAAATTTACTGTGTCTTGTAAATTATCAAATGAATGAAAGGTCGTGTTGATCATTCTAAGAAGGATTATGTTGAAATTAATTTCGTTGTTGAGATCAAAAATAGTATATCTACATCTGTCTAGACTCGATCAATCACCCTAGCCTTTTCCCAATTAATTATTTCTTTTTAGGGCTGGGAAGCGATCAAAGTACATTTTGATACACGAAATAAATAAACGGGGATTGATCGGCGACACGTGGGGGTCTCTTAGTAACCAGTCTGGTACGATAAATACACTATTTTGTGTCGGGGGCGAGCTCACGCACTTTTCCGTACTAGTGCGGAAAAGTGAGCTTCACAATATACGTGGCCCTTAATAAATTAGTGCGCCTCACCATCAACAATTGCAGCTCTGATTACCATGAGGTTTTTTTTATAGTAGGTAAAATCATCAAATGACAAATCCCGCCCTTGGGTGGGGCGGAAGTTAGTGTCAGGACTCTTACTGACTAAAAACCTACCCTGTTCCATTCATTGCCTTCGATCCAGGGCCCCGGGGTTAATTTCACCTAACCCTTAGCCCCAGTAGGCTTCAGCCCTACTGGGTCACTACAGTTTTCTGACAACTCCTTGAGGAGCGCGGGAACAGTGCGCGCCGTAAACGCCTTGGACTCAGATCGGTCTGTTACCAGAGCGACGGACAGCAAGCTACCCATTGCCCGCCGTCCGCAAGCCCGCGCCTACAGTGGCCGGAAATCGGGATCGGAATCCTGGCGGTGGCGGCAGCATGTGCACCGTTGCCTAATGCGGTCAGCCTCCTCCTTTGCTAGCATTACTGCTTCACAGAAGGAGGCGACCGCCTGCCACTCGTCGTCGGCTTACCATGAGGTGGGATCGCAGTCAAGTATGTACTCTTCTTCTTCTTCTTTCGAATCTTTGGTAAACTCGTTAAATTATTTGGGCCCAGTAAGTTGCCACGTTAACTGCAGCCTCGGTGGCACCCATTAAGTCCTCCAAAGTGCAGGTGTAAGGGCACCTGGGACATTTCAACATGTGGCTCGTGTTTTGAACAGCACCGCACTCGCATTGAGTATCCGACGGGTCTATAAACCTGTATGTGTGTGTATAAATTGTGTTTGCAGCGGCCTACCTGGGTGCGCAGCATTTAGTGCTTTCCACACAGACCACTGCAATTCACGTCCAGGCGGGAGATGTTCCTGCGGTTTCAGGAAGTCGGATGGTGGCAGGTTATGTTCTTCCCAAAGCTTGATTCTATCTTTAGGTTGGGTCAAAAATGGCCTGTGTGCTTCGAAGAAAGCTCTTTCAGCTCTTAAGCCTAGTTGGGGCTGCTTTGTGTTCGAAAAGGGGATGTCGGGAATCGGATTCTTGGTTTTTCTTTTCAATCGCGCATGCGACATCCCTGCGAATGGCTGTCCGTCGCTCTGGTAACAGACCGATCTGAGCCCAAGGCGTTTACGGCGCGCACTATTCTCGCACGCCTCAAGGAGTTGTCAGCAAACTGTAGTATGTACTAATTTATATAATATAAAAAAGGAGTAAGCCCAAAACCGTCTGAACCAAGAACCATAAAACAGTTCAATAGTGGTCCATGTCTAAACTATCAGCCCAGCTAGATGTACCGCCATATGGGCATTACACGTAAGTAACATTATTTATGGGCCGTAAATCTGCGGGGGCTCATTAGTCCGGTGTGGTGTGTGGGCACCTTTATGGCGTTCTCGATGAGCTGTTTACATTTTATATTTATTTGTTAGTGCGACTGTACTTCAGTTATTTACGGGTGAAGACAATTGCATAATTAATTTACCGTCCAATTCATTATTTCCCAAGAGGACGCCGGCGTCCGCACACCTATTGTCTTTCTATTGTGTCTCTAATTACGGTATTCAACAGGTTAAAGGAAGCAAACATGCACTACAATTGCCTGGCCTGATGGTCTAGTGGTTAGTGGCCCAGACTGCTATGCCGCAGGTCGTGGGTTCGATTCCCACCCAGGACAAATGTTTGTGTGATGAGCACGATCATTTGTTCTGTGTCTGGGTGTAACTTATCTATAATAAGTATGTATTTAGAAATATATAAGTATGTTTATCAGTTGTCTAGTACCCATAACACAAGCTCTGCTTAGCTTGGGACTAGACGGCGTTGTGTGATAGTTGTCGAATATATTATATATTATTATTATTGCTTGAGACTTTCAAACACAACCTAAAGGATAATTGGGCACGCCATAATCATGACGGTAAGTCCTTTCTTTGAAGAGTGGCTGGTGAGACATCACGGCGTTCTTACCTTCCGCGTGACGCAAGTCCTCACCGGACAGAATGAGTTCAGGAGGTTTCTGCACCTAATTCAAGCAGAAGAATCAGCTGGCTGTCATCATGAGAACACGGTGGAGAATACGATGGAGGTGTGCCCCGCTTGGGAGGAGCACCACCGTGTCCACGCGGGGGTGATTGGCCTTCCGCTCCACCGTAGAGCGAGAGAAGTAATCAAATGATTTCCAACCCCAAAAAAAAACCAAAGGATTATGAAGGAATTTCCTAATTCATATTGCTTCTCATTAAGAATATTTCTGCGAAGAATTTCCAATGATTTTGTCTTTCGCAAAAATATAATTTGAAATTTAGTATGAATATAAAAATGTTAACTTTTAAGTGATGGAACTGAATGGACCAAACTACGTATTTTTACCCTATAGCAAAACATAAGAAAGAAATGAGTACATACTTTATACCTAAAAACAAAATTAAGTGATTCTTGTTTCAATTTTACGCATTATTCACTATTCAAACCTTTATGTAGTCCTAAAAGAGGTCCATCAAAGAACTCAAACATGTCTGACAAATTTGTACAAGATCATGACTCAAAACTGAAGCCCTAAATTTTTTTCAGAGAAAGAGGTTTTTAAACCACATGGGCATGACGCATTACATATAGCCAAATACATTCACTTATGTCCAAAAACTGTTTCCTCTTCAAATTACTGAGTTTAACTTTTTGCTTTCAAGCCATTAGAATATTCAAATATTTTTTGCACAAAAACTCCGAAATAGAAAACAATGTGAGACCGTTTTGGTTCTGTGATTATCCGAACAAGTATTTCTTTTGGATAAGGAATCGCGAATATCCCGCTACATAGTATTATAATAACTGTTAGACATTTAGGGGAGGTGGGACTGTTATCGGCAATGGACATTGGTAATATAAAAAGCGTTATTTTTAACTATGCATGAAAAATATTAATCTTCACTAAAAATACTAATTGTACACCAAATATGTATTAATGGACTTTTTACAGTTATTAAAGGACTTCGGCACCCCGACTCCGACAGATTAGTTTGGAAAGGGATGAAGGAGCCTAGTGAGCAAGTGATGTGAGTGCATCGACTTACATTCTAAGTGATAGACAAGCTCGTTCATAGAAATTATTTGTCACAATACCGAAACGTTAAAACAAAAGTTCGCTGCAGCGCTAAATTGTCATTATGACGTCTAACAAAACTTTTAAGGTTACAGCGCTTAAATACTGCAAAACTGCATTAATGTCATCAAGTCAAGATGTTCGGCATACAGTACACGTAAGTCAAGGAAAGTTATTGTGCGGCATGCCTAATCTAGTGCGTAGTACATATATATCGATGTGTGAGTGGTTATTTTTTATCAACCACCCAGAAGAGTATTTTTTGTGCACTATTAGTATTTTTGGTGGGACAAAGACATAGTTTGTAGTAGAGAACCGGAATAAATTGAGGAACAGTTAAACCCACAACACAAAAATAAATTCATTTCTGTAAAATCAAAAACTATCGCACATCATTGGGCGTACAGCGAAGGTGTGGAATTACCTGACGACCTGGAGGTCTTTAAATCAAGGGTGAATAGGTTACTTCTAGGCAAGCGTACGCCATCGTCAACCACCTGGTGAGATAGTGGTCAAAGGGTGTCCTAACAAAAATAAAAACAACGATCAAAACACAAAAAAATATATCAGAATTTAGAGGTACAAACAGCAACCGTAAGTACGTTTCAGGTTATGCAAAAACATCGTCATCTTCCTACGCCAGTTCTGTGTTATTTGTAGTCAACGCTGCTACTGAATCTCTTATCTTTTATATCGCTTCCCACACAATACATCCATCTTTTATTTTTTTATTATTATTATTCTATTTATCCACATGCAATTCATCACTCTTTTTCACAAGAGAAACGATTCCCTTTTAACTTTTTAGTCACTAGCGTCATTTTCAAACTTCCAATAATATACTCGTACATATTCCTCACTATTTTAACTAACTCACGTAACTTTTCGTGGTAAACACATGCATACAGAATTATTTCCAAAGAAAAACGCCGCGCATAGTGCGCTTCACCATCAACCATTGCATCACTGCTTACCATCTGGCGGGATCGCTGTTAAGCACTAATTTATATCAATAAAAAAAATAATTGTAGATGATAAAAATACAACAAGTTGCAAGTAACATTAGATAATTATGCTTTTACTTTTTACTATCGTTATTAAAGATTTTATGATCGTATTAAAACTTACATGGCATCTTCGTTCAAATCGAAATAATCTCTCGAAATCATTATAAACTTAATTTCAATCACTTATCAACTAAGGTATTTAATATTTAACGATTAATTAAATCGGCATCTTAATCAATT
Organism: Leucania comma; assembly: GCA_958295575.1. NCBI lineage: Eukaryota > Metazoa > Arthropoda > Insecta > Lepidoptera > Noctuidae > Leucania > Leucania comma. Next base: position 25,491,201 of record OY282468.1, on the reverse strand, counting down.
ATAATTAATACACACGATAAGATCTCAAACATTTTTATAAATGCAGGTCTAACCTCAACTCAGTATTTATAAATTCGTGTTTAACGATAACTGTAGCGTGCACCTCAGTCGCCAAAAAATCAACAGTTGCCTCGCCGCCATCTTGGCTCGTATTTAATTGACTTAGAAAAATGCCTGGAATAATGCTCATGTCGTTTTGTTGTGTCGCCAGTGCCCATTTGAGACGCTTTGTTTCCGCGTCTTATTTAGAAGGGCTTGCTAACTTTAGAGAAGGTAAAATGTATAAATAAAGAGTTGGGAAGACGTAGAATTGGCAGACAATATACAAATAAATACTATAACATAAAATCAAGAGTCCTCCAAAAACAAAAAAATACATATTATCAAAAATGCTAAATCGTAAAAAACTAATTTTAAACTTTATGACAGTTCCGGTTTTAGCAGCAGCAATTGACAGCACGAACATTAATCCTATCTCTTCAGATGGTTGGATTAAATCGATGTAAGTGTGTACCCAGTTCATATATCGTATATAATTTACCTCAATTAATCTTATCAAAGGATTTCTGACATTATAACCAAAATAATCGACCTATCTAGACTTTATTTTATAGGAACAGCGCATATGTAAACACAATTTGAACAAACAAAATTTCGAGTAGGCATTTAAAGTAATAAAGCCGCTTTAAAACACAATCAATAAAAGCATGAAAAGTGTCATAATTTCTAAAGCGTTGTGAACGAAAAGCGGCGAAATTTTCCGAAATTCTCCGAAGCAGTTGCATGATGCGTTGGTACTCGTTGTCCGTTGCGAAGATAGTGACGAATGTCCGTCAGACGGATTGACAAGCTGACCGTTCGTAGGAGTGGAACAGTACGAATGGTCAGGTTGTCGGTCCTTCCATAGGAAACTCCACGATGAAAGCGAGAAAAGCATTTTATTGGAGGCTGTGCATGTGTGCAACATTTTAGCTGTGAAACAAATCATTGTGGTTTGGCATAATAGTTCGAAGAGGTTGAATAGAATATGTTAAATATAGGACACATATTATTATACATATTATAGATTTTATCATACAATGATAATGCTATTACTATGCAGTGAGTAGATTCGTGTATTGCACCATCTAACCATTTAGGTGGACCTATGCTAAAGGAGAAAGAGATGAACATAGCTGAGCACTCGCAGAGAGTGTGGACTTACAAGGAGCCTCCAAAGATCACTGTCCACGAACATGATGCAAAACCCTCAGTGTTCGTCAAAAAACCGATGAGAGGTGGATGGTGGTCGCTTCCAAGTCGATCCAAACTACATGAATTTGTGCTCTGCTCATACTCCGCTCATGCTCGGCTCCTCTAGCGTAGACTCACCGTTTTAAGTGCAAAAACTCGCACATAATACACAAAAAAGTACAATACATAAGTACACAAACCCCTCTCTATTCCCTCGCAATCCTGTGCCCCCAAACAATAGTCGGATTCGTAACTTTTTATTCGGCAAACTGTATGCTTTCGGAATGTAGGCTGTACCGCATAATGAGGGGCCGAGGCTCTAAATTTATTACGCCGCCGCCACGGCTTCTCAGAAACTACTGAATTATTCGCAAGCGGCGCGGTGCCGAGGTATGCGCCTTCGATTCTCGGCACAGTTATGTACGATATTCTTACGTAAGACGGAGAAAAACTTTGACAAAGTATCCGCTATCTAATTGGGTTATTATGTGCTCGAACTTCGTTCTCGATATTTACGGAACGTCCATGTAGAAATAGCTCAAACTTCTTCCCAGAAAACGTAGATGTTTAACATGATTAATAGAACAATGCCCTTATTAGATTACCAGTTAGACCTCCCAATTAAATCTGAGAATAAATACATTGGGGCCAAAAAATAAACAAAGACTCTAGGCCTTGAGAGTCGACCCATTTGTAACCTTATAGGAACTGAAAAAGTTTGACGCGGCTTCGCACGACCTTTGAGCGCATTCGACAAAAAACGAAATAATCCTAAGATCCCGTAGCGATGCTGCGATACTATAATATACTTATATATATAACGCCCATTACCTGAGAGCAACCAACGGAAAATTAGGCAACATTCATGTTCATGCATTTCCTTAGCGGTTCTACAGATGACACACACACATATAATGGCACACCGAGGCGAATAAACACAGCTCACACATACATAATCCTCATTTACACAGAGTTCTACGTACCTAGTCATCCCACTACGGTCACCCTTCTTCCCCTTTGAGTTCCAACACTCAAGATATACCTGTGTGTGCGTGCGATAACCAACCACATAACAAGCGTCCACAATAGGGTCTTGACCACAGACGTCACATAGAGGCAGGCAGACGGACAACACAGCAAAGAAATTATATCAGTAGGTCAGACGGCCTTGTGCGATTCACGGAACGGCGCGCGCGCATGTCTTGCCCCGCCCACCGCGCACCGCAGGGTGGAGAGGGAGGGGGGACGTTAATTAACATGTTTATACCAAAAAGTAATTGAAACTTAATGTTTACACGTCAATGTTTGAAGATCAGTTAATTGTTAGGAAAAAAACTGAAACTAATTTGCATGTTTATAAGAAAAGAATTCATAAAAATCTGTCGTTGCTGTTACGATTTGAGGAAGAACTATTTAGCATATTTTTACTGTTAAAAATCATCATAATCGTTAAAAAAAGGCCAGCCAATATTTTTTTCATTATTAATTATTTATTGATAGGTACGCGTTTGATCACTATCTCTCGTGGATAAGCAATGATGGGGTCGATAACGGAGCACGCTTGCATAGCAGAAACCAATTCATTCCTAAAGACTCTTTGGTTGTTGCAATCAGGAGGAAATTTTACTCCTTAGCTGTATGCATAATGAATGTGTTCCTAAATGTTTTGTGCTAATAGGATTGATTCTTTAACCTTTTTAGTACCGTAATTAGAGACACAATAGAAAGACAATAGGTGTGCGGACACCAGTGTCCGCTTGGGGCTTGAGTGTAAATAAAAAAGACTCTTACCTATAACTTTCAATTAAATTGTGTGGTATAAACTTAATACTTTTTCATGCATTGTTTATCGCAAAATATGGCTGTGTTATTTACATTCTGTATCAATATAACATGTACACGTATTTTTTTAAATAAAAAATTCGCTCACGTCTCTGGCTTCTTCACGAAGGCTGCATCTAAACCTCTTCCACTCCATACATCCTTGCATTGACATCAATATTATTCACGACTATGACCACTAAGTTATGTAATGTCTAAAATTCAAAAGGAAAATATTCGACCTTTACACCGAGATGGACAATTCAATTGAGTAATAACACCACGTCTAGTAACACGTGAAGCAATTGACCGAGTTCTTGTGATACAGATGAGTGTAGCTAGGTATAGGTATCATTGATAGGTGGCATCGTATTTAGGGTTCCGTAACTCAAAAGGAACAAACAGAACCCCAATAGAATCACTTTGTTGTCCGTCGGTCTGTCTGTCAAGACCCTTGATCTCGGGAACGCGTGGAGGTATCGAGTTGAAATTAAAACCATATACTCAGGTCTGCGGCTCGTGAAAAAATCAAACTTCTGAGTTAACGAAAAAAAAGATGCGGGCGTTTATGTCGCAAAAAAAAAAACGTATATTTCGAAACTCGAAGGAATCACAATTCATAGGGAACTTCCCGTTTATCTAGAATCCTGATATTTGGCATGAGGCAATGTCTCATAACAAAAGTATAGGAAAAACCTGAAAACTGTAAATTTTTAGTTACATTGCAAAAAAAAATCCCGATTCGGAAAAATCTTCGTAGTTTTTTTTGGGAATTGAACTGTTTTCATAGGTAAGTTGTACGGAACCCTCAGTGCGCGAGTCCGACTCGCACTTGCCCAGTTTTTTATTATAATGGATAGTCTCGCGTTTGACCACTATCTCGCCTGATGGTAAGCGATGATGTGGCCAACGATGGAGCCCGCTTGCCTAGAAGTAACCTATTCACTCTTGACTTAAAGACCCCTCAGATGTAGCTATCAGAAAATTTCGTTTTTTTTCCTTTGATTTTGCATGGTTTGGATTTAGGTACAAACCATGCAAATTCAACTTTAGTAAGTTGGTTTAGTTTTCATTAGATACAGAATAAAGTCACTTTTTTCCACACTAACTGCTGCCAGCGGCTTCGCTCGCTAGAAAACTATTCCAAGTTCCAAGGGAACAGACTTCCGGGACAGAAAAACATGTGCTATTCCAGAAAATAATAAGAAGAAGAAGAAGTAACAAAGTTCAAGCGTGAAGAAGTAACAAAAATATACAAAAAGCTTTCACTTTTATGATATTAGTGTCATTACAATGGGAATTCTAATATATTTGCAGTATTTAGCAGCAAACGTATAAAGTCCGCCTTTGCGGTGAGCTTCATTAAGATAGTCAAAACTAAAATAAAATTCTTAGCTCCAAGTTTTATAGCCACAACTGGACTATACTACATAGACACTTGAAATACAAAACTACAAAACTTCACATCACAGTATTAACTTTATTTAGGAGATGCACTAGGGCAGAGTGAAAGGGCGTGTAAGAATTTTCTGACTAAAACCTACCTATGTTCCTTCAGTTGGATTTTGCGTTCTAGTACCATGGATTTTGTTTCTAGAAATTCCCCATAGCCCTACCCTAACAATGCCCATAAATTTTCGAATTAAAACAGCCGCTGAATTTCATTCGATAAAAGCCCGCCAAGAATTCTATAAAATTAATCAATACTTTTGTACTTACAGCAAGGATCACAATACTATGACTGACTGTGTCGTTGCGCAGGATATATCAATCAAAAGAATCTGATCGAACCTATGTCACATTATAACGGGTTTTGCCATCAACCAACCATCAACTGCGTCAGAAGGCGCCACGACACGACACAACACAATAGTGAGACCCGGGCTTAACTATTTCGAAACGAAACATAGACAGATTTACAAAAGAATTATTGGGATTATTTTAATGCAAATCAGGAGATTACATTTTAAATCCTAGATAGGTATTAAGCTAGTAAACACCTTGATTTTAAACAACATAAAATTAGTCTGATTTAAATTTTCTGTTTGTGGTATTGAACGCTGTTAAGTATGTATAGAAAAACTAGGTTTTGCCAGTGGTTGCGCCCGTGTAAAAATAGGTTTATCCACACAAAACTTTGGACCCTCGTTCATCCCTTTAGGGAGCGAGTTTTTGAAAACACTCTTTTAATGCTTGCCTACGTCATAAGCAAAAATCTTGTGCAAAATTTCACTTTCCCAGTCTCAGCAATTTCGGCTTTGCATTGATATGTCAGTCAGTCAGTCAGTTTCTCCTTTTATATACATAGAAGATCACGAATATGACACATCGATTTTAGAACTTATAGATTAGGATTATCCATGACCTCTCAATTTATCAAACTAATTTGGTGCTAATGTCTTATTGTGTAAAGGTTGTTAGAGAAAGCCTTGTTGCATTAAGTCCGCTTACATGAAGTTCAAATAAATAAATATTACTACGAACTTTAAAAAACTTCAATCACAAAGAAAGAATTCAAAGAATCGCTATTAATAAAGGAACAATTAATACAACACCAAATATATGTTGTACTTGAGTAATTACACAAAATCTGCGCAGAGGAAGGATGTCAGCTAATTGCTCTTGCGCAGAAATATGACGTGTTCATTAAGGCGATGACACTATAATTAAAAACTTTTTTCATTTACAAAAAGAAAAACATTGTAGGCTGGTGTACGAGTAAAGATGAGTAATGAAACGGATTCAAACCGGATCTTTAATGGATGGGTAATTAACCGAATTTCAAATCGATTTTTGGGGGTAAGCCCATATAACCGTCACTGAAAGGTTTCCTGGTCACACACCCAGACACCTCTTTAAAAATGAAAACTAAATGGTAATATTTTGAGAAGAGAAAGAAATTGACGGTCTTGGTCCAGGAGTTTATCAAAACAAAGTACTAACGTATCACAAAATAATACGTGGAAAAACTGGGAACAAAATCATACGGAGAAAATGAAATTATAAGATCAACCAGCATTGATTCATATTTAATGCAGTTTTCAGCATTTTTAATGAAGTTGAAAACAACTGAACGGATTTGATAGCAAAAAGGTAGACTATGTCCTAAAATACAAATAAAATACTTGCTGCTAATTGAATATAGTCAAGCCTCAGGCCCTACCTGAAAGGTAGGGCAGAGGCGTCCACATTGTATGTCCATAGGTGTCCACGGTAAGGCACCCTGGTGCCTTATCGTGATATTATTATATTATTTGAAAGCATATTCATGAATAACTTTACCTAATTATACATTTTACATAATATTAATTTATTGTTTATCAGCAAAATGACAGATGTCAAAAATAAAATATTGCTTATTACCTACCGTCGTCGATGGAGTTATTTGTGAATGTGCAAACAGTAACCCGTTTTAATATTTGCTAATAACAATCTTAACTGGGTTTTAGTGATTTATTGCTTATATTTATAATATTCAATTTAATATTCAGAAGTTGGACCGTCAAGGAAATGCAGTAATTTCAATATGAACTCTGTATTTTGATGATTTCTTAACAAAGTGTCATTTTCGATGAGGCTTTTATTGAAGACTAGTATTGATTGATGTTACTAATATCTGGCATTAATTTAATTAATTAAATATTACCGATACTTAATATTGTAAAAAGCCCGCAAGGCATGAAAACCAATTTGAAACGCACATTTGAATCAATCTTAAGCTGACATCAGCAATATTTTCAAATGACCATGTTTGACCCTTCCTTCAAGAAATTGTAATCAAAATGAGCAGCATATCAGATTCATTAAAGTACTTAAAAGCAAATAAAAATATAGTAAATACAGTAGAACTTAAAATACACCGTTAAATTTTTATCGTTTTAATCCCTTGGAGGGTCGATTCGGTACATGTAACACTATCGATTTGTAAAGAAAAAATTTAAAAAGTACTTTTTTTAAACTCGAATTAATTTACGCATGTACGAAATTAATTTCTTTAAGTAAATGTCAGCTGGGTGAGTTCAATGACCTATAGGTATTTAGTACGCAACGACCGATAAATACCTACAAGGTCATTAGCTCGTTTACTTATTAATTTAGTACATGCGGGTGAAATTTTTGTACTAGGCCTTTATGACGTCAGCAAATACTAAAACGGGGTATGAAAGTGCAACCTTTAAGGGCATGAAAGGGGGAATTTCATTTATTACTAGAAAGCTAGCACAAATAGTATCCCAAATTTATAATTTATTTTTCAACAATTTCAATTTACAGATTGTATGATACTTGTTTTTTGGATTATAGATAAACTTGAAATAAGGCACAAATTTTAATCAAAATGTAAGTATAATAAAGGCTGTCATTATAGTATTCCAAACTAACATCATAATTAAAGGTTTTATAAAAAAGCGAACAAAGACACGGGAGAGTGTATAGTATAATAAAATAACCTTTCTAGGACAAAAATACCACATTAACCATGAATCAATAGTTAATAGCTTGGACCAATCACGCCTAAAAAATCGCCATCGCCTTAACATAGTGTGGGTGTCGCGAAATGGCCACTAAATAACACCAGCATTTTATAGTCGCGTATAATTCTAATTGTAAATCCGTTTGTCAATTAAAAACAAACGGAACGGATTGGAATCGCGTGCGTCGGCGCAATTTAGACATGCTGTTTCGGCGCTCGTGCCAATTCTGAGAAACCGTAGTATAATAGATGTGGTTACTTAGACAATGGACACAGCAAAAAATGGTGTAATTGCACTTTATTTATTTTGAGAATTAAGTTTGGCTTTATTTATTTTATTATCGTATTTACTTATTTAGTACGTTTTTAGTAGGACAAACTACTGGTTTTACTCGTAATCGTAAATCTATGCTTCTTTATGGATATCCAATTTGAGGTTATGGGTCAAGAGAATTAAGTAGAGTAATGGTGAAGGAACAGGTCATTTGGTAAATCTTTGACAGTCGTTACAGGTAGTCAGACGACAGAAAGTCTGACTATCAGTCGATATTATATACATACATATTATATTATAGACCCCTCCAACACCCAGTGCGAGTGTGGTGCTCTTGACCAGACAATGGCCCACTTATTAGAGTGCCCAAAGTGTCCCTACACCTGCACTTTGGAGGACCTCAAAAATGCCACTGATGCCGCTGTAAACGTGGCAACCTACTGGGCCAAAAAACTTTGAGGGAAAAGAAAAGAAAACCATCAATACGATAAGAAGAAGTCGATATTAAGATACTCCTTAAGCGCGACTGCTGAGCGTGAGGTCCTGGATTCAATTGCCGGGTCGAGCAAAAAGCGCTATTGGATTTTTCCATTAGGAATTACATTGTAGCTATCCGATTTTTGGAAGCTGGTGGTGTGACATCCCCGTGCTTTGAAAAGCACGTGGTGCCGTTGGTCCTGCGCCTAATCTCTCTCCTTTCGTGTCGAATTGCCGAACATCGGACTATGAGAGTAAAGGAACTGAGAGTGCTTCAAAGTTTGCGCACACACTTGTGCACTATAATATCTCCTGCGTATTTGGCTAATCTTCGTTGAGATTGGCCATCGTGATCGAAAATCGGTCGGGAGGAATATCGTGATGCCCAGTAACTGGGTTGTGGAGGTCTGATAAGCAGTCGCTCCATGTAAAACATGGGTATTCAGCTGCAGCCGATCAGACTGGAAGTCGCTTTGAAGCTAGTTGGGTAAAGGCTAAGAGAATGATGGAAAGGAACAGTTGTTTTTTTTTATTCATTATAAAATGATTATTATAGATAAGGCCAGAGGTAAGCCAAAAGATTGGATGAAATATTATCGATATCACCGACGGTAAAGTTTTTTTTTCTCAGATAGGTTTTTATCATTTATCTTCTCCTGCTTTAGGTAGAGCGAAAGGGCGTGTCAGACTTTTACTGACCCACTTATGTTCCTTCAGTTGCGTTTTGCGTTTTACGTAACTGTTTTAATTCCACGCGCGCCTCAAAGAGATGTTAGCAAAATCTTAGGTAGGCCACTATGGCCAATGCCCCCTAGGGACATAAGGGATTTTTTAAAAAAGAAGTCCGTGTTCCTAGAACGCATTGGGCAACTGGAGGACACAGGTGTGATTTTAGTTATTAGAAGTCTGATAAACCCTCCCACCAGAAATATATTATTTAAATGCTCATTTTTGTTGTTGTAATTGTTGCTCGTAATATTTATATGGGGTGAATGGTAATTAGTGAACGGTACTTAAACACGTGATTGTAGTCATGATAACAAACAACTTTTACTATGGGACCAAGCCTGAAATCGCGAAAAAAGAATCTGCTGGTCAGTACATTTAAGTTCGCCAAACTGGTCAAAATGTGCTGAACTTGCTGTTTTTTTTTTCGCGATTTCAGGTTTGGTCCCATAGTAAAAGTAGTTTGTTATCATGACTACAATAACGTGTTTAACCATCGTTCACTAATTACCAGTCACCCTATATAAGTTTTTTATAAGAATATTACGAAGATATAGTTTTCGTGTACAATCTAATAGAATGTCAAATTGAGTAGGTAATGATAAAAGTATAGCGTATCTCTTGACAGCATAACTACAACAGAGTTCAGTTAATTGTCTGGTGGAACAAAAAATAAGCAGTTGTGAGAACCCTGACTTTGATCAGGTAGATCTCTAGCGTACAGTCATAGGTCATTTTAAAGGTGGTACGAAAACTAATACCCCGTTAAATTTTTATCGTTTTAATCTCGTGGAGTGTCGATCCGGTACATGAAACACTATCGATTTGTAAAGATAAAAATGAAAAATAAAGTACTTTTTTTGAAATTCGAATTAATTTACGCATATACGAAATTGATTTCTTAAAGTAAACGTCAGCTGATCGAGGCCAATGAACTGTAGGTAGTTAGTACGCCACGTCCGACAACTCTCTACAAGGTCATTGACTCGTTTACCTAAAGAAATTAATTTCTTGCATGCGTATATTAACTCGAGTTTTTGAAAGAAAGTACTTTATTTTTTAATTTTATCTTTTTAAATCGATAGTGTTTCATGTACCGAATCGACCCTCCACGGAATTAACACGACTAAAATTTAACGGTGTATAGCAATTTAATGTAATTGTTTCCGAGATCGCTTTGTCTGTGTACAGCAGTCCCCCTAGCCAAGCTACGATCGTTTCGATAAGCGTGAACGCTTGAAGCTGGCCACGCCCCCAATTCCTTTGGTTTGACCACGTGACTGAGCGTTGAGATGATGACAGAACAAAGAAATTGGGGGCGTGACCAACACCAGGCGATCACGCTTAACGAAACGATAGTCACTTGGCTAGGGGGGCTGGTACTAAACTCGCGAGCAACCAAAGCGACTTAACCTACAAGTGCGCACTTGCAGATGTTTCCTTAAAAAAATACTGTTTAAAAAAACGATACCTAAGCTGTTGGAAAGCCTGAAACTTAAGCTTTAAATTGGCAAGCTTTATAAAAAATTATTCAGTATTATTTATAATAATTAGTTTAATTAACCTTTTGACTACCGTAATTAGAGACATAATAGAAAGACCATAGGTGTGCGGACACCGGTGTCCTCACGGGAATTTACAGTTACGCGCAACGTATTGAGTCGATTTGGTTGCTCGTGAGTGCAGCTAGAAGTGCCTACACATAGGATAGATAAATCTTAATGACACGTAAATCTATTTGTCTTACCACTAAGAGCTTTTTATATGAATATAGATAGTACCTACTACATAAGTTAGAAATAAGTTAAAGGTCAAGCAGTCAATGTTCACCACTAAAAGAATACCAGATAGTTAAATTCTTTCTTCAACCCCCATTTCTGAAAGCTTGTTTGTGTCAGCAAATCTGCTAAAAATGGCCAACATAATAACTTTATACAAAGCAGCAAAAAGCTCTTTTCTCCATCGTCAGATATGTTAATTCAAAACAGTTAATTCTTTTGCAGTTTTTCGTATATTTGATCACATAAAAGAAGGAGGGCTGATACGAGGCATATTTCAATTATTATCATACACTCAAAATTAAAAAAGTCCCGTAACCGACTATTTTTAAATACATTTTAGTTAAGTTTTCGCCTTTTTATTGTAATTTTTTTTTTAATGTACAATACAGGCAAAACGCTCTCTGTTAGGCAGTAATTGTATTGACTTACTATAATATACATCACAGCATATCACTGATTAAAAAAATATACCTTTAACTACATAAATACATTTAAAAATAGTCGAAAACGTCGTTTTTTGAATGTGTAATGAGCGATAAATGCTTCTTCGCAACCGTTCTCCCTTTCAAGACACAAACATACTATCTGACCATAGAAAAACCATCCTTTACCCTGAAACTTTTTAAGTATGGACTTCCGAACCTAATAACCATACATTCTCTCGAAGTCTCAGGCGACTTTGTAATTAACTCTAAAAGGCTTTCAAAAATGGGGGTATTTAGTTACCTATTCCTATTTGGTTATCTTAGCTATCTAAACAATATTTAAACTAAGCTCTAAGTATACCTTACCTGTGGATGTTGTCGGTGGTGGCGCGGTGGGTCGCGGGGGTCTGGCGCGCGCGCCGCGCTCATGCCTCAGCGCCGCCGGCGCATGCCCCCCACGGCACCGCCGCCGCTCTGTAACAAATAAATGAGAGCCATCTATACTGTTATAGGGTAAACTAGCTTTTGCTAGCATCTTTACCCTCGTAACTCGCCGTAGGTAACCACCCGGAACGAACCCGAGTCGTCAACGGTACATAATGTTGCACTTGTAGGTATCTCAAAGAGATCAGCAAAATCGTAGGACCCCAGCAGGGCCGAAGCCTACTGGGTCCACGGATAGACTTCCTATAGGAAAGCCCGGGGTCCTAGAACGGAAGAAAGTGTCAGACTTTTCCTGACAAAACCCACTGTGTGCCTTAACTTGCCCTCTTTTCTAGGGCTTCGGCAACTCCTTCAAATAATCTGCAGCTCTTTCAGGGGTCGGCCCTAACGCTATCAATTTTTCTGATATCTCTTTAAGGCGCGCCTAGGACACTACGCGTCTTCGACCCGGGCTTGGACACAAGCCCGCGCCTACGGTAGTTAGAAATCGTCTTGCGAGCAATCTGTAGCCCTAGCAGGATACTGACAAACCTGTGTATGTGTGTGTGTGTGCCATTGGTAGGGCATGGCATGATCCAGTTCAAGGAACAAGCGAAAGCGTGTAAGTATAGTACGTGGCAAATAAGTTACTACCTACGGGTACCTGTGTGACGGAAAGGATTATGATCGATTTTCGGGTCTCAGTCGAAGGGTTGCGCGTAACCGTGGAGGATGGTTCATTTTATTTGCCGCGTACTGTATGACGCTGGCACCTCCCTCTGCGAGAAAGTTGCAAGGAAAGCAGCAGGAAAGAAGCGGGAAAGATCTCTGATGATTTCCCATATAAAGAAAAAATGTTGCGGATTGTTCGAAGGAGTTACCGTGGCTTTCGCAAGGGGCCACTGAAGGCACTCTGTGAGTTTTAGCCAGGAAAAGTCTGTCACTCCCTCTCGCTCCACCTAGAGTAGGAGAAGTCGGAGCAGGACGCGCGTGCACGCGCGAGGTTACGGCCCTCACGCCCCAGCCGCCGGGAACCCGATCCAGATTTCCGACCATCGTAGGCGTGGTTTTGCAGGCGGCGAGCCGTCCAGACCGAGCCCAAGTCAACAACGGCACGAACTGTTACACGCGCGCCTCAAGGAGTCAGCAAACAGTAGGAGCCCTGCAGGGTTATGCGAAAGTGAACCCCGGGGTTCTAGAACGAAGGCAAGGAAGGAACAGGAGTGGGTTTTTAGTCAGTAAAAGTCTGACACACCCTTACGCTCCACCAAAGAACGGGACATATCATTAGATGATTTTCCCACATTAAAAAAAACAGTAGAAGTAATTTCATGATATCTTACGTAAAAAAGGGGTTTGTTTTTTTAGATGTAGCGGTAAACCACAATAAGCTAAGCCAAGATAAACCAGTCATTGTTACATAAACTATTGTTAAAAAACCGATGTTATCTAACAAGATTATAAAGAGTATTTGACAAGTGTTAATTAACACTGAATGAACTGTGAACATTGCGTCAGGTGATAAGTGGCGTTTCCCATCACTTTTCATTATAATTGTTTACATACCTACATACATAAAACTCACGCCCATTGGCCATCGCCCATACGTTTAGTCTGCAGTTAAAATACCACCTGTTTTACCCGACTGCAAGAGGAAGGTGGATTAAGAAAATTATTGAGTATCTGTGAGGAGTATGCCTCTAGCCACGGGCTGAAGTATAATGCGAACAAAAGCAAATACATTGTATTTGGGGCGGGTCTAAAGATACCGAAGGATGTACCATCTGTTTGTGTAAATGCGGTTCCTCTAGAGAGAGTGTATGATTTTAAATACCTGGGTCACATTGTCTCAGTAGACCTGAAAGACAATGCGGACATTGAGCGGGAGCGGAGGGCGTTGTCGGTCAGGGGTAATATGCTGGCTCGCAGGTTTGCTCGCTGTTCGAGGGAGGTAAAAATAACACTGTTCAGAGCTTATTGTACATCCCTCTACACGTGCAGTCTGTGGTCTAAGTTTACTCGTGCGGCATACAGCGCCATCCGCGTCCAGTTCAACAACGCGTTCAGGGTGCTGAGGCTGCCCCGCTACTGCAGCGCCTCGGGCATGTTCGCGGAGGCGCGTACCGACTGTTTCCACGCGACGATGCGCAAGCGGTGCGCGTCTCTGGTGCGCAGAGTGCGGGGCAGCGCTAACACCGTCCTGGCGATGATCGCCGGCAGATTGGATTGCCCGTACATTCGGCAATGCTCAAGTCCGCATAATTATGTGTGTAATTAAGTGTTGTCATGTTAGTTTGTGTTGTTGTATTTATGTGTGTGCATGTTAGCATGTATGTAATTGTACCTTTATATGTTTGTGTTTTTATGAGTTTTTTAGACTGTATGTATGCCTATGAGTCGTGTCACTTGAAATAAAGGAATTTTATTTATTATTTTATTATTACGCTTACCATCAGGTGGGATGCAGTCAATGACTAGGTTATAATATAATTTAAAATAATACATTATGATACAATTGGAGAAAGTTTGTCATTGCGACCGAGGTGGCATTCGCCTGAGCCGCAGGCGAGAGTGTTATGGATTGCCGAGTGCTGCAGTGATAAATTTCCACATGTATCTGACGACGTTTTTCAATACACTTACGAAGAAATAAATAAATGAGCTCTTAGCAGCTCTTAGCCTGATACGACAAATTCAATCAATGATGGCGAGCAAGTTCGTGCACTTTTCAGCGCTAGTGCGAAAAACAGTAAATTGCTTACCTACCTACCTAAAAGCTACATAAGATTGGATTTTTCGGGTGCATTAAGTGTATTTTAAAAAATTGGCACGCCCGAGAACCTAAATAACTTGTTGCATTTTAGCTACATTTTTCTTGGTTTTAAAAGAGAAACCAGGTAGATAGATCAAAATTAAAATGGCAAATTTTTAACGCCAAATTATGTTTGCCTACTAATTCCGTGCCAATTACATACAACATATACGAAATAAAGAAAGTAGAGTGTCAGTGTCTTATAAACCCGACCGCAAAATCGACTAAAGTATTTTTTTTTTATTTGACCTTTATTTTAGTTCAATCATAGATTTGGCGCCATCAACTGCTTCAAATATAATTTGTTTCGAACTTTTCATGTAGAACTACACTGCGCACACGCGTGCCACACACGCCAATCTGGCCGCGTCGGTCTCCATTCATTTTATATGAACTATGGAATGCAATTATATGGAAACTAGATTTCTCGAGTTACACTTGATCCACGCCACGCGACGCCGTTCTACGTACAAATATAAAAACGAATCGGATTTTTAACACTATCAACTTTTTTAAACTATCAAAAAATTTCACGGTGATTTACTAATTTTCACTTTACATAGAACAATCTACTTCTATTCAAAAACAGTTACTCAATTCTGATTGCAGTCACCATATTAATCACTCAAAAAGAAGACACTAGAAAAACGAATTCCAAAAAACGATATTCTTTATAATAAAATCGATTATTTAAATGCAAATTAGTTGCATAAAGCCGTTCATTAGGTCTCATAAATTGACTCAGAATGCCTATAAAGCACCATCTAGTATGCATCGTTAAGCGTAATTTAGACGGTACGAGTTTCTCGAACGTTTTGTTCGAGAAAATCGTACGCAATAATCGTAAGCAATAATCGCCATGACATTATCGTATCAAAGTGTTTAGACACAGGTAAGAAATAAATTCGAGTCGAGAAACTCGAACCGTCTAGGTATGAATGTTTAGACGGAGATGCTTTTTTGTTCTTATGATTATCGTACGTTCGAGACGAGAAACTCGCACCACCTGGGTATGTGTTTAGACGATGACATTTTTTCTATGCTCTTACGATTCTCGTATGTTCGAGGCGAGAAACTCGTACCGTCTAAATTGCGCTTTAAGCCGGGTTCAGACTGCTGTAGCGTATGTCACGCAAGGCAACATAAAAGGAGCATTCATAAGTGTGGACGCAACGCGCGCACGAACCGAACATGCAACTCACAGATGTAGTTGAAATGCTCTGTTCGCGCGCGCAAAATATGCACATTATGAGAATTGTGTTACATTGCATGTTAAGACGGTTATCGATTGCTGTAACGCAACATACAATGTAACACGCAATGAAAGAATTTGCCGTCGACATTAACGTCATGTATCATGCAATGTAACAGAAATCCTATAGTGTGGATGCCTTGCGTGCGAACCGTGCAGACTACGCGCGCGAACAGGGCATTAAAACTACGTGAGTCGGTACAGGCCCAGTCCAATTTTTTTTTTATTGCGTAATCATCCAATGACATCTCCAGCTCTTGGGCGGAGCGGGAGATAGTGTCAGACTCTTACTGACTAAAAACCCACTCCTGTTCCATCGATCAAATCCTTGGCCCCAATAGGCTTCGACCCTGTTGGGCTCCTACGGTTTGCTGACAACTCCTTGAGGCGCGCGTAGAACACTACGCGCCGTCGACGACTTGGGTTCGGTCTGGACGGTTACCGGACGGTCGGACGGCGAGCTACCCATTGCTAGCCATCCGCAAGCCCGCACCCACGGTGGCCTAGTCAACACTTATGAAATGCTCGTTTCATGTTACATTACACATCACAACAGTGTGTACCCGGCTTTGGATAATAAACTTTCTCGTCCCACCCACTCCTCTGTCGGTGACTCTAACTCTAGTAAAAGAAAGTAAACATTTGAAACACGGAGGTAATAATTTATTGAACGTAATTCATTTAGTAGGAAGGTGAGAACACCAGTTCTCAGGTTTCGTCAATTGATTTTTTTTTTCAAATTGAATTAATAGAGAATAAACATGCATTTTTTATTTGCTAAATTAAATAATGTTTAATTTTTATAAAATAAACATAAATAATTTTTAAAATATCTTCTTTAACAACGAACTTTTATAGCTTCAAAGCGAATGAGAAAGAGGAAACGGACATGAACTTTGACGTCAAAGCTCATCACACCTCTATGGTCGCCATAGAAAAAGGCATTTTGACGAGAGGGACAGATATATTTATTTAAAATTGTTATATCTCGTTTGTTTTTCTACCAATTTTGATATTTTGTTCACTGTTAATATTCTATATTCATAAATTGGTTAAATAAAACAAAGTATAAAGTACCTACTTATAATTTTGTTAATCCTTAATTTGCGCCTTTATCCGACAATAAAAAGTTTTTCTTTCTTTTTTTCTTTCATATATTCCCTAATAAATGAAAGTTACATTTTACTCCTAATTAAATCTGTAAAGTTACGAGTTGCGTCTACGCAACAAAAACATATCTATGAAATAGCTTATTAAAAATATTGCTCAAATGGTGGTTTGCGATTTTAATAACATTACTATACAGCTTCCTCCAACGGCTTCGCTTGCATGAAAGTAGAAAATATAAGTCCATATCATTTAGTGGTAAATTAACATTCTACTGGAATTTCTAAAATCGCTTCTGCAGTTTTTTATAGTTTATTCATTATAAACTAAATCCAAATCTTACCTCTTCATAATATTAGTATCTATAGACACAGAAGTAGATATAGGTAGCCTACCCAAAATCAACTGTTCCTAAAAAAAATTAAACGCAGTCAACGACCGTTCGCAAATCTTGGTGTCTATGGTCCAGCTTGGCTGACAACTGTCCTCTTTACCCTAAGCATAACATCCGAGTGCGTATCATCCGCGACACAGAGGTCACCAGACGCACTACGTTCGAAAGTTGTTTGTCCGCCCAGCGGTCCGTATGTCCGCATGTCCCCACAAACGCGGGTCAAAGAATCCACGACAATTCACCGCAAGTGTGACCACGTGATTAATAACAGACAACCATTGATAAAGGCCCTTTAGGCCCTTTACGAAAATTAATTACATAAATTACTTTTTCTATTAGCTTTTCGAATATAAATGGGAAGAGTAATCGTAATCTCTTTAATGGACCGCTAGCGACGCGATTTGCATGCAAAACAACAAGTTTGTTTATCCACAAAAAGATTCCAAATGTCAAAGTGTCAAGTATTTGAATGTTTAATTATGAACCACAAAGAGATATCGGTCAGACAAAGGCTGTATGCTAAGACCACCCGTATTCTATTGCCTAAATTGAAAAAACATCGATTCTTTAATTAAATATTCAAAAATGATCGTTCTATTTTCAAGTCCATCCTTTTCACACCCGCTGAGAGCTTTCAACTGTCACTATGACAGCTACTGTCGGCCAGTGATGAAAGGCCTCCCTCCCCCCTCTTTGAGCTAAGTAAATACGGTGGCGGAAGAGGTGAAGCGAAGATTGAAAGGGGTCTAAATGAAGCGGCCATGTTTGCCGCTACTGCAGCGCCTCCCGCAGGCTTTTATGTAAATTGGTCAAGGTCGGTGAGGTGTTTCAAAATAGATGCTCTCAAAGGTGAGGGATTAGTGCAGTAAGGAAAAACTGTATCGATTTTTTTCAAGGAAGGGTTGAGAGAAGCTACAGGTCTAAGACGAAGGACGTGATCACGTGGCTTTGGCAATAAAAGGGCGTTTTTGCGAAAAGTATACCTGTAATAAATAAATATCGTATCTACGATGAGTTTACTAGTAACATTATTATGCTACATTCGATAAGCAAATCCATTAGATTATCTTCAATTGGTTACTCCCATTATCAAGAAAACAATACAGGTGTTTTTTTCCCATGTTGTAAAATGAGCTCCGGGAAGCTACCCGAATTAATAAAATATATTTCCGTATTTGTAGAAATTGCAGTAAAATAGAAAATTATAGATAATAACACGTATGACGCAGAGCAGTCGTGCTCCGAGCATGCGCCCCAGCTACCTTCCAATAATTGTATTAATTTTCTTTTCTCGGACATCACTGGCCTTTGTCTATAAAAAAACACACACATTACGTCACACACCATAATCCAATTATATCATCTGACATCCATTGATGAAAATGTTTCATTCACAATGCGAATTTCAAGGGTCTGCGGAAAAAACCTTGAAGTATGAAGCACTTTTTTCAAGAAAAGCTATGGAAAAACGGACAGAATCTATAAGACAGACCTTGGGTTTTAAAAGGGTGGTATAATTCTAGCCCAGGCTAGCTCAAAACTAGCGCATTGAAACCAAAATATGGATCGGGCTACCCTCAAGTGTAAACTGTCAAATACTCACACAGCACACAAAGTTACGCGGAGTTTTCACAAACAATATTCACAATGTACAACGGATGCACAATACAGTACAACACACGTATGATTAATATGCACTTTTCTAATGAATTTTCACAGTTTTCAGGGAGGCCTGAAGGCTGCAGAACCGTATCACAGTGACATTTGTCATGTGCGGCGCGCGCTCGGCGTAGTTCGGGTGTTGTCGGCTGGATTCGTGTGTTGTCGGGGCGGTTCGGAGCCGGTCGGGCGGTATTGATCGCCGTCGTCGGCCGGCGCCCGGCGGCCGGTCGCCGGTGGCGCCCCCTCTCGCCGCTAATGAAAGCTGATGGCCATCCATTATTTAGCAGCCTCCAAGACTGTGCGGTACGCGAAAATTAATGGCGAATTTATTGATTTATTGCAAGCGAAATTAAAGATTGATTGGTTAAGTGAGTTTGCCTCGTCTGATAACGATTAGTTTGTAACTAAACAGTTGTCACTTTAGTGTGGCGAGTGTATTGATACCTACACTGATAATGGCGGTTCGCTCATTATCTTTGACTAGGTACAGATAAGCTTAACATAAGTAATTGATTAAACTTTACTACTTGCACTCTGTGACTTTACGGAAAATGGTTTTCATTACAACTTAGTTTTAGCAAGCACTTGTTAATAACAATGTATAGGATAGACAAATAATATTTATTTTGCAAATAGGTTTTAAAAACACCTTTTTTATGGTAGGTTAAATCATCCAATGACATCTCCCGCCGTAGATAGTGTCAGACTCTTACTGAATAAAAACCTACCCCGTTACTTCGCTGCCTTTCATACCGAGGCCGAGCCTTCTTTTCAGAAGCCGACCCTTGGTCCCAGTAGGCTTCGGCCCTGGCTGCCTACTAGCAGGCTGGGCCTCTACGGTTTGCTGACAGCTCCTTGAGGCGCTTGTCATAGTACGCGCCATCGACAACTTGGGCTCGGTCCGGTCGGTTACCGGACGGTCGGACAGCGAGCTACCCATTGCTCACCGGCCGCAAGCCCGCGCCTAGAGCACGATGAGTCCAGTATGGCTTAATTCCTGTTTCTTTAACTGTACACTTCAGGAGTGAACAACATCTTAATTTAAATTCTGCCTACAATTACTTTTTTTTGGTTCAAAACCAAATAAAATTGCTGTCATCCATTCGTAATAAAAACATAACGGAAAGTTCGTTTAGAAGTAAACAAAAAGGAAACATAACAAATTGTTAAAATTTTATTAAGATTTATAAAAACAGTTTATTTACCTTTCTTGTAGATAATTCTGTTAATTACTAGCTGTGACCAGCTGGCTTCACTCACGAGACGGTAGAAATCTATCGCAAGGAAACACACAAACAAACAGGTTAGACACACTTGACACTTTATAACACTGATAACATCATCATTTAAGTCGAAAGACTACACACAGCTGTACACAGCTAGACAACTGGATATAGACCTGTCCCACTACACTACATAAACGGGTCCTGGACTTTTCACATACAATGAACTGCCGCGGCCCTCACCAGTTTATTAATACACCTTAAAGTCTTCAACCCCATCGACCACCCGTATGCACATTTACTGTCTTCTAATAAATATGCACAGTTAAATTTTGATCATTTTAATCCCGTAAAGAGTCGATCAGGTACATGAAACACTATCGATTTGTAAAGATAAAATAAAATAAAAAATAAAGTACTTTTTTTCTAAAACTCGAATTAATACGCATGCACGAAATTAATTACTTTAAATCAACGAGTCAATGACCTTGTAGGTAGTTGTCGGTCGTTGCGTATTAACTGCCTTCGGGTCATTGAACTCGCCCAGCTGACGTTTACTTAGAGAAATTAATTTCGTACATGCGTAAATTAATTCGAGTTTTAAAAAAAGTACTTTATTTTTTAATTTTATCTTCACAAATCGATATTGTTTCATGTACCGAATCGACCCTCTACGGGATTAAAACGATCAAAATTTAACGGTGTATATGCATCATCGATGCTTAAGAGTAGAATTCTCTGATACAGTCTTTCATTCATGTTATCTAAATAAATCATCCCCTCCCTCTGTGACCTTCAGGTCTTAAACCAAAGGTTATAGGTCAAAATAACTTACTTCTAAGTAACCATGCTCCATCAACAACTACAGGATTCCTCAGCCTTCCGGCTATTAGGTACTTATTCTGTGCTTCAGGTGAGATAATGGTGAAACGCGGTATTACAAAAAGTTGTAAATATTTTAGAAGAAACTACAACGGACTTCGATATCAAAAAACAACAGTTCAGCCTTTTTATATATCAAAACAAGAAATTCATCATCAGCACCATTTCAGCCGAATAACGTCCACTGTTGGACGCAACGAACGGTCCTGTGCATCTTGCATTCGATGGATGGTTCACGCGACCCTTATTAGGTTCCACCTCGTGGATGACCTTCCAACACTGAATCTTCTCCGATACACGCGTTGCTAAGTGTTTTTTTTTTTATGTTAGGTAAAATCATCCAATGACAAATACCGCCCTTGGGCGGAGCGGGAAGTAGTTTCAGACTCTAACTGACTAAAAACCTACCCCATTCCTTCGTAGCCTATCGTGCCGGGGCCGGGTATTCCTTTCGGAAGTTAACCTATGACCCCAGTAGGACGCGTTGCTAAGTGTTCTGCCAGCTCGCTTTGTTATGTCAAAAACTAATGGCAAATACTTCTGAGATAAAAAGTATTCCAGTATCAGTTGCGTAGCTAGACCCACAGGGGCCCCGTATAAAAAAAAAATGGTGCCTTTTTACAAATGTTAACCCTACGAGACGGTAGTGGATAATTTGTTGTTACCTACGTCGCGTGGTATAATTGATACGGCAGATAGGGCGGTAGCTACGCCCCTGATTCAGTCAGCAAACTGTAGGGCCCCAGCAGGGTAAAAGCCTACTCTGGTGGCTTTGGAAAAGTATGAAAATGCATACCAAAGCCCTGTAACCTAGCCAATGATGGAACGGGGTAGGTTTTTAGTCAGTAAAAGTCTGACACTATCTCCCGCTCCGCCCAAGGGTGGGAGATGTCATTGGATATTTTACCTACTATAAGAAAAGTATTCCTATATACAAGTATTCGTATGTATGTCCAGGGTAAAGTCTACCCGTGTTCTTGTGATCCAAATTCATTCAGACGTTTGAACCTGAGGGAGTTTTAAACACACCTATGTAAGTATGCATTTCACTTTTGCGTTATTAGTATGATTGTGTATGACCATGGCACTTAACAACCGCTACAAGTTAATAATTGAAAGGTAACAGACAGCAAAATAATCGCGTAGGAATACATAGAAATAGCAATAGTAGTGCATTTTTGGTTGCTGTCATTGCTATTTACAATAACAACTTTTTTCACAAAATAAAACCGACTTCCAATTAAAAAAAAAATCTAAAAAATGCAAATGAATTTAGGAAGTTGTTGCAAAACACGGAGCAACGAAACCAGAAACACCGGCTTCCGAAATTAAAATTGTTTCACAATTTTCTGTGTTTTTTAATTGGAAGTCGATTGTATTTTATGAAACAAGATTTTTAATTAATTACAAATTATAGTTATTTTAGCGTTATTTTATTTACTTGTTTTTTTTTGTTATAGTGATATATATAATTTAGACCACTTACCGTATTTATAAATAAGTAAAACTAAATACTTGAGTAAGAGTAACTATTATTTTGTATTCTATAGTTAAGAAAATTTGAATTTTGAATGCAGATTTCAAACGTCAATTAATGACTTAATAAAATTTTACTTAGTGACAAGTGAATACTTCTTTATAAATACGGGTGTCAGACTTACTTCAGTAATGACTTTTGTGCACATGAATGATTTTAATTTATTATTTATCAAAGTGTTATACGGGGTGGATTTTTAACACAGATCGGTATAGTTACAGGAAAAGTTCTAAGACCATTAACACACAACTTTTTAAGACACATATTTTAAACTACACCACAGATTTTAGAAAAAAAAATCAGACGACGAAACGAATTATTTTATGTCCATCGACCCAATTTTGTGAAGGGATCGGTTAGGACAGAAATCGCCTAAAACTTTGCCTTACATTTGGATAAGAGAGTTCCCGGACATGCTCTATCCGTTTGTCAAATTTCATCCAAATCCGTTCAGCCGTTCCAGCCTGAAGAAGTAACACTCACAAAATTTCGCCTGTAACACTACATACCTAGTATAAAACGAAGTCGCTTCCCGCTGTCTGTCCCTATGTATGCTTTATAGATATTTAAAACTACGCAACGGATTTGCGGTTTTTTTAAATATATAGTAATTAAAGAGGAAGGTTTATATGTATAATACATGCATAATATTATTTAATATCACCATTGCACTCGTGCGAAACTGGGGCGCTAGTATACATATAATATAAGACTGATAGAGACATTATAAACGATATTTCCATTCACCGAACGAATCGCTCAAAGTTAATAGTGAATCAAACTCGCCGGTAGCTCGTCGAATTGTCTTCAACATTGTAGCAGCAGCCTAATTGCCAAGTAAGTGAGCCCCTCACGGCTCCACAAGTTTATCATTAATGTAGATGGATGTTCGTTTACTTTTTTGTTAATAAGGAATTTAACTAATTAAAAGTTGTACGCGGAAGTTTACTGAGCACCCGCTGGAACAATGTGTGTAGAAAAAGAAGTAAATATAAAATCAGAGAGTGTACTGACAGAGGGATGAATGTCTCTCTAACTCTCTTTTCTTTTTGTTTTTGATTTTCCTCATATTTTGAATTTAGAGATTTTGCGCGGAAATCAAGGTACCATAGACAATAATAGACATAATTAATGTAGTTTTCTCATAGTATAAAATAGGATTTGTCTCTAATTTCTAAGAATACAAACAAATAAACAATAATACTCTCAAATAAATCTCTAAATAATATGTCATCGTTTGTCATTAACGGTACTTCATACAGCCTCATACCAATAAACAAAGACTGGTAAAAAGGGAGAGGTTTGTTAAAAAAAATAAAATCTACAAATTAATTGAAAAAAATAAAAAGCCTTTCAAAAATCAACCACTCCTCTCCATTATCGGATCCACATATTGACACATCATTCTAATACCAGCACAAGGAAAGCAGACAAAAATCAAAGCACATTCAAAAAAAAAACAAAGCAAAAAAACGCGCCTAATCGCATCCCTAGCACATCGGTGCGTTATCGATGAGTTAGCGCTCCGTCGAGTCGGCGGGCAGATCGAGTGCACTTGTTTTTCACTGTCTGTGGGGCTAATTGCGCCATTTTTCATTTGCGGCCCTTCCGCCCCCCACCCCCACGGCCCTACAGAGCGGGGTGGGGTCCACCCCGTGACCAGACTTGGCTATTCTTGGCTACTGCGTGTTTACCAAATGGATGCGTCAAATGGAAGGCTGTTGGATTGATACGGTGATGAGCTTTGGCGATTAGGGTTGGTCGAAGATGTGCTGAATTTTATGTTGAAAATAAAGTAGTAAGTAGTCGGTTAGTAAATGATAAATGATATCGACGCTTGAAAGGCAAAAATATCTAAGCGACATTGAGTAAACTTTACAGGAGAGTGACTTAAAGTTAAAATATTTAGAAAAAAAAATATATATATTGAAAAATGGTCGAATTTAGATAATATTACGACGACGTTAATAATATATAAATCCGACTACTTCGTCATTTTCAACAATATTTTTCTAAAAACTTTAATTTTAAATCACTCTCCTGTAAAATTGACTCATTGTGGCTTAAAAATTTTTACCTTTCAAGCGTCGATATTTATTTTGCAAATAGGTTTATAAAAAAAAACTTAGCACGTCAATTTTTTCGTCAGTTTAAACTAGATGAGGCCGGTGTTATAAAAGATGAACAAAAGCCAAAAACATCAGCTGCTAAGTAACAGCTGATATTCTTGGTTTATCAAGTTTATGATTGAAAAAATAGATAAAAAAACGGTCTAGATCCTATAACGGGTTTTTTAGTAGTGATTTACAAAAACGAGAAGACTAATCAATGCACCTGCCGATCACGCCGAACGTAGACAAAGAGCTAGCTTTTTTTTCTACACAAAATGTAAACGAGTCTTTTGAGCCAACAGAAAAAAAACGAAATCATATTATTTTATTAAAGAATACATTTCACTGTTTATCACAGATGAGTGACCAACAAAATATGTAAATGAATTCTGCTACTTCTAATTGTGTCACTCAATTCGAACGAGACTGATGTGATTAGGTAGCTACATTGGCTTGGACATCACTATTTTATATATCCATATCGATGCGGGTGTTAAAACATAATAGTTAGTTGGACACCTCTACAGTACCTATCAACCATAGATATCCGAGGTTTGTCTCACACAACGGACGACGCGCGGAAATCTCAACGCACAGCTGAACCTACTAGTACTAGGTGCGTACACAAAGTTACCTTTTATGACGAAGGCAAGAGAGGATTTTCAAAAATTCACCCTCTAAAGGGATGAAACGGAGTCCCATAGTTTGTATAGAAAAACCTACTTATACGCGGTTAAAGTCGCTGGTAAAATCTAGTTTGAAATAATTACGAATTAATAAAAAGACGAAATAGATAGGAATCTATAATTAAATACACTAAATTTACACAGCATAAGAATATTTTTAGAAATATAACTATTACAATTAAATAACGGAAAATTGAAAGAAAGTCGCATGCGATGGTACGATATACTTAGACAAAATGACGATCACTTTCAGGAAAGGCCTAAGTATCTTCGATTGAGCACGACGAAGAGAGAGGATGATCATCCTTCACTTGGTGATCAAATAAGAAGAAAGAGATTCGGCAAGCGAGTCTGAGTACACAGACAAGCCAGAACAGAGACCTACCACGTGCTCGGGCACGTGCACGTGCCTTTGAATACTGTAATTAGAGACACAAAAGAAAGACTATTGTCTGCGGACACCAATAGCTTGGGGCTTGAGTAACGCGATCCACAAGCTATATAGGGTGTAAGCTCAATCCCTTTTTCTTGCTCGCACGCACGCTGATATTTCAACACGTCATGGTAAGTCGCCAGAGTTTTCTGGTGAAGACATTTATAAGGAAATCCCACCCCAGCTAAACTGCAAAGAGCTTTGAACAAAGAAAACTAAAAATAAAATTAATATATGTAGATAACTTTTAATACATTCAAACACATCAAAATAATAAATTTTGAAATATACTATTTCCAATACCAAATAACCACAAGATCATTTAAAAATGTACTTAATATAACCAAGAACACATAAATCTGGTACACGTAGCTCTGACGTAAATATAGCATATTAAGATATGTTTTAATAGATTAGATACTTAACAATTAGAGAACCGACATTAGCTGGTCGGTACCTACACCTATATAAAGTAATGTCATTAAAATAAAATAATGCTAATGAATCTGATCTGGCCGCCAGACATATCGCACCGGATACATTTCTCAAAGTGTAATGTTGGCCTCTAATTGGTCATACTCGCTGTAGGCAAGGAGATAGTGCGTTTATAAAACATGATATCCAAACTCAACATGAATATTAATTTATTAAAACATTGGCCATAAAAATTGTAGAAAAATAAACAGATTATTTTTAACCCTAAATACCTACCTGTTTTCTTTAGCACCAAGATCCAATTGGGGTGGCCATCAAGCTAAGGCCACACATGCACAGAAAATTTCACTATAACTCCGCTTGGAGGTCCCCAAAGTAAGAAAGAAAAAATGTTTATCTTTTTAATTGAAATGATGATGAAAATTACGACACACGGAAATTTCTTAGTAAAGTGGTGGTAAACGTAAGTGCAACGAAAACTTGTAACAGAAAAATCTTAGCTCATAGATGCTACGAAAAATGTCAGGTGATTTCAAGAATTTATATATAGGACATTCAGAGTGTTTCTACACTAAACAGCCTGTTTAATTTTGTCATCTTATAAAAATCTAGACATTCCATTCAAAAACACGATTTATGCCAAAAAGCTTTTCCTAAAAATGAAAAAAAATCTACAGATCTTGTCGAAAAAAGTCCTATATTCTTATGTAATTAATGAAAAAAAGTTGCATGGTTATAAAAAAATAAAGGCTGTTAAAAATAAACGTTTACTTGTCCTGGCTCCTCGCCTATACCGCAGTCTCCTAGAGCACGAGGCCGGTGTCGAGTGGAAGTCACTTTCCAATAGACTTACCAGTTCATTGAACATTATCTATTGGTCTTTGTTGACGACACTTCTTTTCAAAATCATAAAGGTTTTATTTCGCAGTGTTGGAAGGCCTACCACAAGATGGCCTGGTAAGAGTCGCAGGAATGCGACGGATTCGAGACTCACAGAGCCGTTGGTCGTGGCGACACTTGGAGGAGGCCTACGTCCAGCGGTCTACAGTTCTGTCTCGGCTGAAATGATGATGTTGTTGATCGGTTTTATTAACCTACATATATCTAAGATATTCCTTTTGATCATCCCTCTATGTTCATTTTTTAAGAGTCATTTGTTTTTTCAGCGCAAGCAAAATCTACGCAGTCTTTTCGAAACTATTTTGAGGCCGATTTTAAGTCTAATCGGATGCAACTGAGCAATAGAAGGTATTTTACATGGAGCGACTGCCTATCTGCTCTTCACAACCCAGTAAATGCTTAACACGATACTCCTTGGCGAGGCTGTTGCCAGATTTTCTGTTTTCTTACTGACCATCCGTAACAACTATGAATAATCTACAAATGACAGACGAGGCCTATGGCTTAACAATATTTTTAAGGGACAAAAGAGTCTGGTACACTGGCATGAAATAAATAAACATCCATCCTCGGACCGAACTCTGCAAGCGATGCTTAACTTCAGAGACAGATAAATCTGTATGATTAACAGCAAGATTCTCTTTACGTATATCTAGCTTCTACCAGCAGCTTTGCCCGCATAAATGTGAGATTGTCCATACAAACTTTGGACACCCGTTTCATCCCGTTAGAGGGTAAATTTAAAAAAATCAGCTTTAAGTGTCCGCTTACGAGATTAAAAGAAACCTTATGCAAAATTTTACGCTCCTAGTTCCAATTGTTTCGGCTGTGCGTTGATTGGTCGTTGCCCCTCGCAAAAAAAAACTATGAAAAAGTAAAAAATAAGTTAATAACTTTCAGCCGTTTTAACTTTATTATAAGAGTCTACAAAAGATGAGGGTCACTGACTCGAGGGAGCACGGACCTCTTCTACGTCAGACTCTTCGAAATCGGTTTTAGAAGATAGCGAGGGAACTATGGAAGAAATATAGGGGAGGCGTATCTCCCCTATATTTCTCCCACAGTTCCCAATCAAAAGCTTTCCTATTCCATATTGCCCCTTTTTCGCCTTGACATTATCATCCCATTTTCGTTTCGAGAGTCCTCTCTTCCTTTTACCTTTTTTGCGTTACCTTTCTGCTACAAATTTAGCCTTTTTCTCCTTTTTGTGGACACCTAATCAGAGACTGATTAGGTGTTCACTCATTTACATTTTAGCTTTTCCCTTTACATTCATCATCTCCCTAGCCTTTTCCCAACTTACTTGGGATCTACTTCCAGTCTAATTGAATGCCGCTGAATACCGGTGTTTTACATGGAACGACTGCCTATCGAACTTCCAGAATCCAAGAACTGGGTAACACGATAATCCTTGTCTATACTGATGGTCAGACTTTCTGGCATCAGACTACCTATAACAACTGTCAAAGATCTACGAACGACAACCGGACCAAACGGCTTTGCGTGCTATCCGAGGCACAGGTGGTCAATAAAGTCTCAGATATACCTACTTAGAAAAGTAAGTACATATGAATTGGAAAATTCACATTGGTATACTTGTCGGTTTTCGAACTCGCAACCTCATGAATGAGAGGCGCGTGCCTTAACCACGGGGCTATTACCACACCACTTTTCTCTTTATATTATGCTTAATAATTATAAAATCATTAGCTTCTACACATAAAAGTATACTGTCTCCTAAGCCTGTTGTCGCGGTAACTTTCCAATATTGCGCGCGCGCTGGTAAATAACGGTTCAATGGACATAACATAACTAGAGACGTACCAGTTTCTTGTGTATTTACATTTTAATGCGACGGCGACGCGTTAGGCGGATGGTCAGGCGCATATTTTTGATTTGAGATACAAATTAGTTGGTTTTGTCGGTAAAACAAACTACTTTTTCCTTGTTTATCTCTGTCGTTTTGTATGCCAATTTATTTTGTGTCTATACAAAATGGTTTTCTTAATTCGCAATCAGTTGTCACTCTTTTTCAACCATAAATAAATCTTCTTATATAGATAACTAGCTTTTGCCAGCGGCTTCTACCGCGTGAAAGTCGGTTTACCCCCTTAGGGGTTTTTTTTTATGATAGATAAAATCATCAAATGACAAATCCCACCCTTAGGTGGGGCGGGAGATAGTGTCAGACTCTTACTGACTAAAAACCTACCTTGTTCCATTCATTACCTTCGGTCAAGGGCCCCGGGGTTCATTTTCACTTAACCCTTGGCCCCAGTAGGCTTCGGCCTTACTGGGTCCCTACAGTTCGCTGGGCCTCTTTCTGATTTCTGCACCCTATAAGGAACCTACCTGCCAAATTTTAAGTTTGTAAGTTTTATAGTTTCTGAGATTTCATGATTAATCGCTTTTATATAAATAGAAGAAGAACATAAAATTCGTGTCACAGTGTTTGTTATCGAACTCCTCCGAAACGGCTTGACCGACCTTTACGATTTGTTTTGTATATTTGGTATGAGAATAGGTCGTAGACCCTCCTACTCACACCCCATTCTTTCCTTTGTTACTCAATTCCCAAGAGGACACCGGTACGGATGATTCGGGGATACCGCACGGTATCCCGCGAAGCGGCGAGCCTCCTTGCTGGCCTGCCACCATGGGATCTGGAGGCAACAGTCCTTGCACGCATGCACGATCTGCGCGTGGAGATGCAACGCCGGGGCGAATCCCCGCTGCCGCGACAAGTCGCGGCTTGGCGGACAGAGTTCCGGCGAGATCTCATGGTGAAATGGCGAGAACGACTGTCGCAACCCTGTGCTGGGCACGCCACGATTGAGGCGGTAAGGCCCCTCTTTGAGGCGTGGCTGGAAAGGCCTCACGGCATCATACCGTGACCTTCCGCATGGCGCAGGTACTAACCGAACATGGCAAGTTCGGGCCGTACCTGTACAAGATCCGTGCGGAGGTGACGCCCGGGTGTCGTCACTGTGCGGAACGCCCGGTGGACACGGTGGAGCACACGGTAGAGGTGTGCCCCGCTTGGGAAGAGCATCGCCGTGTCCTCGTGGGGGCAATCGGAGGCGATCTCTCGCGCCGGGGCTTGGTTCAAGCCATGCTCCGGAGCGAGGAGGAGTGGCAGGCGGTCGCCTCCTTCTGCGAAGCAGTAATGCTAGCAAAGGAGGAGGCTGACCGTATCAGGCAACGGCGCTCACGCCGCAGCCGCCGCCGTAACTCCGATCCAAATTTCCGGCCACCGTAGACGCGGGCTTGCGGACGGCGGGCAATGGGTAGCTCGCTGTCCGTTTGTCCGGTAACAGACCGGACCGAGCCCAAGTCGTTTACGGCGCGCACTGTTCCCGTGCGCCTCAAGGAGTTGTCAGCAAACCGTAGGGGCCCAGTAGGGTCGAGGCCTAGTCTGGGGCTCTGGGAAGGTATGAAAATGCATACCAGGGCCCTGGAACCAAGGCAGGGAAGGAACAGGGTAGGATTTTAGTCAGTAAAAGTCTGACACTATTTCCCGCTCCGCCCAAGGGCGGGATTTGTCATTGGATGATTTTACCTACCGTAAAAAAAAAAAAATAAAAAAAAAAAAAAGAGGACACCGGTGTCCGCACACCTCTTGTCTTTCTATTGTGTTTCTAATTACGGTATTCAAGGGGTTCATTAACCCTAAATTATTATTTGGCAGAATAATGTTTGCAAAGTCAACTGTTTTATAATTAAAAATCAGTTTTATATTTCATTCTTTATTCATTCTCTTTTTTTTTGCAAATGTTTTCGCTTAAAATAAACGAAAATACTAACAGCAACGAATTTTCTAGGGTACAATAATTTCTGGTTTATCAAATTGTTGCAAACAGCCAATAATTAGAGAAAGAAAGAGTTCCTTGGTGAAGGCCTTCACCTGCGGAAGGGTTCTTACAAAATAATCAAATAATATTACGTTAAAGATCAATTTTAAACCTTCTCCTTGCCTTCTTGTATCTACGATTCATTTGTGTTTATTTTTTATATTCATCTTTTTTTCTCTCCTTTATTGCACCTTCCAGTATTTTTCTCTGTATCACCTGACTGGTAGAAAATGCCTAAGGCATTAAGTCCATCTCTGTACTTTTACGTGTTTGAATTGTTAAATCAATACAAATTACTTTGCACCGAATAGGATTAAATTTAGTTTATACTCAAATTTTTTTTTTTTTGCAAGAAATAAAAAGCAAAGTGGCTTTTTATTTATTATTGTCCAGTTTGTTATCAACTGCCACCATCTCTTGTCATTCTAATTTCGCTTTTGGTCAAATTTTCTCGTTCCTTTTCATATATTTTACATAAAATAAATGAAAAGGAACTTTCTTAACTTCGGAGCTGACCTGTCTCAATGTAGAAGTCGGGCCTGGGTTTAATTTCTATTTTTCAGAATGTTTTTTCGCGTTTGACGACTATCACAACTAATGGCAAGCGATGCTATGGGGATGTTAAAATACGCTTGCTCAGAAGTAACCCACTTGTGGCAATCAGATACACAGACTTTAGCTGGAAATTTCTAATCTTTTGCTGAATGTGATGCACAATGAATGCGTTCCCAAAACGGGTTTTGAATGTAGGTTTTTTTTTGTGATGGGAAATCATCACTCAGCTCTCAAACTCAAACTCAAACTCAAACTCAAAAGCATTTATTTCAAATAAACCATTTACAGGCACTTTTGAAAGGTCAAGGTGTCAGTCTGTCAGAAAAAAAAATGATGCTAATTGCACATTCCAAAGCGTAGATCTCTATGGAGAAGAATGTGCAAGAAACTCCATGGACACTCTTTTCAATCATTTTATGTATAACAAATATCTCTGTTACATGTTTCTTGTCGCTGCTATTATGTGAGAACAATGTCAATAAAATAAAGTAAAGACAAAAAAAAGGCATTCTAAATAAAGATATTAAAATAAACCACTGGCAGCTAAGAGATGACCAGTCTCAACTGACAGCGCCCGTTCACGGACATGACGCGCATATCAGCACCACTCAGCTCAACCATTTTGAAGGGAACCGAATGATCCAACACACGCGCCACCATCAGTGAGACATTTGAGTGAGCATGACAAACTCTCAACCACCATGCTCATTTATGTCAAACAAGTCCAATATCCAAAAACCGTAAATTGCTCCATGGTACTCACATTTACAAACTTTGAAAATAAATGCTTCTACATTATACAATAATAATTTAATATTAAATAAAAAGATAAAAAAGTATTTTCCAATCAATTTGTACGCCCTGCTGGTAGTGGAGCTGGACCAGCATTAACCCAAGCATTTTTATCTTGAATATAATCATCCAAGCTATAATATGCCCGTGTACATAGTGTGCGTTTAATACAAGATTTAAATTTTGTTTCATTGAGTTCTAATATGTGAGGAGGTATTTTATTGTAACATTCTAAACAGTACCCCATGAAAGAAGACGCTACTTTAGCCAGTCTGAAACCTGGTTGAACTAAAAGGTCCCTATTCCTTGTAACATAATTATGCCTATCGCCTCTTTTACTAAAAAGGTGAAGATTCTTTCTAACGTACATGATGTTTTCATAGATATATTGACAAGGTACCGTCATGATGTTAATATCTTTAAACAGTTCCCTTAGAGAATCGCACCGGCGGAGATTGTATATGGCTCTGATGGCTCTTTTCTGTAATATAAAAATAGAGTGGATGTCTGCAGCCCGTCCCCATAGTAAGATACCGTATGACATGATACTATGAAAATAACTAAAATAGACTAGTTTAGCGGTATCAACATCCGTAAATTGGCGGATTTTTCTAACAGCATATGCAGCTGAGCTAAGCCGTCCTGCAAGAGATGTTAAATGAGGACCCCACTGTAGCCTTGAGTCAAGCGTTATCCCCAGGAAAACCGTTTTATCGACGAATTCTAGTTTTTCGTTGTTCAATACTATGTCACATTCACTACTTTTGACATTCGGTAAGGAAAATCTTATGCATTTAGTTTTCTTCCCATTTAAAACTAGATTATTAGCAGTGAACCAGTTTTGGACCTGCAGTAGGGCGTTATTTTCGTCGTCAAGATTATTAGTCCTTCTATTTACCTTAAAAATCAAAGAAGTGTCGTCGGCAAACAACACCATATTAAGTTTATTTTGCAACAAATGGGGTAAATCATTAATGTAAACTAAAAATAAAAAAGGACCCAAAATCGAACCTTGGGGTACTCCCATTTTAACATTTAACCCCGACGAATTGACACCGTTTATCTGAACTAACTCTCTAGGGTACAGCGTAAGGGTGTATCAGACTTTTACTCACTAAAACTCACCTATGTTTCTTCATTTGTAACTCTTTCAAAGGGTCCCGGAGATGTCCATTATCTTTCTAGCACCTATTTGAAAAAGTACCACTAATTTAATCAAGTGATAAGCTTTTATTGAGGCTCTTTTGTTTTAGATCCCAACCCAGTCAACCTAGCAAGCCTCTCTAGATTCTTAATCCGCCATTTATATAATATTCTATCCCGCAGCAGTTCTAGTTGCCTCGCTTCCGTGTCACGCTGAATTTGCGATAGTTCCTGTCCCGAGGAACAGATGGCGCTTGCACTAACACTAGAACTACAACTTCGAAATAAAGGATTAGGAGGTAGTCAATTTTTTTTTGTTATGAAATGAAACCCGCCATTACTTGGTGTAGGTTTTTAAATACATAATACCGGACATTACTACACAATTCACACATTACATTATTTAATTATTTATTTATTGAATTTTTGTGATTTGAATTTTTATAAAATTTAGGAATTACCATTTATGGAATATTTGATTTTTTAACGTATTTTTTTTATAATATTTTAATATATTGAATTTCGTATTTATTTAATCTTTTTAATAGTATGGTTGATCTCTAATGAGTTTTTATTTGAAATAAACGATTTCTTTACAATTTTAATACAAGCTAGCCTTTGAGAAGCTCGTTTGGATCGAATGATGATGAATCGATCCTACGCAAAATACGCGCTTTAGTCGCGGGTTTGTGGACATCAGCCCGAATTACAAATATAACTATGGATCAAACTACTCGCTCGTAGTTAGATAACTTCTTATTAATCATATGTACCTGATTGAGCAGCTGCATTCACTTGGTATCTAAACAGCAGCTGCTAAAATATGTTTAAACAACTTCTATTCTATCTTGTTTCATCATAAAATCGTGACAAATGCGCCGGATGCAATTACCTCCATGTCGGTTATGAGGTCAGACAAAACGACAATCAAAATTAAAATTATTAGTAAAATAACAATTTCTATAGTAATTGCTTGCAAATCATCAAAATCTGCAAGAAACCGGTCGCGAATGAGTTCCATTGCAATTTGTACGAAAATAACTAAAATTAATTAAGATACGTTAATTAGTTTTATTCGTAATTATGTTTGAAAGAATATTACTTATAATAAAATTGATTTCTATGATTTGACGCTTGAGGTCAGAGAGTTAAATACATAGGTGTGTTTTATATCATACAACCCCGCCTTATTTTTGATACCTTCATTATTTAATTCGGCACAAGCATGATCACTGTTCGTGAGGTCTTAATTTTGGAGGAGGGCAGTAATTAAACCTTTGATAAAATAAAAATTCACTATTTTCAGGGCTCCGTTTTCAGTTTCACCAGTGTACATAGACAGACGGAATGTTCACGGCTTATTTTGAAGACTGCTAATCCTAAAAAGCTGTAATTTCGCAAGTTGTATACCTATTTGACTGGCCTGTTTGTCTAGTGGTTAGTGACCCTGACTGCTATGCTGGAGATCGTGGGTTCGATTCCCACCCAGGACAAATGATTGTGTGATGAGCACGATCATTTGTTCTGTGTCTGGGTGTAACTTATCTGTAATATTTATGTATTTAGAAATATACGAGTATATTTATCAGTTGTCTAGTAGTTATAACACAAGCTCTGCTTAGCTTGGGACTAGACGGCGTTGTGTGATAGTTATGGAACATTATATTATATTATTTATTTAGTGCTGATTTGATAACTCTTTCAGTCTACCATCGTCTTATGTGGACCCGTTTTAAACGTCATTGGCCGTCATACCATGAGTAATAAAAATAATGCCCCTTTCTAAATCCACGTGTTGTAATAACGCACTACGGAACCCTACACTGCGCCTGACCTGACTCACACTGATCCGTTGAGGTAGAATAAGACTGCTTATAGCCACGAAAAAAAAAACGATAAATGCAAGGCGTTCCTCGTTTCAAGTTAAAAGTATCTGCTAATTCCTATAATAGCACTACCAATGTAGTTCTCGATTCCCATATCATTTGCCTACAATTAGGAAAACTATTTTTTTTTTTTTTAATACTATAAAGTGCATTTAAGTTAAATTGCAGCGCTTAAATCGTAGCTTAATTTTTGAATTCAACGAATCAGCATTATCTGCGATCCAAAGTGGTAATGCTGTCAGAGTTCTGAGCTTTTTTGCATTGATATCGATGTGGATGAATTTTTTGATGCCCTTTTTCTACCTTTTTGTACATATTATTATGTACGGTTCGTATATATCTATTAGTTTAGATATACGTAGTAAATAATTATATTATATGCGGCAATTAAGTTGAACTATAATGGCCGTAGTTGCTATTGTTACGCTCAAATCCCGCTGTGCTGCACTTCGATTGAGACACGAAAATCTGTTACTGAGCATTGAAGGTCGATCGCAATTTTACTTCAACTTATATGCCGCGTACAATACACATTTTATAATTGGGATATGGGTGTCCATTATTACAGTTACATGTCGTATATAGGAACATAAGAAGCAAGTACATAGTTTTTCTCTCGACTGCAGAATATAGATGAGGTTTTGGCTTTAGTTTTAACAAGGCATGGGGAAAGCCATCGCCAAAACAACACCGGCCCGCATTATTCCGCCACACCAATCATCGAGGTATCTATCACTCACTGTTCCGGCGGTCGTTTGTTTCTGCCCTACATTCTGCTGATACGGATTTAAAATGAAGGACCGAACGACCAGCGTGTTTGTGTCATTTTCGTCCTTCGAGCCGTATTGTAGTCAATCTAAATATGTAAATGATATAAAGCTGTAGAGTTTGTTAGTTTGTTTGAACGGGTTAAACTCAGAAAATACTCATTCTATTTGAAAAATTCTTTTAATGATTTTTTTAAATGTTGCCTCACTCTAGGAGTGTAAGGAGTGTATAGTGAGTATAGTCGCTGTGATCACAAACATACACAAGACACTCAGATCCGGAATGCCTACCTTTAAGCCATACAAATATTTTTTTCCTGTGGGAATCGAACCCGCGAAAAGCAGCGCAGCCACTACGCCAACCGTGCCTTTCGATAGCCCAGAATACACCGTTAAATTTTGATCATTTTAATCCCGTGGAGGGTCGATCCGGTACATGAAACACTATCGATTTGTAAAAATAAAATAAAGTACTTCTTTTCTAAAACTCGAATTGATATACGCATGTACTAAATTAACTTCTTTATGCAAACGAGTCAATGACCTTATAAGTAGTTGTCGGTCGTTGTGTACCTAACTACCTACAGGTAATTCAACTCGTCCAGCTGTCGTTTACTTAAAGAAATTAATTTCGTGCATGCGTTAATTAATTCGGGTTTCACTGAGTTCACTGAGATCATTTCCAAATCTCATAAGGGCGAAGTCGCTGGTCAAAGTAATTGTATAACAATAACCATAATAACCATACTAGAGGAGGCCTGTGTCCCAGCAGTAGAAACATTAAAAGGCTGATGATGAACCATACTAAGGTCAATTTTCCACAGACGGCGTAGCTTCATAGACGTGTGTTCGTCATTATACGCTTGGTTGGTGTACACCAGCTCACAGTTTACCATGACGTGTGATATCAGGGGCGCGAGCGAGAAATAGGGATGGAGCTACACACCCTATATAGCTCATCTCTTTAACTATTCAATTTAGGTCTTAAAATGGATCACGGTAGGGCCTTTGTACGCTGTGCTGCTCGAGCCGTCTGACGTATTTTGGAGCCTCTATGAAGCTATGCTCCCGTGAACAGTAGGCCTAAGGCTTACTGTTGGCTTTACGCAGACATACACCAAGCGTATAATGACGATTATGCATCTATGAAGCTACGCGTCAGCAGAAAGTAGGTAAGCCTGTCCACGTCGTCGTGCCATCGTATCGTTGCAGCTTCATTTACAGAGTTTCATACTTTTGTTTGTAAACTTCACGCAGGCGTACACCAAGCGTATTATGACAAATACACGTCCGTGGACAAAAAGCCTAGGCCTGTCCCCGTCGTCATGCCATTGTGTCACTACAGCTTCGTTTACAAAGTTTCACAGTTTTGTATGTAAGCTTCACGCAGACGTAAACCAAGCGTATAATGACGATTATGTGTCTATGAAGCTACGCATCCGTGGAAAGTAGGTCTAAGCCTGTCCACGTCGCTGTAAAGTCATCTTTTTGCCGTTTCATCGATAGTTTCATAGTTTTCTATACATGCTTCACGCAGACGTACACCAAGCGTATAATGACGATTATGCGTCTATGAAGCTACGCATCCGAGGACAGTAGGTCTAAGCCTGTCCACGTCGTTATAACGTCATCTCTTTGCCGTTTCATCGATAGTTTCATAGATTTCTATGCATGCTTCACGCAGACGTACATCAAGCGTATAATGACGATTATGCGTCTATGAAGCTACGTATCTGTGGAAAGTAGGTCTAAGCCTGTCCACGTCGTTGTAACGTCATCTTTTTGCCGTTTCATCGATATTTTCATAGTTTTCTATGCATGCTTCACGCAGGCGTACACCAAGCGTATGACAACAACGCGTCTATAAAGCTACGCTTCCGTGGACAGTAGGTCTAGGTCTGTCTACGTCGTAGAAACGTCGTCTCTTTGCCGTTTCATCGATAGTTTCATAGTTTTCTATGCATGCTTCACGCAGGCGTACGCCAAGCGTATAATGACGATTATGCGTCTATGAAGCTACGCATCCGTGGAAAGTAGGTCTAAGCCTGTCCACGTCGTTGTAATGTCATCTCTTTGCCGTTTCATCGATAGTTTCATAGATTTCTATGCATGCTTCACGCAGGCGTACACCAAGCGTATAAAGACAACGCATCTATAAAGCTCCGCGTCCGTGGATATTAAACTTAAGGGTTTCAGGAGTGACTCACGATCTGCTGTAAATGCCCTCCAGCCCGTTAAGATCATAATGATAAAAACAATAATAATAATTATTATTATCACTCGCAAACTTAACAACGATGTACGCCGCATTCGTTATGACAGGGAGCGCTGCCCTCTCGACTTTAACAGCCGGGAGGGCAAGCACCGCTCCCTCTCTATTTTATTTTGCAGACTTTATTGTGTCTATAAGTAAATTATTTTACTTTCTTGATAATTTTTTGTGACGAATATGGAATTTATTTCAGGAGTACCTGAGTACTGAATTAAACTTCATATTTGTGAATAGGAGGATCTTGTAGCTAAAACTGTAAGCGTAATGCTCCAGGAAATAGATCTCAGTTATCTGATTAAATATAAAACCAAATCCAAGGCTAAGCTACAACGCTTCCCAAGGTCAGTCTGTAGATGGGTAACCATCTTAACAAGCCGTTGGTCTCCGGGCTGTCCTTTGTAGATGTTTGGCTTTCGTTAAGAATATTCAGATTTTTTTGAGTTTTTTTGTTAGACCTTAATATTTTTTTAATGTTTCTATATTTTTATATGTTCAAGCAGAGCTTGTGCTATGAGATTGATAGACTGTCATCTAAGTGAGATGATAAGTTGACTGGTCTGTTGGTCTATTGGTCAGTGAACCTGACTGCTATATGGGAGGTCGTGGGTTCAATTCCCACCCAGGACAAATGTTTGTGTAATGAGAACGATCATGTTCTGTGTCTGGGTGTAATTTATCTATAATATATATGTATTTAGAAATATAGTAATAAGATAGTATGTCTATCAGTTGTCTAGTACTCATAACACAAGCTCTGCTTAGCTTGGGACTAGACGGCGTTGTGTAATAGTTGTGATATATAAAAAAAAAGACCCCTCCGTCAGCCCCCGGGTTGACTATAGTGAGGATATAAAACAAAAAAGCATAGTAAACCTGCACTGCATTGCATTGCATCAGCATTAAAATGTTCCCACTGCTGGGACTCAACCCTCCTCCCTCGGAGAGGAAATGGGCCATAATCCACCACGCGGGCCCAGTGCGAATTGGTGGATGTCACATGTCTTGGAATTTTTGTTTCTAGAACATGCCGGTTTCCTCACGATGTTTTCCTTCGCCGTTTTTGAGAACAGTGGTGATGAAATAAACTACACAAAGTAATGTGCCTGACTGGGTTTGAACCCGCGACCTACAACTCGTAAGTCGGGGCTGTTACCACTCAGCCACCACTGCTCTCCTCGCAATAGTAAACCTGACTCTCCTAGAATTACAATAATTTACATGTTTTTTTTTTATCGGCTATGTTATTTATGGTACTAGTAACATTCAACGAGTTGCGATTACTCGATATTTATTCGACTATTTGGCTATTCAGGCGATAATTTTAGGATATTCACATCACTAAAACTGAGAGAAGTGTGCAAATCGCGTTGAGGGAACGTGCACAGATCATTTACTCGAAATTTTGAAGATCCGTCTCACTACCAATAACTGAAATAGGAACATACTGCTGACTTTTTTCGATATAAATATTTTGCTGTTGAGGGCGCTGAAATACATAAATCCGCGTGCATCGAAAGCCTGCAACAATTTGCATATTATGGTCTTGCCGCCCGATTATAATTTAGGTGTCTTTAAAGCTAGAGTAAATAGGCTCTCTTAATACACTTGTTCATCCACCATGAAGCCTCGCCATCAACAATTGCATCACTGCTTACCATCAGGTAGGATCGCAATCAACCACTAGTTTAATAAAAAAGTTCTGGCTGCTGCCAGCGGTAACACCCGAAAAGAAAAATCGATATAGTCCCGGCATAAAAAGTGGCAGGATTTGCCCTATCCATGTACCAAGTTCATCGAAATCCGTTCAGCCATTCGAGAGAAGAACAAACAAACATACACATACAAACTTACGCCTGACCACAGAAATTTATATAAAAAGGCAAAGATTTCTGTGCGCCTGACCTTTGTGACACAACCACATTTCATTCATCTTTCCCAAACATCACATTCAAGGCCAAATTAACTTAAGATCTTGTAATAATCTTCACTTATTATTGGCATATTGCGAGAGACTTACTTATCTGTTAATGAAGGGCGAGAGAATAATATTAGCTATTCTTTTCTTGTCCTTCGATAATAAATTAATTATTATAGACTTCCTCCCTGCTAAGGAAAACAACAGTAGGTATACACCGTTAAATTTTGATCGTTTTAATCCCGTGGATTGTCGATAGAAACACTATCGATTTGTAAATATAAAATAATTCTAAAATTCGAATTAATATACGCATATACGAAACTAGTTTCTTTAAGTAAACGAGTCTATGACCTTGTAGGTAGTTGTCAGTCGTTGCGTACTAATTAGCTACAGGTCAATGAACTCGCCCAGCTAGCGTTAACTTAAAAAAAAATCGTACATGCGTAAAAGCATGATTCGACTAATTTGTGCAACCATTTTACGAACATTAGAAGAATTGCTTGATGATCTGCTAGGAATTCGGAATATGATTTGCTCTAGATGAATTGCTCACGTGACGTTTTTAGGCCCGCAGAGGCTCAGCAACCCCCACACGTTGTAACAGTCAACTTTTGTAAGGCTATTGTTAGTTAATCTTAAAGTGAACATATTGGCTGTGAACTTGTCTTGTATAGTGTGAAAAGTTAACTAAAAAAAAAAATATGCAATCTGGTGTGAGATTTTTACTTTCAGTGCATTGAAATTTGACAAACTCGTAGATAAATTATAAGGTACCTAAGTATTTTGTGTATACC
Organism: Leucania comma; assembly: GCA_958295575.1. NCBI lineage: Eukaryota > Metazoa > Arthropoda > Insecta > Lepidoptera > Noctuidae > Leucania > Leucania comma. Next base: position 25,450,158 of record OY282468.1, on the reverse strand, counting down.
AGACGAATTTTGGGCATCACTGGTCATTAAACTTCTTTGAACTCTTAAAAATGAGGACGATAGCATCAATATCTTCAAGACTGAAGACCATGAGAACCAACTTGATTTATTTTAAGACGCCAATAAAAAAAAAACAGCAACCAAAACAGCGAATCGTAAATATCATTTGTATAACATGACGACGTCAATTAAGTCACCCCCGCCCGAACTATATCAAAGCACTTAGCAAATAAAACATCGCGGCATCACTCGGCAATAAGTCGGTAGATGCCGTGACGGGCCGACATTACCGCTGAAGACAACGGTAGGTGCGGCCCGAGGCCTATTGACCGCGGTTTGCGCGTAAACACCACCGCGGACCACCATCCACCCACCGAACACACTCGCCAAAACCTTTCGCGTTACGCAACATCCATCGACCATACAAAATCGATTCCTCGCTTCCGCACTACATCTACCCGGCAATGGATATCGAAAAGTCCCAAACAACAGTCAATGAACTTTCGGTAAGCCGCAAGCTAACCTCTAGATGAGTGCGTACAAATCACGTTTCGCGCGAATCAATACTTAAGTTCAGGCGATCGCCCCCCCTGCAATAAACAGTGGGGGAGTAGTTAGGGGCGCAGGGGGGTGGGGGGTGAGTTATCGACCGCCCTCCGCTGCGCCCACCTGACCGTCACTAATCAGGGCTCATCCCGCGGACACCTAGAGTAATTGTACGCACTTTATTGCTCGGATGTACTTCTGTAGTGGAAGTGTGCGTAAGCTCTCTGTATGTGTTAGGGTTCTTGTACCTGTGTGGGTGAGGTACAGGCGTCGACGTAAACATAGATATAGCGGCGGATGTCCGGAATGGTAATTTGCTTTATTGGGGCGGATTTGGATGACGATAATTAGGAGTACGAGTCCCTGTTTTGTTAGTACAAACTTGCACTGTTCTGTGCCTCCGTAAACAAATGGGATCTGCTGAACAAACAGGGGTCATGGAGTACGATAGTCCTTTTGCCTGATTACTTTCTCATGATCCAAGTGATGGCCTCCACCTAATCCAACAGTGGATATCAATCTGATTGTATTGCATTGAGAAAAACAGATCTTAGGTTGATTTTGACATTCTACTCGTACATTGCATGTTTACAATTATTTCACTTGCATTTATCGTCAAAGTCATCAAACAAAGCTAAAAGATTTTCTGCATACTTTAAAGTAGATTCCTCTCCGTTTCGACTTCTCCCGCAAGTGGTAGGACCTGTAATTGAACTTCTTTTAATAGATAGATAGTTTCATCATCTAAGGACTCGTATGTCTCAAATACTAACAGACTGTAAGCAAATACGTTTGCAAAATTAACAGAAAATCAATTCAAAAAATGAAAATCATTGACCGTTAAGCCGCCCTAACCCCCACACATACATACACCTTCTAAATCTATTTCTATCGTTGTAATTCTCCGTGTAATTTAGTTGCGGAAGTAAGCAGGAGTCATGTCGGGCGTCACGCGAGCGACGCCGCGGCGCAAGCCATGTACCGATATGCTTGTTACTTTTATAATTTGTAATCAACCGAATATTTGTATGGGTTCTGTATGTGTTGAGGGAGGATTGAATGCAACTGTTTGGGGAGGTAAATAATTGGGTTTGTGATTGATGCGAGGGTCGGCATTTAAAGCTGGTTCTTTGATGTAGTGCTAACTATGTAGCTGTCATATATCGGAGCAGTATCAATATGTCAGTTGATTACTTAATAACTGAATAAAGGACAACGGAAAGGAGGAGATTTATAGAACGCCAGTAGCTACAGTATTTTGGACGGAGGTCGACTGTGTCTTCGTAGAGGTAGTGGTTTAGGCCATGGTAACGGGAAGCGGTCACTTCCTTCTGCAAAGGTTATTGCTTCGCTAGCGAAGGCGATGACCACAACCGTGAGAGAACAGAAGTCACTACGCCCCAGCCGCCGCCACAGAGACGCCATGGATTTCGGGAGTCGTGAGGCGATACCCGGCCACTGCAGACGATGAGCAATAGGTTGCCGAGCTCGCCGTCCGGACATCCGGTAAGGACCGGGCTCAAGTGGTCCACACGCGACTCAAAGAGATAAAGAACTAAACTATAGAGGCCCAGAAGGGCCGATGCCCGCTAGGGCTGCAGGGATTTTTGAAAGAGTGACCGTGCTCCTGGAACGCTAAAGGTAACTGAGGGACATGTGGGTTTTGCCAGTAAAAGTCTGAAAGCCTCTTTTACTCTACCCTAGACCGGAAAAAATCATTTGATGAAACTCTTACTCTCATACTCCTTGCATTTCGTTAACGTTAATGCATCTAGACGGGTGTTGATTTTCGCCTGCTTTTATGCAGAAAAACACGTGAATTCATGCATGAATTTAAACTGGAGAATTTGAAGAGAAACAGTTCTTATAACGTGAATTGGCCAAACTCTGAAACGGGGGAGTTGGCGAGTTGTTAATAAGGGCCGGTAGGATCCAGCGAGAACATTTTGTACAAAATTTACCGCTTAAAGAGATCTCAGGTTCTAACGTAGACCTTTTTTGAGGTAGGAAGTCATTAAATAACTTATCTCGCTCTGGGAGGAGCGTGAGGGTATATCAGACTTTTATTAACTGAACCCCCTGTTCCTACAGTTGCCCTTTTGGTTCCAGGGCCACGATAGCTCTTCCGAGAAACCTCGTATTCTACCATAGACTTAATGCTTCGTTAAGAAGGCAAATAACTTGTATTAGCAGTTAAATCTAACATTTGCGTCTATGTATGTGTATTTATGTTTAATACTATAATACTAAATCAGTGCGTTTTACCATCAACGATTGCATCACTGCTTACCATCAGGTGATATCGCAAAGAAGCACTAGTTTTCATAACATTAAAAAAAAAATGCTATTATTCTAATAAGCCGTTTAAGTATTTGCCATAATTAAAAAATAGTGGTGTATAAAGAATGAAAAAAATATAGTGAAATTCGTTTTTCATCATTACTTCTTTAATCGTCCGCTGGTATCACCGGCGCCACTCTCCTACTTCTCGTAACTGCCAGAACCAGTTAACTCAACTCAAAAGAACTACAATTAGATTTAATCAAGCCAGGTCGGAACCCCAAAGCGAACTACCCCTAGTTACGGTAAACACGAACCAATTTACATTATTACGGTTCGTAATTACCGCGGTAACAGTAAGTGTTACCACGGAGACCAGGTAAGCTGGTGGCGGTGATATTTCGATAAATAATGAAGGGCAGGTTTTTACGTGGAATGTTTACTGAGCCGTCATCATTATTATAAGCTTTTGTTCAAACTGATATTTAATGGAACTGAAACGCATTGCCATTGAGGTTATAATAATAATAATATTTTTTTATATAATTTTGTTTAAAAAAATGTTTAAAAATGTAGTTTTATGCTTATACAATAAATAAAGGGAATAATAATATAATATTCCACAACTATCACACAACGCCGTCTAGTCCCAAGCTAAGCAGAGCTTTTGTTATGAATACTAGACAACTGATAAACATACACAGCACATACCATAACAAATATTTCTAAATACATACATATTTTATAGATAAAATGCACCCAGATAGAGAACAAATGATCGTGCTCTTCTCACAAACATTTGTCCTGGGTGGGTATTGAACCCACAACCTCCGGCATAGCAGTCAGGTCCACTAACCACTAGACCAACAGGCCAGTGGGGTGCATAAAATACCATCAGAATTTTACTAACCCGGAAAAATATGTATAGAAATACTCTGGTGCTATTCTCTATGAAAACGCAGCGCTGCCGCAACGACGAACATCCAAATAGGATACATCGAATTAACAATCCAATACATAGGTACATTAGGTTGACAATCCAATGTATCCATTCATTTGTTTTTTTCATGTGTTTTTTTTTTCAAAAAATTCAGTCCAATGTTTGGGTGTTCGTCGTTGAGGCAGCGCTGCGTTTTCTTAGAGAATAGCACCACTGGTCCTTATGTCCGTAAAACGTGAGTGCTTTATTGATTAGCAAATATTTAATTAACAATACAAAGGTTTTATTGAAAGCCGTTTATTTTTCGACGGATCTTCCGCTAGTATGGCAGGATATGTTGGAACCGAAAATGATTACCATTCTATTGTACCATATTCTTAAATATAAATATTTTTGATTTGATTTAGTTTTTTTTACTGTAAGAGCAAGGACAATACGTGGCATATAAGTTGAACCAACATGGCGATCGACCTTCAATGCGCAGTAACAGATTTTCTGGTTTTAATCGAAGTGCGGCACAGCGGGCTACGCTCCGCCGCCGAGATCCCGTTCCCGATTTCCGGCCACCATAGGCGCGGGCTTGCAGACGGCTAGCAATGGGTAGCTCGCCGTCCGACCTTCCAGCAACCGTCTTTTGAGAACCGAACCCCAGTCGTCGACTGCGCGTAGGTACTGTTACATGCGTGCCTCAAAGAGATACCAGCAAACCGTAGGGGCCCAGTAGGGTCGAAGGCTACTTGGGCCACAATACACATAAAAGTCTGACACCTTCGCACTCCGCCCACAAGCGTGAGATATTACTGGATGATAGGTATACCCACTTAAAATATAGCAGGGGGCTGCGCATAACCACAGCAACGACAACTATTTTAGTTCAACTTATTTGCCGCGTACTATACATCTAAGATCGAGAAAACATCCTTAGAGAGTCTCCAGATTATGCGAATAAAACTTATTATTACCAGTCACGCTTATCCCAGGATGAACCCCGTGACATTCTCGGATTCCTTGAACCGCGGATGTTGTTTACAGCCCGCCTGACCGCGTAAACAAAGCGATTTGTTGCGCTGTTGTAAACACCGCCTAATGTGCACTACCGACGCCATTTTATTTGTTTTCGCACCAAAATTAACAATATATTGGTGATAGATTCAACTGAGTTTGATACTTTTATTTATCTTGTTTTGTTTTTTTTAACTTTCATCTGAATGCGAGAAAGTTTTTCTTTATTTGATGGCCTTTGATACGGTATTATAACCTCAAATAAGAGATAAATTACAACGAATTCTAATTTACGATGTTTCGGCGTAGATTTTTTTTATATTTTTACTAAACTGTAGTGTGTCCTATAAAAAGATTGATCTAGCTAAGGATAACCAACCCTTTCAATATTTACAACAAAGCATACACCATTAGATATACGCCGTTAAATATTGGTCGTTTTAATTAAGGCTACACTTAACAATACTGAATCTTTAGTATATACCTACACCGTTAATTTTTGGTCGTTTTAATCCCGCGGAGGGTCGAGTCGGTACATGAAACACTATCGATTTTTAAAGAGAAAATTAAAAAGTACTTTTTTTCTAAAACTCGAATTAATATACGCATGTACGAAATTAATTTCTTTAAACCGACAGCTGAGCGAGGCCAATGAACTAAAGGTAGTTAGTACGCAACGATAGACAAATCTCTACAAGGTCATTGGCTCGTTTACTTAAAGAAATTAATTTCGTACATGCGTATAATAATTTGAATTTTAGAAAAAAAGTAGTTTATTTTTAGTAGTCAATTTTGTCTTTACAAATCGATAGGGTTTCATGTACCGAATCGACCCTTTTCAGGATTAAAACGACCAAAAATTAACGGTGTAGGTATATACTAAAGATTCAGTATTGTTAAGTGTAGCCTTAATTAAAGACTGCCACGGCATGACTTAACATAAAAGGATATACCTATGGATGGCGATTAACGTCAAACATGCGTAATCACATATTTACCGGTTAGTTTTCGCAATATATATTTTTCTTACTAAACACCAAGTTATGATAAGTCACGTCGTTGCTCCCCAGGGGCCACCATAGATGTATTGTCTTACACCCAACAATTTGTATTTCTTCATAAGTTCCCACGAGGCGGGGGTGAGTCCACATCACCTACGTATTATCTTTCCATGTCGGGTAAGGCTGTGGCCACAGCGGCGGCGAAATAGCGAGCGGGAAACCAAGGTCTTATAAGCTTACAAGTCTAGGAAGCAAAGCTTTTTAGTCCGGACTCCACATATAATACCAGTAACCAGACAAAACAATAGTGTCAGGCATTGATATATTGTAAGGGAAGATACCGTTACGCGCTAACATGGGAATCAGAAAACCTGGACTCGAAACTCGCACATCTATGATCACTGTCATCACAGTCACAAACCTATAGTCACTGATAAACAAGGACAGAGAAAAGATCCGGCGCCGTCGTGCGAGTAAAATAGCGTTAGCCGCCAAATGTGTGTGATCGTCGCGACCGATGTGAAATCGTGGCATATATGCACAATTTCAGCGGTCCACACACTAGAGGCTTCTATCTACCACTGTTTTGATTTAATCTAAGGTGTCCGGTATACTTATATAAACCTTCTTGCATGATTATTAAGTTATTGGATTTTTTTTTTAACAAACAATCCTTGAACGCCACAGAGCTAGCTGCTATGAACCGTCCACGAATGAAGGCTTTCTCCAGTTTATACTTACCTCCATAGAAAAAACGCATGACTGTACAAGAACTCATTAAGTTGATACATTCAAGTAACTAGAAATATCAGTATGTAAGCTCAAACCATTATTTCACAAAACCATTTAATAAAAAAATAAAAAATTTTGAACTTGTTCGAAAGTGGCTCCATGGCCTTGAAAAAGGACAATTGAAATGACATAGATAGGTTTTAGTCAATAAAAGCCTGACACATCGCTGCACCCAGAGTAGGAAGACAAATTTGATAATTATCTACTCACCAAAAAAAAAAAGCTTCAGTGGGTCAGAAAATTGAAGCTAATTGCACATAGTCTACCTACAGATAAGTGTTTCAGATCTATACTATGATTTTTTCTTAGACAAAGTAAAGTGACAGCAGTGGACAATGCCCAACTGTCAAACAACCATTGTTATAGCTGTCACTTTACTTCGTCTAATAAAAAATCATAGTATAGGTGTCTTCTGTATGTGAGTTTATAAATACTTGTGAACGCATCCACGATGCAGGAGTATTTATTTATTTATTTTAAAAACTTTATGCACAAAGGCGGACTTAATGCCTTAGGCATTTTCTACCAGTCGACCATAGGGTGGTGCAGAAACTTCACATGGTAGGTGCAACAAATAAATAGACAAACAGAAAAGAAATAATATTTATTTAAACTTCATGTACAGTAGTGGTGAATACATAGGCGGACTTAATGCAATATGGAAATTTCTACCAACCTTTGGGGTAAAAAAATAATACAACACTGTGGTACGTGTGCTCAATAAATAATATAAGATATATAAAAATAGAATGAAGTAGGTATCATTGAAAGTAGTGTGTAGTAGTGTTATATTAATAAAATACATATCACTACTGTCTACTACTGTCTGTCCCTATGTATGCTTAGGATCTTTAGAACTACGCAACAGATTTTGATGAGATATTTAATAGATATAGTGATTCAAGAGGAAGGTTTATATGCATAATACATGCATGATATATTTAATATCACCACTGCACTCGTGCGAAACTGGGACGGGTCGCTAGTATATGCTAAAACAATAAACTAAAAAATACTATAATAAATTTCAGATGTAATGATTTATCAATAGTAATTCCTAGTGTGACTAAACCAAACTAAAAATTAATCGCATAGAAATAAGGCAAGCAGCCTCGATTTCTTAGCCGTTGTCTCCCGCTTCAGCGCACAGACCACAGACTTACTTATAATATTTTTCCAAGTAATGTCTATTTTGATCCAATGATAGGTTGTTTGCAGTTGCATGAAGGACGAGGTCGGACGTCCGTCAGGCATGCATTATTGAGTGTAGAACCGCTATCGATCTGCTCAGCTAATACGAGTAGTATTGCGATTCGATGGCTATTATTTTCTCTATCTTACAATATTCTAAAGAATGGTACCTATAGAAAATGTTTTGGTATCACACTAATAAGATGAAAGTTTGTGTGTGTGTATCTGTGTATGTTTGTTGCTCTTTCAAGCTCAAACAGCTGAAAGGATGTGGAAGAAACTTGGTACATGGATAAATCATATCGGGGCCTTACCATGACCAGAGAGATGGAGCTATAATAATAATAATATCCACAACTATCACACAACGCCGTCTAGTCCCAAGCTAAGCAGAGCTTGTGTTATGAGTACTAGACAACTGATAAACATACTTGTTTATTTCTAAATACATACATATTATAGATAAATTACCTACATCCGGACCCAGAACAGATGATCGTGCTCATCACACAAACATTTGTCCTGGGTGGGAATCGAACCCACGACCTCCGGCATAGCCATATGCCTCCGGCATAGTCAGGGTCACTCACTACTAGACCAACGGGCCAGTACCTTGAACTGTTAATGGAATGGACCTTATATAGCTCCATTTCATTATCAGTTCAGTTTATATTTTAAAATGGATCGCATTACAAGTTCGTGGTTACCCTAAGATGATTTTCTATTTTCTTACGGGCGAAGCCGCGGACAGAAGCAAGTTTTTCATTAAGTTCGAGAAACAACCATTAAACTAAATCTATAGGATCCTTCATCAGCCCTAATAGTGTAACGCACTTTTTATAACAATATGAAAAAAAAAAATGACGAAATTCGTATATAATTCGTGGCTGCGTCTTTTAAAAATGTATCTAGAAATATCAATAACACATGAATACCTAGTATTGAAATTTTTAAATAAGAGACACTTATTACACACTCAAACAGTAGACACATATTCCGATGACCTAGTGAGGGTCGCGGGAATATAAAAGATGCGAGATGCACAGGATCGTTCGTTATGGCGACACTTATGGAAGGCTTACTACTATGTCCAAGAGTGGACCCCTTCCACTTGAAATGATGATAACTGCTATTGTGAGTAACATATTAGACTGTTAAACATGGATCATCTATTAAGATTTATTACATTTTTTTTATTTATTTTTTTATTAATATAAACTAGTGCTTGACTGCGATCCCACCTGATGTTAAGCAGTGATGCAATCGTTGATGGTGAGGCGCACTAGTTTTTTAAGAGCCTATTCACTCTAGCCTTGAAAAGAAAACAAACAGAAAAGGAATTGTTGTAAAATTTTCTACGCCACTTTGCTACTTCCATTCTAAATAACCAGAACAAAGAATATCAAAATAGAGATATCTGCACAACCCAATCTATAAACGTACCACCCGAAACTACTCAAACCATTTGAACCCACCAAAATATTTAATAAATCCAATATCAAAAAGTTGTAGTAGTACGTGCGTCCGTCAGCCGCCCACCGCCGCCCGCCCGCCCTAACATGCCCGGGGGGCACTCACGCACCGGAAGTACCCGTTCAGCCTTCTTGCTTCCTATTCATATAGGAGCGGTTTTGTTTCTGTGTCTGTACATCTGAAAATATTGGGAAAGTTTTCATTTCCTGAGTTTTGGGGTAAAGGGTTGTTGACAATAAGGGATGAATCTGTGTATTTTTTTTTTTTAAACTACTCGTAAATTAATATTTCTAGTTTTATATCCTAGCTCAACGTCCCGCAGGAGACGCCCCAGGACGATTTCCGGTCACCGTAAACGCAGGCTTGCGGTCGGTGAGCATTAGGTAGCCCGCCGTCCAGCCGTCCGGTTAGAACCAAACCTGGGTCGACGGCGCGTTGTGTTCAACGCGCGCCTCAATAGGCAAAACTGACTGTACCAGTTAGGGCCGAAGCCTGCAGGGGCTGCTGGCGGAAAGCTGTGGGTTTTTAGTCAGTAAAAGTCTGGACTCCCTCTTGAAAAGTTATTCGATGTTATCTCATTAAAAAAAAAACATATATACAGTCGAATTGAGGATCCTCCTTTTTTTAAGTCGGTTAAAAAGAGCTCAATAACGAGACAATCGAAATGCCATAATGTGAGGAATTGATCACGTGGCATTGCTATACTAGCGTATTATCATCATTTCAGCCGGAAGACGTCCACAGTTGGACATAGGCCTTCCCCAAGTATTGCCACAACAAACTAGCGTATGCTATCGCAAAAAAACCACCCGGCCCCGGCACGAAAGGCTACGAAGGAACGGGGTAGGTTTTAGTCAATAAGAGTCTGACACTACTTCCCGCTCCGCCCAAGGGCGGGATTTGTCATTGGATGATTTTACCTACCATAAAAAAAACCTGCATATTGTGTTAATCACCTGGGCCACCAAGATACAGGCTACGCCTAGTTTAGGGCCCATGGCCACTTCAATAGTGTACTATCTGTCTTATTCTAATTGTTTGTTTCTTTATTTTCTTACTAACTTGTGTGTGTCAATAAAAATTATTATTATTATATTATATTATTAATTATTATGTCAATCCCATTAATTTTGACTTTACGTCGAACTTGATCGGTGATAGATTGTCAATTTGCCTAGACGCACTAATATATTTTCCTACTCTTTTCTGTCAGCAACTTGCCCGCTTTAAAATAGAAAAATATCCTAGAGTATAAAAAAGTACCCTGTGTCCTATTCCAAGACATGACTTATCATCATCATCAGCCTTTTAATGTTCCCACCGCTGGGACACGGGCCTCCTCTCTAAGAGAGGGAATGGACCGTAATTCACCACGCAGGCCCAGTGCGGGTTGGTGTCACATGTCTTCGAATTTTTGGTTCTAGGACATGCCGGTTTCTTCACGATGTTTTCCTTCACCGTTTTAAAAGCAGTGGTGATGAAATAAATTACACAAAGTAATGCGCCGGGCAGGGTTTGAACCCGCGACCTACAACTCGTAAGTCGGGGCCGCTACCACGGCCACCACTGCTCCCATGACTCATGACCTATCACTATACCAAATATAAACCAAATCCGTTTAACCTTTTGATCGTGAAAGAGCAACAAAGACACACACAATAAGTACGGGTAGCACGCTGTCCGATCGTCCGGTAACATACCGGACCGAGCCCAAGTCGTCGACGGCGCGTTCTGTTCCCGCGCGCCTCCAGGAGCTGTCAGCAAACCGTAGAGGCCCAGCCTGCTAGCTGCAGGCAGGCAGGGTCGAAGCCTGCTGGGGTTAAGGGCCGTTTTCTGAGAGGAAGGCTCAGCCCCGGCATGATAGGCAACGAAGGAACGGGGTAGGTTTTTAGTCAGTAAGAGTCTGACACTAGTTCCCGCTCCACCCAAGGGCGGGATTTGTCATTGGATGATTTTACCTACCATAAAAAAAAACACACAATAAGTACACACATACAAATTCACCAATATCTCTCGAGAAACAATAAATTAAAAAAAAATAGTATTAAAATCTAAGTACCAGAACAGAGGCAGCTGAAAATCAATTTACGAATGAAAGCTCCTCCTGCCTCGTCGACGAACATTTATCGTAACGGACATTTTATCGATACACTCGATATATCCCTCGATAGAACGCCCGCTCTATAGATGGATCCCCTAAAGAATTCCATGGCTGCGATGCCGATTGAATGACGATAAACCTTTGTCTAACCTCATAAATATTTAAAATTTAGACTTTAGTATTTGGTATTTAGTGTGATGATTTTGTAGATAGCATTGTTTAAAAACTTTACTTTGTATAAATGAATTTAAAAAAATTCTCGATGAATAGAGAGGAGAGAGAAGTAATGCGATTCAAATAATAATAGCATTAGCATTATCAGCCTTTTAATGTTCCCACTGTTGGGACTCAGGCTTCCTCACTAAGAGAAGGAATGGGCCGTAATCCACCACGCGGGCACAGTGCGGATTGGTGATTATCACATGTCTTCGAATTTTTGGTTCTAGGACACGCCGGTTTCCTCACGATGTTTTCCTTCACCGTTTTGAGAGCAGTGGCGATGAAATAAATTACACAAATATGCGTGCTGGGTTTGAACCCGCGACCTACCCCGACTCGTATGTCGGGGCCGTTACCACTCGTAATAATAATAAGATTGATGTAACACCATGTTGTGACGTCATAATTATCAAATCGAATCAGTTTAACAGGGTGAGCAAAACAAGTTTTTTTTTTATTAGTATCATGAACAAAAAAGTTTGATTGGAAACTAGCTATTCAGAATAAGAATAGAATAGAAATAGTTTTATTCGAGATAGACACAGCACAACGGTTAAAAACATGAAGTAAAAAAAAACACAAATGTACAGAGTACGCTGAGCGTGCCCGCACCGAAAGGGTGACCACCTCAGCAATTGCTGGGCGTTAGACACCCAGCGCTGGTTATGCGCTGGCTATTCTATTCCACTCACCTCTGCATCAGTGTGTGAAGTGCCTGAGTAGTGGTAATCGGAATAAATGGGCAAATTGTCGCCAACAATGAAAATAACAAAGAGAACTGTTTCTTTTTTACTATTTAGCTAATTTAAATTAAACAATAACGTTTTTCTTCACTTAGATTTATCCAAGATTCGGTTAAAAAAAAAAAGATTATTCATACGCAAATAAGTTTTCTTTGCAAACTGTACTTTTTAAGTAACATTGGACAGATAAAGGTTATTGACTTATTTGAATCGCATTGTAGCTAAACTACATTTATAGCTAGTATTTTTTATAACGTCCTATCTGCAGAAACAATCAGAATACTTTCAATGCGGCTGCGCAAATACATAGAGCTAAACAAACTATCAAGCTTTCAATCGATACTTGCATTGCTAATGGCTTCGAAAATTTATGACAGAATACATTACGAATATATTCTGAACGATGCGAAAATAAAATTGGAATAAATACCAGTTTAAAGAAGCATGAAAGCCTCCACTGTGTTTGGTACACCTAAACACTTTAGACATTAAGTCTACCAAATTTCCTACAAGGCATTTACAAGGCATTTCAGCTTACAAGCTTTTCTTTAATGCTGCTAGACAAAAAGATACAACGAACATAGGACCTCCTTCTTTTTAAAGTCGGTTAAAAAATGTTCTTATCATGAAATTTTACTTATGTTTTTATTTATCAGCAACAATTTACATTTCGTTTGATACATTTCATACGTATACATCATTTTTGTATTACCTAATGTAAATTCTCAAAGTATAAATTGTACTATCAAAGAAAAATCGGGGTTGGGTTGGGGGGTAAAAATTTAGCCTTCAATCTATTCTAAGACCTATCAAACATGCTTGAAGCGAGGAGGGATGGCAGGCGGTCGCCTCCTTCTACGAAGCAGTAATGCCAGCAAAGGAGGAGGCCGCACGTGAGAGGCAACGGCACTCACACCCCAGCCGGCGCGAGGATTCCGATTCAGATCCTGATTTCTAGCCAACGTAGGCGCGGACTTGCGGACGACACTTGCTATGGGTAGCTCGCTGTCCGACCGTCCGATAACTATCCAGCCCAAGCTCAGCTCGTCGACGGCGCGCACTTTTCCCGCTCGCCTCAAGGAGTTGTCAGCAAACCGTAGAGGCCCAGCCTGCTAGCTGCAGGCAGGCACGGTCGACGCCTACTGGGGCCAAGGATCTGCTTCTGAAAGGAAGGCTCGGTCCTGGTATTATAGACAACGAAGTAACAGGGTGGGTTTTTAGTCAGTAAGAGTCTGATACTATCTCCTGCCCCGCCCAAAGGCGGGGATGTCATTGGACGATTTTACGCACCACAAAAAAAAAAACCTATCAAACATACTAACACAAAAAAAAACATGAAAATCAGTTGAGCTTTTTCGGAGAAGTTCGATAGCAAACACTGTGACACGAGATTTTTGTATATTACATATACTTTTAGCACACATTCAAGAAGTGTCGAATTTAACACTGATCGTTTCCAACCGGAAATCCACATAAAAAATTCACCACACTCAGCGAAATTGGCAAATTATCTGCAAATAAAGCACGAGGCTTAATAGGTAAAATGTAACCCTTAAAACCTCCAAGCTACGAGGATACTATGACTCACAGTAATTCGGGTTATTACAACCCGCAAATGAATCACGAATACTTACATTCAAGTTAGTACCTATGTCTTACGTGAATCGCTTGGTTTTACTTACAAATGACGTCAACAAAATCACCTAATCGGAAAAAAAGTAATCACTTATTTATGATTCATTTGATCTTAAAAAAAAACGAGGTTAACCGCAGATATGTTAACCATTGTAAAAGATACATAAATTTAATTTAGGAGATAGTTTATTTCAGAAACGGTATTTTGTTAGTTTTCCTTATTGCTAATTTCATGTAGGATTTATTTTAAAATCTTCTAGAATTTGTGACCTTAAAAAGATTATTCTCGAGAATTTGAAGTACGCACACTGATTATGAACGCAAACTTTTTTGAATTCTATTTCAGGTTTACAAAGTTAGTGACGTAGAGGGTTATGAAAGGTTCCGACGTCAATATTTCTTTTAATCAGATGTAACGTAACTTTCTATTCTTAGATTAAGACAAAGCTATACCAGGCTATAACTGTCCCATTAAAACTATCTTCTCACACAGAGATGGTTTAGGAAGCATTACTATGAACAGGCCTACTCGAGGTAGATTTTTTACAGACATAAACTATGGCTATATTTTAATAACACTTAAAAATCAGCTACCTACTCTACACACTCCAATAATAAATAATAAAAATTTTAAAAAATAAAAATTATTAATATTAATAAATAACACTGCCCAGTAGCATCATCTAAAAAAACCATCTTCTCTCATCTCTTTCCCGCAAAATAAACGGGCAATATGAACAATACTATCTCATCATAACCACTACACATCAATAACATTTGCACAGGACCGGACCTCCCCTACCACCCCACCCCCCCCCTAACCCCACAAGTGCGCACAACGGTTCAAATCAAAAGGTTTCCAGTAAACATTGGAGGGTACTTCCGCGTTTGTTATAACTCGCACTTTCTATGTATGGGTTAAGCGATGGCTGGTAGTCTTTGCCCGGTATTATTTTAGGAAATTTAAATTGTCTATCATTAAGTTGTAATGGAATTTTAATATATGTCATCGTGGGTTAATTTTAGATCGAATGTAATCGTTTCATTTATTACTAGGAAGCGATGAAAAATATTTGAGGGGCTGATAAAAAAATATTTTGGTGATTCTTATTTGAAGAGTGGTTTATTTTATTAGTAGCTTTATATTGCTATTGTTTTTTATAGCTATTAGGACTTTGGAGAGGGCTATACTCGGAGTTTCCTTACTTGACTCAATCAAGAATGACGATATCCGCCCAATGAATTACTAGAAAAAGTTTAGTGGTCATCCCACAGAACAGATGGTCAATGAGGTCGAAAGGTTCTGGAGTGATGAGCGCACAAAGACAAGCAGTGTTGGAAGGCCTATCACAAGTGAGGGTCACATGAATTCAAAGTATGCTTATGTACAGATCGCCCGGCCATTGTAGCGACATTTGAGGGAGCCCTATGTCCAGCAAAGGACGTCTTTCGACTAAACGAGTGATAAAAATCAACTTGTAAACACAATTTGGTTTTGAATTTAAATCCAAACCATTTCTAGACAAAACAGGATTCAAAGTGAAGGGAATATTACAAAACCCAAAGTCGTTCAAACGAGATCCTTCTATAGTTTGCAGATTTCTCACAGATGGACAGTCGACATGGCTCAAATCCGAGCGCAATAATAAAAAGGATGTGCCTGTGACCCGACCGTTTGTCTTGCGATATGTGAGGGACTGTGAGGGCCGAGTGAGGGAAATAGGTCAACTCGGCGCTTGTAACAAGACAAGTTGGAACAGCGGCTGCATAATATTGACATTTCTTCATAAAATTACTTTGCGTTTGCGATCAGATGACAAGAAATTATGCATAAAGTATAAGAAATGCTTGGACTTGAAATCGTTGCAGCCATGTTAGCCATCTAAAGCTTGGAGGCTTATTTGACATCTGATGCATGTATAAATCTTGTACCTATATATAAAAGAAAGAAAGAAAAACATTTATTTGAGACTCGCACAGGACAAAAAATATATATACAACATATTATAGCATCTCGCTATTTTTACGTCAATCAAGTGATTTTGACAAACTTTTCTTCTTTTTGAACACTTTATTACACAGGAAAAGCGAATAGATACTAAAATGACTGAGTGATAATTTTATTCATGTAAGTATTACTCGTAAAACCTCCCTAATTCATCGCTAAATTATAATTATCCATCACCTAGCTTCACTATAAAAACTGCGTATCATTCTTACACACAAACCTGCAGGCCACAAGGAAAGCAATGATGTGGTGGAGTAATCTTTTGTTAAAAAACATCATTAGCCCCCCGGCCCCCACATACGTGACAGGGGTGACGGGCGGTGGGGTACGGGGCGACCCCCAGACGCAATAGTAAGCTGTAATAAGCTCGGACTTTTCTCCGCCACTTTGAGACTTTATGTGCAGTGGTGTACGTTTAGATATTTATTTTCGAATTGTAGCTTTATTTTTGGAGTTGGGGAAAGTCCTACAGATTTTTTTAAATGTGAAGGGAATAGATGAAGAAAAGATTGACCGTTAGATCGAAAAATTGGATGGATGATGCAAACAGAGACAGCGAGCAACTATCGATAGTTCTGATATAGCGAGAATATGTCGATGGCATATGACGCACTGCAGCATTGACTGGACACTTAAAGTACAGACAGGAGAACGAAACATTTGCAGATCATTATCTACAAAATGCTTTAATAAAAAGCAAACAATTTTCTACAGAGTAATTCGCACCCCCGCAAAAAGCGGACATTACATCATTAAGGCGAAACATGAAATCGCCGCCAAAAAAATGCCAATTTTAATATGTCCCCCGAATGAAGTAAAGCATTTGTCAACAGCAGCAGTCACCGTGACGGATGAGCCGGCGATGACGGCCCGGTGGGATGGCGGGGGCATAGGGGATAAGAGGGGGATAGGGAGATGAGTCTTATCCTCGCTATGAGTACGTGTGATGCAGTGCAGTCGCGTCAGCTGAATCTTGGCATTGGCTACTTGGGATTGAGATGAATTTATTAAAGTTTAACGAGCGAGCCATAAGCAGAAATAAGACTTGATCATTGAAAACACTCCTTTATTAGAGAATTTATTACATAGACTAATCCCAGCTGATGGTAAGCAGTGATGAGTGTGAGTGATGGTGAATCGCACCCGTTTATTAAGAGTCTATATATTCACCCTAGCCTTGATGAAGTCACATATATAAATTTCAAGACTTAAAGAAATATTACTGCGTGTTACCTATTATTTTCTTCTCAATACTTCTTCACTTATTTCCAGAGTCAGTGTTGTTGTTTTCCAGTATAGAAGTGCTCGTATTTCTAAAAATTTATTGACTTTTGCCAACCAACACATTGATATTAAAGAATGGTGCCAGCAATCATCCCTCATTTTGAGACATATTTCCAAAAACCTTTTATTTCAACTCAAACGTTTGGTAAAATGATACTTATGGGGTTATAAACATAACAAAACTGCACCGTGCAAGGGTGCTACACGTTCCCTCTGAGTGTTACGGCAACCCTCACTTGACTTACAATTTGCGTAACAATTGAGGGGGTGGTAATGGAAAATACAGCCCGATAGGATTTCTTTTCACCCCTTCCCCGAAAAGGAAAAAACGCTGTCCATTTAATTTTGTTAAAGGCTAAATCGTCACATCAATCAGAACTTTGAAACATCTGTGTCTACAAACGATCACAGAAAAAGAAATTAAGAATCTAATGATTTTTTTTATCATTATTGGACAACATCAACAGAATCCTAAAACTAAAACATTAACCATAAACCCCTGATCAACTCAACCCAACCCTATAGAACCTCATCTGGTCGGATCCGCGCAGCTCAGCGCATTTACGATTACACTACAACTATCATTACAAGCGCACTATTGATTCCTAATCCGCACTTCCGGATGTTACGTAACCCCCTCGCCCCCTCCCCCCGGGCGGCGGCCGCGCCCTGCCCCGCACCTCCCCTGCAAAGATTTACAACCGGCCGGGTAGCGTTTGACGAATGATTGGCCGGCCGGTCGCTTGTTACAGGAAGGCTTTACGGGTTGTTTTGTTTTTCGGCCACGGATATGTATAGATATCAAAGGATGGGGACTGAATTTGTTGTGCGAATTGTTGAGTTTCAGTAAACAAGCGGACAAACATTTTTGGGATTTCCCAGCTGGACTTAGGTATACCTATCATTAAACTGCTTCATAGGGTTCTGAAGTACTTACCATAAATGGTTTTCACAATTTTCAAAAAGTTCTGCTTAAAACTCCGTTGACAAACAAGAAAATGTCCTTCGATACTTTCAATATATGGAATAATTGACTGATTTCTGTTTCATCTATTCTCAAATAAACGTAGATACATTGCGGACTTAAACTCTGCCGTCCCCATGGAGTGCCCGGGCGTGAGGATAACGCGCGCTTAGGGTTGAGTCCATATCTCATTTAAAAAGTATTAACCGATGAATGTGCTATTTTTTATAAATAGATATACTATAGCTTGATATATAAAGTAATGATTGTATTTAGGAATCGTACTTAGTGTGAATCCTTGTATTTCAAAGATTTATTCTTTTCGAACGAAAACTTTTCCGTCGATCAAGACAGCCCAGTCGATAGGTTAGTAGAATCTTAAATAATAAACAAATAATAATTCTTAAATAATAAACAACTTAATTAATAAAATATTTTTTTCACCGGACACTCTAAATAAGGTTCAGTTGAAAACCAGCGTCAGGCAACTACCACGTAGCTGTCTGGCATTTTTGCTGAACTGGACCAATTTGGCGCAACCGTGAGACATACAATATTAGTTTTATCCTTTTTTTAATACTTGTTTCTGTATTGTGTGTGTCTACTAAAATATTTTACTTTTTTTTCTTTCTAATTTAATTTTACATCTGTTCCCTATTTTAGCAGGTGAGGATGGCATACAGATATAGATATTATATTTAACCAGTACTGCCTTTAAATGTTTTGGAGTCAGGAGGAGGAGAATAGTTGCTCTCAAATGCAGGACATGTAATAACTTTTGATAGAGCCGTTCGTGCCTGCAAGCAATATATTAATGGGATGGTAATAAAATTAAATGGTGGAAGGCGGGTCACCTTCCAACGAGTAATGATGACAGGTGGAGTAGCGCCAACTGAAATGTAGATTATTAGAAGTAGATAATGCAATTTGGACCAGTGGTGGAGGATATAAGCAAAGCGATTGGATACAGCAATATGGTAAAACCAGTAGACATATTATGTATATATTAGAACTGAAAAACTTACTGTCGAGCAATGGTCAAGGAAGTGTAGGTAAAGCAATTCAATTAAACTAGGAACGATTAGCTGGTCAAAAGCAAAGCGATAGAATAAACAAACAAATGTGCGATGAAGCGTGGAAAAGCATAGATAGATACTCTTACCATGATAAACCGAGGAATCGCCGAACTTAACTGGCAGTGGACGGGGCACATAGCTTTCAAAACAGACGGTCGATAGGGCCGAAAGGTTCTTGAGTGACGGCCGCGCACTAGAAGACGCAGCATCGGAAGCCTCCCACAAGGTGGACCGAAGACTGCGTCTCGCATCGCGTTGTGGCGATACTCGGGGAAGGCTTTGCCCAACAGTGGACACCTTTCGGCTGAAATGATCTTACACACAAACTCCAAGACAGGAGAATATTTCTGCGCTTAATTATTTTCTTCTCAAAACTTATCAGCTGGCCTGACCTACCAGGATATTTTTAACGTCGGCTCTGACTTTTGAGTCCTGTCCATCGACCTGAAACTTCTAAAATCCTTAATCTCTCCTAAAACCAACAGCCAGGCAAAGGGTGTTCTATTTTCATCTCGTCTCGCGCCAAATTGTTTTTCATAGTAAAAACACTTAGTACAAAATATTTATACAATAGATCGGTTACAGTTTGTAACGCATCGGGATCAATCGATCGGTCTTCATTCGTCAGCGGCGCATTAAGATGGCAAATGTAACAAGTTCACTATTGTTACGTAAGGCATACGTAGATATTGTTTGTGTAGATACATAGTACTTGGTGCATTATTGTTCCGGGTTAAAGTCATGCGTGATTTTAGACCTTAGCAGCGTTGTGATATAACTCTATAGGTAAACTGCATATTACCTGTGTAATATGCAGTTTTGTGACTAGTCTAGTCAGGTGTAAACCATATGGACCCAAATAAGCACAATTGTGCCGGATTAAGAAAACTTAGGAATAAGGACTTACGTATGCTGAAACTGCGTCCAGGTTGACGTGAATGGAGACCAGAATCACTCGAATATAATTTGCTGTAAGACATGAACTTATTACGTATGCAGGATTGCATTCTTTATGATCTTACAACATGTAACTGGAATAATGCACTTCCTACTTAATTTTTTAATTGGGGTGTTAACACGCCAATTAAAAAAAAAATTACAATCATAATTTAACTTAAATGCAGTGAGATTTTACTTAAATGCAAATGAAAGTTATTTGAATTGTAGACAAATAATTATGGGAATCGACGCAATACATTGGTAGCGCATCGGTACCTATTGGTTTCAGCACTTTCAGCGCACGCACACCAGTGACGTAATCAAAATATATCAAGAATTTTTCAAAATAGGCATTTTTTTATAATCAAGTATTATTCTAGGACAAATAAATTACATATTTTAAAAACAACTATAATCGATTCAGTAGTCGATTCACGTAATAAACGCAAAACCTGAAATTGTTGCATATTCCAAATTTTAATAGTAATATTCTAAAGGTTGCGTCATTGATCGAAAGATTTACCGTGATCCTGGAACGAGGGCAACAGACATACATGTGGGTTTTTAGTCTCAATAAAGAATCTACTTACTAAATATCTGACACTCCCTCTCGTATCAATCATGTGATTATAATAATTTAAAACAATACAAACAAAAAAGAAACATAAAAAGGATGTTTCCTTTTTTTACTTAAAAATAAAATAAAAAAGTAATACTTTTTAAATATATTTTATTTAATCTGCTCTTGGTATGTCTGACTTCTACTGACTAAATCCCACCTTATTCTCTTTAAGTTCTAGGGCCACGGTGCCCTCCGATAAATACCTAATAATATTATAGAATATTTTTTTTTTTTGCCATTTTATATTTCTGTTCATCTTTTACAATTTGACATAAATACTTTGCTAAGTATTACATTTTGTAAACTATTTTTTTTTTCTTTTGATATTGTGAACGTGAGGACAATGTGGATTAGTTTTTATTCTTATTATTTTTTCTCTTCTCTTCTCTCTTTTCTTTTCAGTAATTTTTAGCATATGTCTGGCAATTTGAGTATTTTCTGCGGCCTACCCAAATTTCCTTTCCTTGGTATTTTTCGTCAAATCGTTGAGCTCCTTAGTGTCCTGAGTTGAGCTTTGCGAATACTGACAAATGCTTGCACTGACTGGACAGGTCCACTCAAATCTGTATGGTTCTTTCTTCAAAAGGCCATTTCAGACAAATCTGCATGGTCCTCATGTGATTTGACCAATACATATTTACTGTATGGACTTTAAAAGAGACTTTGACCCCTGAGTTTGTTTCGGTGTTTCTTCTCAAGCTAGGAAACACCGGCCTCATCTAGTGATAAAAATGACAAAAAAATTTTTTGACGTGTAAAAGTGTTTTTAAAAGCCTACTTACAAAATAAATATCATTTATCATTTACCAGGCAACCAGTTCAATAAACGTTTTTACCAGTTAAAACCAAACAATACAAAATAAACACCCAAATTCGATAGCAATGCACACTCTAGTACTCTACAAGACAAAGCTATACCTCGCTCGATAAAACAAAAGACTACAGACATAAGTGATTTTACAGAGAGTACTCGTCTCGCCTACCCTCGGGGGTAGGCAGCTGTATAGCTGTATCGTATGGGGAGCAAAAGTACCCATATTACCTATAGACCGATGCAGACGACTAGTCCCTAGCGGTAGGGGAAGGACCATCTATATTAATCGGGCAGTCATAATTTTGGGTGAAATGTAGCATTGTTTTTTTGGATTAATTGATTAGTGAATAAATAAAACGTGGTGGAAAGTTTTAAAGCATAATTATTTTTTTAAGATGAGAAAATTATTAGAATATAATTTATTAAAATATATTTTTCAATAACGCTTTTAGGCGCGCAGTTTACTGTTTTCCGCACTAGTACGGAAAAGTGCACGAGCTCGCCCCTGCGTTACACCCAATTTATTGTATTTATCGTATCAGGCCCACGAGTCGCTGATCAACCCTCGTTTATTTATTTCTTCATAATTGTATTGAAAAAAGTTGTTTGATACACGTGGAAATTTGTACTACCGTACTCGGTTCCATAACACCCTCGCATGCAGCTCAAGCGATTTTCATCTCTGCCGCAAGGACAAACTTTCTCCACTTGTATCAAAATTATTCTAAAGCTTAGACTAATCAATGATCCCTCACTCATAAAAAAGGTAATAATGCAAATGAAAATTTAAGAAAGAAAATACATTTATTTAGTACACAGACATACGCAATGAAGAAACAAGTATTTAGGAACATAAATTTAAAAAAAAAAAACAAGGCGCGTGTCAACTGCGTCAAATTCAGCATAATGCCAGAGAACGAAGTAGACGTTGCCAGACGCTGGTTTTCAACTGAACCTTACTTTAAGTGTGCGGATGTAAATCAATTTAGAAGTGAGGCAAATAAATAACTTTATGTAACAATGAAATGTATTTTTGTCTCATGAAGTTCATCATTTTGCGCCAATGCGTAACAAAGATGTTCAACTCTTCCTGTTGGGGCGTACTGTGGCTAGTTTAGCGAAGAAGAACATTTAAACTTCAGGGTACATTAGGGAAGCCTCAGCACGCCCCAAAATATGGTCCTTCGAGCCGAATACCCTTCTTCGCTGAACCATTCACTTTACGCCCCAACACTACCTTGTAAAACCTAGAAAGAAAATCCTCTAATTTATAGAACACTTAAATACAGTGCTACTAAATCAACCCGATAATATATTCATATACTACCTATAGTGAACTGGTTTCAACGTTATTTCTGTCCAAAATGCAGACAGATATACATACATACCTATATATCTAGTCGTTACTGGCAGACTGTGCATTTAACCGAAGCTAAGCAGGCAAATCTGTGATCACAGTCGTAACGATCGCTCTATTACTTAATGTTATGCAAATTCAGAAACAGCTCCAAAATTTCAGTTTAAAAATCTAAATTCGACAATCTCTATGAAGGTTACTGATTTTGTAGGCAATGTGATGTACCATCGTATGGGGTGGAAAATACGCAATATAATTATATATGTATATAGATATTTAAATAAAAATACTATCCAATAATGTTAACGATATAGATCATGCAGGAAACGTAAATGTTAACATTAAAACTCAACATAAAATATCATACGAATATGGTCTCCTAATCACAAATTTAGAATAAAAACCGGATTTCATTAATACGATTACAGAATGATCACTTGTCGACCAAATTAATTACCAAGATGTTCTCAGTGAATATGAGATTTTATTGAGCTTGTCCAATTTAATCACTAATCTTTTTATATCACTTATTTTAATGCTACTAAAGATGTAATAAATGATTGAACTAATTTCCTGTTGGGAACTTGTTTGGTATTTCTACTTTGAGGTGAATATGCGAAGTGTATACAAGCGAAAGTCCTGCCACGAGGCGACTGTGTAATAAATTGTTGGCGCACGCGTTATTGGGCGGCGAGATGACACGCGTCGCAGTGCGATGACGTCCTGAAACATCCATGTTTCATCGTCCGGCTGTGTGTCCGGCGCGCGTCCGGCAGCGCGCTCCGGCCGCGTCCGGCAGCCGTGGGCGGCCGCTGTGGGCGTGCAGGCGCTGCACCGCCCCGCCCCCCGCGCCCCACGCTGTTTATTCTCGGCCCGAGTGGCGGGGCGCGCGACAGTCGCCCGCGTGACGCGCAGCCGAACGCACGCGTGCGTCAGGTATTAACCGATACGGACGGAGCGAGCGGTGCATCCAACACCGGACATCACAAAAAAATACAGTTGTCAACATTTTCGGATAAATTCGAGTTCGTAACGTGACAATAACGCGAGAAGGGTGTAGGCGGCGGAGTCGCGGAAAATGCATTTCCCTAGTGCATGGCGCAGGCGGTGCGGGCCGGGGGGTGGGTGCATGCGATGATGGACATCGTATTGATTTCTATCTGCCCGCTCCTCCCTTATTGTGGCGGTGCAGGGCGCGCCATCGATCGTTGCACCGGCCCTTTAAATTAACACCCCGCGATTCGGCTGGACACACGATATTTGGACTTTATTATAAAGCGTTGCAGTGTCGTGTGCGTGAATCTAGTGCGAATTGAGTTTTAAGTACAATTAATTACGTTATATGGATGCCAGTACGTGAGTTATTCAGTCAATTGCAATTAATGCTAATTACTTTTTAATTGGAATAGATATTAACTACGTCATTTACTTATAGTTCAACTGATTTATATTTATAGTCAGATTAATTGACATAGTGCATTAAAGTTCTGTTCAAAAACATTAACTTATTAGTTAAACATTTTGTTTTTACGTGTTGAATCTTGATTATCCTGGATATATTTAAAATAAACAGATAATTAGTTTTTACTGCAACAAAACTGCCCAGTTAATTGAGTTGTAAAACATTGTCAATTTAAATTAAATTTAAATCGCTAAGCGAACAAGCTTCCGGAACATGTAAATTATAAATATTTATCATCGCTCCTCCACCCTTCTCGGCGCATACAATCATAAATTAAGCACGAATTACAATAATTAAACACGGAGATGTCACCGCTCGATCCTGCCGGCACAATGTGAAATTATTAATTAATTTTATACGACCAAACTAATGTGCAAACTAATTTTCAGAACAAAAACATCCAATAATACGCAATACTCAAAAGAAAAAAAAACAATCAAGCTTTAAAAATAAACTTCCAATTTTTTTTTAACTGACGGAAAAGTTTGAACGGATCAAGAAAAGCTAGAGGGGTGCAAGTCGTGCGGGGGGCACGACTTTGATGACGGATAGTTTTGGTGCGAAGCTGTGTGAAGGCATTACGGTGGCGGCGGCACTGGGCGCGCGGTTGGAATGCGCGGGATTGGACACGTTTAGCGCGCGCGCACGCCCCGACACGGTGCCGCCTTCGGAGCACCCGGCCATGGCGACCGATACCGGTGAGTACCAGCACAGCATCCCAATTGCGATACCCACCTTCCGATTCTATCCTGGTGACATTAGAAAAAAGAAACTGTAGAATCGGAAGATGTGTTGAGCGATTAGCTCTAATTTTTAATTAGGAGTAATAAGATCTGCAAAGTAAATCTATTTGGAAACATTTCGGCATAAAATTAAGAAAATAATAACTTATTGTTTGCTATTATGATCTAACTCCTAAGAATAGCATAGTCTGTTTCGAAATGGATTTCCCGCAACATCAAAATCCTTACACTTCTATGAATTTAGATCCAAACTTAAATTACAATGATTTTAAATTAAATTTGCATTAGGTTTAAAACTTTTTATTCGACTCCAAGTTACTTGTAATGTATCTATGGCTTTTGACCAGAGATTTGTTAAAATTTAAGCAGAATTTCAAATTTCGTGGTAGTAATATTCATCAGTTTTGATCGATTTGGTTTTAAAATGGAGGACCCGGTTATAATTCTATTCTAGCCTTGAAATCTTTCACGTCTTTTCTTTCTATAGAAAATTTGTATACAGCGGAAGTAATTCGCATAACGATGCTAACCTTAGGTTTTTAAATGTATAAATTCTAATAATGTTCACAATTCTGACATATAAACGCAATATAAAGCCTCAGCCCTATCCGAAAAAAGATAAATTCGAAATTCAAAACGCTCAGTCGAAACATGCATACGTAATCGAAAGCCTTAGCCAAATCCGAAAAAAAAAACCAATTTGAGAACTTAAAACGCAATTGCAATGAGACGCAATTGTTTACCAACAGAATGTATACGATGGTACGTACGCGTGGCTACGTCACACCAACGTATGAGTTCGTTGATATTCGCCACCCGCCGTCCTGCCCCAGGATCCCCCGAAGGATGCGGGGGATGGGGTGGCCGGTCTTGTTTAATGACGTCGCTTCACTCGAGACCCGAGTTTTTCTTTTATTTCGCCAAATGCATTTACAAATAATTGTTCGTGGTAAAATGTTGTTGGTGTTCTGTTCTTATTTTTAGAAGCTTCGTTCCGAGTATAAATGGCGTTTTACTGAACCAATTGCGTGTTTACTACGGTTTTCCTTTTGCTGAGTGTTTCATTAAGACTAAGTAGCTTTTTATTTTCCGATTAGAATGCTTCTATTTTGCAGTGTTCAAAAATTTTAGAAGACGTTCTATTAAGATCTATAGAGTCCCCAATCTAATAAGAAAGACCAAAAATTAAACGATAAATTATACATCCATTCAAACGCATCATGTATCCATTTTTACTGGCGTAAACGCGTTCTTTGTCGCGATTTTCAAACGGTTCATTCTAGAGGGTTAATACTGCGCTGTCTACAGATATACGCGTCATAAAAATGCTCACTCGGCCGCCTTCGAGGTCTCACCCTTCCCGAGGGGTGGCACGGACAGGGGATCAAAAGCCGTGCATTCACACTCAAAATATATCATGACCTTTTTGCTATGAACCTTTTATGTACAGTGTGAATGGGTATTTAGGGACACTGTTTAAGTGTATTGAGCTTGGCTAGCCGAAGCTTCAAACAGATTAAAGCCCGTTGAATCTACAAGAAAAAAATTGATTCTAGGAAATTATATCAAACATATATTAGCAACACCATTATTTTTTCAAATATCGCTCGCACTACTAATAAATGAAAATCGCAATACGAAATTGGTTGAATTTCTATGATATAATAGCGCAATTTTTGAAGATTTTTTGTGAACCATAAATACAATATATAGCATCACTGATCACAAATATTTTGAATTCCTCCATTTTATTTCCGTCTTCAAACAGCGCTAACTTAGTAATAAATTCAATCCTTCACTGTAACTCTCGACCGGATACTCTGAGATTAATTAGATCCCTAAATCTTTGTAACAGGACCACGACAAACCCAACATCGCTGGGTTACAAACTTCCATTAAAATTTTAAACTTCGCTGATAGTCCCGAAGAATTTCATATTAAAATAAGTTCTTAATTTACAAGATTAATCATATCGGAAAGCAAATGGGATTCAATGCAAAAGCTGCTTAACAAGTCGATCAGAGCTTATCAGATTATGAATGGGCAACAAAGACCAATGAATTTTAATACAATAGGTTATAAAAAATATGTTCCAAGGTTTTTGATGACACACAGTTTGGAGCAAAAGAAAGATTTTTAATTTGTTGATATAGTTAAAAATATATTTGATGAAAATGATATTTCGGTAAGTTTGTTTTCTACATTGTAGAAAGACGAGCCAATAGAGTGTTTTACAATTAAAATTGAATGCAATTTGATTAAAAAGCTTATGGATCACAAACATCAAAATGAATAATCGATAACGTTAAACAACAAAAAAAGTTTAGTCTTGACAAAGGAAATAGCAATGTTATTGACTCATGCAAAACGGTTAGCATTAATAGTAAGTACAATACATTATTTATGTCGACCGGGACACTCGTAAAGGACGACACTTTTATTTAAAAAATTCTCCCGTTGTTTCCAAGATGTGATTGCGCGCGACCGTGTGCAAATTTCTAATGTATGGAATTATAACTCAACGAACTTGAAACATCTGTCTTTTGGACTTTTAAAACGCAATTTGAGTTATGATTTCCTATTTCTGTTATTTTAAAGTCATTTCTAATAATCGTTTTTTCTGTAGTCTGCTATCCTATATGTTACTTCTCTCGAAGGTGTATGTATCGATATAGATGAAATCTTATTTACATTAACCTTATCGTGAGTATAATATTTTTTTCGTATTTGTTTTAAAATATATGTATATCTTTAAATTATAAACTTTTTTACATCGCCAAAATTTAGACTAAGATTAGGTTAAATTTTGCTTCTTTAGCTTTAGTATCATGTATAAAAATAAATTATCGATCGGAAAATTCACAAAAATGTGCATTTGTATAAAACCCAACTTAAAAAAAATCGGTTAAAACCAAAAAACGAGGAAAACATTGAGTATAATAATTTCTACATAAACGTATGAAGTATTTGGCGTTAGTCACAACCTATACTAAGATCCTTGACATTTCCCATTATTAACTACCTGCGAGTGCTCATCTATTATAAATATCATCAAATCTTGTTTTTAAATATTACTTGCCTTTGTTATAAAAAGCGTACATGTACAATTTATTAGTCATTGAAATAAAATTATTTGACGACTTCTCTTAAGTTGCACATTTAAATAATTCGGTATTTCGATCCCTTTGCAATTTTGGGTGCGGCTGGACTTTATAAATAATGTGTTTTAAAATGAATTTTACGGATTATTATTGCTCATCTCGTTTTTATGTTTCAATTTTATTTTCTCGTTTAGTTACGAGAGCTGAGAACTTTGCAAAGTTGCGAACTTGCGAAGGAAGGCTTCTTAGTCCCCGGCTATCAAGGTTTCGTCAAAGCCATAGATAGAGTTTATTGAAAAATAAATGAGTAGGTAACATAAAATTCCTTGTCTAAAAATTCCTTGTTTAAAAGAACTGCATTCTTTAAAATCACGGCACCAAATTAGGATATTTGATTAAGAAACGCATATGATCTCGATAAACAGAATAGTATTAGGAAGGTTTAATATTTTTCTGCTTTTAAAGAAATGCGCTTCTAAATCAAATATCCTAATTTTGTGACGTAATTTTATAGAATGCAGTTCTTTTTAGGTACTTTAAATATAATTACCTATTCACTAACATAAAACATTGCACTTAATACAAAAGGCAACGTCCCTCGTATACCTACATCGTTAAAATCTGTGTAAATTGTACGATTACATCTTATGGTGACATTTAAAACTTTTAGCGAGGTCAAAAACATGTCATAAATTGTATCTTTTTAAAAACAAAACAATAAATTTAAACATACTTATGCAATTAAAAGTTCTTTTTGATTCCTAAAACATGGATAGGAGATTATAAATTGCCAGCTATCATATGGCACTTTTTATTGATCCCAAGTATTACACAACTGCTTAAAGATGTTTATCGTATACATTAAATTAAATCTAATGTATCTTCCAAGAACCACATGACCTGTGGTTGTGAAATGTGCTTTACGGAATATTTGACATCGAGCGTTTTCACTTACGAATAAATCAAGCTAATTATAACAAAATACCTATTACCAACGGTTGGTTTGGGTTCTAAATATGGGCTGAAGTAAACTGATCAGTAATTGATCCTATTAGGATATCAGGTATTTATACGAGTACAAGCAGACGAAAGGAAAAAAAGGAACGCTTATAGGATCACTTTGTTGTCCGTCTGTCTATCTGTCTATCAAGGCCCTTTATCTCGGGAACGCCTGGAAGTATCGAGTTGAAATTAAAACCATATACTCAGGTCCTATGAAGCTGTTCAAGTTGTATTTTTTTTTTGTTATTTTTTGGCAGTTGTGGCCAAACTCGAGGAGATTAACCAATGACGCAGGCGATATTATAGTGCAGAAGTACATGTGTACGCAAAAAATAGATACACTCTGTGTTCCTTTACTCTCATAGTCCGACAGGACTGTAACCCGGCATGACCGGGAAGACATCAGACGTACTTTACGTGTTTTTTAAGGCACGGAGTTATCAAACCGTCAATATCCAAACGCTGCACTGACAGTAAGAAACTGAAATTAAAAAATCGCAATATCAATGTACTCGGCCTGGGAACCAAACCCTGAACCCCAAGCTCAGCAGTCGCGCTCTGCGACTACAAACAGCGCAGTTAAGGCGTATAGTCCTTTGAACATCTGGCCGGAATTAAATGCATGCTGTACTGCCGCCTAGGCCGTCTGAGAATCCGTGCATCTAATTTCGGCCAGCTGCGCCCGGACAGAGCCATTTTCTTTGCGAAATATTGATTAATTTACATATGCTATGTCCATTCTGAAGAACACAAAACCAGATTTTTTTTTGTTTAAACTTATTTCTAAAGATCTAAGCCGTTTGAAAGGAGTGGAGCAAAATATCGAAATATCTTCTTTTTTTTTTGCAAAAGCACTTATTAGTTTTACGAAAAAATCACATGTTGATAATGTTATTCATTAATCTATAATAAACATTTTTTTTAAACCCTAGCCGTTACCGAGGAGTAGGCTTCAGGAAGTCACTGTTTTCTAGCACTGCTCGGGAGTTAGGGCCTTAAATACAAGGTGCGCTACGGTTTATCAATTTTGCGAAATCGCAGTTTCGGTAACGTGAAAAATTTTAAGGCCAGATAGTTAGAATTCAGTGAAAGGCTTATTATTTCTACGCCTAGATTATGCAAATAAAAAGTAATATGAGAATTTAATTTATAACCTCCTTTATTGAAAAACTTGATGACATAGCTATCATCCGCCGGTTAGGAAATGAGTTATTGCTAAAATGTTTTAATTATTTTAGAGGTTTTAATATCCTATAAAATTAATTAAAAATCAAATTCATTTTTAACAAACGACTTTGAACTTAATTACAAATATTTTTTTAATAACCTCAATAATCTGAACTTACAAGTAACTTGGTGTAATATTACGTGGATTATTAAGTATAATCTGAACTTACAAGTAACTTATTGTAATATTACGTGTATTATTATAGAAAAAAGTCACGTAGTAACTTTACATACATGAATAAACAAAACTGTAAATTCTTCCCTTTTTGGCTAAGCCCACTTATTTTAACATTACTCTACCACCTACTTTAATCAACACGAGTGCTGAAAAGCTTTTGAAGCGTCCAGGCATTACGAGAGCTTTTCAGCACTCGTCAAAATAACACAGTTTTCATATACAGTTATTTTACGACTAAAATAAATTTGTAAGGTACACTGACCGCTCTGTATGGCGCAGGCGGCGCCTCGGCCAGCGGCGAGCAGCAATACTCGCTGCGGTGGAATGACTTCCACTCGTCCATGGTGTCCTCATTCAGGCGCCTACGTGACGAAGAGGACTTTGTCGATGTCACGCTTGCGTGCGCCGGCGCCACGTTTACAGCTCACAAGGTAAGATTTAACCATATCTAGCCAGCTGTTATCATATCTTTTGTTTGATATGGATCTAAATCATCACTTCATCACGCCATCTCCTTACGGGCCTACCACATCACAAGTTCTGATTTATTGTGATACGAGTACTGGCAACTTTCGCCCTATTCTGTAAAATTCGGATACTGCTCTGCAATAGGTGTGACCTATTGCAGAGCAATAGAGAGACAATATAGATAATAATAATGATTACAATTCATAGCTGTCTATTTTCGACTACTAGGTAAAGGCCCATCATTTTTCCACTGTTTTCGGTTCTTCTTTTCAATCACCAAGGAATAGTGAGTCATCCTGCCTTCTCTTTCGTTATCTACTACCTAATTTTTGAAGAAGTTATTTAAAAATGACTTTGTCAAAAATTACACATATAACATGCGTCAAAATATCATACTAATAAAATTATGACGCAACCATTAACACTTTTCGTGAAATTACGATATCGATTAACAACACTGCACCTCTTCCAATAAAATCATTTGCATATTTAAATCTCGGAAGTGCGAGCCAACAATACGCATGTCTATACTGCATGGGAATCGGTCTTGATACTTTCTTGGAGTTTATCGAGAAATATCAAGAATGTACATCACGAACATGGTGCACCACGATTGATTTTATTTCGCCCAACTTTCACACGCGCATACTTGAAATACCTGAATTATTTGTTTGTTTTCCTATAGGTGGTGTTGTCAGCGTGCAGTCCTTATTTCCGGAGGCTACTGAAAGCAAACCCATGTCAACATCCCATCGTGATTCTGCGTGACGTCCACGACAAAGACATGGAGAGTCTTCTGAGGTAAGATCTTTAAAATTTTGTAGGTTAACAGTTAATTATTACCTATAACGATTACTGATTAGGAATTACTTTTATATTAACCAGTGAAACTTATGATAGCTATTGTTTTGCCGCGTTTAGATTCATGTACCAAGGAGAGGTGCACATCGGACAAGAGCAGCTGAAAGAGTTCCTGAGAGCAGCGCAGCTGTTACAAGTACGAGGGCTAACGGATGTTCCAGCACCAGCGCCGATGGCCACTTTAGATCAGAAGGCTTCACCAGTAAGACTAGACTCTTTACTAAAACTTTCTTTTTTGAGTCACATGTTGGGCGCCAATAAGTCATTTTAGAACCATATTGGGCGCCAAAAAACTTAATGGCGCTCAGTTTGGGCCTCAAAAAAACTTAAATACCAAAAAGAAATGTTTTCTGCTTGCAGTTTAGTTATTTGTATAGTATTGATTGCAAAGTTTAATTTTTCGGACGTTTTGGTACCAAGTCAGGTGCCAAATTAATGGTGCCCAGTTTGGTACAAGCTCATTAACTTTTCAATTAACATACTTTTCTCCAAAAATCATCAAACATATAAATGTATTATATAATTTCAACAGTCAGCATCTTCATGGACTGAAACCGGAAGCGGAGGATCACGCGAAGGGCGAGAGGGGGGACAACAGCGCGAAGGCAGGAGACCACGGAAGCCAGATGACGGAGCTGCCAACACACCACCACCGAAGCGAGCCAGGTCCTCGGACCTGTACCAGGCGCAGATGAAATCCAGGTATTAATGAGCATTCCATGGTTTCGTAATTGACTACTGGTCTTTTTAAACTCGTACTGAGTATACGAGTCAGGTGAAAACTTTAGTGTTCATCAGTTGCTGCAGCTGAATGAATTTCCTTACGTGCTTTATACTACTGCTTTTGTTCTTCAAGTTTCCATTCTCTAGTAAATTGCACAACTCAAAAATCGTGTGTTTTTATCTGGTACTTCTCAATGTAAAGGAGTTTGTGGTATTTATGAGTGTTTAAAATTATTGGTGTAGGACGGAACAGCTATTGTCGGTGCAAGGAGCGAGCCCAGAGCGGATGGGCACAAACGGGCACGAACTGGCCTTGTTTGGCCAAGCTATGGATACCTCACAAAATCCGCATCTATCTGGAGTCTCCAACAATTTGGTAAGTTTTTTAAATTACATGGTTTTTTAGTGTTAACCTTTGGAGAGTCTATCAAAAAAGTTAAAGTTTAAACTATACTAAACTAGTTTAAACTATAGAAGACAACTTCTTATTTTATTGTAAGATAAAGAATTTCGCCGTTTTTTTTTTGTATTTTTCTGTAGTGATTTTGAGCACTGTTGACTCCGTAGACAAATAAACTAATTTTTATAATTTGTATGCAGTCTGGAGACGGCGAGGAGTCGTCGTCTGACGCCGGCGCCAGTGACACGGAGGGCGAAACTCGCGCCAAACAGGAGCCCATAGACTACGACGACCCTGCTACCATGGCCAACACTAACGGAACCCTGCCGCACAACTTCCCCGGACTACTCAATCTGCCAGGTATTACAAAAAGATCAGGTTATATGGATCTCTATATTATCGATTTTTACTCAGATTGCTTTCTGGCGATGTACACAGTATCTTTTTAATTTTGAATTAATGACAATTTCTTCGTTTCTAGGTTTCCCCGGCCTGCCAGGACCATCAGGAATACCCGACAATTACGGTAAGTCCATTTCAAAATCAAACTAATAAGTCTATCTAATGATACATGACTCAATACCACATCACGATCACCGTTGAATTGCTCAGAATAATTAAAATCTATTAGAATAATTTCCAGTTCCAATCAGCAATATTAATGACGCCCAAAGAACAAAGGCAGCAAATCAAATCATTAATTGTACATTATTGAGTCATGTACCTCTGCATGTAATATAATAACACTAACAATTAAATAACGAGAACGACACCAAAGCGCTTAATTACTCTATTATAATAGTTTCGATAAAAAACGTACTTCGCCCCCAAAACATAATACGCATAAACGCAGTTAGAAAGATTTTGGCAACCGTGAAAGTTACGTAGCGACCGATCGTCCTAGACGTAACGTCGGCAGTCAGACTCGTACCTGGTAGGAGCGCCACTGACGGAGACCTCCCTGCCCCAGGAGCCACGTGGCCTGGCGAGCGGGCCGTGGCCGACGAGCGGCCCGACCGGCCCCCAGGGGACGCGTGCAGGCCCGCGTGCCCCGAGTGCGGCAAGCTGTACAGCAACAATAGCAACCTGAAGCAGCACATCCTCAACGTGCACGCGGCGCACGAGCTCGCGCACTCGTGCCCCGTCTGCGCCAAGGCGTTCAAGACCCGCCAGTACATGCAGATACACATGAACTCGATACACGGCGTCAAACAGAGGAGGCGCGACCCCGCCCCGTCCGCCCACCGCTGCGACCGATACACTCACCATAGCGCTTAACGATGTTGTCCGGATCTGTGTCTAACCGCCGCCTCTGTGTTACAGGGGCGGCTCTCGCGGGCGGGGCGGCGATGGGCTACCGGCCGCAGTGTCCGCTGTGCGGCCGCGTGTACTCCTCCACCTCCAACCTGCGCCAGCATATGCTCAATGTGCACTCGCAGACCGACCGCGACCAGTGGTTCCCATGCCAGCACTGCGGCAAGAAGTGCAAAACTAAGCACTACCTCATCAACCACCAGCTGCAAGCGCACGGCATCCGGCAGCGGCAGAACTCTTAGAGACGGCGTGACGCCGAGCCGGCGCCGCCCGTGGCGCAGCCGCCACCCGGCCCGGCCGCGCTCGGCGCGCTCACTGCGTGGTGGTGATCACACGCAAGTGCTTACAACCATAACAATACATGTGCCAAGGACCCACGTGAAGCGAAATCGGAGCGGGATTGTTTATCGTATCTATATATTGTATTTTAATATGACGTAATATTTTTAGAGAGTTTATTGCGTTCGGACGGTTCGGGACGACGATGTTAGGGCCGGGTTTGCCAACCGCTTTGCCCGTAGATAGTTTGTGTAACATGGTGCTGTCGGCATTGCAGATGCCGCGGCGCGGGGCGCGTTGGCAAACCCGGCGATATGCGATACCGTGCCGGAGGGGGAGGAGCGGGGGCTGGAGTTGCTCCGCTACCTGGAAGAGAGCGCGCAGGCGCGGCTGTCGTGCCCGCTGTGCCACTCGGCGCTGGCGTCGCTGGCGCAGGCGCGGCGGCACCTGGACGCGCACTACCCGCGCGACAGCCCCGTGTGTCCCGTCACGTCTTGCGCGCGCTACTTCGCGCACCCCAACTCCGTGCGCAACCACATGCGCATCAAGCACCGCCGCCAGTGGGAGAAGATGAAAACTTTGAAGTGGAGTTGTGGCTGGGCCAACTGAGAGCGCACTCGTCGATCGGGAACGCGACTCGTTTGATATTCGGCTTTCTAAAGTAAACATTTCAACGGCTGTGAAACGGAACTAAGTCGAGTGGGGCTCGTAATTAAGCCAGAGAATATAATGATCTCCTGGATGCATTTTTTCATATAACGCTGTCATGTTCATAAAACATTGTATAAAGCAGTAGGTATAAATCGACTGAAAATTATTTTTGTAGTAGAATAGACTGATATTGTTTAAGTAAGGTTTATATTATAAGCGCATTATGACATGTGATGATTGGTGCCATTGATAGATTACGAAGTGCAACTAGAGAATGTCGATCGTTCTGATCACTTCCTGTACGCCTGTAACTTCCATTGTTGCTTCTACGGTTATGACCTATCGATTGTAAGCGTCTTCTGGCTTGTGTGTAGCTCCTGATGGAGTCCAAAAACGTCCCATTCCATTTGTGATCAGGAAGAACAGTCAAGGAAATTGCTGATTAGGAATAAGATGCGGACGTTTGAAGACACACATTGATGCTATTCCGCTATCCAAATAGTAGATCCAGTTTAAGTCCGACTACGCGATTTGCTTTTCCATTCGGCGCTTAGAATCGGTTGGTGTTATTCTTCGATTAGCTGTTCGTCTTAGGCTCTGGTGTCCTGGTAATAAGCGTAGCATTAGTTGGTTCGATTCACAGTGGGTTCACGTGCCCCTTTAGACGGGACATCATTCTGCCACACTACTTTTTCCTCAAACATAACTGGTGCAATAGTTTGCCTACTTGAAAAATTTGATTTATTTTTACAATTGTTATTTTTATTATTTTTTGGTCATATTTTATTTTTTTAATGGATTATACAAACGGTATTTAGATGTGAATTTACTTTTATACAAGATAATAAGCTTTGTGATAAACGATTGCACCAGTGTGTGCTACTCCTTACAGAAATACTTTCGACCATAGATAAGACAATACGAAATAGATTGTAACGAAAATGAATCTAATGCCTTTGAATGCAATAGTTAAGAATAAGTTCTAATCCAAGTCATAGAGAATTTATTTTCTAAACGATGTTTGTTCGTGATGCTCTGTACGTAAGTCGTGCACAATCTAAAACATATCTAGTCAATGTAGACAACCGGAGGATTTATTTTAAAATGTACATAATAATCGACGATTCCATTCGCATATATTTTTGTAAAGAAAAAAGGAAATACACCAAAAAATAAAACTTATTCTGTTATTGAATGTTGTTGACATTATACAGCGCAAGTATTGATGCGCAAAACTCCTGAACGAAACATGAAATGCCTTTGTTCTAAAAATTAGCAGCGAGCGGCGTGCGTACCTACCGCGCGATCGTCGCTACTGCCAGCCAAAGATGATAAACCGCTCCTACATGGAACACTTAGCCTTAAGAAAGCAATAAATACAGTGGTACTCCAATGGCCTACAAATAGACTCGCACATTTTATACTTTACCGGAAGACTTCCGTTGCCTTAGCATAAAATATAAAGTATTTAGGAAAGTCTCAAGTCCATTCCGTAAGCTCGTGTAAATATTATCGAAGATGCCTTCAAAATATATGCGATGGAAGCGGATACATTTCATAGATCTCCAGAACGAATAAAAAATAATATTGGTTAAATTAGCGAGTAGATGAAATTGTTCCTGACGCCTGAGAGGCAATGTCGTATATCTTAATAACTATAAAAAAATAAAAACTAATAAAAAAATATTTTTAAGTGTAAACTTAGTCACTCAATAACCAAATGTTCAATGTGAGTAAACGATTCTAGTTGCGAATGTATTAGTGATACGATATATACGTAATAACTTAATTTTTACCAGAAGAAAGTGTCTGCTTATATAAATACATAAACAATAAAACTACCAAGTAGAAAGGATTTTTTTATTTGATCAAAAACCTTTCAACAAGACAATTGACTCTACATTTCTGCAAGGATAAACAACTAAAACAAATTCTAACTACATACTAACAAACTACTTTATTCACTACATTAGAATGAAAACAAGGTAAGGACTACTCTAAACATCAAAGGACTATGACCCGTATGCCTCAGAACATGAAGTGCATTGTTTATTGCAGGAGGCTGTCGAAGGACGCAGGATCTGCTGCGCGTAAGGGCGACGGACCCGCGGCCCTGCCCCAAGTGCGGCAAGATCTACCGATCTGCGCATACGCTGAGGACGCATCTTGAAGACAAACATACTGTCTGCCCTGGATATCGGTTAGTACCGACTACGATTACCTGACTAGACTTATATTATACGTTTGATAGCAATCATTTAAGATACTTCAAAAAACATACTAGATACTACAAGTAATTTTATTATAAATAAACTACTGCAAGACGTTTTAAAGAATTTATTAAAAATACTATAATAAATCCATTCAAAAACGATAACGTTTTGAAATCCAAAATTACCTGTGGAATTAGTAATTGTATATTCAAGTGTTACCAGTACCTAATATAAACAAGAAATCTAGACAAATGGAAGGTCTTCTATCTCAAAAAAGCAACACTTTTAACTTTGAATTTAGAACTAGAGACATAGCCAAACAACCTGTTTAAGACTATCCAGTTATTGGCCAAAAACTCAAAAAAAAGGTATGATAGAACACTGTCACCGTTGCTGACCAATGTATTTTTTTTCACAGTTGCGTACTCTGCGGCACGGTGGCCAAGTCCCGCAACTCTCTGCACTCGCACATGTCGCGACAACACCGCGGCATCTCCACTAAGGACCTGCCTGTGCTTCAGATGCCCACCAGATTCGACCCTGAACTTGCCAGCCAGTACGTATTAATATTTATTGGAGTTTATGATCAACGCTATGTACCTCTCAGGCACAAGTGTACCGAATTCGGTAGGTACACCTCGGTACAAGCTAACTTTAACCTTATTTTTACGTAATAAGGTTTAAATTAGTTGGTATGAGGTGTACTATATTTAGTACAATGGTGCCGGAGAGGTTAAATGGATCAAAATATGGGTCCAAACGTAAAGAATAGAAAATCTAAAGAGTTTTTCGCGTCAACATCTGCCTACTATGTTGGGTATCGACTGCTAGTCTAACCATCACTTGAACAACATAACATACTTAAGGAATGATTTACCCAAGATTTAATGCTTTTAAATATTACTCCATAAACGTTGCTTGAAAAGAAGAACCGATATAGCACTTTTTTTACCATTACAGCCGACACCGACCTTCATCATTAATTTCATCAAAAAATTGGTTACGATTAGAGAGAGAAGACTCAAAGATGATGAATCATTATACATTATCAACTCAAATCAGCCCAGTGTAGACCATAAACCTCTTTTCTTGTACCAATCCCCATGTTTTTGTGCCAGCCGGTTTTACAGTGATAACCACAATACTACAACGTTATTTTAATCCTGTTAGGTTACTAGCAAAAGCCGGTGTGAAGGTATCACCAGAACAGCTCCGGGCACGCGCCTCTCCCACCGGACCTCGTCGCTCAGACATCAAACTGGACGCGAAATCTGCGGCATCAGAAAGCAGTTCGATCTGCGGAGACAATGACAACGACGACCTGAGCCAATCGCGGTACCAGGACAGCATACCGGTCTCGCCACCACGTAAGTTACAGAAGAAATTGAAGCCATGCATGTTTCTTAAAGGGAGATAGGCATTACATCTGCGATTAGTCCAGTATATGTCGTAGGTAGTATTGACGCATATAGACAGACATCTAGAATACTATCTGCATCAGACCACATACCCCGCCATTTACCACCACCTAATAGTAAGTGGAACCTACTTACTAATCCTCCTTCGCATCGTAATCCTCAAAACCGAGGGTCATGATCTTCCTGCTTCATCACTTGTATGATATTCCTCAGTTTGTTTCTGTCTCTGGCGGTGCGAAAGACATTGTATACCGTAGTCAAGAGAGGTGCAAATTTGGACGGACCAACGTGTTGAGCTGCGCCCACGAGGCCTTTTCCCATCTGTTTTACCGGTCAGGATGAACCTTCAGAGGTTGCCACCGTCTTTCTTTGCAATGTGACTGAAGTATTGCACTAGTAATAAGTGGAAAATCTGCTTGATCGCCTAAAAAATATTTGTATTAACAGTTGACAGCACAGACTTCCATAAGTTAATGCCAGAGTGAACTTGAGCCAACTTCTTTAATAATCAAAGGCCAAGTTTTTCTAAAAACCAATCCCTCCTCAGATATAAACAACCTGGCCAACACGACGATTACAAAAGTCCCGGCAGTGCGAGCGGTGACAGCTAAGACAGTAGCAGACCTTCCTCATGGAATGATGGCCGGCATGAAGCACGATGACTACCCACCGGGGTATGGAGGCAGTTCAGCACTGCTTGATACCTACCTGCAGTACATCGGAGAAAATATGTTCGGTACGTTACTATGATCAATGATGGCGTAGAAAAAAGTTCTTACACTTGTTTTTTTTTAATTTTTTTAACTTTCCTCTTCCACCAGGAATGAACGCGAAATTAGCACAAATGAGCGCGATGCACATCGATAGGAAATCATATGAAGAACCATCTCCTCAAATGGGATCCCTACCACCACCGCCGACTAACCTCGCACACCAGCGCTTTCTCAAACAAATGCAGCGCCAGTACACTGAGAATATGAGCAAACCCGACATCATGCGGGACACGGACGAACCACTCGACCTTGGGAAGGAACGGCAAAGGAATGAAAGCATAAGCGAGACAGATACAGACAAACACGATATGACAGAAAAGGACAACGGCAAAGATTACTACAAAGATTTTAACGAAGACGACCGAAGAGTGAACTCCGAGGACCCAGAGAACAACGGACAAGACGACGGAGACTACTCAGAGGACGAACACAACAAAAACTCATGAAATGAAGGCGTGTTAAGTAAAAGTGTGTTGAAATAGTCACTTAGACTACGTGTAACACGGATAGGACAATGTTTTGTTGAAATTATCAAAAGGTGCTTGAGTGTTATGTTTTGTGGTCATTAGCTTGATTCGTTTTGTAATAACGGTTTTAATTGTTGACCCGTGGAATGTCGTTGGTGCCATTTCCGATATTAATGTAAATTTAAAGTTTTAGGGTTAAATCGTTTGCAGCTAGGTTGAGTCTGGTTAATTTGCACAGATACCATTTGCTGGTATTGCGGACAGACACGTGGTCAGGAATGTCTGCGCATTCGTCGTGGATAGCCGCGCTACTGTACGTTTAATATTAACCTGTTAGTGAGACATTATTTTTATACCCGATGTGATAAACACAGCCATAATTCACTTTAGCATTTACCTGACACATTAGTTCAGATCGACTCGCCACATGATTGTGAGATTGTTTTAGTAGTTAATGAAACTAGTGAGTAGTGTTTTTTGTAATGTGTATGTAAAGGTCCCGGTCACGTAGTAGGGCCTCTTACATAGTAATTCCATCCATCTACCTCAGCATTTGGGCCAATGCGGCAAACGTTATAAAGTAAAAAAAAAATATCCACACAAATTGTGAAATTCCATCCATCTACCTCACTTCAATAGATTTTATTTAATATTTTATACAATTTATAGATATAAATAACTGTTGTTTTATGCATTTTGCAGATTGCATTTATATATATACTATATAGAGTATATCGTAGGTAAATATATGCAAGTCATTAGGTCATTGTTAGTGCTGCCCGTAGGTACTGTGTTAAGTTATAGAACGCACTCACTAGAGGAACATTAGACTGTGTCACGACCGTAGCGAGTAATGAGCATAAACCTCGGATATCAATGAGCACACTAACTTTATACGATGAATATTGTATACGAACAAATATAACAGAGCTTAAATCATACTATTATTAAAATAAATATACATATATGTGCGTATACTGAATCGCGGACGGCGAAGTTTTAACGCGATAAGAACACAATGTATAACGATTATAACGTTTAAGAATCAAATTAAAGTATCAAGATACATAGCAGTTGAGTTGGCAAATCTGGAAGCGCTGACGTTCAATAGGTGTGAGTGTACTGTGAGTTACTCGCGAATGTTCTGCCCTGTATGTTACCTGCGTTGGATGACCGTCATCGCCTTGAGACTGACTGATCCAAGCGATGAGCAGTTATCGCGTTATCAAGCAGCGTGCGATTCGTCAAAAGTTCAAATTGACACTTAACAATATTATGATAAGACGATATTATGCATGTATATAAATTGAGGTGATATGTAAAGTACATAAATAAATAAATAGTAACAAAAAGCAATAAATAAAGTATACCTTGACGTTGCCTTCGAATTTGTGTAAATACGTGGGTAGTGAACGGTTTGCGTTGGTATTGTGGTAATATGAACCTTATAGTGTACAAGTGAAGGTTTATTTTGTAGTAATGATGTGGGCTCGTTACTTAAATAACAATTACTGTGATTACAATCTCATGTTAGCCTTCAATACTTATACATATTTTTTAGAGTACAATGTTATAGTTATTTAGTATATTATAAGATATTCGTAAGCGAGTCACAAAATTATATTTACTTCCCGCCCCCTGACGTTAGGATTCACGTTATTTAAGTATTTAGAGCAATAGGTAAAAGCATTTAACCTTTTATATGAGAGATATTACATTTATGAATTTATTGAGATATCTCACTTTGCCACCGGGGCTTGTAAAGCTGTCATTTTGACACTTGCGTGAGTGTGGCCATCGCAAGGAAATTCATAGATATTATTACTAGAATAAGTTCTACGGGTTGATTGAAATATTTTTTTGTTTAGTGTGTTAGTGAGAATTGATGATTAAGTCAGTTTGGTTTGCGCAAATATAACCTTGTTGACATTTAACAGTGTTGCCATAGTGAGTAATAATTTTCGACTGTATATAAATAAGTTTTGTTTGTTTAGGAAAATGAGTGCTTAATATTTGATTATTATGGTATAGATGCAAGTATCTTTTATTTAGATTACTCTGACTACATTCTACTCATTATAGTTCTTTTAGATGAATAGAGTTGATGCACGCTGTATTTAACATTACAATAGTCAGTTACCAGATTGTGATTAAGGAAAGTATATATATTTTTTCAACACATGCCATTAAAATACAGATAAATAATAAGAGGGGTTTACATCGTTTTCTAAAGGGCTCTACACATTGATGTGGCAGGGACCTCATCTTGATACTTGAAAAACAAATGATGGCATCGTTGCATTCAATCAGCCTACCGTCATTTAATCGCACAAACACTGACGTATCATGTGTAGGCCCCCTAACTAGACACCATCGAGTCTAAAACTAAAAAAAAAACGTTGCAAATCCTTCGCCGCACTGTACAGTTGTTAATTATGCAGAATATTATATACCAGTGAAGAATACTGAATATTTAGGACTATAAGTCAATGATATGCTCTCGATATTATAATACTTACGTTTAGTTACCTTGTGAACTGCAAGTTCGACATTAGTTTTTTTTCTTTATTTGTTTGGTTATACTAATAATACCTCATTAGCATGACCTATCATGTAAAACTTTTTTATTAGTTTAACGCACAGATAATGTTGATTTTTAGTCTGTTCGGGTTAAACGCAATTTACGGTAACCGTAGGGAATAATGAAGCCAGAATAACAGAGTACAAAATAAAGAATTGATGTAGTACAGATGTATAATATTCTTGCAAAATGTTTCAATGTTAATAGATGTGTATGTTGCCGTGGATCGCGCCTCTCGAACGGACCTAGCTTATGTTAGGGAGCACAAGATATTAAGTTTGTTCACTATGTGACGGTACCAAGTAGTTTGTTTATTTCAACTGTATAG
Source organism: Leucania comma (assembly GCA_958295575.1). Lineage (NCBI taxonomy): Eukaryota > Metazoa > Arthropoda > Insecta > Lepidoptera > Noctuidae > Leucania > Leucania comma. The sequence goes on along the minus strand of OY282468.1, from coordinate 25,406,982 downwards.
AGACCACCGGTTGACATCACAATTTAATGCCTAAATATTTGTTTCGTTATAACTACTTTTTGACGGTGATGGAATCAATAAATGGACTGTATGAACCACAGAGTATAATGTTAAATTTACTTGTTGACGCCCCCAGGCAATAAGTCGGTAATTACAAAAATTTGATTACCGATTACTGACTTATTGTCCGGGCAATAGAGTCGGTAATTGAAAAACATATTTTATTGTATGTTGACAATTCAAGGCAGTTTCCTTCTTTTAAACGACATTAGCTAGAAAATACATCCATATGTTGATTCTCTTGTCATTATTTATTTGAAACATCATCACTAAATATTCAAAATCTAGTTCAGCTGATCTCGCAACGTCCCCATAAATTATTTGTCATCTCTTTTCCTTTTTCTGGTGGCGCTACTGTATACGACTGCTGCAATAAGCGCAGCCACCATTCCTTCAATTATAATTTCGACTCTATTACTGTACTAATTAGGTGTATTTTTCAAAATCATTGGACTTACATAAATGGTTAAGTATTTATGCAATAATTAATTAAGGTACGATTGGGATGATGATACAAGCCGCCATATTGTATGATGACGTCATCTCAATGTGAAGGACATTCAGTATTGTTATGATTTTGATAGAGATATACCTAATTGAGACAGGAGATATTATTTTATGTATATTTTTATAGTTGAAACCACGCCTGAGCCATTGTACATTAGAGTACTAGCTGTATGCTGCTTCATTACATTACTATATACAAGAATAATAAAATAATTGTTTTGAATGTGTTGTTTTATTGTTTTTTAATGAGTTTTTCAATTAATAAATTTATCATATTGACGTCAATTGAAATTAGGTAATTCGTTTGAGTAACATTCATATACCTCGTCACTACATTATACAAAATATTATAGTAATAAACGTGTATGAGGTCAAAGGTTATCCTAACACTAGCAAAATGTTATAAAGTGTGTCATATTTATATAAAACTTGGAAAACCACATTAATAAAATACTTACATACTCTAGGAAGGGACTTATAACATACAAATGTGTAACCAAAACAGAAAAGTGTATTTATTTAATGGAATCTTTGACAAAATTACTCCTTCAATATATTATAACCATCTCTTACATATACAAAAACGCCTAAGTCTAGAGAAATAAATATATTACACATATTATATTATTCCATACATTTAACACTAACTATATGCTATTTTACTCTTAAAAAAAAACTATGCTACTTAATCAAAAACCACTCAATATTCAATTAATCTAAAAGCGTTTTTAACATTTTAATTTTGGAACAAAATATTTATAAATTATCATGAATGAATTTGTACACAGCTAATAAATAAAAAAAAAAATTCTAATCTGCGATTAAAAGTTACTTTTTTAAGGAAGCATTGGAAACTCGTCCTTTAGTCCTCTTTTATCTTTTTCTTCTTAAAGAGGTAATGAGCGCCCCACAAAGCGTTCATTCTGAAACAATAGAATAGGTTGACTTTCAGAAGACTGTCAAAAACCGTACTTGGGAGATGAAATTGTTGGGTCCGAAGATATGGAAGAGGTAAGCAAACCAGCAAAAACTAGGAAAGAAAAACTATAATTAAAAAGGAAATTGTATTTTGGGAGAAAAACATTGTATTTTAACATGGGGAATACATCAAATAACCTCTTTCGCTCTGGGCAGAGCGTGAGGGAGACTGTTACTGACTAAAACCCACCCTTTGGGTACCAATCAGTTTTTTTTTTTTATATATATATTCCGGAACTATTACACAGCGCCGTCTAGTCACAAGCTAAGCAGAACTTGTGTTTTGAGTACTAGACAACTGGTAAACATACTTATATATTTCTAAATACATACCATTGTTATAGATAAATTACACCCAGAAGCTGAACAAATGATCGTGCTCATCACACAAATTTGTCCTGTAAGAATGAGAATCGAACCTACGACCCTCCGGCATAGCAGTCAGGGTCACTAACCACTAGTTAGACCAACAGGCCTGTCAAGTTACCATTTGCGTTCCAGTGCAGCAGTGACCCTTTCGACCATCCACATTCAGATTGTTCAGAGGAATTATATAAATGAGTAGTGTAGGGTATGTGAAATGACACGATACATACTCTGTCTCGTGTGTTCATGTACAAGTGGCTACTGGAGAGTAATCAGAGTGCGGACCTAGGCAGCATTGCCAGATTTTTTATTTTGCCAAGTCAGACTTTTGAAACTTTTTTGGAGAAAAAAGCGGGATTCTTTCGTCGCAAGCAGGACAGAACCAAAAAAAACGTAAGAATATATTTTCAACTGTACTTTAAATTACGTGTACGTGACAATAGATAGCAAAAAGGTAATAGAAAATTTAATTTAATAAAAAAATGATAAGTATTTTAAATCAGATTTACCCTATCGGCGGGCGGCCAGTTCACATTGTTTGTGCCACCCGGCCGTGCTTCCTCAGCACGCTTGAAAAGCAAGCCTTAACCTGTTCCGCACGGGACATTTAATTTTGATTTAAAAATCGGGATATTTAGTTTTGATTTAAAAATCAGGACGTTCCGCCAAAATCGGGACGTCTGGGTACTGTGTACGCGTGCATTGTCGAGTCAGTGATCCTCAGTGTATATTATATTACTTATAATCTACGACTAATTGAATGAGGACCACAAATTTATGTTTTTATTTATATAGAAGCTTAGATAATATCCACAAGATAACTGTTTATTCAAAATATCTGGATAAAGATGTGTATTAACATCATAATCACGTAAGAGCGGTTGTATGATAATGTACCTCGGGTTGGCCGCTCTTAACGCCTCTGTTTTAAAGACTATTTTTTTCTCTAGTCTATTACTAGTAAGGTAAACATTAAGCTGTATCGATTATTCAAAAATAAAGTCGCGGCGCGGTATTCATAGGCAGCAACTTATTCCCCAGAGTGAGCGCCGCGTGTTAGCGAGCTGCATCGCGTGCTAGCGAGCCATAAAATTTGAAAGTCTGAGCGGTTACAGTAAGGTTCTAGGGTAACTGTTTAAAGTTGAAGGCACTACTGTTGAAAATCAATAGCTGAATTACTTACATACAAACTGTTTAGTCTACGATTAAGTTCGCATTACAAGTTTATTCCACACACTATAACAGCTGCCAGCGGCTTCGCCCGCGTAAATTATCCCAAGGGAACATATTCCAGGGGTAAAAAGTATCCTATGCGTTATTCCAGGACCCGGTCTACCCGTGTATTAAGTTTTATCAAAATAAGTTCAGCCGATCGAGCGTGAAGAAACATTCGCCTTATGATGAGAAGTGATTGCACACAAAAACTCCCTACTAATATTATGAAAGCGAAAGTTTGTATGTACGGATGTTTGTTACTCTTTCACGCAAAATCTACTTAATGTTTTTATGAATATTTTTTGTGACGTAACTACAAATTCCCTGTTTTCAGATTTTTTCCTACACTTGTGCTATGAGACCTTGCTTCATGCCAAATTTCTGGATTTTAGGTCAACGGGAAGTACCCTATGAATTTTGAGTCCCTTGAGAGTGTCCAAATATGCGTTTTATGCGATATAAACGGCCGTATCTTTTTTCCCGTTAACTTATAAGTTTAATTTATACACAGCTTCAAGGGACTGCAGACCAAAATATATGGTTTTAATTTCAACTCGATATCTCTACGCGTTTTCAAGATAAAGGATCTTGACAGACAGACGGACCACAAAATGCTTCTATAAGGGTTCCGGTTTTTCCTTTTGAGGTACGAAACCCTACAAACAAAATAGTTAATAGTTAGGCCGTAGAACTCAAAGGGTAAGTGAAGGTTTTAGTCAGTGAAAGTCTGAGACTACCTCTCGCCCCACCTAGAGCGGTAAGAGCGTTATTTGCTTATTTCCCACGACAAAAAAGGTACTGGCGAAAAGTAGGTTACTGCACCGTAATATTGTATAGAGTTCTTTAGTACATTTTGGAGAAGTCTTATCACCAAACTTTATCAAAATTCAATAACCATGGCTTATCAAACCTTATCATATTCCCGAATGTTGATATCCATAATATTACCTAACATTCAGTTTACCTACTAAATAGGAAATATGTGGTTAAAAAGCTAGGCAATGTTTGCCTACTGCTACAGACAATTTTAGCATGACTTTATTTTAGCAAAAATACGTTATCTTATCCAAACTGAAAACATATAAAAATTCTATAACAAAAAATATTTTTATATTTTACTTGAATGTATTATTTCTCGGAAATATGTTCAATTATTTTTTTAAAAAGCCTTATTTGGACAATAACGAGCTTACCAATAAACAGCATATTATTTACATTCTTTATCCATAAAAAAAGAAAAAAATACACCAACATAAGGAATTGCACAAGCATGTAAAATCACAGTTTGAAAGAGATACCATGGTCCTAGAACGCAAAGGCCAAATGAAGGAACATAGGTGGGTTTCAGTCAGTAAAAGTCTGACACTCTTTCTTCGCTCCACCCTAGAGTGAGAGAAGTTACTTTCAAAATTTCCCACCATAAAAAAAGGTACAGAGATTTATTTAAAAATCTCATGTCCACACCATGACATCATAATCATCATATGATCACACACACATCACATCATCACACACATTTTCACATCATCACACACACATCACATCATCACACACATCAGATCATATTTTCTACTTTGTCATAATATAAAATGTACAAGTATCAAAAAGTATTGAAAAATACTTACAAGAAGGCCTAATGCTATTTCTTGCTCGCCAGCGCTATGCCCAGTCCGACGATGCCGCCAATGGCGAGCACGGCGCCACTTGCCACCGCGATTCCGATCAGGCCCTCCTTCTCCATACGCTTGTTGATCTGGCGCTGGAATTGGCCGAACAGGAACAACATTGTAAATTATGTAAGAGGATGTTTCAAAGTGGCACATACAAAATGGTGGCTGTTAAAAAAAACCTCATCTCATTTCAGCTGAAAGACATCCACTGTTGGACATAGGCCTCCTCCCCCAAGTGTCCACAAAGAAGGGTCTTGTGCGTCTCGCATCCATCGGTTCATCGGTTTGACCATTATATTTTGTGAGCAATGCGCCCTGCCCGTTCTGAAACTTCAAGCTAAGTGCTTGAAGTTTCTTCAAGCTTTAATGGTAACCTTGATTCTCCGGCGGATATCCTGGCTTCACCCGCGTAAAGTAGGTTTCTTCATACAAAGTTTAGACCACCGTTTAGCCCTCTGGGTGAATTTTGCATCAATCCTTCAGCTTCAAGCTGTACATTAATATGTCAGTGAGTCAGTCAGTTACTCCTTTTATACACCATTAAATTTTGGTTGTTTTAATCCCGTGGAGGGTCAAAACACTATTGATTTGTAAAGGTAAAATAAAGTACTTTGGCCAAATTTTAACAGTGTATAAATATATTAAAGATTAATAGCAGTAATACCAACCTCTAAAGCTAAGACTTGCTGGTTAGCCGGCTCAATTTCTAAGAAGGACTTCACATAATGTAGGGCTTTATTGTACTCCTTGATTCTAGCATTGCCGATGGCAAGGTAGAACAGGTAGTCTCGTTTGCCATCAGGGTGTGAGTTGAACAACTCTTTTAGAAGCAGGATACCCTGAAAATTTTTATAAGAATTACGGGTAACTGATTATATATTCAGTTATTAACTTGCATGATATGTTTTTTTTAAAAGTTGCCCCACATTAAGGGTGTTTTTATTGTCATGCAGATTTCATCACTCATGAGGGATTGCCTTGCCCCACATCCTGATTCGCCCTGCATTACAATAAATACGTGTTTGAAAATTACATAAGCATGTGGAGCAAATCCGCATGTGTTACGAAATCTGGATGTTAATAAAAATACCCTAAGAGTTACTCGTGTATCATGGGTGTATTTATGAACTTGTAGTTATAGACATACACACCCAGATATTGAAAAATTATACTTGTATAGTGTGTACTTGTATAGGACTTACAAATAGTTGTCCTGTGCAGAAATTGAACCTGCAATATGCAGCGCCACTGTGCCAACTACACTCTCATTAAACCAAAATTAAAGGGATTATAGCAAAATCTATCTAGGTTTTCCTTTCATTGTGTACATAAACAACTCTATACTCATGTGATGTGTGACGACTTTCATAGAAGCCCAATACTCAAGTCCCAAGCAGACACCGGTTGTCCGCACACCTATTGTCTTTCTATTGTGTCTCTAATTTTGGTATTGAAAGAGTTAAATTATTATCAAACCTGGCATTTTTTTTTTATTATGTCAAAAAAAAAATGTGAATGGGATAAAATGTTCCAAGGGCCATAATATAATAATTATAGTGTTCTACAGATGAAAATACCATTATCATCACATCATTAGCTGCTGCTGAAAACCCAATCTCTGCCACAAAAGAAATTAAATGGAAACAATACAAAGAGTTTCTTTGTTTCCAAAAATCAATAAGAGCATTTCTCAAAAAAAATGTACCATTGCATAAAAAATATGGTAAAATGAAAATATTGAAATTTATCTGATTTCTTTATTTTAAGCTATGGGTAAAGGTTTAAAGATTATAACTATGAGGTTTGTTTTCAGATATATAAAACGTAAATAATAGCAAAATCTATTAAAACAAACCCAAGGTGCAGAAAATTTCTTATTTTGTTACCTTCACTAGATTACGTAAATTTAATGTTCAATTATTTTACTAGAAGTTTTATTTGATTAAATGGGATAATAAAACAAAATCTAATTTGTTTAAAAAAAAAACAGTCTATATTAACAGAAAAATCTTAAAATATAGGCGGTAATGTTTCCTTTACGTTACTATTCGGCCACAACTCTTGAATAACTTTACATTATTGCGTCTATTTTATTTTGTATGTTTTTTTTATACATACATAATGCAAAAACGAACTATATGTTTTTGTTTTTATCACAAAAATATATTAATATCTTATACAATATAATAAAAAAGTGAAAAAATATGAGCCCACTTTTATGGGACAGTAACAAAAAAATAATGCTGGTAACAAAATAGGATTTCTTAAGCTTAGCCTACACAGTAGTGCAGATAATTATTTTGACTTAATTATATTAATAACAAAACCTCTGTCAGGAGACATTTGCTACGATTCGTATTATTAAATCTAATAATTGGGAACGTTAAGAACGCGGCGTTTATGCGATTTAATCGATAAATCTTTTTCCTTAAATTTTCTGTAAGCCGGTTTAAGTATTCTATTCGACTTTGAGCATTGTTCCATTGATTTTTATATATGTTTCTGGATTTTTTTAAACGTTTGATTACTTGCAATTTGTCTGGAATCAAATTAATTTCTAAATTTTCATTTTCCATCGTTGTATCATTGTCTTTCTTCGTCTTCTGCTTTGTCTTCCTTTTCTGATCCCGCCACTTTTTTCTTTGTACCTTTTTTTCCTTTTCAGTCATATCCTTGACTTTTTTGTATACATACTTCGATTTTATTCTTTCTAGGTTCTTTTTCCTTTGTTCTTCCATCTTTTCAGGATTTTCTTTTAATCTTTCCCGATAACGCCTCATTTTTTCAGCCGGGGTTAGAGGCATATTTAAATCGGAGCTGTAAAATATTATAACCGTTCACCTTATCTTACATTTACCATGCGAACACACATAAAAAGCATTTTTTTTAAACATGATTAATAAGCAGCCACATTGTTACAGGCCAAACATTGTTTAAATAAATATAATTTGAAGCACCAGCAAAAACAATTTCATATTCAAAATAGAAGCAGCCCACCACTTTATAAAATACTAGCGACTCGCCCCAGCTTCGCACTGGTGCAATGTAGATCTAAACAAATGCGGTGTCAGTCTTTATACAGTACGAGCGAGTAGTAGTAGCCAGTACGAGAATTTAATGTCTAATGTTATTTTTAGTAGGTACCTAAAAACTTAATACAAACACGACAGAAAAAAAAACCACAAATCTCCCATTCAATTTCGCATATTACCTACTAAAATTAATTCAATATAGGTAATATTATATTTAATTAAAACTTCGTCGTAATTATTATATTAAAAATCACATAGTCAGTACTCTGCCTAACAATTTCCTATTTTGCTACCTTCTTTTCCATGTATATGTTACCACTCAAGAGTAACAAAAAAGGAGGTAACAAATCAAGTTAAATAAATTATTAAAATTGTATACGCATACAACTAAAACTAGTACTAGTTTATGATTTGACTTACGAAATCAAGATTGAGAGCTTTAATGGTTTTACATGCGAAATAATAATAATATTAGAGCTTACCTCCGTTTGTTGGGTAACAAAGATTGGATCTTTTTTGGACCACTACGCTAAGGGACTACCTTCTGTTCGCGCACATGGAACGTAAAAGAAATATCAAAACGTAAACAAGATGGATGCCGATCTTGCCAATGTTGCCACTATCCTAAAACATGTTTTATACCAAATTGATTCTATAATTTTCATAAATATGGTCACAAAAGAGGAATTTCAAAGAGGAACTTTTTACGCGATAAAATAAAACCATTATTTATTAAATAAATTTGTTCTAAAACGACACAATATTTAATTTATAAATGGACTATGGTATAAAGTTCTAAATAAATACATTAGTTATTTCTATAATTTCCGCAAGTCCTGACAAATTACAATCGATTGTTTGGGAAGGTATGAAATTGGGACACTTCACTTTTCATACAACTAGATTAGACCGATTATTAAAGTATTTTTATACCAAATAATTTATTAAAATAATTCTAATTTGTAAATATTTTGTACTTAGCTTATTTAACTTACTAAGTATATAATTTAACAGAAACTGGGGTTGGTCTATTTTATATATAGAAAAAAATATTTTTAAATATGGGACAGAGATTTAGATAGAAAGTACATTTTTTTTGAGAAATGCTCATAATTATTCTAATTGGCAATCATAATGTTGAAATAACATGTCACAAATGTTTGTCAAAATTTGTTTACGTGTACACTTATGTACATATGTATGAGTATGTTATGTTATATGTAGGTATTATCAACACAGTATTGTTCTAAACAGGCTTTGTGTTTTTGTTTTCCGACCTTTATTCTCATGCCCAGTATGCATTTCTAAAGTATTTTTAGAACAAGGAAGACATGATCTGAAAGTCCTCTAAGAGGCCTCTTGTTTGGCAAACATTGATTATTGAAACTTCAGTTGTTTACTATCATAAATGAGTTGCGTAGCTGAAAATAGTCAGAATGACTTTTGATTTTCATAGTCACGAAATATTTATTGATGAATGGTTAATTTTATTTCGTTGTTAGTGTTGAGCGAAAGGTAAAATTGAATGTACAACAAAGTCAATAATAAAGACGTCAAAATCCTCACGATTCAAATAATTACCTTTCGTATGTCTGTGGGGTACTTGCTCCGCACCAGACACCACGCGTACTCAAACTGCGCCTTATGCGTCACGTTCCCTTGGTGTAGCTGCTCATGGAACACTTTCTCGAACTTCTAAATTACAAACATAAGGAATAATCAGCATAACATTCAATGACTCACGAACACAACGTTGCACAAGTTTTCACATTACTTGCAAATCTTCCGAAGATACTATCTCATCCAGAACATCCTCCATGGTAATTTCGAATTAAAAATGTTATGTAGAATTCAATAGTATTACAATTTATATCCCGAAAAAGAAAATTAGCATTATTTTGCGCTTTCAATGAGAATTGAAAAATCAAACTTTTGATTTGATTGACCAAACTGACGTGTGGTGTGGTATGACAGCTGGAGCAAAGACAAAAAAGATATTAGAGTAGACAATGAGGAGTACAAGATAAGTAGAGTTTAGCAAAACTAAATTATATGACATTTTATAGCTTTTAGTAGATTCGGTTCATTAATAAGGTTCTGTACCATAAAATGAAACAACGGAATCCAAAGAGAATGTAAGCACTACGTTTACAGAACCCTTATAGGATCACTTTGTTGTCTGTCTGTCCGTCTATGAAGATTCTTTATCTCTGGATCGAATGGAGGTATCGAGTTAAGAACACAGATTAATGATATTATGTACCTTTTTTTCTAGGTCCATGTATGTAGCAAGCTTAAGATTAAAACCTTGATTCAACCTAGCTTGGTTGAGATTAAAACCATAAACTCAAGTCCTTGGTCCCTTATGACAAAATCAAACTTCAAAGTCAACGTAAAAAAAAATTATACGGACGCTTATTTGACAAAAAACGTGTCCTTCGACACTCTCAAGGCTATCAAAAATAGCGTATTTCCCGTTAACCTAAAGTCCTGAAATTTGGCATAAAGTAAGGTCTTATAGCAGCTGCACAGGTATAGGAATAAATCTGAAAACAGTAATAAAGTTAATACGTCACCAAAACATTGTGGTTCAGAAAAATCTTTGAAACTCCATTCGAGAATCGGGAACTATTTACTTAAGTAAGTTTTTACGGAACCCTCAGTGCGTGAGTCAACTCGCACTTGCCCAGTACCTCTACCATGAGTTTTATGCAATAGTATTCGTCGCTACTCGATATCGACGCCGTAAATATTTTGTATGGCAAATTTTGGTTCTGCAAGTGACCACTAGAGGCGCTGCAAAATTTGCCAAACAAAATATTTACGGCGTCGATATCGAGTAGCGACGAATACTATTGCTTAAAACTCATGGTAACGGTACTGTTACCTGTTTTTTAATACTTTGGTCTGCCACTAGCAATACCGACTGGTTCTTTATGGCAAAAAAAGGTTTTGGTGGGATTTCTTCGAATAAAGTTTAACCGTGTCTGTCTGTTTTAATTATTCACAAATTGATTCCTAGTGGATATTGTGATTATGATATAAAATTGATGTATTTTTGTATTTAAAATGTCTCCGTTTCTAGACTTTTTTGCCAAGCTGTACCTATTCATACGAAGGTATAGCTTAAAAGACTTAGCATTCAAGCTAAATATATTGACAATAAAGAAATGTTTAAATGTCAATTTGCCAATGTCAATGTCAAACTAAACTAACTAAAATCATCTGGATCTACTCAGGCTTCTTCATATAAAAAAACTGTATTTTTATCTCCTAAGCCTAGAGCTCCTCTTGGCAAGTCTTATGACAAAGCTGCCCATAGATCCATCATTGCTGAGGATTCTTCATCTTTTCCCAATGGCTTCTCTCTTCTTTCTCAAAATTCATCTCCTAAGTCCCCTCAAGAGGATAACCTCTTAGAACTACTTTTATCTCTAATCATTAGTCTAGTTTCTCGTAATAATTCCTCTTTACCGCCCCACGTTGCCCATAAACTTTCCTTTATTCTCTCTAATATTAATAATGGACCCAGTCTCGACACTTCAATGGAACACTCAAAGCATTAGGCCGAAGAAGCCTGAATTATTATTTCTTATAAACAAATTTCACCCCTCAGTCATTGCCATTTCGGAGACTTGGTTGGTGCCTGGTTCTCACTTTAGGGTCTCAGGTTACTCCTGTCTTCGGAATGATAGGGCTGATGGGTATGCAGGTAGTGCCCTTTTTGTTAGGCGCTCCCTTCCTTTCTCTCTTATACCTCTTCCCCCTACTTCTCCTGACATTAATATCGTTGCTGTTAGGGCTTTTAATATAACTTTCATTTCTGCATACATTCCCCATCCTCATTCTAGGTTAATTCCAGACCTTTTATGTATATTTTCCTCAGTTCCCTCTCCAATAATTTTTTTGGGAGATTTAAATGCTCACCATCGCTCATGGGGTTCGAGCCATGATGATTACTTTGGTCGTGCCCTCCTTGAAATTTTTGATGAAGCTGATCTGTGTGTTATTAACAACGGTTCCCCTACGAGGAGAGTTCACCCTACTCAAAACCCTAGTTCAGCTGTGGATATTACAGCTTGCTCTGCCTCTCTTGCTTCCATTCTTTTCTGGAATATTTTGTCTCATTCTTATGGTAGTGATCACTTTCCTATTATTATCTCTATCTCTGATAGAGTAGTACCAATGCGCAATTTTAATCCCTCCCTTAAATATAGATTAAATGATGCAAGATGGTCTTCTTATTCTGATTCTCTTGAAAATAAGTTGGTCTCTCTTGCCGTTCCTGACAGTAACAATCTGGTTGATTGCTATTCTAAATTTGTAGACACCATTATTTGTAGTGCTGATGATAATTTTCCTCTTAAAAAACCCTACAGGTTCAAAGTTTCAACTCCTTGGTGGGATAAAGAATGCACTTCAGCTGTCAAGGAAAGAAAAATAGCTGAGAATAATTATTCTAATTCAATGACTCTTCAAAATTTTTTAGTCTACCAAAGAAAAGCAGCCCTTGCTAAGAGACTTCTTTCTAAAAAGAAAAAAGATGGTTGGCTACGCTACTGTCAGAGCTTATCTCCCTGTTCGCCTTCTTCACTAGTGTGGAAGCAAATCAAAAGATATAGAGGATCCTGTAATTCTGTTACTATTTCAGCTAACGATCCTTCTTCTTGGATTGAATCTTTCTCTGATAAACTGGCTCCTCCCTCAGTTCCAACTTTGGACTGTTTTCCCTCTTCTCCGACTTTTCTTCCTTCCGAAAATAATTTTGATGCCCCATTCTCTTTTTCTGAACTTCGATTGGCACTTGATGGTCTCGTTGATTCCTCTCCTGGTGCAGATGGGATCCCTTACTCATTTTTAAAAAACGCCTCAAGAAGTACTAAGCAATATTACCTAGTTCTTGTTAATAACTTTTTTGAGTGCGGTTTGGTTCCTCAACCGTGGAAACATCAAAAAATAATTCCGGTTATTAAGCCTGGCAAAAACCCATCAGACCCAAATAGCTACAGGCCTATTGCTTTGTCATCTGTTTTGTGCAAGGTTGCAGAGCATATGATGAAGCATCGACTTGAGTGGTTTGTGGAAAATAGGAACTTGTTGCCCGCTTCCCAGTTTGGTTTCCGTAAAGGTATGAGCACAATGGATAGTCTTAGTATATTAATTTCCGATATTCGTATTTCTTTGTTAAGTAAGCAGTTTTTAGTAGGAGCTTTTTTGGATATTGCCTCAGCTTACGATAATGTTTTACTGCCGGTGCTCAGGGATAAACTTGTGCATCAGTTGAATGTTCCCAAAAAATTAGTCCGTTTCATTTGTAATCTATTAATGGAGAGAACCATCTCCATTAAAACTCAAGACTCCTCTGTTCCCCCTAAGACTATCTGGAAAGGCTTACCACAAGGTTCAGTTTTAAGTCCGCTCCTATTTAGCCTTTATACTTATGATTTACATTTTTCTACAGATTCATTTTGTCAAATATTACAGTATGCTGATGATTTAGCTTTATACTGTTCTGGAAAATTTCTAGATGAGGCTAGTAATCGTCTTAATTCCGCCCTTGGATATCTGTCTGATTGGCTTCTACAACACGGTTTATCCTTATCAGCCTCTAAGAGTTCTGTAGTTGTGTTTACAAAAAAAAAGATTGTTCCTCCTGTTGATATAAAAGTTAACGGTGAAAATATCTCTCCGGTGAACAATGTTAAATTTTTAGGAGTTTGGTTAGATACAAAATTATCAGGTATTGCTCACACAGACTTTATTTCTCAAAAATGCGAAAGAAACGTTAATGTTCTTCGATCTCTTTCTGGTGTTTGGTGGGGTGCTCACCCATATACTCAAAAACTGATCTACAATGCTATAGTTCGTAGTCATTTTGATTATGGTATGTTCCTGTTAGATCCTTGTAACAAATCTGGCCTGCAAAAACTTGATAAAATACAATCAAAATGTTTACGAATTATTCTCGGGGCGATGAAGTCGTCCCCAATTAATGCCATGCAAGTTGAGTGTGTTGAGCCTCCCCTTTCGATTCGAAGACAATTTCTGGCAAATAGATTTATTTTTAAACTTGTGCAAAATTCTGAGCATCCCCTTCTTGGTAAGCTGGATCAATTATCATCAATCTTTGACTCTTGTAGTCGTCGTTCTAATATTGAACTTCCTTGTCTTCTTCGTGCCTACCTTCAATTCACTCGTCTTTCTAGCCCACTTTTTCAAAACCCCATTTTATATTTGTACTCGGTGCCTTATAATGCTCTGGTATTTCAACCGGAGATCCTTTTGGACTTTGGAATTCACAAAAATACCTTAGAACCAAATAAGATGTTTGTCCAAAAAGTTTCCTCTAATTATAATAATTGGACTACTATATTCACTGATGCTTCCAAAGTCTCGGATGATAGCCCTGTAGGAGTTGCTGTTTGGATCCCTCATACAAAAATTATTTTAAATTATAAGTGCCCTTCTGTTACATCTGTTTTTACAGGTGAATCAATTGCCATATTTGAAGCCATTTCATTTGTTATGTCTCATAAATTAAATAACTCCATAATTTTCTCTGACTCAAAAAGTTGCCTTCAAGCCATTTTATCTAATCCTTTCAGATCTAAGTCAAGATTCCCTATAATTTTAAAAATTAGAGATTTACTATTTCAATGTCATGAACTTGGTATTAATGTTGTCATAGCTTGGATTCCTGGTCATGTCGGTATTCTTGGTAATGAGTCAGCTGATTCATGCGCCAAAAATGCTGTTCTCACTGGTTCTCTTGCCCACTCTACAATTTATTCCCATGATATTTGTACTACCCTTCCTCTAAATTTATTTAAATCTTGGTCCAAGGTATGGCAAATCTCTAAATCCGTAAAGGGTAAATTTTATGGAGATATTCAACCCGAGATTCCCCACAAACCGTGGTTTTTCAAATATCAATTGCAAAAAAAAATCACCACCTCAATTATCTGTCGTTTACGTTTAAATCATTGTTGCTCTCCTCATTTCTTGGCCAAACTTAGGATTAAGGATAACTCTCTTTGTGAATGCGGTTTGGATGAAGGAAACGTGGACCATTTATTTTTCTCCTGTCCTAAATTGCGTTTCTCTTTTCATGATATCATTCCTTCACATATCCCTCGTCCCACCTCGATCAAATGTCTTCTTCCTTTTGTGTTTACACGTTTTATATTTAAACTATGTAAATTCATTGAAGTTAACAAAATTAAATTGTAACTATTGTAAATACTTTTTTTTCCAGTCTTTAGAGTTTTTGTCTTGTTTATAATTTACTTACTCATAATCTGTGGTCATAAGAGTGACTGACTGACGGACGGTTTCTGTCTGCGAAGAAATTCTTTTATTTTGTTCTTTAATTTAAAAATATATTTATATTCATTTTACTGTTAATTCTCGCTAAATACTATCCAGCGTTTGACGGTATATTAATAGTTCGTACGTGTTATTGGCAAAATTGTGGTGTCTCTTCCACAAAGGCCATTAATGAAGAGTTGAAGTTGAATCATCTGGATCGCTCAAGCCTCTTTCTTTTGTGTAATTAATTATTCATTTTAATATAAAAACGCCGTAGATTCCTGCTGCAGCGCATTTCTGGAAGTCTGTGACCAAACTGCGCTAAAATGCAGAGTATGATAAACACGGTAAAGGGCACAGCTCTCGGAGTCGCCGGTTATTTGACGCCGGTGCTCAAGGTACTATTATCTTCGTAATTATAATGGTTATCATTGTTTACAGTAAGTTGATACCGTGTAAATTGCATTTAAAATTATTGATAGCCTTTTGTATTCAGTATTCCTCATATTTCTCTCTCTCTCTCCTAAACTTTTGTTAGCAATATTTAATGGTACTTTTAATTTGAATAGATTTTGAATACTGTTGAACAGCTGAATACATATTCTAGAATTGTGTCGATGCAGTCTAATACCAATCTAATAATGTTATATATATTCAACTAATTAATCATTGTCTGCATGAAGTCTAACAGAATGTAGTTCAAATATAATTTAGTAATTTAATCCAATGCATTATAATTTGTGTGCTCAACTGCTAATTGTTAATGTTTATTTGTATAAAAAAACGCTGAGTAATGAAACTTAAATTAAAATCCAAGTTTTAATTATTCCCTTAACCAGGAGTCAAAGTTCCAAGAAACAGGAGTCCTAACTCCTGAGGAGTTTGTAGCTGCCGGAGATCATTTGGTACACCACTGCCCCACCTGGCAGTGGGCAAAGGGTGAGGAAGCTAAGATCAGACCGTACCTGCCAGCTGATAAGCAGTTTCTTATCACAAGGAATGTACCATGCTATAGGAGGTGTAAACAGGTAATAATAATGGTCTTCATATTTTTGTTATGTTACTGTGATTTATAACTTCAGAAGAGTTCATTTGTGTAATAAAAATAATTATTAATCATATCAGCTGTTCTGCCCCCGATAGTAAAAAAGACGCATCTAACATTTTTTCCGGATTTGAGTTATATACATTTCCGGAATCAGAAAAAAAGGCGCATCTGCCTGTATTTTTAACTCAAATCCGGAAAAAATGTTAGATGCGTCTTTTTTACTATCGGGGGCAGTGTTATTGTTAAATGTAAATATTCTGGAAACTTCAATTTACCTGTTTGATAGCCTACCCACTATGCTAAAACTTATAATTATTTAACCTGTTGAATACCGTAATTAGAGACACGGTAAAACTGTACTATACTGGACAGCGAAATAAGGTGTTTTTTTGGGGAGGGGGGGAGGGGGTTGTGGCCCTACACCCCCCAAACCCCCTCCTGAATCTAGGAAACGCATACTTTTGGAGATATTCAAGATTAAAAATTTTGAGGTAACCAAAAAATCGTAAATTTTATGCATTTTTGGGTCTAACTTGGGGATTTTAGAGGAGGGTGTCACCCTCTACCCCTCGGACCATCCCCCACAGTAGCAAATGTATACTTTCAGGTATTTAAAAATGAAAAAAGAAAAAAAAAAATTGTCCGGGAGCGCTATAAAATATAGTTTTCTGGGTGGTTTAAAAAAAAATAACCACGAAGGTGATGGCAGGGTCTGTTCGCTCGCTGCGCTCGCTCACTAGACCCTGCCATCCCCTTCTAACCTAAATCTATCCGAGTCGGGGTGCCC
This sequence comes from Leucania comma, assembly GCA_958295575.1. Classification (NCBI taxonomy): domain Eukaryota; kingdom Metazoa; phylum Arthropoda; class Insecta; order Lepidoptera; family Noctuidae; genus Leucania; species Leucania comma. Next base: position 25,390,011 of record OY282468.1, on the reverse strand, counting down.
TATATTCGGTATGCAAACAAATTGTCTTGAGTACTAAACAGTTTTTTGGGTGGTTTAAAAAAAAATAACCACGAAGGTGATGGCAGGGTCTGTTCTGCCATCCCCTTCTAACCTAAATCTATCCGAGTCGGGGTGCCCTAATTATTTGGTACGCAAACAAATTGTCTCATCTCATTTTTATTATTTTTTACTAAAAACTATTTAATAAGAGGTTGGTAAATGAAACACTAATAAATTCATTATCATAGAAACTACAAATAAAATAAAAAGTGAACAAAACCCATCAAAATGGCGTCAAATAATACGAAAAATTATCGATTTTAATTATTTTTTTTCTCAAAAACTATATATTTCCTAACATTGAAACTTTGCATAATTACTTTTTAGACATAAACCTTTTCAATAAAAAATTATGAGCTCAAAACTCGCTGTCCAGTATAGTACAGTTTAGCCCAAATTTATATCTGCAAGCTTAAAATATCTTTACATAATTTTTAGCATTATATGAAAAGGTAGAACTACACTGCACACATGAGTGCCACACATCTGGGTGTGTCGGTTTATATGGAAACGACTTGTAGAGCTACACTTGATCCTCACCATGCAATATCATTCTACCTATAAATCAGGCGTGTTACATGTGTGTGTTGGTCAATTATAGTTCTAGTTTCATTCTGATGTATAAGCTAGCTATATTATTGTAAAGTTTCAATTAAATACATTCAGTAGTTATTGTGTGAAAGAGTAACAAAAATATATACAAACAATTGCATTTATTATTAGTAGGATAGGATAACCTTTCCTTTAATATTTACTTTAAGACAAGACATGAATAGAATAGAATAAAACTTTATTGTACACCAAAAAAGTAACACAATCTATAGGTACTTAAACTTAAATCTATCGGTACAGTGGCGGATATGCAACTTCTGATCCTCCACAGCTCCATCCTAATAATAATACTTGATTTCTAGATAGAATACTGTGAAGACAAGGAGAAGATAATAGAGGATGAGCAGGATGAGGATGGCGGCTGGGTAGATACACATCATTATGACAATGCTGGAGCACCCACCGTAGAAGAAAAGGTAAATTGCCAGCATTTTTAAAGGAATCTAGCATTATGATATGAAGTTGTAAAGTTTCTACCAGTCAACCTTTGTGTCTTGCTGATACTGTGTTAGGTACAATGTTCAATTAAGAGTGGCAAACCCGATTTGAACTTTCATACAATCTCTCTTATGTGACTATGACTTTATTACACATCTTTCTTTAGATATTTTGTAAAAAGATATTATCTAGGTTTGGATTGAAATCGAAGCTTAAATTAGATTGAAAACTTTTATGTGAACAGTGGCTCTTCATTATTTTAGTCATAAATTGAAATATATTTATGGAAACTTTGCACACTTAATTGAAATTCTGAACGGCGAAATTAAAAAAAAAAAACAGTTATTTTCTGGAATAACGTTTGTGAAATTTCGAATGACTGACAAAAGATGCCAACAGATCATACAGATGTTATCTCCCTTTTTTCGCGTTACCTTTTTCTCAAACATTGCGTCGTATGAAACAACGAGCTTTCACATCGACGATAGACGGATCGGGAAAGGTTAAGAGGCTTAACGGCACCGCGCCGCGCCGTGGAAATGTGTCAAGGCCATAAGATTGTATCCAATAGTAAAATAGTTATTTTAGTATTCTTTTTCTTTACCATAGGTATGTGAGATGACATTAGAAGCTGCGGACACTGGCGACAGTGACGGAGAAGGTGCAGCCGGTGACCGCGACGATGATGATGAAGAAGATGACGAGGATGGGGAAGCTGAGGACATGGAGCAGTTCCAGGAGTCGGGGTTATTGGATGAGGTGGATCCGGTAAGAGTTAGCTCTGGTTCACATAACTATTATATTAACAGGACAATTTTTAGGACCCGCGTGGTTGATAACGGCGTATTCTCTTTCATAGAGAGAAAGTGCAATGCAATCAATGCATTTTTGCCAACATAGTGGCGACAAAATTCTTCAAAGGCATTTTGATTGTCTATCGATTATTGAATTTTTTTTCTCAGCCAAGTTATCCAAATTCAGTGCAATATCTGGTGGGTATGGTGGATGATGGAGAATTTCCAACCCCAGCTCATGTAAGTTTTTTTTTTTTTTGTAACTCATGTAACTTGGAGAACGTCTACTGTGCAGTACGAGGTCGCACGTTGTCATGCAGGATCAGCGGAGCCGAACAGTTGACCAAAGCTAGTTGGAGATGTGCAATTTTCTCCGACATTGTGCTCAGTTCTTCACAGTACACATCTGCAGTAATGCTCATCCCGTTTGGTAAGAAGCTGTGATGAATGACCTCGGCGCTACACCACCAAACAGTGATTTTTAGGGGTCAGTTTTCGTTTGGAGCATTGTTTAGTTGCTGAACGAGGATCTAACCAACTAGCTGAGTGCTTACGATTGTCAAATAGAATCCATTTTTCGTCGCAAGTAACAATGCTGTTCAATATGCCTTCGTTTGTGTGTTTGTTGAGCAGTGCAAGGCTCGACTCGACGCTTGCTTCGCTCTGGAGATCATTCAATTCGTGGGGCACATTTATCAAGGTTTTTTACCTTGCCAATTCGACGCAAATGGGCCAATAAGTATTTTTTGAGGCTATGCTGCTAATTCAGCTGTAGATAGGGAATCGTCAGCTTCCACAATCGCCTTTAATTCGTCATTGTCGAGCAAAGTTTTCGGTAGACCAGGGCTGCACGGGCTTCATTTCTTAGGTTGAAATTTCCAGAACGGAGGCGGGCAAACCAATAACGGGTGATGCGATCTTTAGTAGAGTTCGCCCTGTATACGTTGTTGATGTTGCGTGCCGTTTCTGCCGCTTTGCTGCCACGACGGTATTCATACTCCTCACTTGATTTTTTAACGTATCTATGAAGAACCTATTAAACAAGTGACTAATTTTCAAAAATAGAATTCCATATTTTAAAAATAAAAATGATTTGAACTTAGAATTCTTGAAAACTTGAAATAGCAGCAGTTTGGCAGGACGGCAATTTCATAGGTACCTACGAGTATTATTATTTTTATCTGAACAAATATAAATAATCGGTTAATTTAATACAACTATCTAAACTGACCTACTATTTATCAAGCTGTCATGACCACTATCTCTCTCACATATTCATTATAGTCGGTGCCCTTGATAACATGTACTGGTGTTCGCATACAATGTAGTTTCATATTGATTTGTTTGTTTATTGTATAGCAGCACCTTTGATATTTTAATATAGTCACAAGTTCCAAGATGCTTTGACTACTTGAATATTCGAAGGAAATATCGTGGTACTGAAGGATGTTCCCACAGCCTCTATTTGATTTCCCACCCAAAAAAAAAGTTAGTGACTAGCAATCTTTAACTCTGGCTTTTGTCAAGTCAAACTTCGCGAGCTGATTCGCAAGAGTTTGCAGTAGTATCATCACAGCGTTAATGTTCTCCAATTGTAAATTTGAACCAATGGTTTGACTGTAATAGTAATGTACAAAATTAATTTCTGCTGAGCGAGTCCAATGACCTATATGTAGCTAGTACGCAACAACCGACAACTACCTACAGTACATTGAACTCGCTCAGCTAATGTTTACTTAGAGAATGAAAAAGAAAGTGTTAAAAAAAAGTACTTTATTTTTTAATTTTATCTTTACAAATCGATAGTGTTTCGTGTACCGGATCAACCCTCCACGGGATTAAAACGATCAAAATTTAACGGTGTATTTCTTATTTGTATTATATTTAACGTTTATTAGTATACTTATTCTTGTATTCGTCTTTTCTCTCTCTATAAATGCACTTACAACAATTTTTTCTGCATCACCAAAAGGTTGACTGATAGAAAATGCCTAAGGCATTAAGTCCGCCTCTGTACTTTTGTGTGCATACAAAATTTACCAATAAAAAAATGCTAAGTAACCTGTTCCTCCAGTCAACAGACCTGGCACAACGCAAGGAGCCCAAACCGAAGTTGGATAAGAAGGCGAAGTCGGACGGCGACGAGATCATCCGCACGCGGACCTATGACCTACACATCACTTACGACAAGTACTACCAGACGCCGAGGCTGTGGCTCATTGGGTATGACGAGGTGAGTGCATTCGTTTCTTTCTATTTACCACTTTCCATCTTGCGTCACGTGCCGTGAGGTCTTTCCAGCCACGCCTCAAAGATGGGCCTTATCACCTCAATCGTGGCAGAACGAGACCCCAGAACGAGGTTGCGATAGTCGCTGACGCCATTTCGCCATGACATCCCGCCGTAGCTCTGTCCGCCATGCCTCGACTTGTCGCGGCATTATAAGAGATTTAATAAAATGTGCTTGTTCCTTTTTATCTTAGTCGCTGTCTCGCTTATCTCGCCCAACCAAAAATAATAGATTTCTTCGTTTTTTTTTTAAAATGCAAAGTATCACAATCGTAATTATATCCTTTATATTATTCAAGTATTATTAAGTGGTATCCTAAGTGTTATATGTGTTCCTGTGTTCACACAAACTCAAATCGAGAATCTACAAAAAACTAAGCTTGTAATTAACAATTAATTATAGTTACTTAAGATTTCCGGCACATACCGCGTCAACGTTTACTGCATAAGATTTAGGTAGATGAACGCATGTTTATGTATACGTCAAAGTAAACGCAAGACCTTGAAAACCCAAGATTTACGCAACACTGTTCCACAGTTATATTTTTGGTTTGTACAGACGCCAGCACATCAACCTACCTGAATCTGTCAAATTTCTTTAATAGATTTTCAACCTTATCACAATAACGGAAGGTTAATGTTCGATTGGTAAAATTTGACAGATTGGGGTAGATTGACGTGCTGGCGTCTGTACATGTTAAACTCCATTTATACCTATATGACGTCATTAAAACATAGTCGATGAAATAAAATCCTTGGTCTTTGTCTGCAAATACGAAGTACAATGTACTGAAGTAATCGAGAATAGACCAGTACCTCTACCATGAGTTTTAAGCAATAGTATTCGTCGCTACTCGATATCGACGCCGTAAATATTTTGTATGGCAAATTTTGGTTCTGCAAGTGACCGCTAGAGGCGCTGCAAAAAACTGTGCTTTAAGTTTCGATTTCAACAGCCTTGGGGGTCTACTCTCTTTCTCCGAAAAACGAAGTTTCGTAAGAAATTTCGCGTGTTTCCTACCACGGTTCATTTCGTTCCCGAAATTTCATACGAACGAAAATAGTTTGACGTTTCGATTCTCTAAACCTACTCTAATTGGCAATGTTTCGAAAAAAAAATGAGTTTGACACACGAATTAGTAGTGTTCAAAGTTGCTATATGGCAATCACTTGCTTAATGCTATATGCTTTATATTTTAAGCACGCTATTTTATATGCTTTATTATAAGCATGCTTTTTTTATAAGCGTCTGCTACTGTGTAAGTGCGTACGTGCGACCGTGCGTAGGTACCTACTTTTACGGGCGCGAAACGGGTGGGAGCGACTATAGGTAGCAACCGCGGTGCATCGCGTTTATGAATTTATTTATTACGATAAAACGGAACAGTAAAAAAACAATGAACTTTCCTTCATACTTTCCAGGCTTAGGACTGTCTATAATTGATTAAGTGTTATGATGAAATAAAGAAGTATATTAGTATTTAATTAATGCAATTACAGGCATACTTAAAAGTTCATTGATTGTATTTACAAAAATCAACTACACAGTACATATTGTCAATAATTTACTTTTTATTTACAAACACTAAAAAGCACGAAGTAAAATAATATTTACGTATATTATATTACGTGAGCCGTCCGAGATCACGGATTAGCCAAATCGCAAGCGGTGTGTAAGACGATTAATCGCGACCGAAAGCAATCTCTAGCATGCGACGATTGGCCGCCCCGCCACACCGCGCGCGCTGCGCTGCTATTGCTTTCATGCTTTGCGATTTGCGATTTTGTGATGCGCGACTGACAGAGACAGAGAGTGCGATGTAAAAAAGCATTAAGCAAATAGCAAGAAGTGAGAGCCATGATAGCATTTGCTTTTTGATATGTATAAAAAGCATGGTGCTTTATTTTGCTATATGCTTTATTAACCACCACTAACACGAATGTTTCTAAATTTTAACGTCAAATTGACGAAACCAAAAACGTTACCTTTTGATTTTCGTTTTTGTGGATTTCATGTGATAATACATTACAATGGCCTCTAGAATGCTCTAAATAAAAGCAGCTCCACGTGAAGAACGTTTAAAGTACACAAGCAACCGATGAAGATGGATTATTCGGAATTTTAACCTCAAACCTACGAAACCAAAAGTGTTATATTTTGATCTTCGTTTGTGTGAATTTTGTAGGAAAATTGCTTAAAATGGCCTCAAAAATGCTTTAAATCAAAGCGGCTCTACGATATACAATGCCTTTCACACCGCCAGAGATAGAATCATATGGAGAAATATCATTCAAGGAAAAGTGATGAAGCAGGGTGGTCACGATCCTCAGCATTGAGGAAAACAACGCAAGGAGGAGTAATTACAGCAGCTCTACGTGAAGGACGTTTAGAGCGTTCAAGGAACCGGCATCACTTACGCAACCAGCTTAACATTACGCAAATTCTTGTCATAGTTTGTGGGAAAAGACAGACTCAGTCGGCAATTATTTGAGGAGTTGTGCCAGGAAATAATGCTTTTATTACCTCCAACGGCTTCTTTCCACCAAAGCACTAGAAAGTGGAGTGCTACTGTGATATGTTCAGGGTAGCAAAGCACTAGGCAGTGAAGTGCTACTATTATATGTTCAGGGTAGCAAAACTCTAGGAAGTTGAGTGCTACTGTGATATATTCAGGGTAGCAAAGCGCTAGAAAGTGGACTGTGTTAAGTTGTTGTTGTTCAGTGAGATTTTAATAAAAGACTAAAATACATGTATAATGTTTATAATTTTTATTCACTTGAACCCTGTAAGATTTAGGAATTTTCATGACACTAGTAGTCGACTGGCTGGTTATGCCTATCTTCCTGGCTGGGTTCTAGGTTCACAGCTACCTCAGGCTCTGAAAAGTTTAGAAGTTGGCTTGATTGACAGGAGGTGAGAAGGTGGATGGCATTGGTTCATTGATCTGAAAATAAAACGGATTAAATACCTAATTGTCATTAAAAAATTGTAATTTTATAAGAATTGATGGAATTAAAATGGATTTGAAATTCTTATACATAAAAATTTGGTAATGAAATCAATTATTATTTTTGAAAACAAAATTCGGACACAACTAAGATTGTGAATAAAATAATTCTAAGAATAGACTACCTACGACTAAATACAAATACTAGTTATATTGTAAATTTATGTTATTATTTACTTAAAAATTTTATACATATTTACTTTCTTATTTCCAAAACAAAGCAGCATGTGGAGGCCGAAAATGTTACGCGATATCGACAGATTAACTTGAAACTGTTTTTACAGAATGTGTAAAACGATCACAAAGTATGTATCATGATAATAACACAACACTTGAGTAATAAACAGAATAAAAATCTTTTGAAAAAATCAAACAAAACATCCTAAGTTGACGAGTGCTGCCAACTCTACAAAATATTTTTTTGCAAAATTTACATTTAAAAAATGCCAAAAATATACTAAAATTTGTAGAAAATGTAAAAATAAAACAACGACGCGCATTTATTAAAAAATCTGAACAATAATGGCAAGGAAGCACTGAAAGAACTAATTTTGTGACACAAATAAAATATGAAGACCTTCGTTTGTATCCTCTTCATTAGATACAACCGAAGCAGAAGACCGACCGACCGGCTCTGAAGCCACTCCTTCAAATCGGATATCAATTCCCAGTCCCAAATTGTGATATTTTTATGGCATTGTCAATTAATTAACTCTATTACTATACTATACTACTCTATTACTATCTCTTATTCAACGCACGTAGCCACATACGAATCAAACAAAACAAAATTGCCTTCGATGACAACGTCGACTTATACAATAAACTATTATGTAGTTCAATTCAAGCGGGATTCCCCTGATCACTAGTTCACTACGGTCGTTTTCAGAAACATCACCGCGTTATTCAGGTAAATTTTTGTTTTTGGAAATTCAAGGTATCAATCTTCCCGAATAAAATGCTAAAAAATATGATAAACTGTGCCCATTCCCTCTCCTAAAGAGGAGTCCTGAGTCCAAGCAGTGGACACATTTCAAGGCTGATGCTATGCAATGAAATGCAATGCTAAACTGAATTTATGAATGCCAAATCACTTATAAAATTGCTAAATTTAGCCATAATAATGCTAAATTGTTAACACTGAAGTTGACAATCTTGACAAGTTACAAGATTGTTTTTCTTCGTCCCATTTGGGCAGGCTAAGGTCTTAAACCTCACAACCTCGCCGCCAATAATAAGTACTTTTTTGAGTTCAATTTATATTCTATGTATAAATATTACAAGAAATATTTAATAAATCATATATTAAAATACAAATAAATATACAAAATGTGTATTGCAATTGAAAAGTAAGTAAAAAAAGCACTGGCAACTAGAGATGGGCGGTGGGTAAATACCCATCGGGTATTTACCGGGTAAATACCCAATTTGGGTATAAACAGGGTTTTTACCCGGTAAATACCCAAAAGCATGGGTATAAACTATAATCACTTTATGGAACGTTTTATTTAATAAAGTTTAGGTGAATTTTAGCCCGTTTAGATATTTTTAACACATCCATGTTATAAGTTCGGCTACTTTCATATGTTTTTCGTTACATAGCCTGATTAAATTGCTTTATTAACTGATAATAACTGTAATTTTAGCATAAATATAAAATTTCTTAACTGATTTGATGAAGTTTCTATATAGTAAATGACATAATATAGGGTGACTGGTAATTAGTGAACGACACTTAAACACGTAATTGTAGTCATGAAAAGCAAACAACTTTCACTATGGGACCAAACCTGAAATCGCGAAATAAATCTGCTGGTCAGTACATTTGTGTTCGCGTAACTGGTCAAAATGTACTAAACTTGGCTGATTTTGCTCCTTATATAATGTCCTTTCATTTAATTTGGAATCGGAACTCCCTTTTTAGGGTTCCATAGCAAAATGGCCAAAAAACGGAACCCTTATGGATTCGTCATGTCTGTCTGTCCGTTCGTCCGTATGTCACAGCCAGTTTTTTTCCGAAACTATAAGAACTATACTCTTGAAACTTGGTAAGTAGATGTATTCTGTAAACAGCATTAGGATTTTCACACAAAAATAGAAAAAAAAAACAATAAATTTTGGGGGTTCCTCATACTTAGAACATCAGTTTAATTTTTTTTTTATGGCTTAAAAAATAACAGGTAAATAGGTATCAGAGTAATCAATGTTGTTATATCAATATATAAACACGCATTTTAATACTCAAAAATGAATAATATGAATTTGCTTAATTTTTTAACACTACTAAACGAAGATGATTTTTATCGCTGGCTATTTGTATTTTTTTTTTCTTAATTTACACGGTTCTATATTTTTTTGTCTTGATTAAGTACATCTAAGAAATATTCAGTGTTTTTATTGTTTTATATGACAAAAAATATATATTTCTATATTTTTTCATTATGATTACAGAATGAGACCCTGAGAAAAAAAAGGCTTCAAAGTGATAATGACGTACTTCTATTACAAAATACTTAAATTACTTTCTTTGGTATATCTACTGTAGTTTTGTACGAGTATATTTTCTAAGGTTTAACGTAAATTGTATTGCATTCAATTAAATATACATATATGAATACAATATATTAATATTTCCAAAACCAGTTTTAGTCAGTTTAGTCAGCAAAATTTTGAATCCTGATCCAAAATGAAACAGTATGAGATATCACTTCTACGTGCGCACTCTTTAGTAATTCAAAAACAAGTGGAAGTAGTAAGCATAATACGTATACGCGGAGAGAAGGCGAAGAAGCGGGAACGGTTGATGTGCATATTTGTAAGGATTGAGGGACCGCTGGCCAGCTAAATGCGCCTACTGACGGACTTATTTTATCAATTGAAAGTCAACTTTAGAAACTTTAACGTAAGGTTGAAACGCCGTGAGCTGCACCACATCAGCATTTTTTTAATATTAATTTCAATCTCATACGCTAATGTAGTAGATTTTTAGTTAATAACAAAGTATCTTCATCGTCACTAGTTCTGAGAATATACGCGAGTTTGCCAGATTTTAGTTATTCATCATATATACTCAAGAGTTTGATGTTTCACGTTTATTTAATGTATTTTATCAATAAATATTTGTTACGACATGCTGTGATATTCAAATAGTCTTTAATTTAAAACTACTATAATCAAATGTAATACAAACCACCTAATATAATACGTAAAAATACAGACGTACATTTTTTATATGATTTGTTAGTAGAAAACTATTATTTGCTGACACCATTTACACTTCATGCATAAAACAAATTTGATAAACATTTTTTATTGCTTAAAGTGTATAAAAAACTTAAAACAATAATGAAAAGGAAAATACCCACCATATGGGTATTTACCCGGGTAAAAACCCTGCATTTGGGTATTTTGGGTATTTACCCGGTATTTACCGGGTAGAAACCCATCTCTACTGGCAACATGATATATTTTTCAAAAAGTCAAACTAAAAATCAAGTTGAAGTTGACATTTGTTATAATTGACACATTACGTGTGATTATACGGATATTTTTAATTGTCATACGTTAGTACTGATGATTGACAAGAAATGGTGCTCTTTAAATAAGTCGGTTAGCAAAGGTCGTAAAAAAGGATGTTTTATAATGTCGTGATGAATTTCATCAAAAATCAGTATTTAGCAATACATTTAAATTTTATTTATAAATATTACTAGTAATATTTAATAAACCACATAGTAAAAGCAAAATTTTAAAATAAAGCCAGATTCAAAATTAGTTTAAAAACCGTAATTTATATTAAATGACATATAAAAAGACCCACACAATATTGTTCATTCCATTCAATCACGAAGATTGTCTGTGGATCCGAACTTCATGTGCGCGTCCGAACATGAAACAGAGTAGGTTCACTGACGAAACTTCGTTTGAATTTCGTTCGTTTACGAAAGTTTCGTTTCGGAGAAAGAGAGTAGACCCCTTGATACTGAAGACTCCTTTGTTGTGGTACATTTGATGTTGATTATTTGTATTACATTTCGGCCACAATATATCCCGCACTTCAGTGTGCCTTTTGGCAAAGGCCTCCTCTAACTTCTTCCATTACTTTCTGTTTTTTGCAACTCCTCTCCAATTTGGACCTGGGGGTCTACTCTCTTTCTCCGAAACGAAACTTTCGTAAACGAACGAAATTCAAACGAAGTTTCGTCAGTGAACCTACTCTGTTTCATGTTCGGACACGCACATGAAGTTCGGATCCACAGACAATCTTCGTGATTGAATGGAATGAACAATATTGTGTGGGTCTTTTTATATGTCATTTAATATAAATTACGGTTTTTAAACTAATTTTAATCTGGCTTTATTTTAAAATTTTGCATTTACTATGTGGTTTATTAAATATTACTAGTAATATTTATAAATAAAATTTAAATGTATTGCTAAATACTGATTTTTGATGAAATTCATCACGACCACGGATATCGAGGGATATGCCTTGGGGGCGTGGCACGTGGCGCCTCGATCTGGGCAAACGACCCTTATAATCGAACAACGGCTGTACGCTTCATTCATTCGCTTTGCAATTGCGTACAGGGTACTACTGATGCGTAAAAAACCAAAATGCCGAGTTGTGCAGTAATTATATTCAAAAATAGGTCACATATCATCAACCTGAAGACAAATGGCGTATCCTGCCACCGGTAATTAAACAATTAAGTCACTGTTTTATATTTTAAATCAATTTTTAAATATTTCACGAACTCAAGTTCAGAACGACACGAACTAGACCGAACTAGCCCGAATCTTCCCGAACGCAATGACCGCAATGACCGTTCAAGATTTAGAGAGGTGCAATCGAGTGCGTGAGGCTGATTTTATCGATATGCGTATTATTCGCAGTTCAATATATTTTTTTACATTTCTATGAATATTGTCGTATTACGTGTATAGTAAGAGTTAAATTAGTTATTGAATAAATGTTTTTTGAACGAAATTAAGGTATTGTTATTTCAATACCCGTGAACTTAAATTGACATTATATCTAAAGATTGAGATGATCAAAAATTATAGTACAATATGATACACAAGTATAATTTTATACAGTTATTTATTTTTGGTCAAAAGTTACAATATTTTATGTTCGCTATGCAAAACTATTAAATCATTATTTTTTTAAATCTGGGTATTTGGTGTTTTCGTACGCCCTAGTTGTAGTGGAGCTGGACCAGCATTGATCCAAGCATTTTTATCTTGATATAATTCTCCAACTTATAATAATATAATTTCTATTCCAACTCCTTCTGTTTTCATGCAGTACGACTGTGTAACTCACTTCCAGCAAAGATTTGTGATGAAAAAAATATCTTTTTTTGCGATTCGGAAAAGTCTTTGAGAAATTTTGGAATTGAACCATTTACATAGGTAAATTTATACGGAATCCTTGGTGCGCGAGTCGGATTCACACTTGACCAGTATTTTTTTGTTAGATGTATTTATTTTGAGTAGTTAGTGTGAATTATTTCATCATAACGAATTCGATCCTGTCAGCATCAACTACCTACAATTTGTTTAAAATGAAAACGAGTTTGCTAGTTGACGCTATTTTGATTCCATAGAAATTTATGTTAACGCTAGCGAGTTTGAATACGTGTATAAAATTTACCTAAATGTTTAAACCAACTCGGAATGTAGGTAGTCACATAAGATTAAAATCATATAGTTAAGATTAAAGTAATATATTGTTTAATATTAACAGCATGATATTTAACAGAGAACGTTCCCTTGAACCGGTAATACGATATAAAAAAACTAATTCCTATTTTATTTTATAATCATTACTCACTTTTCGGATAAGTATATAAAAAAGAAATTATTTAAAGAAAATTAGACGAAGTAATTATATTACAATAATATGCTGAAATTAAATATCGATAACAATTATCGACAATCGGTTCGATGCTCTAATTGCCTGCGTGTGCATTGAATGTTTCTGTGCTTACAAGCGAATGCCCCGCCCATTCTATTTATGTGTGCTATTAGAAATTGATTTAGTGTAGCTGCTTTCTTCTTAGTGTGCGTGTACAAATTTTGAGTGTGTGTCGTAAATACACTATTTATGAATGTTGTAATTATTTTGGTGGGAGATAAGCGGTTGCGCAAGGATTTCTTATTGATCTAAGATCCGATAGAAGAAGCACCTTCCCTCATCGGTTATTTGATTAGGATAAATATTATATGCTAGATGATGCTTTTATTGATACATTGCGAGTAGGTTGCCTATCTAAATCTGGTGCCAAAGATGTGAAATAATTAAATTAGTTAATAATTTTTTTTCATCAACTACCCTGATTGGTTATTTAAGAAAGTCGAGCATCAGCTGAAAGAATGCACTCTGAGGAACTCAAAAAGTATAAGTTGCCTAATTTTCCTTTGGGCAAATATAGGAGTTGCCTCGTTTGAAGAGGTAGATAAATGGTGGTAATATACTCTCATCTGTTATTTAATCGAATTATATATCAAATGAAAGGTAATTTTATTCCTAATCCAACCGTATTAGGTTGCCTTCCCAAAAATGGTGTGAATGAATAGTTGCCTACATTTAAGATTTAAAATTTTCTGGGCTAGTTCTGGTATTAAAAATATATTTCCTCATCTGTAATTAAATGATAATAAGATTATACGCCAGATAAAGCATAAATCGATACATCGCGAGTAGATTGCTTAGCTAAATCACATACCAATGATGTTAAACAATAAAATTTGTTATTATTTATTTTTTTATCAACTTCCCTGAGTTGGTATTTAAGAAAGTAGAGCATCAGCTGAAAGAATGTGTCCTAAAGAACTGGAAAAATATAAGTTGCCTACTTTTCCTCGGTGCAACTATGGGTGTTGCCTCGTATAAACAGGTAAATAAAGGTTCACATGATACTCTCATCTGTTATTTCATTGAATCGAGTATCAAATGAAAGGCTATTTTATTCCTAATCAAGCCCTATTAAGTTGCCTCACCAAAAATGGTGTAAACTCATGGTTACATAGATTTAATATATAAAATTTTCTGGGCTAGTTCTGGTCATAGAAATATATTCACTCATCTGTAATTAAATGACAGTAAAGATTATATGCTAGATAATATATATATACATCGCGAGTAGATTACTTAGCTAAATAAAATGCCAATGATGTTAAACAGTAAAATCTGTTATTTTTATTTTTTTATCAACTTCCCTGAGTTGGTATTTAAGAAAGTAGAGCATCAGCTGAAAGAATGTGCCCTAAAGAACTGGAAAAATATAAGTTGCCTACTTTTCCTCGGTGCAACTATGGGGGTTGCCTCGTATAAACAAGTAAATAAAAGTTCACATGATACTCTCATCTGTTATTTCATTGAATCGAGTATCAAATAAAAGGCTATTTCATTCCTAACCCAGCCCTAGTAAGTTGCCTCACCAAAAATGGTGTAAACTTGTAGTTACATAGATTTAATATATAAAATTTTCTGGGCTACTTCTGGTCATACTAATATATTCCCTCTAGCATATAATCTTTACTGTCATTTAATTACAGATGAGTGAATATATTTCTATGACCAGAAGTTGCCCAGAAAATTTTATATATTAAATCTATGTAACCATAAGTTTACACCATTTTTGGTGAGGCAACTTAATAGGGCTGGATTAAGAATAAAATAGCCTTTCATTTGATACACGATTCAATGAAATAACAGATGAGAGTATCATGTGAACCTTTATTTACCTGTTTATACGAGGCAACCCCCATAGTTGCACCAAGGAAAAGTAGGCAACTTATATTTTTCCAGTACTTTAGGGCACATTCTTTCAGCTGATGCTCTACTTTCTTAAATACCAACTCAGGGAAGTTGATAAAAAAATAAAAATAACAGATTTTACTGTTTAACATCATTGGTATGTGATTTAGCTAAGCAATCTACTCGCGATATATCGATTTATGCTTTATCTGGCGTATAATCTTATTATCATTTAATTACAGATGAGGAAATATATTTTTAATACCAGAACTAGCCCAGAAAATTTTAAATCTTAAATGTAGGCAACTATTCATTCACACCATTTTTGGGAAGGCAACCTAATACGGTTGGATTAGGAATAAAATTACCTTTCATTTGGTATATAATTCGATTAAATAACAGATGAGAGTATATTACCACCATTTATCTACCTCTTCAAACGAGGCAACTCCTATGTATATTTGCCCAAAGGAAAATTAGGCAACTTATACTTTTTGAGTTCCTCAGAGTGCATTCTTTTAGCTGATGCTCGACTTTCTTAAATAACCAATCAGGGTAGTTGATGAAAAAAAATTATTAACTAATTTAATTATTTCACATCTTTGGCACCAGATTTAGATAGGCAACCTACTCGCAATGTATCAATAAAAGCATCATCTAGCATATAATATTTATCCTAATCAAATAACCGATGAGGGAAGGTGCTTCTTCTATTGGATCTCGTACTATATTACTTTGCAATGAAGGCATATCTCCGGATATCTATGATCACGACATTATAAAACATCCTTTTTTACGACCTTTGCTAACCGACTTATTTAAAGAGCACCATTTTAGTCAATCATCGGTACTAACGTATGACAATTAAAAATATCCGTATAATCACACGTAATGTGTCAATTATAACAAATGTCAACTTCAACTTGATTTTTAGTTTGACTTTTTGAAAAATATATCATGTTGCCAGTGCTTTTTTTACCTACTTTTCAATTGCAATAACATTTTGTATATTTATTTGTATTTTAATATATGATTTATTAAATTTTTCTTGTAATATTTATACATAGAATATAAATTGGACTCAAAAAAGTACTTATTATTGGCGGCGAGGTTGTGAGGTTTAAG
Source organism: Leucania comma (assembly GCA_958295575.1). Taxonomy (NCBI): domain Eukaryota; kingdom Metazoa; phylum Arthropoda; class Insecta; order Lepidoptera; family Noctuidae; genus Leucania; species Leucania comma. The sequence goes on along the minus strand of OY282468.1, from coordinate 25,373,917 downwards.
ACCTTAGCCTGCCCAAATGGGACGACGAAAAACAATCTTGTAACTTGTCAAGATTGTCAACTTCAGTGTTAACAATTTAGCATTATTATGGCTAAATTTAGCAATTTTATAAGTGATTTGGCATGCATAAATTCAGTTTAGCATTGCATTGCATAGCATCAGCCTTGAAATGTGTCCACTGCTTGGACTCAGGACTCCTCTTTAGGAGAGGGAATGGGCACAGTTTAGCATATTTTTTAGCATTTTATTCGGGAAGATTGATACTTGAATTTCCAAAAACAAAAATAAACCTGAATAACGCGGTGATGTTTCTGAAAACGACCGTAGTGAACTAGTGATCAGGGGAATCCCGCTTGAATTGAACTACATAATAATTTATTGTATAAGTCGACGTTGTCATCGAAGGCAATTTTGTTTTGTTTGATTCGTATGTGGCTACGTGCGTTGAATAAGAGATAGTAATAGAACTAATAGAGTTAATTAATTGACAATGCCATAAAAATATCACAATTTGGGACTGGGAATTGATATCCGATTTGAAGGAGTGGCTTCAGAGCCGGACGGTCGGTCTTCTGCTTCGGTTGTATCTAATGAAGAGGATACAAACGAAGGTCTTCATATTTTATTTGTGTCACAAAATTAGTTCTTTCAGTGCTTCCTTGCCATTATTGTTAAGATTTTTTAATAAATGCGCGTCGTTGTTTTATTTTTACATTTTCTAGAAATTTTAGCATATTTTTGGCATTTTTTAAATGTAGATTTTGCAAAAAAATATTTTGTAGAGTTGGCAGCACTCGTCAACTTAGGATGTTTTGTTTGATTTTTTCAAAAGATTTTTATTCCGAGTTTATTACTCAAGTGTTGTGTTAATACATCATGATACATACTTTGTGATCGTTTTACACATTCTGTAAAAACAGTTTCAAGTTAAACTGTCGATATCGCGAGATATCGTGTAACATTTTCGGCCACATGCTGCTTTGTTTTGGATATAAGAAAGTAAATATGTATTTGTAAGTAAATATTAACATAAATTTACTTTATAACTAGTATTTGTATTTAGTCGTAGGTAGTCTATTCTTAGAATTCTTTTATTCACAATATTAGTTGTGTCCGAATTTTGTTATCAAAAATAATAATTGATTTTATTGTCAAATTTTTATGTATAAGAATTTCAAATCCATTTTAATTCCATCAATTCTTATATAATATAATAATTATATAATTACAATTTTTTAATGACAATTAGGTATTTAATCTGTTTTATTTTCAGATCAATGAACCAATGCCATCCACCTTCTCACCTTCTGTCAATCAAGCCAACTTCTAAACTTTTCACAGCCTGAGGTAGCTGTGAACCTAGAACCCAGCCAAGAAGATAGGCATAACCTGCCAGTCGACTACTAGTGTCATGAAAATTCCTATATCTTACAGGGTTCAAGTTAATAAAAATTATAAACATTATACATGTATTTTAGTCTTTTATTAAAATCTCACTGAACAACAACAACTTAAGACAGTCCACTTTCTAGTGCTTTGCTACCCTGAATATATCACAGTAGCACTCAACTTCCTAGAGTTTTGCTACCCTGAACATATAACAGTAGCACTTCACTGCCTAGTGCTTTGCTACCCTGGACATATCACAGTAGCACTCCACTTTCTAGTGCTTTGGTGGGAAGAAGCCGTTGGAGGTAATAGAGGCACAACTCCTCAAATAATTGCCGACTGAGTCTGTCTTTTCCCACAAACTAAGACAAGAATTTGCGTAATGTTAAGCTGGTTGCGTAAGTGATGCCGGTTCCTTGTACGCTCTAAACGTCCTTCACGTAGAGCTGCTGTAATTACTCCATCTTGCGTTGTTTTCCTCAATGCTGAGGATCGTGACCACCCTGCTTCATCACTTTTCCTTGAATGATATTTCTCCATATGATTCTATCTCTGGCGGTGTGAAGGGCATTGTATATCGTAGAGTCGCTTTGATTTAAAGCATTTTTGAGGCCATTTTAAGTAATTTTCCTACAAAATTCACACAAACGAAGATCAAAATATAACACTTTTGGTTTCGTAGGTTTGAGGTTAAAATTCCGAATAATCCATCTTCATCGGTTGCTTGTGTACTTTAAACGTTCTTCACGTGGAGCTGCTTTTATTTAGAGCATTCTAGAGGCCATTGTAATGTATTATCACATGAAATCCACAAAAACGAAAATCAAAAGGTAACGTATTTGGTTTCGTCAATTTGACGTTAAAATTTAGAAACATTCGTGTGTCAAACTCATTTTTTTTTTCGAAACATTGCCAATTAGAGTAGGTTTAGAGAATCGAAACGTCAAACTATTTTCGTTCGTATGAAATTTCGGGAACGAAATGAACCGTGGTAGGAAACACGCGAAATTTCTTACGAAACTTCGTTTTTCGGAGAAAGAGAGTAGACCCCCTGCTATGAGCTTAAGTTCTTCCTCCCATCTTTTGCGTTGTCGACCTGTATTTCTTTTGCCGTTTCTAGGGTACCATTCTGCCAGGACTTCTCCATTTGTCCCGGGATCTCCGTAGCATATGACCCGCCCATCTCCACTCGGTCACTCCTGTCCTAGTTCTTATGGATGAGTTCCTCTCTGTCTAATTTTTTCTTTCCATAGCTCTCTTACTGTGTTCCAGCGTATTCCTGTCGAGTTTGGAGAGTTCAAGTTTCAAGTTTCATCCACAGGCAAGGCAGGGGAGAATGCAGCGCTTAATTTTACAGCTGAAATCTGTTGCTTTCATAATCTCCTTCAATGACCAATATATTTTCCATCTGTTGGCTATTCTTCGCAGTATTTCAAGTAACTGAATATAAAGCGCGAGTATGAATCATCACGAGTGTCATGATGATTTTAATACATTACAAATACTATACTAATACTATGATATAATACGATTATTCAAAATAAGGATATTTTATCACTGCCAGATCCTTGGAATCGTTCGAAAGAATTACCACGCCTTATAAAGCATAGGAATACCGTTGGGTCAGTAAAAGTCTGACACTTTGTCTCCGGGAAGGGTTATTTGATATATTTCCATTAAAAAAAAGAGCATATTGTTGCTATCGTTTGTTTTTAGTTAGAAAGTCATCTAATTATTTCTCCCGCTCTAGGGTGTAGACGTGACAGGACGTCAGACTTTTCGAGGCTTCATAGCAACGCTAGCCAGTTTGCCGCCAAGATTTTAATGCAGCAACAACTTTTACGGGTCATATTAATTTTATAAAAGTCCATATCTTATAACATTTTCTCTTAGGTAATAAAAGCGACAAGGAATATGTAACTTGTAATATACAATAACACGTTTCAAAAGAGTGTCCAAGGATTTTATTGCACATTCTTCATGATAGAGATCTACGCTTTAGAATGTGCAATAAGCATCATTTTTTCTAACTGACTTCTGACAATTCAAAAGTGCCTGAAAATGGTTTAAGTTAAATAAATGCTTTGATTTTTTATTCTCTCGCCAGGACCGCACGCTGCTGAGTGTGGAGCAAATGTACGAGGATGTGTCTCAAGACCACGCCAAGAAGACTGTCACCATGGAGTCCCACCCGCACGTCTCTGGACCCAGCACGGCGTCTGTGCATCCTTGCCGGTGAGTTCACACAGTATCATAATGTTGATTCATGTTTAAGGGCCGGTTGTATATACTCCGCCCGGGTATGTCGACTTCGCGGCCCCGTAAAAGCAGTTTTATTTTATAAAAAAAAACATAATACCTTTCAAGATTTTTGCTTTTGCCAGACCATTTTAAAAACCAGCTTTATTATTTTATTAACTTTCAAATATATCCGTGACGTAATCTCGTAGATAGACGAAATCGTAAGTTAGGGTCATATTCGCGATTTTTTTAAATCGAGCCATCTAATTTATATCATATTTTATTTTTTGCCTAGCTGTTGCTCATATGGTCAATTTGAACAAAACATTTTTTCATGGTGTTCTCTTTAGATTTGTGGATTTCCAGAGGTTCACAAAAGTTCAAAATGAGTAGAACCTGGCCTTAATTGGTCTGCTGCCCCAAACTTATGGCTCCTCCATTTCAAAACATTCTAAAAGAAAAACTGCTAAAAGATGAGATACGCTGAATAAAGCTCTGAATACTGTATTTAAAAAGTAAAATCTACCAGTATGAGAGAAATCCGATCATGACGCCATCGCCAGAAGTTGTCAGTCTATTTCTAAATCTTGCTTGACCCGTCACGGACTTGCGAGAATCCTCCGACCAGAACCAGACGTGACCAGACCAGACCGGACAGTGTCTGGTCCGGGCAATTACCCGATAGTTGCGGACAGTTGTATAGTTCTAACCACGTGGACAACAGTGTAGGATTTATCTTTCAGTTCCTATGTGGCGGCATAGATGCCGCTACACTACATACAGCAAAACGTGTTGGCCCCTTTTTTAGGATTCCGTAGCCGAAAGAACGAACGGAACCCTATTACTGCCTTCGCTGTCTGTCCGTCTGTCAGCGGGCTGTATGTCATAAACCATATGAAAGTTGTTATTTTCACAGAATGTGAGTTTCTATCGTAGCTTCAACAACAAACAAAAAACATAATTTTGTTCGCGTTTTTTGCTCGAATTGAGTACGGAATTCTTCGTGTGCGAATCCGACTCGCACTTGGCCAGTTTAAATTTTTTTGGGATGTAAAGTCATGAAATGTCTTCACTTGCACTGGATGGTGAGAGAGGGGGCTTGTCAACGCCAAAGCAGTGTACTTACACAGTCCGTGTATAGAAAACGATACGAATTCTTGCATAAGCCCAGCGACTTTTCTCAACGTATACAAGTGACCTTCAACTTCATTTTAACTTTGCAGGCATGCAGAAGTAATGAAGAAGATAATCGAGACTGTGACGGAGAGCGGCGGCGAGATGGGCGTGCACTCGTACCTCATAGTGTTCCTGAAGTTCGTGCAGACCGTCATTCCGACCATCGAGTACGACTTCACTCAAAACTTTGCTATTAACTAGACGCTAGCCAGGCTTTGAATGTGTAGCTTTTGTATGAGGCGCGGCGATCGCTTTGAACTAGATTTAATTGTTGGAAGAAGAAATATCATAACTGTAAGATAAAAACTGGAAATGAATGCTTCAGATAGCTCGTAAAATTCAAATGTTTGAAAGATTTTTGCAATGTGTAGCTCAGTATCGCATAGTATGGTAACAAAAATTATATTTACGGTAACGACATGTCTGTATTTACACAATTATATTCATTTAAACCATCATTTTATCTCACAGATCTCTACTATTTATCACACTGGACTGGCGACCGTCAAAGTCCTTTTGTGCCCGTTTGACATTCGCCATGTTGGCGCTGTCGGCCGGAGCGAGTGTCTAAGGTACTAAAACCATAGTAATGTTGCGCCTCTTAGAATATACACATGACCTCATTTTTAATGAAAAATGTGGTTATATGTAATTCCTGAAGCAGAAATAACACGCAATTCGAACGAAATTAATTAGAAATGCAAAAATACTTCAGAGTACTGTACACGTCTCTGCAGCCATTTGCATTATACGTCAAATTTAATTCTCTGGACGCTCGCAAGTGGCGCTTCAAATAGGCACAAAACATTTGTTGTCAAACATAATGGAACAGCCTGTCCAGTGGTAAATAGTAGAGGTCAGTGACTTAAGTCTCGAATTTAGAGAAAATGTTCCAAATTCAAAATATTCTTATTTCACATAGGCCTACATAAGCACTTATAAAATATCAGCAGTTAGTGCACTGTTCCAATTAACCGCTTCCCATGGACAAGAACTGGCAAGAAACTACATGGGTACTCTTTGTATAATGTGCTATTGCAAAACACTTACCGTTTTACTTCACACACCTACCCTGGAGCATTCACCTTAAGAACAATAATTTACTAAGTTATAAATGCAAAAAAATACTTTGCATGGCGTTATGAAATAAATGGTTGCCTTCGAGGACTAATGGCAGCAATATTTAAAAGACGTTAGTAATCAGTGTCTCGAAACATGGCTCCTCGAATCACAAGTAAATAAGACCGTATACAGCCTCCACTATCCTTTAGCTTCTCAAATGAAAATTATTTTGACAAATCAACAAGCGCTTGCAAACTATGAAGTTTTGTAACTTATTAATTAAATCTTTGCAAATTAAGCAAGCTTTACCACTTGAAATAAAAATACATAAATTTATTTTTGGCGAATCTAAAGGATAGTTGTGTATTGGCTACTAGGCTGTACTAAGTTTTTAAGTCTACTGTCGCCATTGACCTGTACTGTCCAATAAGAACAAAGCAACATCCCGCCGCGTCTATTTATCATATTATTGTATGTATATTATCGTAGAGTAGGCCAGTCTATATTTTGTCGATGTTTTGCAATTCGATATATCGATGTGGTAAACCATATAGAATTTATAAATTTGAGGCGATGTTTTTAATCAAATATTTGTATAATAAATAGGTAATATAAAATGATTTTAAATTTAAATATAGAGAAATTTTAAATAAGCCAGTGCAATACCAATAAATGATTTAATCAATAGCTTTAACTGCAGCATTTCTTTAGATATCTTTAAGTACAATTCGCCTCTTGAGTCCTTGCCTGTAATGATTAAACTTTGAAACATCACAACGGTATTGTGTGATGTTTCGATTTTTTTGAATGGATCTTTAAATAAATAACAAGATAAGTTGCCCGTTATTCGTAATACCTTTATGCTACTGGCACAAATCATTTAATTTTTACAAAGCATATAGGATTTTGTACTACAATTATGTTGGGAGCATTCCTATGTTAGCGCCATATTTAGATGTATTAAACAATAAGTATTCATGTTTATTTGTTAAACAACATGTCCCATTCCCTTGTTGTGTTGTAGCTTTTACACTGATTGAGAAATATAATTTTCACAATAACAGCTTTTTGAAAGTCCGTCTCGTAAATCGAATAATTTCACTTTATCAAAGTCATTTCTTGCTTCTGTATGCTTGAGCGTTCATTATTGATGTCTTCTCTCATAAGGCCAGGATTTTACCAAAGCAAGCACGAGATTGAAGAAGTTTTTTAAACAACCAATAGAATTTCGTTCTTTAGGCCTCTGCCTTGAATCTTGCGGGCAGCGCGGCGGCGGCGGCTCGTCCCGCCCCCCCCGCGCCGCAGCCGAGAGCCGCTCCATTTAATTGTACGCATCTTATCCTGCCGCTCCCGCGCCGCCGCCGCCGCCCGCTGCCCGCAAGATTCGAGGCAGAGGCCTTACACATCTCGTCATTGCTTAGCTTCAGTGGTAGAAAGGGAGCAGTTATATTTGTAGCTCGAAAAAAATATAAGCTGTGTATTCGAGCATGTAGCGGCGCTGTGGACACGCAGAGACGGGAGATGCGGCGAGCGACACCGCTAGACTCCTCGCACTGCCTTTCTTTTGTCTCAAACGCTATGCCTGTGTGAGTTCGTCTATCTCAATATCTAACATTCGCTGTATAAAGCTGCGGTCTAGTAAGCATCTCTGCTCTGCTTCGGTGGATATAACCTAACTGCTAAGCATCTTATCTCATCTCCACGTCGCACTTCTCCGCCTATATTCGCTTTGGTGGAGTCCAGGCCAGATGGTCCTACTGCTACTACTGGTACGTTTTAGCTCCGGAAAGTTTAAGTGATTTATATGGAGTGGGTATGAGATTTTGTTACATATTTTTGTAAATAAACAACTTTATTTTTAATTTTTAAGTAAAAGCAACGAAAAATACAAATTACATTACTATCATTAGCATTGAAACAAATATCTATGTATATTTATTTGCAGTTACGTTTTTTAATTATAATATGGTCCATGTAAGCAGGTGTCCATATATTTTATAAATTTACTTTATAAATTAGTATATGGCATGGTTAGGTAAATACTCTTATGTTATTTTAAATAATAATATAAATATGTGCACTGTTTGGTTTATTTTTTATATAATAAAAAATATTTTGCCTATGAACGAACGTTTTATTTATTGTATCTATATGTCGCGGCCAGATCATAGAAATTGATCACTTTATAATATGGCTGACTAAAACTGGCCAGATCGTTTTAAACGTTAAAGTTTGATGATATTTCAATCGTCGTTTGGCCTACTTTTTTTTAGACCTTTTATTATAATAATTATCATAGAAATCTTACATCAATGATATGGCCAAACGAGGATTGACATATCAAATGTTAACGTTTAAACGAAATGGCCATTTTAAGTTGGCCATATCATGAAGTGATCAACTTCTATGGTATTGAGCCCAGCGATGTAAGCTGTCTGTCAGTTATCATCTTCCTGCTCGTTGATGTTTTGCTTAGGGTCGGCGCTACATGTTATTTTCTTCCTTCTGTCCGGTCACCCGTCATGCTATCACTAACTTTGCGTTGTCTGTCAGTAAACTTAAGACTCATTAAGAAAGTGGATTTAAACATACGGACGCCTTCAAACTAGCCGCAACGTGGGTGAGCGCTGCGCCCGCGCAGCCGTCGCGCTGCTTTGTTATTTCACATTAATAAAAACGTGCAACTGTCGCGCTACAACCGCGCTGCGGCCGCGCATCGTTTATTTATATTCATGTACTACCAACTTTTAAAAAGTACATAAAACACAGAAATAAATTCTAATAATAATTTATTGATATCTATCACATACATTATGTACAAATCACCATGCTTTAATAAAATATAATCAGTACTATGCAACGAAGCCCTTCGAACCTAACCTCTACCGCTATTATACAAAATAATACAACTCCATCCGCAAATTAAATTACATTGTTTTTTTTACAATTATCCGTAAATATGTCACATCCAGCTTTCGAAAGAAATTTTCATCTAGAGAGCCTCTTACAAAAGTGCCCGCTTTGTAGAAAGAGCCAAAGCGACTGCGGCAAATCCTGTCTCATGTCTATGTAATGAGAAATGATGAACTTTTTATTCCAATATTTTCATTTATATAATATCTAGCTTTACTCAAATTTAATATGAATAGATTATACACCCAGACGTCTCCTTTAGTCGACCTATTACCGGACAATAAGTTGGTAAATTGGAAAACAAATTTTTGCGATTACCTTTTATATATTGCCCGGGGACATCGACTTAAACCTTCCTCGTGAATCACTGTCAATTGCTGAAAAAGCATGCAAATCTGTTCAGCAAGCTTAGAAATGACTTTGGCTTGACCTGCGGTAAAGTCAAGCAATAAGGACAGGTAATGGCATTGCCATACATTTTGTATTAAGCGTATAGCGCTAACAGGAAGTCATTTGTCTAAGCCTGCAATAGTTTTTGGGTTTATCGCGTTCATACGGTCATACAAACACGATTATGGACTTTATAATATGTAAGGTGTTTCTGTCAGTAGATATATAGGTATTACTCTTTGTTTTCCAACGACTACTATTAAATTTACTAGATGAGATATAAATTACGAGATTGAAGGAATTACTTTCTAAAACTCGATGTGACATTGTTACTGCCATTACCGTACATAACTGAAGAAGCCCAGTGAATGAGAGAACCTCTGATAACATAATTACATTTTATACGTAGTTCACCAATTCAACTTCCAAAACGAATAAATAAAATTATTAATAACAAATTCAATTATTCAGGTATCGCAATAAAATAATACACACATAATATTTATATACATCAAGGAATTTTAACATAAATATAACGTAAAATGGGACTAATTGGGGACAAATTCATTTAATGTTTATATTAGGTAATAGCTGCCTTAGGCATTTTTTGGGCGGAGCGTTCTTTTTTTTCTGTTCTTTTTTTGCCTTCGTTCCAGGGCTCCGGGTTACTCTTTCTCACAACCCGTGGAGAGCCGCCTTAGGCTGAGGGTTACATGCGCCCGAATGGCACATGTGGCATGGTGTATATATATATTGGTTCATCATTTTGCGCAGTTATAACTTACCCTTATGCCAAATTGTGAACGATCAATGCCGATGACCTGTACTCATCACCGGATAACGAAATACAAACTTAATAATATGCGCACATAACATTTAAATTTTCAAAATGAAATAATAAGTCTTCAATTTGTATCAGTTTCTATTTTAACTAGCCCCATTTTACAAAACAAAGTTCAAAACATAATATTGTGATGAAAAGAACTTTTAAAGGACTAAAATACAACTTATTATAAAAAATATTTATATAAACTTGTTTATCGGGATAATAACCAATGACAGTAAATAACATACATTTAAAGTGATTTTCTTCAAAGATACCGCGAATGTTCTAAACTTAATATTTTTTCATTCAAAATCATCCTGAAATCCTTGAAAAAAATGACTCAAAAACACGAAACATCAATAATCAAATAATAAAAACTCTCAGGTACGCAAATGGCGCCACCGATCCTAAAATAAAATTAACCAGAGGTACATACACGCCGCTCAACTTAATACCATTCACAATAATAGCATTCACAATAATCACAGAATATTGCCACCTTAATTAATGATAAGCTAACTAAACTGTGATGGAACATGATTTGGTCGCAAATTAAAACTAAGTTTAATAATATACCTACAGAAAGGATTTAAACTGCCAACCAACGCGGACGTCGGCCACTAGAAGAGCTAACGCATGCGTGATTCGCTGTGCAGGGTACACTTTCTTTAATCGACTGGCCAAGACGGATTTGTGATAATATTTGTCACCCGCGCGAGGCGTCTTTTTGATATTACACTCTACTCTCTTATCCCAAATATTTGGAATAATTGAAACAGGTGCGATTGCGGTAAAACAGAGCCATGAATTTTATTGTAGTGTTGACTACCTCAGCGAAGTTTGCCGAGGAGGTTGACTTGATACATTTGCTGCCAAATACTCCACATTAGAATATGTACAGGCATATTCTAAGAGTAAACAAATTAACTATACATACAATGACATTGCTTAAAAGGACTAACACCCGTATTTGTAAACAAGTAAAACTAATTACTTGAGTAAAAGTAACTACTTAAGTAACAATTTGTATTCTATAGTTAAGAAAAAATTAAATTTGAATGAAGATTTCGAACGTCAAGTAATGACTTAATGTGAAATTACTAGGCAACGAGTGATTACTTCTTTATAAATACGGGTGTTAGTATCCAAGCAAAAACCATTAACAAAATTACTTTCAAATTGATATCACGGGTTTTTTTTAAACTTTATAACCACTAAATGGGACAACAAAATTTGTAATAAAACATATCTCCATTCTATATTTATCGCCCGAAATATAAAGTTAACAGGAACCAAAACGTTATTGCTCTTCTTTAAATATACAATAAAGAAATAAATAATTTTGCTAATTATTTACAAGTTAATGAAATGCGATCACTTTTTGGTGTTTGTTAATTCACGTTAAATTGTACTTTTTGTTAAAATTTAATTATAATTGAATAGATTTACTTTTTCCAACGTTACAAGATAAGGGAATGCTAGAGAGAAGTAATTTTATTGGTTAATATCGTATTTTCTATGGAGTATATAATATTTTTTTATAATTTTTAATTTCCTAGCTACATTCTCTGGGTCCAAGCAGTGATGACGAACATTTACTAGGCAGCATGAAAATCTCAAAATATAATAATATCATTTATATTTTGATTATGTACACACATACACAAATTCATATTTCGAACTGTGTGCACATACATGATACAATTTTAGTAATAAAAATAATCTCATACATTTTCATTCAAATTAGAGTTTTTAAACTCTTTTCCACAATTTATCTACTATACATTGAAGAATAATATACTCTTTGTTTTAATTTCGACTAAATTTACATTTAATTGTATGTATACGTGTAGTAAAAACAGTAAGTCTCTACGTTAACTACAAATACACACCAAAGGCCATCTTCGTTTCAATAAGACTATTTCTTTTTCAATTTTATTCCCTCAACCATAGCAAAATTCATTCAAATTTCAACTTTATCGTCTGATACAATTATAGTCCATTCTCAGTTTAGGAATGTTTGAAATGTCGAATTATAAAATTGATTCCTTTGACAAATTGTTACCAATGTTTATGTCATATGATAATTTCGTTAGCACTAGGTGTTCAAGCCTTAAGTGCTTCATAAGTTCATTCATTCGTTCAATAAGTCGCTTGATTATCGATTAAGTCAGTATTCTAAAACCACGATGTCAATCCGGGTAAGAACTGGCAGATTACACAAGTAACGAAGCCAATATTTGATATCCGTGTTATTAAAAAAATAAGTAATCTTGTCACTTTGTCATGTGTTGTAATTTCAACCTAATTTCTTTGGCTGTAGGGTTTATTATCACTTGTGTGGCACGATGGCGACTAGCCTAAGGAGTACCAGAGACAGTAGCTTGTCGAGAGGATCGAGGGTCCCTCGCTGCAGCCACTTGGGGATGGTGGTGCGTGCGTGGCTGAAGCCGAGCTTCTGCAAGATGTAGTCCACGCCGTATGGCTCGATGGACTTGCCGGCCCAGGATAGCAGTCTGCGAAAGGAATTGATTTCATATGAATTAAAAGGATTGAGAAATCAACAGTAATTAATTATTATAGAAACAATTTTCGTTGCACATTCAAGGATAGAAAAAAAAACAAGATCAAGTCACAAAAACAACATAAAAAGTTAACAAACAACACTTTCATGAATACCTTTGACAGTACGTACAAATTACTTTGGAATGTTAAACAATAATCATATTTGTATCAATCATAAAGAACAGGTATTTTACTAAGCTGCAATGCATACCAAATACGTTGGTAATCAACGAAATCAAAATACACAATCATTTATATCATTGTCTTCAATTTTCTGGATCTTTTGGATTTCGAGCCGTTGGAACTGTAAATTGTTGAAGAGGCCACTTTAAAATATCGGATATACTTAAAAAGTTAATGTTGCCGAGTAAACACAGTGACTTATGTTGTTATTTTCAATGTCCTCAAATCTCTCGATCTCATGTTCTTCATACCGCTGATATTGGAACACGTTGATCGGATATACGAAGCAGCCGCTCATCCAGTTCCCCTTCTACTACACTTTGATCTTAGCCCCTTCTACTGCATGACTTTTGTGCAGGAACTAAAACTGTCGTTGAGCAACTCTCAAAACATATTTTATAAGCAGCAATGTATAGAAAAATTTTGGCCGGAAAAAGTGTTAGTGCCGAAGTAAAAGTTGTTAAGAATCATGAGTACAATTAGTACTAGTAAGAAATTCAGATATTTTGGAAACTCAAGGACTCCTTGTATATTTTTTGGTCTTCTCCTTTTGTTGAAACTGAAGATTGATGAAGAAACTATTTTTTTGATGCCCAAGATAGTTATAAAATAGTCTCTACAAACTTCTCTTTTGCTGCAAATCTTCTGGTTTTTCGGCATTAAAACTAGATATTGTGGGTTCATAACGCTCAACAGGAAAAAACATAAGTAACAATAGATAAATACAAAAATTATCAAAACAAAGACAAAACATAATAATTATTTAAAGGTTCTTTTATAATAAAAAGCTTGTTTTATTTTAGCATAGTAATAGCCATCATAGTCTTTTCTTCAGAGGGGATGCTTAAATGTACCCAGCGAAATTCATTTTTTTTTAAGATTTTGCATTTTGTAATAGTCAAGTTGCATGTTAATTAAAATATGACGGGTGGCCGTAATAAGTATTGATTTACGGAATTATAATTATTCAAATCAGCAATACAACATTCTCAGTTCGTGTTACTACATTAAATGGCTATTGCACGAATGAAGAAGAAAAAGAATAGAATATAATTTATTCGACGCAGGCAATACAATACAAAGGTAACAACACAAAATAATATAACAAAAAACAGTACATAAATCTAATACAATTGCGTTGAGCGAAAAAGTCAGAGATTTTCTTGGGCTAGCAATAAAGTAGATATTGTTTAGCAAGGTACCTGACGGTGGGCTCCAGATGCCACGTGACGCAGCGGTAGTCGCGGTAGTCCTGCGGGGGCCCCTCGGGCCGCGCGCGCGCGCCGCCCGGGCCCGCGGCGTCCGCCCACGACGCACGCGCTCCGCCCGGCATCTGTATACGAACACAACTATGTAAGGGCAAGTTTAAAAAGGCCCAGATTTTGTCGGTAAGAGGTTTCAAACCAAAAAGGACAACGCCAGAAACTCTATATAACTTTGCCCCACTCGATAAAATTAATTTACAAGCATGCAATATGCAGTATCTGATTTCATAATTATTACTGATAACTAAATATTTCTTTTAATGCTAGTAGAACTTGCAATTTCTGTTTAAATCAAAAACAAATATGTCATTTTTACAATTCAGGTGCAGTTTATAATTGTTAAAATATATTGTATAAGTGTAACAATTACAGTACTATCACTAAGAGGATATTCTGTTATTCCAGGATGTTCTGTTATTATGGGTCAGTCCCTACAATAATAACATAGATCACAGGAAAAGGAATTCGCAAGTATATATATTCTTCCCACTTATTTATTCGTCTACCATATCTATTTTTGTTACTATAAAGTTGCGATTTGGTCGCCGTCAATAATAAAATAACTGACTGTAGTGTAATAAATAACTTACCAATCTATCCTTCTCCTTGATATAAGAAGATATGAGGTCGTGCAAGAACAGGAACGCCTCAGCATCCACAGAAACGAATATGTGATCTTCAAACTCTGTGATGAAGCTGCATTCCACTACCGGCTTCTCATCTGTTTAGTAAGAACAATAATTTTAGTCTACCACGAAGGCCTGATCGCACCATTAAATATCTTGAAACAATTGTTAGAAACGGAATGATTTTTTTTAAGGGTGGAAATTACCAACTACTTCTCCCGCTTTGGGCGGAGCAGGAGGGCGTGTCAGACTTTTACTGACTAAAACCACACCTGTCTTTCAGTTGCCCTTTGCGTGCTAAGTCTACGGGTTTCCTTTTCAGAAATTCCCCGCGGTCCTAGCTAGCGGGCATCGGCCCAGCTGGACCCCTACGGTTCGCTGACATCGTTCCCTCATGAGTGTGGCTTTACTGCTTCGCAGAAGGAGGCGACCGCCTGCCATTCCTCCTCGCTCCGGAGCATGCGATTTAAATTTACGTAACGTTCAATGTGTTTAGGTTCTGTTTCAAGGTTCTAACAAAACCTAGTGTAACTGCAGGACATTTAAATACTTTTACTTCTCACTACACTAAAAAAAACAGTACAGCACTGTATAATCAGCCTCATAATGTTCTCATTGCTGGAACTCGGATCCATACGTGTGGCCTATATTATTTACTGTATGCTCAGCTGGAGGACAGTGGTGGCCGAATGGCAACGGCCCCGACTTACGAGTCGCGATTTCAAACCCAGCCAGGCGCATTACTTTGTGTAATTTATTTCATCACCAATGCTCTCAAAAAGGTGAATAAAACATCGTGAGGAAACCGGCATATCCCCTAGAACAATTTGATGACATGTGACATCCACTAACCCGCACTGGGTCCGCGTGGTGGGTTATGGCCCATTCCCTCTCCTAGAGAAGAGGCCTGAGTCCCAGCAGTAGGAACATTATAAGGCTGATGTAGTATCAGCCTATACCCCCAGCTATGCTCAGCTGATCTTTGCTGAGAATATTCGAGATGGTATTTTAATGTCTACTGACCGCTTTCTGTAGGAGGTGTGTGCGCCTGCAGGTGGTGCGTTCTCAGATGCAGCTGTAAGGAGGGCAGCGCGAAGATGACCTCCCGCACGTGCTTGTCGGCCGCGGCCTTGTTCCTCTCGGTGCTGTTGGTGTTGGCGCTGGAGCCGCTGGCGTTGGACGACGTGGTGCCCGTGGGCTCGCGCTCCAAGGACGGGAACAGCTCGATTGCTGGACACAACGATTTTATATTATATATGTAAAATGTTGTTATTCAGTCACGTACAGTCGATAAAGTTCTTATTCATTTGACAATTGTTGTACACATATGTATATAGATTTATTTGGGTTCTATCGATAGACACATTATTGGGTTGGGTGCTACATTATTATTTCCATGTTTTTCTTACAAATACCTATCGCCCTTATGTGTGTAAACACGCGTAAGCATTGGAACTGTTATGGTTTCTCAACGCTAGGGAAAATTGCCCTAATTAGTACCAGACTAACAGATATAGTGCATACCTTCCTTTAATGAACGAGTCGTTCTGACCTATCTTTCCCCACAATAAGTCAAATCTACACCACGCAGCAGCCGAATTTCAAAAACTCGCCTAGACCATGCAATAATACATATAATAAAAGGACTGCCCGGCCCGCCCAGGCTGGCCGTCAGGCTCCGCACTGCGTGGCCTCCCATCCCACCTACACCACTCACCATCTATCTCACTGTTAGCGAAGGCGTAGTGGAACCACTCCTTCAGCGTCTTGAACTGCGGCGGGAACAGCAGCGCGCGGGTCATGCGGCACACCGTGGCCATGGACACGTGCGCGCGCGCGCCCGAGCCGCCCGGGCCCAGCCCGCCCAGGCTGGCCGTCAGGCTCTGCACTACGTGCACTTCCATCTCACCTGTACAATAAAGACAACGCATTCAAAATAAATCAACAAAGAAAGAATTGAATAACAGCGTGCGCAGAGATTCATGTTACCAATTTAACAAAGGTTCATAAATTTTATAAAGAGTGTCATAATAATACACTTTTGAGCAAGGACGTGCGAGTAATAGAAGTAAATAAGCCCGGCTTTTATATGAAAATACATGCTAACATCTAAATCGTGGAACATTACAAACGAATATAATAAAATAAAAACTTTTGACTTCGCGTGTCGTACGTCCAATTCTGCCGCACGTACATTTAGTCGTGCCAATGTGTTCAAATTGTAGATTAATTTACATGATAATATGCGAGGTTGCTGTTCTGCCAAGCTCACGCTAACTGCCTGGCTAATCTTTAGCTAACGCGATCTCCAATCACGTTTTAACACTTAACAACAAAGAGATAAACACGTATTGCTTTCTCAATCGACATGTTGGTTTTTGTACCTGGTTTATCTGTTGTCTCTGTTTTCCCTATAAAACATTAATGGTATTTTAGAAGAGCTAGTTGATGACTAAGAGGCGAATAATGATCTGTGTGGTTTATTTGAAATCACTGCTTATATAGGTACATTAGCGCATGAACTATATCTATAGAGGGTACATAAATAAACTTAGTTCTAAGACGATTTGATTATTGAGATATATGACGGTAGACTGTGCTGGCTCCCTTCGACAAGCAAGCGCGATGGTACAGGCGGCCAGCCCGCATTCCTTTCACTTGGTCAGTTAGTGTGGCGGCGACCGGCCGTATGCTCCTCCGATTTGTATGTTTACATACGTAAGTATGAGCTGCTACAGTATCAATAAAATTTGTATTTATACATACAAAATTTATTCCTACTATTAATGTTTTTAATTCATTCAACAATTGGTTCTAATATTATGCCTGGCTTCGGAAAAAGTATTAATGAAATGAAATGTTACGTCCTCTATGACATGCGCAGTGAAGTTGCGCAAATTTACCTACCGTTTCGCATTTAGATAGATTTTTAAAATTTTCTGTCATTTAAACTTTTGTGATTATTCATTGCTGTAACTTAAGAGTAATTTAGACGGTTCGAGTTTCTCGCCTCGACTATACGATAATCTTAAGAGCATAGAAAAAGTGTCATCGTCTAAACACATACCTAGGCGATGCGAGTTTCTCGTCTCGAACGTACGATAATCGTAAGAACAAAAAAGTTTCTTCGTCTAAACATTCATACGTAAACGGTGCGAGTTTCTCGTCTCGAACATACGATTCTCGCCAGAGTAGACGAGCGAGTGGTATGACTTACCTCTCACGTGTTGTGAGATAAAATTAAAAAAAGTAAAGTACTTCTTTTCTAAAAGTCGAGGTAATATACGCATTTACGAAATTATTTTTTTTAAGTAAACGAGTCAATGACCTTGTAGGTAGTTGTCGGTCGTTGCGTACTAACTACCTACAGTTCATTGGCCTCGCTCAGCTGACGTTTACTTAAAGAAATTAATTTCGTACATGCGTAAATTAATTCGAGTTTAAAAAAGAAGTATTTTATTTTTTAATTTTCTCTTTACTAATCGATAGTGTTTCATGTACCTAATCGACCTTCCGCGGGATTAAAACGATTTAACGTTGTATATTAAATTTATGGTTACCCTAGTTAAAAATAGGGGTTACAAACCACCTCTTTCTCGTTGTCTTGCTCGGAACGTTTTTCCTCTGTTGCTTGTCAATGAAACTTATAAACCTAATGCACATTTTTTATTCAACATATTACACAGGAATATAAATTTATTAAAACTATATATACACTTAAACCTACAAACATTACACAAAAACATAAATATATACACTAAAGGCTACTCCTAACTAGAATATAGCGTCAAAAAACTCCTCCGCATCGCTGTCGACTGGAAGTGTGCCCAAAAGGCTGGCGGCATTGCCACGTTGTATGGCAATGCTTAATCTCTGACCGAGGTAAAAGCCAGCCCTTGGGTCACGCGAAGTGTCAACTAATCGTTTGGAAAGTTCTTTAAAAAGTGAATGTGCACTCGGACCCCACGGCCCAAGAGTTTCAACCCCAAACGGCTCAAAAAAATAAAGTACACTTAGAGTTTGTAATATTGCTCCGTAATCAATCCAGATCAGATCCAGATTGTCCTCAAAATATATAAGATCCTTAATAGGTATAGACAAGTCGAGATTCTCGGAAGCAAGAATCTTCTTATTATAATTTTGCCGTCTAAACAGACGCAGGACATTATCGCCTATTGATTATTGCTTATAAGTCTCGTATGTCATAATCATAGGTGAGAATTTGTTTCTTACCTGTGTGTAAACACTTTGATACGATAATGTTATGGCGATAATTGCGTACGATTTTCTTAACTCGTACTGTCTAAATTACGCTTTACTTGTTTTGAAGTGATTAAAGTTTATTATCTTTGAAACGAATTCGGAAACGCATGCATTGGTTCCATGTGAAGGATTTGATGTGTGTGCAATAGTCACTCGGCAAGGTAAGTAGTTTACTTTGAGTTTTAGAGATAAATATGATTTGTCTAAAAATAAAACTAAATCATATAATAGGCAGTTCCATCGGTGATACTACTTAACAAAATAATGTCAATGTAATAATTAAAAATAAGCATTACAGCAAAAAAAAAGCAATTGCACTGATGATGCGTCATGGCGTTCTGACGCGAGGTTTTTTTTATTAAGAATATTAGGTAAGTAGTAGATAGGTCCAAGGCAAACAAAGGATTGTTTGCCCACTATAAAGGTATTTGGCACGCCGCTGCGTTTGAGAACCAGCTTCTATCATGATTCGCGTTAGTCAATTGAAAGTTTTTAAGCTTTGTTTTTCCATGTAGTATTGTCTAATGACTCTGATCCTACATACCTCTAAATAATATCCCAAAAAATACCTGTTGTGGTGATAGTTTTGGAAAGCTGAATATTAATTCACATTTAAAAAGATTTCTTCTAAAATTCTAAAAAACATAAAAATTAAAAGAAAATAGAGACTCCTTACCCTCTTCGCTGGCCACCTGCTGCGCCTCAGTCGCGAAGCTGATGCAAGGGTCCTTGAGACTGAACAGTGCCCAGGATTTCGATTTGAAGCTGTTGCCGTGGAAGCACGCTAGCGATATGTTCGTGCCGTGGAGCTCCATTGTACCGCCGAGAACGGTGCCTAGGGAGAAAAGTAAGAGAATTATAAATGCGACTAGATCTTTGACTGACATCAAAAAAGGAAGAGGGTTATACTCGCTAAACGTGAACTGATTTTAACAATTCTTGTTTTGTTTTGAAAACTTTGTCAGCCAGGTGGTCCTATTTATTGTGGCGGCTACGTTACCGTTAGCAGGCAGCGGCGTCGGCAAGGTGGAGAGCTGCATGCCGGACACCAGGTGCAGCACTTTCTGCCAGTGCCGGTGGTGGCGCAGCTCGGCGGCCGCCGCCGGGGGCGCCGCGCCTTCCGCTGCCGCCGGCGCTGCGGCTGGGGCTGACATCAAATATAAACAAATTAACAATTAAATACACGGCATACACTCATCTCACAATACTCCAGACTCACAGACAAAGATCTTCTGCCATTCATGCGCTAACTCAACACAATTAAGTTGAGCATCCCAGAGGGCATTGGGCGCGGAGATTGCGCGAGGGAGGTTGGGCTCGAAGGATAGGACACTGGACTCGAATGATGATGCAACTCCAAGAAACAGTAAACAGTTTGTGCCTGTGATTATGGCTATAGTTGATCATAGTAAACTGTTGGCATAGCTCGTCTTGCAGTTGAGGAGCATCTATTTTCCCGTGAAATACCTTATATTATTCATGATTTGGTCATTTTTTTCTTAACCTCGAAATAATAATACCCTAAGCTCCCTAACAGAAAATTAGTAGGGTATAAAGGTACCTAAGATAAGCTTTCTGTAGGTTTTCTAAAATTAATGTGTTTTTTTTTTCATAGGGATTCCAAATATATACACTGGAATCCAGCTATCTTTTTTGAAAGAGTACATTAAAAATAGCTTGTATAGTGGCAAAGTTCTTTAAGTTATTTTTTTTTTAAAGTCAACTTCGAGTTGAGAAGTATAAATCCTAATCGTTTAAACTAATCTTTTGATAATATACTGTGTAATCATGGAAAGTTGAGTTGCTGTTAAAAGTATCACCAGATTCTTCATCCTACTTGTTCTGGTAATGGTAATCACATTATTTTTTTATGCACAGTTCCTGTAATGTTGTGCGCGAGTACAATCCATTTTGTTTTTAATACTTCACTCTAATATTACGTTTTAGTCACACTGCAACGCAAAACAAGCGCCTTCAGAGTGAATTTTGGAAAAAAAAAACGTTTCAAATCATTCGCATAAGTAAACTTTTGGCGTGATAATTAACTGATGAAAGATCGTTAACCATTATTAAAATAGAAGTGGTCCCAGGATTGATCCTTGAGCGACTCCAGAAAGCGTATGGTAGGGTTGAAATTCACAAATTCCTAGTGTAAAGAACTGCTGGCGATCGCTGAGAGGGTCAGCCAGAAGTCGCCGGAAGCCAGTGGGTGACAGCACATAGTTTCGCAACCTAAATATTTTAAATTATTGACCTTATCAAACGCTTTCCGGAAAGCTAAATACAAGACAATCAACCTTGGCTAAGTAGCTACGGTTTAAGTGTCAAAGATACTCACGTTCACGTCGATCTCTCCTCGCATTAGTATAATTCGGGTGCAACGAGCTGAACACTCGCTTGCTCGACTTGAATTGCTGTGTGAAGAACTCCTCAAGCTTCAGCTGCATCTTCAGCAAGTCTGGCGTGGTGCTCCGCGACATTAGGATTTGTAGCTGGTGCCAACTTAGTGTGCCATGTGTCAGGATTATTGCTGGCCTGAAGGATGAGAAGAAGGAGTTTAGAGAATGTGAGTGTTTTAGCGCTAACTATGTGATGTTTATAAGGTTCTATTTTATTATTTGACATACGTCATTTATGGGTGTTGGGTGCAACCAGTTTGTGGTCGATCGACGTCGACGACGATCGAGGTATTTCGAAAAATTTTTGTTTATATGTCACACTCGAAAATAAACTTTATAGTATTGATAGATGATGGTGACAAATTTTGAGTCGAGTGGTTTTGATCGACCGGGGAAGGTTGCGTTTTTTTTTTACTGTCGTAATGATCGTAGTAAATAAAATAGGGCCTTATAGCTTACCCGTCTTCCTGTTCTTGATCTTCTTGGAAGCTAGTGAGAGATCGTGCGGGTTAGTTTAGCTGATTACATTAGTGCACGGTGCATCCCTAACTAGCACATTGAACATACGGTTATAGTAAGTTTATCTTTTTTTACTTTGAACTGTTTTTTTTTCTAGCAAAGATTTGCAGTTGTAAAGCGATAAGTGGTCACAGTCTTGCCAAAAGACAAGAGTTCAAGTTCAGATAATTTCAATTAAAAAAATATACTTTTTTACACAGTTCGATAAATTGCTATAATCAAAAGACAGAAAATTACCGAGAGAATACATTATTTATTATTTTTTATGTAATTAACAAATTTTGTTTCGAGAGAAAGGCCTTCACAGTCACAGAGGCAACAACGCAAGCTCTACAAAAAACCAGTCTGTGTTTTACTACGTACCTGGAAGTAGATCTGTGCGGATTATGACCAGGATGACTTTTTTGAGCCAGCCACTCGTCTCTTAGAGCAGCCTGCAGCCTAGATACCCTCGCCATGAGTACTGGGGTGCCCACGTACTCCAGCCGCAGTTCTACTCTTACCTAGAAGTAGGTCTGTGCGGATGATGAGCAGGATGCCTGTTCCGATGCATCCACTCGCCTCTCAGAGTAAGCTGCAGCCGAGATATCCTCGCCATGAGTAGTGAGGTGCCCATTACTCCAGCAGCAGTTCTACCCTTACCTGGAAGTAGGTCTGCGCGGATGATGAGCAGGATGCCTGTTCTGGGCCAGCCACTCGTCTCTTAGAGCAGCCTGCAGCCTAGATACCCTCGCCATGAGTACTGGGGTGCCCACGTACTCCAGCCGCAGTTCTACTCTTACCTAGAAGTAGGTCTGTGCGGATGATGAGCAGGATGCCTGTTCCGATGCATCCACTCGCCTCTCAGAGTAAGCTGCAGCCGAGATACCCTCGCCATGAGTAGTGAGGTGCCCATTACTCCAGCAGCAGTTCTACCCTTACCTGGAAGTAGGTCTGCGCGGATGATGAGCAGGATGCCTGTTCCGGGCCAGCCACTCGTCTCTTAGAGCAGCCTGCAGCCTAGATACCCTCGCCATGAGTACTGGGGTGCCCACGTACTCCAGCCGCAGTTCTACTCTTACCTAGAAGTAGGTCTGTGCGGATGATGAGCAGGATGCCTGTTCCGATGCATCCACTCGCCTCTCAGAGTAAGCTGCAGCCGAGATACCCTTGCCATGAGTAGTGAGGTGCCCATTACTCCAGCAGCAGTTCTACCCTTACCTGGAAGTAGGTCTGTGCGGATGATGAGCAGGATGCCTGTTCCGGGCCAGCCACTCGTCTCTCAGAGCAGCCTGCAGCCTAGATACCCTCGCCATGAGTAGTGAGGTGCCCATTACTCCAGCAGCAGTTCTACCCTTACCTGGAAGTAGATCTGTGCGGATGATGAGCAGGATGCCTGTTCCGGGCCAGCCACTCGTCTCTCAGAGCAGCCTGCAGCCTAGATACCCTCGCCATGAGTAGTGAGGTGCCCTTTACTCCAGCAGCAGTTCTACCCTTACCTGGAAGTAGGTCTGTGCGGATGATGAGCAGGATGCCTGTTCCGGGCCAGCCACTCGTCTCTCAGAGCAGCCTGCAGCCTAGATACCCTCGCCATGAGTAGTGAGGTGCCCTTTACTCCAGCAGCAGTTCTACCCTTAGCTGGAAGTAGGTCTGTGCGGATGATGAGCAGGATGCCTGTTCCGGGCCAGCCACTCGTCTCTCAGAGCAGCCTGCAGCCTAGATACCCTCGCCATGAGTAGTGAGGTGCCCATTACTCCAGCAGCAGTTCTACCCTTACCTGGAAGTAGGTCTGTGCGGATGATGAGCAGGATGCCTGTTCCGGGCCAGCCACTCGTCTCTCAGAGCAGCCTGCAGCCTAGATACCCTCGCCATGAGTAGTGAGGTGCCCTTTACTCCAGCAGCAGTTCTACCCTTACCTGGAAGTAGGTCTGTGCGGATGATGAGCAGGATGCCTGTTCCGGGCCAGCCACTCGTCTCTCAGAGCAGCCTGCAGCCTAGATACCCTCGCCATGAGTAGTGAGGTGCCCTTTACTCCAGCAGCAGTTCTACCCTTAGCTGGAAGTAGGTCTGTGCGGATGATGAGCAGGATGCCTGTTCCGGGCCAGCCACTCGTCTCTCAGAGCAGCCTGCAGCCTAGATACCCTCGCCATGAGTAGTGAGGTGCCCATTACTCCAGCAGCAGTTCTACCCTTACCTGGAAGTAGGTCTGTGCGGATGATGAGCAGGATGCCTGTTCCGGGCCAGCCACTCGTCTCTCAGAGCAGCCTGCAGCCTAGATACCCTCGCCATGAGTAGTGAGGTGCCCATTACTCCAGCAGCAGTTCTACCCTTACCTGGAAGTAGGTCTGTGCGGATGATGAGCAGGATGCCTGTTCCGGGCCAGCCACTCGTCTCTCAGAGCAGCCTGCAGCCTAGATACCCTCGCCATGAGTAGTGAGGTGCCCATTACTCCAGCAGCAGTTCTACCCTTACCTGGAAGTAGGTCTGTGCGGATGATGAGCAGGATGCCTGTTCCGGGCCAGCCACTCGTCTCTCAGAGCAGCCTGCAGCCTAGATACCCTCGCCATGAGTAGTGAGGTGCCCATTACTCCAGCAGCAGTTCTACCCTTACCTGGAAGTAGGTCTGTGCGGATGATGAGCAGGATGCCTGTTCCGGGCCAGCCACTCGTCTCTCAGAGCAGCCTGCAGCCTAGATACCCTCGCCATGAGTACTGGGGTGCCCATGTACTCCAGACGCAGTTCCAGCGCGGCCAGGCGGACGCCGCACACATGGCCAGGGTTGCAGCCGGCTTCTTCTTCGATGTGGACTGAAGAAAAGAGTTCATGGTTAGTTTAACTTCATAGGTGAGATAATTTGTACAGATAACCAAATATTAGTGTTACTAGCACTACAAATCATCCTTACTGACGTGATATGAAGGTGCTGTCCATTTTTATATTGGATTTAAATCATGATAATAAATATGTTTTATGTGCGTTTTGTTTTTATTGAAATATTTTTCAGCTTTTTACAAAAACGGAGGACTGAAAAAATCCTATTTAATCATGATCGAATAACATAATAAATAAGCTTTCTTATAAGGTATATCACATTGGTGTTCAAATTCCTTCGGAATAATAACCCATTTTTGACCTCCCCTTTTCTTGAATGATTTTTGCTAAGCACTCAATCGAGTATACCATAGGTGTCGATGGAGGAGAGCGAGATGGCGCCGCCCACGATGCCGCCGCGCGCGTCCAGCTCCGAGCCCGCCAGCGCCACGCCCACCAGCATGTTGCGGTGCCCCGTGCTGCCGATGCTCAGCCGCCCCGTGCAGTTGAAGTCGCGGGACTGCCAACTACAACAACACCAATCTACACATTACAAACTACTACTAAGACGACAAAAATCAATCTTTAAAAAAGTCCCAATAAGGCTAAATTTAACAATAAAAAATGTAGATTAATTCAGTCGTAGCAATAATTCAAGGACAAGCCGCGCCCATAACGCTACGTTGCGTGCACGCGCGTCTCTCGTAGCACAGTGCGTTCTGCTAAGTGGCTACGCCGTAGCACGCATCGTGCTACGCTTGCTTACGTTAATTGTACTACGCGATGTTACTGGATATTCCCTTCGCATTTATGTCAGTTTGACTTTTTTTCTTTTTTAGAAAAGTTTTTTAAAAGATTAGCTAAAAGAAGACGTGACTGCGCACGAGCAACCCTATTGGATTGACAATCAACTAAAATAGCTCTTCCATCCTTATGCTACAATGGGACAATTCATAGAAATGTGACATTTAACCTGAACCGTTAAATAGTTTCATCACACTAATATCACAGTTTATAAGTATGTGTACTCTCACGCTCAAAACACTGAACGGATTTGGCACCTGAGGTAGACCATATCCCGAAATAAGACAAGGATTTTTACCTCAAGAGTATGTTCCTCTACAATAATTTTCTATTTTCATGTAAGCGAAATCGCTGGTGGAACCTAGTGTTGAATAAAACAAGCGAATAAGTGTGTGTGGTCACCTGACATTGCCCATGACGTTGCCCATGTTCATGTGCACGTTGAGCTTGGTGAAGTTGACGGCGAACAGCACCAGCGTCTCCCACGCCGCGCCCATCGCCGGCGCCGCCTTGCTGCTGTCTGCGCCCAACATCGTACAACTCAACCCAATTGTTCTATCATTACTTAAGAAGGTGTTAATTACGTCTAAGTGAGCATGGTTAAAAATCTTGTTGTTTCAACGCAATGTTTGATGAAGAGGCAACGCAAAAAAAGAGAGATCACCTGAAAACTGCTGGTATTTGGTAAATTCGACTTTTATTAGCAATTCTCACAAAAGATGTTTCAAGAAATACGTGTTTTTTTTTTAAGTTTGATTTTTCGGAATTATGTGCAAGGTTTCTTATTTGTTTATTTTTCAATTTATGAGATCCAAAGTTCACACAAAATAGCAGATTTTCAGAGGTCTTTACTGGATTAGTTTTCGACGATGACGTATTCTGCCCGAAATGAAATCGGTAGAAAACCGACAGAGTAGCCACTCGGCGTCGTCGTTTCCAATTACAACATTTTAACATAGTTAATTATATTTTTAGTGTTTACCTTTAGATTTTTGCTCGGGAACAGTCTTCGTCTTCTCTCTCTGCGGCAGTACGGGTGATACGGGTGCGTTACTGCTTGATGGCCTGTCAAAAACACATATTTATTTCAAGATGGTGTACAGTATTGATACAGAAGTCAATTGAATGCAACAAGACATTTTTTATCATTAGTGTACCATTAGCCAAACATTATGGTTGAAAAGACTAGGTATACTAAAGTACAGTACGGTCGATGGATCTTGGCGCGTCTGAACAGATCGTACGCGCGTCGAGAGCAGAGGGGCGGCCGGGGAGCGTCCCATCGCTGGGCGGTACAATGAACGCTGTCGCTGGTGTAGTGGTAGATAGCGAGGCTGTTGAGATTTGGGTCGTGGGTGCGATTCCTAGACCGGCCAAAGCTGGTAGTGTGCCCTGCCATGTTAGGCTCTGTGAACTTTAACGCTCGAAATAAGCGCGCCAAATAAATGATTTATAAAAATAAATGCCAATAACAGTTGTTAGCAACAATAACAACTGCAATTTTCATTTACTTTTTCAAACCATTTATTTTTTTACGAGTGCACAAGCACTAAAGTTGGCAGAGACTAACTTCAGACGCGCCAAGATCCGTCGGCCGTACTGTAGGTGTATGTGCCGAAACACATATTTAACCATGTTACGGCACCGCGCCGCTAAAATCGGCAGTGGTGTCCGCCGCTACGTAGAATGCTGCGGTGTGCACCGCGGCACGAATTCCAGCTTTATGACAGCTTTATGATTATTTCTAACTTGTGACTTAATAACGAACAAGCAATAAGTTTGTAATTACCCTCAAAAATCACGAGGAAATGGCTGTCCTACAGTACGAAAGTACAACGCAACATTCAGCGGTAGGCGTCACTGCCGATTTTCGTAGCGCGGCGTCGATTGTGGTGGTGTGGGCACATACAATTTGAATCTAAAGGATAAAAAAAAAATATAGATAGTGACCCATGATCGCGCGTGTCGTGTAGGCTGAGGTCTCCCAGGAACATGCGGCGCACGATGGTGCGGCGGTACCACGCCTTGGGGAACGCCAGGATCTCGCCCAGGCGCCGCATGTCGTACTTGAACCACGCCGAGCCCACGTCCACGATAGCTGAACGAGAAAAAGAAGGCAAAATTATAATAATTTTCAACATTGATTTATAAAAATTATTGTTATGAAACCTTATTTCTAGTATATGCGAAACCCGAGACGCGGCTCTAGTATTATTATGCAAAGAATCTATGTATCTACATCTACAAAATTTCCGTATCATGAAAAATCACAGATATAAGTTTGTTATTGTTAACTGGTTGTCCACACAAACACATGGTCACCAAGCCATCCGGGCCACTGAGGGGTTGTTTTGCTCCCGCACCCAGCTGTGAACTAATATCTAATGCTAATAATTTTTACGCCATATTATATTTTTATCAAGTCACACAGTCTAAAAATATTTTAATCAAGTCACAAGTTGGACGCCACAGAGACTAAGTACAACACAAGTCACTACAGCTCATGGCGAACATTAGTTACCAGCGTACAGCTGAATGCGGGAGCAAAAGAACCCCGCAGTCGCCTGGATGGCCCGGTGAGCATGTATTTGTGTGGATAACCACGTTACATAACTTTGTAATTTTTCATGATACATTTATGAAATTGTGTACAGATTCTTTACATAAAAATACCAGACACGTGTTTCAGGTTTCGCATTACGAAAACTTATGTTGTATACACCGTTAAATTTTAGTCGTTTTAATCCCGTGGAGGGTCAATTCGGCATATGAAACACTATCGATTTGTAAAGATAAAATTAATAAAATAAAGTACTTTTTTTTAAACTTAAATTAATTCACGCATATACGAAATTAATTTCTTCAACTAAACGTCGGCTGACCGAGGCCAATGAATGTAGTTAGTACGCAACGACTGACAACTACCTACAAGGATATTGACTCGTTTACTTAAAGCAATTAATTTCGTACATGCGTATATTAACTCGAGTTTTAAAAAATAAGTACTTTATTTTTTAATTTTATCTTTACAAATCGATAGTATTTCGTGTACCGAATCGACCCTCCGCGGGATTAAAACGACCAAAATTTAACGGTGTATATGGGATCACTGCAGTTCTTTGATGGACCTCACACATCTAGTCAACCGTCAACTGCGTCTGGCTAATATGATCGTGTGCGGCTATCAGTACGCATCACAAGTGTCTAAGCGATGAAGTATGCATGATGTAAAGGACGTTACAGGCGATCCAGTTTATCGTAAACTGCTTCAAGCTTACTGCAAGCTTGACCGTAAACTGGATCATATGCGGCGTCTATTAGACTGGGCTTCTTGCCAACAAGCAGGTATGTTCACAGAAAAGTTATTAATACCATAAATTTAATAACTAATGGGCATTATTAAAAACAACACTTACTTGAAAACCTCACAGTAGCCTTCGACTGATCCTGTTCCGTCTGGAAGTCCAATTTCCTCGACCTTGACAGGTGGAACTTGACAAACTCTACGTTGATGCTTAAGGAATCTTTCCTCTCGGTGTCAGAGAGGGGGGACCACTGCGCCTCCTTGAGACTGGACTTCTTGCCGCCGTACGGGTGGAACATGTTCACGGAGAAGTCGGCCAGGCAGCCTGTGACGCTGAGCCCGCCCATCGCCACTGCTGGCTCAGCCATTTCTCTGTGAAGAGATTTTGTGGGTTAGTGAGTGTCGAGGAGCTTGGGTAGGAAGAAGTCACAATTTTTTATATACACTTTGAATAATTTTATGTGGCTCGAGAAAAGAATACCAGGAAAATGTTGTAGCAGGCCTTTGCCCAGCATTGGGAAAGTGTAGGCTAAATAAATAAAAAAAAAACATCGACAACTGTGGTAGTCCATTGCTGGCATAGACTTTAAGTAACATATGCTATTTAAGCTCCGCGAAAATAGCAGTAGGTGTTGCGGTTTTAATATTAAACACCAAAGGAGTCTTATTTCATGTCATTTACAAGTTTTTTTTTACCAGCTAACTTACTGACTGACTGATCTTAGATATAATAGATTGTGTGTGTGTGTGTGTGTGTGTGTGTGTGTGTGTGTGTGTGTGTGTGTGTGTGTGTGTGTGTGTCTGTACTCACTCGTCGCTCGCTCGCTTGGAGCTGAAGACGATCTGCAGGCTCGGCAGCTGTAGTAGACATTCCACGCGCGAGGCGGGCAGGCAGCTGAAGCGGAACGTGCTGGGCTGCATGTGGAAGTGCACTATCACGTCCACGGGGAACGAGGCGTACACATACTGCCCATAGGAAGCACCTTCCACGGACCGGGAGCGTGAACCACTTTCTGCCTCTGAAGGAAGAAGATGTACACATAAAAAGTAGAAAGATATAAGGTACCGGTCTTCGTACAGTCAATACTACCAGCTTGTGGCATCGCGCACCACATGCGCGTGCTCCGCTCTCCATTGCACTACCGACTATACATTTATAATACTAGTAAACCACTGAGGCGACTACCGATATTTATATAGATAGCCTTTTCCAGTAAATCGTGTTTCAAATAAATGCTTTAAATCATTGAATTAATATGTACAATATACACCACCCAACAAGTTGATATGGAGTCATTAAGTTCATCTCAACTATAAAAACTCAACAGAGCTCCTCATGAACTTTAAAACCGACTTTAATGCGTTTCGAGATTTTAATGCGAGCATTAGAAGAGGAAAATTAATGTCGATATAGCTTTAAAAGCTTATGTCGTTCTGGGTTTGAAAGCTTCTGTCGTTCTGGTTCAACACATAAAATCTATACTAAGCTGATGAGTTTTACTTTTTGTTTGAAAGCAGTAATGTCCAACTTCTGGTTCGAAGTAACGAGTCTAAACTGGTCTATGTGATGCTATATTTGAATTATACATGCACAAGAAAATGCACTGTTACGGATAAGTAACAGTGCATTCTGCATTTTATTTATACCTATTTAAGAAGAAAACATTTTCACAATTCTCGTATTAAAAATAATTGATAAAATAATTGTAACTTTTTACAAAAATCAATAAAAAAAAATGATTTGTTATGATTCTTCATAATCAGCCGTTTACAGCAAACACTATGTTGTAATCTATAAGTTAAACTCACCCGGCGTAGGCGTCGAAAACGATGCCTTTGTAGGTATAGGCTCCAAAGTCTGTTCCAGAAACTCCAGGATGTGAGGAGAGATGATGGTCTCCTCGGGGATGCTCTGCAGCGTGATCCAGGCGAAGAGCGACGCCTTCTTGATGCCCACCTTGCGCGCGCCTACGTTGAGGTTAAGGGAGGGCATGGGAGGAACTGTTTGTGGGGAGTTCGCTTCTTCGGGCAGGGTTTTTGATTCGTAGTGGACCTGTTGAAGAATGTTAGTATACAAACTTATGGCTTTTTAAACATGAAAGCAGTGGTGTCTCTTTAGGACTGTTGTTTCGAAAGATTGACGATGGTAAAAGCTTTCGGGATTAGTCAGATTAATATTTAAACAGACAAGTAGTCATTATCTGCCTTTATAATATTCCCATTGCTGGGTTCCAGGCGTCCTCTCTAGGAGAGGGAATGGGCCGTAATCGACAACGCGGGCCCAGTGGATGATCTAGAACATGCCAAAGGAGAAACATCGTGCGGATACGTACAACGTACGGACTCCGGTGTCCGCACACCTATTGTCTTTCTATTGTGTCTCTAATTACGGTATTCAAAAGGTATCTAATATCCGCAAAGGCTTGACCGATATTTTTTTTTTTATATTAGCTAGGTCTGAGAATAGGTAGGTAGGCTATTTTTTACCCTCCTACCCTCATCCCAATTTTTTTTATAAGAGAACAAAGTTTGCGGAGTCAGGTAATCACTACATAGTGTAAAACAAAGTCGCTTCCCGCTGTCTGTCCCTGTATATGCTTAGATCTTTGAAACTATGCAACGGATTTTGATGCTGTTTTTTTTAATAGATATTGTGATTCAAGAGAAAGGTGTATATGTATAATACATGCACCCGTGCGTAGCTGGGGCAGGTCACTAGTTTGTAAATAAAAATCAAATAAAATGATTTAAAGTAACAGCCACATACCTTAAGGTCCAACCCAGGCACCCTAAACACGGTGAGGTCCAGCACAGGCTGGTGCCTCGCGTGCGGCGCTTTCCTCCTCGCAGCGGTGGGAGAACTACTGCCGCCCGTGGCTCCTTCTGCTAACCCACCTGATGCTGACCGGCCTACCCGCATGCGACCGCTACGGAAACAATAAAAAAAAATGAAATAGAAAATTACTTATTAATTATAGTGAATAAATATTAATTAATTTTTAAATTATCATTATTTAAAGTTAATAATTAGAGAGTTTCAACGTGGTTCTAGCACCAAAGGCGACGCATATACAGCTGGCAAAAAGGCGTTCATTCATTTTTATTTTTTATTTTTTTCTTTCTCATCTAACACTGACTATGTGGGGATTTTCGTACGGCCATCCTCATTATTACAGACGAAAGATGTCCACTGTTGCAATCATTATGTCAGCCAATTAACGTCCACTGTTGGATGCCTCCCTGCGCGTGTCGCCACGACGCCTGCTCCTACGCGTCTCGCATCCATCGGATCCCTGCGCCCCTTACCAGGTGCACGCTCCACCTTGTGGAAGGCCTTCCAATGCAGTATCGTCCGGTACACGGTCGTCACTCCTATATGCTGTTTTTTTAATTGATATTAACTTGTGCTGACTGCAATCTCACTTGATGGTAAGCAGTGATTCATTAGTTAATGGTGAGGCGCACTAGTTTATTAAGAGCCTATTCACTCTAGCCTTGAAAACACCTAAATTATAATCGGAGGGGAAGACCGCAGCAGACAAATTGTTCCAGTCCTTCAATGTACGCTGTTGATTTAGTTTTATGAGTTAAGCCACGGGAAGCCGTAGAAGAAAAAAGCCGGTATATAACAAACTCACATCTTAATACTGTCATCCTCCTTGCTGGGCTCCTTGGTGTGCAGCACACACTTGCCGCTGTTGATGTACACCTTCACGTCCAGTTCGAAGTCGATGTTGGGCTCCGTGGTCTTGGACTTGCTTGTCTGTTTCTCTGAACTTAGGCCTTCGGATTGTAAGCCACTGTTAGAAAACGAAAGACATGTTAAACCAAAAATTTATGACACGAAATAGGTCTAATTAATAAGTCATCATCATTTATATTATATTTCATAGACAAAAGTCAAGACATCTGACCCCAGTCTTGCCAAGCGCGTTCCCAATTATCAGGTTGTGGAGGTACTTACCGATTGGCGAGCTACCTATTTTTCGTCGTCCGCAAGGCTTAGCCTATGATGGTCGGAAATCGACCTGACCTTCGGCGTTGACTGGGGCGCCCGAACTGGCCATGTCAAAATGAGGATGCCATGGCACCTCTCTAGATATACCTGTGATCGGCAGTGTGTTTCCTCCGGAGCTCTACGCCCTCCAGGTCGTCGGGCCAGTGGTCGGGGTGCGCGGGCAGCGAGCTTTGACGCTGCACGGCGGGCGCCTGCAGCGTGCGGGAGCCGCCCGCGCCCCCGCGGGGCCCGCGCAACGACGCCGAGCGGGACGGCCCTGACACAGAACAATCACTTTACGAACATGTTATGGTGGACGAGCATCTCACCCTGAGGATTTCTCAACCTTTTGAGTGCGAAGCTATGCCGAACTCGATGGGTCCTCTAGCGCCAAGGCATAAATGTATGACGAATATACAGTACAGTAACAAGTAGTGACGAGGTTAATTGTTTATCGGTATATACTCGTAGATATTATTTACGTGTTTTTTTCTTGTATTAACCTTTAAGTACCGACGTGCGGTCTAGGAGGCCCCGGCAGGTACTCGACTTGTTAGTTTACCCCTTTCCTCGCACAATACTGGTCCCAGCTATTATGTAGCTGCAAGAACAGTGCCTTTGTTGATATTGATGCAGGAAGTGGTGTCATCATGCTTGTATTTGATGAGTAATTACAATTTTAAATTCTGACGCGCCCTCTCAGGCTTACGAAGTTTTTTAGTTTTATTTTTTGTTACTGTTATAGTTATTTTTTTAAAATATTGTGAACTATGGTTATACCAGGGACTTTAGGTTTACAGGGGATTTACAGTATTCAAACGGATCTGAGATATGTATAAATGAACCGAATCCTAATTTTGTGCGAGTGATTGGGAGTAGGATCACGGATGAAGAATCCAGCAGATCCGAGGTTGACGACGTTGCTGAAGATTTTCTTCAGGGCACAGTGAACATGATACGGATACTTGTACCGATATTTCTATTACTGAAGAAAGACCTAGACACCGTCATTGTCATCCAATGAAGCTTTTTCGCTCTCAACGCTGGGTTTACGTTTTGTGTAAAAGCTCCGTCCATTTTTATCGTTTAATTCATTATTTCCCAAGAGGACGCCGGCGTCCGCACACCTATTGTCTTTCTATTGTGTCTCTAATTACGGTATTCAACAGGTTTAAATGATTTACATGTGGGAAATTTGGTCTTCCCCTTGATAAATGCACCTCTATAAAAAAAAATAGCTCAACAGTTGGTACAGAGCACATGAAGTGAAGAGTTTGACAAAAGCACTTGGTTCTGTAAAGCCATCATCATACCAGAAGGTCGAGCTGAAGAAGTTAAAACACGGAAGACTTGTCTTCCATGTCAAGCTAAACTCAAAAGAAAATTCACGTATTCCCTATTCCTGCAAAAACACGTTTATGTACAGTACGCGAAACATGTGTGCCCTGACTGTGCTTATTTAAGGTGTAGTTGGACATTTTCTTTTTCAGAAGTTTTATATATGTGTTATATTTTTTAACAAAAACTTGACAATACTAATTATTGAACGAAATAAAATTTATTTTGTTATTCTAAAAGTGGTATTTTTTTGAGTTTTGATTTTTTTATCTAACAATCGAATGTTCTCCCAAATTTTCAGCCAAATATTATTGTAGCCTTATGAAGAAAATAATAAACTTCATTTTATTTATAGTTAAACCTTTTATATTACATCATATTATTTTTTTTTAAACCTTTTATATTACATCAGAACGCAAAGAAAGTTAATTAAACTTTCGTTTTCATTTAAAAACACTACATAATATACGCGACCTCTTTTTTTTTTTTTTTGTTTGGTAAAATCATTCAATGACAAATCCCGCCCTTGGGTGGGGCGGGAAATAGTGTCAGACTCTTACTGACTAAAAACCTACCCTTCCATTCATTGCCTTTGTCCCGGGGCCCGTGGTGACATTCTCACATAACCTTTGGCCCCAGTAACGCGACCTCTAAGGCCTCACGTCGGTGCTAACGTTACAAAAAATGCATCGCTAAATTGAATTTGGATGGATATATGGATCAAAGGACACAGCGATTCCCGAGGCAACGATGCAGCGGACGATCTCGCCAGAAAGGGATCGAGTATGGCGGCGATAGGGCCTGAGCCCATTGTGTCGATCACCTTCGGATACCTAAGCAATCTGGTAATAGTCATAAAATAACTTTAATTTCGGATGTCGGTGATTAATAACGAAGTGACTAAACTATTATAGAAACACCGACTTCCGAAATTAAAGTTATTTTGCACTTTTTTGTGGTTTTTTTTACATAACGGTCAATGATAAAAAAGGAATCATATGAATTTAATGTTTTTATGTAATAAGTGAGCTGTTTCTTAAACAATATAGTAATAGTATAAAACATAGAAGATTTACGTCTCCACCCACCACAATATACCTACACATATAAATATTATATAATTATGAAAAGAAATGCTTTTTTTAAATTGTTTACCGATAATAGTGATAATGCGAAAACTAGAGGGGTAGACACAACAAAAATCTACTCGTAAACAATTACATGTATACAATAACTAATAGCATACTTCTCACTGCAAACCTTCAGTTATCACTTCTAAAATCGGTTCCCTTAATAAAATACGAGTTTAATTTGCTCAATAGAACTGAATCGGTAAAAACAACAATGAACCTTACCAGTAAGAGGTTCGCTCTCCATAGAGCTCCAGCTGCCTCCTTCAATGATATCGGCGAGCCTGTTGTCGTCGTCGCCCAGCAGCAGCGTCTCCCCGGAGTCGCCCACGCCGGGGGACATCGCCAGGTTGGGTTCCACAAGACTTTAGCAACAACACTTTGATAAATGGATTGTTCTACATTTTCTTATAAGGGGCCTTCTCCACTCGTCAACGTCAAGTGTGGTTTAAAAGCTTGTATCATATAATGCAATCCAACGTAATGTTTAATGAAAAGGTAACGCAAAGAAAAAGCGATAACGCCTGATAACTGTGTAGGCATTTCATAATTCCGTGATTTATTCGAATATTTCACAAAACGTGAATTTTTTTAAACCCTTAAGTTTTTGAGAAAAATTGTCTTTCAGTATCTCGATTAAATGTGCAAGCCTTCAATAGATGTACTTTTTTATATTTTTAATATATGAGTTCACGTAAAACAGCAGATTTTCAGAGGTCTTTACTGGATTAATTTTACACAAATGTATTTTTTGTTTTCTTTAGAAGCCTACATAATATCCACAAGATACCTGTATATCTTAAATATCTGAAGAAAGATAATAACATCATAATCACGTAAGAGCGGTTGTATGAAAATATACCTGGGGATAACCGCTCTTAATTTGAACTTCGAGTGACTGTCCACACAATACAGCAGTGGAACACTAACCCTTCAAAGTCTTTCCTCTCCTGCGGCGGCGCGGGCACCACAAAGGACTTGCTCCGGTTGGAGCCGAGCCCCAGCTTGCCCTTCGTGATGGAGCTGGCGCGGACGCTCTGGCGGCGAAGCTTCTGAATCATGTCCCTGGGGAAAATATATTGTATTTCAGTTTTTGATGGAAAAAACTGGGGATATGATTAAGTACTCCCGCTCTGGGTGGAGAGAAAGAGTGGGAGCGTTGGATATTAACCGACTAAAACCCATCCGTATTCCTTCATTTAACCTTTGTGTCCCAGTGTAATTCTGCTGATGTAACGGAAGGAAAATTAATCCTCATGGGAGCGATCGGTGGCAATGACCTCTCACGCCGGGCCCTGGTATGGGCCATAGTCCGGAGGAGGTTTTTAGTAGCTTAGTTTGGTTTCTATTAGTATACCTTCTAAAGTCCTTGAAGACGAGCGCCTCCAGGTCGTGCAAGCGCTTCATCTCGTACTCGATGGTGGTGTGGCTGGCGCCCAGGGTGCGCAGATCGTTGATGATCTTGGCCTGCTCGTTCATCTCCTTCTCGATCAGCTTGGAGCGCTTCTTGGCGTCGATGCTGGTGTCGAACACGAAGGCTGGAAGGTGGTCCGTGTATTTGCGCCGGAGGATTATGCTTTCCTGGTGGATGGAATCGAGAAGATTTAGATTGGTTAATCAAAGTGTCAATTTAACTATCGGAAAATTACACTTTTTTTTAAAACGTAATTCCTGTTTCATACTTTTGTAAAGAATGCACCATTGAACTACAGCTTTAGGTATTAAGACACCCAGTTTTGTTTATTTCCGCCACACTTCGTGCCGCCTAACAGTCGATTTTTTTTAGTATATTTTCATCAGTTTAAACCTTCCCTGGAGTATCAAGAAAATTTCAAGACAAAAATTGGCCAAATCGGTCCAGCCGTTCTCAAATTTTAGCGAAACTAACCAACAGTTATTCATTTTTATATATAAGAAGATAGTATCACATACAAAGTACAAAGTAGCTGTATCCAACAATATTAAAAAAAAAATCTGCTATTGTCCCATGTTACTTGGGGTCGGCGCTACACGTTTTTTTCTACGCTATCACTAATTTTCCTTTCTTTCATATCACCCCTCAAACAATCCATCCATCTTTTCTTTAGCCTCCCTCTCCATCCATCCACAAGTAAACTCATAACTCTTTCAGTAACATGCGTTTCATCCTTCCTCTTTACGTGACCACACCATGACAAATGATATTTAATTTTTGCCTGCATTAATCCATAAAAACTTCCTTACCTGAGAGTCCTTGCTGTTGTCGGCCTCATCATCCAAATCACTTTCGTAGTCCATCTTCAGAGGGTCTTCCTCCTCGTACCCCGTCAGCATGGTGAGCGTATGTCCCAAGGCGGAAAGCTGCTTGCCCACGTTCACGTCCAGGTGAATGTCCACGCCTTCCATTTCCCAGGACACGTTCAAGAACCACTTAGCGTTTTCTAGAGGGTAAATGTGTTTGTGTGATTACTGCTCAGCTATTTATTTGATGGGATAACGTTAACTACAAAAACGTGATGGATAATGTTTATGAAGGTTTGAAATTTTATTTTGGTGATAAGAACACCCATTCATCATCATGTCATCATTTCAGTTGAAAGAAGTCCTCTGATGGACAAAGGCCACTCCCAAGTGTCGTCATAACGACTGGTCCGGTGCGTCTCGCATCCATTAGACTTCGCCAGGTCAACGGTCCACCTTGTGGGAGGCCATAAGTGGTCGCCATTCTAGAACCGTACACAGGAATGACGCCACACAGGAATTCAAAATCCTGCATTGCGGTATCAGAGTTCTTTATGGGATTAGAACATAATTATACAACAGTCCGAAATCAATTATCAGGCAATTAGTCGGAGCAAACACAACACCTGTCTGGTCGGAGGATCCTTCCTTTTGAACGGAGGTGTGTAAGACTTCACACCTTGTCACGCATACCTCTAAAACTGATTGTAACTCACCATTATGCTTAGCAGCAGTAGTCCTACTACACACTTCATAAGTTCCCTCGGACACGCAGCACACGTTCAGGCTGGGTTCATCGGCCCTCGGCTTCCAATCGTCGAGGGACGCTTCGAAGTCATCTGCGAAGCGTAGACAGAGGCCTACGAAGCGGCCTTTCGAAACGAGGGCTCCCGAGGAACAGGCGCCGATGTTGGTGGACTCCAGTGTCACCACCACGGCGCCCCGGGCTTCGCCCTCGCCGCACCACGCACCCCACGCGCCGCGCCCGAGCCCCCAGCGAGCCTGACACAAGGAAATTGATAACTAATCTTTTACATTGACTTTTGGACTTATGCACAATATTTCAATTACATATTTTTTACTAACTGTTCCCCACGCATCAACCGCGTGTTTAAATTACTGCTCCGTTCTCGTAGCGTGATGTTGTGTAGCCTTCCTTAATAAAATTAAAAGGGCTATCCAACATTTAAATAATTTTTCAAATCAACTCATTAGTTCCTGAGATAGCGCATTCAAACATGGAAACGAACTCTCCAACTTTATAATATAGTATAGATTGATGGTACTTGCTTCAATAAAAAAAATATAAAGACTTACCATGGGAGGTTGGTTTAGTGGCAAGCATATTCCGATATCATCCACATTTAGTTGTAGGAACAACGTACTCAGGTGCGGCGTTGTTATTTGTGACGTCAGTTGTACCTATAACAAGTAATAATAATAGTTTATCAATAGAACATATTTTCTAAGTAATTGATTACGAATTATTTTCCGAAAAATAAAAACTGTAGTAATCACGTTATAGTTCCGTTATTAATGAATCATGAGCAGATGAAAAGTTTCTGAAGATAAAAAGCCAAAATTTGCAGAAAAGCAATGATCGATTCGAATGTAAAGAGAGTCAGAAATCTACATGCATTCTTGGAAAAGGTCAAGCTTGTCCAAAAATCTTACCATAAGTGCTAAAACAAAACCTTTTCAAAAACTTGTGGATATGTCTGTCAAAACCTCGTTATTTTGTGGGCAGTATCCCAGGAAGTGGGCTCAGTGAGAGTTGTTGGAAGTTTCTTTTCGAAGTCTTCAATTCGACGTCGCCGGGCAATAAGTCAGTAATCGCAAAAATTTGTATTTCGATTACCGGCTCTATTGCCCAGACAACAAGTAGGTAATCGAAAATCAAATTTTTGCAATTTCCGACTTATTGCCTAGGGCGTCGAATTATATTGTTTTGGTCTACCGGTTTCGTTTCGTTCGAGAGTAAGATAATATCTAAAAAGTCAAAGAGTACTCCAAAAACCAAGTTTAAGTAAATCTAAAAAGCTAAATTGCTCTAAAAGTCAACATACCTTCTCAAAAACCTGCTGAGTAGCTGTCAAAACCTCCTTGTTCAGATTCAGGCGCTTTTCGTTCCAGTACTCGTAGGCGTTCTTATAGTTGAGCCACACGAGGATGGCCTTGTCCACGGCCACGGGCTGTATGTATATGAGCGGCCGCTTTAGCGTTATGAGGACTACTTCTTTGTCGTCTCCGCACACCATCTCGTCTTGGAAGGCGTTACGCATTGCTGGGAACAAGAGGAATCAATGTAAATGTGGTCTCCACTTTAGAACAAACTTTTTTTTGGTTTGAATGTCATCCTTATGCATTCGGAATAAAACGAACGGAGTGAAAAATGTTTGTTTAAATGTCTAATCTTATTGCGAATGGAGTATAGAAATGTTGACTTCAACGCCATCTAGCGAGAAAACAACACTTTTCGAGCCCGTAGTTTTCACTTTAAGTATGATTTGGCAACAAAAACTACTTTTTTTCGCAGTGTAAAATTTTTGTGTATTGAGCGACCAAAGGCCCTTCGCGCACGGCGACATTTTGTAGCGATGCTGTCGCGCGTTTACGAAACACATCGCTACTTACGCGCGTTAGTCGCATTTGCAACGCGCTATAGAAGAGATACCAACGCGCTACTAACGCACTACAGCATCACGACTTTATCGATGCGAACGCGCTACTGCATCGCGACAAAAAGTCGCCGTGGGCAAGGAGCCTAAGTTTTGATTCATTCAAATTATCTTGAATAGAATCGCAATTTAATTGAATGTAATCACAAAGCAATATGGGCTTACATATCCTGGTATTGAAGAAGGCATACTGCTGGAACTCTGGCTCAGCTTCTTCGAACATCGCGTTGCGGATCAGCTGTCCTAAGCTGAGGTTGACATCCACCTACACGCAAATAAAATACTTTTACTTGAATAAAAATAAACTATAAAATAATCATCGCTGTGTGATCAGTTGACACCAAGTTCTGGACTAACACAGAGCTATGTTGTATTAGAATATATCGACTGCATTTGATTCCAATACTAATTGACCGTTGCAAAAATACCAGCACATTTTTTTTTTTTTGTGTATTGTTTTGCGTTTGACTATTATCTCACCTGATGATAAGCAATGGTGTGGTTGACAGTGAAGCGCGCTAGTCTAGAAGTAACCTATTTACTCTGACTTAAAGACTCCCAGGTTGTGGCTATCAGGAAACAGAATCCAGCAAGGAATTCCACTCTTTAGCAGTACGCACAATGAATGTGTTTACAAAACGTTTTGTGCTTATGGGTGGGATTAAACTGCTAGCAATGTTACAAAGAAAAGAGCGCCTCAACAAGTACTCACTTCAAAACAACGATGAGTACACAAAGATAGAATACCTGAGCTCTAGCAAACAGCCGCACTTCATGCGGCTCGGTGGGCTGCTGCACGTTCTGCACGCGGTTCGATATCTCGAACTCCACAGCGCCCGTCTCCAGCCGCACGGCTGAGTTGCTTGGCGTTGTTGCTGTTAGTTGTATGCGCTGGAAGAACCACATACATTTCAATTCAATTCAAATGGGATTTTATTTAGTTGTACGCGCGTTAAGAAAATAGTGACTCATTGTTGTTACTCAGCCACGTCCCTTGACCAATTAGACCATAGTAAATTAAAAGTGCCTGTGCCTGCCATTCACACAGCTGCGCACTCTTTTTGCGCTCAACACTCTTTCAGACACCTTGACTGTGATGGTCTGGAATATGATCATGTCAGTATGTCTGGACTTCTGTGAGATGAGTGTGTGAATTTTATGTATATCAATATATTCGTCTGTGTTAAAATAAAATAAATAAATACTAATAAAAAGCCGTATTCACATTGACCAGTTGTAGTAAGCCCTTCAGACAGTACAGAGCGTCTTTTGTCATTATTAAAAATGGGTATTTCACCCACTCATAAAAATAAAAGTGAAAGTTGTGAATTTTATCGTAATATTAAAATTATAAAATAATTACTTAATAATTATATTTAAAAAATACTGTGTAATAAAAAAGGACTTCATTTTTAATGGTTTAAAATTTACTTCTATACGCACTGACGAGTCACTATTTTCTTAACGCGAACGAAGTGATACTTTTTAACCTGATTCTTAGTCAGACTATTATGTAAAATTTAACAGTCACAGCAAAGTTTATTCTTATGGCAGGTTTTTTTTTTCAATTAACGCAAACTGGTTTTAAATTCTTTAGGTAGGTACCTTAATTCTGATAGTTAGCGAGAATAATATTCTGCTGAGCGCAGACGTGGATGCCTCTTCTTCGTTCCACAGCGGCACTGGTTTCTCGCCACCGTACACTTTTTGTACGACCTCGTTGACTTCCTGAAAA
Source organism: Leucania comma (assembly GCA_958295575.1). Taxonomy (NCBI): domain Eukaryota; kingdom Metazoa; phylum Arthropoda; class Insecta; order Lepidoptera; family Noctuidae; genus Leucania; species Leucania comma. Next base: position 25,332,104 of record OY282468.1, on the reverse strand, counting down.
AGATAAAATAATACGTGATTGCTCAATGCTAGTAACACAAAGCATTGTTCTGTTAAAAAAAGAGCCTATGTGTCAAAAACTCGTTTTTTCTTAGGGCGCCTTCAAAAACGTGCTACTGCCGCGTTACAACCGTGTTGCCGTTATGTGGTACTTTGTGGCTAATTAGAAGGCGCACTTATATGCTCTCTTGACATCCATCTTGCTATCACTATTTTATTTTTAAATCAAATAGCTCGTCACTCAATCATTCTATCTTTTTTTGCCTTTTTTTCCTCACCATTAATATGATTGTATATTCAGTCTACGTGCCATCATTGTTGAAAGATATGTCTTAAACACGTATTGTTCTGGTTGAAGTAACATACAATTTTTGCTAGTTTATCATATTTTTTATTGTACATTTCACAAAAAATATAAAACAAAAATTAATAAACACAAGTGTGGAATGTGCTGTCTTATCGTACAGGCATGAAGCAGATATAATGCAGGTTTTGCATAAATAGTGTTTTAAATGAGTTGTTTCGGATCATACCTTCATAAAAACCTTCTGCACGAAGACGAGGTGGTTCAAGAGATCCGTGGAGAGGGTGTGCTCGAAGAGGCCGATGTCGGCGCTGGCGGCCACGTACCGGCCGGCGCGCAGCAACGCACCGTCATGCCTGGCGGCGCCGCGCTGCTCCAGGACACGGCCGGCCACGTGCACGCCGGGCAGCCACACGGCCGCCTCCGCCGGGATGTTGGCCTCCGCCACCTGCGGGAAGTACTGTCACAGATTTTGATGGTTCAGTACCATGTCACTAATCATCCCACTACATTGTATTCATTGTTAGTTGCTCTTCCCCTCCTCCTTCTCTGTCATAGTATTAGTAAATAAAAATGAAATCAAAAGGGTTCCGAGATAAATTGGAAAATTAAGAGTGGAACAACGGAAGGGAGGCCTTTGCCCTGCAGTGGGACACAACGGGCTCATAATAATAATAATAATAATAACTGGCAACACCCGGTGTCAACAAAAGGTGTATTTTTTCATTCCCAAAGATTTAAGTTTTATAACACTGATTTCTGGACCCATTTCAACCCAAATTACATAATAAAAATAACAAGAAAGATTTGCTACATAATAAGGACCTATAAAAGCCATAGCCAACCAAGATAATACCATTTATAAGAGAAAAATGAACACAGCAGACAGATGACATATGTCACTACAATGGACAATACAATCAAATTAATAAATGGAATGATAAGACAACAATGTTGACGAGAGCCGCAGCACGCCGTGCACGCCCATCACCTCCGGCCTCGTCGCTCAGCTCCGCCTCGCCGCCGCCGGAACCCAGCCCCACTGTGAGTGCTGTGACACCGGCCGCGGCAGTTGCGTCGAGCTCCAGCGACGAGTTCTTCTCTCCGCCGACGACACCACCACCTGCGCGTCGACGAAGAGGACGCCGGCCGCCGAACGGCTTAGGATCTCGAGGCCCACCGGTCTCTGATAGGGTCCCAGCTCCCGGCGGAAGTGTGCAGCGCATGCGATGGACGCAATCCATCAACGAGAACGTCATGCGCTCATACTATGGGGCTACAGAGGGAGGAAACAACCTGACCGCGTACCGTGTCCGGATGCTCTCTCTGTTTCAGGTGCTTGAGCCAGCCGTCAACGTGTCAACCCAACGACTGTCGGATCAGGTGCGGGTCATCCTGCGTAATCACATGTTGGATGATACTGTACTTGATCGCCTCCGAACGGAAACGAGTAACCGTGCCATTGTCCCCCTGTCGCAGTCTGTGGTACCACTTGTGGCACCACAGCCCAGCCATATATTCCACCAGGCTGACGAGGGGGGTACTGACACGGTTACTAACGTAAGTACCCAGTGCAATGATGAACTGAGGAGTGCTTTGGAGTGTGCGATTCGGGAATATCGCAACATATCACCCAACCTTAGGCCACGTTTACCTCGTTTGCCCATGCATAACAAGAATAGGGCGCTGGTGGCTGCTCTGGATTCGCAGTTGTCTTGCTATCTTGGTGACTGCGAAGATCTCACCGATACACACTCGATAATGTACTGCGCGGCCGTAGCGGCATGTCGTGTAGCTCACGTCAAATTCCCAACCAGTGACGTAGCTACACGACCGAAACCAGCTGTACCGGCCTGGCAGTGCAGGATCGAGCGTCGTATTGGTGGGGCTAGAGCACTCATCGGCAAACTAGTTTGCTTCAGGGAGGGCAACACTCGCCCTAGAGTGATGCGCTTTGTGAGACGGGCATTTTCGGGGACAGGCATCAGCCCCCGAGACTACATGTCCCGAGTCACAGAGCGCATCGACTACCTGAAGCAAAAAGTGTATGCATGGGCAAACCGTATCCGCAGGTATAAGCGCCGAGTGGAGCGATACACCCAGAATCGCATATTCCGGAGCAACGAAAGGTGGGTGTATAGGGCTTGGGAGCGACCGGACCAAGGTGTGACTGACGCACGCCTCCCGGATGATGACGCCATGAGTTCATTCTGGCGCAGCATCTGGTCGGTGCCTGTCAGTCACACCGAGGGTGATTGGATTCGGGAGGTGGAGCGCGCGTGCGATCCAATACCACAAATGGGGGCAATTTACATCAGCCCCCAAGATGTAGCTCGTGCAGTCCGTCCGTTGCCTAACTGGAAATCTCCAGGGCCGGACGGACTGCACAATTTCTGGATAAAGTGGTTCACAAGATCGCACGCTCGTTTGGCATCTCAATTCCAATCTGCCCTAGAGTCAGGGTCACTGCCCGAGTTTTTTACGACAGGAATAACCCACCTGCTCCATAAATCAGGCAGTACTGCGGAACCTAAAAATTATAGACCGATCACGTGTTTGCCGACGGTCTATAAAGTTCTTACATCCATACTGAGAAGCAAAATTAACAATCATATTGACAAAAATTTGATAATGTCGCCTTCTCAGAATGGATGTAGGAATGGGTCCCGCGGTACTAAGGAGCTGCTCCTCATTGATATGACCATTAGCCAACAGGTTCGACGTTCCCGAAAGGATCTGTCGACATGTTGGATAGATTATAAGAAGGCCTATGACTCTGTTCCTCATACATGGCTCATGAGGGTGTTAGAGTTGTATAAAATTGATACAACACTACGCACCTTCCTGATGTCGTGTATGAGGAAATGGAGTACGGTCCTTCGCTATCCAGGATGTCGACATATCCAGAGGAATAGCGAACCTGTAAGGATCGAGCGGGGTATATTCCAGGGTGATAGTTTGAGTCCGCTTTGGTTTTGCCTAGCCTTGAATCCTCTAAGCACGCTGCTGGAGAATTCAGGTCTAGGCTATCGGTTGAAGAGAGGTGGTCAGGTTATATCTCACCTTCTTTACATGGATGACTTGAAGCTTTTTGCCCCCAACAACCTGCAACTGATGGAGCTACTGAAGGTAACTGAAACCTTCAGTAGTGCCATCAGGATGGAGTTTGGTGTGGACAAATGTGCGGTCATGCATGTAAAGCGAGGGGAGGTTGTGGAATCTGTGGGCACTCAACTCACGGATTCCATAAACCTGAGATCTCTCTCTTCAACCGAAACCTATAAGTATTTGGGTATGTCGGAAGCCCTAGGCATCAATATCACTGACATGAAGCAATCGTTGAAGGAGCGTTTCTTTGGACGCCTGAAGAAGGTTTTCAATAGCCTTCTTTCAGGCGGAAACAAGGTGCGCGCCTTCAATGGTTGGGTCATGCCGGTATTGATGTACTCTTTCGGCGTACTCAAATGGACTCAAACGGAACTTGACACCCTGGATAGGCGGGTCCGAACACTGCTGACTGCATACCGAATGCATCACCCACGATCGTCGGTGATGAGACTGTATATCCCGCGGAAGTGTGGCGGTCGAGGCTTTTTAAATGCTAAGACCCTACACAACCGCGAGGTATGCAGTCTCAGGGAATATTTCCTAGCTGCCGACGTGGGTATGCATCGAAATGTAGTAGCAGTGGACAAGGGACTCACCCCGCTCTCCTTGGCTAACGAGAACTGGCGCAAACCGGTAGTGCTTGACACTGACGATCGCAGGGAAGTATGGCAGAGCAAGGAACTTCACGGACGCTTTTTCCGGGCCCTTCACAGGCCCGATGTAGACCAATTGGCGTCCGTAGCTTGGCTGCGTTTCGGTGACCTCTTTGGGGAAACCGAAGGTTTTATCTGTGCAATTATGGACGAAGTTATCATGACGAATAACTACCGGAGATTTATTGTGAAGGACGGCACGGTTGACATCTGTCGGGCATGTCACCGTCCGGGAGAATCAATTCGTCACATTATCTCCGGTTGTTCTCGTCTGGCTAACGGCGAGTATTTGCATAGGCACAACCTTGTAGCCAAGATTATCCATCAGCAACTTGCTTTGAAATACTCTCTTGTGGGATCGGAAGTGCCGTACTACAGGTATGAGCCCGACCCAGTTCTTGATAATGGTCATATCACTTTGTACTGGGATCGGTCCATCATCACTGACAGGACTATTGTAGCCAATAAGCCTGATATAGTGGTGGTGGATCGAAACGAGAGGCGTGCAATGATTGTTGACATATCCGTTCCGCATGACGAGAACCTCGTGAAAGTCGAGAAAGATAAACAAATCAAGTATATTGACTTGGCTCGCGAGGTTGTCGACATGTGGGAAGTGGATTCGGCGATCATTGTACCGATAGTCGTGTCGGGTAATGGCTTAATAGCCAAGAGCCTCGACCAACACCTGAGGAGGCTCTCGTTAGGCGGCTGGATCAAGGGCTTGATTCAGAAAGCGGTACTCCTGGACACGGCTCGTATTGTTAGGAGGTTCCTTTCTCTGGAGCCCTGACCGCCGGTAGCTTGGACCCTGTTCCCGATACCGGTGGGACACTATTTTTTATATTTTTAAATGTTTTTTTTTTTTATATATATATATGTTAAAAATATTTAAAAATGTAAAAATTATGTATTACAAGAAATAAAGGAAAAATAATAATAATAATAATAAAGTGCTATCAAATCAGTTAGTAATATTACAAAATTGAAAGTCTGTAATCAATCACATTTAATCGCCTGAAGAAATTTAGTTAAAATTTGACACACAAAAAGATGATGACCTGGATTATTAAAACATTAGATACTGTCATCGACTTTCACAAATGCTAGATGCTGTCGAAGCTTAGTTATGCTCCAAGTACTGCGACATATATACTCCTCAAAAACCTCATGAACCAGTTAGATTCATACAAGTCAGCGCCCGAAACGACAATCGAACACCGCGGATTCATAAGCCATAGATTCAAAATACCTTGCTTTTTTACATTTGATATAATTAAATAGGCGCTGGAAGAGTTAATAGAATACTCGACAGAAAACTCATTTAAAATTGGCACTGGCGCAGTAGTTGAGCGATTGCTTGCTACACTGTATGTCTCAAATATTTGTAAGACTACAGATAGTGTTTCGAGGCTGAGTCACTGGGTATCTTGTATAGTGTATGTGAGTTTAAATATTTTAAGATGTCCCAAGATACTTGTGGGTTGTGCAATGAGATAAATATTTTTTTAAATTGTCATCATTACGTCTATAATTTTAAACTATTAGCAAAATAAAATTAAGCGCTATTTTTGCCATGAACTCTTCCCAGTTTATATGACTTGTAAAACTTAGTGTATCATTGTAACTAAATATTTTAAAGTATCAACATAATTTTGAAGACGTACTGCTATATTGTTCTTCTATAATTAGCAAAGGTTTTTGATTTGTATTTACCTGTAACTTGGTGACGAAGCTGAGCGAGTGTTGCTGTAGATCAACAGTGAATTGCGCTTTGTTGCCGGTCACTCCGGAACTTTGCACTTGCTCCATCTTGTACTGCGCTTGTAACGATGGCAATAGTGCGGCTGTTATGCTGAGACTCTGCAAAAAGTAAAAAAGGGTAGAGATTTTCCTGGAAACTAAGCACACAGGAAATTAAGCCGACTGGATAAGTGCTTGTTGCGCTTAATTTTTTAATTGAATCATGTAATAGTAGATTATTCACCAAGGATAAATCCAATGCCTCATGTCACGGGTATATTGAATCCTGAGCGTCACGAAAGATTCAAGTTTAAACCCCGAGTGTAGCAAGGGAGTTAAAAGTTAACTGCCAAGCAGAGCAAGGGATAATAAAAAAAAAACACAATATCACACAAATGTTAAAAAAGACACGTGTGCATAGTACTAATCAATTTTATGTCTAATCAATCATTTTACAAATAATTTAACAAAAATATGTCGAATGACGAGAAAAATTTGACTTCGGAGTATCTTAGATCTCAAGTCGTCGACATTGTTGAAAATTTACTTAATTCTTAATTCTTTATTGTACACAAAAATATAACATAGCATATAGAGATACAAACAGTTCATGTACAAAGGCGAGCTTAACTCAGCAATGAGTTTTCTCCCAGCAAACCTTTGAGTTATAGAGAGAAAACATACTCGAGGGTAGGATCCAGTGCACAATATCATTCTACATAACTAAGTCTAAATATAGGTATAATTATATAATACATACTAATACATACTATACATATTAATACATACTAAATACTCTAATATTATGTCAAAAATGAAAGGAAGTGCTCTTTAAGTTTCCTCTTGAAGACATCCAGAGAAGGGCTGTCGCGAAGAGAGTGAGGCAGAGAGTTCCAGAGACTACTTTTCGTTTACTTCGGGAAAAAGTAAAAGAAAATCTGAAATATATCCCGCTTCAACTATAATAAATGTCTCAAGAAATTATTTTGTCTTATTACTACGTGGTCTAAAGAGTCTAACATAAAACTTTTAATTGTCGTTTTAATACTATGTCAACTACCTAAATGGTTTTGATTTTCTCGCAGTAGATATATACGGTAGAATAATATCTTCGAGAATAAAGATGCTTTCGTTTTGGGTTAGTTTGGTTCCCTCGCTACACTCAGGATTACGGCAAGGGGGAGGAAAACTTAAACCATTTGCTACGTTCGGGGTTCTTCGGATTTTTCGTGACATTTGGGGATTTCAATATGCCCGTAACATAAGGCATTGCTTTATTCCCTAGGTGAATAATCTCGTATGTTAAGTACAATCCCTTCACGATAAGATACGCGCACATGGACAGACCTGCAGCAGTATGCTGAAGTGCAAGTGCAGCGGGTTGAGCAGCGGGTGCGCGGGCGCGCGGGCGGGCGCGCGCGGCGGGCGCGGCGCGGGCGCGGGCGAGCCCTCGGACGACGAGCCCTCGCCCGCCGCGCCGCCCGCCGCCGCGCGCGACAGCCGCGACGACGTGCGCGTCACTCCCAGTTCCTGTAACAACACCACACCTATGTTAATGATCAAAAATCAACAGTTCACAGATGTCAAATGTCTTGCTTCCTTATCAAATCGGTACCGTAAAATTAATAGTAGGGGAGGCAAAGATGCTAAATATTTTGAAGATTAGGTTCTAAAACGAAAAAAGTCTATGACAACTTTTCATTTTATTTATTTATTATATGCTTTATTGTACACCATTACATAAACAAAAACAAAGAACTAAAACACACATATACAATGGGCGGCCTTATCGCACTCTGCGATCTCTTCCAGGCAACCTGACATTTACAGGCTCAACGCCCCACTATTTTAGTGGGAGAATTTAAAAAAAAAGCAGTCACATGGAAATACTCGAGCGCGTCAGACATTCATAGGGTAGACACGCTTTGTCTTTCTGATAAATCGATAGGTATTAATCTGACGCTAAACTAGTGGAGGGTGACCGTACAAAGGGGGAAAAAAAGAAAAAACGTTTTCCGAGCGTGTCAGATATTCAGAGTGAATGTTAAGTGAACTCAAAAAAGTGTACTATTTAAATGACAGACGATTTAGACGTGGCCAAAAGTCATGACTGTAATTTGAAAATGTAAAAAAAATGTGACTAAGATACTCGAGCGCGTCAGATTTTTATAGAGGGTTCAACTTGATGTCTTTGTCGACCTAACTGATAATCAGAAAATGCAAAAATGGTACTTTGTAGTATGGTCATTAAAGATTAATATGAAAAGCAGTTTTTCTTTTTAAATCGACTAAATTCAATTATTTTGGTCGGCAGAGTCTTAAATGACGCATATTTTCTATGGTGGGGCGGTGCGAGAGAGTGTGAAAGAGTGAAAAGAAAAGACCTTATCTCTTTTTTTATAGCTCCCTCTAGACGCGGAATACACAGTTTTCAGCATCTGTATGCTTCATCCTTTATCGAATATTTTGGCCCCACGAAAACCGTCAGATTATATGTTTTTGTAATCCTGACAGGATTGCCTTCAAAATAAAAATAAAATCGATCGCGCTAGAGAATTCGAGAATACGTTTTTTTTTTTGCATTGCTCAAATTGTCAGATTATTAAAATATACACTTTTCTGCATTGTCTCAATTTATCGATTTTTTTTTTACTAATCTGACGGGCTGCCCTCAATGCACGCCCTTATATTAAGTGTTCATATATTATGTCGTAGGAGTACATAACAGGGTGCAATGTTTTTCCCCATATGACTTTCTGACGTGCTCCAGTAACGCGCGAAAATCTCCTGGCCGCCCCTATTATAATATACTTTTGTTTAACACATTTAGCTTTCGAATAGAAAGAATAAGGTATAGGCCTCCTTTGTCAGTCTATGACATAGATTGACAAAGGAGACCTATAGCTGAAAAACTTTGAGGGAAATGGAAACCATCAATTCGAGAAGAAGAAAGAGACCCATTAATGGTTTCATTAAAATAAATGTTATTCAAAAGAGAGGTCAAAAATGGGCCTTTATTCTTAAAAAAATTGAATTGCAATGTAATACACTTTATACGAAAACTAATTGATTATAATACTCGATCATAATTAAATATTTTTTTCGAGACTCCGTTTTTCTAAAATGCTGAAAAATGTTTCAATAAAATCCAAACGCATATTTTTTTTATTTGTTCGTTTCTAAGCAATATAGTTATACAAAATATAGCTACAATTTCCGTTTCTATTTAAATTACAATTTAAACTGCAGGTTTACACAATAAAGACACTGCATTATTAGGAGAATAATATGTTATTATTATCATAATGCAATATCAAAACGTGTAGAATAACGATCAAATCCGTAAATTTCAGATTAACTATTTGTGAACTTGACGTTTAACGTTGAAAAAAAAAAACAATCCCTGCATTCAGAACCACAAAAACATCGCTGTTAGCGCGTTTACAAGTCAGTTACCTGGAAGAAATGTCTATTGGTGCGCTAACATCGATTTTATCGTGACTACGAACGCGGTACAGATACACACACAAATATATACTATCATCACACAATAAAATACAGTTGCTAACCTTACAAAATAATGTTTATGATACAAGCATTCTTTTTTCCATTTCACTTTAAAAAAAAGGAGGCCTTTAAAATGTTATTTAATGCTCAAAAAAATCAAGATAACTAATCTCTTTCGGCCCGTATAAGTCGAATAGCAGTTCAATTATTTAATTATTTTTAGCCCAAGCTTCATACATTTATTAAACGTCTCCTGTACAGAAAAAAAAACAGTAGTTAGATTAGTAGCTGATTTACCAACACTAGAATAATTAATTTACCTGTAGTGTTGAAGACAATTGCCTACTCGACCGGGTCATGACACCATGAAGTGCTACTGGATGCTGCGGAAGATCAACTCTCACTCCTCCGACGCTTAGTAGCGCTGTGGCTCCTTGTCGGCCGGCCTCCCATCCGTATAATGCTTGGGATTTGCCCACGCTTACGCGGACCACCGTTCTGAGAACAAGACATAACACTTTCAGTAGTGCTATTGTCTAAGAAAACAACCTTGAGGGCAGCGCTGGCCCAGCTACGAAATCCAAATAGGTACACTGGATTTGTATGTGATTTGAATGTACCTACCTTGTGTTACCACAAGAATGAATGTGCCTACCACAGTGTTGTCTTTCTTAACCCAAAAGTTGACTGGTAGAGAATGCCTTGTTGCATTAAGTCCGCCTATGTACCACTATTGTACACGAAGTTTAAATAAATAAATAGCACCACAGGACAAGAACAAAACGCTAATTTTTAACATAACATAAGATAAGAATATAACATAACATAAGAAATTTAGTACTGAAAACATGTTGTTAGTGTAAGGGTTGGTAGCATACTTAGATCTTTTTTAGATTATAAATACTAAATTACATCGATGCACGACTTGGCTGATTACAGAGGTATAGCTAGAATAATCAACAACTGGTACTTGATCAATAAAGGTTTGGTGAATTTAGAAAATATAAACTTGTGTCACTAAATGATTAAAATCGATGGTATTTGAGTTTATTCATGACAAACAAAAATACAAATCTTTCCTATTTATAATATTAGTATAGATATAGTTTGGAAATCTGTCTACACAATAAAGCTTGTAAAACCCCTTACATACACACAAACTAGGGTTAGAGGGCGCAGATGATAAAAAAATGATGACTCACTGATGATTGGGCGCCACTCCCTCCAGCAGCACTATCATGGTCCTGCCGAGGTTGCCGGTGAGGGACCACTGCCGCGAGCGCGACGCCGAGAACGACGCCTGCAGAGACGTGATCTCCGCTTCCAGCTTCAGCCCAGACAGGGAGGCTAGCAGACGTGTGCGGTGGATCCTGAGAAACAGAAGGATCATTAATCAAAGCTTTAAAGCTGCATATGTATGCCTTATGCCTTGTAAACGACATGAATGCAAATAAATAAATAAATAAATAAATATAGTACGCGGCAAATAAGTTGAACCAAAATGTGCCCCTGCTTCGATTGAGACCCGAAAAAGCGCATTGAATGTTGATCGCCATTTCAGCTTAACTTATATGCCGTGTATTGTAAATACACATATAGGTTAGCATAGCATAGCTAACTAGCTCTAATGTTCCCACTAGGGGAACTCAGACCTTCACTCTAGGAGAGGGAATGGCTCGTAATCCACCGAACGAGCCCAGTACAGTTTAGCATTACGGCCTAAAAAATAACACACACAAACCATAATCAGATTGTATTTATCAAAGAGATCCCCCCACTATGATAGTAGAAAATTATCCCAAGAGATTTATCTTCTTCTTCTTGCCGTTATTGTAAGGGTAATACTTTCATATCACTCCTCACACAATTCATTCATCTTTTCTTTGGCCTCCCTCTCCATCCATCTACGTGTATACTCAGAACTCTTTCAGTAACATCCCAAGAGATATCACCATAAAACAGATTTTATAGCGATTTTTTTAAAATTATATATATGTTCGCGTTTGACCACTATCACCTGATGTGGCCGACGATGGAGCACGCTTGCCTGGACGTAACCTATTCACTTTTGACTTAAATATCCCTGAGTTGTAACTATAAGGCAACAGTCTCTGGCGGGGAATTCGAATTCTTAGCTTTACGTACAATAAATGTGTTCCAAAACGCTTTGTGCGTATAGATTACTTAGATGTAACCTTACCTGGCGACTCCCACAACGACCATCCCCATATTGGCTGCACTCGATGAGGAGTTGCTGGTGTTCTGTTCTCGAGAGCTGGGCCGCTGTGTCGTTCGGCTGTGGCGGTAGTGTTCTGGAATGTCTGTCGTCACTGAAAACCTGTGGGGAAAGTACCAACTGTCTGGTTACTTTCATGCACCTATACTGTACTCCATTCGCAATAAGATTAGACATTTATTAAACCTTGTTTATTGTCCGTTCAACCGATTTTGATTTTTATTGCGTTTGTGGCATGATAAAAGGCGGTTGCTGTAAAAGGGTGGTGTTGTAATCACTTTGTTTTTAATGTCATCCTTATGCTTAAGGAATAAAAGTCAAAATAGGTTTGTGTAATCGGTCGAATTAGGCTGCTTTTCTTTAGCCACTGTCAAGATTAGAAAGTATCTAGTTTTCAGTCATCCGGCTAGACTGGAAGCCAACCTTGAGCTAGTTGAGTAAAGGTAAAGGAGATGATGATGAGTTGCTTTGAGTTCCATTAGAATGAGAATGTAACATATTCTAATGTTGTTGCAGTATTTGGTAGCAAATGTATCGAGTCATCCATCTTGGCAAGCTTTGCTGAGGTAGTTAATGGTACAATAACAATCTCAGCTACATTTTTATCGAAATCGCGCCTATTGCAATGATTCCATTCCAAGATTATTGAATGATTGAGTAGAACTTGAGATACCAAACTACACCAATTTTACATTACAATGTCCATTACGAATATATTTTCAAATAATTAAAACAGCCACTGAACTTCACACGAAAAAATCTTGAAAAGTTTGCTATACTTATACTACACTACTATAAGTTAATGATCTACTTCTTACTCCGGTACGGATACACTTTTCCTTTGCTGTTGAGGTGTGGGTCACTATTTTCTTAACGCGTCTAAACTAAGTGATAATTATTTAGACCTGTGCGTGATGGTCTCGGCGTCAGGCATGTTGGCGTACAAGTCCAGCAGCAGGTAGACGGTGCGCCAGCAGCGCGGCGCCAGCTTGCCGTCGGCGGCGTCGGCGGACGGCGAGCTCAGCGACGCGTGCGGCCCGCCGCCCGGCGACGCGCCGCCCGCCGCGCCCGCGCCCGCCGCGTACATCGGCGTGTGCGCCCCTTCGTTTAGGGAGCTGTAGCCTGCACCACGGATGTGTAAACGTAAAACAGAATAGAGCATTGCTTGGAAATAACTGCTGATGATACTAGAAATAAAAATACCCTAAAGTTTACAGTATATTTTATTTATTAAATCAGTCTTACCACACTAAAATCAAAGTTCTCCGCGCAATCAAAGTTCTCCGCGCGATTCGAACATAATCGTATACGACAACCCGAAATCAACTATTAGACAGTTGCTCCGTTGTTGCAGAATCCTCCCATTTCAATGGAAATTCGAGGGACTTTAACTCTCTGTTCACTCTAGTCTTGCCAACCCCTAAATTATAATGGACGGGAAAACTACAGCAGACGGTCCAGTCCTTCAGTGTACGCGGTATAAACGATGAGACGAAACGCTAGCCCGGACCGTAGAGGTTTTAACAACGCAAGGATTGATTCTCGTCGTACGTTGGGTTGCCCGATGGTAGAAGGGTGATAGCGGAATCAAGTCGTGCAATACATCGGGAAATTTTTAAGTTACAAAGCGAAATCACTTACCTAACTTTCCCTTCACACTTTTCCCCGTAGACCTCAACTTCTGCGCAAAACTCTGTGGTCTGGGCCTCGTGGCAGGCTGAGCTAACTTCTGCTGGCTGAGTGACTGTGGTACTGTGGCCGCCAGCTCAGGAGTCAAGGTGGCTCCTGCCATCAGGTCCCATTTGGGCTCTAAGGTCGCATACTGAACTTCCTTTTCGAGAGAAGTCACGCTCACTAGGTTTTCTCTGAAGTCTGATACTGGAAAGAAGACGTATAGTTAATAGTGAAGATATTATAAAAAGAACCGGCGCTATGTAGTTTCTTATTATTAACAAAAACTTTGATAGGCGTTTCTGGAAAAACTAGTACTGGACGACATATTTTTGGTGTACAATAAAGAATACATCTATCTGGACAAAATATTTTTGATCTAAGGTTTTCATGCACAACACACATGGGATTTATTTTTTCGAGTCTGCCTGATATCCCTATTATATGAGTCCCCATCACATCTAAAATTTCCTTATAGCTGTTCCCTTACGTACGGGCAAAGAAGACAACTTACCGTTAAGATTTCATATATCGTTGTCTATTTTAAACATTTTATTTATCTTTTTAACTTTAATGGGGACGCATATAGTGAGGACAACGGGCATTCACACATTTTTTTTAAAGAATTTACTACTTTAATTTACTAACCTGATGACGAAGTGTGTTTATTCTGTCGATGAGATATCTTGGTCTGTGTGCGCAATTCAATCTGTGTGTCCTTTACATTCTGGTACATGTTGCTGATCTGATGCAGCAGCCGGAGCAGGGGCATGTTAACCTAAACACACCAGATTTTCAGGTTTCATAGTTTAATTAAAATGGGAAAGGCTGTGCTACTTTGACACACAGCTTGTTCCGCATGCGGCAGATATGTTCTACCCAGTCACCACTGACTTTGCTACCAAAGGGCTAGGCGGGGCAGTACCCTGGGGCCCCTAAAATCGGAGGCCCCTAAAACCTGATTAACAAACCTCTTATTGAAGTAATGAAAAATTTTTTCACCTTCGACATTTGTGTAAGAGTTTGCAACACTATTTTAATTATGGCACCTCATTGTAAAACAGGAGAAGTTATTTGATAATATCCCACGTAAAAAAAGGGGCCCGTTTTTTTTTTTGCCCTAGGGTCGTTGATTACGTAGCTACGCCACTGCCAGTCACATTTATGTTGGACAGCCTTTAAAGCCACATCAACTATCCTAGTTTTGGGTTCACACTCGATCCGTTAATTTCACTTTATTTTTTCTTTTTCCGTTTTGTATCTTGCAATCGGTTTGACGAACCATTAACAGATTTTTTTTGTGAGAATTGGTAGATGCTAAGGTTCATTCTTCCAGCGATGAATCTGCCTTCTCAATATTTCGTTTACTTTGCTCTACTCAGTAAAGTCCCAAATGTGGTGGCGTTTTAGCCTTTTCGTTGTTGCTGGTTCACTTAGAACTGTGGCTAAGGTGTTGCTATGTGTCATTAGTCGGTCTTTATATGACTTTGATTTGCATTATAAATTTCACATTTAAATTATAATAAGGTTTGTCTCACTAACCTGCTGGGAAATAAATCGTATACTGATATTGAAGTTGAGCATAGTACTGATATGTTTCTTGAGCTGACCCCTCGAGATGTACAGCACATTCTGGCGCTGTATCAGGTCGTCTACCGCCATGTCAGCCACCTTCTTCAGATCCACGTCAATGGAGACCTTCTCGCAGAGGAAGGCTGGTGTCTCTGATGGGGCACCGTGGGGTTGGGAACCTGGTTAGTGTTGGCGCGTGTTTGATTGGGTTACAGTTAGTACAACTTAAAGAAAAGGTTATAGGGTAAGTAATGTGTATTCAGTGCCGTAACTAGGGCAGTGCCAGCGGTGCCTGGGCACAAGGCGCAGGCTTTGGAGGGCCGCAGAAATTGACAAGTCAAGTTCAAGTTTTAGATTATGCTTGATAGTTACCATAGTATAACTTACACACACACGTACATACAGTCATAGAGGCATCCTACCAGGATTGCCGATTCTGTAGATGCTCAGGGCTCAAGTACAAACACGAGGTAAATCTTGAGTGGTGGTGAGGGTTTAAAGCCACACGTCACGCATTTTTTTGCGCAATATTTTTTTTTTAAGGAGTGGATCAGACACGTTGATGCTCGCATCGGGCGTTTTAAAGGCTAGTTACGGCACTGCATATATTTCAATGGTCAAGTTTCAATGTGTTGTTATTTAGATGAGAGATATGAACATCTGCAACAGACACGCAAGCGGACAGACGGATAAACAGTCGGACTGGTAAGTGATGGTATAACTACAACTTAAACAAGTTACATGATGATTAAATCAATCAATAACTAGGACTAATATTCTGCGTTTAGTAACTTAATATTAGAAAGAAAAGGTTTGTGACAGACACACATTTATTTGGATAAAATAAACGCAGTATGAAATTCTACAAAAGTGATGTATGACCTCACAAAAGATTTTTCAGTAGCGTCAATTGTCAACGTAGCTGGTTACTTCATATTCTCGTCTGGACTTTAGAAGAGACATTAACACCCGTATTTATAAAGAAGTATTTACTTGTTACTAAGTAAAATATTATTAAGTCATTACTTGACGTTTGAAATCTGCATTCAAAATTCGATTTTTTCTTAACAATAGAATACAAATAGTAATTACTTTTACTCAAGTATTTAGTTTTAATTGTTTATAAATACGAGTGTAAGTGTTGAGTTTGTGTTCCCCACTCGCCTATCGTCAACGTCGAGCATGGTTTAAAAACTTGTTGCTTCATCAAACGCAATCCAACGCAATGTTTGATGAAAAGGCAACGCGAAAAAAGCGAGATAACGCCTGAAATCTCTGTTGGCATTCATTAATTCCGTGATTTATGGAAAAATTGTGTTCATTCAGAATCTTAATTAAATGGGCAAGGCTTCTATAAACGTACTTTTTTATATTTTTAATATATGAGTACATTATCGAAGAATAAAGTCCACGTAAAATAGCAGATTTTCTGAGGTCTTTCCTGGATTAGTTTTACAAAAATGTATGTTTTGATTTCTATAGAAGCCTAGATAATGTCCACAAGATATCTGTATATAAACATATCTGGGAAAAGGTGCGTTGTAACATCTTAATCATGTACGAGCAGGTTGTATAAAATTTTACCTCGGGTTGGCCGGCCTTAATGCCCCATTTCAATCATTTACATCTCTATCTCACTCACCACCTCACACAACTCTACTGGGGCCAAAGGTTATGTGAGACTGTCACCAAAGGCCCCAGGATAAAGGCAAGGAATGGAAAGGTAGGTTTTTAGTCAGTAAAAGTCTGACACTGTTTCCCGCCCCACCCAAGGGCGGGATTCATCATTGGATGATTTTACCTACCACAAAAAAAAAAAAAAAACCTCACACAACTCACCCTTTCCTTTCCCAGCATGGCGCCGGTCCCGGGCCGCCAGGTCGCTGACGACGATGTCGATGCGGAACATGTCCATCCAGGCGATGAGCGACAGCTTGGAGCCGAGCGAGTCCAGCGCGGGCGGCCCGCCGCTGCCGCTGCCGCTGTTCACTCCGTCACCTGAGCCGCTCTTGTTTTTGGATTCGCCTGGGAATTGTAATTGTGGTAATAACTTCTTCTGCGGGATCGTACAAAAGATTTACCGCGGTTTCGGAACGCGAAATGAAAAGAAACGCATTTTTACTTAATGAGGCCTTTGACTGGACCTAGTCAAAACTATAGTTTAATGGACTGATGGTGGACTAATTAACAATATTGACCTTAACATAAATAAATCTATAAATATAAAAATCAATTGCGAAAACGGTGTCGCTTAAACTTTAAAATAGTTATTTTTTGTTTTGTTCGCCAGCGTACAGGGTTTAAAAGAAAAAAAAATAGGGTAAGATAGGTAGGTAGGTAGTATATGGTAGGTAGGGTAGGGTAGGGCAGACAATTATTTGACAGGAGCGAAGCCTTGGGTAAAAGCTAGTGTTAAATAAAACGCACGTTATTTTAAATTAAGAACAATTCCAAACATACCCTGCGTGACCTGATTCGGCGAGACCCCAAGCGCAGCCAAGAATGGTTGGAACACGAGGTGTGCATCCAGCAGCATCAGCGAGCCCTGCAGCGGGTACAGGCTACACGCCGGCATGGCCGCCGCCACAGCCCGGGGGTTCATCTTTGAAGGAGGGATTATTGGCTTCTTGCTCTTTGGCTCCTGGGTTAGTGGAATTACGTGATCGTGTTTTATACCTAGTTTTTACTTTGAAGTGGTACATGGGTGGGTAAATCGGTTAGTGTTTAACCCCGTCGATGAGTGCATGCTTGCGAATGGAACTAGGTCATGCAGTGTTCGTCGTGGGATGAATATTTCAGCAGCTAGGGTCGCTTATCTCTAAATTATTATATTGAATCTTTATCGGTTGCCGTTTTATCAAACCGCACACTTTGAACTAGGAATTTTAAGATAGGAATGCTCTAAACGCCATGATAATTTGGAGTCCCTAAATAACTTGTAAGATCAGCAGTGAAGAATGTTTTCATGGAGAGGGTGTGTGTTTCTATTGATATAATATCTTGATATGATCTTTATATTATCATATAAATGTTTAAAGTAACACACAACAGTAAACTAAAAAAATAATCCACATTATTCTGTAGTTTATCTTGAGTTTTAAGAATAATATAATTTATGTCAAGAGTAGCTTTTGTTTTGTTATATAAAAATATGGTAAGACTATGTATAACAGATACAGATAGATAAAATGAGGTTCACCGTGAAAACAATACTTGTCTACCTTCTAACCAACTAACTGTGTTTTATCCCGTTATCGCCCGGAGAAGATGGCTTAAACATAAAGTTTATTTTAACTTATAATTCTAAGTGAATCCGAAGTTATTAGAGCTCAAAGTGACCAGTTTAATAAAAAGGCTTCCTTACAAAAAATCATAAAAATAGAGTGCAGTGCTATAGTTAATTACGACCACAAAGATGCTAAAATTCTTTTTATTTACATTTCACGAACATGCACCTATCACAGCAATTCTAACCTTATTCGAATAAATCACAAAGCACTTTTACATAATAATTTGCAACAATTAGGAAACAGGTTGCTTAGGTGTTCATTGCGCTACATCTTCTTCCCAGTTTAAATATTAGCAAGGATTCTTCCTAATATTAACACTGGGAAAAAGAGAAAGGGTGCGCATTCTGAAGTCTTCTGTAACTAGAGACGATTTTAAAGTGCTAATTCTGAAAGGGGTCGTACGGTAATCACGTTATGTTTTTAGCAACTTTTTAACCCAATCCCCACTGGTCTCTCTCTCTTTGGTGATACGTGATAGACTTATACCTCTCTACCTCATATCACCTGTTTGTTTTACTATTTTTCAGAATATGTACTTTTTTACAACGAGGAATGCGAGTCAGGGTCTCACACAAAATTAGGGAACTCAACGATAAAATAATACGCGACATCTCACTACAATCCTTTATTGTGAATTTTCACGTTTTACTTTTTTCAAAACATATTCCCAAACACCGCGTTCGAGCCCCACGTGATTAATGGACGATCCCAAATTTAATTTATTGCTTTCTAATTTAAGTCAGCATGCTCTTAAAAGCTCTAAGGCTTACCACTTTGATCGGCTCTTGTTTGGCCATCCACTGATACAGGTCCTCTCTCGCACGATCGTTCTTAATGTTTTCATCGCTACCATGCGGAGAGTACAACGATGGGTTGGATCCCACTGTGGGCAGATCTTCCTTCAAGGTCCCGTAGTCAACTGGTGATGGAAGGTAACAAGCATATCAGTATGGTTGTAGAATATGGCAGTTACAAATGTTTAGCCAAATGAGGTTGAGCAAAGTCCTTCCCCAATGGCGCCACAACGAACGCCGGTTTTGTGCGTCTCGCATCCTTTGGATATCCGCGACCCTCATCAGGTCATCGGTCCACCTTATGGGAGGCCTACCAACGCTACGTTTTCTGGTACATGGTCCCACTCCGGCACCTTTTGGCCTCATCGACCATACCTTTTGCGAGCACGCCCACTGCCAGTAGAGTAACTATATCACTGAGGCCCGTGGCAAATTCATAGGAGGGTACTTATTCTGAGCTCGCGGCCTCTCGAACCGGGGGCCCGTGGCATTTTGCCAGCCTTGTCACTCTATAATTCCGCCATTATCCAAAATTTGGCTATTCTTAGGGCTGTGTCAGTTACTTTAGTCCTGCGGATATATTCATTCCAGATTCGATCACGTAAGGACACTCCGAGGATAGCTCTTTCATTATCCTTTGGATGACTTTAAGCCTTCTAGTGTGGCCCATTATGAGCGACCAAGTTTTATCACAGGCCAAAAAAAAAAAAAACAAAAAGAATATTTTGTAATAAATTCAGTTTCTATAAATACAAACGCGTTCACACTATTGGGGTTTTTTCAATCGGATATAAAATCCACAAAGTTTCTTTTAACAGCGTTAATGGGCGATATCGTCTTCACATTAAGGCAGTTCCGGTTTGAACTGCAATATGTTGTATCGATTACGCTCAAGTAACGCTACTGAGTTTAATAAAACTAACTACTTACCATCAGGAATCACCTCCTCCACTTATTTCGTCATATACTAACCCTATTATATGAATGGCCTAAGCATTAGCCATGGCCAATTCATTAAATGTTCAAGCAGGTAGATGAAATGCGTATATTAGTTATCAGGCTAGACTGTTTATGAAACGGCGACTGAAACTAGTCAACTGAGGCATGTTTTTTTTGTTTTTGTTAAAAAAAGAATGCCCGACTATAGAACTTTCTCCTGTTTCGAGGGTACATTCACAAACATTTAAACTCACATGCACAAAACACTCAGACCCGGAACAACGGAAAGCCGTATTTGTTCTGTGCGGGAATCGAACCCGTGGCACGCAGCGCAGCAGCCAATCGCTCAACCACTGCGCCAACCGGGTCTTCATTGTAAAGGTACTCTATACTCCATTCGAATTAAGATAAGACATTTAAACAAACTTTTTTTACTGTCCGATCAACCGATTTTGAGTTCTATTGCGTTGGTAGGATGGCAAATAGCGGCTGCAGTAAATAGTTGGTATTGTAACCACTTTTTTGCTTTGAATGCCATCCTTATGCCTACGATATAGAAGTCAAAATCGGTTGAACGGCCAGAAAAAAAGGTTGGTCATGTCTAATCTTTACGCGAATGGAGTACAGCTCAAGTTTAAACTAGCAATGTATCTACTTACTAGCAATGGCGTCGTCATGGAAGGCTGGTTTCCTGGTGGAGAATGGTAGCGAGGGGAACACCAGGCTCGCGCGGCTGCTCTGCGCGGCCCTCACTGTGACGGACAGGGTATTAGCACATCACTAGTGTAAGGGGATTAGGTATTGTACGAGTTGAAGAATGTGCTACAATGTATGATGCCTTGAAGGTGACAAGGTAGATAGGTGGAGTGTAAGGGGTGCCATTATAGTCAATTTTGTTCTACATAGTTTAAACGTTGAATTCGAAGACAAATCGTAATCAGACTAGGTAGTGAGAGGTTATCTTTAAGTATACCAATTTTAAACTTAAAAAAATTTGTAGTATATAGTATTTATTTTATATAAAGTGCAGAAAGTTTTCATAAAAATAACACCTAATTTTTTGAGGGTAGTTTTAAAAAAATAAAAATGTTTATTATCAAGGTTGAAGTTTATTATTTTCTCTTTATTATATTCTCTCAACAACCTTTAACATCCCCTAAATCGTTATATAGGGGTAGTTTTAAAAATACGCACTGTGATAATACTACTACTCAATATATATATTATATTTTAAATATTAAGTAAAAAACAATATATCATAAAATATTATATAATATACTATTTTATCAATTTTATTCTTCTTGTTTTTGTGTTCATAGATTCAAATGATTTTTTTCAGACCGGTATTTGGCAACCTGTACACGACTCTAATATGATCATGACAGTTGTTTTTTTTAATGGGCATAAAAATATTTAACACATTCTTCTTAATTTGACTATGATGGCACTCCTACAGAAATTAGGGAGAAGAGAGAATTATGCAGATGTATGCTTTCATAACTCTAATGGTGCGTTTACACGTAGACCCAGCCTCGGCCAATCGCCATCCCTGGCCATTTTGTAAACGGGGAAACCCCGTTTAGGCTGGGTCCACGTGTAAACGCACTATAACACATCGTGAGTTGCTTTTCTAACATCGACAAGCGATTCCTTCAATAGTAATTGAATTCAATCATACATAGACTTAAATATAGAACATGAAACATAATTAGCCTTATAATGTTCCCACTGCTCTGACTCAGGCCTCCTCTCTGGGAGAAGGAATAGGTCGTAACCACCACGCGGGCCCAATGCAGGTTGGTGGATGTCACATGTCTTCGAATTTTTGGTTCTAGGACGTGCCGGTTTCCTCACGATGTTTTCCTTCACCGTTTTGAGAGCAAACCTTTGAATTTAAGAAATAGCTCGGCTTTATAAAGCTTCGACACTGTCACTTATATTAGTGTAACAGTGTATCTCTGTGTCATTTTAACACTCAACCCACCTAGCCAAGTTACAATCGTTTTAATTATCGTGAACGCTTGGAGTTGGCCACGCCCCCATTCCATTGTTCTGACGTCATCTCAAAACTCAGTCATGTGGTCAGAACAAAGGACTTGGGGGCGTGGCCAACTCTACGCATTCACGCTAAACGAAACGATTCTAACTTGGCTAGGGGAACAGGTACTGTGCGTTTGCCATATATTGATGTATTACAGTAACATAGAATAGTTGAGCTAGGAAATAAGAATCTGAGATGCATATAGTTGCAATGTATGACAAGTTTAGAAGTAAAGGTGCACCAAATAGCGACAACGAAATACATAAACGATTAGTTTAGCTTTTGAAACAGAGCTTATAAATATGTAGTCAATAAAGTTCTAACATTCCACAAGTTAATTTTGGCGTTATGAAAATTCATACAAGACGGGTTTTCTTATTATTATTGAAAGGTTTCCGCTTGACCACTATATTACCTAATGGTAAGTAGTTGACGGCGGAGCACGCTGGGCTAGAAGTAACCTATTTACTCTTAAATACCTCCAGGTTGTAGCTATCCGGAAACACAGACCGTTTGAAAACAAAAAGCCATTTGGTTAAAAAAAATACGTGTTTCGTTTTTTGTTTCAGCAAAGAGTTAACCAATTCTTTTTTCAAAATTGGATGTTCTAATGTTGTTTATCATTATTATTGTGATTTTGCTCTTCTGTAATATAACTAGCATTATTGACTTATCGAGTACGTACTGTTAGAACTTCATAGACAATTTGTGTAATGGGTATAAGTAGAAATATTAGCTTGTCTATGTTAAGTTAGGAAAATGTATTGTATGACACAATTAACTGTAAATGGATATTTCATGATAGTCCAAACTTTTTTTTTCTGAATAAATTACCCCACAGTAGGAGTTACTACTACATCTCATATGTAAGCCATACAAATGTTTGTGTCTTGCGGGAATCGAACTCGCGACACACAGCGCAATAGACAACCCCTTAACCGCTGCGCCAACCGTAACGTATACTGTCTTCTTACTGCCAAAAAGACAAATATAACTTTTCGTATTATGTCGAGCAAGCGACAGTCATCTTTTAAGTCGACAAACAATTCATTTCCCTGACTGTAACTATAGTGCATAATTTATTACTTTAACTTACATTAGCGTTTAAAATAGTAATTTTTGTAGCAATAAAAAGTATGTATAATAAATAACCAAAGCAGTTAACATAGAAAAGCGAAGCCACCGCCAATCTTTTTACTTAGCTTAATGAGTACACAATATGATACATGATATTCGTATAAAATTTTACAAAAAACGAAAAAAATCAAGACAAGGGTAACACCACTACAAAAAAGGTAAACATTCGTTGCAATCAGAATTATATAGGAAATAACTCGTAGTTATAACACAAATGTAGTTTTTATGAATGGAAAATTGACAGACTATGAAAAGGGACAGTATATTTGAAAATATAGACATATAGGTAAATATCTTTTAGTAAACTGAACATCAGAAGATATTTTATCTCTTTTTTAATCATTAAATTTCACATTCGCGGTAACTCTTTAAAACGATCCCGCAACCATGGGATATTTTCCATGGGTTGTCCCAAAAGGAACACCAGGGCCCTGAACCGCCACGCAAAGAAGAACATACGAGTGAGTTTTAGTCAGTAAAAGGCTGTCACGCCCTCCTGCTCCGCCCTAGCTCGGGAGAACTCATTGGATGATTTTCAACCTAAAAAAAGCCTTCGGATATTTAATCTTCTGATGTTTTAGGATGAAGTCAATGAAATGGTCACACATAATAATGCAGGTACCCATGATCACAGCATGCTGTCATCAATAACGGTAAGACAAACAACAACATAACAAAAAACGCATAACACACGCTGAGCAGTCGTTTGTTATATTTTATCACAAAATATATCAAGTAGGCACGACACACGGGAAAATGTGTTTTTATTCTCAGTATTTAACGTATCATACCTACCGCTCAAATAGTGTCACAACTCAAAAAAACATAAATAGTATTCACTATATCTTTTTCTTAAACACCGTTAAATTTTGGTCGTTTTAATCCCGTGGAGGATCGATTCGGTACATGTAACACTATCGATTTATAAAGATAAAATTAAAAAATAAAGTACTTTTTTTCCAAAACTCGAATTAATATATGCATGTACTAAATTAATTTCTTTTAGTAAACGAGTCAATGACCTTGTAGGGAGTTGTTGGTCGTTGCGTACTATCTATCTACAGTTCATTGGCCTCGATCAGGACATTTGTTCAAACAAATCAATTTCGTACCATGCGTAAATTAATTCAAGTTTTAAAA
This sequence comes from Leucania comma, assembly GCA_958295575.1. Classification (NCBI taxonomy): domain Eukaryota; kingdom Metazoa; phylum Arthropoda; class Insecta; order Lepidoptera; family Noctuidae; genus Leucania; species Leucania comma. The sequence goes on along the minus strand of OY282468.1, from coordinate 25,307,970 downwards.
AAAGTACTTTATAATGGTGTATATAAAAATGAATAGCTGTTCGTTAATCTCTCTAAATCTCGAGAACAGCTGGACCGATTTGACCAATTTTGGTTTTGAAATATTCGTAATACTCCACTACGTCCGTTTAAACGGTTAGAAAATATGGAGAAATTTACAACAAAAAAAGTCCGTTATAACAATATTCGAAGATTATTAGGCAGTTCGAAGTTCGCCGGGTCAGCTAATACTTTATAAATAAATAAAAAATGAGCCATCAATGGGCAAATAGTTGAATTTTATAAATAAATTAGACAAGTTTGAGACTAAACTAATTCATAAAAATCTCGTGTTACAGTGTTTGTTATCGAACCAACTTGTCCGAAACAGTTTGACCGATTTTTAATATATTTTTTTGTAGGTCTGAGAATAGACCGAAGGTTATTTTTTACCCGCCTACCCCAGCCCCTATTTTTTCTTTGATATTTTATATGGCAGAACCACTTTTGACGAGTCAAAAAGTAATTGTTTAAGTAATAGTTTTGATTCTATTTGAGCGGAGATTTAATACACAAAGTATTTAATAAATTGAGCTAGTGTTATTTGAAAGCGTATAGTAAGTATTCGTTTAAAGTTGTATAACAAACGACCACTAACTTTAGAACTTGTGAACTATATTCAAATTTAACTAACTTTGAATATCTGGTAGATTTTTAAATTCAGAAAGGAAATCTGATATTTGAGTTTAAAGACAAAGTAAGCTAAATTTTGTAAAAAAAAATTGTGCTCTTGTAAACGCACAATTTTTTTATTATAATTATATTAAGTGTCAAAACTTGACACCTAATATACGTAGGTAGTCCGATCCGAGATGTTTTAGGACATTTATTAGTCAAAGGAATTTAAAATCTATAACCATGTCTATAAGGTTCACAAGCCCTCAGCACAACACTAAAGTTGGTGTACGAACCGGATGGCGGCGTGGATGGGAACGAGTGCGGGCGCGGACAAGCCTCCACGCCGGTAGCTTCACCCACAAACAACCACGTATTAATGTATCGTATTGACGCCTAATTATATTAGATTCTAATAAAATTAATTTTACGGATTGTATTGTAATTCAATATATTTGTTGTCAATCGAATTTGAACACTATTTTCGTACCCATAAGGTTCACCACGAACCAATAATTAATGTTGATATTGATGCAGAAATAATATGATTTCAAAGGTACACCAACATTTTGTTAGTAACAGAATCCATGATATTAGTGTCTATACTCAATTCGAAATATGATTATAAATTAAAACAAACCTTGTGTATTGTCCGTTCAAATGATTTTGAGTTTTATTGCGTTGGTGGCATGATAAATGGCGGCTGCAATGAATAGTTGGTATTGTAACCACTTTTTTGCTTTTAATGCCATCCTTATATCAACGGAATAGAAGTCAAAATCGGTTGGACGGTCAGTAAAAAAGGGTTGGTTTAAATTTCTAATCTTTACACGAATGGAGAATAAGTACCTAAGTAAATCTAGACTAGGAGTTACTACTGGTAACACGTGTGTGAGAAAACATATTGCATACTGTCAACTTTAACTTGCGTATGAGCACGCTTGGAAACGAACAATTAAATTGCGACTTGCCATAACAAAAGCAATATTATAATTTATGACCAGTGGCAGCGGTCAGGCTAAATTTAATAATTTCTTCTTTCAATTACAATATAATCCGTAAAATTCATTTCCGTCTATTCAAATAATATTTTACTTAAAAGCCAATTGCGATTTACTGTGAATTTAGCAGTATTGATATTTATATTATTATAACTTTATTGTGGGAATTGTATAAAAGTATATTACAAGAACTTTTAATAAATAAAAAGCAATACTGTAGTGTTATTTTAAATACTATGATTTTAAATAATATGTGGTCTAATTTTAAAGAATAAATTCACTGTTTTTACTGGAAAATTACAAGTACTTTCAAATTAGACCGTATCGACTTTGTAATAAAGTATATTTTACTCATCTCAAGTAAAGGGTATACTCACTAGGCAGGTTAACTTTGTCGACATCCATGTTGAGAAGCAAGCAGTTCTCGTCCAATGCTTCAGTCTCCAAAGGATACTCTTGCCAACCCTCCACAGAATCCTGAAAGAAAGGATTTATATTTAGACAAAATTTTATAATCGACAGTTACATAAAGAATTACTCCTTCAGCAAATCAACATAAATTCGAGAAGAGGTCGTTAATATTGGCCAAATGTCAATACAACCTTAATGATTTTTTTTTTTGTGTAACCTATGGTCTTTTTTATTGATTGGCTCGTGTGTGTCCAAAATCCGCATGTGAAAGCGATGATGTGGTCAGCGATGGAGCATGTTTGCCTAGAAATAATCTACATATTCTCTCTTGACTTAAAAACCCTCAGGTTGTAGCTATCAGGAAACACAAGACTCCGACAGGGAACTCCACTCCTTAGCTGTACGCACAATTTGTTCCCAAAAAGTTTGTAGCGTATGGGTGAATAGGCCCACTCTGCAGAGCCTGCATGGAGGTGGTCGAGACAGCAGCCCATCTGTTTCTAAGCTGCCTAATGGTCGCTGGAAACTAGGCAAGGTACTTCAAGAACCCAGGTACGCTCCGTAAAATGGTCAGTAACACCAAGGCGCTGCTGGCCTTCCTTGAGGAGCTATGGTGGATCGAATGACACATTTTTCGCACGCGTACGCACTTTAGACGTGGAGTTGCGGACACCAGCCCGACATAAAATACAATACAATGGGAGGATAGGCACTTTTACAGAGAAATTAACAGAATCAGTTAAAATTAGCACAATAAAAACAGATTTACAGTTCTCTAAAATAATGCTTGAATAAAGATGCTTAGATCCAATATAAAATCTTCAACATATATGAACGTCATTCTTACCTCTAATAGATCAGGTAAAGCAAAGGTGACATTGAGTGGCTTCATAACCTTGCTCTTGTAGTTATGTTCCAGCAGTAGAGGAGTGTAGAGAATGTTCTTCCATTGACGACTCAGGACTATCACTCCCTGAAATAAAACCGTTTTATTCAAATTTCCAATCATATCATCATATTACATGTATCAGCCTGTCTGTACAACCCCCATAAATTCAACAGCTACTGAAAGGATTTTCATGCAGTTTTCATCAAAAGACAGTAGTAATTCATAAAAAAGGTTTAGGTGTCTAGAATTAAAAAAAAAAACACCTGAAGCTGGGGCGGATTGCTAGTTTATTATAAGCTAGCGACCCGCCCCAGCTTCGCACGGATGCAATGGTTATATTAAACTTCATCTTGCATCACTCTTTCTATTAAAAACACGTTGCAACAAAATCCGTTGCGTAGTTTTAAAGATTTAAGCTATGTATAAAGGGACAGACAGCGGGAATGCTTTCAAAAATCTTTGATTTAAGGATCATACCCGTTGGCGGGGTATAAATTCAGATTTTCTTCAATGATCATTACATTATTAACATGTAGGGATATCCCTACAAATGATTATAATGATAGTCATTTGGCGAACCAACTACCTTCCATTTTAACCGACATCAAAAAAAGGAGGTTCTCAGCAGTGTTATTTTTTTTTTAATATTTGTGTTACCTCAAGATTCTAGCACTTATAAACGAATTAAGATGTTTTTTTTTCAATTCACTTTTTAGGTTCCGCTTTTTGCAAGCCATATTCTTTAATTACCTGTCTCAAGGTAGACAAAGACGGCAAATGTCTCTCAGCGAGGTCAGCCTGCACGGCCGCGGCGTCTGCTTGCAATGCATACCGAAGTAACACTGCACACAGTTGCAACGACGGTTCTTCACGCAACTGCTTGGCCATGGGAGTGTGGCGGCCGTAGCGACTCTGTGAAAAAAGAAATTATATGAAATATGGTTGGCATAATACAGTATAGTATAATCAGCCTTATATTGTTCCCACTGTTGGGAGTGGCCAATGAAGGCTAGCACTGTTGGTCAATGAAGGAACAGCTGTAAAGCTTTAGTTGATTGGCAAACCTAGCTTAGCCTATCTAGGGCTGTCTGTGCGCTAAGTCACTTTATGTGGTGTAGCACGCCCCAGGATAGGGAGAACTGAAAAGTAGAGAAAGGAACAGAAAAAAAGAAAGTATGGAGTTTACAAGGCACGTTCCGGTAGAGCACGCTGTAAAGACATACGCAGTTACGTAGTTGCCGGAACCTGTCTCTAATGAGTTCATATGCCGCAAGGCGGGTAGGACCAACAGTGGTGGAAGGTGGGATTATGTTGGGAGTGGCCTCCTCTCTAAGAGAGGGAACGGGCGTAATCCACCACGGGGGCATTGCGCGGATTGATGGAGGTTACATATTATACTATGATTGTCTGTATCAAAATGTATAAATATTTTGTGGCACCCACAAGTAGTGACACCTACGCTGCGTTTCACGTGTATCTGTCATAAAAAAGTCAGTTTCAGATTCAGTTATAGTCGTTTTTATTTATAATATCTACTTTACAGTTTATGTTAAATCTCGCTAGAAAACGGCCTATAGGCCGTATAACGGCCGCGGCCACCATGAGGCTGGCGGCCGTGGCCGTGAGGCGCCTGGCGTAGGCGCGTTACATACCCTGGGCAGAATGTGATGTGGAGCCAGGTCTAGCGCAGCCGCCATGAGACTGGCGGCCGTGGCCGTGAGGCGCCTGGCGTAGGCGCAGTACATACCTTGGGTAGAGTGTGATGTGGAGCCAGGTCTAGCGCAGCCGCCATGAGGCTGGCGGCCGTGGCCGTGAGGCGCCTGGCGTAGGCGCGGTACAGCGCCACCACGCGGATGCCGAGCCTGTTGCACGGGTTCATCCACGCGTTGATGGCCGGAGACGCTGTGCTCAGCAGGTTCCAGTCTAGTCTGAAATGGTGGAAAAGTGTTAAAAACAGAGCAAAAAATGGTACCAACTTTCGGTTTTATCATACTAGTGTGATGTCAGTAAAACCATTAAGAGTTAGAATATATACCTCGTATAATCAATCTTCTTGGTAATAGGTGTCCTTGGAGGCGCAGCAAAGTTAAACCACACAATTTTCAAATCGATAGCACAAGACGATGTATTTCCATTGTCCTTCAGGGGCACCACAGTAGTAGTGCTGTCATTATTCGAAGGCTCATCAGGCCCAGGAGTGGATGGTTCTGGAGGAGGAGGAACGGGCGGTGGCTGAGCGTTCCCGAGGTTTGGAGTACTGGGTTTAGAGCTGGAATCTCTTTTTCTGAACAGATCTTCAATTCCTGAAGTTCTGCTTTTAGTACTCCTTTCTTTATCTGGCTTCGACTCCTCAGCAGACTTTACAGATTCTCTGCAGCTTTCATTGTCAGGTCTTAGTGGTTTCTTCTCTTCAGTCTGTGTTTGTGGTTTGTGAGATTGTGAGTGCTTGGACACTTTTATCGAGATGCCTTCAAGACCACATTCGAACATTATGAAGCCGATAGGACTGTCTTTCTGTGCTTCTGCTGGCGTTCCATTTTGGCTACACTGTAAGCAATAACGTAATATGATCATACCGATAATATATATAAAAACACACCCTTTTATCTTTACAGACAAGGTCTATATTATAAGGAGCGGAATATTGCTATTGTAAACCATTGGAGAAGCGGCCACGTTCCGTAAGACACAGCGTTGGAAGGCCTTCCACAAGGCGGACCGATAATCTGACGAGGGTCACGGGAATCGAGGTGGCGATACTTGAAGAAAGGCTATGTCAACAGTGTACACCTTTCGGCTGAAATGATGATGAATATTGCTACTTACCATAGATTCACATCCTTTAGCACAAGAATCAACTCTAATAAACTTGAAAGACACTTTGGAATGTTGGCACGGAATGCCTGTGACAGTTACGTCCTTCAATTGCGACGACTCGTTGCGTATGCGACGCAGTTGGCCGTGGACTTTACCTGAGAACACAAGAGGATTTAAAATTTAAAATTAATGTTAAAAGCAACCAACGGATTTGATGTTATTAGCATCTCCCTATGAGGTATATTTTCTCCTTCTAGGTCATGAATATGAATTTGATTGCAAGGGACATGACATGCTTGCTTTTTAATAAACAGGATTTAACGGAAAGGTCTGGTCATATTTTAAAAACTGCTTTTGTTTAATTATGAGTTCTATCAAACCCCGAAAGGGTGCTTATAACCACAAGCCAGTCAAGGTTATTTTTTTTCCACTCACCAACATTCAGCGTAATAGTAGTATCTTCACACTGCTGCTGCGAAGCCTCAATGTAAACCGGTTCTCCTCTCTCTGGCCCTCGTCTCTTCCCAGATGTCTGCGCCGATATCAAAGCCCGCGGTCCCTTCATTATCCCAAACGACTTTTTACTACCCAGGGCCCTCAATGTAGGCCTGTAGTACAACTGTACAGACTCCAAATTCTTCCTGTTACTGACGTATTTAGCGATAATATTCTCCACTGATACACCGAATAATGATACGCAAGTCAAGTCCTGAATGTTGTCTAAAGCTGAGAAAGATATCATGTCTTCCACCACTGAAGATTGTATGAAGATCATGTTGACTTTCGGAATGGTTACTGTCGCTTGTAACGACTCAAGTATACTCTCTTCATACACGTTTGAATGGGGAATAGTTGCCAGTTTGCATTTGTCGTCTTTATCTGTGACTAAGTTAGATTGGCTGCGGTCTTGCATCTGTGGCAACCAGTTCTGGACATACTGCTTCTGTTTTAACACATTGGCGCTAGAGACCGATGATATACAAAGTAAGCGCAGATGATTTATCACAGTTATTGGATGTATGTTCGCCAAAATCGGGGTTAACGATTCGACGAATTTCTGAGTACTTTCCAGCACTAAAGGAGTCAACATTATATCGATTTCTCCGCGCAATTTGACGAATATACCGCTTTTTGAGTCACTTGTGGTAGTAACTGTCGACGCGGTGCTCTTCTCTGTTGTATTTTCTTGACTGTCTTGCACAGTTTGCTGAACATCCCACCATCCTTGAGGATAAGGGTGGGCTTTGACTTGGGAGTTAAAATGCGGAGGCAAATTGGAGTAAGGCCCATGCTGGTTCTGATTGTTAAGATCTTTCTTTGCTACCAATCTGAGGATGTTAATCTTTCCTAGCGGTTCGAAACTAGGTAAATACTTCTGTCCAACATAAACTAAAGTGCCATCATCAGCCCTTTTGAACAAGGGCAACGTGAAGACATCACTCCCGCTTGGCAAAGAGCAAGAAGACCAGTTAGGGCACTTGTATTGTGGCAAGTTATGCATGTAACTGGCCATTAGGAGAGGTGAGTCTACAATAGGCTTGTTGGTCTGCATGTGAAGATTCACCAGCGTCATATCCTCTTGCGAAGAGATCGCAGAAATGAAAGAGGTTGACGATACAGAACCGCTTTCCGAATCTGGCTGAACTCCTGTGCTCAAATTACTTATTGTATCTGGAATGTCTACTGCCTCCGATTTTGGTGCAGAATTAGTCCATTTCTCATTCGTTATGTCATTAATACCAAACGAACTCTTGTCCCTGGTGTTGCTATGGCGACTGCCAAACGAATGCTTTAAACTTGAAGATCGGCTTGGGAACATGTCTTCATCAGCCGAGAAGAAAGCTTCAGAGTGATTTTCACTCGTTATAGACATGGTTCTTTGCACTTCTTGGTTCAAGGTTTCATCTGGTGGTACTTGCGAGTTCAACGAGTAATGCGATTCTGAGACGGCAACGCTTCTTACTGGCACTTTAGGTACTACAAACGATTCTCCTTCTCCAGTAGCTGGTTTCTTTCCTGGTACATTTTCTTTAACTCCGCAACTCAAAGCTAACTTCGAATCTGAGACACTGCTTTCCATCTGAGGAACGTTTAGAATACTCTTATTGAGTTTCGAGTCGCTGTCAATTTTACTACTCCCCAAAGGCACTGAAGAATCTACTAAGCGTGCGTAAGGAACGTCGCTTTTAGTACTGGATACTAAGAGGTTATTACTTCCTTTACTCATACTTGTGTATGAAAACCTTCTCGTAAGGCTTCTACGCTCAGCGCTTTGTGGAGACTTGTTCAAGGTCTGTGGTAAAGGCGATGGTATTAATGTAGCCACATTTGTTGGCTGCAGGCACACATTCAAACTGTTGTATGGTGGCGTATGGAACACAAGCTGTCCTGAATGCAGCAAACTTTGTCCATATCCATACTCACCGGGTGTTGTCTCAATAATATTAAACATAGCCACGTTTATCCCTTCATTTAGATCGTTAGGATTCGGCTTCAAGAAGTTAGGACCATTTCTGTTTGATCCGAAGAACGCGCAACCTCCTATACAACCGCACTGCGAACTCTTTCCTTCAACTGGCCACAAAAACCAAAGTCTTTTCGTCTTATCATCGTGAAGTTTCAAGAACTTCTGTTGGACTAGATGGAGGTTTTTCGGTGTTTGAGGCAGTGATGACGCAGCTTCGATTAATAGAGGTCCTAAAGCGACAGATCCGACACCAACCCAATTATCACTTTCAGGCGGTTTGTTTTGACTATTATTACTACCATTTGAATGATGGTGGGTATTAGTTTGCATGTTTGTTTGTGTGTAGAGAGCTAGTTTTATATTTGGGAGCAAGCCAGTCACGCCCGTACCGAAGCCCGAGCCGTGTAAGTTACAATAGCTAAGTCTAACAGGAGATATCCACGATTGAAGCGTAGTGTTAGAGTCCGCGATATATACGTCAATGAGATCGATCGCGACTCGTATCATCTTGTACTTAATTTCATTGGCTGTTGGGCACCTGTATTTCAAAGTGAGGTCCGTTTCCTGACACATTACATTATTCATTCCGTGATGACATTGTCTGGCGGGGTTAGGCGGCACTAATTCGTTCTCACTATCGCAAATGAGAAGCAAGAACGTTTCTAAAGACGATATTATTTGGTACAGTTGTGGTAGCGTTAGCCGGCCAGTTAACTGGCCCAGTTGCAGTTCCATCATCCACGCGTACTCTACAGTATCTTCTTCAACCGTTCGGTTGGTATCGCTGAAGAAACCGTTCCCTCGTAGTTGGAAGGACGAAAGCATCAAGTGACCTTGATACAAGGCCCCCGAGTTTGTAGTGTTGGATCGGGATAAGTTATTAGCCGACACTAATATTGAAGGACTTAAAAGTAATTGGAGTTTGGTCTCTCTGAAGCTTTTGTCCATTTCAAATCCGAATCTTTCGATTAGCACCACTGGACACGGTGGTTCACTTTCACTGCAATTCTTAACTAAGTGTGCTTGTATGTCATGGATTATGATTGATACTGTTACGTCCAGCGGCCTATAGTGTCGCGGGTCAAACGGTCCCTTGCTTGAATCTGTGGAGTCGTCCATAGATATCTCAGTGTGTTGATTAACACTACTTTTATCGTTCACTTTTGCATTTTCACTGGACCAGTAAAACGTTTCCGCGCTAGGGGATTTTTGCATGTCTGTAAATGTTTGGTCTTCGCCAAAGATATTTTCTAGTAAATTCATAAAACTTGTAATAATAGTTCCATAGGCCAGCAGGATGGAAGGTCCCACTTCAAGTTCTACGCTTACTTTGTCGGGTGGTAGTGTTGTTCTGTCGAATTTATTTCCGTCCAAGGTCCAGTTGATTTGAGGCTGTTTCCTCATCCTTGGTATTCTCATCGGAGATAAGAGAATTTCTTCTTTCTCTGGTGTAGTGATGTCTGCCTGAGGCTCGGGGCCTAGAGGTGGAATGGGGTGATAGTTGTATCTTACGCTTAGGGCTACAATAGGAACAGACCAACAGTCAACCCAGCCTTGCGATTTGACACATTTTCTCCTCCATTTGGAAGCTTTTAGCCTGCAGGGGACTAACTTCATATTCTTGTCCAGAGATAGCAGAAGTAACTTGGATGTGTTTACTTCGGGCAAGTATAGACTCATATCGACTGCTTCACCTTGTACCCAGATTTTGAGCGGGATGAAATCTGGCAAGAAATCGACGAACGGCAAATCGAAGGAGACATCGAGAAGATCGCCGCAGAACGCCACATGATTGTTCTCCTGATTGGTAGAACTGCAGTCTATCCAGTTATATTGATTACTGACCGTTACCACTTCACATTCTTTGAGCAGTAACGATATTTTCCAGGTATAAGGTACAAAGTGCAAAATATCAGGCCGCGCTTTCGTCGACCAATCATTAATGAGATCTTGGAAGAAGTCTATGTGTGTGTAGACTAGATGTGTCGTGGCTTTACAACCTGTCAAACTCAACTGCCAACATTGGTGGTGGTTCCACACGAGGGGGTAGTGGCACTTGACTGTGTACTCCAATGTTTCACTTTCAGCCAAGCTTCTGTACTGAAGACTCGTCGTGGCTTCTAAATGTAATAGCTGTCCTGTTATTTTTGTCGTATACCCGTCTTGTAACACAATCCATGGGAGTGTTACTTCCAGATAAGAACCAGCACCAATATTTATATGCACCGCATTTGTTTCTTTATTCTTTGTAAAGAGAATATCTATGGTAGCTTCATTTAAAGTTGACAGTCTAATATCAAACGACTGTGTCTGTCTTACGTCTCCAGGTTTTGGTTGTGGGGTTACCTCTAAGTTTTTATAATTCGGTGGGAAGAAGAATCTGAACAGATGGTCTCTCTGTCTGTCGGCCCAGGGACCGTAGCTGAAGTCAGTGCCTTTTCCGCACTTTATGTCAACACCCCAGATAGGAGGTGCAGATTCTACAATATCTCCATTGGCTAGTTGGAGAAGAACTGGCTGTTCCGGCACTAAACCTGGTTCATCCATGTAGAAATATACTTCGATATAATTAGAGCTCATGACAACGAACCCTTCTCCCATGTAGCGCGGTGGTTCATCGACCATCGATGTGTAATTCGGACTAGGAGCGAGCATTACTTTGCAATTCTCTGCTTTGGCTTTAACGAAGTGCATTAGGTGATCAAGGCTTGAGGCGGGGGGTTTTGTACTATACACTAAATGGGATTCCTCCACGCTTATCGACAATGTTGTTGGGACTAATCTGTTACCGAAGACCACTCTACCGGAGCAGATATCGATTTTAATGACGGGTATGAGATCTCGCCACGTGCGTGCCATGGCTGCTTCTGACCGAACAGTTTCCTGGGCACGTCTTCGCTTCTCATTAGCGTCATTCATAGCTTTATCTCGATCCGTATAATCGTCATCATTCGGTTGTTTGATAACTGGTTCCAGGCCGAATATCTTCTCAAGTTCGTTGTACAAGTCGCAGCGATTATAGAAATGTAACTCGAAGCCATTTAGCATGATTGACAGCCGGGTGTCGGAGTGCGATAAATCTGCGAAAACAACACGGGACTTGATTTATCAATCATTAGTACATTGCGTTTTCCTGGTAGTTTATGTATGGATGATGAACATAACATTGGAAACAATCTATTTTAAGTACAGGAGTAAATGAGTCACATTAAATAATATTGTTAAGCACATTAGGTTGCCTTGTTTTAACGCTAATTAAATGAAACCTTCTAAAGTGCTGATTAGCTTAATATTATGGTCAGACAATAAGAATGTTGTGTTGCGACAACTTGTGAGATGAAAAGATAACAGACAATACTGTAATTATTATGTTAAAATCTTTGCTTTGTGCTTGTCCTTGCAACTTATTTCAAAAACAAAGAAATCGAGTAGTTGATTCATTTTTATGTATTATTTTAAATAACAAAAAGTACCTTTATCCAAAATTGCAAATAACATTTTTTTAAAGTTGGGCAAGTGCGAATTGGATTCGCACACTGGGAATTCCGTAAAAAAAAACTTATGTAAATAACTTTTGTTATAATAAATAGCATTGCTTCATGCCAAATTTCAGGGTTCTAGGTCAACGGCAAGTACCCTACGAATTTTAATTCCTTTGAAAATGTCGAATTATACGTTTTTTGCAACATAACCGGCCGTATCTTTTTTTTCGTTAACTTATGGAAGTTTAGTTTTTTACAGCTTTAAGGGACCGCAGACTTGAGTATATTTCAACTCGATAGCTCCACGCGTTCTATAAAGGTTCCGTTTTTTCCTTTTGAGGTACGGAACCCTAAAAAATGCAAATTTTCTACTTTTTTCCACAAAAAAACAAAATTTATTTCTTTTTGAAGTGTAGTAGCTCGTATTAAGTAAAATTCAATCGTATGTAATAAAGTACGCAGCAAAATTGATCAAAAATGGCCGTCGTTGCTATGGTTATGCGCAGCCTCCCGCTTCGATTGAGACCCGAAAATCTGTTACTGCGCATTGAAGGTTGATCGCCATTTTGGTTCAATTTATATTCCGCGTATTGTACCGCAATTGAACATACCTTCTGAAACATCCTTAGGCACATAAGACCGCCACCAACGGAATATCAAGTAGCCATCTTGTATCCGCAGCGTGTAGTCGTAGTTGATGTACACAATGTCTCGGAACATTATCTTACCAGACAGGGCATTGAGTGTGAAGGAACCTGCAAGAGAATGAGAGACCGAGTTTGAATTAAGGCGACACTAAAAGCCAGCGACCTTGAGCGAACAAAAGAGGAGCTGGCGTCGCACCCCGCGCATCAAGATTATTCAAATAATCTTGATGCGCAGAGTGTATAATATGTCCTTCATTTATCAAATACAATATGAATAAAAAACGTATATCAAAAGATTGGTAATTAAATTATCTTTTCGTCGCCAGTTCAACTTTAACGGTGTGCATGTAGTCGTGTAAATTTACACTACGAACTTAATATACATACACTACTTGATTACTTAGTAAAAAAAGACGCGGGGCCGGGCTTCCCGCGTGGCTTTACGCAATTTTGGCCCTTACTTATACCATTTTATATTAGCAAGGGTAGGAAGGGTATTGGGTAGGAAGTAGGAAAGTAGTCAGCAAGGTTTGTTATTACAGTTATTCATGAAGGCTGTATATGCATCTCATTTGTGTGACTCATAAGATCCATTCATCACCAATCATAATATTTCTCAGATGGATTAATGTTTTGATAACATTGTTACTGTTTGATAAGCAAAGACTGTAAAATAACATTCTGCTGTTTCTGGCATACATATTAAAATAAATATGTAGCCACATAAAAATGCTCTAACCAGGAATAGGGCCATGGAATTGTTCAAAACATACATCGTGGCCCTTTTTTGACGTGTGGTGTCGTCATGGAGAATCTAATGACTTCTCCCGCTCTAGAGAGGACCGAAAGGGCCTCTCAGACTTTTACTGACTAAAACCACACCTATGTACGTTCAGTTGTGGACGGCGAGCATTGGGTAGCTAGCCGTCCGTCCGTCTGAACCGAGCCCAAATTGTCGACGGCGCGTATTATTCCACGCGCGCTTCAATAAAGAAATTATTTGATGATCTTTCACCCAAAATAAGGCTTATCTAATTTACTGGTTACGAAATGTGGGTCCATTGTTTAATAATTCGTCATCAGAACTTAGAGCAGGAATTGATTTATAGTTGCTAGTTGATCTAATAAGATTATACTACGCGGCAAAGAAGTTGAACCATTTGCTATGGTTACACGTAGGGAATCCAATCCCGCATGAAAATCGTGATCCCACAAGCCTGCGGGATCGAAGTGGGATTTGCGGGATTGTGATTTTCATTCTTCCAGTCAAAATAGTCCAGTCAATCTAGAGTTTTGCGCTTAGCGTGAACACATCCGCTAAGAACGGATTTTACGAACTCCACCCCTAAAAAGGTGCGGTGATCTCTCGCGCCGGGGCTTGGTTCAAGCCATGCTCCAGAGCGAGGAAGAGTGGCAGGTGGACGCCTCCTTCTGCGAAGCAGTAATGCTAGCAAAGGAGGAGGCCGAACGCATCAGGCAATGGCGCACACGCTGGCGCACACACCGGCCACCGTAGGCGCGGGCTCGCGGACGGCGGGCAATGGGTAGCTCGCTGTCCGTCCGTCCGGTAACAGACCGGTCCGAGCTCAAGTCGTTTACGGCGCGCACTGTTCCCGCGCGCCTCAAGGAGTTGTCAGCAAACTCTAGGGGCCCAGCAGGGCCAAAGCCTACTGGGGCCAAAGGTTATGTGAAAATGTCACCCGGGGCCCTGGGATGAAGACAATGAATGGAACAGGGTAGGTTTTTAGTCAGTGAGAGACTGACACTATTTCCCGCCTCACCCAAGGGCGAGATTTGTCATTGGATGATTTTATCTACCAAAAAAAAAACCGCTTAGGAGGTAAAACAAGGGTTGGAAGTATGTATGGAGAAAACTCTATCCCTAAAGGGGTAAAACGGGCTGGGAAGCTTGTATGGAGAAATCTACTATCACGCGGGCGAAAACGCTAGTAGAAGCTAGTAAAAATAAAAGCTTAGAATGTTTTTATCTATTCTACCTTCATCTATATATATAAAAGAAAGTTGTGTTAGTTACTCTGTTAATTAACTCCAGAACGGCTAAATCGATTTGGCTGAAAATTGGTGGGAAGGTAGCTTAGCACCAGGAAAAGGACATAGGATAATTTTTATCCCGTTAAGTAAAAAAAAATCTAAAACGTACTCATTTATTGGTATAGTAGGGTAGACTAAGGTAGAGTAGGGTAGAGTAGCGTAGGGTAGGATAGAAAAGGGCGTAAGAGCGGGAGCGAAGCCGCGGGCAAAAGCTAATACATTAAAAACCATCAAACTCAAATTAGTTAATATTGGAACTGTTATTAACATATTACAAAACAGAAAACAATATCTCATTCTGTTGTTAAAATATTGATATAAATAGGTGATTGCAGTAATGAATCATTAATAAGTACAATGTTTGTTTATTGAACATTATTTCAAACTAGCAACTGGGTTGAAATATTACCATAATTAGGATAATCAGCCGTATCATGTTTGGGATCATGATAGGACTGATTATCCTGCTGGGACTCAGGCCTCCTCTCTAGGAGAGGTAATAGGCCATAATCCAGGGCCCAATGCAGGAGAATGTCACAAGTCTTCGAATTTTTGGCACTAGAACATGCCAGTTTCGTCACAATTTTTTCCTTAACTGTTTTGTGAACAGTGATGATAAAATAAATTATGAATAAATTATGAATCGGCGACCTGGAACCTAAAGTGCGGACCAATACCTCTGGGCCACCACTTCTCAGTAATTATTATGTTCTTTGTTAATTACTCTTTCTTTTAGTGAACACAACATAGGTGTGAATTATATATATAAGTATATATATATGCATATATATATGAATATAGAAAAAAACTATACTACACTACATTTTCTATTAGTGACAATAATGGCAAAATCCATCAGCTGGAATATGTTTTATAACATTTAATAAAAACTATCTTCTATCTGTGATTTTTAGCATATAGCGACATACACCACTTAGCAATATCTTTGCCTTCAGTATGATTTTATGTCATCAGTGTGTGATCTTTAACATACTCAATCAATTTACTCCACCGTGTCCTCCGGGCGGTCCACACAGTGGTGACACCTTTGGTGTCCACCTATTAACATTAACAGGTTATGGGTACGTTAAGACCTATGTATGTTGGCTCATGTCCAATCACCCAAAACAAGGAACTTTGTTAGTGTCACCAAGAGATGTGTATAAAGTTTCAGTATGAATCAACATTCACATGAATATGATTAAATTAAGAAATTTCACTATGGCCACAGTACTTGCTGAAATTGACCTTTTTCATAAAAAACAAAACAACATAATTATTAAACAATATTATGAATATCATATAATATAACATTCTAAATCTGTGTGTAAACTCAAAGGTTTATTTAAGTACTATGTATATGTGGTTGATAAGGATAAACACATGTTTTAAATATTATGTTTGCCTGTGATATATTGATGTGTTCTTTAGTTACAAATTAATGCAGGGATGAAAGTGTCAATAGGCTTTCAATTTTTGCACCTAATGAAGTTCAAATCAGATTTCATTATCATTTATAGTATCTATACTGTTAAATGTTAGTAGGTGTTGGTGCTGGTATTTGCTACATTTTCTTTTTTACATTTGTCGCACAATTCTCTATCCATGCACATTATAAGTATATTTGTTACTGTTTAGTCACTATAGCTATTAGACAAATAAAAAAGATAAGATCCAGAAGTAATCCAGATCAATAAAATTGTTAAAATGCTATTAAACACCTATTTTAATTGAAAGATACATAATTATATTAAGTATCAGTCCTATATTGTGAGTTAGTTATACATAATTATCTGTTATCATCATGTAAATGGATACTGTTTAATGTTACTTGGGGTTGGGGCTAGCTTTTGATCCACTTTCTTTTGTAAATCATAAACTAGCTTCTGTCAGTAGCTTTAGCCGTGTGAAAGTTGTTTTCTCCATACAATCTTCTAACACCCGTTTTACCCTCTTAGGGGAGGAGTTTCGTAAAATCCGTTCTTAGCGGATGTCTACACCCTATAAGGAACCTACCTGCAAAATTTTAAGTTTGTATGTGTTTTAGTTTCTGAGATTTCGTGATTAATCAGTGAGTGGTATTTCGCTTTTATGTATGTATATAGATTCCTCACACAATCTTCTACCCATCCAAATTGTCACTCTTTTTATTTAGTAATATATATTATATTAAACAAGTAAGATTCCAAGTAGACAGAGGCCATGATATTGATACAAATTTTGTTTTTTGGTCACTGTTACTCATTTCATATTATAAAAATATTGCTTCATGATTTATTATCTGATCAGATAAACTCATACTCTGACAATCTTAACATTTAAATATTGAATCATGTACACAAGTGTTGTGTTTCAATGCCAATAAAAACATGCAAAAAAATAATGATATTGATAAGAATTTATTGAATAATGTTAACCTACAAAATTTGAATAAATTGATGTTTTTGGGAATTATATTTCTTTTTTAACTGTGTTGGTAATTAGATAGAGCAACATGAAAAAATAAGTTATTAACTATAAGACTACTGACCTAGTAACCAAATATAGTTTGATCATGAACATGAACTAGGAAATATAAATAAATGGGTCACTCACCTATTTTGAAATTGTCATCTTGGAAGTAGAACTTGTTGATGAGCCTGGTCAGGATGTAGCCCAGAACGCGGCTGTTGTAGTACGTTATGTAAACGATCCATAGTATCGCAGATATTAGCGACACTAGCAGGAGGGCAAAGTTTCTGTCCATTGTTATATCCGCGAAGTCCGATATCGACGACGAATTCCATCCTTGCGCCACCGGATCGGCCACAGACCCGGTTAAGTTCTCCCTGAACACAATCATAACTCGTAAAAACACTCAAACAACAATAAAACCTCCCTAAATAACTCTAAATACGAAAATAAACATCGCCCAATTACAAGGCTACGCAAATTGCCTTAACTTACATGATGGTGGTTTAATTACTTCACTGACACTTTTCACATTTTATACAATCACACTGCCCTAGAAAATCATACACTATACACATTTCTAATACTATTTTTCTGTCTTTCTTATCAAAATCATAAATCACTGCCCATCCGTGGTTCAGAACTTTGACAGATACGATTACGTTCCGTTTCATTAAAACTCCATCCTGAGTTCATGAAACGAATAATTATTCATTGAGCCCAAAGCCGGTAAAAATAATGGAAATCTTAAAAGGCCTACAAGGACTAAAGACAAGGCTACAAAACAATAACCATTAATTTTATAAACAATCTAATTTTGTTAATATGTGGCAGCAGTTTCTGCACAGAACTAAATAATTTATTGTTGCTAGGAAACAAGAATTTTGTTATTTTATGATTTCACCACGATTTCACAGTTTCGTGTAGTTTTGCGTTCAAAAACGAGTCTCATGTAAAAATAATTGTTGATTTCAAAAAGAAATGGCAGAAGAATCTAAAAATAATGAAACTATTGAAAATGAGGCATTCAAACCTAGAGTCAGGTACTTATTTTACTTGTATTAATTTATCGCCATCGGGGTGTATCTCAATTCTGGCATCGATTTCTAGTAACAAAGAAAGGATATCTTCGATCAAAGGGTTTGTTAAAATCAAGTTATAGATCACTCAAACATAATAATTATATATTTGAGCTATAAGAATTAACGCTACTATTGATGTAACGGAACGTCGGGGCAACCCAATGTTCATTCATTGTTCTGCTGGGCCCTGACTCTGAGTCATCAAGGAGTCATTCTATTAAGACAATTAAAAAAAGACAGGGTCTGGAATTAGTTCCGGACGCTGTTTTTTTTATTTTTCCTATTTTTTTTTTGTTTGCTTACCCATAATTTATAAAATTGCTAAAATACTTACTAAACGCCTGTTTGAGATAGATGAGACTTCGGTAGCAACATGATTGCTACCACTTATACACTTGAGTCTGACTCGTGTCAACATTTTAGAACCTACCTTACCTTACCTAAACACACATAATTATGTATAATGTTTAAGTATCAATCCTGCATCGTGGGTGCATTAACAAACACGCAATATCTGTATGTCGAATCGAACTCGCGACAATACATAAGGGAGGGTAATTCAAGGGTTGTCCGGAAGGGAACCCCGAGGTCCTACAACGCAAGGCAAAGAAGGAAAAGCCTGACACGCTCTCATTGGATGATCTTACACCTAAAAAAGAAACTGGACAAGTGCGAGTCTGAGAATTCCTTACAAACTTACCTATGTAAACAGTTGCATTTGCCGAATCGCAAAAAAAACTAATTTTTTTTTGATGTCATAACTGTTTTCAGATTAATTCCTATAGGTACCTGTGCTGTAAAGGTGCTTTATGCCAAATTTCTGGATTCTAGGACAACGAGAAGTACCTAACTATGAATTTTGATCCCCTTGAGAGTGTCAAATATACTATTTTTTGGTACATAAACGGCTGTATCATTTTTTTTGTAAACATAAAAGTTTGATTTTCCACACTTCGAGTGACCGCAGACCTGAGTATATGGTTTTAATGTCAACTCGATACCTCCGAGCGTTCCCGAGATAAAGGGTCTTGACAGACAAACAGACAGACAGATGGACAACAAAGTGATTCTATAAGGGCGGAACCCTTATAGAATCATTTTTGTCCTTTTGAGATACGGTACCCTAGAAAAATAACAGCAAAAACCAGAAGGTACCTACATATTTTTTTACTACAGATGGGATCGCGTTTGACCACTCTTCCATCTGAATCATAAGCGATGATGTGGCCGACGATTGAGCACGCTTGCCTAGAAGTAACCTATTCACTCTTGACTTAAAGACCCCTGGATTGTACAATGCTTACTGCGTCTTCCCGTACGGTTATAATTTAGGTGTCTTCAAGACTAGAGTGAAAAGGAAGAGCCTTTTCACTCTATTAAACTAATGCGCTTCAACATCAATAACTGCATCACAGCTTACCAATAATGTGGGATCGCAGTCAAGCACTAGTTTATATCAATTAAAAAAGAAAAACAAAAAACCCACCAATGTGTATCTACTGGTTATCACGAGCACCAATGACTGATAGAGAAAAAGAAATCTTACTTATTATCCTCTGTTCCAGATGGTGCAACCCCCAGTTCATGGACTTGATGACGTTTGTGGGCAAGGACATATTCGCCATAGCCCACGACATCTACATCATTTTCTTCAACTACAGAACGAACACGGAAACGGTTTACATTGCCAACTCCCAGAAGAAAGGAGATGGAGTCGATGCTTTAGCAGGTAAACAATATGGCGGTAGTAATAGATACCTAGTCATTAGTAGGGGGCCATTCGAGTATTACCCCACTTGGGCAGAGCACCGCAGCACCCGTGGAGGCGATCGGCGACGATATTAACCTCTCGCGCCGGGCCCTGATTCAGGCCACGGTCCGGAGCAAGGGAGTACGGAGGATACGTTCGAAGGAGATGGCCGCAACTTTGAGGGAGTGGACATCCTCACGCCCCAGCCGCCGGCGCTGAAGCTGGATTGAGGATGTACAGGACTGGTCAATGTGCATAATTGTCAATTTTCAATTAAGCGCATGATTTATATACCTCCGATTGTTGCGAATAACGCCGTTGATTACATGATTGTATAATTTTAAGTTTTAATTATTGTTATTTTTTATCATGTAATTGTTTGTTATTCCAAATAAATAAATAAATAAAATAATGGTTATGCATGATGCCATTTCCTTAATCTGTTTCCCACAAAGTTTCACCCACACAAAAAGTGTTTTTTTATAACTTATTTATTATTTCAGGTCACCGCTCTCACATGTTCGCTTTTGCCGAGAAGGTGCAAAATGCCAGGATATTTGTAGTAATGTACCCGTCATTCAATATTCTGGCTGAACTTAAAGGTAAGATTCAAAGATTACCCAGTGTCACTCTTCTTTATCTTATGCCTAGTTTACATGTGGGCCCAGCCTCGGTCAATCGCCATTGTATAAACGGGGTTTCCCCGTTTAAATAATGGCGATTGACCGAGGCTGGGCGCACATGTAAACTAGGCATAATAAGATTAATTCTAACCACCGGCATCAAGTTCTGCTCAAATGCGTCATATTCTTGCTAAATGGTGCTTTAAAAATTTAAAAAAGAAAACAAATTAATGTTGAGTTTACTCAACATTATTTGATTTTTAATATAAAGGAAGAAGTCCTCATAAAATGGCAAATCAAAGAAAGAGTTGTTGCCGATCTTCCTCCGTGTCAACCAGGGTATTTCATTAGTTAAAAACTTGAAGCGTCAAATAAAAGCTAAAACTGATTTGTCTTTTTTTTTTTAGAATTTGACGCAAAAAGATTCAAGGCGGTTTGCATGATGGAGAGTGACCTGATCGCGGGTTTGACCGGCTTCCCCTCGTACCTGGTGACCGTGTGGTGTTGGCGCACCAGCCAGCGACTGTACTGCGTCGAGACCGGCGTCAAGAGGCGCAGGCAACTCTTCATGTGAGACAGAACATTAAATACGCAACTGGTGCTTGCGCTGGCCTTTCTACTTTACTGCACGAAGAGTTCTGTACCATCCATAACAAAAAAACGAGCAAAAAAGAATCACATTTGTTGTATAAATAGATATATCGTAAATAGATATTTAAGGGGCTCGCCCCTTTATCCCCCCGCCATTTTGCTTAGTTTCCCAAAAAGGTCACGCAATTTGGCCCTAGCATCGAATTCAAGAGTACCTAACGTCACAATTCCATTTTCGATCAATCGGAATTAAACTCGAGAGTTAGCCCCCAGGTCCTGGGCAAAACAAAACGATACTCCTTGCATAGACTAGGCTGAAGGTCACACTTTCTGGCGTCTGACTACCGCTATGGCTTTACATTCTTTCCGGTGCTAGATAAACTTAGAAAAGTAAATATGAATTGTACAATTTTATTAACATAGAAGCTTCTCGGGTTTCGAATCCGCAACCTCATGTATGTGAGGCGGGTGCTTTAACAACTAGGCCATCACGACTACTCACTCACACTTATTCAGACTAAGGGTGTTTTTAATATCATGTGGATTTCAACACGCATGCGGGATCGCCTCGCACGCGTCTTGTGTGAGCATTTCTCGCATTACAATAAATACTTGTATGAAAAAAACATCCGCACGCGGAGCAGATCCGCATTTGTGATAAAACACCGTAACATGATGCTCTATACGGCGTAGAAGAAGCAGTTGTGAAGGTATAATCTATTTTCAAAATGATGACCAGGGCCAGCCGCACGCACATGTTGATCGCCCAGTGCTGGGGCGACGGTATCAACGTGTGGGAGGTGGCGCGCTGCTACAAGAAATGCTTCGTGCTTAAGAGGCCCAGGGAGGAGGTCACCGGCTGGGAGGTTCTGGAGACCGTGCTTACTGGCATCTGCTGGAGCCTCGAGGGACAGCTGTATGCTATCGATAATAAGGCTAACTTGTACAGTGTAAGTATAATTATCTAATAACTAGCTTGTGCCTGCGACTCGTAAAACAGCAATGTCGTTTGGTTACAATTTCAAGAAGTTTTTTTTTTGTGTGGATCCCTAATTCTAAATAATGTAGTCTTGGGTACTACTTATGACATCAGCTGTCTATTACCAAAAGTCCCGTCAATGTCTGACCTTTTCGGAGAAAATAAACAGAAAGACAAAAATTTAAAACAATTGCATTTTTGGTATAATGTTCCCACTGCTGGGGCTCAGGTCTCTTCTCTAGGAGACGGGCTTGGCCGTAATCCAATGTTATGTATAAGTATCGAATATGTAAATGTTGTAGGGTTTATCCTCAGTTTTTTCACTTGTTGAGTGAAAAACACCATACCACGCCTACATCATCACTTACCATCAGGTGAAATAGTGGTCAAAGGTGAGCCAATCCATAATAAAAAAACGTTTTTCAATCTTTTTTTATATGCTTGTGAAAATTATCTAGTGACATCCCCCGCCCTTGGGAGGAGCGAGAGACAGTGTCAATGTGAGTGTCTGGGCCTCTACGGTTTGCTGATAGCTCCTTGAGGCGCGCGGGAACATTACGCGCCGTCAACGACTTGGGCTCGGTCCGGTTGGTTACCGGACTGTTGGACAGCGAGCTACTCATTGCTCGCCGTCCGCAAGCCCGCACCTACGGTGGCCGGAAATCTGGATCGGAATCCCGGCGGCGGCTGGAGTGAGACCCCGTTGCCTTTGCCTGATGCAGTCGGCGACCGCCTACCACCCCTCCTCGTATCAGACCATGGCTTATACCAAGGCCCGGCGCGAGAGATCGCCACCGCCGATCGCCCCCACAAGGACATGGCGATACTCTGCCCAGGCGGGCACACCTCTACCGTGTGCTTCACCGTGTCCTCCGAGCGGTCCACACAGTGGCGACAACCGGGCGTCTCCTCCGCACGAATTCGGTACAGGTACCTACTTACCGAACTTGCCATGTTCGGTAAGGACCTGCGTTATGCGGTAGGTGAGGGTGCCATGAGGTCTTTCCTGCCACGCCTCCAAGCTCTCATTGTGGCGTGACTTACCGCCCTAATTGTGGTGTGTCCAAAGTTTTTCTATCTTAAATATCTTAGTAGTAAAGTAATGCAACAGTTCCGATCGTTTTGGAATCGATAATGTGAAAATACAAAAACTGTTTGCTTTCGGTCCCACAGATGACTTCCGATGGCATAAAGTTAAATAAAGTATTTGAGTGGTCAGATGACCAGCTAGAAGGGAAGCGACCGACCAGCGTGTGTTCCTTCCTCAGTGGTGTGCTTCTCTACGGGCCTGATGAGCAGTTAAGGGTGAGTTAGAAATGAGCAACTATCTTGATAATCATTATTATATAATTATTATATCTAGCCGATACTGTCCCGCTGCTGGGCAAAGGCCGCCCTCCATTCCTTCCAGTGTTCTCTGCTTTGCGTCACTTCTTGACAATTCCAAAGAAGGCATCTAAGTTGTCCCGCTATCTCCTTCTTGGTCTGCTGCGACCCCGTCATGCGATTTTAGGGCACCAACTTTGTTTTACTAGCTCACCGCTCTTTCGGCATGTGGCAGACATGTCCAGCCCAATCTCACTTAAGCTGGGCAGCCTTCTGAACCACGTCAATGATCTGCGTTTTGGAGCGCAGTATACCGTGTCTTGAACCCGATCCGTTATTATAATACCTAGTATACTGCGCTCCATAGCACGTTGGCAAACCTTAAGTTTGGACCTTTGGGTGTTAGTCAAAGATCATAATAATAACTTGATAATCTGAATTTTGTTAAGTACGATTTTGGTGGACTCCCGTCTTGGCACGACCACCTATGGAATCTATTGATCTAATGTCCCATAATTGGATCATGTAGTTCATACGGAAACAACCGGAAGCGAAGACATGGAAGGTGGAGTGGTCGTACACACCCGAAGACACTGTAGTTCGTCTGGTCAGCAACTCCAACTGTGATATGGCGACCATGTGGACCAATACTGGATTCGTTTACAAGATCACCACGGAGGGTGAGGAGAAGATTGAGGTTAACCTCTTTACTATTAAGCAGAGGTGAGGAATTTACTGTTATTATCTTTATATATGTAATTGTTCTGTACGTGTGTTGGATTGAAGAAACTTTGTGAGTATGTTTGAGTGAGTCTTTGGATGGTTTGAAAATATAAATGAACTCTGTAGATGGCGCTGCAATTGGATTGTCTATTTTTTTATTAAGAAAAGCTGGACAGGACAACGTTTTTCGGGATCACTAGTCTCAATATACATTAGTCTCAATAGGACTGGTCTGTAGGCCCAGTAGTTAGTGACCCTGACTGCTAGGCTGGAGGTCGTGGGTTCGAGTTCCACCCAGGACAAATGTTTGTGTGATGAGCACGATCATTTGTTCTGTGTCTGGGTGTGATTTATCAATAAGTATGTTTTTAGAAATATATAAGTATGTTTATCAGTAGTCTAGTACTCATAACACAAGCTCTGCTTAGCTTCGGACTAGACGGTGTTGTGTGATAGTTGTGGAATATTATGTTAGCCAATGGCGTTTCTAGAGTTATTTTTTATGAAGGGTTTGGCCCCTGACATGCAGTATTTTGACTTCCATTATAGAATTTCGTATCGGTAGCCCAACCGTGGTGGCCATACTGGAGTGGGCACCGTCCACTCCGGGCAATCGGGCAATGGGTAGCTCGCTGTCCGTCCGTCCGGTAACAGATCGGACCGAGCCAAAGTCGTTTACGGCGTACACTGTTCCCGCGCGCCTCAAGGAATCGTCAGCAAACTGTAGGGGCCCAGTAGGGTCGAAGCCTAATCTGGGGCTTTGGGGAGGTATGAAAATGAATACCAGGGCCCTGGAACCAAGGCAAATGAGGAACGGAGTAGGTTTTTAGTCAGTAAGATTCTGAAATTATCTCCCGCTCCGCCCAAGGGCGGGGGACGTCATTGGATGATTATACTTTCTTTAAAAAAGAAAAAAAAATACGGTCCACTCCCCGCATTTACACCTATGTATACCTACTACTAGATTTATATTAGATGGACAATTTTTTTTCTAAGACATTCCTTATTTTGAAAAAGCCAGATAAACCTGTGTAACAGCTTACATTTTTATATTCATTTTCAACCGCAGGAACATAACGAAGATTCAGCTGATAGCGCCAGATTTCAAGTACATAGCCCTGATGAATACTTCCGGAGTGCTAAGCATATATGATGTGTTCAGTCAGCATCTCGTGAGTAGACTTTTTTCTTATTGCTCAGCATAATGCTTACTTAAATTTCACGCTTAATTCTCCTGACGTTTGTCTTACGCAACGTCCTATGAGGGCGATTCAACGGCACTGCGATTGTGTGGTTCACGCGAATTCAATGCGTCGTGGTTCAGTCCTACGTCCGCGCGAGTTGCCACTGCAGCCACAATTTATATGAAACAAGTCATAATCCTCAGCACACCACAAGTTGATTGAACCAACATGGCGGTTGACCTTGAAAGCGTAGTAACCACCCTTACGTACGACGTACGGCGAATATCCACCCTTACGTTTTTGAAACTTCTACGGTCCGGACTAAGCGTTTTGCTTCGTCGTTTATACCGCGTACATCGAAGGACTGGAACAATTTGCCTGCTGCGATCTTCTGAAGAAACTTGAGTGGGTTTTAGTAAGTAAAAGTCTAGACACTCCTTCTCGCTCCACTACTGTCATCATCATCATCATTACAGCCCAAGGACGTCCACTGTTGGACATAGTCCTCCCCAAAGTGTCGCCACAACGAACGGTCCTGTGCATCTCGCATTCACCACAATCCCGCGACTCTCACCAGGTCATCGGTCCACCTTATTTTCCGGTGCGCGGCCGCCACTCTAGAACCTTAGCAATTTTAAGCTAGAACCTTTCGGCCCCATAGCAATGTCCCCTGCTCATTGCCACTTCTTCGTCCTATGACGGCGTCCCACTACGGTGGGGAGAGTTATTTGATGATGTCCCACCTAAAAAATAACTAAATATGACCCCTATCAACTGCTATCCAAGATCCAGACTTGCTTAACAGCATCATTTCCAAGGCAATGTGATGATAGATAGATGCTAGCCATAATAGACATCGTCACCGTTTCATACCCTTAAATTTCCATCCAGGTTCTAATGAAAATCGCAAAAGGTTACGACGTGTCCTTTGTAACCAGTCCCGTGGACCCAGTGCTAGCGGTCTTCGGTGAAGTGAACGGCAACTACGGCGTGGTTCTTCGGCTGTTCAACACTGATCCGCTGGAGCTGACGAGGATGGACCGTAAGAGCCTCACGCATCAGATCGTGTCGCTGGTGAACTTTGCACCTGACGGCCGATACTTGGTCACCGCTGCTATGTCTGCGGGACATATTTTTATATTTCAGGTGAGTTTCAACCAGCTTACGTGAAAAGAAACAAATCTTATGTTAGAAGCTGTAAGGCCCGTTTAAGCACGACAGCGGTGCTGCCTCACCTGGCCACTGTTAGTTACGCCGTGTATAGAATTTTTTGGTATCATGCCCTGGCTGCGCCACCATGACTTCCCACTGAGGCCAGCCTTAAGGCCGCGTGTCTGCCTACAAGCGTTTAATAACATTGTGAGATACGATCGAGCGGTTGGTCACATTTTACTTTTAGTAGCCCGTAATTAAATGCAACTTGTTTCCAAGCTGGTGGCATGTAGCCTTGGCTTTTTTTGTTGTTCAAACAAAATGGTTTTTACGATAATAAGCAGAAAGTGAGAAAAAGGGTAAATTACCTAATTAGATATTGTAAAATCATAAGCAATCATCAGCAATCTAATTTTATTAGTTACTCTAGATTTTTCCAAGTATTTTGCCCATCAGTTCTGGTCCATAACAACTTTTGATCCAGGTCAGTGCGGACTACAAGCTAACTATGATGCGCTACACTGAGCTCGGGCGAGGTCTGGCAGACTGCTTCCTCATGAAGGTCGGCAAGGAGATGCGCTGCTTCAGTCTCGTGCTGTTTTCTGAGAAGTATAGCATCGGTAAAAGTCCATGGACACTATCTAACTTTTTTATAAAGGACGTGTGTACGGCATAGTACCTACTCTCATTTAAAACCTTAAAATGACTTTATATTGACACTTTATGCATTCATAAATGCATATGTACAGGGTGAAAGAGAAATGGGTATGATTGACTGAGACGATAAGTCGTTTCTATAACTCCAACTTAAACTTTTAAGTATTAAAAAAAAAGCAACCGACCTAAAGACTGCAAGCGGGAACTACATTAGACCGACGCACGGGGCACGCCTGATTTGTACGCAGAGTCGCGTCGCGTAGCATCGCGTGGTATGGATTTAATGTAGCTCTACAAGTCTATTATAGTTGCCATATAAAATGTATGGAGACCGACGCGCCGAGATCGGCGTACATGGCCCACGTGTGCCCAATGTAATTCGACTTTTATTGTTTGTTTCGTTTGTGCCTCATTGCTTTCACGTTGATTCGTCTATTTAGGATACCGTGTAAATTTCGAGGACTTTCGAATTGGATCTTCAACTCAACTTTTTTCTGCAGGTGAGCGCATTATTTGCATCAACGCAGAGACGGGCAAAGACAACAAGTTTGCCGGCAAGATGCAGGGGCCGTACTCGAGGCTGCTGCCGCTCAGTGCTAAGGACACCATGCTCGCCATCCCGCACCTCAGCAGGCAGGCGCACATCCTCAAGCTAAGCGGAGAAGTAAGACATTTCTACTTCTTCTTCTCAAATCGATGGTTTTCTTTTGCATTAAAGTTTTTGGGCCCAGCAGGTTGCCACGTTTTAAGCTGCGTCAGTGCCGTTTCTTAGGTTTTCCAAAGTGTAGATGTAGGGAGACTTTGGGTCATTCTAATAAGTGGGTCATCGTCTGATTAGGAGCACTGCACTTCCCTGGTGTTAAAGGGATCTATAATCCCTATTTTGCCGGTTAAGTTTGCAACGGCCTACTTGAGTGCAGAGTCTATAGATTGCTTTTCATATGCAGAGGCCGTACACGAGGCTTTTGTTACTCAGTGATCTACTAAAAAACTAAACGTTTTCAGAAAGGAACAACGGTTTCCGTGAAGATGGGCCCCATCCTGCAGTCGGGGCACGAAGTCAAACAGCTCGATGCTTTCAGGAATGATAATGCGCTTCTGACATTTGGCTTTGACGGGAGCGTCATACTCAGAGAGCCTGATTGTCCTGAAGAATATCGTAAGTAACACAAAAAAAGAACATATTTATGATCAGAGAGCACTGTCAAAAACAGTATAAAAATTTCATTTCACAAAAATGTTTTTTATCCACCTGTTTGTTCCCCTTCTATTTTAATGCGCCATTTTATTATTTCTCAATCTATAATTATAAATTTACTTCTAGTTTTTCAAAAAGAAACTCTCTCAATCTCTAAACAGTAATTTACACAAAAGTTTTAGCAGATCGAACCGAACTAGGAGGAACCAAGACTGTATTTCCCTCGCGTTACACTTGATAAAATGTATGTCGTGGCTAGATCATAGAAATTGATCACTTCATGATATGGCCAAGTAAAACTGGCCAGATCGTTTTAAACGTTAAATTTTGATGATATTTCAACCCTCGTTTGGCCTACTTTCTTTAGACCTTTTATTACCATAGAAATCCTACATCAATGATATGGCCAAACGAAGATTGACATTCAAAAATGTTTGCGATTCATGAAGTGATTAATTTCTATGATCTGGCCCGTATACATATAAAATGCTTGCATTATACAATACCCATGAATATGATGTAGATATTCTGATATAGTTTTGCTGTTCTTTTTGTGTGTGTGTGTGTGTGTGTTAGGTGGATGAGTGAGTGTGAGAGGGTGTGTGTACGAGTGTGTACTGTGATGTGTTTATAAGTGGACATGTTATTGACTGAGATACTGTTTTAAGAGTATACAACATGTGCGTTACGCGTCTCCGTAAACACGGCCTTAGTACAACACGGAAGGTCATTGCGGGCTTTAGGAAAAAGCGCATAGCTGGGGGCGGGAACAACACAACCTCTCAGTCGCCCGGATGGGCCGGTGACCATGTGTTAGTGTGAACAACCAGGTATCATAACAAGCTTATAACTTTGTAATTTTTCATGATACAGTTATGTGCATAGATTCTTTACAAAAAAATACTTGACACGTGTTTCGGTTTTCGCATATACTAAAAATAAGGTTGTATAATGCTATCTATCTTGATATAATGAGAAGCTGCTCAGTGCTATTATAAGTGAGAGTTTTTAGGTATCCCATTACCTTTCTCCTGCAACAATCTGTTTTAAAGTAAATTATTTTTCCTCCAGTGACAAAACTGATAGTAACCCACCGCTACGAGAAAGGCATCAAGAGCGCGATAATAGACGGGCACAGGAGGTATGTGGTGCACCTCGCCGCCAACGGCACGCTGAGCTGCGTGTTCCTGAAGAGGAGCGAGTACCCTCCCGACGAGCTGGTGCACCGGCCGCCTGCTAAGAACCTCTACGATATCGACGAGGATGCCAACATTAATACTTTTAGCATCATCCACCATAATGATAGTAATTTCTTTCTTAGTATTTTCACCAGTTCTAGAGCGTTTTTATGGTCTAGACACAGTAAATATCTATTACAAATTCAGTCCAAGATTCTTTTTTACTAAAATAAGATTGCCTAAATTAATTGCCGTTGGTATCAACCCTTGAGTAATGGCCATGCTCAAATAAGCTGAGGAGACTTTCGGCGATTTTTGGATTTCTTGAAGCTATAGGAGTACAAAACTCTGAAATTATTAAAAAATAAAAACACAACTTTCACACGACTCTATCTAGTCCCAAACTAGCAGAGCTTGTGGTATGAGTTCTCGAAAAATGTTAAACATACTTATATATTTCAAAATACATACATATCTATATATTCTATAAATATAAGAATTGGTGGGGAGGTAGCTTAGAACCAGGAGAAGGACAAAAAGGGATAATTTTTATCCCTTTAAATAAAAACAAATAAGTCATCCAAAAAATGCTCATTCATTGGTACAGGGTAGAGTACAGAAGGGTAGAGTTGAGTGGAGTAGGGTAGAGCGGGAGCGAAGCCGCGGGGAAAAGCAAGTTATAGATAAATTACACCCAGACACAGAACAAATGATCGTGCTCATCACACAAACATTTGTCCTGGGTGGGAATCAAACCCACGACCTCTGGCATAGCTGTCAGTAGACCAACAGGTCTGCCAAAAGGCGGTAATAGTAACGCAGTACATTGTCTATAATTATATAATTATAGTACCAGTACGTAACTGACCCGCTATCAAGCAAATAGAGAAGGCACGTATCTACATTAATCACAAATTCACCAGGCTTCCTCAAGACGGGTTGGAAATTTTAAACTTATCGACATGACCTCTGAGTTTTTTCTCACAATGCCTTCCTTCCGCCATGTTTATATACATATAGCTACATAAATTGACTTAATAATACTTCATTCCTCAGAAAACTACCTGCAACTACAAGAAGATAGGAAGGTCCTGGAAGAGGCTAGATTTTACAAGCATTCGCGTGATGAAGTCCTGAAGATGTTCGCGGCACTAAAGACGAAGCTGATCGACCTGCTAGAGGAGAACATCAATGAGCGACCTCTGCATCAGCTCTCACTATCAGAGTTCAACTTGCACCAGGAAGCCAGACGAGAAAGACTCAAAGCGGTAAGATGAACTTTTAAATAGGGAAGGATACGTGTTGCTACAGATGAAGCTAGTCAAAATACTGAAAGATAAGATCAATGAGCCACTTCTGCATCAACTATCACTGTCAGACTTTAACTTGCACCAGGAAACCGAAACGGAGAGACTCAAAGTGGTCAGAAGAATTTTGAAGAAAATATTCGATAAATGGACGGCAAGACACCTGGCAAAGGTTGCGGGAATCCGATGGATGCGAGATGACAGGGCCGTTCATTGTGGTGACACTTGGAGGAGGCCTATGTCCATCAGTGGACGTCTTTCGGCTGATGTGATGATGGTGATGACTTTATTGGAGCGAGAGGGGGTGTCGGTCTTTTAATGCCGTCAATTAAAAGAAAACTGTAAAAGGGTAATTATGTTTTAGGTGTCTTCAAGGCTAGAGTGAATATAGGCTCTTAATAAACTAGTTTGCCTCGCCATCTATGATTGCATCATTGCTTACCATCAGGTGGGATTGTAGTCAAGCACTACTTGTCAATTAAAAAAAAGGGGATTAACTTTTTGCTACGATTTAGGTAACAGACTACGAGCTGAATATTTTTGTAGAGACTGTCTAAAAAGTCAAACGACTCGGGTTTAGAGTACAGTTAAATCTGATGTAGTCAATACTGGTAGAATAATCAAGATTGATTAAAAGGTCTTGATCATTGTTTACTGATAGAACCTTATAAAACACATCGAATATATTTTTTAAATGATTTAATATTATTTGGGAACTTTTAAACAATAAAAAATGCAAAAGATTTTCATTTACAATATATTTCTCTCTACCTCTCTTTAATGATAAAACTACTAACTAAAAAAATAAATTACATAAAAGTATCGTATAGTATCAAATTGTTTCGTACTGGCTTTGGCAAGTAGGTAAGTGACAACTAAAATTTTCGTTGCCAGCAACAGACTTTTATTTCGTTCAAAAATCCCTAAGTCGTTTGAATTTTTAGACAGACTCTACTACCATCTATCTGTGATTAGTGTTATATTGTAGATTACTATTACCATTTCTCTATTCCCACATGTTACATTCTATGTTTCTTTAACCATCTAGGCGGAGAGGGAGCGTGAGGAGATCCGTCTGAACACGGAGGCTCGCATCCGCGCACAAGACAAGGTGACGGCGTGGATCAAGAAGACTTGCTGGGATACTATGCTCACACCCAGGATCAAGCTCTTCGCCATACACAGCCACTACCATGTAGGTTATCATTTATGTGTTCTATCTCACCTAGGCAGGTTGGTTTTGGATGTAAGTCGCGACGAGCGCTTACAAGTAATAAATGTAAACGTACCTGGAATAATTCATAAAATTACACCGGTATATTCTTATCTCGGTTTATGGTAAACACCGTTAACACTTCGATCCACAACTACCCAACTTGTTCATACAAAAGTAGACTCTAAACATCGGAATTAAGGCCTATAGTGGCGTGGATGTGAGAGGACACCGGTGTCCTCTGAGCTAGGACAGATTAAATTATGGTCGTTTTAATCCCGCGGACGGTCGACGATCGGTACATGAAACCCTATCGATTTGTAAAGATAAAAATGCAAAATAAAGTACTTCTTTTAAAAAACTCGAATTAATATATGTACGAAATTAATTTCTTTAAGTAAACCAGTCGATGATCTTGTAGGTAGTATTTCAGGTTTGGTCCTATAGTAAAATTCGTTTGTTATAATGACTACAATCACGTGTTTAAGTATCGGTCACTGATTACCAGTCACCCTATATATGGTTCTGGAATCAAAACCAGGAGCCCTGGAATATAAGGCAACGAAAGAACATTGGAGTGGTTTTTAGTCTGTAAAAGTCTGAAACGCCCTCTCGCTCCGCCCTAGAGCGGGAGAAGTCACTAGGTGATTTCCCACCTAAAAAAAGGGGTAGCAGACGAGTAGATATTTAATGTTCGTTTAGCATGTTTCTATAAAGTAACGATTCTTTATTTGATTTTATCATGTCTCTGTAAAATTAATTTTTTTTATTTGATTCGGTATCCGTGGAATTTATCATACACTTGGATTTTATCATGTTTCTATAAAATTCCGATTTTATAACATAACACTTTCATAAACACATAGGTATCATGAAGACTGGTTCGAGACGGCGTGGGCGAAGAATGCCTGGAAGCATTTGGCGGAGGACTTTGCCCAGCAATGGGACAGTAATGGCTAGTTAAAAAAAAAACACCTTCATCTAATTGTGTCTTCAATTGTGTGTTGTTGTTCAGGTGGAAAACTTCGCAATACTGCCAATACAACGCGACACGTGGCCGCAGCTGCAGCAGGTCGAAGCTCTTCGAACCATCGAGATGGAAAACGACAAGGACCTCTTCCGACCCTGGCTGGAACATTCGCTGGATGAACCGGTGCAACCTGTTTCCGATGAAGAATTAATTCCTAGGTAACTTATTACATCCTTCTATAGTATGGGGCATTAAAGTTGAACCCGTTTCTAAGATTACTCGCAGCCCACCTCGATTCAGACCCGAAAATCGGTTACCGAGCTTTCAAAGTCGACCGCCATGATGGTTCAACTTGTGTGTCGAGGATAATAATCTTATCATCAAAAATGTTCTTTTTCTTTGTAGCGTAGAACTAAGTACCTAGTACATTTTGATACAAGTGCAGAAAGTTTGTCATTGCGACCGAGGCGAAGCGAGGTGTATTGTGGGTAATTGGACATGAGACAGCCTCGAATATACGGTGCTAAGGAACGGACGTGTTTGCGTTTTATTTACCTGGACAATACTTAATACGAGTACCTTCATACATTACAAAGTGTTATGGAGCCAAGGGCTACACTAACAAATTCGCTCGTGTATCATACGACGTATTTCAATACACTAGCAACTCGTAAGATTTGACACGCGCCTCGTGGAAGTGGACACGCGCGTTAAACGATAAATGTAATAAAATTGTGGTGGGGGCGGGCACACGTTCTTTTCTGCACTAGTATAAGAGAAGTAAAAAAATATTTTTCAAAACACTTACTCGAAAACCCGCTCTTACGCCACTGCTTTCAGGCATGCAATGAACTGTTTTCCGCACTAGTGCGGAAAAGTGCGCGTGCCGTGCTCGCCCCCCCGCTCAATTTTTATAAATTTAATTTAATGTAATAAAATTGTTTGTCGTATCAGCCCTCGGCTTCATAGCGGCTCATGCGAATTCCACCTCGGTCGCAATGACAAACTTTCTACACTTGTATCAAAATATACTATTATCTAAATCATCCAATATTTCGGAAGTCAATGTTAAATAACGAAGAGACCAAACTACTATACACCGTTAAATTTTGGTCGTTTTAATCCCGCGGTGGGTCGATTCGGTACATGAAACACTATCGATTTGTAAAGAGAAATTTAAAAAAAAAAAACTTTTTTTTTAAACTCGAATTAATTTATGCATGTACGAAATTAATTTCTTCAAGTAGCTTTTTTACGTTGAAGTCTGTCGTATATCCCTATAATTGCGTTTCAATGAGAGCTTGGTAATCCAGGTCAACCAGCGGCGTGAACATGAAATCTCCATCGATAGGGTCTATGCGAGATTCGCGGCGCGTCAGCCTGGCGACGGCAAATCAGGATGACGAGGAGTCGTCCACGGCTGTGGTTGCGGAGCCCTACGTGCTATCGGGCTCCAGCGCGCACCGCTACGTGCGCATCCCCAAGTACATGATCCCGCAGATGGAGGCCTACAGTTTCCTGCAGATGAACTGGCTCTATGAAATTGTCAAAGTAAGTTGGAGCACACGACAGTGGTAACAAAACCAATATTAATAATAATAATAATTTATTATGGCCGGTTGTAGTTACTGAGTATTTTGTATGAACTCTGCCCGGGACTATGCCGACTTCGCGGCCCCAAAACAGCGGTTTTATTTTTATGTAAAAAAAAACAATAACTATTCAAGATTTTTGTTTTTGGGAGGCACTTTTAAATCAAGCCTTAATTTTTTTTGTACGATTACGTTATCGTAAGATTACGATAAACACGTTTGAAATCGTAAATTAGGGTCAGATTCGCGATTTTTTTTATCGAGCCAACTAATTTATATCATGTTTTTTTTTTGCCCGGCTCTTGGTTATGACCTAGTAGTTGGATATGACATAGTCAATTTTATAAAATAATTTTTCATGGTTTTCTATATTTGTGGAATTTCAAGAGTTTAAAAAAAATCAAAATGTGTAGAACCTGGCCTTAAGCCTCATATAATACCAGCTTCGTACGGGTGTTAGAAATCTTCAAAAACTCTCGCTTTCTCTCTATTAGGTAGATATAACATACATGTGTTATACAGTTTTAGTATATGCAAAACACGAAACACTGGTCTAGTATTTTTATGCAAAGAATCTATGTACAAAATTTCACATCTGTATTATGAAAAATCACAAAGTTATAAGCTTGTTCTGTTACCTGATTGTCCACATAAACACATGGTCATGGTATACTTTCTGTAATTAAAGTCTCAACTTATTCTGTGGTTATAAATCTTGTTCCCGCGGAAAAATGGTAGGTAGCCTAAGTTACTTCTAGTTACATCAGCTATCTGTAGTGAATTCACGTCCAAATCGGTCCAGCTGTTTCAGAGCTGATTAGCCGGAACCAAAAAGCTAGCAGAAAGGCTAGTTTTTTTTCTGTCTATTCATTCACCAATTTTCTTCGGCAACGTCAATGCCGTCCACTGATGCTGTAACTAGGTTAGGGACCAAGTGAATAGGTAACAGGACACGGATTGACGTGATGCAGGATGGAAAGGGAGGTATGATCTGTGGAGAGACGCCGCACAAACACTGAAGATCAGAACAGTCCGGGAACCTCTGTGGAGTTTGTCTTTGCTGCGCCCAACCTAGCTGCGGAGCTTGTTTACAGTTTTCAAGGTTTGGCAGTCCAGGCGATAGGCTCACTTCTAATTTCAAAATTCACCAATGCCTCCGGGCTATTACTGAGAAATAAATACGTTCCTTTATTAAAAGCTCTGCCTGACATCTCCTAATCGGATTCCTTTTGCAGCTGAACACCCAGAACATGCGCTTGTGGTTCAACAAGCAGTTCGACGAGATGTTCTTGCTGAAGAAGCGGGAGGTAGGTCTCGTTTCGGAGAGGAACGACCGTCTGCGCTTCATTATTGAAGGTTATTTATTATTTTTACATTGCTTTATCATAGATCGCTGCAATTTTGCAAAGAGGTTCTTTTTATGAAGTAAAAAATAGGATTTTCCTAAATTCACCCCCTCGGGAGATGAAATGGCGTCCAAAATTTGTTCGGACAAGCAACATTAACGTGGACGGTGCCACTGGCAGGAGCTGGCAAATCATAATATTGAAGTGGCAATGCAAGAGTTGAAGAGTTGAGCTTTAGTTCAACATCAATGAGAAAATTAAACGAATGTTTCTTCTAAAGTATTGTATTCATCAATGCATGCAAAAGTCAACAATGTCCTCACAGCAACAGTATTACAATTTATGTTTTTTAGTGGTCATTGAAAAAAGTCCCATTTTTTTCGGATGCAGAGCTGACAATTGCTGCATCTTCCATATACGATCGGCGCATCTAATTCTCATGTCTGTAGTGTGGTCCGGTAACCATACTAATTGGTAGTGTTGCGAACAGCAAGTTTAATAACTAAAATATTGTGTACTACAGAACTTAACAAACTGTCTGACTTGCGTGGCAGCTTCCATCATCTAACAATAGTGATCAAGGACCCGCAGTGGAGGCAAGAGGAACATGTGAAAAAGCTTGTCAAAGTCGAGCCTGAAGAGGTAAGCATATCCCTGGTAGATTACAAGTTTAGTAGAGTCTGCTAAGAATTAAAGTAATGTTATCACTCAAGGACTATCTTCTTTCTACCACCTGTATGCTGATAATGTACAATTTTGTGGTCAAGTTCAGAGAACCGAGGCCTTATCTGAGGCCATTTATACTATTAACATAGACCTAGCTCGAATAGGTGACTGGAGCATCTGAGTTTGGGCTAAAGATCACCAACTAAGTGCTGATTTCATCATTCACTATAAAAACTTAGTTCAACTAAACTGAGCTCAGTGCAATCTAGTTTGAAGACCCGTGTCGAAAAGTTAGGCAAAAACAAAAGAACTGAAACTAAGTTTAGCGTAAAGTAGATTCAATTCATAGCGGTGAAATGCAAAATGAAGCTATAATCTTGATTAGACGCTCATACTGTGTTTTGTTTAAAATAATCGCGATTAGTTTTATTAGTGATTTGATCCTAAGAGCTGATTTCATCATTCAATGTAAAGACTTAGTTCAACTAAACTGAGCTCAGCGTAATCTAGTTTAAAGACCCGTGCCGTAAACATGGGCGACAACAAAAGAATTGAAACTGAGTTTCGCGTAAACTAAGTTCAATTCATCGCGGTGAAACGCAAAATGAAGCTATAATCTCGATTAGGCGCTCAAACTACGTTTTGTTTTATATAATCGCGATTAGTTTATTGGTGAATTTGGCCCTAAGACGCAAGTAATTGTTGTTGGCAGTACCCGGACTGTTTAGCAAATAGATTGGTCGAAACTTCTCCAGGTATTATTCAGTTATAGCATCTTTCTAAAATAGTCGTGAAGAACTTGAAGATTTATATCGGCCAACTTTCTTTCGGGAACAAAACAACTGCAGGAAGTCTGACGGTCCTTCCGACTTTGTTTATTTCTAGATTTGATTTTACTGTAACTTATAAAGTGTGCATAATATAGAGTAAGTATGAGTAGATAGATATGTTATCTATAAGTACTCTTTATTAGACAGCGTTAAATTTTAGTCGTTTTAATCCCGCGGAGGGTCGATTCGAGACATAAAATACTATTGGTTTTGGTCCTGGTGAAGACTTATTGGTTTTGATCAGTGGCCCTGCCCTGACTGTTATGCCGGAGGTCGTGGAATCGATTCCCACCTAGGACAAAAAAATGTTTGTGTGATGAGCACAATCATTTATCCCGTGTCTGGAATGTGGTGGAATTTATCTATAACTAGCGAAACGCCCCAGCTTCGCACAGTTGCAATGGTCTTATTAAATATATTATGCATGTATATATAAACCTTCCTATTGAATCACTTTTTCTCTATTGAAAAAAACCGCATCAAAATCCGTTGCGTAGTTTTAAAGATCTAAGCATTCATAGGGACAGACAGCGGGAAGCGACTTTGTTTTATACTATGTAGTGATTTGACAGGCGTGTTGGCCCTACCCTGACTGCTATGCCGGAGGTCGTGGGTTCGATTCCCACCCAGGACAGAAAAAATGTTTGTGTGATGAAAATATATTGAATTTTTTTAATTTTTTTTATTTAGAAATATCAGTTGTCCAGTTGTGTTGTGTCATAGCTCTACTTAGTTAGGGACTAGATGATGTTGTGTGATGGTTGTGGAATATTATTATCTATCTATCTATCTATCTTACGCAGTGTTCCATCGAGCCTTACATCAGCCCGAGTCAGATCGTGATCATCCCGCCGGACCCGGGGCCCAAGGACGACTTCCGCGAGAGGGCGCTCATGGACATGATGGACGGCGTGCTGGAGAAGCTGTGGCATGAAGAGATCAAAAAGCCCATCCCGAAGCCGCTGTGCATGGTCTGATGACACTCACAACTATTTTATATATATTCTATGTACTTATACCTTGTGACGAATAAGACTGTTAATTTTATTTGCTTAGTTCAAAAATTTCCATAATTCTAATCTTAGTGTCAAAATCGTTTACTGTCTTGGCATAAAAAAAACACTGAAGCTTGTTTTTTTTTTTTTATAAAAACAGTTCGGTCATGATATTACAATTTTCCTTAAAAAAAAGATCAAAAGCTACTAAAGCTTTTTTTTTTTTTTTTGAAAAGTATTGCGACTGCAATACCTATTACAATAATTCGTTAAAATACGATTATTATTGAGCGGTTACTTTCGATCTTTGCCTTAATCATACTGTAATAACCAAAACTGTCTTAGAAGAACCTTGACTTGAGTATCTCCAGCTAACCAGGAACCATCAATTCATTCAATCAACAGTGGGCGAGAGATTCACAAATATTTCACAATTCTGATTCTATCCACATTACCAATTAAAAAAAAATACATCTTCAACACTATAAATATTACCTCTGTCAAACTGCAAAGCAGTTTGTTGGCAGATGTAGATCCTTTTGTCTAGCACAAACATACACATTCACAGTAAACACTTTCTAAATATCCTCAACATTGAGGGTTTGACAAAATTCATTGAGGAGGTACTTAAGTATTTTATTTTTATAAGACATTTTATAATACAGCTGTTAAAACAAAAAACAAACACTAACTGTCTAACTGCTATAAACTTATGCGCAGCTGGAGAAAGAACCAGAGAACTTCAACGAAGACGATCTTCGTCTAGTGTTCGAATGGGAAGCCAAAGTGGCGTTCCGCAACGAGGAGAGAGACAAATACCGCAAGATGCTGCACGCGGAGTATGCCAAGCTGTCTCAGACGCTCAACGAAGGCATCGTCAAGTTCAACCAGAAGGTGAGAAGAGCCTGGGGTTTTTTTTCCGTGGGTAAGTCATCCAATGACATTTCCGCGCTGTTGTGGGCAGCGGGAGATAATGTCAGCCTTTAACTCGCTGAAAACCCATTCCTGTTCCTTCTTTGCCTTTTCCTTTTTTCAGGGCCTCAGGTTTCATTTTCACATTCCCTATTGCCCCAGCAGGCTTCGACCCTGCTGGGACCCTACGGTTTGCTGACATCTCCTTGAGGTGCGCGTGAAACGATACGCGCCGTCGAAGACTTGGGCACAGTCCCGACGGCTACCGGACGGTCGGACAGCGAGCTAACCATTGATCGCTGTCCACAAGACCGCGCCTGCGATGGCCGGAAATCGTGATTGGAATGAGGTGAGGGCCTTTGCCTCATGCTTGCGGCCTCCTCTTTTGCAAGTATTACTGCTTCGCAGAAGGAGTCGCCCGCCTACCACTCCTCCTCGCTCCGGACCATGGCCTGTATCAGAGCCCGGCGCGAGAGGTCGCCGCCGCCGATCACCCCCATGAGGACACGGTGGTGCTCTGCCCACGCGGGGCACACCTCTACTGTGTGCTTTACAGTGTTATCCCGAAAGAGAACCCCGAGGTCCTGGAACGAAGGCAAAGCAGGAACGGGAGTGGGTTTTAGTCAGTAAAAGTCTGACACGCCCTCCCGCACTGCCCAAGAGCGGGAGTTGTCATTGGATGATTTCCCACCTAAAAAAATTCATTCTGAATTTGAATAATTTATTTATTCAAATTCAGAATGAATTCGAACTCACATTCAAAACCATTTTATTTCACATAGGCCTATATGGGCACTTGTAAAACTAACTCTTCTAAGCGTGTCGTGTCTGAATGTGCGCTAGAATTGTAGCGTACTGTACTTCTGAATACATAATTATACACCGTTAAATTTTAGTCGTTTTAATCCCGTGAAGGATCGATTCAGTCAGTACATGAAACACTATCGATTTATAAAGATAAAATTAAAAAATAAAGCACTTTTTTCTAAAACTCGAATTAATGTACGCAGGTCCAAAATAATTTCTATAAGTAAACGAGTCAATGACCTTGTAGGGAGTGGTCGGTCGTTGCGTTACCTCGATTAGCTGACGTTTACTTAAAAAAATCAATTTCGTTCATGCGTAAATAAGTTCAAGTTTTAAAAAAAAGTACTTTATTTTTCATTTTTATCTTTAAACATCGATAGGGTTACATGTACCGAATCGACCCTCCATGGGATTAAAACGACCAAAATTTAACGGTGTATAGGTACAGAAATATGTTATATTTTCTAGGTGAGAGATACCTGGCTTTTAAAGATTAAAGTGGACTCCATCATTGGTCAAGAGAATCTCAACCTTATGCGCTTGCGTAGAATTAACCTGGACCGCATCGAAATGGCGGAGAAAATAGAAATAATGAGGTTTGAGTACAAACTTTTTGTAATCATAGTTTTTAACTATACGATTAATATAATACTTCACAACTTTCACACAACGCCGTCTTGTCCCAAATTAAGTATTAGATAACTGACAAACACTACTTATGATATATAAGTATAATCTTAAATATATGATTTTTACCTATAGATAAATTACACCCAGTCACAGAACAAATGATCATGCTCATCGCACAAACATTTGTCCTGGTTGGGAATCGAACCCACGACCTCTGGCATAGCAGTCAGGGCCACTAACAACTAGAACAACAGGCCACTAAGGCCAGTCAAAACCTTCTTTACAGCCCATTCACGACTTTGTTCTTAGCGGCGAGCGGCGCGGCAAGCGGGGCGGTATGGGTAGGCGATTGGTCGACGCCGCTCATAGCGGCCATAGCGGTGCGCGCTCGACTTATCGCCTACCGATACCGGCCAGCAAAGGAGGGTAGTTCTTATGTAGATGCTTATACTGCTGGCACTGTCTACATGAAGGTTACCTACCTCAATTAAAACTTATCTATTCTGATATTCCCAGAGACGACATAGCTCTCTATGAGCGCCAGGTGGACGAGTTGAACGGCGAGTTCACAGAGATACAAGCCCAGAGCGTGGAGTGTCAGAGCGCCTACGACGCCCTCATCTATAAGGACAGGCAGTTGGAGAAGACCTTCAAGAACCACTTCGCTGATCTGTCGCCGATCATCGTTGAACAGGCCTATAAGTTTTTCAAGTAAGCTTCGGTTTGTGTTAAGACCTGCATAAACGAGTAGATCTTTCTGAAAAGTTGTCGATGGAGTTTCTTTGACATTCTTCTTCATAGAGATCCGCGCTTTGGAATGTGCAATTAGCATCATTTTCCGGGCTGACTTCTGGACATTTCAAAAGTGCCTGTAAATGTTTTATTTCAAATCTTGGTCATGTGAGGAGGAGGTATGACAGGCATGTTCTTAAAAGAGTTATGAATATAATGT
The DNA here is from genome assembly GCA_958295575.1 of Leucania comma. NCBI lineage: Eukaryota > Metazoa > Arthropoda > Insecta > Lepidoptera > Noctuidae > Leucania > Leucania comma. The sequence goes on along the minus strand of OY282468.1, from coordinate 25,266,437 downwards.
GGATGTATGGAGAGGGAATGGAAGGTCAAAGAAAAGATGAATGGTTTGTGTGAGGAGTGGTAAGAAAGAAAAGGAAGAGAAAGAGATAGCGTGAGGGGTAACAGGGCAGAATGATGAGGTCTCAGTTAATTTGGATGATCAAGGACAGGAAGATGAACTGAAAAAAAATATCCTTTAAGAAACTGAAAACTGCACAGTCCATTTTTTTTTTTTTGTATTATTGTCAGAAAGCGTCCGAAGTGGCACCAGCGCGTGACGATGATCCCGGTGGTGCTGTACGAGCTGGCGAATGCCGTGGCCACCGGCGTGCGGCCTCCGCTCCTGCACTATGACTGTGTTGAGTATTTCAAGGGGTGAGTCTTCCTCATCATCACTAGCTATAATAACTCCACTGATAGATATAGGCTCCTCCAATCATCGTGACAGAAAGTGTATTTTTACACCATCTGCTCGATAATGCCCTTTTATATGTATATGTCGTACAACCACCACCTAAATCAGGTGTGCTATTCTCTAACAAAACAGCCTTGAGCACAGCGCTGTCGCAGCGACGAAATCCAAATAGGATACAATGGATTCTTAACCTAATGTACTTCTAAATTAGATTTTTTTACCAATTTACCTGAATTATTGGATTTTCGTCACTGTGGCAACGCAGGCCTTTTTCTAAGAGAATAGCTCTGCTAGTCATTCTGTCTCTAAGGATGTAATGTAGTATGGGCTTAACCCATTACAAAAGGTAATTGTAACTAATGTAATTTCATATCAATGAAACAGGGTGGACCAGCTGGACCAGATCAGCAATATGCCAGCAGTGTTGGACGAACATTTGTGGGCCACCATGTGCAAACTGAGAAGAGTTAAAATAGAAAACGAGATTAGGGTGAGTAGATTTATTTTTTTAGGTTCCAAATCTTGCTATGACTTTTTGCGCTCTAGGGTAGATCGGGGGCCCCGTCAGACTTATACTGACTAAAACTACACCTGTGTCCTTCTGTTGTTCTTTTGCGTTGTAGGACCAAGGATTTTCTTTCCAAAAATTATGGTAAGTAGGTAGTTGTAAAATTACCTCTATCTACTTATCTGAAAATTGCGTTGGTGAGTGAGGCGATGGGTGAAAACTTTTTACATAACAAGACCATGCGGAAAAATATCGTGAAGGAAGCCTTTAATATGAATATAAAATCGTGCAAGGGCGTCGCCAAGGGGGCAGGGGCAGGGGGGGCCCCTAGAGGCTTGCTTTACAGCGTCAGAGCCCAGTTTAGGCACCAGTCTCCAAAAATATAATTCCCATCCTATATGTTACCGTAGATATAAGGCTATCAATTAGGAGTTATAAAAACGGAGAAAAAAAAAACTTATATTATTAATAAAAAAAAAACTTTTTTATTATTCTCTATACTTCCAATAGCCCCATCCCCCCCCTTGATCATCGGCTGGCGACGCCCTTGCAATCGTGCACTCTTTCGTTTTGGGAATACATTCACTGTGCGTAGGTACAGCTAAGGATTGGAATTCCCTGCCGGAGCCTGTGTTTCCTGATAGATGCATTATTCTTCTATAAGTTAATAGTGAAGAGGTTACTTTTACGCAGTAAAAAAATATTGTTAAAGTATCTAATCTATGAAGTATAGGCAGATTGGCTGAAAGGCTGCAAGGCAGAAGGATAATAATGATGACTGTTTTCACACAGACGAGAGCATTGGTCCAGGAGTTGGCCAACGTGGAGCACGCTGCCGGCGTCTGGGCCAAGGCCATTCAGGCCCGCCGCGCCTTCCTCGCCACCTGCCAAACGAATTTGCAGCGTCATCGGGAGGAAGTGGAACTTGAAGCTAGGAACAAAACAGTTCAGGTATTTTTTTTTTGTAGTAGGTAAAATCATCCAATGACAAATCCCGCCCTTGGGTGGAGCGGGAAGTAGTGTCAGACTCTTACTGACTAAAAACCTGCCCCGTTTCATTCTTTGCCTTGGTCCCAGGGCCCCGGGTGCCATTTTCACATACCCTTTGACCCCAGTAGCAGTTCAGGTATTGGATATTGTTAAGGTTAGAACAAAAAGCCGACAGAATATGAGACACCTTGCTGCGCTTAAAACCGGTTCCAAAAATAACTATAATAGTCTGAATGCCCAGACACCTTGTAAGGATCAGAGATAATGGAAAAGAGGCTGCCAGGCTAAAATGGGCCACCTGGGAAGAGATGGCGAGATGACCTAATAGATGCTTAACGCAAAGGCTAGTTCTTTGAGGCGGTGGCGTGGTAAAGAATGACTGGAAGAAGTTAGGGGACGCCTTTGCCCAGAAGTGGAAAAGTATAGGTTAAATAAAAAAAGTTTGGAAATAATGAGTATCATTGTAAAATGTTAGATCAGACTAACCCGCCCCAGCTTCGCACGCGTGTTACAATACTTTTAATTTTTCTACTATAATACCTACCGACCACGCGTTACTAAGCGTTTTGCTTCGTCGTTTGTACCGAGTACATCGAAGGACTGAAACAGCTTGCCTGCTGCGGTCTTCCCGTCCGAGTATAATTTAGGTGTCTTCAAGGATAGAGTGAATAGGCTCTTAGTAAACTAGTGCGCCTCACCATCAACGTTTGTATCACTGCTTGCCATCAGGTGGGATCGCAGTTAAGTCTAGTTTATAGTCACTAGTTTATATAAATTAAAAAAAAACCTTCAAGAATCACTCAGTCTAGGAGCGCCGACTCCATGGGTGCTCGGGGGCTTGAGCACCCATGAGAAATAAACAGTGGGTGACGAGCACCCCTGAGAATAGACATTAAGAAACAGCTCAGTAATCGCCTTTTAGGGATAGACGGTTTTTCATTACCCGACGACCTGTTTAGCGCAATGATTTCGAGCGCCGGTTAAGTCGCAAAGGTCACGGGTTCAATTCCCGCACTAGAAATCAGAAGTGTTTATTTCAAATAAGTAGAACAATTACTGGCACTTTTGAATTTTCAAAATGTCAGTCAGTCCAAAAACAAAGTGATCCTAAATTGCACGTTCCAAAGCATTAGATCTCTATGGAGAAGAACGTGCAAGAAACTCCATTGACAATCTTTAAATCATACAGCTTCTATTATGTGTGCACAATCTAGATAAATAATAATAAAAAAAAAAACAAAAAAAAAACTAAAAAGAACAAATAAAAATAACACAAATCTAATTTTTATCAAACATAATTAGTAATTAAATACACAGTATGTAAGTATAGGACATTTATTTATTTATCGGTGTGCATTTCTCTTCTCATGCTTCGCCCCCTTTTTCGAGTCATCAAATAAGCATGAACACCCATGAGGTTTTCTAGAAGCCGGCGCCTCTGACTATTAGTGAAAACCGCATAAAAATCCGTTTAGATTTTGAGTTTTTCGGTCTAGACAGACGAGATGTGAGGATAAGTACAGTAATCTATTGACTTTGAGAGTCTTGAGGTTAGTAGTGTCTTTCGTTATTTTAGGTCAATTTAGGTCCTTGTGTAAAACTATTACCGCGTAATTTTAAAAACATTTTTGAAAAGTTTAAGTACTTTTATAATACAAAACCATGTTGAACTACTATTAACAATGAATTTGTCTTTCACTTCTTGCAACTTGGCTAGCTGGTGCTACCAGCAGGGCAGGTAGAGATCGTGACGACCGGGCACATGCAAGACTTCGAAGACGCCACGCTCATCCCTAAAGAAGACATCGAGAAGATTAATAACCTCATACTGGTAATATGCTGTCTCTGCTTTTTTAATTGCTTGAACTTCACAAAGAGGTCGATTCTAACCTAATGCCTGTGCTGAGTGCGAGTTGTTGCGATCGTAACGTTTACCGCGTTTGGCTCTCTGATTGGCTAAGAGCTTCGAGTAGGCCAATCGGTGCGCCGAACGTCATAAACGTGACGATCGCGTTTACGTAAAACAAACTCACACTAGGCACTCCGTTTGTGAAGTGCACGTTTCGCTTCGCAGTACTTCCGACACCCCCGTCACAAAGTTATTACTGCGCAGTCACTCGTCGATTGTTCTTGGACCCTTCCCATGTGTTAAAATGTCAGTCTTGCTAGCGAGAAAGAGGGATCAAGCTATACGCCCTATACACCGTTAAATTTTAGTCGTTTTAATCCCGTGGAAGGTCGATTCGGTACATGAAACACTATCGATTTGTAAAGAGAAAATTAAAAAGCACTTTTTTTTTAAACTTCAATTAATTTACGCATGTACTCTCAGCAGAGCGAGGTCAATTAACTGTAGGTAGTTACTACGCAACGACCGATAACTACCTGCAAGGTCATTGGCTCGTTTACTTAAAGAAATTAATTTCGTACGTTCGTATATTAATTCGAGTTTTAGAAAAAAAGGTACTTTATTTTTTAATTTTATCTTTACAAATCGATAGTGTTTCATGTACCGAATCGACCCTCCGCGGGATTAAAACGACCAAAATTTAAGGCTGTATAGCGCTATACCTTTAACAGTTCAGTTTATGTCGTCAAATCATGCTAAAAGCTCGTGGTAGGGCCTCAGCAGGGGCTATTGGCTAACTTTTTCAAAACAGTTGACAACTGGCATTTGATGTACACTAAACTTTGTTGTCAATTAACAATTTCATAACTTTGGTATTACGTATGACATCAAGTGGCTATCAAAACGGCGGAAGATAATTGGTGGCTAACAAAAATTAACCGTGGATATTGTTCCGGCTCTAGTTTTTATCAACTATTATACAGCTAAGCTAAAAATCGCATCTTCAGCTTAAAGCTCACAATCACAATTTTAAAAGTATCGACAATAACATCTGTCAAAACGTGTTACGGTTGATATCAAAGGCACCGGTGAATAATGACATCATATCAGTTGGTCACTAAAGATAGGCAATACGAAATTAGCTGTTTGACAGTTATACGATGTACATTCTAGCAAGTGATCTTCACTTGAGCTGTCAACAGAGTTACGCAATAGCCCCGCAGAACTGTCACTAAGGTTGAATTTACCTTCACTATTATGAATTGAGAGTAAAACTAGATAGGCTTTAAATTTTTTCGTAAGGTAGCTTTTCTAACAATTTGGATTTTTCGCTTGCTGTTTAAAAATGGCAGCATACTCAAATAATGTGTAGAGTATGTGTGTTTCAGTAAGTAAAGTGGTGCCAGTGACTGTAAAGTTGAAAGGGAATCGTTTGTCTTGATATGGTTATGTAAAGAGGAGGGATGAAACGCATGTTACGAAAAGGATTACGGGAGGTCAAAGAAAATTTAAAATATAGGTGGATTGTGTGAGGGATGATATGAAAGAAAAAGAAGTTGAATGATAGCATAGAAGGAAAAAACGTCTTGTGTCGACCGCAAATAACATGGTACAAGAGCAGGAAGATGATGAGAATGTATGTGTTTTAATCCCGATGCTGGCTTCATAATTATTGTATAATGTTCCAGAAAGTGGGTGATATGAAGCTGCGTATGATGCGCAAACAGATGGAGTTCCGCAAGGGGATCCTGTCGAAGGAGTGGGAGCACTCGCAGATGAAGATGAAGCTGCGACACATGAAGCAGGAACTGTACTCTTACAGGAGACTTAAGGTGACGCAAACAGAAGAATAGAAAGAAAGAATATTTCAGAATATACTAGCTTTTGCCCGCGGCTTCGCTGTCGCTCTACCCTACTCAACCTATTGGACATTTTTTTTATTTAACGGGTTAAAATTATCCTAAGTCCGTCTCCTGGTTCTAAGATACCTTTCCACCAATTTTCAGCGAAATCGATTCAGCCGTTCTTTAGTTATAAATAGTGTAACTAACACGACTTTCTTTTACGAGTATATATATAGATAAAGAACTTAGGATTTTCGTGATCATAATGAAGTTAGAAAGAAGGCAACTGTTGGACTTTAATCACATTTACTCATTCTTTCCATAGACTTAAAATATAAAGAATACTTTAGCTCACTCGTTTCCATCTGACCAACATATTTTTTTACTCTCACCAGATCCCTAAAGAGCTACAACGGTACTTGAAGAGGAAAGAGGAGGGCTACACGGACGACCAAGATTTTGTTCTGATGGAGAAGGAGAATGAAGCGTCTAAAGTGGGCGCCGACAAGATCCTGAACGACCAAATGAATAGGTGCGCGGAGCTTGAGGTGAGTAACTACACTCGTGAGCAGCCATTTTTTTTTTCCACAGCTCGTTGCGTGGTACAACGTCGTCTAGTCCCAAGCTAAGCAGAGCTTGTGTTATGGATACTAGACAACTGATAAACAGACATATATTTCTAAATATGTACATACTTATAGATAAATTACACCCAGACACAGAACAAATGATCGTGCTCATCACACAAACATTTGTCCTAGGTGGGAATCGAACCCACGACCTCCGATATATCAGTCAGGGCCACTAACTACTAGACCAACAGGCCAGTCAAAATTGACTCAACGTACAAGTTCGTACTTGCAGATGTTTTATTCGAAGACAAGATTTCAACTTTAAATTGGTATCATTATTACCGCGACCGAAGCTAACTGATGTAGAAAAACAAAGGTGAAAGCCCTGCCCCCCTAGCCAAGTTACAATCGTTTCGTTTTGCGTTAACGCTTGGAGTTGACCACGCCCCCAACTCCTTTGTTCGAACAAACGAAATGGGGGCGTGGCTAACTCCAAGCGTTAACGAAAAACGAAACGATTGTAACTTGGCTACGGGGGCTGGCCGCCTAACACTTCGTGAAGTGTTAGGCGGCAGACTGCTCCGGCGCCCTCAAAGTGGGGGCCCCAAAAACTTATGAGTATTTTTTTTTAAACTAGCGAAAAATTCTCAATCTAAATAAAATAGGCTGCAACACTAATTTATTCATGGCAACTCGTTTTAGTCAGTAAAAGACTAACAGTCCCTCCCGCTCGAACCAGAGTAGAAGTTATTTAATAATTTCCCCACGTAAAAATATGGGGCCCCAGATTTTTTGCGCTACAGGGCCATTGGTCACCTAGCTACGCTACTGGGTGTGAGATGTGGACATGTATATAGCAGACATTTTGCGCTGATAATATATCAAGGACTCTTTTCAGGTGAAACTTTTAGGTGTGGAGGCAGCCCGCACAAATATGGAGACATTCATAACAAAACTTAACGTGAAGGTGTCAGACAAGAAGCTCAAGGAGGACGCGCTCGCGCCCATCAGGTTGCGACACATCTTCAAGAAGAGGTACCTATTTAAAACACGTGGATACTATGGAATATACTCGTACTTATAGATAGACTAGCTTCTGCCAGCGGCATTGCCCGCGTGATAGTAGGTTTCTTCAAACAAACATTGGACCCTCATTCCATCGCCGATGGAAAATCTTCTATGCACGCCTATGTCATAAATCTTGTGAAAAAATGTATGCACCTAGTCCCAGTATTTTCCGTTGTGCGTTGCTATGTCAGTCAGTCAATTTCTCCTTTTATACATAATAGATATCCAGAGCCCGGAGGGACAAATAAGCAAAACACGTCTATTCCTTCATCGCATATCACCTTTTCTGTAATACCACAATTAGGTACGGCTTTTGATTGAGCGGTTTTGGCAAACTGATTTATACCATAGGAATCGAATCGCAATTGCTCCTATTATATATTACGAGTATACAGGTAGTCGACTGTTCGCGCCAATGGCTTTTTTAAAATATTATTATTAGTGATAGGCTCGCGCTAGACCACTATCTTATCCTGATGGTAGGCGATGATGTAGTCAACTAGAATAACCTGTTCACTTTTGACTTACTCGTATAAACCCTCTGGTTTTAGTACCAGGCAAGACAGAATTCGGCAGGGAATTGAATAAATGTGTTCCCAAAACATTCAATTCGAACAAACGATGCCAGCGAATTTTGCCTGGTATCCTGTGAGAGATATTTAGCTTCAGTTCAAACAAAGCTTTCAATTGTGACTGATCTCCTCGTACTTTACATTTCCTCTTAGGATGGAGACCCTGGTGATGCGCAGCCGGCTGATCCGTGAGGTGCAAGCCAACCACTCAACCATCGTGATGCTGCAGACCGAACTGGAGCTTCTACGGCTCAAGACTTACCCAACCCTCGCTAGCTTCTGCACTTACTAGATAGAAACTCTTCTGCTTCTTTTACGGCAATTCCAACCTGTCAGAGTGCGTTGCTTCAAAGAGTTTCATGGAAGACCAATAATGCTCATCTGTAAAACATGATATTGTAAGCTTGGTAGATGAGCCAGCCAAAATATAGCGACTATGTAAGAATTATGGAATTGTTAGTAGGAGCTACGAAGGAATTTACTCATTTTTACTTTGAATATTTTCACAGCCTTCAGAGACTGAGAAATGTTAATTTGAATTAATTTATTTTTTGCATTGCATTGAAGTATAGTTATTGCACTTAAGCAGAGAAGAATATTAGACTGTTACTATTTATTTGTTATGATTATGTTACTGATAAAATGGATAATTTTAAGACGTTATTGGATGCTTTGTTAGTGTTGGATTTGTCATTAAATTATAGAACGAACTTGTCTCGTATTTATTCTAAAGTTCGTCAGTCCATGTGTCGTTCAGGGTTATAAAAAATTCAAGAAAAAAAAAACCACTGATTACAAAACTTTTATTTTCCATAAACAAATCTACAGTTACTGATAAAATACATTCAATTATATTAATAATACTTCGATACAGCTCAACATTTATAATTAAAACTTAAGAAATTCGCCTAGGTTTGTTCGTGATCCGTACTAATCACCCTTTCATTTTAATGATATAAAATGGTGGGAAATGTCTCAAATCACGATTACTTAAAATCTGTAAATTCGGAGGCAATAAAGCCTTTGATAGAACACGCGAGCGCAATTTAGGCTTCCAAAACCGGCGCGATACGACGACAAAACGACAGCTACTCGACTATCCTACGTTGTTTGTTTTTTTTTTTCTCCGGATTTATAATTTGTACAACAGTTACTGTGAAAAATTATTTTAATAAGAGCGTTGTCGCATTGTCGCGTTGCATCTGTCTGAGGAAGCTTTAACGAAGTAATGTAGGTACAGTCGTGAACAAACATCTTATTCTATGGAACTAGGTACAGTGACGTATGCACAATTTTTCTCTCTCCGATTATTACTTAAGAATTTTCCTGTTGTCAATACTCCAGGAGGAATAGTTTTTTTCGTTTTATCCCAAAACGAAAACGCGCACAGTTTTCATAAGCACCGCACATTTATAGTAGATTACGCACTAATTGTACGTTCCACTCATATTACTCTGGTGTTTATTGTGCCACTTTCTTGCTGGAGTAACGTTCAAGTAAAATTTACCTAAGTATCGATACATCTTAGCCTATTTGAGCCCCAATCAACTTACTATATATATACATATTTTTTATCATTCTTCATAGTTTTCTTTCGAAGTGTTTTTCAGAAGCTGTAAAGTTGTAAGACATGTTTTTTTTTATACAACTAAGATATTATAGAGTTGGGCAGAGGCTCCACTTCTTTCCCAAAGGAGAAGCCGATCCAAAACCTTTCTAGAAAAATAACTTAAAACAAAAATACTATTTATAACTTCGAACGTCGTTCGTGGAGTCCGTGAGGCTCCTTGAGTTTGGGGGCCCCAGTGCACTGCCCCGCCTATCCCCGCGGTAACTACGCCACTGCCTAGGCTATCTACAACATATACTGTCTAAGTTTTGATGTTTAACACATCAAATAGGAAAGGTAAAAATCTACAGGATGCAAAAGCTATGCTCTAACTACTGTAGGAAATGTGAATTAATTTCTAAACGTTTGTCGACGACTGTACTGTAGAAGTTTTCTTAAAAAAGTAGAATTAGGCCACGATTTCGTTTTAAAAAATAATCTTATCACATGGTTTTACATCACAATTTTGCCAATATTTACTCAAAAATAAAAGTTATTTCAATTTACTTTATTTCAAATTTTGAATGTTAGTACAAATTTTTTTGAACATAAATAGGCGGGTCCACATAGAGCGAGCAGCCGCGCGAGGCATTTGCTGCGTGAAGCAGCTCGATTAGTGTGGACGTGCCGCGGCCTCGACCTAATAAAAGACCGCGCTTGCCTCGGCCGAGGCACGTCCACACTAATCGAGCTGGTTCGCACAGCAAATCCCTCCCGAGGTTGTTCGCTGTGTGGACCCGCCTAATAGCTATACGAAGTTGTTTTATTACTGATGTGAGAAAAAATGCACTTTAAATGCTCCAAGAAAACATCTTAAATTTCTAAAAGTACTGATTGGAAAGCTGTTGAGTTTCTTTTTTGTCTTATTATTATTGGTAAGCTTGCGTTTGACCACTATCTCACCTGATGGTAAGCGATTTGGAAGAAAGAGGATCTAATACTTATTCAAAAAACTGTATCGAGTGTGGTACTTAAATGTTTCTTGAAACATTTCAAGCGCTTTCGTTTATGTTTACAACTACGGCTGTGCGCATTAAACTATGACGGTACAAGTCTATTAAAACGGTACATTATAATACTGCTATTTTACTAAAAATGTAGATATGTAAGATCAGGGATCGGGGTATTGGAAGTTATCTTAGATATAAGAGCGTAGAAAACTAATTTAGCTGTCCAGAAAATTCCATTCCAACGTGACCCTTTCAACGACAGACTGATTGATATACCTAAGTACTATATTTACTATATGTGACAAATCAATTTCGTGCCCACGCCGCCACAGATATCAGACGTCTCATAATTCAGAGATATATAAGACTAATAACCAGTTAAAACAAGTTTCAATTTTTATGTCAACATACATATGCAACAATTTTTTTATCTTGACGTTTGATGAGAGTTTTTCATTCAAATCCGTGGCCGTGCTATGCCACAGATTGTGACGCCACATAATTTAGCTGTCCTGCCCAAAATAATAAACTGGTGAATGGAATTTTCGGGTCATTGTCTAGTCCGGTTTTTTTCAATTCATCATGTGTGCCCTTTGTTTATCTTCAGGATTAAAAATACGGGCATCGGTGAATCAGAAGAAAGCTTTTGCAGCAGTTGAAATTTCCTGACATTTGTTTGATTTTCCTATCCAAAACTCTATACTCCATTCGCAACAACATTAGACAACAAACTTTTAGCACTATCTGTTCAACCGATTTTGACTTCTATTCCGTAGGCATAATGATAGCAAAAAAAGTTTGTATCTTTTTTGGTTCGAATCATCATCATCAGCTGTTTTTAATGTTCCCACAGCTGGGACACAGGCCTCCTCTCTAGGAGAGGGAATGGGCCATAATCCACCATGCGGGCCCAGTGCGGGTTGGTGGATGTCACATGTCTTCGAATTTTTGGATCTAGCACATGCCGGTTTCCTCACAATGTTTTCCTTCACCGTTTTGAGAGCATTGCACTCGGCCACCACTGTTCTCATTGGTTTGAATGCTTTACGATTTTGCCCGTAGGCAAAGACGTTAAAGTCGGTTGAACAACCAATAAAAAAGGTTTGTATAAATGTGTAATCTTACTGCGAATGGAGTATAGACGACATCTTAGTACTTATTTCGTCTTCAGGCATGTTAAGCTTGCAGTCTTTTGTGTTACCGAAATTAGCCTAATAAGTGAGTTGTGTGTTAGTGTCGCTGCTCGTGGGCCACATGCCACAGCCACAAACGCCGCCATGAGAAGCTAGAAGCGGCCACAAGCCACCTTTGGCCGGTGGCTGTTACTTTTTTAACCCATACGCGCAGTATTATAATGGACTCTGACTAAGAAGGTTTAAATGCGCGATTGACGTGTGACGGCGTTCTGTATCGACTTTTAGTGGCCAGTTCAGAAAAAGCGAGTAGCGGCGATTTGTAGCTTGTGGCGGCTACTGGCAACAACCATATGCGGTAGATCCTTATAAACATAAGGATTTGCCGCACTGTATGAAACTTACAGGAAATATACCGGTGGCGCCGTGTTGTGGTTGTGTCCGGCGGCCCGTGTGCGGCGACCCTTAGCCGTTAATTTTAGCGCTACTGATCCCATTCAGTGTTAGAACCGGTGTGTTCTAGACACAGGCTTCTCATTATTGTACAATTTCTTTTTAGTCTTATTCATATGTTGCGAATACTGATCGCTGAATAAATAAACTCTTCGCGTCTATTTCCGCATCTTCATAAAAAAAGCAATACAATACGGGGCATATATAGGTTGAATCAAAATAGTAACAGATTTTAGGGCCTCAATCGAAATGCGGCACAGTGGGGAGCTACGTGTAACGACGGCCATTTTAGTTCAATTTATTTGCCACATACTATAAAAGGTTTTTCGGGTCTCAATTAAAGCGGGGTAATCATAGCAAAGGATTCAACTTATTTGCCACGTACTATACTCATTTTAGGCCATTTACATCCATGATAAAATTGTTCTAGTATTTTCTATATATTTGTCTAAATCATTGCAATAGTTTTCATTTAGTTTTCTGAGCGTAGGTACTTCTATTTGTACCTACTTTAAAGAACAGGCAGGTATAACTTTCTTTCTTTGGTAAATTTTGTCCTATAAAATATTAAATTTGTCAATAACATTCGTTTAAAGGTGACTATACAACTTCTGGGTTTCTGCCTAGAGCGCTGTCCTCTGGTCATAGACTATAACGGCATCGGCGTCAAAGAACTGGCTGTGTGACTTACTGAGCGCGATGATGGCTGCGTGCTCGTTGCGCATGCGGTTCTTGTATTTCTTGCTTAAGTTCACCTGGGATGTTAATTAAAAACACTTCTAAATTTCAAAGATCTTGACCGTGAGAAACTAGGAAAAGACAGGGAAACAAATGTGTATCTCAACCAGTAGAATTAATAAGGATGTGATATATGCAGTGGCGTAGCTAGTCCCACAGGGTCCCCGTATCAAAAGTCCCACAGGGGCCTATATAAAAGAAAATGGTGCTTTTTTACAAATGCTTGGTTTACCCTACGTTACGGTGAAGTAAAGTAAAGTAAAGTGAAGTGAAGTGAAGCGAAGTGAAGTGAAGTGAAGTAAAGTAAAAATTTATGTGGTGGTAGATATTGCAATTTTTTGCCTACGTCTTGGCCCTTGTAGCGCGGGGCTCCCCGTATCATTGATACGGAGATATGGCGGTAGCTACGCCCTTGGATTTAGGCTAAACATAGGAGCCTCTTATATCGTATGCGAATCCGCACTACACTGTTTAGCAATCTATCATGGACATTAACCTATTTCGTTGTTTGACCTATGTCTGAGTATTTATTCAATTTAGCAGGGGAAGCTGTCTAAAAAGGCAACTGAAAGACTACATCTAATACCCAAAAAAAAAAGAAACCTCCGTTCATATTAAGCTAAAGACAAACTGAGTCCACGCTTATAACATCTAGACTGAATTTACTTGAACAGATGACTTAGAAAAATGCTTGGCAACACACGTCCTACGTGTAAGTCGTGCGCAGCATACGTGGCTTACGCGAGCTCAGTTTGTCTTTATAGTTATGTCATGTCGTGGCGCACAGGACTAGTTTCAGAATTCGTTTTCGACTTAGGCCTGAACAGATTTGCATGATGAGGTATATCAAGGGCCAAACACGACTCGACAACGAAATATGCTTGAAGCTGGAGTCTTGCATTAATTTACTTTGATATCTGTGCCTTTAACTATTCATTAGTATAATGGGGTCCAGGACCAACAGTGTCTGATTGCCATCTGATGCTGTGGGTCTATTGAGGACCACAAAAGGTCGTAGTAAACTTTAGTAGGTGGAAACCTAAGCCCAGCAAGGAATTACTTGGACTGATTGATAGAGTATACCTTAGCATACAGTTGTTGCAGGTCATCTTCTGTGGAGAGTGGTCGTGGTTTGGGTCTGAGAAATGCAGGCAATGATCTCGTCTTCAGCGCGTCGATGTTCGCGGCATTGTCTATTTCGTCTAACACTGGAACCAAATAAATATATTATGGAATAAATAATATAAAATCCAGGCAGAAATAAATTGCAGCAAAATATTAGAAATAGAATTGGACCGATAAGTATCCCCTGTGTAATACCATGTTGAATAACTGCGATGATACGGATTATGGTATCAAATCCCTGTATTGACTTGTTAAAAACCTTATTTATAGAAGATTTAACTTAAGAATGATAATAATGTAGTGTTTGTGAAAATGCTCTTTTCCACACACAATTCACGTTTCCGCTAGGTGAAAATGAAGCCCGGGGCCCAGGATCGAAGCCGATGAATGGAACAGGCTAGGTTTTTGGTCAGTAAGAGTCTGACACTATCTCCCGCCCCACCCAAGGGCGGGATTTGTCATTTGATGATTTTACCTACTATAAAAAAAAACTATCGAAATCATCAACCAAATCTAATTACCTGGCGAAACAATACTGTTTTCTGACACTTTTTTGAGGCACGCGTGGACACGGAACACTAAGTGCCGTCAAAGATTCAGGTTCGGTCCTTACTATAGAAAGTGCGGCGAGCCCTTGCTCGTTGTCTGCAAACCCGCACCTACGGTGGCCGGACATCGCTCTGTCCTTACAGGAGACGAAAGCACATCCTTACACCGAGTAAATCCTTATATACCCGGTGTAAGGATGTGCTTTCGTTCACTGTTTCAGCCGCTCTGGACCATGGCCTAAAGCAGAGCCTGGCGTGAGAGGTCGCCGCCGTCAATCACTTCCACTAGGCCACGGTGGTGTTCCGCCCAAGCGGGGCACATCTCCACCGTATGCGTGAAGCATGCGGGTCCTCTTTATAAGTAAAATCCACGGTGATTATTTCCGTAATACAATAAAAATAGGCAAGGGCGTCGTTAAGGGAGGGCAGGGGGGCGCTACTGACCCCCCCTCCTAGAGGCTTGCTTTACAGCTTCAGAGCCTAGTTTAGGCACCAGTCTCCCACAATATAATACCCATCCTATTGTTACCGTAGATATAAGGCTAGCAATTAGGAGTTATATTGTGGAGAAAAAAACTTTTATTATTATTAAAAAAAATACTTTAATTATTTTTCCCTACACTTCCAATAGTTTGGTAATATTCCCTATATTCCACTTGATTATCGGCTGGCGACGCCCTTGAAAATAGGTATGAGAGGACAGGAAGTGAATAACTTAGGCATTCAAGTTATTTAAATGAAACTCACTACTGCTTGAGGCATATTGCACGCATTGTTCCCTAGGGTCCGGCACGCGGTTGACGTAACATTGCGGAGGGTGGCGAGCCTCCCGCGAGGGCCGGCACTCCGCATCACCAGCGTAACTAACTGGACGAGCGTGGCGCTGGATTTGGACCTAAAATGATAAATAAAATAGTTTAAAATTCAAGACACACATCTGCTCCTGTCCTAGCTCTTGTACTAATAAATTCTCTACAAAAACAAGTTTTCAATGAAAATATTTTTTTAGAGCAAGCTTTTATAGCGCGATATATTTATAGAATTAATACTCATCAAGACCACTCCAAAAATTTAAACAAGATGTGTTTAAATTAAAAAAAAAACTCCAAAAATTTAAACACGATGTGGTTATCTTATTTCGTTTATTACCGAGTTTCTATGACCATCTTCCAGTTCCATAATCAAACCCTGGTTACCATCTAGCACCTAAATACTGGTCAATACAAATCAAACGAGCCCAAACTTGAAGGGCTAGGAACTCAGCTGTAAAAAAAAATCTTGAATGCGCAGTAACCGATTTTCGGGTCTCAATCAAAGAAGGGGGCTGCGCGTAACCATAGCCAAAGATTCAACTTATTTACCTCGTACTAGGTGAACAAAGGCCCTGGGGCAAAACAAATTAGCGCCCGTTTTTTACGTGGGAAATGATCAAGTATCGAGTGACAAAAACGAATTGCCTACCATAATTATGTAATGTTCCATTCCAACCTATTTAATTTAGATTTCGAATGTGGTAGAATTTTTTGCTAGATCAAGAAGAGCTTGCTAATCCGATTCTGCTAGCCCCCCGAGCTTGGGGGCCCCGGGGTGCTACCCCGCCTAGCCTTTAGGTTTTTTTTTTTTTTTTTTTTTTTTTTTTTGGGTAGGTAAAATCATCCAATGACGAATCCCGCCCTTGGGTGGGGCGGGAAACAGTGTCAGACTTTTACTGACTAAAAACCTACCTTTCCATTCCTTGCCTTTATCCTGGGGCCTTTGGTGACAGTCTCACATAACCTTTGGCCCCAGTAGGCTTCGGCCCTGCTGGACCCCTGCAGTTTGCTGACAACTCCTTGAGGCGCGCGGGAACGGTGCGCGCCGTAGACGACCTGAGCTCGGACCGGTCTGTTACCGGACGGACGGACAGCGAGCTACCCATTGCCCACCGTCCGCGAGCCCGCGCCTACGGTGGCCGGAAATTGGGATCGGAAACCCGGCGGCGGCGGCGGCGTGTCCGCCTTTGCCTAAGGCGGTCGGCCTCCTCCTTTACTAGCATTACTGCTTCGCAGAAGGAGGCGACCGCCTGCCACTCCTCCTCGCTCCGGAGCATGGCTTGAACCAAGCCCCGGCGCGAGAGGTCGCCGCCGATCGCCCCCACGAGGACACGGCGATGCTCTTCCCAAGCGGGGCACACCTCGACTGTGTGCTCCACCGTGTCCACCGGGCGGTCCGCACAGTGGCGACACCCGGGCGTCGTCTCCGCACGGATCTTGTACAGGTACGGACCGAACTTGCCGTGTTCGGTCAGCACCTGCGCCAAACGGAAGGTGACGACGCCGTGGGGCCTTTCCAGCCACGCCTCAAAGAGGGGCCTTACCGCCTCGATCGTGGCGTGCCCAGCACGAGGTTGCGACAATCGCTCTCGCCATTTCACCATGAGATCCCGCCGGAGCTCTGTCCGCCATGCCGCGACTTGTCGCGGCAGCGGAGTTTCGCCCCGACGTTGCATCTCCACGCGTAAGTCATGCATGTGTGCAAGGACTGTTGCCTCCAAATCCCATGGTGGTAGGCCAGCAAGGAGGCTCGCCGCTTCGCAGGATACCGTACGGTATCCGCGGATCATCCGGATGGCCATGACCCTCTGGCAGGCGGTTAGCCGGGCCGCCACTCGCTTCCGTAGCGATGGCGCCCACACCGGCGCACCGTAAAGGGCCATGGACCGAACGATGCCTGCGTAGAGCCTCCGGCAGGAGGCGTCCGGACCCCCTAGGTTCGGCAGGAGCCGCTTGAGCGCAGCCCCAGTCGCATTCAACCTGGGAGCCAGACGTCGGAAGTGCTCCTTGAAGTTCCACCGGCTGTCGAGGACGAGTCCCAGGTACTTCATCGTCGACCCGACGCCGATGTGAACTCCTCCTACCGTTAATTGGGAGCCCGGAGGTGGCGCGCTCCGAGGGCCGTGAAAACACATGGCCTCGGACTTGTGCAATGCCACCTCGAGTCCCAACTGCTGAATCCTCTCCACGACTGTCGCAACCCCGCGCGTCGCTAGTTCGACCGCCGCCTGGTACGACCGTCCCCGCGCCAGGACCAGCGTGTCGTCTGCGTAACAGACCACGCTGACCCCGTCGGGGAGGTCGGCGCGCAGCACGTAGTCGTACCCGATGTTCCACAAGGGCGGCCCTAGTACCGATCCCTGCGGAACACCGCACGACATCTCTCGCCGTTTCAACTCCCCCTGATGACCGGGGTAGATGATGAACCTGTCCGACAGGTAGGCCTCGATCACCCGACAGAGGTAGTCGGGCACCCGGTGGTACCGGAGTGCCCTACCAATGCAACTCCAGGGCAGGGAGTTGAAGGCGTTGGCGATGTCCAGAGACACCGCCAAGACACACCTGCCCCGGGACACCGCATCCCCCGTCGTGAGGGCTCGCACGCGCATGATGGCGTCCACAGTGGAGCGCCTCCTGCGAAATCCGAACTGGCCGTCCGCAAGATCCGGCCCCTTCCGTGCCAGATGCACGACGAGGCGGTCTGCAATTACTCTTTCAAAGAGCTTGCCCACCTCGTCGAGCAGCACAATGGGCCGATACGCGGACGGAGAGTCCGCGGGGCGCCCCGGCTTCGCGATAAGGACCAGTTTCCCCGTCTTCCAGCGAAGCGGGAACTGGCCCCTCTCCATGCATGCGCTGAAGAGCCCTCTCAGTCGAGACCCGAGTTCCTCCATGGCCAGGACCCAGGCTTTTCCAGGCAAGCCATCGGGTCCTGGGGCGGTGTTCTTGGCACTCAGCCTTCGCACCGCCACTCTCATCTCCACCTCGGTCACCTCTGGAGCATTGTTGCCGTCGTTGCCGTCGTGGTCCGCATCGGACACCGCCGCTGGTGGCGGAGCCATAGGCGGGGGAGTATGCTCCCCTCGCGTAGGGAACAGAGCGCTCACCACACCCTCCACGAGCTGGGGCCGGAGACTCTGAGTCAGCGGGGGAGCCCATGGCCGGAGTTTCTCCATGACCATTTTGTATGGGCGTCCCCACGGATCGACGTTCAGAGACTCCAGCCACACGTTGCGGGCCTCGAGTTTGGCCCGCTTTATCTCCGCTCGGAGGGTGCGCTTTGCCGCCCTGTATCCCTCGTACAGCTCCGCCTCTATGGCCTCCGCACCCGGTGGACGGGTGCGGCGCCTGCGGTGTCTAGTATACCGGCGTCGCGCAGCATTGCACGCATCGCGCAGTGCCGCAATCTCTGGCGACCACCAGTGTACTTGGCGCCGGGCACGTCCTGGCCGGACTCGGGGCATGGCCGTGTCGCAGATTTGCGACATGGCCACCTGGAACCAGTCCGCCTCGACGTCGATGTCGACAGGCCTGTCCGGTGCTTGCACCCAGGCCTGTACTATCGCGGCTTCCTGGAGCAGGTCCCTGTCCAGCTACCTCAGCGCCCAACGCGGACCACACGGGGTCTGTCGGACCGGCACGGTCGAGGTCTGGGCGGAGACGTCAAACCGGATGTACCGGTGGTCGGAGAACGTCTCCACCTCCTCTATAACGCGCCAGTCGACGACGCGCGGTGCCAGTGCAGGGCTGGCGAACGTAACGTCCACCACCGACTCGCCCTGCATCCGCACACACGTGGGGACAGAACCCCGGTTTTGTACGACTAGGCCCTGTCCTAGGGCCCATTCCTCCACCCTTCGACCTCGTTGGTTCGTGAACCGGGAACCCCAAGCCTCGTTCCAGGCGTTGAAGTCCCCGCAAACGACCACGGGGAGGCTGGAGTCAAACCCAGCAACGACGGCATCCAGCTCCAAAAGGGAGTTGTCTAGTTCGGCGAGAGATCTGTTCGGGGACAGGTAGACGCCTACCACCACTATGTCCCCGAACCGTGCTGCCACGCAACCCCGGCCTTTCTTGACGGCCTCGAGTGCCGGGGTACCGGCGGCGGCCGACGAAATGAGTGTCACCGAGCCGGTCAGGTCCTGAACCCAGTCGGCTCTGGGCAGGACAAAG
Source organism: Leucania comma (assembly GCA_958295575.1). NCBI lineage: Eukaryota > Metazoa > Arthropoda > Insecta > Lepidoptera > Noctuidae > Leucania > Leucania comma. The sequence continues at coordinate 25,247,100 of OY282468.1, read as the reverse complement.
TGCGGCTCGGAGACAACGGCGATATTGATCGACCACTGCGCCATGCTCTGGAGCAACAGATCCTGAGCAGGGGCGCAGTGGTTGATATTCGCCTGGAGGAGACGTAATGGAGCCGTTATTGGCAGTCCATTACAGTCTCCTCCCGGGCCCTCCGTGAGGGTCCTGCCGCGGTGTTAGCGGCGGCGGCATCTGCGGAGGCGATGGCGGCGGCAGCCAACGGGGCAGCCGCGGCGGTGAGCACCTTCGCGGGGATGGGCCTTGGGACCTTGCCCTTGGCCTTGGCGGGGGGATCGCAGGTCCTGCTCCCAGCCCGGTGGTCGGCCGACTTGCCTGCCGCCGCACATGCGTAGCAGTGCGGCGCTGCACTGCAGGTATCGGCCTTGTGGCCGGGCTGACCGCACTGGAAGCAGCGGTCGCTGCGATCTTCCTCCGCTGCGCAACAGACCCCCACGTGGTGGCCCACGTGGCAGCGATAGCAGCGCAGCGGTCTGGGCTCCAGCAGCTTAACCCGCGCGGAGACCCAGCCCACCAGGAGTCGCTTACCCTCCCCGGTGATGCTCCTGGCCGCTGACAGGGGGCAGTTCACTGTAACCGCCCCCATGCCAGTGCCGTCAACACGGATGGTGCCTGCCCGGACCTGATCGGCAGGGCACCCACCCGTCCTGGCGACAGCGGCCACGACCTCCTCGACCTCGACGGAATCGTCCAGGCCCATAATGCGCATGTCGACGCATCTTGTGGGCCTGGACACCCGGGCCTCCTCCGCGTCCAAGATCGCCCTGATCTTGTCAGCCAGGGCGTCTGCGGTGGGGCCGCTGTTGGCTCCGGGGACCTCCAACATCAGGGCACCAGTTGCGGTATGCCGCATCTGGAAGCCCCCGGTGATCCCAAGGTCGGTGAGGTTCACCTCCTGCTTCGCCTTACGGAGGACCTCGCCATAGGTCGCACCCTTTTTCAACGCTTCCGGCTGCAGCGTAATTACTACAGCCGTAGAGCGCGGGGTGCGAATCCTGGCCGCGAGGGCCGTCCGTTTCCGCAGCTTTTGCCGCTCACGCCTCCTGGCAGCCCGAGCCGCCTTGCCAGCCTGTTTTTTGGCTCCGGCCACTTGCCATCCGGCTTCGGCCGGAGGATCTGCAGGTTGGGGGGGCGGCCTCGGCCGCCTGCTTGCCGCCACAGCAGCAGCAGGGGCTCCCGCCGCCTTAGGGGCCGGTGCCGCCTTGCCCTTCTTGGGGGGAGCCGCAGGGGTTGGCTTCCCCTGCTGCTGTTTTCTGCCCTGCGGGGCCGCTCCGGCGGGGTTCGCAGCCGTGGCCACGCGCCTGGTCAGCCCTGACGGGCCCGCCATGGGCGCAGCCGCCGAGGCCGCGGCGGCAGCGTAGGACGCCACCCTTCGCTGGCCGGAGGCCGCTAGTGGGGGGCGCAATACGATGCCCTCCAGCAGGGACAGCTGCTGCTGGATCCGCAGCTGGAACTGCTGCTGCTGTTCCTGCAGCTGCTTCTGCAGCTGCTGCTGGAAAGCAGCCAGCTCCCGCTGCACCAGTGTCAGCAGCTGGCTTCCTGACTCGGCCTGGGGCTGGGGCTGGGGCCGAGGCTGGGGCTGAGGCTGGGGCTGGGGCCGACTTTGCCCCTGCCCTTGCTTGCGCCCCCCTTCCACAGGGTCCTGGCTGCCGGCCCCCTGGACCCCAGCGAGCTCGGCCTGAAGCTCGGCCCGGAGCCCGGCTCGGAGCTCGGCCCGGAGCTTCGCCACGCTCTTCCTCAGGGCGATGTCGAAGGCCTCCTGCATAGAGGCAGCATGGCGGAGGACCGTCTTCTCTTTCGAGGTCTTTTCCCTCTTGCGGCCCATGTCCCGCAACGCGGCGACCACGAGCTCACCGAAGGAACGGCGCGACTCCTCGGCGGAGTCTTCCTGCTCGCTGCCAGATGGTCCCGAGGGGTCCATCGCAGCGTTGGCCACAGCGGGGTGGCGCCCTTCCGCGGCGAGTCTCTCGGCTCGCTCAGCCGCCTCCTGGGAGGTGACTCCCCGTCCTCTTCCCGGTGCTCGGCCCGCTCCCCGCCCACTGGTAGGGATTTTTCGGGCCGAGCCCTTTTCTGCATCGGAGGACGATTTGTCCCTCGACAAGGAGCGTTTCCGGAAGAAACTCGCGTTTCTTCCGGTGTCGCCTCCCGACTCCACCTCCTCTTCAACCTCCGAGCCTGAGCTCCTTCCGGATGCCGCGTCGGACTCCGACCGCGCATCACTCTCTTTAGGGGTTTTAAAAAACTTTGACAATTCCATTTTGGTCCCACGAGTAAATATCATGTTGTACCGGCTCAAATTCAGTGGTCCGCACTAGAGACTAATTTAGCTACCCATTAGTCAAGCTAACAACCTCCCTCACGGTGCGCCGCCGCTTGGAGGTTTGGGGTAATTTTTTATAGAGGTTGTCTTCCTCGCGGCCCGGGCGGTTAAGCCAGGACCCTCGACCCCCATCAAAAGTCAGAAACATGACCTTGGACAATCTCTGGGGCTACGAGAACAACGGTGGCAGAAGGAGGGGGAAGCCTTCCTCCTGCCTGCCCGGTGGCAGGGTGAGTGCACGCCGAGCCCGCTCTTGCTTCGTCACTGTGCCCTCTGCTAAAGCAGAGGGACACGCGTTGAAGCGTACTCCCGACAGAACATTCGCAGACGGTCATTGAGGCCCCGTGGACAGGAGTGCCCAAGGGGGTGGTTGGCCGCCTCCCAGGGTGCACCGTCCCGCAGACTAGCCTTCGCTCCGGACGTATCCGCAAGGGAACTATAGCCTGCGGGCACTCGTGGAGGTTTTCTGTCATGGCACCCCGCCTAGCCTTTAGGTAGCTACGCCAATGTTCACACAATCTACAGGAGTGGTCATGTTTTTTTTGCAAAGACAACTTGTCATTATCACTCCACCCACTCCTGGGTGGTAAGCACGGATATCGGGTGGCTTACTCTTGGTCCTTAATTTAATTCACAATCTTTTTTTTTTTTATTGTGGATAGGCTCGCGTTTGACCACTATCTCACCTGATTGCAAGCGAAGATGTGGCCGACGATGGAGCACACTTGCTTAGAAGTAACCTATTCACTCTTGACTTAAAGACCCCTAGGATAACCTACCCCGACCCCTAGCCCTGACTTAAGGGTTATAGCTATTCGAGACTCTGGCAGGGAATTCCATTCTGGCCCATAATTAATGTATTGTACGCTTTGTACGTAATCTCAGTCAAATTATCTTACGTTTGTCTCTCTGCATCGTGACTTATTCAACTATCTATGCAAAAGTTTCCAAACAGTGCGTTGTGCGTGACGCCTCGAGAGCGTTGTGGTACTTACAATATTGGCATCAAGGTAGCTGTTACGTTCTGGGGTGCAATTTTCTAAGACAACAGCCTTGAGCGTAGTGCTGGCCTAGCGACGAAATCCAAGTAGGTACATTCAGATCTTATACAAATCCAATGTACCTATTTGCTGCACTATACACTGCTTGTCACGCTACTTTCAATAGTCGAGGAAGAACAGCCCTTTTTTACAATCAACTTCTCGCGCTCTAATTGTACAATGTCAGAGGTGCCAGCAATATGGTCACTCTAAAAACTTTTGTATGAGACCATATCGGTGCGTGAAGTGTGCAGAATCCCATAGAACATCTGAATGTCCAAAGACTGACCGCAACACTCCAGCAACGTGCGCTCTCTGTCTTGGTGCCCACCCGGCAAATTTTAAAGGCTGTGAAGTATACAGAGAAATTTATGCCAGAAAATTTAATGCAAGATCACGCTTAAACACCAAGGATAAAAAGTCGAAAAATGATGAGCCAACTCCTACCAGCTCTACTAGCTCCAGCCAACTTCCACCAAAGCCTAACGTAGAAAAAGTTATATCGAAGATATACTCCAATAAAACGGAAAGCTATGCCGAGGTTTTAAAGTCCAACGTAAATGGCAAAGGAGCAGAGAACCCTTCATCAAACAATATAATTGAGCAGATGTTCCTAAAACAAGCAGAAAAGCTAGATATCATCCTTCAACAAATGAGTACCTTAATCAGTCTCATAACAACCATGCTGTCCAGAGATTCAAAATGACTTCCCTTAAGATTGCAACCTGGAACCTTGATGGATTATCTCCAAACAAAGAGGAAGTTCAAACTTTGTTACAATCGCATAATATAGACATACTTTTAGTGTCTGAAACTCATTTTACCGAAAACAGTAGTATTAGAATACGAAATTACAATATTTACGCTACCAATCACCCAGATGGCACTGCACATGCTGGATCGGCTATTATTGTTAGATCTAGCATTAAACATTATGAATTACCACAGTTTAAAAAAGCCCACATACAAGCAACAACTATTGCAATAGAAGATCGGAATGGAGCTTTCAATGTCTCATCCATATACAGCCCTCCGAAACACAAAATGACAGAGGAGCAATACAACGAGCTCTTCAATACCTTAGGCCCGCGTTTTATAGTCGGAGGAGACTGGAATGCAAAGCATGTGCATTGGGCCTCTCGACTAACAAACACGAGGGGAAGAGAACTCAAGAAAAGCCTAGATAGAAACAAACTGGTTACAATCTCAACGGCGGAACCCACAAACTGGCCTACAGACCCAAATAGATTACCAGACGTCATAGACTTCTTTGTCACCAAGGGTTTATCTAGAGTATACTACCACATTAAAACATGCTTAGACACTGACACAAACCATGTTCCGGTAATTCTATCTATTGGTACTACAGTTCTTAATGTTGAAAAGATCCCAAAATTATACAACAAACGCACGGATTGGAATAACTTTCGCGAGTTAATTGAGGAGAGACTAGAACTTAAAATAGCTCTAAAAACTAAGGATGACATTGACGCAGCTACCGAAATAATAACCACTACCATCCAAAAAAGTTGCTGGCTCTGCACACCGGAATTTAACGAGCACCCACAACAACGTAAAGTCTATTCTGAAAACATACGACAACATATACAGGAAAAAAGAAGACTTCGACGAATATGGCACACTAGCAGACATCCAAGTGACAAGAGAGCGCTCAACAATGCGACCAGGAAGCTAAAAATACTGATATCAGAGGCAAATGCTGTCGCCCTAGAGACGTACCTAGAAGGTCTTTCGCCTACTAAAGCCACGAACTATTCTCTGTGGAAGGCATGCAAAAACTTCGATCGACCTCTATATCACAAACCTCCACTCAGGACACGAGAAGGAAACTGGGCCAAAACTGCCCAGGAAAAGGCTGACGCATTTGCACAACATCTTAGCCAAGTTTTTAGCCCAAATAAAGCAAACCCAAACATAGACGAAGCTGATATAGACTCTATACTCGACCAGGACCTCCAACTTGATCTACCCCTGAAACCAGTGACACCCAAAGAAGTCTCTAGAAATATCAGATCTATGGAAAATAACAAAGCCCCGGGGTTTGATCTCATTGACAAAAAGGTTCTGGAAGAGCTACCGCGTAAAGCAATAGTGTATCTTACCACCCTATGTAATGCCATTCTCCGTGTGGGTTACTTTCCAGATTTGTGGAAGGTCTCCCAGATCATAATGGTACACAAACCTGGCAAACCAAGCCACGAAGTGACTTCATACCGACCCATTAGCTTACTACCAGTTATGTCCAAGCTATTTGAGAAAATACTGCTGCATAGACTAGCTAATGACCTAAAAGAAAAGTCCATCATTCCCGACCATCAATTCGGCTTTCGGAAAGAACATGCAACTACGGAACAGGTTCATAGAGTGTGCAGAGCCATTAGAAAATCATTTGAAAAAAAAGAATATTGCTCATCAGCCTTCCTTGACATACAGCAGGCTTTTGACAGGGTTTGGCACAAGGGACTGTTATGCAAATTGAAATCACTTCTGCCACATACATATTTTGGAATTCTAAAATCATATATGTCCAACCGGCTATTTCAAGTCAAAGAAAACAACTGCACATCAGATTTCCATAATATCACCGCAGGAGTGCCACAAGGTTCTGTCCTAGGGCCTGTCTTGTACACCCTGTATACTTCTGACCTACCACAAAGCCCAGAGATCACAGTTGCGACCTTTGCAGATGATACGGCTCTAATAGCTTCAAGCCCATGTCCAGTTCGGGCCTCAGAGCTCCTGCAAACAGGACTATATAAAATGGAAAAATGGTTGAGTAAATGGAGAATCGCAGCCAACGTGTTGAAATCAGTGCACATAACTTTTACACTCCGCAAAGAGGACTGTGCTCCAGTTACTCTCAACGGTACCCAACTTCCACATCAAAATACAGTTAAATACTTGGGATTACACCTGGACCGCAGACTCACCTGGAAAAAACATATCCAAACAAAAAGAGACGAGATGAATTTGAAATATAGAGATCTCTACTGGTTGCTAGGTAGAAACGCAAAACTAGGAATCGATAACAAGATTCTTATTTATAAAACTATCCTGAAACCAATCTGGACCTATGGCATTGAACTGTGGGGTTCAGCATGCGACTCCAACACTATGATAATTCAAAGGGCACAAAACTGCATTCTAAAGCAGATATCTAATGCACCTTGGTTCATCAAAACAGAAGAGATCCATGAAATTCTGAATGTGCCAATGGTTAAAGAGGTGATCAATTGCCATGGTGCTAACTACAAGTCACGTCTCCAAAAGCACCCAAACCAACTAGCAGGACAGCTTACTATTCCCGAAAGTATTCGTCGACTGAAGAAGCGGCGGGACATCTTTGACCAGAAAAGTCACACATAAGTCTCGTGACTTCATTTCAGGAAGGGCAGGCCCCGCAGGGGGCAGCAGCCTACAAGCCATCCAGACTACATCTCATCTGTTTAAAGTCCACAGGACTGATCACATGATAAAACTAATAACAAAAAAAAAAAAAACTTCTCGCGCTCTAGGACGGAGCCGGAGGGCGTGTCAGACTTTTACTGACTAATAAAACCCACTCCTATGTTCCTTCGTTGCCTTACGTTCCAGGGCCCCGAGTTTTCCTTTCAGAAGCGAACCCATCGCCCCAGAGGCTTCGGCCCTGCCGGGTCCCTACGGTTTTACTGATATCTCGAGGCACGCGAATAAAACTACGCTCCGATTCAACAAAGATAATGCAATTCATTTTTTTAATTGAAACAGAGTTATAGGTATAAAAATCAATTGCTGTTCGTAAGTCTGGTATATTTCTGTTATCTTTGGATACCTATTTGTTCCCTCTAATACAAGGGTGGTTAAAGAATATAAAACAGTTTTGCAGGGGCGGAGTCGCACATAGCTAACTAGTAGATAACTAGTAAATAATAATTTATTAAGATTCTATAATTATTGGACGTATCTTTAGTGTACAATCGCTGAGTAAAAAATATTAAATTAAGTAAAGACATTTTCTTACCTCAGCATGTTTCATCCTATAATTTTCCTGACTAGAATATGCATGATTTTCTTTGATGGCATAATTTTCTTTAAGGTATTGTTCATCTGAAAGGCAAGACCAACAATCTTAAATTAATATCTTGCAGATTTTCTATTAATTAACTCTAATGGTAAATTAATAAATATTAATATTAGACTCACCAAACGATTTCTGATGACGCGGCATTAGGCGGCAGTAACAAATTATAACTAACAAAATAACAACTCCGCAAATTCCTCCTATAAGCCAAGATAACCAAACAATTATAACACGACCCTGCAAATAAACATTTTGGATTAAAATACATAATCCTGGCTACAATATTGATTAAAGTGCACTGAATGTACCTGCAAAAACATTTCAGTTATTAACACGAAAGCGAAACACGCTTATTTTTGATCCCTTACTGTAACGTTTTCCTAACATTTTTAATACTTATCTAGTAGAAATCCTACTTAAATATAATAAAATTAAGATAAATACTATGATAAAATTATGAAGTGGAAATGTCCATTTTTGAAATGTCCGCGCCTGCGCTTTGCGGACCAACTTTTTGATCAGAAATAAGCAATAAGTAAAAACATTTATTATTATTTATAGGTATGTATAAAGAAGGTGAGCATCAATTAATTTCTGTCATATATTATTTTATGGTATATTTTATTACCTTATCTAAAAAATTATTGAAATAAAATGGGAATTACAGATACTGGAATTGCAATTATACCTAAAGTTTCTGAACGAATAAAGCGAAGTCATGACTTTGACATCTACGTTCCGTAGTTTTCAGAATTGTTTAGCAGTTAATAGGGCTAATCAACCTTTCCTTCAGTAGTTGAGAAAAATAGTGGATAAATTACAAAGTAAAATGGATGAAGTGAATACATACATTAGTTAAAAGACAATCTTATAAAAAATTGAATTTCCGAGCACATAACATAAAACGAAGCCTTGAAACAGAACGTTGAGTACAATGTCATGTCGTGCGGTGCGGATTGGTTGTCAAATGTCAATTGTCATCAACAAATTGTCATTCATCAGTCGCCTCGTCGGGCGTTGTTTGATTTGATTATTATTATTGTCTCTTCTACCCGATCTTGTTTTGATTTATTATCCAGTATCAAAACAATATTGTTGACATAATTGTTGGCCAGCTGACTGTTTACGTGGTTTTTAAACTAGTTATCATCAGTCGTACGTTTCCCCCGCCAATTTCAAGTTATCATCGTGCTATCCAGCTACGTCATTGCACAGCTCTTGAACCCCCCTACTGCGGCAATACCAATAGTTAAAAATACTGACAGTGGTCGGACGTATCGCATATTGCGTAAAACCATTTATTAAAAACTGTTTACGCTACGCAATTCTTTTACATACAGTGTTTAAGGAAATGACGAGTATTAAACTAAGTTTTCTTATATTGTTTACTTACGGACTGCTTGCAAGGAATTCTTTGGGTCTATCGCCTGTTATCCTAAGTGAGTATTGTTTTATATTTAGCATTCTAGAATATTCATGTAATCAAAATCGTAAACTTCTAGATTTCCTGAGTTGCACTGGAGAAGCCAGTGAATTGAGCACTATTAATATTTTTACTTTTACATTTCAAACAGGAAATCTTATAAAATCATATCATACCCATCCATAATTTAATAATGGTGTATGTAACAGTATAGTATATGATTATTAATTTTAAAATAGGTATGTAAGTACATGAAATATTTAAATGAATTTTTCGGTGATAAAAAATATTTTAACAGTTTAAATGTGCTTAGATAATTATTAGTGAATAATTGCAAACACCTACTGAATTTAAATTAAGTATTAGACGCTCCATAGATCAGATTCTATGACTTGATTTTACTTATACTTTTAAACTTAGACATTATTATAACTATTTCTGAACACAGATCTAACAATAATTACTTGGGTACCTTTGTTGTCATGACATGATTAATTAGATTTGTGTGTTAGTGTGATGGCATTAGTGTGCATAATGTTGTGTAATACTAAAGCATAAAAAATATGATTGTCTTTGTTTCATAGGAAAACAAAAGAAGTGATTTTGCTTGCAAAATTCAAGCTTTTGTTTAATATGAGGATTGTTTTCTGTACTTACCTCTACTCATGGCAATACTATCTTTAACTCTCTTATATTATTACTGGCTTCAACTTTACTATGGCATTAAGTCTTCCATGTTTGTTTGTTTTTTAGGGTTCTATACCCAAATGGTAAAAATGGGACCCTATTACTAAGACTTCGCTGTCTGTCCATCTGTCAGTCACCATGCTATATCTCAAGAACCACAATATATAGCAATTGTTATTTTCATAAATTGTGTATTTCTGTTGCCGCTATAACAACAAATGCTAAAACCAAAATGAATTAAATATTTAAGGGGGGTTCCCATACAAAAAACCCTTTTTTATGCCCTTTTTTGCTCGATATATGAAACCCTTCTTGCGCGCGTCCAACTCGCACTTGGCCGGTTTTATTTTTTTGTTTAGCTTTAGCTTCCGAAAGGGAAACCTGGGTCTGGGGTCTGACACGTAAGTCAAAAATGGAACATAGGAGTGAGTTTTAGTCAGTAAAAGTCTGGCACGCACCCCCCCCCGCCCCACCGTAGAGCGGGAGAAGTCATTCAATGATTTCCCACCTAAAAAATACAATTTTTCCTTCAGGGAATTCCAGAATTCTAATAATTCACATAAAAGTACAGAGGCAGACTTAATGCCTTGCAGCATTTTTACCAGTCAACCTTTGGGTGATGCAGAGAAAAGTTGTGGTAGGTGCAATATTAAGAATTGCAGCATTGTTTTGTTATGCTTATGTAAAATATGTGCTTTGGATATGGTGTTGCAGACACCAACCCAATATACAATTATTGTGATAAAATTACTTTGATTGAAGTTTAACGATTGCATTACTGCTTACTATCAGTTGAAATTGCAATCAAGCTAGTTTATAATTATGATTTAATAAAGTATATTCATCTAACAGTCCCTGACAAAGAATGTGTTACACTTTATCTACGAGTATAATGGTCAGCATAGGACTTAGTGCGGAAACCATACTCAGACATAACTTATATGGTCAAAAAGTATGGCAGATAATTCATGCTGCTATTGAGCGAAACAATTGAACAATCAGAAAGTTAAATAAATGAACCAACCTGTATTTAAATAACTGATTAATTTAGACAATTAATGAACAATCTTTACTTCAGTGAATTTGTTCAATACGGTACTACTTCTCCCGCTCTAGCGTGGAGCAAAAAGGTGTGACAGACTTTTACGAGCTTCACCTCTATGTCACCTGATGGTAAGTGGTGGTGTGACCGACGATGGAGCTGGACTTAAAGACCTCTAGGTTATAGATATCAGGAAACACAGACTCAGGCAGGCAGGCAGGGAATTCCACTCCTTAGCTGTACACACAAAAAATCTACCATGTACCACCTACCAATGGCGCAAAGCCATGTCTGTCAAGTGTAGTTCTGAGAGTGTCGTTTTCATTGAAATGTATGGAGACGGACGTGCCCAGATCGTGTAACTGACGTCCGCGCAATGTAGTTCTAGCTTTATGATCCGATGATGTATTAAATTGTGCAATTTCAATGCACACTCCCCAAAATGTAAACGATAGAAAATCGACAGGCTAACAACTCGATGTCGATGCTCAAGACTTTGTTTTCTTTAATTTTCCCTTTGCGTTTTAGAGCCACGGAACTCTTTCAAACATAAAGCCCTGACCCCGTAACCCGGAATGTTTAGTGTACTGCCATGTCGCCTGACTATCGTCTGATCGTAGTTATGCGGTCGTGTTATTATTCCTCAGTCTTTATCAAAATAATGTTGACATAACTATTGGCCAGCTGACTTTTACGCGGTTCGTTACTTTGTTACTGTAGTTATCAGTCCACTAATTCTAATATTATCGTCGTGTGATCCTGTTACATCATTGCACAGCTCTTGGTCTGTAAAACTTAGGTCTTGTCTCCCTTGGGGTACTGGGGTGGATCAAATGACAGGTTTGTCCCACTTGTACGCAAAATATGCGCTTTGGGCGTGGAGTTGCGCACATCCATTGCCGTAACTAGCTTTTTAAAAACTCGGTGCGAACTTCTATAACTACCTCTTTAAAAAAGAGTTTTAATCTTACCTTGCTCGGACAGTTAAAAAATGTCTAGATATAAATAAATACGCTTGACGTGATGCTTCAAACTGCTGGAGCCCAGGGGCCTTACCATGAGGGGCCCATTACACTATAGGTTTTGCTGTCAGTTTTGCCACAGTCAAAATGTTGACTGACGAATAACCTACCGTGTAATGGGATCATTGACGTAGCATAGTACTGATTGACGAAAACCATCATTCATGATTGATGGCAATGATTGACGTTTGCATGACCGTGTATTGGGCGCCTTACGTGTTAAAATGTCACGCGAGTGAGCGAGTGAGAAAGAGGGATGGAGCTATAAACCCTATTTAGCTCCAGCCCTTTAACAGTTCAGTTTAGGCCGTAAAATGTATCGCGTTAAGAGCTCGTGTTGGGGCCTCTGGGCACCAACATGGTGGAGCATACGGTAGAGGTGTGCCCCGCTTGGGCAGAGCACCGCAGAATATGCTTCCATATTTCACTAATAATCGTTATCTCTGCTATGTATTTTTATACCAATAAGCGAATAATAAAATGTATTCTTCCAACAGTCCCCGGCGACGGAGGAAGCCAGCTCGAGGCAAGACTAAACAAAACAAGTGTGGTGCACTACATCTGCGCAAAAACTTCACCGGATTACTTCAACATATGGCTCAATCTCGAACTCCTCGTGCCATTTGTCATTGACTGCTGGGTGGACAACCTGAAGCTTGAATATGACAATATTACGCGGACAACGAGGGGCCCCGAGGGCGTGGACATCAGGATCTCGGGCTGGGGCGGCCCGGAGCCTGTGGAGTGGTTGGACCCATCACACCAGAGTACTGGAGCGTACTTCAACACGATTGCGGATACTCTAGTCAAGATGGGATACACCAGGAATGTATCCATTCTCGGTGCTCCGTATGATTTTAGGAAGGCTCCAAGTAAGTACTATTTTAACTTGCTACACAAGTTTTAGTGGGAATGATTTTGGAAGATAACTTTATGATAAATGGACTTCAGTCATTAGTGCATTTTTTTATACACACAGTATAATCGTAAAGGCTGATGCTAAAGAAGGCTCGGCCCCGGTATGATAGGCAAGGAATGAAAGGGGTAGATTTTTAGTCAGTAAGAGTCTGACATTATCTCCCGCTCCACCCAAAGGCGGGATTTGTCATTGGATCATTTTACCTACCATGCTAAAATCGTAAACAAATATGTCAAGTATATTAAATTTAATTTATTTATTAAAGCGTTCCAATACAGTGGACCAGATTCAGGCAACTCGGCGATTTTCTTCAAGATTTATTACCCTTTAATTTTGTCATGTAATCGTCACCGTGGCGTACTGGATATATTTTACTTGCACAGTTCTTGGTCTGTAACACTAGGTCTAGTCTCCCTTGGGGTGCTGGGCTGGATCGAATGACAGGCTTGTCCCACTCGTACGCAAAATATGCGCTTTGGACGTGGAATTGCGCACACCCATTGCCGTAACTAGCTTTTTAAAAACTCGATGCGAACTTCTATAACTACCCCTTTAAAGAACATTTTCTTCAAGATTTATTACCCTTTCATTTTGTCATGTAATCGTGACCGTGGCGTACTGGATATATTTTACTTTGTCATGTATTTATGACTGTGGCGGTCAAACGGTTGATTGATTGATTGATATACACTTTATTGTACACCGTAAATAAGGCAAAAGCTTAAAATGAATAGGGTAAAATAAAGGTCATAGATATAAATAAAGGTCATAGGTATTTTCTTACCACCCACAAGCAGAAGTTTTCATGATATTCATAGATTTTTCTATTAGACAACTGCAGAATGCATACTCGTAAAATTTATTGCAAGTGCAACAGAAAGTTAAAACTTCCTTCCTGATAAGAACAAAACATTACAGCTATTCTTGTACCAAGATAAAATTAACTACACTACAGTCTTTTCCATTTTTATCGCTTGAAAATAGTACATACATAACTTAATTAATTATGATCATTAAAATATAAATACTTACTCAGTGATTGTTATGAAAAATGTATGAATAACAAAACTTTCAGAATAAGGATAATATTTTACTACAAATTCCAGACAATGGCTGAATAATGACCTACATACCTAAGTCTAATGATTATTCAGGTGTTGTTGAAAGTAGTTCAACAACTTGTCATCATTCTGACTAATCCCAAACCCACTGACCTACTGTGATTGATGACCTGTTATAAAACGACATGGTTACCTTTTGTTAGTGGAAATTACCAGCTCTCAGAATGGTTGAATTCCATCATCATCATCACTTCAGCCGAAAGACGTCCACTGTTGGACATAGGCCTCCCCCAGACGTCGCCACAATGAACGGTCCTGTGTGTCTCGCATCCTTCGGAAAATCCTATTCCATCGGGGCTTGGGGCTCTTTGGATCGAGACATTTAAAAACATTTTTTTATGAGTACTATTTTGGGACCACAAGGAAAAGGCATTATGAGTAACTGAGTAACCATGGAGTTTCTTGCCCGTTCTACTCTGTAGGAAACGACTAATTTGGAACCGTGCACTAGCTTCTGACGTTTTATAAGCGTCCAAATAGGCTAATATGTGAAATAAAAATAGGTATTTTCATTTTGAATTAATTAAAGTACGGTTACCAAAAAAAAACTGTATTAATAAAGAATATATAAATAAATAATAATAGTGCTCAAAATTAGAAATATTTTTATTGGTGGAAGTTGGGACCGCGGACCCGGTTCAAAGAGGTCACGCACGACCCATTCCGTCAACTAAACTAATAAATAAAATGTGTAATAAGCGTGACTTATTTGCGTCCGACACTTGTATAACAATAGTGCATTAATGACAACAAATTAAATACCTAAGCATTGTTTTTGCCGTGTCGTAAACACTACATAGTAGTATTCTTTTGAGCATTATCATCTTTCACCCGTTCAATTTTAATTCATACACAATATAAAATTTTCAAGTCGTAAACAACGTAGATTTTTTTTTTTTTTTGATCATTATATTAATGAGCCTTGACCGTGTCACGGTACAGGCATTTGTCTTTTGATATTTTCTCTCGTATTTTTTTTTTTAAATTTAAATTAAGTTCAACCACCTCACATTTAACACACAAGGAACAATCACTAATGCACATGACAATTAAGGTGTACATAGTGTTCACTATAATAATACTGCTGCTATAAAATCATAATCTGATATTACATAAACTGGGTTCCATGCTTGAATTCGAATGTCGTTAGATCGAATAACACTTGCTCGAAAAAGTTAACTCGACAGTACTTGAAATCGATAAATTATGATCGCGACAGTTCACTATCTCAATGCATCAAAATCTCGAAAACTATAAGGTCGAATCATGAGCAGTGCGAAAGCCCAATATCTTGAAACATCATTTCTCGACCGAGCAACTAATCGATTTATAGAATAGTTTATTAGAGAATCTAATGTAAAATTGGGTAAAAAACATCGACCTATATTCTTGCGATAGACAAGCCCGTTCATATAAACTATTTGTCAAAATACTGAAAAGTCCAAACAAAAAATCACTGCAGCGCTAGATTTCCATTATGTCGTCTAACAAAACTTTTAAAACTTACAGCGCTAAGACAGCTTATAGAGGATACTTTTTCGCGACCAAAAGGTCTAAAGCGCCATGAATTTCCTAGTACTTACGCGTTTCGTTCATCTTAGTGTTATGACATGTCATATATATAGATTTTTATACCGCAGAAGTGACACAGTTTCTTGCCTACAATACTTCATTACAATAATACTCTATTTCAAAATGTAATTATAGTGTATGTAAAAACCAGATCTCAATAACAGTAAAATAAATAAATAAATCAGTAATCACTGATAAGACTACAAGTTCAACTGAACCTAATTCAAATTTAAATATTAACCTGCACGTAATATGGTACGTAAATTACCTAAGTGCTAACGAATGACAGCATGGTTAACAACAAAACTTACCGATGAAAACTGATACCTCATGATTTGCTGACATTTCATCGTAATTTATATAAAAAAAAAATCATTGTTATTAATTATACAATAAAAGAAAGAGCATTAAATAAAATGTTTAAAAATTTCAAACAGTATAAAAGACCGTGCGAAGTCTGTATTTGGTAAACTAGCTGTAGGTAAAAACCTAATTCTGCTTTTTGTGGGAGGGAACATCTGCATGTTTTAGTCTATGATTGTAAAATGGGGAAGAGTTTAAATAAAATAATATCTTCTCTAACGTACTATTGCGATAGTAGAAGCTATTACATTGCTTGAACAACCAATGGTTTCACTTACTTGACTACAAAATTATTATTTAAGTCCAAGTTCACTTAAATTTGTATTTATAAGCGTCGCTCTGACACTGCATGAACGTCAAAACTGCACTAATGCCATCAATTTAAAAGTGTTCGGCCTGCAGGTCATTTAAGTGAGGTAAAGTGACGGTACGGCACGCCTCATCTAGTGCGTAGTACATATATATCAATGGTAAAAAAAAGTGTTATTCAGGTGAATCATCAAATCAACAAATTCAACCCAATAATGGAAGGGACTACAAGGGATTTACAAGGAGCCAAAATAAGGTTGAGGCATCGTCCCATCGTCGTTAGAATACCTTGTTAGACCACAATAAACAAGGATTATAATGGGAAGGGGCAATCCGGCTTATCAGCTGTTACCCTCAAAATGCTGTTGGTGCTCCCTCGAATTCTTCACATCAGGGATGCTGTTCTCTTTCATTTTTCATTTTTGGTGTATGTTTAAACACGCAAATTATATGCGATTTAAAACATGAAATTGAATGTCTAAATTCAAAAATTGGTGTCCGGAGTGCACCCTTCCGCTCTTGACAATGTTACGGTCCTAGAGATCACCACTATTTGTCTATTTAAAAAAGGGGTTAAGTATACAAAAACATTAAAAAACACTGTAATGCAACAGCGTGTAATGTTAATTTCACATTTGTAACGCACCCGGCAGGTAAACCAAGTTATTAGGTGTATATAACTGTATTTTAGTTAGGATTTTGTATATTTATATTTATATATATTATTATTATTTATTTATGTCTTTCAATAACAGCAGCGATAATAATAGTTTTTTATCTCTGACAAGTAGCGATGACAGTTTTGTGAGTTTTCCGTCTCTTGCAGACAGTCTTACAGCGCAGTTTTCTGATGTTCCTAATAATTTCAACGTTATTCATATTAACGCCCAGAGTATTCCGGCTCATTTCCACGATATGCTGGCGAGTTTTGACTGTAAAAATATTCATGCTATTCTTATTTCCGAGTCGTGGCTTAAACCCTGTTTGCCTTCTACTAGCTACTCTCTTCCTGGTTTTGTGCTGATAAGAAACGATCGTGCCGTTGGTGGTGGTGGCGGTGTTGCCATATATCTCCGTGCACATATTCCCTACTCTGTTGTCAATGTGTCGGCACAGCCTCCGCCATCAAACGCTGGCGAACACCTCTTTCTTGAAGTCGAACTAAATCATACGAAATTGCTTCTTGGCGTCTATTACTGTCCATCTCTACGTATCAATTTCTTCTCTTCCTTTGAAAAACTCTTAGAAATCCTGATCCCTTCTTACAGTCATAGCATAATCATGGGTGATTTTAATACTTGTCTCCTAAAAAAAGATCATCGCTCGTTTTCTCTGACTAATATTTCAGCTTCTTATAATCTTTCCATTCTTTGACTGGCCTGTTGGTCTAGTGGTTAGTGGCCCTGACTGCTATGCCGGAGGTCGTGGGTTCGATTCCCACCCAGAACAAATGTTTGTGTGATGAGCACGATCATTTGTTCTGTGTCTGGGTGTTATTTATCTATAATATGTATGTATTTAGAAATATATAAGTATGTTTATCAGCTGTCTGGTACCCATAACACAAGCTCTGCTTAGCTTGGGACTAGACGGCGTATATTATTCTTCCACTTAGTGCAACTCACCATTTTCCAAACTCTACACCTTCACTTCTTGACTTGATTTTTGTCTCCTCACCTGATCGCGTCGCTAAGCATGGCCAATGCTCAGCCGATGCGTTTTCCTACCACGACCTGGTTTTTCTATCTTATAAAATTCGACCACCTAAGGCTAAAGCCAAAATTCTCATGCAACGCAATTTTGGTGGTATGAACCATGACATTCTGTGCGAGGATGCCAGCAATATTGATTGGTCTACTCTGTTTGCCTCTACGTCGGTTGATGAGAAAGTCAATATTTTCACGACTAAACTTCTTGAGCTTTATGATGTTCATGCTCCCGTTCGTACAGTTAGAGTCAAACATTTGCCGGCGCCGTGGCTGACAGATGAGATCAAAAAATTGTTGAACAAAAAAGCGGTAGCCAAGTCTAAATTTAAGCGGCAGCCAAGTGATGCTAATAGGGAAAAATATGCCTCAATTCGCAATCTCTGTAATAAGGTGTGTAGGAATGCTAATCGCCAACACATTCATAATTCCGTCCAAAATGGGGACGCTTCCAAAGTTTGGAATTTTCTAAGAACTCTGGGGGTCGGCAAAACCCGACAACAGTCAACTCCCAAAGATTTAGACATCGATGCAATGAATAATCATTTTACAGCTTCGTCTAATTTTGATAGGACCGTGAAATTTAATACATTGGATCATCTTTCTTCTCTTCCGACTCCCAGTTATTCTCCATTTATTTTTAGTGAATTCTCCGCATGTGATGTTAAGAAGAGCATTCTATCAATTACTTCCAATGCTGTAGGTACCGACTGTATCAGCCGTAAAATGTTACTACCGGTGCTGGACGTAATCCTTCCCGTAATTAGCCACATCCTCAACTTTTCTGCGTCTAGTGGAGTCTTTCCATGTTCATGGAAAGATGCACAAATTATTCCTTTACCAAAAAAATCCAATCCCACATCCTTTTCTGAATACCGTCCAATATCCGTTCTACCTTTCCTTTCCAAAGTCCTCGAACGGTTAATCCACGACCAATTTAGTACTTTCCTTTACAAACATAGCCTCCTTAATCCCTTTCAGTCCGGCTTCCGACCTGGTCATAGCACGACTACAGCCCTTCTTAATATTACGGATGATATTAGATCAGCCTTGGAAAAAAGTAATCTAACGGTTTTAGCATTGCTGGATTTCAGTAATGCCTTTAATACTGTTGATTACGATGTATTGCTTGGTATTCTACGCTCTCTTAATATATCTCCATCGGTGATTGACTGGTTTCGTAGTTACCTGCTCGGTCGCCGGCAACGTATTTGCATCGGAGAGTCCTTGTCTTCCTGGTGTGGTACTACTGCCGGGGTGCCGCAGGGTGGCGTGTTATCCCCTTTACTTTTCGCAGTTTTTATAAACTCAATTTCCGATGAACTAATTTCTTCCTACCATCTGTATGCAGACGATCTTCAAATTTACTCGTGGGCACCTCTTAATAATCTGTCTGAGGCTATCATCACTATCAACCGTGATTTGGCCCGCATATGCGATTGGAGCAAGAAGTATGGTCTCACGGTCAACCCTACAAAGACACAGGTTATAGTGGTGGGCAGTCCTAGGATGGTTTCTAAGATCGACTGGTCGACTCTTCCCCAAGTTACTTTTGACAATTCCACGATTCCCTTTAGTGATAAAGTTAAAAACTTGGGGATATTTATTGATAAGAACTTTTCTTGGACTGCCCAGCTACAAGAAGTCAGCCGTAAGTTATTTGCATCTGCTGCATCTTTGAGAAGACTCCGAAATTTTCTGCCGACTGCCACCAAGATTGCGCTTGCACAGTCACTTCTTCTTCCCATCCTTGATTATGCTGATGCCAGCTATCTTGATCTCACTCAGGAACAACTGGATAAACTTGAGCGGCTTCAAAATTTTTGTATAAGATTCATATTTGGTTTACGCAAATATGACCACGTTTCCGAATTCCGTGTGAAGCTCAAGTGGTTGCCAATTCGCCTTCGCCGGAATGCTCATATACTTTCCCTTCTATATAATATTCTCTTTTCCCCTTTTTCGCCCCTTTACCTTAAAAAACGTTTTGAATTTCTCTGCAATTCTCACTCTAAGTTTCTCAGGTCGTCAGAGAACTTGCGACTTAAAATGCCAATACATTCCACGACTTTCTTTGACAAATCATTTACTGTTCAAGCTGCTCGTCTGTGGAATGAATTGCCAGACACAATTAAACGCGCTCAATCATTGCCTGTTTTTAAAAGACTCGTTAGGGAACATTACCTGTCGCTGTGAATGTTGTTAGTCGTCATGTTTTATGTATTGTTCAATATGTATGTATTTATTATAAAATATATGTATATATCTATGTATCTATTGTAATATAAATATGTATATCACTGTTATTGTCACACCAATGACAGCCCCATTTCTTGTCCAGGCAATTACTGTCCATCCCAGGTTGCCTGGTAGAGATCGCAGAGTGCGATAAGGCCGCCCATTGTATATGTGTGTTTTAGTTTTAATTCCTTGTTTTTGTTCATGTTATGGTGTACAATAAAGCATATAATAAATAAATAAATAAATAAATACTTATAACCTCTAAAACCTCTAACTTTTTATTATTCTTTTGAATACCGTAATTAGAGACACAATAGAAAGACAATAGGTGTGCGAACGCAGGTGTTCGCTTGGAGTTTGAGTAATTGAAACGTCCAGCATTCTTCAAGAATAACAACACATCCTTTATTCACAGATGAAAACGCGCAATTCTTCACCAACTTGAAGTCTTTGGTCGAGACTACGTACGCCACGAACAACAAGACTTCAGTGACGCTACTAGTGCACAGCATGGGCGGCTTGATGGCCATGCACTTCCTACGGCTGCAGCCTCAGAAGTGGAAGGACCAATATATAAAGAGACTCATCTCGCTCTCCACGCCTTGGGGAGGATCTATGAAGGCTGTCAAGGTGTTTGCTATAGGTAAGACTAATTTTTACTTTACCCGCCGAATAAGTCCGCTTTTCCTGTGGAAAGTGGTTTTTTTTTTTTTTTTTTTTTTTTTTGTGGTAGGTAAAAATCATCCAATGACGAATCCCGCCCTTGGGTGGGGCGGGAAACAGTGTCAGACTTTTACTGACTAAAAAACCTACCTTTCCATTCCTTGCCTTTATCCTGGGGCCTTTGGTGACAGTCTCACATAACCTTTGGCCCCAGTAGGCTTCGGCCCTGCTGGACCCCTACAGTATGCTGACAACTCCTTGAGGCGCGCGGGAACAGTGCGCGCCGTAGACGACCTGAGCTCGGACCGGTCTGTTACCGGACGGACGGACAGCGAGCTACCCATTGCCCACCGTCCGCGAGCCCGCGCCTACGGTGGCCGGAAATTGGGATCGGAAACCCGGCGGCGGCGGCGGCGTGTCCGCCTTTGCCTAAGGCGGTCGGCCTCCTCCTTTACTAGCATTACTGCTTCGCAGAAGGAGGCGACCGCCTGCCACTCCTCCTCGCTCCGGAGCATGGCTTGAACCAAGCCCCGGCGCGAGAGATCGCCGCCGATCGCCCCCACGAGGACACGGCGCTGCTCTTCCCAAGCGGGGCACACCTCGACTGTGTGCTCCACCGTGTCCACCGGGCGGTCCGCACAGTGGCGACACCCGGGCGTCGTCTCCGCACGAATCTTGTACAGGTACGGACCGAACTTGCCGTGCTCGGTCAGCACCTGCGCCAAACGGAAGGTGACGACGCCGTGGGGCCTTTCCAGCCACGCCTCAAAGAGGGGCCTTACCGCCTCGAGTGGAAAGTGGTAGAGCGTGCGTCTGGTTGACTTGCGTGGGTTGGTCCAATTTTGAATCAATGGACCGATTTTTAATGAATTACGAATAAGTCGCTATACACCTTTAAATTTTATTCGTTTTAATCCCGTGGAGGGTCGATTCGGAACATGAAACACTATCGATTTGTAAAGAGAAAAAAAAAAAAAAAAAAAAAAAAAAGTACTTAACGGTTTAGTACCTAGACGAAGTCATTCAAGAATCTGCAAATAATGCGTAAAAAGTATCTCGATAAGCGATAGGCAAGCCTCCAATAATGTTATAATTTAATAACAACGATAAGCAAGCCGATTGACCTCCAGTCCGTGACGCCAAGAAATGCAGACACGCGGATATAGCATTGAAACATGTATTTATACGTAAACACTATATAGTCTCAATGTAGATTGATACTGCATATGTTAATAAAAACATGTAGACATTGTAACAAAATTATTAATGGTCTAACAAACTTAACTTAACCTTGTTAGACTCATTGATTGATATTGTAGTACTTTAGGGCATCATATCTTAAAAAATCTACATATATATAAAATTAACCCCTATTTCCCTTGGTCAACCCATCACGTGTGAACGGCTGAACCGATATCGCTTATTCTTTTTTTGTTGTTATTGTCAGGAGAAGGTAGAAAGAAAAAATTAGGGTACAGTAGGGTAGATTAGAGTAAGACGGATTGGGGTAGAGTAGAATAGAGTAGTCAGTTGATGGGAACGAAGCCGCGGGCAAAAGCTAGTCTATTATAAAATATTGATTAGAAAAAAAAACTCACAATCACACTATTATTTTAAAGGCGAATAACATTGATTAGGAATTAAGAAATACAAAAAAAAACGTGGTTAAATAACAAAACTTCGAAATGGTAGCTATTATGAGGTGCAAGGTATCAGAAAGATGAATCAGTAGATGTCTATTTGTTATGAATGCCATTGAAACGAAATAAGTCGGTAATTTATTTTCATGAGATCCTATTTCCATTGTTTATATTTAAAATCACGTTAAACTCACACAGCTCACTGTTGCAATAAAAAAAACATGTTTTATTCACAAACCTGAAGTAAGTTGTTTTTATTATGAAATCTGAGCAGTCTATGTTAAAAATATAATATATATTAACCCATAATTTCTAATAATAACTAGTCAATAAACTGTTACTGAACTCATAATCAGCTTTCATAAGTTGTGTTCTTTTTGTGTTAACAATTTTTTTAAGATCCTTTTTTTTTTGTTTTGTCGTCATTGAATTGTTTGCCGAGTTTCGTTAACTATAGAATAGAATAAACTTTACTGTACATCAAAATAGTAATAATTTCACAGAAAATAGTAACAATTTCAAGATTATTTATTGTTTACTATTTACCCCCGATTCCTCTAGGGCCATGGGTTTACTTCTGATAGGGAAACCCGTGTTCCTGGAACGCAAAAGCAAAAAAAGGAACTTGGTTGTGGTTTTAGTCAGTAAAAGTCTGACACGCCCTTCTGCTCCGCCCTAAACAAAGATTCAAAGATTCAAAAGCATTTATTTCAAATAAACCATTTACAGGCACTTTTGAAAGGTCAAGGTGTCAGTCTGTCAGAAAAAAAAATGATGCTAATTGCACATTCCAAAGCGTAGATCTCTATGGAGAAGAATGTGCAAGAAACTCCATGGACACTCTTTTTAATCATTTTATGTATAACAAATATCTCTGTTACATGTTTCTTGTCGCTGCTATTATGTGAGAACAATGTCAATAAAATAAAGTAAAGACGAAAAAAAAAGGCATTCTAAATAAAGATATTAACAAATAAAGATATTAAACGTAGTAGGAAGGTAGGAAGTCACCTTAAAGAAAACCCCGATACCTGATTTAAGAATTTAAAATTGAGTATTCTGTATATACTGAGAGCAGTGGTGGCCGAGTGATAACGGCCCCGACTTACGAATTGTAGGTCGCGAGTTCAAACCCAGCCATGCGCATGCATTACTTTGTGTAATTTATTTCATCACCACTGCTCTCAAAAACGGTGAAGGAAAACATCGTGAGGAAACCGGCATGTCCTAGAACCAAAAATTCGAAGACATGTGACATCCACCAATCCGCACCGGGCCCGCGTTGTTGTTTACGGCCCATTCCCTCTCCTAGAGAGGTCTGAGTCCCAGCAGTGGGAACATTAAAAGGCTGATGCAATGCAATGCAATTCTGTCTATTGTGGTCTGGTTTCCGCACTTAGTCCTAAGTGGGCCAGCCGCCTTCACTCCATCCGGCCCACATCACTCTAGAAGTAGATCAGACTTTTCAATTTGCTCATGGCGTCTATGAGTGAATTCGGTGTTCCCAAGGTTCATGTTCTTTTTCGCTGACGGCTGTGCACTTGAGGAGCGCGCGCCACAGTTTCCACTTACTCCATGCTTCCTCTGCACAGAGGACTATCTGCAGTGATCCGGTGGATGAAAGTTGAGTAATTCTCAAACTTAAACTCTACTTAAAACAGCAACTGCAGCTTGGCAACGCATCTTGTTTGCATAACAAACGGCAACAATAACAAATGACTCAACGGAAGTTCTGATCAGCAACAAGAGTTGTCTGGCACATCGTCCCCTCGATTCGACCTCGTGGATCACTGATTCATGAATGAAATGGACTTACTTACATTGTGGACGATTCTTATGGAATGTAAACAAAGTAGTAGTGTGTAAGAGTCCATTGAATCACCACGACGAAATAAAGTATATTATCATAATCAAGATAATAATCGTATAGTTGAAGGTAAGACAATGTCCCAAGGGAACATTCTAGGTAAAAAGAGTGTCTTATGTGCTATTCCAAGACATGGTCTACCCGCGTGCTAAATTTCCTCGAAGTCCATTCAGCCGTTCAAGTGTTAAGAAGTTACAAACACATAGGGGCCATTCAAATATTACGTAAGCACTGGGCTAACCAACACAATCATATTTTTTTCAATTAAAATCAGTAGTTTCAGAAATTAGTGCGTTCAAACGAACAAAGGACAATTTAATTTTATGATTTTAGTATAGTACGCGGCAAATAAGTTGATCCCGTTGCTATGGTTACGCGTAGCCCCCCCACATCTATTGACACCCGAAAATCTGTTTCTGCGCATTCGATGTCGATCGCCATTTTGGTTCAACTTATATTCCGCGTATTATATAGGGTGACTGGTAATTAGTGAAGGATACTTAAACACGTGATTGTAATCATGATAACAAACAACTTTTACTATGGGACCAAACCTGAAATCACGAAAATTTTACGGTGTATAGGGTGACCTATACACCGTTAAATTTTAATCGTTTTAATCCCGCGGAGAGTCGATTCGGTACATGAAACACTATCGATTTGTAAAGAAAAAAAAAAAGTACTTTTTTTAAACTCGAATTAATTTACGCAAGTACGAAATTAATTTCTTCAAGTAAACGTCAGCTGAGCGAGGCCAATGAACTGTAGGTAGTTAGTACGCAATGACCGACAACTACCTACAAGGACTCGTTTACTCAAAGAAATTAATTTCGTACATGCGTATATTACCTCGACTTTTAGAAAAAAAGTACTTAAGCAAGTTATTTTTTAATTTTATCTTTACAAATCGATAGTGTTTCATGTACCGAATCGACCCTAAGCGGGATTAAAACGACTAAAATTTAACGGTGTATGGAGGCTAGAGTAACTTCTCTGTCCAGTATCATAATTTAATAACAACTGTTTTTGTTATTATTCTTTTTTTTTGCAATAACGACCATTCTAATTATATTTTTCCCACAGTTTATAATATCTTTGTTCGAAGGTTCAAATACCTCTGTGCACATACCATGAATCTTTTTATCAATTTTATTATGATTCAATTATCGGGTTATACAGGTTGACTTTTAAGTCCACTTTTTTTATGGTAGGTAAAATCATCCAATGACAAATCCCGCCCTTGGGCGGAGCGGGAAGTAGTGTCAGACTCTTACTGACTAAAAACCTACCCCGGTCCTTTGTTGCCTATCATGCCGGGGCTGAGCCTTCCTCTCAGAAAACGACCCTTGAACCCAGCAGGCTTCGACCCTGCCTGCCTGCAGCTAGCAGGCTGGGCCTCTACGGTTCGCTGACAGCTCCTTGAGGCGCGCGGGAACAGAACGCGCCGTCGCCGACTTTGGCTCGGTCCGGTCGGTTACCGGACGATCGGACAGCGTGCTACCCACTGCACGCCGTCCGCAAGCCTGCACCTACGGCGGCCGGAAATCGGGATCGGAATCCCGGCGGCGGCTGGGGCGAGCGCCCCGTTGCCTCTGCCTGATGCGGTCGGCCTCCTCCTTTGCTAGCATTACTGCTTCGCAGAAGGAGGCGACCGCCTGCCATCCCTCCTCACTCTGGACCATGGCCTGAACCAAGGCCCGGCGAGAGAGATCGCTGCCGCCGATTGACTTTGAAGTCCACTGACAATTCTAAAGGGTAAATTAATTGATGAATAATATTATACGGGACCATTCAAACACGAATAAAAATGTAGAGCCACCTCATTAGGCTGTGAGATTGTTAGAAAGAGTTACAAACACAGTAGGGTTTATTCTGTAAAAGTCTGACACAACCTCTCCATCCTACCGATTTCCCTCCTCAAAAAAAAAGTGGTACCTCATCACATTTCTTTTTCCACAACTATCACACGACGCTGAGAGCTAAGCAGAGCTTGTGTTATGAGTACTAGACTAGTTAAATTACACCCAGACTCAACAAATGATCGTGCTCATCACAGAAACATTTGTTCTGGGTGGGAATCAAACCCACGATCTCTGGCATAGCAGTCAAGGCTTCTAACTACTAGACCAACAGGCCTGTCAATATTTGACATTCCCTGTATTTTGTTACTATACCGTTGACATCGTTGAGTTGACGGCAGACGTTAAAGTAGGCTCTAACGCTTGCCGTCAACTCTATCTCATTTTGTGAGTACGTACTGAGTTCGGGAAGTGGTATCACTTCCCCTACCTACCTATATAGGTATAAGGGTTGCTTCTGTGCACTGTGCACCTGTGTCTGATGACGAAATAAATAACATGAACTAAGCCTTTATTTCTGGATGTATTATAAAAACTTAATATTTTTATCATCATTTTTTTTTTCCGTTCTTAGCTGGCTGTCATAGCGGATGGCAATAAATATGAATTTATTTTTCATACTATCATATAATCTAGTTAGTAAACATCATGTATCGAATCAAGTTGGCCACAACTGCCCTATTACTCGCAGCACAGCAGCCAAACGCTAAACCATTGCTCAGTCGGCCGGATTGTATGTTGTTTGTTTGTCCCCATAGCATTGAAGAGAGCAAAACGTTACAGAGGAAGCATGCTCTCTGGTTGAGAAGTAAACATGGCGATACAATCTCAATCAACGTCCGATTCTTTTAATCGATTTTCACTTTGATTAAACCATTGTTTACAAAGTTTTGTGCTGACTCATAGGAACTGCCAATTAATG
Organism: Leucania comma; assembly: GCA_958295575.1. Taxonomy (NCBI): domain Eukaryota; kingdom Metazoa; phylum Arthropoda; class Insecta; order Lepidoptera; family Noctuidae; genus Leucania; species Leucania comma. Next base: position 25,220,288 of record OY282468.1, on the reverse strand, counting down.
TTTGTTCGAAACCATTGTTACTTTAGTATACTATCTGAAAACAGCTGTTAAAATGTATTTTATTTTACTGTTTAGTTGTCACATTGACATTTCTTTTTTTTGGAGGTTGCGTTTTCATCGAATTAGTTCTCTCTCGCTCTGGATATACAGAGAGTGTCAGACTTTTACCGACTATAACCCGCCCGTACTCCTACAGTTGATCACTAAAATTGTATTGGCGGCAGCGATCTCTCTCGCCGGGCCTTGGTTCAGGCCATGGTCCGGAGTGAGGAGGGATGGCAGGCGGTCGCCTCCTTCTGCGAAGCAGTAATGCTAGCAAAGGAGGAGGCCGACCGCATCAGGCAGAGGCAACGGGGTGCTCGCCCCAGCCGCCGCCGGGATTCCGATCCCGATTTCCGGCCACCGTAGGCGTAGGCAGGCAGGGTTGAAGCCTACTGGGGTCATGGGTTAACTTCCGAAAGGAATACCTGGCCCCGGCACGATAGGCTACGAAGGAACGGGGTAGGTTTTTAGTCAATAAGAGTCTGACACTACTTCCCGCTCCGCCCAAGGGCGGGATTTGTCATTGGATGATTTTACCTACCATAAAAAAAAATACCTCCTACTAAAGATATTGTAATTTTAGTGTTCAATAAAGTATATTTTGTCTAACTCTTTAGAAGGCAAAAATGATAGAGGTCTTTTTATTAGAGACATTTTCAATAGCAGCCATTACAGTCCAGATTCAGAATATGAAGTTGATTAATTCATATCAATAGGGATGTGATTTAATCAACTTCGTCGTCGGGGACGGGTATTTTGGTGTACATTAAAGTTTATTCTATTCTATTCTATACGTTAACTGCAAAAATACACAACTACACTTCTATCTCTCCCCTCGGGGAAGAAACGTCTGATGTCACATTTTAACTTGTTTTATTTTCCTTCCGAGCTGCTTAAATAACCCATTTGCCTTTTCCAGGTGACGACCTAGGCAGCCTAATGCTGCGCGAGAGCATAATGCGCGCTCAGCAGATAACATGCCCGTCGCTGGCGTGGCTGCTTCCCTCGCCGCTGTTCTGGAAGCCCGACGAGGTGCTGGTACAGACTGACAAGTACAACTACACGATAAACGACTTCCAGAAACTGTTCACGTGAGTATATCGAGACTTCTAAAGCATAGTTTCCCAGTCTTTTATGAATTACCTTTACAAGAAAACAAAATTCCAACGCCCTTCACATAATAGTTAATTATACCAATTTTAGAAGTCTGTCTATTATGTAATAATAATCACAGATTATTATTGCGACGGGGTCGCGGCAGACCGCGAAGGAGATGGCGCGATGAGCTAGACGTATTCCTCCAGAACTGGCAAGAGGAAGCGCAGGCCCGCGAGAGGTGGAAAGCGTGGAGGGAGGCCGTTGCCCAGGAGTGGGACAGAACAGGCTAATAAAAAAAAAACACAGATTAAAAATTAATTATCTCTCTTTATCTCTCTCTGTAACTGTGCTACTCGTTGTCGTGGCTGAGAGTCGTGATAACTAATTATTTAAAAATACTAAAACATGTTCCCCCATTTGCCTTTGGACCCGCTACCGCTCCCACGAATAGTTCCAGCTCCCACTAGGGGGCGGTACAGCCCCTGTTGGGAATCTATGTTCTAAAGCATGGATAATGCGGATGTAATCTAGCGTCCCAAAAAGTCTGTGAAGGCAGCAGATGTAATCCAAATTTTCACATGACCTTTATAAGCGTCGTTGGATGGTTTTCCAACTGCAGTATTCTACCGCAATGACTAATTTGCGAACATGTTTGCTCGTGGATTAGATTCGTGTAGCCGCATAACAGTCCGTGCAGACAAACTCAGCCCCACAAAGCGTTTAGGGAACACATTTATTGTGTGTCCTAAGGCTAAGGCTAAGTAGTGGAATTCCCTGCCAGATTTCGTATTTCCTGATAGCTATAACTTAGGGGTCTTTAAGTCAAAATTGAATAGTTTACTTCTAGGCAAGGGTGCTCCATCGTCGGCCACATCATCGCTTACCATCAGGTGAGATAGTGGTCAAACGCGAGCCAATGTAGTATTTAAAAAAAAGCATTTGGTGGAACTCTAGATTACATCCGCGTGGCCAAGACTTAGGTTTGACAGCATGATTGGCGCAGTTGTTAAGCAATTGGCTAATGCGCTGCGTGTCGCGGGTTCAATTTCCGCACGGAACGAATATTTGCATGCCCGAAAGATAGTTAATATAATATAATATTTCCACATCTATCACACAACGCCGTCCAGTCCCAAGCTAAGCAGAGCTTGTGTTATGAGTACTAGACAACTGATAAACATAATTATATATTTCTAAATACATACATATTATAGATACACACACACCCAGAAATAGTACAAATGATCGTGCTCATCACAAAAACATTTGTCCTGCGTGGGGATCGAACCCACGACCTCCGGCATAGCAGTCAGCGCCACTAAACACTAGACCAACAGGTCAGTCGGTCAGTTGTTCCGGGCCTGGGTCTTATATGTTGACATGTTTGGGAATGCACCCACGATACAAGAATAATTCCTCATGTGGAGTCCAACGTTTAAAAAAAAATGCTTTTCTGATTTCAACCATCAAAGAATAACCAGATACTCTATCGCCAACATGACTGCTAAAACTGTGATGATAATGATGATGAAAGAAATAGGTTATTTACGAGTAACCAGGAACCTGTGGTCTCGAGTCTTACTTTTTATAGATACCTACTACCTACTACGAATAGACGCAACCCTAGTTGAGTTTCTAGTAATCAAATACGTTAATTATATCATGACAGTGATGACCTGTTACATTATTTTGTGTCGCATACAAATGACCGATTACACGATGAACGATAAAGAGAATTTATTAACATGAACATATCTGTGTGTATTCAAAATGTAAATTGGTAAAACCCCAAAACAGCTGTTTCGTTACGTCACATAACAAAATACGTAATCTAAACATTTCTCCTCGTTGTTGTATTTTCCACTCGATCGATTAATTTTCCGCCCAGTTTGCCATTTCGATTTGCTGTTTCAATCAGTATTCATTTCTAGAAATAACACTGATTAATAAAATTTCATAGCTAGGCACGTGCTTACTAATTTTGTAGTAACAAACAATTAACCTTTCCACACTGAAATCTGTATTGTTTTTATTATGAGCACGTCTAAAATAATTTAGGAAATATAATTTAAATTATGGTACCTTATTTAGTTCTAGGTGTATATTATTTTGAGTAAAGTATCTGTTTTTTTAAGTTTAATCAGTTAATTGATTCTCAAATGTCTAAAGAAAAAAAAGATCCTGACACGTTTTTGTTACATTCGTTGCGATATCAATATTAAATCACACAAAGAAAATTAAAAGTCACCAACTATATAATTAATAGCTTTTGCCCGCGGCTTCGCTCCCGCTCTACCCTACTCCACCCTACTCTACCTAACTCTACCCTAATCTACCCAAGAACCTTCTCGTGACAATAACAAACACAACAAAAAAGGAATTAGCAAAATCTGCTGTTCTCGAGATTTGCGCTTAGCAACATATTCAGCGATTCATTTTTATATCATAGTTATGTACTCTATTTTAGCTTTTTTTTTAATCTGGAAAGAAAGTTAAGTTTTCTAACGTCCTGTTTGTCAAAAAACCGATCCTTCACAGAGACAATATCCCTACAGTAGCACCACCTGAATGCTCCAATTTTGACCTCCAAGCTCTACTCCAAAATTGTATTAACTACCCTACTATTCAAAGATTCAAAGCATTTTATTTCAAATAAACCATTTACAGGCACTTTGTGCAAGAAACTCCATGGACATTCTGACTCTTTTCAAACTTTTTTTTGTATTACAAATATCTCGGTTACATGTTTTTTGTTGCTGCTATTATGTGAGAACAATGTAAACAAGATAAAGAGAAAGAAAAAGAAATCTAATTATAATATTAAAAATAAACCACTGGCAGCTAAGAGATGACCAGTCTCAACTGACAGCGCCCGTTCACGAACATGACGCGTATATCAGCACCACTCAGCTCAACCATTTTGAAGGGAACCGAATGATCCAACACACGCGCCACCATCAGTGAGACATTTGAGTGAGCATGACAAACTCTCAACTGCCATGCTCATTTACGTCAAACAAGTCAATGACCTTAAACTATAAATTGCCCCATGGTACTCACATTTACAAAATTTGTTAAAGAAATAAATGCTTCTACATTATACAATACTACAACATACTACAATACTATAGCAGTGTTATAGATCTACACCAGTCTCCAGAGAATACAAGCATTATATTTTGTTGTTCTCTAAGATAAATATAGGTTTGCAATTTGTATTCACAGTGATATGGAGCTACCGGACGCGTGGGAGATGCGCAAGGACACGGAGAAGTACACGAATGACTTCAGCGCACCTGGCGTGGAAGTGCACTGCATATACGGATACAATATTACTACTGTTGAAAGGTTAGCAGTCATCAATATCTTCCTGCCCTTGTCTAGTGTTATTTGCGAATTTTTTTTATGGAAGGTAAAATCATCCAATGACAAATCCCGCCCTTGTGCGGAGTGGGAAATAGTGTCAGACTCTTACTGACTAAAAACCCTACCCCGTTCCTTCGTTGCCTATAGTCCCGGGGCTGAGCCTTCCTCTCAGAAAACGGCCCTTGACCCCAGCAGGATTCCACCCTGCCTGCCTGCAGCTAGCAGGCTGGGCCTCTACGGTTCGCTGACAGCTCCTTGAGACGCGTTGGAACAGTACGCGGCGTTGGGGTCGGCGCAACACGTATTTTTCTTCCATTCTATCCTGTCACCCGTCATGACATCACTAACTCCCTTTTCTTTCATAACGCTATTCCACAATCCATCCATCTTTTATTTGACTTCCCTCTCCCTTTCCATCCATCAACATTTTACAGTCATAACTCATTTGGTAACATGCGTTTCATCCCTCCTCTTTACACGACCATTCCAAGACAAACGATTCCGCTTCAACTTTTCATTCACTGGCGCCACTTCCTCTAATATACTCACTTTTCTCTTTATTTATTTTCGTCACACCACACAGCCATCTCAACATTCTCATCTCCGCTACATGTTTTCATCCATTCTTCTCACAACCCAAAATTCCGATTTATTCTGAAACTGAGCTGTATGCTCTAACAATTTTAACGTTTTTTTTTTACATGAGATTTCATCAAATGACTCCTCTTGCTCTGTGTGGTGCGGAGAGCGTCACTTTCACTGTCTGAAACTTACTTGTGTTCCTTCAATTGCCTTTTACAGGGACACAATCTCGCAGCGTTTAAAATCAGTGTTTTTTAGATACGACGAATAGATAATGGTTTTAACAAATATGCTTTGTAACTTATACTCGTAATGTCTTTAGGTGACACATTAGTAGATCACAGAATTGTATGGAAAAGGCAGAGAGAACTTCTGTAGGACCACATTGAGAATGGCTGCTCGTTATTCCTAGGCCTGTATCCATGAGTAGTCTTTCTGCAGAAATGATGACTTTTTTTTGTGGCGGCTGACAGACTTTTACTGACTGAAACCAGGCCTGTCTCACTTCCATACAAGCGGCGCAAAATCGTCGAGATATTTACCTACTGTTCTGGAAAACAACCTAATTTCAACCTTTTGCATTGCAAATAGCGTTCATAGTACAATAACTGTGTGCCGTCTCGCTTCAATCTGCCAGGGCTGTCAGAGGTACTACTTTATCTGTGAAAGTAATACACGCGAAGCGAGACAGTTGGCGACACATGTTGATACGATTTCCAAACGGGCAATAGTCTAGGACCTAGACAACCGAGATTGGTACTTAAATAATATGAAATGCCTACCTGTAAAATAATAATAAAAATAGGGATATAATGATAAACAAAGACCAAATTATGCAGTAATTATGTTTAATTAAGTAGGTAGGTACTAAAATATATAACAACAGACAATACGTTTTCTTATTTTTTTAATTTTATAGTTGTTTTACTTTTAAATACTGTTTTATTGATTTTCTTCCTGATTTAAAGCAATTATTGTTAAATTTTAATGTAGCATAAATGCGTAATCTTACAAAAAGCTTCAAGAAGTAATCTGTTGTTCTGGCTCCTCGACTATTATTCAAGCGAGCGGCGGCGCGGGCGGGGCGGCGCCGGCGAGCGCGCGAGTCGCTTAGCCATTGACATTTATGATAGGTTCGTTCAGTATAAACAGACACTCACCGCCATATTACAACCAATGCAGTTAGAGACCAATTTATGATGGATTGTTTATTTTTTCATTCACGATAATTTTGTTTATATCATAGCGTTTATTTAAGTAAGTGTATGACCTGTTATATAAATGAAGTACCTTTCAGGGTCCTTGGGAAGAGCAAACAGTGACAAACTGGGTATTTTAATTGTGGAGTTCAAACATCCATTTGCAATACAATATCTTTTTGTCTTTTTTGTTTTATGTGCCTCCATCACTCACGACACAGAACTGATTAGATTTCCAACAGAATATACAATACCTAGTACCTTACGGTATTAACAGTTTACTTTAAAATTTGTTTCGCGGATGCGTGCGCTGCGTGTGCGACAATTCGAGCGAGTGCCAGCCTATTGAGACTAGTCCGGTGACCGGACGCTTGCGTTTATCATACCTAAACTCGGGAGTGAAACTTCTGTACCGGTAAGGTACTATTATATATTCTGTGCTGAAACCCATCTGTGTTCCTTCAGTCCAGGGCCGCAGTACGAACAATCCTGCAATCTTGGCAAGCACAGGTCCCAGCGGGCCCTGTAACTTATGCTGACATCTCTTTTAGACATGATGTATTAGTATAGAACAGCTTGCAGATGAATAATAATGATTACCTGATACACTTATCTCTCCAACTTGCAGACTAGTATACAAGCCAGGCACGTGGCTGGACGGCTACCCGACGCTGGCGATGGGCGACGGCGACGGCACGGTGAACTTGCGCTCACTGAACGCGTGCGAGCGCTGGCGCAAGCGACGCTTCCGCAACGGGAACTCCGTCAAGTCCCTCGCCTTACCTGGCGCTGAACACCTGAAGATACTCCACGATAAACGGGTACTGGATTATCTGGAACTGGTCATGAAGAACTGAAGGCACTGTGGTTGTGTTGGACTACTACTCCAGTCGCATTAAGATTAGACATTTGAACAAACCTTTTTTACCATCAGTTTAGCCGATTTTGACTTATATTCCGTGGGCATAAGGATGGCATTAACAGCAATAAAGGGATTACAATACCAATTATTTACTGCAGCCGCCAATTATCATGTCATCAACGTCAAAATTGGTTGAATAGACGGTAAAAAAGAATTGTTACAGTGTATGGTGGTAAGGCTTCCAGAGATTTGACGAATAGGTGCTTGTGTACTTTGTGAAAAATTTCGTTTAACATTTTCTGAGAGTGATGTCGTGTCTAAATCTGAACGATTTTGATACTTATGGCGTGTTCCACCGTATCTAGAGTACAGCATAAGTATAACCAGCCTTATAATGATCCCACTGCTGTGACCCAGGCCTCTTCAATAAAAAAAAAAATTGAAATAAGCCACTGGCAGCTAAGAGATGACCCGTCTCAACTGACGGCGCCCATTCACGTACATGTTCGGAACGCTAAGTTCTGAGTGGCCAACATTTATATTGAATGTACTGTGCCTATACTTATTTGACTGATATTTAATAATTATAAGAACGCGTCTGGTAGGTAGATACTGCCTATCTTTATATTTTTGTTTTATTATTTTATGTCGGGCAACTTAGTCTCGCCGGAACTTCGTATGTATGGTATAATGACACTTCCGCCTGACCACCGCTAAGTTCATTTTTGCTTGCACTCGAAACGAAAACTACAAATGGTTTGGCGCCACGCCGCAGGATTAAAGCGAATTTTTTTTTAAGTGATGACCTACTTAGATTATGGTGAACTCTCTCTCATGTTTGTTGAGCGAAATTCTTCATAAAAACACATCGATAAGTTGTGGGTAGTTTTAATTAATGTAAGAAATCAATATGATGTGGTATGTTTTAATTCTTGTTTTTTGACAGAATAACAGTATTTTTTATTTTGTCATGATTTCTCATTTCTCTGAAACTCTTATGAAGTAAAATTTAATTATTATTATTGTCCTTGTGTATAAACGAATACAATATTTGTATTTCAGTTTAGACCATTGATATAATCAAAACAGCGGAAGATAGATGACTCGCCGCTAGCGCGTGGATCTCTGAAATTACGATATTTTGTCCTAATTTCACTCAGTCGCAATCAGCGTTCTTTGGTGTACAATAAAGTGTTATTCTATTCTATCGGTCGCGACGATCACACACATTCAGGGGCTAATGCTATTTCGCTCGCACGACAGCGCTGGCTCTTATCTTTGTCCTTGTCTATCAGTAGCTATAGGTAGTGTAGATATGTGAATTTCAAGTCCAGGTTTTCTGATTGCGATGTTTGGGCGTAACGTATCTTCCCTTGTAATATTCCAATGGTTTAGACATGTCATCCGTAACATACTCGGATAGTATAGAAAATTATTTAAAAATAAGTAGGTTCTGTAGATACATTGAAATAAAATACTAATTTATCTTGCCAGTTACCTGTAATGCTTTAAACAGAGCTAAATACTTAATTAAAAACATTCTACACGTAATAATATCGACAGTCATTTTCCACAAAAAAAAACCTAGATCTAAGCTTACTTAAAACTAATATTTAAGTAGAAAAATTAACCTTATCACTTTAGTAATAAGGTTTATAATGTAATACCCCTATAGCTCTATATCTTCACGCCTCAATATATTTAAGTGACAAAGCCAAGCTTTACGGCTGTGATACTCTCTAACATATTGTATTTATTTATAGTTTCATTTATTATAAAAAAAAAACTATGACAAGTTACGTTCCATGACGAAAAATTGCTTTTATACTATTTTTGCCATTTTGTTGCTATGCACTAGTATCAGTCATAATTTAGATATATTAAAAGATGTTTTATTGGAGTATTCTTATGTTTATAATAATATACACTGTAAAATTTTGGTCATGCATATATTAATTCGAGTTTTAGAAAAAAAGTACTTTATTTTTTAATTTTATCTTTACAAATCGATAGTGTTTCATGTACCGAATCGACCCTCCACGGGATTAAAACGACCAAAATTTAACGGTGTATGTCCCTAAGTCTGTCTCCGTATAGAAACAAATGGGAATTTATCTGGCCCCGAAATATTTTTAGCTAAAATTTTATGAAGTCTGTAGACACATATCAAGGAAATCCCCTTTTGTTTTCGGAGTCAAACACTTGAGGACATATGTACTGTTCTTTACATAACTTCAGTTTTTGAATACTCAGAACTGACAAGCAATAAAACACGCTAGTCTTTGATCTTAGAAAACCATCTATTATGCTCGTAATTTATATAAAACTCAATTCAAATTTAACTTTTTGTAGCCCAAGCTAATTTCCTTTAATCGCGTTTGTCGGATAAGTCCGACTTGTTCGTGTCCTATTGGCCAGGGTCGTGTGTATGCAACTGGATACTCCAACTCGTTTAGCTCTTCAATCCCTATAGGTGACAGAAGAGCTGACTAGATGGAGTATTTGTTCGTGGATGTGCGACCCTGGCCGAATAAACTCGAGAGCGTTTGTCGGATATATCCGACGTAGACGGTTAAAAGGTTAATCAGGTAAACTCACCCTGAGTGCTTAGTGTTGGTTTGTTTTACTTTAACGAGATCGACACGTTCATGACGTTCGGCGTTCCGATTGGCTCGCTCCAAGCTCATAACCAATCAGAGAGCCAAACGCGGTAGAAGTTTCGATCGCGGAAACTTAAGAGCGGCCAATCCGAGATAAATTTCCATACAATCACTCTTATATGATTATTATGTTATTATACATCTTTCTTCAAATATGTTGGTTTCACAGATATCTTGTGGATATTATCTAGACTTCTATTGAAATAAAAACATAAATTTGTGTAAAATTATTCCAATAAAGACCTCCGAAAATCCTTTATATGGTACTTACAAATTAAACACATAAAAAAAATCTATATAATCTTTTTTCAATTCTTTACGACGAAAATTATATCCAAAAACTATTAAATAAAAAAAAAATACGTATTTCCTGGAACAAGTTTTGTAAAATATTCGACTAAATGACGGAATTACCGAATGCCACAGTTTTCAGGTGTTATCTCTTTTTTTGCGTTGCTTTTATCAAACATTGTGCTAAGATTGCATTAGATGAAGCAACACGCTTTTTTATGCTTATATTGATGATAAATGAGTGGGGAAGGCCCCTTTTAAAATAAAACTCCACTCTGAACTGTACAAGTATACTCATTGTGCTCAGATAATATTTATTTTTACTGTGCAACGTGTGTACTATCACACAATATCATACGTACATTTGTTAAGAAAAACAAAGAAATCCGAACTATTGAAATCAAATACTCGAAAATATATATTATACTTACGAAATGTTTGATAAATACGTACCAAGTTTTTGTTTTGTTTATAAAAACGGAATAATCCGATGTCTATTTTCATCTCAATGATATGTTTTCATTGTTGCAAGGAAACACTGCTGTATAACACGTCGAATATTTTTTTTACAAAACAAATGTGAATATTTTTGCACTATGCAACTGTAAACGAATTCCATTCCTTTGAGTACATGTCTACCCCCCACAAGGAGGGGTAATATTTTCCTTTTACTTACAAAGCAATTACTGTTTTTTGTAGAATAAACAAAATTAATAAATAATGGATGTAACATGGTTTATTTTCAGTTTATTTGCATTAAAACATGTTTTTTTTTTATGAATTTACTTGTCTTATGATCGAAAATATTGTACGAGTTAAGATTCATTAACTTGATCGTTATATAAGTAGAATATTAGAAATTATTGCTCATATTATTAAATAACTGTATTGTCACAGTCTCATTTCAAATGTTATTTAATATATGTATAATTAGAAGTTGTCTTAGGCGAAGCATATTTTTAAATTGCGAGCTATCTCATCAAAACATACCATTATAATAAGGATTTTACGTAATTGTATAATTTATTGAATACTAACCGTGTTGGTTTAGAAATTAAATTAACTTTAAAAAATGCATTGATCATCAATACATGAGATTGTTAAAAGAAATAAACGAAAACCCAAATAAATATTTATTTTATTATTTTGTACCTCGTTCCCGTCCGTATAACCAACAGTCATAACTCCAGACCATTTTCCCGCCTTCTGAAATATTGAAAAAAAAAAAGACAAAGATGAGGATTAATACAAAATGAATTTTGAAACAATATATATTTTTGAATACGCTTTTATAAAGATGTCTGCTATATTAGATTTATTGTACTCAGCAGACCCTTTTAAAATCGATAATCATATGATGTGCATCCCGTGACATAAAAAATGAGTCCGCCATATTGGATTTAGAATGACGTCACTGAGCACGTATTGTGAGTGTTGTCATTCGCATTGAAAATATCTGCTGTATGGGGTAGCTGTTTTATTTAAAATTTATTTTCAAGATTTGTATGCATATGAAAAGTGCAAGTTAATAGAAAGCTTTGTAAAAATGAAATAGTATGCATTTGAAATTGTTAGTCTGTGTATGAAGTAGATGATATCAAACGAAGTGAAACAAAACTTTAAAGCGTATTTTCTCGTTATAAAATATCGTTTGCAGCATTTGAGCGCCAATCTATATCTACCGAAAGCGATGTTCCCTGCAGCACCAAGTTATAAATGTATTACGAACCCTACAATAATTTTGTTGGTTTAAAAAAGGGATATTTAAATAAAAATCTAAGGTTTTTTTTTTTATGGTATGTAAAATCATCCAATGACAAATCCCGCCCTTGGGTGGAGCGGGAAGTAGTGTCAGACTCTTACTGACTAAAAACCTACCCCGTTCCTTCGTTGCCTATAGTGCCGGGGCTGAGCCTTCCTCTCAGAAAACGGCCCTTGACCCCAGCAGGCTTCGACCCTAAGGTTAGGATTTTACGCATTAGCAAAAATAATCGCAAAACAAAATAGCATATTTTTATGTATTTTTCAATGTTAAAATGAATTGTAATAGACATTTACTTCTAATAAAGATATAGTCTTGTAATAAAGACATTGCCTTCTAATAAAGATGTTATCTTTTAATAAAGACATTGACTTCTAGTAAAGACATTATCTTGTAATAAAGAAGTAGAAGGCACGAAAAAGTTTGTTTTCAATACGATGCGATATCGTGGCGCTCAAATTTCAATAAAAAAAAACGGTGCTCTGTTACAAAACGTGATCATAGTAAAAATCCTGTACCTCTACCATGAGTTTTAAGCAATAGTATTCGTCGCTACTCGATATCGACGTCGTAAATATTTTGTATGGCAAATTTTGGCTCTGCAAGTGACCGCTAGAGGCGCTGCATAATTAGCCATACAAAATATTTACAGCGTCGATATCGAGTAGCGACGAATACTATTGCTTAAAACTCATGGTAGAGGTACTGATCATCAAAGTTTTGCTTTTATTCACCCCTGCATTTTTATGAACTCCAATAACCCTTCTACAATAGTACCTGTGTGCAAAATATGTTTTTTGTATTCACCTTTGCAATTGAAATCAAATTGATCACAATTTCATGAAGCTAGCATTACTACTATGAGGACATAATCGAAATCTACGAATAAAACACAGCAATTGGTAATAAACATGTATTTAACTTTGCATTTCATCATTCAGCCGTAATGACTATACTTTCGTTAACCATGCTAGGGATGGGCTCACATTTGTGCAAAACATTATTTTATCGATGAAAATGAGGTCATTTTCTGATAGTTTTGCACAAGTGTGTCCACATCGAAACCTACAATGTTTAACATACAAAAATTAACGACGCTTTAAATAAATACACCTTACATAGCCCCGTTGTAAAGCTTAATACATAATACTAAGGTAAAAGCGGCTGGCTGTGTTCGATGCTTTAGGCCCTAAGGAGTTTTATTATTGGTTTATGAGTATATACTTCATTTTTGTGTGAAATATTATATTTTTTCTTATTTATACATAAAATAGCGGATGCTTTTAATGAAACCAGTTTGGGGCACATTTTTTGGATGGTGTCAGTCTATAACGGACATAGTAGGTTGGTGTTTTAACATAAATATGTCGTGGCCAGATCATAGCAATTGATCACTTCATAAAATGGCCAAGTAAAACTGGTCAGATTGACTTAAACGTTAAAGTTTAGTCATATTTCAAGCCTCGTTTGGCTTACGTTCTTTAGAGCCAAATTCACCAATAAACTAATCACAATTCGTTCAAACAAAACGCAGTTTGAGCGACTAATCGAGATTATAGCTTCATTTTGCATTTCACCGCCATGAATTGAAGCTAGTTTACGCTAAACTCAGTTTCAATTCTTTTGTTGTCGCCCATGTTAACTAGATTATGCTGAGCTCAGTTAGTTGAACTAAGTTTTTATATTGGATGATGAAATCATCCCTTAGAGTCTAAAATAAAAGGTCTAAAGTTCAGACCTTTTATTGGCCAAACGAGGATTGACATATCATCAAATATTAACGTTTAAACGGTCTGGCCAGTTTTAATTGGCCATATCGTGAAGTGATCAATTTCTGTGATCTGACCACGTCATAATATATTACATGTATTACACGTATTACTACGTATAATATGTAAATTAATATATATTATATGTATTCTTTAAAACCTGCCTTTCCCAAATTTTAATGTAATTACAGAGACCTCCAGTCAGCCGCTACTTTCTAACAGTAAACACAGTGATTACAGAATCCCTGTATTTACCCTTAGAAACACTTAACAGGGAACAATTTTGACTCTCTTTTGAGAACTACCTACTTTTACATTCAGATTCAATCAATCTCATTTCTTTCTCATAATTATAAACCAAACGTTAACAACACTGCAAACAATATAAACAACAAAAAGACAATTAATATATTAGGAGGTTTTACATACATATGTACATGTGCAGGTTTTTAGAAGAAATCTTTTAGCGTTGTACTTTATCTCAATTTTGACGGTTGAAAGATGGCCTTAATAAAAACAAATCCCCATTTATGCGACACCTACATTTTTAAAGCTCACAGACACATCGCTAAAAGACTTAACCTAAACGACCATAAAAAGAAAACTTAACATAATCATTAAAGTACAGTCAGAGACAAGATATTGATCACATTAACTTTTAGTTTATTCTCTCATCTTTTTTGCAATGTGATAAAATTTTGTCTTGAAAATATTTATGGGCTCCATCATATTTTTTTTTGTTTTTTTTACAATATTGATATTTTTTTCTCATTCCATTATTACATATCCTTAACAAACATTAAGTGTTTCAGTTCTAGAGTGCATACGATAACAATAAATAGTAAATGCTTATATTCCTCTTACTTCACGATTCAGCACCATTAAGTCTGGTCGTGAGGATATACCAACTAACGAGGAATGAACAATGTTAACCTAATTATATTAAAATTAAGGAAATATCACATTTTTAACCAAAATCATGATGTACACACAAATGTAACTAAAAACTTAAAGCACACATTGCCCAATCATTGCCACAAACATCTTAACTAAAATTTTTAACTTTGTAGTATTTGTTAATGTCTTTCATCAACATCATTTCATACAGTTTCCATACAAATGGTCTCACTTTGAGACCGCGTAAGAAACTCCTTCACATTTATTACTGTGCACTTTCTAACTACACTGCGTTTAAAGCGTATGTTTTCATATATGCCGACCATACAAAACTTTTGTATGTATAGCTCAGAGTTAAAACTTTAGAAAACATTATAAAAATGCGCCTCTAATTTAATAGCTATATTAAAAAGTGATCAGAAAATCTAATCTTGTACAGTCAGCATAACGCTCAGCAGCGATTTATTATGCATATTCTTGTAACGTTCATTGACTTCTGACGTTGACTATACAAGTAGACACATTTAGAGAGGCACTATTTAAAACATTTTTCTTTTACTGGCACGTTAAAATTTTATACATAATATTTCAACTGTCTAAGTGCCGGACCACACGATGCGTTGCGGCGCCGCACCGCATATATTTTGACGAATCGGCGGGCTCACGAGTGACGCTGCCCCGCTCGTACTGTCCGCCGATTCGTCGAAATATTTATGGTGCGTCGCCGCAACGCATCGTGTGATCCGGCCCTTAAAGTATTCATTGCATAGTTTTCATTTTTTTTTTACTTACTTTTGTAAGGCATTTTTTTTCTCATTAATTTAAGTCCTAAGTTACCTTAACCGATCTACTCTAGCGCGTTTGGTTAAATGTTATTCGATTCAAATTATAAATTCTTATTTCGTTGACCTAGGTTGATATTGCCATATAAAGAATACGAGTACTTAGTTAATCGAGTTTAACGGACTTGGCAGGCATGAGCTGCGGGGCTGATTGAAAGAATAACTGTGACCCTGGAACGCAAATGGCAGCACAAAGTTATGTGCCTGGTCAGGTTTGAACTCGTAATTCGTCCCGACTTACGTTACCACTGGGCCATCACTACTTCGGGGATTTTGTAATGTACAAAACAAGTGTTGCGCCGACCCCAAGTAACATGGGACAAGGGTAGAAATATGATGAATGCTTGGCGTTCGGTCGTGATGAAAGATAGGCAATCAACTGTGAAAAAACTAGCTTAAAGGGCGCTTTCAATATATGCGTTTTTTGACGGCCTGTTGCGGTGTCGATCAACTTCGACAACATCTCTATAAATGGGCAATTTAATCCCGTTTACTGTGTTTATACCTACATATCTCTCAAACTAATCTCTTACTTTTAAGCTATACCTGCCAATTCCCATTTAAATTCCATACCGTAAAACAATGTCTTAAGTTGAACTATACTCGACATCCTCACATAACGAACAAAGCTATGACTCCCTCGGACCGAACTTCGGACGAAACTTGACAACAAAGCACACAACTGTAATCCGACTATTTTGCACACAGATACGCACATTTAGCCAAACGGGCTATTATCATAATACATATGAATAAAACGTTTAGAAACAGAGAAATATCTTAAAATAAATAATGGCGATGGGAAGGCAAAATAATTGTAACTGATTTTGAATTGTATTCCGTAGACATAAAGATTGCATTAAAGGCAAAAAAATGTGGTTATTATACCAACTTTTTATTGCAGTTGCCACCAGCGCAATAAAAGCCAAAATCGGTTGGCCAGGCGGTCAAAAAGGGTTTGTTTAAATGTTTCATTTCGAATGGAGATAAAATAAATAGAATCTGAATGTTTATAAGAGGTTTTCTCTGTTCCTAAACCTCCATTATGTAGTCTGTTTCATAATTATCTACTAATTAAATTACCTGTACTAGTATCCAATACTTGTCAGTACAAGTATTTTATACTAGTACAGGTAATTTAGGTACTCATTTAGTCACACACAAACACTAGTTTTAGAGAAGAAATGAGACTCAATGAGTTCCTTTGCGATCAAAACTAAAAAGTCAAACAAAACCTTTTTAGATGTTACAAACTTTTACTTTTAATATTTGACAAGTATAGATAATTTTGAAACAGACTATCCCAACATAATATCTACCGCACATTAAACATTAGCAAGCGTCCCAACAGTTATACGATACTGTCCCTTATGCTATACCCATTAGAGCGCACATTGCTCTAACATCAGTTTGTCCGCCGTCTTAACCAATAACCAATGAGATGACATCCACACTGCCCAAGCACCATGTTTTTATGAAAAACGCAATGTCAAATTGAAATCAACTAAAGGGGAATGAAACTTTTGCCATACATTGCTGGCATATTTTTTTTTCACTAAATTTTCATCAGAACATTGGGAACAAACATTGGGAATTGAGAATACATATCTGAGAGGTTTTCAGGAATTACACTAGTTCGTGGAGTTGGTGCCTCTTAGCCAAACGGTCTTCTACTCTTGAAAACGTATACGTGATATTGACGTCAATTTAACTAATTTCATTAACATAAGCGCTGTGACAGGTGCCTGGACCTGACGACTCAGTGCTGCCACCTGTTGAGCGTCATTTTAGGAAACTATTGCATCACTGCTTACCGTCAGGTGGAAGTTTAATCACGTGGGATTGCAGTTAACCTGTCCTAGCTCGAGAGGACACCGGTGTCCTCTCACATTCACTCCACTATAGGCCATAATTCCGATTTTTAGAGTCTACTTTTGTATGAACGAGTTTGGTAGTAGTGGATCTACATGTAGCACAGGTTTATAGAAATAAAAAACCCTTATTTTACTTTGGCTTCACGGAAAGAGCATTGTCAGATTTAAAGAATTACACTTGTTGATCATACAAGTTTATGCACCTACAGAAAAAGCATGTGAGGGAAGAACTAAAAAGTAGACATCTTTGAAGGAGAAGGAGGCCTTTACCTGTAGAGGGGTTCCTTCAAAATAAATTAGTTTAAGATTCCTTATTATTTATATAAAATGGTTTTTCACTATCTGAGAATTTATATAACTTAACAGACTGTTTAACCCAGAGAACGGATATACTTATTGAAATTATTGTAATGTAATATAAAATAAAATCGCCTGTTCAAAATTTGTTTATCGGCGATTCAATAGTGCATAGACAAATTCAAGGATAACAGAAATTATTCATTACAAGTGCCAGGTCTATCTATGTAGGCAGGAAAGGCAAACCTGTAACACGCGTGCCGTGCGCGTACGCACGTGTGTAACATTTTTAACATCTAGGCTATTTGCAACTGCTGAAAATTACGATTGCTGAACAAATTTCGGGTTAACAGTAATTTTAATTTTTATTCAATTAAATCAACAATATTTTGGCGCCATAGCATATTCTCCAATAAAGGTTCACGATCCGTGGTGTCGGCTGTATTGCAATATTCCATGAATATCACAAAACTAGATGTTCGATGACAATAAGCTTTGACTTTGGCTTCAACTTCTCATTCGAGATGAAATTGCAGATTTAAAAAAAGTATTTACGTAAAAATACTCCATTGTGACGAAAACCATAACCAATGTATTCTATGACATCCTCATTATAAAGGTTCTTACATACTTGATCGATTTTGTCGAATGATAAAATCTTTGTTTCCGAATGACTTTTCGATCAAGTCTGCAAGCTACCTAAATAATTGGTATTGATAGCGAAGCAGATATATTATAAGCCACCATGATTTTGGGTACGTGTGAGATGTCAACCGTATGCTGCTGGAATTGTTGGAATTATACCCAGATAGTATGAGATCAAGGAATACAGGAACTTATGTAAAATAATTAACTTATAATTGGTTGAACTATATAGGGTGACTGGTAATTAGTGTACGATACTTAAACACATGATTGTAGTCTTGATAACAAACAACTTTTAATATGGACTTTTTCGCGATTTCAAGTTTGGTCCCATAGTAAAAGTTATTTGTTATCATGACTACAATCACGTGTTAAGTATCGTACACTAATTACCAATCACTCAATATACAAAAAAATGGTAACACATATGAAACAGGAACACAATGAATCGACGTTAAACTATTTGACTAACGCAAGATTTCAAATTAATAGTTGAAAGTGCACTTAAAAAATCTTGAACAAGATAACAAATACATTAAGATTGTATCAAAAACTTAAATTGTGATTGTAATTAATTTCACTTGAATTGAAATCAATAAATCCAACATTATATTCAACAGATCACAAAATCTATTTAACATTTCATTAGGTAAAACATAAAATTATAATTATAAATTAGCTCTTATTTTCAGGAACACAAGAGATAATAAAACAGTTAACATGACTACTATCATCTAACCATAGACAAAGTATAGTGACAGATTTATCTGTCATTCAATGACAATATGGTTACCACCAAAAAGTATGTACGTAAAACTAATTTGTATATACAAGGAGCAGTTTTTAACTGCAAAAAATTCAGGAGGCAATTATGTTAGTGATGCTCGACCCGAATCAATAATAAAATGGGTAGCTTTTAAAAAAAAAATATTGTTATTTTCGGAAATCGGTTAAAGCGTTTCGTAGAGTAATTGGGCGGAGCCTCGCACAGGCTGTCGCACTCACACACATATGTGATATGATAAAAACGCGCAATAAATCACAAGGTTTTTTTAAAGAGATTTATTAAGAATAACTATTAATTTTGACGAAATATTTTAGTGTTGAACAGCTCATTTATTGCGGAAGGTTATAGGCATCACGCTATGATTCACGGGAGCGGAGTAGTAACTAAAAACGCGGAGGACAGCTAGACACATACAAATACATTTTACATACATAACTAGTAGATCGCTAGCAATAACCACAGAGTACTCAGACCGCTCCATACAAAAAAAATATATCCTTAACTCAACCCAAGAACAGTCCAGTAATTCCAACAAGTCCATCAACACGAGTCTTAAAGACGGAAGAAGACAAACTGATAGGCGTGACGCTACCTGTTGAACAGCAAGTCGGGGCGGTAGTACACGTAGATGCCGAGCAGCACCGTGGCCGTCGCGAAGACGGCGCGGCGCGACAGCGGCAGGCGCCGCAGCGCCGCGGGGATGCAGCGCCGGATGCGCGCCGACAGCGCGCCCGACGACCGGTTCCGCGCTGCGATTTGACGGCGTTTGAGGCGCTCCTCGTCGAGGCGGCGCTGTTCTTCTCTGTTGGAGAGAGTGTTTGTTAGTTGATTGTCGTTTTTGGGGCCACAAATCTGTACAACATTATTATTGTATATGCAAAACCTGAGTATAGTTTCTTCAGAATCAGTAACTAAATCAATTCCAATCATTTTTAAACCATGTTATATTTTTTCTCAAACATATTTATTAAATGGTCACGCAAAACAACCCCTCAGTGACACAGATGGCCCAGTGACCATGTGTTTATGTGGACAACCAGGTAACTTTAAGTACTTATTATGTAACTTTCTTGGAGTACAATAAAATTTTATTCTATTCTATTCTAGCTTTGTGATTTTTCATGATATACAGTTATGAAATTTTGTACATAAATTTTTTGCATCGATAATTAAAAATACTAGACCCGGGTTTCGTATATACTAAAATTAAGGTGGTACAATACGCGGCATATAAGTTAAACCAAAATGGCAATCAGGTTTCAATGCAGATCAAAACAGAGGTCACAATCGAAGTGCGGCACAGAGGGGGGCTGCGCGTAACCATGGCAACGAAGGTCATTTTACTTCAACTTATTTGCCGCGTACTAGTAGAATAAACGGCTTTTTTTTAAAATATCAATCAATATACCTATATCGTTCACGCGTGAACCAATTTCGCTATTTTTTGTTGTGTTTGTCAAGAGGAAGTTCTTATGAACGAAATAATTCTGAAAGTTGCGCAGAAAACAAGAACGACAATGTTCGTGCTTGACAGGGGCCTTACTATGAGGTGTTAAAATGTAAGACGTGCGAGCGAACAAAAAGTCCTTAAATCGAGTAAAACAAATATAAACTTACTCTCTCCACTCCAGCGCAGCGACTTCCGGCTCGAGATCAGTGGGGTCGTGGTCTTCGTACAGCTGCTTGGCGGTCACGAGGATGTCTTCGAATGGTAAGTCATCTGGTAACTGCGACATGTAAGGAAAATTCTGTGTGATATTGAGATGGCAACAGATCCTCTTATTTGCTTGTCAAAATTAATAGGATATATACCATAGATAGTGATAAAACAGACAGATCGGGTTTAAAAAACGAAAATAGAAAACCGGTCAAGTACGATTTATAAATGTAATAAATTAAAAGAATTTAAGTTGCAATTAACAATAGTAAATATATTAAAACAAGACTTATCTGTAAACAACTTAAATTCTTTTAATTTATTATATAGCGTACGAAAGGTTTCGTAGCGTCCATAGCAAAAAACGGGAAAAAATATCACGTTTGTTGTATGGAGGACCCACTTAAACATTTTATATTTCAACTGTTTAGCTATCACGGTTCATGAGATACAGCCTGGTGACAGACTGACGGAAAACGAAGCCTTAGCAATAGGGCAACTTTTTATCCTTTTGGTATGACACCCTAAAAAGGTTGACAGATTACTAATGTCAGATTGTAGTGTTATCATAACACATCAGTGTCATCATTAGTTTTATGATAGATTCACCCGTCTTTATTAATGAATTTGTGATCATAATCAGAGAATCACATCAGGTCAACAGAATAAATTACAACATATCTCGATGTGTTTATTCTTATTATATTTTTCAGTCACTGCCTTTATCGAATCTGTGGACTTAAATTGTTGAAACTTGGACCTTAAAGTCCAATAGGTATATATCTTTAGACAGTTAGGTACACTACTTCAAATATATATGTATAAGCTGACACTTGTTTGAATCTCACACTACCTCCTTATTAAGAAAAACTCACCCGAGACAATAAGCAATGCAGCATCGCCATATCACATTCACAGTTAAACACCTCGTCTGCGCGATACAGCACTATGGCGGCCGTCACGTACACCGGAAACAGTGGGGGAGCACACAGGAAGTAGTCATAGAGACGCACAACATCTGTGTACTTGTTGAGGCTGTGGCCGAACCAGGTCAGGTACCAGGGGAGCGCGAACATTGTGCCTACTTGCGCTCTGGAAATAAGAGACAAATTTTTTTGGTCATATATGGATGTCAGCACGCATGTGGATTTGCTCCGCATGCGTCATGAAATCTGCAGGATATTAAAAAACACCCTAAACTAGTAATAATATCATCATCACTATCATCATTTCAGCCGAAAAGCGGCCACTACTGGATACAGGACTCCCTCAAGTCATCCAACAGATTCACAATAGTCTCCTTATAGGAGGTAGCTGGAGGTTACGGTGAGCATACGGTGGTGTGCCCCGTTTGGGCAAAGCTCCGCCGAGTTCGATAGTCCGAGAGGCGATCGGCGGCGGTGACCTCACGCGTCAGGAGATGCGAAGCAGAAATTCTCACGCTCACGGATGCGGCCGTCTCCTTTTCTCGCATTACTGCTTCGCAGACAGAAGTGGCTGCTTCCCATTTCCCCTCGCTCCGAACTAGGGCCGGACGTGGGAAGTCGCCAAACTGGATACTCTCCTCTTTACTCATGCAAACCTCTTTATTATTCGACCTCTTCTTTGAATAACTCATGGTCTCTCACGATGAGCCGACTGCAGTCTGTCTCTTCTTGACATTCTTCTCATTAGAAGGCTAAAGATTATTATAAAGAGTAAATTATTTTTCAAGCTATTCTATAAAACTGACTTGTCTAGACACTCGGCGAGTTTCCTGTCCGCCCTGCTGATCACCGGCAGCATGTAGTTAAGCAGGTGCTGCGTGGGCTTCATGGTGGTCTGCATGAAGGGCGCCAGCGGGGCCTCGGGCCCGTACGACAGCCGGCACAGCAGCGGGAACGAGGCGCGGTCGCCGCACACGAGCAGGAGAGTGATTGCTACGTCGTGGTAGCCCTGAGGATAGAAAAAATTTTTTTTTATTATAATCTATCTATCTACCTAAACTTTTCCGAAATCTGGCCTAATGTGAAAAGTCTGTATGTCCAGCATAATCAACCTTATAATGTTACCACTGCTCAGACTCAGGCAACCTCTCTAGGAGAGGAAATGGGCCGTAATCCACCACACGGGCCCAGCGCGGATTGGTAGCTGTCTCATGTCTTCGATTTTGGTTCTAGGACATCTTTCCTCTCGGTTTTTTTTCTTCACTTCAGTTTGAGAGCAATGGAAATCTGTATGTTTATATGAGAGTCTATTGTTTACATGTTTATTACCTAATCAATAACGCTTCAACGGGTGGCAAATAGTAGTAAGGAAGATCATGATATAGACTATACTCCGTTCCTGTAGAAAACAATTTTCACATGAGCGAAGAAGGAGGCAAATTATAATTTGCTGGCATTGAAACTATTACAATCGTTAACTCATGTATTTTATTACTAGGTGACCCGGTAGCCGTATCTTGTCTTAGCTATGAATTGTCAAACGCACGAAGATTAAATAGTCGTTGCAACTTTATTAATGTTTTCTTTCAGATGAACCTTCCCAATATTTCTAATCGATTCACACTTTTACAATCGATGAAAGTCTTTGTTTGATGCGAAGCTCTTTCAGAATGGAAACATTAGTGCAGATCACTCAATTTTATCCTTGGTAAACGTCTAAAATATTGTAGCTACAAAATAAACGTAGGATAGTTAGCATTCAACTATGTCCAGCCGATTTAATATCATATCTATCTTCCAGACTGCCATGCTTCCCAAACTACATCATTGGTATTTTCAGAGAATCTATTTTTACATAGAAATTAGTTGCAGAGCTTTGGCAATCGCGTAATAAATTTGTTATTTATTACGCTGACGACATAGGTCAGATCACTTTGAGCGGTCTAGTTTTTACGTAGAATCACAAAGAATAAATTTCTGCACTCCTGTTAATAACATTATCAAAGTAGTAGTAGACTAAAGGTGAGTCTAGGCTAGAGGAGCTGAGCACGAGCGGAGCACAAATTCGTGTAGTGTGGACCGACTTACAAGCCTCGAGCACGAACCAAACGCTCAAAGCATGCTCGCTTTGAGCGTTTGGTTCGTGCTCGACTGTGCTCCGCCTATTGTGGATTTTTTGACGAACACAAAAGGTTTCTCATAACGTTCGAGGAGTTCGAGGCACGTTGTACATCTACACTTGATATCGCGTGTAGAAGCTCTGCTTGTGCTCAGGTCGGGCACGAGAGCCTCTAGCGTAGACCCACCTTAAGGCCAGGTTCTGCTCATTTAAACCTCTGGAAATCCACAAAAATAGAAGAGAACACCATGAAAAATTATTTTATTAAAATTGACTATATGACCAAGCGCCGGGCAAAAATCAAAACATGATATAAATTAGTTGTCTAGATCGCGAATCTGACCCTAATTTACGATTTCAAACGTGTTTATCTACGAGATTACGTTACGGAAATATTTGAAAGTAAAAAAAAAAATAATGCTTGTTTTTTAAAAGCGCAAAAACAAAAACCTCGAATATTTATTGTTTTTTTTATATAAAAATAAAAGCTTTTTATTACAGTGAGTTAAAAATAAAATGTTGTATTTACACTTTTCCTATACCTGCGCGTTTCATAAAGCAGCATTCACTGACCGAGAAAATAATAAAAGCGTAACAATCTGCGCATATACACCATTATATGCGTAGTTTGTGTACAATAGCACAGTCATTATGAATTCATGCATTTTTCTTCAACCGACAGTACCGACATCTTCATCATCAGCCTTTTATTGTTCCCACTGCTGGGACTCAGGCCTCCTCTCAAGGAGAGGAAGTGGGCTGTAATCTACCACGCCGGCTCAGTGCGGTTTGGTAGATGTCACATGTCTTCGAATTTTTGGTTCAAGGACATTCCGGTTTCCTCACGATGTTTTCCCTCACCGTTTTGAGAGCTGTGGTGATGAAATAGATCACACAAAATAATGCGCCTAGCTGGGTTTGAACCCGCGACCTAAAACTCGTAAGTCGGGGCTGTTACCACTCGGCCAGCACTGTTCTCCTCCTTTCGCATGGGTATGTTTAAATCAGTTGCTATCGAGACAATAAGCAATTTCTCTCTCATTTCACAAACAAAATAATATTAGTTTTCAATAAGCCTAGAACTTGACTCAGTTGATACTCTAGTCCGTACTATTAGCTATTGTGCCACTGATAACTGATAACAGCAGGGAACAAGTTCACGTTATCAAGGTCGGAAATGTAAACCGTTTTCCTCCGTACTGGCAGACACAGATTCTCTAGTATTTTTAGACGTTTCCTTGAAAAATGTCCCGACGTGATCTTCACAGTAATTAATTAATTTATCAAAAATGTGTTTTAAAAATATCTGATTTACAATCTCAAATTTAATTACTTCTACTAATCTAATAATAAAGTTTAAATACTTAAACTATTCTGTGTTTAAACTAATCTGAATAATAAATTGTACGCTTTTATATTGGATTCAAATAATGTGTTGTGTTTTGTATTATATACTTTTAGGAACCAGAAGTGAAATTAATTAAAAAAACAATTCTACAGAAAACTGAACGTTTATTCTAACCTTTAAATAGTTAAATTCTGATTTACACAATTTAATAAAACACAAAATAATCACATCTACAAACAACCGTTAATTAAATCACTAAATATGCACGATAGCAAACAGCGCCGATCACCTGACAACCTTACCGTCCGAGAGCCAACGAGCAAATGACCGAAACACGCCTACAACGTTCTATTTATAGAAGATGTCAGATGACGTCACTTGTTTACCATTGGCAATTACAATTATCCTAATACGGCCTCTCCTGACCGTGCGCCGTCCTCGGAGCCACATCGATCGTCCATTGTCACCTCGTCGCTCATTATTAGGTACTTGCAGGGCCTACGGAAGATGGACCAGCCTCATTGCCCTCACCACCTTCATCGTCAGTACCTTAAAGAAATGAGATTGCAGCCATATTAGTGGTTGTACACATAAACAAACACAAAAAAAACAACTATTCTTTCATCCGTCTCACATCCAAGGCCCTCATTCAATGAATCACTCTTCTAAGCAAATACATTCGTTCTCAAAACATACATCATCAGGCACATTCGTTCGCACTATATCTTTGCGCATGAGTCCAAAGGACACTTCAATACACGTTAACCAACGTGTCTGCTATGTGCCTATACACATATCCAACATATGTGTCTGCAGGACATTAAGTCCAATACACGTTGACAAACGTGTCTGCTAGGCCACCTATGTGCCTCTACACATATCCAACATATGTGTCTGCAGGACATTAAGTCCAATACAGGTTAACAAACGTGTCTGCTAGGCCACCTATGTGCCTCTACACATATCCAACATATGTGTCTGCAGGACATTAAGTCCAATACACGTTAACAAACGTGTCTGCTAGGCCACCTATGTGCCTCTACACATATCCAACATATGTGTCTGCAGGACATTAAGTCCAATACACGTTAACAAACGTGTCTGCTAGGCCACCTATGTGCCTCTACACATATCCAACATATGTGTCTGCAGGACATTAAGTCCAATACACGTTAACAAACGTGTCTGCTAGGCCACCTATGTGCCTCTACACATATCCAACATATGTGTCTGCAGGACATTAAGTCCAATACACGTGAACACAACAGTGCGTCTGTTCACTCAGCTCGAGGTGCACGTCCGGTACTATCCGCTCGGTATCCATCTCACGTGCACACTCATCCATAAAAAGTTCATACCATATCTGCAACATAAAGGTACACTTACTTTCAAAGAAAGCTGAACAACTCTCGGGACACCACTCCCCTTTCCATGGCACCATATATTGTGCTGCAGCCCGAGTTGTTTTGCCTCTGGCTCCACCCAATAGCTTCAGCTCATAGCGATTGCTTGGGAGAACCTTAATAACTTTATAGGGCCCTCGCATTCCAGAGTCCAGTTTACCAGTCGATTGCGAGTATTTAATAACAAACACCAGGTCATCAGTCTTGAAAACTTTTGGGGGGTGTCGTTGGCGATTAGTATGGGAATCTTGTTTATTTTGGTTCTTGTCAAGTAGCTCCTTTGCTCGGCTCCTGCAGATTTCCCTCCAAGCTTCACGGTTAGGGTTTGCGTTGTCGATTGCCACGTCGCGGACCAGCGCACGGATAACAGGAGTGGTCGCATCAGTGCCAATCAGTAGGTTTAGTGCCGACATTTGTGTTGTTTTTTGTTTAGTAATATTTAATACAAGCTGAATTTTCCAAAGTGAATCTGACCAAGTTACATGTTTATTACGACTTTCTACACGAATAAGATTTAATACAGTTCGCACATAACGCTCTGCCTGCCCGTTTGCATGATGCATTTCGGGAGTTATGTGGTGGATGTCACAACCTAAATCTGATATCCAGCTGGTGAAGTCAGCTGCTTCGAACATACGACCTCGGTCACAAACAATTAATTTAGGGACCCCAAATAAAGAAATTGCATTATTGAAAACACGCTTAAGTTCGCTAGTGTCCTGCCGGTACATGGTATACAGTAAGCAGAATTTTGTGAATGCGTCTACTAATACAAAAACAAACTTATAACCATTTGATTCCGGCAAAGGGCCTAATGCGTCCACATGAATAGTGTTAAAAGGAACTTCAGGTTTCTCCCATGACGTAATAGGTTGAGGAGGTGCCCTAGGCACTCGTTTTTTTGAGATACAAACGAGGCAATGGGAAGTATATTTTAGAACAAAGTTTTTCAGGCCTGGGAACCAAAAATGCTTTAGTATAAGGTCTAATGTTTTGTCGGCACCGATATGCTCGTGCTCATCGTGAAATAGTCGCAATAAACTAAGGCGGTGTCCTTTGGGGACATAACACAACAATCTCGCTTCTTCGCCCACTGGCGAGTAACGATAATAGAGTAAATCATTTTGATTGACATAACGACGTGAATCTAATCGACCATCTCTTAATTTTTGTATAAGGTCCTGTGTTTCGCTGTCGGCAGCTTGCGCCGTTTGGGCCCAGTTTAACGGTCTATCGATCTGGTTCACCTGCGCAACTGGTGGATTTCTGCTGAGGTAGTCAGCATGAGACATCATGACTCCTTTTCGGTATTCAATTGTGAAATTGAAGTCTTGTAAATAAATCCACCAGCGCGCTACGCGTGGAAGCAGGTCCTTCTTACGCTCCGTGGCTTTCAGGGCGTTGCAGTCGGTTATAATCACAAAGTTTATGCCAATTAGGTAATGTCTAAAATGCTGCAACGCCTTGACCACCGCCAGCGTCTCTAGCTCGTAGGAGTGGTACCTACTTTCAGCGCCCTGGGTGACCTTACTAAAATAGGCGACTACCCGCTTATTGCCACCGCTATGGACTTGCATGAGTACAGCCCCATACCCCGCACTACTAGCGTCTGTGTGTAATTCCGTGGTTAATTTAGGATCAAAAATTGCCAGTATCGGTTCACTGGTCAACTGTTTAATAAGGTATAGGCGAACCTGTTCTTGTTCGGGTCCCCATTCAAATTTAACATTCTTTTTCGTTAACCGTGAAATACTCGCAGTTTTTGTGGCGTACCCTTCGATGTAACGTCTAAAATAACCCGCTAGACCTAAAAATTGTCTGACCTGTTTAACGGTACTGGGTACAGGAGTATTAGTTAATGCTTCAATTTTACCGGGGTTCGGCCTAACCTGCCCATGGCTAATTATACGTCCCAAATATTCTACCTCGGTCGTGAGAAACGAACACTTTCGAAGATTAATCGAAAATCCGGCTTGTGTTAAAGTTTCTAAAACTTCACGTAAAAGTTGAATCCCATCAGCAACTGTCATACTCATAAGGAGCACGTCATCTATATACACGAGTACGTTACCAGATTCGATGAACCTTCGAAGGGTTTTATTAATAATGCGTTGGTATACCGTAGGGGCATTACACAAACCAAATGGCATTTTCAAGTACTCGAAATGCCCCTCCGGTGTTACAAATCCTGTTTTATGTATCGAACCGTCCTCGATGGGGATTTGGTGGAACCCTGAGGCCATATCAAGGCCACTAAAGAATTTCGAGCCTCCCAATCGGTCTATGTGATCCTCTATGAGAGGGAGTGGATATCTATCCTTTACAGTTACCCGATTGAGTGCCCGAAAGTCCACACACATCCTATCGCTACCATCCTTCTTCTTTACTAAGATAATAGGACTCGCGTACTCTGAATTGGACTCCCTTATTATAGACTTATCTAATAAATCTTTTACGATATCCCGGACTTTCAATTTTTCCTGATAGGATAGTCTATACGGGTGATAGGCTACGGGAACGTCGCTATTTAAATTAATTTGCATTTTTTCCCGTTTTGACAGTTGTAACAGCTGTGCCAGATATGAAAAAGGGTAAGAAATCACGAATAACGGATAACAACGAGTTTAGGTCTTCGCCTTGCAAAGGCGTATTTACATCACTCAAACAGTCGAGTTCAGCGGCGTTAATGCATAGCGTCTGGTTGGTGGAATGAGTCAAATACTGACCTTGTTTTGTTCTGACAAAGGTCACTCCATCCCTATTTAAGACATCAGTACCAATAATAATGGGCGTATTCATACAAGATGAAGGCACAATGATAAAATCTATTTCGAGTGCAATGTTGCTGAATTCGACCGTAAGGGTGACATATTCGCGAGCAATAATTCCGTCATAACTAATCCCTTTAATTACGCAGTGAGTTGGCTTTCGGACGCAAGAAAAGTATTTTACGGCGCCAGACGATATAAGGGAAACGTTAAGGGCACCGCTATCTATTAAAATATCAACCGGTATGCCCTGTATGACAGCAGTACTAATATCGTTATTACGGGAAGCGTTAGATATCCCCCTGCAAAGGTTAACCTTTTTCTGGTTGTTGGTTTGTGCCTCAACTCGCGCCTTAGTAAAACATTCGCTCTCTTTGTGTCCATTCTTTTTGCAAAACGAACAAGTTACTTTTGTATTACCGTTATCAGAATGCTTACGTTTTTTGGTACAGTTAAAGCTTTTATGTCCAGCCCGGCCGCACGTAAAACACTTGCCTACGGATTGATCATTAGGACGTTTATTGGCCGAAGCGTTAGCAGGCCGGCGAGGATTGTCTTTGGTACGCTCAGGCTTAACATAAATAGCTAAAAACGAAACTATAGTTTCGACTGTAAGGTCTGCATTTGCGGCAGCCGCGCGAATCTGAGCATCATTGATACCACGTATGATAATCTGGACCATTAAGTCATCACTTAAGCCCTGAATAACGCGAAGTCGTAATAAGGAACGTCGAGCATATTCCGCGAACGTTGGATATTTATCGGACGTGGTATTCATGACGTCGAAGAGTATATTGGCATAATCTTGTTTCCGCGGACAAAGGGACTTGAAATCTTTCGAAAAGTTCGACCATGAACGATCATTCGTTGTCCACTCATTTAGCCACGTCTTAGCATCCCCTTTGAGACAATTAGCAACTCGCGATAAACACTCTAAATCAGACCAATGATTCACTAACCTGGCACGCTCCACCTCGTTACACCACACCTCAAAATCGTGGACAGCAGGATCAAAGTTTGACACGTAGTAATTTTGCGGCTTACTTCCGATAGTGGCTAATGCATCGGCCAGCAACTTTGCTGCGTTTGGCACATCATTACCAAGGTTATCACGCTGAGGCGTGATGGCACGGTTTGGTGGCAGTGGCGTATGTGACCTACTCGCGGTACTGTCCTCGATTGCGTTTAATCGCGACACAATTGCACTCAACGCTTGTTTTACGGAGCTTTCGCGACTACGGGACCGAGAATGACGCTGTTTTGAAACACGATGGTGTCGGCGCGATCTGCCATGCCTTTCATGCGTTCTACGAGGTGAAGTTTCCTCAGAGCTGCTACTCGAACGAATAGATCGCGGCATTTTTTTTTTTTTTTTTTTTTAAATTAACGGTTGTTTTTATTTGAAAATGGGCACGGGCCAATCCCACTTCTGATTTTAGGAACCAGAAGTGAAATTAATTAAAAAAACATTCTACAGAAAACTGAACGTTTATTCTAACCTTTAAATAGTTAAATTCTGATTTACACAATTTAATAAAACACAAAATAATCACATCTACAAATAACCGTTAATTAAATCACTAAATATGCACGATAGCAAACAGCGCCGATCACCTGACAACCTTACCGTCCGAGAGCCAACGAGCAAATGACCGAAACACGCCTACAACGTTCTATTTATAGAAGATGTCAGATGACGTCACTTGTTTACCATTGGCAATTACAATTATCCTAATAATACTTACTTGTAATGTTGTGTGTTCGTAACTTAATTTTTCAGGAGAAACATTGGCTCCTAAAACACAAATTTTTGGCTTAGGAACGTGATGCCAACCGACGATTATCCCTGTACGGTTCGCGCAATGCTAGTGCATCCAAGGACAACCACCGGTTGGCGAAAACTATTGTGACATATGGAAATCAAAGACAATAGGGCTTTGGTTTTTGGAGCTTTAAGTGGACTGGTACTTGGAACTGTATTAAAACTATGGCCCCTGCCTAAATAATGTTATTAATGTCCATCAGTAAAAAGGTAGGAGGTGACTTGCACACTCAATAAATGGGCCCCCAAAAACGGCTGCTAGCACGAAGTGAGTTCTGCAAAGCAGTAATGCAAGCAAAGGAGGAGGCCGCACGCGTGAGGCAACGGCCCTCACGACCCAACTGCTTTTCTAAAAGAGATGTCATTGGATGATTTTCCCACAGACAAAAAAAAACAGGTTATCAGAGCACTTTGTCGCCACTCCAGAAACTTTCGGACCTATCGACCATCTGTCCTGCGAGCAATGTGCCCTGCCAACTGCTAGGTATTCTTCGGGCCATAATAAAAATACAGAGAGTATTACTCCATACTCTACCAATTAGATTTTAATTAAGTACATTGACTTAGCTCGCGAGTTTGTCAATCATTGTACTGATAGTCGTTTGAGTCAATGGCTTAATAGCCAAGAGCCTCAACCAACAACTTAGGAGGCTCTCATTAGGCGACTGGATCAAGGGCTTGATTCAGAAACCGGTACTTCTGGACACGGCTTGTATAGTCAGGAATTTCCTTTCTCTGGAGCTTTGCTTACAGGTTTGACCGCTGGTAGCTTGAACCCAGTTCCCGATACCGGTAAGCAACTATTTTTTATATTTTTAACCGACTTCGAAAAGGAGGAGGTTCTATGTTCGGCTGTATGTATTTTTTTTTATGTATGTTCACCGATATCTCGGTCAATTGTGGACGGATTTCGAAAATTTTTGTTTTGATTGAAAGATTTCAGTTTCGAATTGGTCCCATAGAAAATATCTTTTTGATCTGATGATAAACTTCGAAGATATAGAACAGAACTCTTCAAAAAACTTTAGCAGAACTGTCGTACAAGTAAAATTGCTTTGTTATACATGGAGTCGTTGGCTGACTAAAGGAAAAAGGGGGGGGGTACATAGAACTGACCTGATGATGAAGACGGAAGGTAGGTAAGAGCCGGAACTTTGTAATAAATCAGTGTATCCTAGCCATGTTTGGTATTATTAGAATTGTCATGATGATTTGATGATGGAACCGAATGGCGGAAGGTACCTACCTATTTAAGTTTGGCTGAG
This sequence comes from Leucania comma, assembly GCA_958295575.1. NCBI lineage: Eukaryota > Metazoa > Arthropoda > Insecta > Lepidoptera > Noctuidae > Leucania > Leucania comma. The sequence goes on along the minus strand of OY282468.1, from coordinate 25,188,007 downwards.
GGTACTACTACTAAAAAGTGTGAAATAAAAAACTTTTTACAAAAAAAAATACAACCGACTTCAAAAACCACCAAAAAGTGCAAAATAACTTTCAATTTCGGAAGTCGGTGTTAAATAGCGAAGAGACCAAACTATTACAGAAACACCGACTTCCGAAATTGAATGTTATTTTGCACTTTTTGGTGGTTTTTGAAATCGGTTGTATTTTTTTTGTAAAAAGTTTTTTTAAATAAGTTTATTTATTTATTGAAATATTTAAAAATATAATTTACATGTTTCCTAATGAATAAACGGAATAATAATACTCTGAGCATAGCCCTCTCTTTTGCCTTTGAATGACTTTAAGCCGTCCTACCTATCTTCTTTTTGAGTGATCACGTTTCAGAGTCAAAGAAAAGTTAGTTAACAAAAACCTCGAGACGAGTTGGTTTTCGATGTTAAGTACTATCGAAGTGTTGCGGAAATTCTCATATTTATCATAAAACACAGTTCCCACCACGTCAGTCTCTCTGTTCGCAATAAACTCAAAAACTCCTGAACGAATTTGCATGCAATTTTCACCAATAGACAGAGTGTTTCCTAAGCAGTTTAAGTGAATTTATTTAGAGATAAGCTTTATTTAGAGAAAAGCTGAGAATTTCAAAGATTTGTGACACCCGTGTGAAGCAGGGGTGGGCGGTATAGTCTTAAAGAATACGATGGTAATAGCACAGATCAAGGTTTAAAAATGACATTCAATTATTATTTTTTAAAGAAGTTTGCCCTACACTAGGAATTACTCCAGTATCGTGGGTGCGTTCACAAACATGTAAACTCACATACACAAGACACTAAGACCCGGAACATCTATCAGTAGGTCATACAAATACTTGTTCCGTGCGGGAATCGAACCCGCGACCCGCAGCGCAGCAGCCAATCGCTCAACCAATGCGCCAATATTACGAATATACGTGTGGGTAAAATGCATTACGTTTATGACAGCCATCTGTTTATCCAGATATTAACGCTACAAACTGGCGGATATGACTCATGTATTACATTAATGTACAGTAGTGTCAAGATTTTTAGTATTATTTTAATTGAGTAAATAATGTCAACATTAAAATTTGAATACGACTGAATTTTCTTCGAACACATCATCGCTTACCACCAGATAAAATAGTAAAACCTAAATAAGAGTATTTTATTTCACATAAAAAAACAACATCGCCAAAAAACAAGCCAAGAAACATCGTGATCGTCCTAAAAAAGGAACATCAGATGATAGCGCACTGCCGTTTTCTAAGGAAAAGAATCGCCAAGATACTCCACGATTATATCAGTAATAATATCAAGCAGGTGTTACCAGGCTATAAACACACCCTATCTACAAATAAAATCGTAAATGCCGACAAAAACTATACGGGCCCGATACCTAGGCCTGCATGGAAAGTTAATTTATAATCGTAATTAACAAAATAGTGCAAACATTACACGAAAAAACTTGAACATAAATTAACAGAAAAACAAAAATAGCATCTTAACTGAAGTGTCAGACGGTATCATGCCTGCGGGAATTATTTTGGCCAATTGGATAGGGACATTAATATTCAGATCACATCGGCATTCGGTTACCATCGTACCTCTATGGTTTCTATTTCTATTATGAAACTAATAGGGATCGAAAACAGATATTTTAAGTATCGTATAATTAGGTTCAATAATATATTCTAACACGCAGATAGGCGTATGTACTTATCGGGTAGAAAAACTCCAGAATTGTAATTCTCTTTATTAATATAATACCTAAGTCAAAAAACATTGGTGATGGGAAGATATGTTACGCGTTTTGGGCGCCTTCGGAACACAGGTGGTTTAGTCAGTATTAGCCTGACACTACCTCTCTCCCCACTCAGAGCGGGAGAAGATATCAAATGATATCCCATCTCAAAAAAACAAAGGCAGTCAAAGTGATACGATTATATTTAAAAGCATTCTAACAACTATTAAGAAATTTCTATTTATTTCTAGAATAATAACCACGATCGCAATTTATTGTGGCAATGTTATACAGGTCATATTGCGGTTTTATTGTTATGCGACAATAGTACACCTACACAGATTATTGCCTTATTCAAGCTTCGTTAGATACACACTCACATACAACTATTTCAAGCTTTTTTTATAGTAGGTAAAATCATCCAATGACAAATCCCGCAAGAGTCTGACACTATTTCCCGGTCCCCCCGACCGGGAAATAGTGTCAGACTCTTACTGACTATAAACCTACCCCGTTCCTTCGTTGCCTATCATATCGGGGCTGAGCCTTCCTCTCAGAAAACGGCCCTTGACCCCAGCAGGCTTCGAAACCGCCCGCCTGCAGCTAGCAGGCTAGGCCTCTACAGTTTGCTGACAGCTCCTTCAGGCACGCGGGAACAGCGCCGTCGACGACTTTAATTTCGTACATGCGTAAATTAATTCGAGTTTAAAAAAAAAAGTACTTTATTTTTTTTATTTTATCTTTACGAATCGATAGTGTGTCATATACTGAATCGACCCTCAGCGAGATTAAAACGACCAAAATTTTACGGTGTATACCCTATTTAGCACTATTTAAACACTATCCGCCTTATTCCAAAATGCGATTTAAAATAATTCTGGGACTATTACTAGGCTTAATAACAATTCAATGCGATCTAAATATAGTTTTCGGGGCTATTACTAGGTTTAATACCAATTTAACGAGATCTAAATGTATTTCCGTGACGATTACTAGGGGGACACCAACCATAAAGAAAAGAAAAGAAAAGATTCTTGTTTTAATACGGTAATACATTTTTTTTTAAAGGCCTTATGGTACGAAAATCATAAATTAGATTAAAACAGTACCGTTATAAGAGCTTGTGGTAGCCCCCTAGCTTTGATGCCAATTTTAAACCTAGTAATAGTCCCGGTACTAGTTTAGATCGCGTTTTGAAATAAAGCGGTATAAGTAAGACAACAATAAACTAAATTTAAAAAAAAAACTTTTTACAAAAAATATACAATCGACTTCAAAAAAAAAAAAAAAGAAACACTAAAAAGTGCAAAATAACCTTAATTTCGGAAGTCGGTGTTTCTATATTAGTTTGGTCTCTTTGTTAAAAAACACCGTAGGTAGTTGTAGTACTTCTCAGCCAAACTTAAATAGATACCTTCCGCCATTCGGTTCCATCATCAAACCATCACGATAATTTTAATAATATGAAACACGGCTAACATACTGATTTATTACTGTATTCCCTACCCACCTTCCGGCTTCGTCATCAGATCAATTCTTTCCCCTCCCACTCTTCTTTCAGTCAGTCACCAAAAACATGTATAAACAAAGCAATTTTACTTGTTACGACAGTTCTGCTATGATTTTTTGAAGAGTTCGGTTCTATATCTTCGAAGTGCATCATCGGATCAATACAATATTTCTATGGTACCAACTCTGGAGTATTCTCTTTCAAACAAAACTAAAATTTTCAATATCGGTCCACAATTGACCGAGATATCGATGAACATACATAAACATACATACAGCTGAACATAGAACCTCCTCCTTTTCGAAGTCGGTTAACAAATTAAAATAAAAAGCGGACATATTTCGTGAGCGACTTTAATAAATATAATACACAATCACACATTCCTCTCACAAAATTTCATACATTCTGACAGTATGATCTTCCATTCTTCAATGTGTGGTTACTTTTTTTCGCGATGTATGGTTACTTGAATAGGAAACATACGGCTCTATCGTTTCTTTAGGCGTATCATTATAACAAAGTGTTTGATTGAAAGTGACTACTTCCCGTGAATCGAGACCCCTCTAACAATTTTTTTATTTTATTTATTTATTTATTTTAGACATACATACAGCTATCCTTACAGAGCAACCCAATGCGATAGTGTAGTCAATAATATTAATTACAAAATAATGTCATGTCCATTAAATCCAATTTAGCATATCCAAAAAAAAAAATTAAATAAAAAAAAATTCGTCAATAATATAAAAAAACAATAAAAATTAATATAATACACAATTAAATTTATACAATATAAGGCAATTAATTATTTATAGAATAAAATTATTTATACAAAATATCACATATATCATATATTTTCTTTGTAACATAAAAAGTGTAACGTAACCTTTGCGAACTCGCTCAGAGAACATGAGAAAATATCAATTTTATTAGCCACCTGGTTTAATGTGCGCATTGCCCTCGAGAACGGGACGTTGGTCACCAGCTTGGTGCGACCGCGCGGCAGTGCAAACAAATCCGGCCGTCTACGACGTTGAACGTATCCATTGGGCACGCACAAACACATCTCCTGCAACACACCCGGATTGTTCGTGTTACCCCGGAACACTCCTAACATATACGATGCCAATGCTAAATCCCTTCTCGTTTCCAACCTGTTGTATCCCACCATGCCTAAAACAAACAAAGTTGGATACATCAAGGGATAGAGAGGGTATACCCCATACAGTCTCAGGTAGAGGTATCGTGTATATTTATTTTGTATGCGCTCCAGCATAAGAGTGTATTTCGCCTCATGTGGAGCCCATACAGCTGCATTACTTTCCAACTGGCTCCTAATTAGCGCGTCGTACAATGCCGAAATAGCCCTAATGTTGGTGAAACCTACTGCTCTGCGAAGCACGAATCCCAGTCGCTTATATGCCTTTTTACAAACGCTAACGATATGCTCCCGGAATCTCAGTTGTGTATCCATACGGACGCCAAGGTCTCGCACTACTTCATCTCTTTTTAGAGGCGTATCGTCCAGTTTGTAGCCGTAGTGAAGCGGTGATCTGGCACGGCTGAATGTCAGGATCGAACATTTCGAAACGTTGAACTGCAGCTTGTTTTTCCGACTCCACTCAGCTACACGATCAATGTCCTGCTGAAGGCGGTGACAGTCTTCCTCGTTTTCGATGGCCAAAAGCAACTTGAGATCGTCCGCAAATAGCAGACACCTCGCATCATGTACCACTTCAGGCAGATCATTGATCATAATAATAAATTGTAACGGCCCTACATTTGTGCCCTGACTCACACCCGACCTAGTGAAATAAGGCTCAGACCGACAACCACAATACTCCACGTACTGTTTCCTGTCCCTCATGTAGCTCGCAAAGAATTGTAGCAATTTTGGAGTGCAGCCAACTTTCGCCAGCTTTGACAATAAGACATCATTATCCACTAGGTCAAATGCCTTCTTAAAATCAAAGTAGGCGGTGTCTACCTGCACCCCCGCGTCGATATGAGGAACTAGGTACGTCATAGCGTTCAAAAGGTTGCTGGTTGTACTGCGCGCAGGACGAAAGCCATGTTGTGCGTCTGACAGTTGCGAAGCCACCTGTCCCTGAACATCACGCTGAAATGCAGATTCAAATACCTTCGCTGGTGTCATTTAGAGTAATATACAAAACTGCTCTAAGCCAGTTGCTTTATTATTATATAATAAGCTGTCTTATAAAAGTTATTGAGTATTAGAAACTTATAAAACCAGAATTCTTCAATAAATAAAATAAAAATAAATCTAGTTCTATTAAAAATAATTTCTAATATTAATTGACGAGGACAAAAAATATGTAGCAATACTTACTGTTGGTCAATGGTCTATAACTTTTCCTTTAAATATAATTTTGCAATTTTAGAATAGAAATCGTTAATTTCTAGGTAGGTATATACTACATGAAAACATAAGTGTTCGATTACGGAAACGCGGCGCGTTGCGCGGCGCGTCAGGCGGTCCGTCGTACATTGCCATATGTTTAAGTCTGCGCGAGCGATGACGCGGCCCGCTGCTGCAATTTACGACGCAACGCCCAAAGCACCGCGCGACGCGCCGCGTCTCCGTAAACACGGCCTTAATATTAGACAGAATCACAAATTTCACCTTTACCGGTTTTTTTGTAGGTAGGAAAAACATGAAATCATGATCCATTTTGGTAATTTTGATAATGAATCATGGTCATGAAATCTTGTTTCATCGACTTTGGAGGTAGTGGAACAGAGAGTAAAGTCCCACATACCTTCATTGAAAAGGGAGGATCCTCCGACCAGACAGGTGTTATATTTGGTGGGCTACTGCCCGATAAATGATTTCGGGTTTGTTCTTTATGTTCCAATCGCGCCGCGAATCTTACTTGCGCGATGCAGGATTAGTTCATTTGTGACGACATAGATGTCGCTACATCACTCCCCTCCGGAGATCGGAGATCGATGATTCTTGATGCTTATTGATGCGTCGTGTGATGCGTGCCAAGCCAATGGAGGTTGGTTCCATTGAGTCGGAACCGGATTCCGCATAGTTCTCGGTGAGTCAGAACTGTCTGCGGTGATGCCCCAGTGAGTCGGGGTGGTGCTATCCCAGTGAGTCGGGATACGATGCTGCAGGCTCCAGTGAGTCGGAGTAGTGCGGCTGGCTCCAGTGAGTCGGAGCGGTGCTGTGCGACGTAGGGCTTGACTGCTGTCGTCGACCAGGAGAAAGCTCTTCATATGACTGACCGAAGGTGCAAGTGCTTAGCCAAGGTCGCTGATGAGGCTGAGGGTGATGACCAGGTATGACCAAGTAGGCATGCTGGTGGTCAGGATACCCATATAGCCGTGGGTGCTGGCTGTATGGCTCGCTGCTCGAAAGCTTGAGGATGTAATGATGACGGTACGAAGTAGCTGCACGAAGGCTGCGCTGACGTTCTTTGTCGAGGGTCACCAGTTTGGAGGTAGTGGAACAGAGAGTAAATCCCACATACCTCCATTGAAAAGGGAGGATCCTCCGACCAGACAGGTGTTATATTTGGTGGGCTACTGCCCGATAGATGATTTCGGGTTTGTTCTTTATGTTCCAATCGCGCCGCGAATTTTACTTGCGCGATGCAGGATCAGTTCATTTGTGACGACATAGATGTCGCTACACCGACATAGTTTTTATATATAACCAGCTGGCCCGGCAGACATCGTACTGCCTAATGGTCGACTTTATTTTCGTGCATTTTTGCATATCTTCTCACCGTTTAAACCTTCTCAGGAGTATCATGATTATTTCAAGGCCAAATCTGTTTAGCCATTCTCGAATTTTAGGGAGACTAACGAACAGCTATTCATTTTTATGTATAAGATTTGTATCAGAGAGAATACAAGACGAGTCTTTAGCATAGAAAGAAAGAGAGAAAAACGTTATTCATGCCTTGCACAACAATCATATAAACCACAATGAAAATAGAAAGTAATAATAAAAGAGAGGCAAAAAAGGCGCCTAATTCAGCATATGCTGCATTATTTAAAACGAGTATAGTAATATGATATAACCATCTACCACAATATTCTACTATTTCCTTAATTTAATATTGGCTCTACTGATTTAACATTTAATTAATTAGTAAATATTTTCTAATATAATTAACCCTTCAACATAAAACAGTTATTACTTTGTTTGTATAAAAACTAATTAATCACTAACCTGGTAGTACTTCAAATGTGGGTACTTCATGATAACCCGTAGAATAAGTACGGTCAGCTGATCCTGTAGCGCCACACGCTGTTCATACGGAATGCCTGGTGGGAACCGCTTCAGTGACCGGTTCACGTCTAACACCACCTGATGATAATTACATTACAGTTATAAATCAAAGAATTGGATCAGAATGTTGGGCTGTGAAATAGACAGATAAAAAAGATTGCATATACCAGAGATGAAAATGTTAAGATGTGTGGTGTGACGGGAATTAATAAAGTGATATATGAGTATATTAGAGAAATTTTAGAGGAAAAGGGAGGCCAAAGAAAAGATGGATGGATTGTGTGAAGTGGTATGTGATATGAAAGAAAACCAAGTTACTGAGAGCATGATGGATGAGAAGACAGAATGGAGAGAAAAGAAAAAACGTGTTTTGCAATGCCTGCAACTAACACAACACAGGCAGGAAGAAAATGATGACTAATCAAATAATTGTATCAACAAGTAGATATTTTATATTTTCAACTGTATATGTAGAACTTTCACATACTGCCGTTCTTTAACTAAAGTGCACTTACATTTGGCGGGCTTCCATTTTAAATACAAAACTTCCAATATAAATCTCTCTATGCAGTAGTTTTACAAGATTGATATAAAATTAAAATTAGAAGCCCACCAAATGTCAGATAACGGCACTTTAGCTAAAGGACAGTAGCATAATAGTGCTGACTCATAGACTAATTTAAATATTTTACATTTACCTTTTGCTTTTGGTATGTTATATATTGATGGGTTTCTTAGAACAACCAATTTACCTGATTATATTCAATATGTGTAGACAGTTCATCCAAAGATGGAGGCTCTGTCAATTCTTCTTGTGTCACTCCAACCAACAACGGCCAGATTTTTCTTCTGTAGTCATCTGTTATAAGTAAGACATTTTTATTATTTGTTTATTTTTAGTGTATTTTTGTTAATTTGATATCTGTCAAATCAAAGTAAACATTGGACTCTTCATTGATTGTAACTTTATCACAAGTACTATAAATAAAGATAATCTTGATGTAATGAGTCTACATGCAATATTATTCTAAATTAAATCAATCCATGACTCAAGAAGCCACCTGAGAATAAATCAAGTATTTATTGACCGCTATAAAAAGTAAAAATATAATTTTCGCATAACTTGTAATGTTACAAAAATACTAAACAGACACTGATATTTGATCAAAAATACTAAAACTGATAAGTTATTTACTTCAACCATTTCTGTGAAAGGGTCATAATAATGCTAGTTCCACAACATTATCTCTTGTCGTAAATATAGCTCTGCGTGACGACAGAGGGAGGCATTGTTCACAACTTTATAATGTAAACAAATTGTACAATTACACTTACCACTGATCAATCCTGCTTTGCCTTTAGCAAAACTTTGCCATTGTTCCAGATTCACATAGTCCGGGTTCTCTAAACATTTCTCAATATCTTTCTTCTTCTCTTTCACTTCTGGGTCTTCGTCATCGGGTTCTAAACAAAATTGTCAATGACATTACCAGTGGGCACCTGGGACTTTCACTACATTTTTCTAAAGAGCATTGAGAATATTTGTACTTTAGCAGGGCAGATATCTCAAAGCAATATATCAAGAATACATACAGGTAGGAAGTAATCAAATTGTCTTAATAATTGTTTACAATACCTTCATCGAATTTTAGCTCGGAAGGCGTAGAGATGTCATCAATATTTTTAGCGTTATTCAAGTCGAAAGATTGTTTTTTGCGCGTCGGTGAACAGTCACCGTTAGTATTACACTTATCACCAATATCATTGTCGCTATTATAAGATTCCATGGTAGAAAGTTAAAAATTAATCGAGCGAAAACATTACACCATCCTTCCCCATAGGGCGATGTGATGACATTTGAGAAAAATGTTATGTTCAAAAACACAGTCCTGAAATCAATACGCATGTATTTTTATGTTTAATTTAATTTCTCTGCAATATTTATGTTTCAAATTATAATTATCTCTATAAACTTCAAAATTTTGTAAAATTATCTATTTTAAAAATTCTTATGATCATTAATTAACAAATTAATTGATTTCTTAAAAATGGTTTACGAACGCACCTGCAAAATGTAATGTCAAAAACTGTTACGCTTCTTTTTACGCAGATATTCTATAAACCGATATTTAGTTATCTTTTTTTACTATAAATTATCGATAACGGTATATAGAACATCTATTTCTGAATTAGTTTTAATAAATATTGCACAACAGTAAAAGAATGCAAAGCAATATTAGACAAAGTCTATTGAATGAACCAATAGCTCGATTTATTTTTTATAAGTAAAAAAATATGTTACTGTCAAAGTAAACCATCCTGATTGGAACAATAACAATATAAAAAATTTACAAAATAGTAAATGGCTAAAAATATTTTTTAACAATGGATCTCGACGTTCATTCTCCAAATGAGAATATTAGGAAAATTGAAGACATCATTGATATTCAAAAAGCAAATGGAAATTTTAATGTCCGGCAAGTGGCCTTCAAACTCCCTTTGGAGCCAGAGAGCACGGTTTCGGCTAATGTAGCTAAGAGCTTAGAATCTGGATTATCAAAATCTATATCTGACAGTGGTAATAAGAAAAAGTTTAAGAAACTGCGATCAAAACGCCATAAGAGTCCTTTACCAGACGTTATATCATGGCCGAGCGATTCGGACATAACTGTGCTAAGAATGAAATTATGCAGTGATTTAAAAGAAAAAGTAGGTAATATAATTCCTGGGGACGGATTGCACCAACCCGACAGTTCTTCCATGACCAATTTAGCAACATTGGTTCGGCAAGCGCAGCCGGCATCGAAACATAGTTTAAACATGGAAGAGTACCTGGTGCCCCTGACGTCTTGGGAGCGGGAGCAGGAACCTGACCAGGAGCCTCAAAAGGAAGGGCCGATTCTTGAAGAGGCACAACCCATTGATTATATCACAAAATACAAGCACGAATTCATTGCTTACGAACCAAGATGCAGTCGCGAAAACAATGAGATGTTAAGCTCTAAAGATAGTCAGTCTGGCTATTCGAAGCTGACGAAGAAATCCAAGATGGCCAGGTTCCTACGTCTGTACTTCTGTCCCTGTTGCACCTGCCTGTACCGATTGGAAAAAATGCGTGACGAGCCTTCGATTTATTTTTCGAAACGGCCAGAAATGTATTAGATCCGTGTACAAAACAAACTGTAATGTTTTTTCCCAAAATATGGCATTTCTTGACAAAGTCAGCACCTGTTTTTATTTGTTTAAGTTTTGCTAAACAAGGGTTACGTTTCTGAATTCTTGGAAATCCTTCGAGCTGGTGTTTGTCGTATTTGATATCACTGATGGAGTAGTCTATACCTACTTCCTTTCTTGATTTGATTGTACCGGCCAAGTAATAGTCGCACTCGCATACAGTCCGTAGCAAAAAAACGGCAAGAATTGACGTTTGCTCCACTTAAATATTTATTTTATTCTGTTTTCAGTATTTGTTCTCATACGGCAACAGAAATACATAAAAAAAAAATCTGAAAATTTCAGCTTTCTAGCTATCACAGTTCATGAGATACAGCCTAGTGACAGGTAGACGGACAGTGGCGTCTTACAGGACCTTAGTGGTACCGTCTTTACTCTAGGTACGGAACCCTAAAAAACGAATATAGGAATTTACAATGTGCGTTTATAAAGAAGTATTTCGTATCTACATGTTGCTAATCGAAATATTTCAGGCGCAGCAAAATCAGTAAATTTTGTTTTGAATGGCTTATGCCACAACCACACTAATATTATAATGAGGAAAGGTTGTGAGTGGGTATGCTCCCTTGGCATTACGCGCGCGAAGTCGCTTGCAACAGCTTTTAATTCATGACCTTGACCATGAGCAACGCTTGCCACGGCTGGTTCGTGGATGGGTGGCTGTTCATTTTAACGAGGCTGCTCCGAACCTCAAAAGACTCAGACCACACTCCTGGCTGTCATATTTAAACCGGTTGACACCATATCTTCCAAAGAACCTATTTTTAATTACATAGGTTCTAGGCCGGGTTCCAGGGCACCAGGCTAAACTGGAAGATGAATCAAAAGTGCTTGAGAATAGAAGCAAGACAGGATTGAAATTCAAACAATTTACGATCGACTGGCCTGTTGGTCTAGTGGTTAGTGGCCCTGACTGCTGTACCGAAGGTCGTAAGTTAGATTCCACCCACGAAAACACGTTTGTGTAATGAACACGGTCATTTTTTGTTCTATGCTGGTTGTGATTTCTCTATAATATAGATGTAATTTTTGGGACTAGAGATGACGTCGTGTGAAAGGTGTGAAATAAAAAAAAAGGTTTATATAGTATCGTGATAGCCCAGTTGTTAAGAAGGCACCCGCCTCTCATGCATGAGATTGAAGGAGGTACCAATGTGAACTTTTTAATTTATTGATAGTGCTTTTTAAAGTTTATTTTAATTTATTGTAATTTCTAATTTTTTTTTTTTTTAATTGGCCTATACTTTCCCACTGCTGGGCAAAGGCCTCCCCCAATTCCTTCCAGGTATTTTTCTCTCGGGCCACCTCGAACCAGCCCTTGTGGTAGGCGTCCAGGTCGTCTCGCCACCTCTTCCGAGGTCGACCTTGGCGGCGTCGTCCATCTTCAGGTACCCATCTTGTGAAGACTCTTGCCCAACGATCAGTGTGCATACGGCTTATGTGACCCGCCCAATCCCAATCCATTTCTAATTTAATTCTTGTTATAGCCATTGGTCCTGATTGTCATTCGTAGATCTTTTACCACCGTTACAGGTAGCCAGAAATTCTGACCCTCAGACTATCCAAGGAGTATTGCCCAGGACTGGGTTGTAGAGGACCCCAAGCTGGTTGGGAAAAGGCAATGGTGTTTATGTTGTACTAGTGACCTGCGGGCCTAAAAAAAAAACGAGCAATTCATCTAGAGCAAATCATATTCCGAATTTCTAGCAGATCATAAGCAATTCTTCTAATGTTCGTAAAATGGTTGCACAAATTAGTCGAATCATACTTAATTCACTGCATATCAGAATCACATTCCTTGTAAATATTGCCGTATAAAAAAAATATGATTCATATTATAATTCTACAAAAGTGGCCTTTTTAGACCTGCAGCACCTGCTACGCACGGGCATACGTTTATACGCAACAATTCTTTATTCCTTCCTCGTTCATTCGTAGTAGTGAAAACCTCGTCAAAATCCGTTGCGTATTTTGGAAATAGTTGGTGAATAAACAGACTAATGTGGATAGCGACGTTGTTTTAAACACAAAGTAGAGATGTGAAGTTCTAGTTACAACTTTTGGAAAATGTGAGTTCAAAAGGGCAAATTCTCGGCGGCGATCTCTCGCGCCGGGGCTTGGTACTTGGGTCTCCGGAGCGAGGAGGAGTGGCAGGCGGTCGCCTCCTACTGCGTAGCAGTAATGCTAGCAAAGGAGGAAGCCGCCCGCATCAGGCAACGGCGCACGCCGCCACCGGGATTCCGATCCCAATTTTCGGCCACCTTAGGCGCGGGCTCACGGACGGCGGGCAATGGGTAGCTCGCTGTCCGTCCGTCCGGTAACAGACCGGTCCGAGCCCAAGACGTTTACGGCGCGCGCTGTAAGAAGTTGTTAGCAAACAACTATATATTATACTTCTGAATGGAAGGTTCGGCCGAAGGTAAAGAAGGAACGGGGTAGGTTTTTTAGTCAGTAAGAGTCTGACACTATCTCCCGCTCCGCCCTAGGGCGGGAGATGTCATTGGATGATTTTTTACCCATGGCCCCAAATCAACCCATGGCCACAGCAGTCAATTAAAGCCACTACATCGCAAAGCACCTCTCCGACTGACTGTCCAGGCATAGAAGGAAACTAGAATCTGATTGAATAGCAGTTTAACTAGATACAAAACCAACCAAGTCGTGAAGTTAACTCACGGAAAACACATTGCATGCGAATGATTAGGTTTCATTTTTATTTTCGCGGCCATTTTATAATCTAATTGCCTAGCTTCCTTATTTGATGAAAAGCAAGAATTTTATCAGATTGATTTCGTGTTTTCTATCAATTAAATTTGTTGTAGTAAACTAAAAATGTCAAAATTTTGTATCGTTCTGTACCTACTCACAATTATTACTAATTAAAGCCAACACAATGGAAGTCTGGGCAGTAGTCCCTACGAAGATAAACGTCGCTCGTCAGCTACATTCTCATGACTGAGACCAAACCTATGTAGCATCTTCGACGACAAAGCGGTGAGTGGTAGACAGTACACCGTTCGCCAAGCCACTTACACTACACCCCTACATATAGTAAGCAAAGTCCAGTACCTCTACCATGAGTTTTAAGCAATAGTATTCGTCGCTACTCGATATCGACGCCGTAAATATTTTGTATGGCAAATTTTGCAGCGCCTCTAGCGGTCACTTGCAGAACAAAAATTTGCCATACAAAATATTTACGGCGTCGATATCGAGTAGCGACGAATACTATTGTTAAAACTCATGGTAGAGGTACAGGTTCGTGCACCATAATAAGACACACTTTGAATTTAAATACATAGGCTATATCTCTCTTGCGTCCCCTTGTGCAGTACCTGGATATTTATCTTTCTAAGTATAATATATAAGTGTTGACTGGTAATAAGTGCACGTGATTGTAGTCATGATAACAAACAACTTTTACCATGGGACCAAACCTGAAATCGCGAAAAAAATCTGCTGGTCAGTACATTAAATTTGTGTTTACCTAACTGGTCAAAATGTTTAAAATGATCTGCCCAGTTTAACTTGACCATATCATAAAGCGATCCATTTCTATGATCTGATATCACTACATAGTATAAAACAAATTCGCTTCCCGCTGTCTGTCCCTATGTCTGCTTACATCTTTAAAACTACGCAACGGATTTTGATTCGTTTTTTTTTAATAGATAGAGGTGATTCAAGAGGAAGGTTGATATGTATAATTGCACCCGTGCGAAGCTGGTGCGAGTCGCTAGTATATAATATTATAAAGCTCAGTAATAGTTTGTTTGAACATGCAAATCTCAGAGGAACTACTGATTTGAATTGAAGAAATATTTTGCTGTTGAACAGACCATTCATCGAGGAAGCCTAGGCTACCTATTAGATATAACACGCTACGATCAATAAACGAAGCAGTACATACCTAGCTAATAATTTTATAAAGTCTCTATTTAAGTAGATATCTAAGTGGGTACAGGCCCGCATAACCGGCAGAACAGTTTCTCTGTTCGCCACGAACAAAAAACAAACAAAGCAGTAATTATCACATCAGAATGAATGCATAATGACTGCGGCAAGATTGCAACTCGTCTTGGACCTACCCACGCAAAATTAGAACAATGAGTGAACTTTTTAATCATTTCTTTGGACAAGGTCCTTGTCCATTCACTTAAAATGATCATGATCAGTTACTCACACTACAAATAGAGATTACGAAAGTGTTGATGTAGGCCTCTAACCATCGATGCGAAGGGACTTTGATTTATGAAGGTAATTTAGAGAGAATGCTTTCCTGCAAAGTTCTTCGTTGAGTTATAAGGCCAAGGTTAAACTAGAAATCTAGCCTGGTTTGATTCATCGCTTGCAAACAGTAAGTGCACCTAAACAAACACGAAATATGTACCTAGTAATATGTATTATCAACTATTTTCAGTAGTCTTTAAAGGTGTCAGAGAGCAGTGGTGGCCGAGTGGTATTGGCCCCGACTTACGAGTTGTAGGTTGCGGGTTCAAACCCAGCCAGGCGCATTACTTTATGTAATTTATTTCATCACCACTGCTCTCATAACAGTGAAGGACAACATCGTGAGGAAAACGGCATGTCCTAAAACCAAAAATTCCTTCGAATTTTTGGTTGTGTGACATCCACCAATCCGCACTGGGCCCGCGTGGTGGATTACGGCTCTTTCCCTCTCCTAGAGAGGAGGCCTGAGTCTCAGTAGTGGGAACATTACAAGGCTAATGCTATGCTATGCTATGCTAAAGGTGTCTGTGCCTACTTACTACTTTTTTTATTGTACGTAAAAAATCATCAAATATCTCCTCTAAATCTGGATGGAACGAGAGGGATAGTGCCAGACTTTTTTTTTTTAACTAAAACCCACCTGTGTTTCTTCAGTTACCTTTTGCGAAAGGTCTCTCAGACCAGAGACTCAGGCCTCCTCTCTAGGAGAGGGAATGGGCCGGAATCTACCGCGCGGGTACAGTACGAATTTGTTGAAGTCACAAAATGTATTCGAAATTTTTGTTCTACGACATGGCCGGTTTCTTCGCGACTTTTTCCTTCATTTTTTTCAAGGCAGTGGTGATAAATTAACCTAAGTTTGAACTCACGACGTGCAACATACTATGCGGGTGCAAACTGTTTTTATAGCTTTACTTTAATAGGTAACTGCCTAGTAACAGAACCAATTTAAATAATTTAGAACTGATTTAATATTAATAGGCTATTCCTTTGTATATAAGACTGAATAACTGTGAATGCATATAAGTGTGCCTATTATTTTGCCTACCTACATCTCTTTTGTTGTGTTGCCAGTGATGACATATGGCTCCGAAACGTGGTCGCTCACAATGGGCCTCATCAGCAGGCTTAAAGTCACCCAAAGGGCAATAGAAAGGGCTAAATGCTCGGAGTTTCCTTGCGTGATCGAATCAGGGATGAAGATATCCGCAGGAGAACCAAGATGTACCGACATAGCACGAAGAATCGCCAAACTTACGACGGCGACCGCGTACCGGAAGGCGCAGAGTTGGTAGGAGACCTCCTACAAGATGGACCGATGACCTGATAAGGGTTGCGGGAATCCGATGGATGCGAGACGCACAGGACCGTATATTGCGGCGACGCTTGGGGGAGGTCTATGTCCAACAGTGGACGTCATTCGGCTGAAATGATGATGATGGTAACATTTCTTCTTAGTTCCGATGTTCCGAGCCACCTACATAATATTGTCGTCTGCATACATACCTATGATACATACCATGGTTATGATGTTATGATGTAATATAATGTAACACAATTAAATTAGCGTTGACCGATGTGGAAAAGCGTGAAGTCATATTTCATAAACACATTAGAAAATTCTACTTGAAGATACTAAACGCACATAAAATTATGTCCGTAAATGTTACAATACTATTATGTAAGTAAACGGATTCTTTTTTGAAGACATTTTTCATGTAAAAAAGGTGAAAGAAATAAGAAATTTGGTATCAAAGCAGCAATAGGTATTATAGCTGCTATACTGGATAGCAGCTAACTTATGGATTGAATTTAAATTAGATAGGTACCGTTTTCAATTGGTGCTATGATAACAAAATTTTCACTTTAGCCAAAAAGAAATTGACTTGAATTTTCGGTAACTTTTCTATGTCGATCGATTAGAAAGTCTCATAAAATATTTGTTTATATTTAAATTGGTTTGACAAGAGAGAGCCGGTAAGCAGTTTAGTTTCTTCATTGCGGATATATTGCAAGTAACTATTGCAACTTTTACTTAATATTTTTTCACTTATTCTGAGAAATGCATTGTCATAACCTTAGGTTAGGTTTTTAGAGCTGACTACTAGCGATATTAGATCAGATACAAAATATGAAACACAAACGATCCGGTACATGAATCACTATCGATTTGTAAGATAAAATAAAAAAATAAAATAAGTACACTTTTTTTAAAACTCAAATTAATATAGGCATGTACGAAATTATTTTTTTTAGGTAAACGTTAGCTGGGCGAGCCTATCTTATCTGTTTGGTTTATTCACATTTTGTTTCTTTTTTCTTCTTTGCTATTTTGTTTTGTTATTTTATTTATGTACTACAATCGAAACTCACCTATCGAAGTCACTCCGCCTGACCACCGCTAAGTTCATTTTTGCTTGCACTCGAAACGAAATTCTCAAATGTTTTTTTTATTGGCGCCGCGCCGCAGAACAGGATTCAAGCGAAATTTTATTTAAGTGCTCAGGCAGAAATGACCGCGATGGTACATCTGTGAGCTCTAACTAATAATCTTAGTTTTAGTTATTGTTTCTCAGTAAGTGAATTATGTGTGCAATTCTTTATGAGAAATAAAGTTGTTCTTAAAGCTATCTATATGTACATACTTTTCCAATAGGCATTGCAAGCTATATCTCTAGTATTCATGAGACTACATCGTTGCATAGGTATATGAGCTGGATCTGAATTATCTAATACAGGTAAGATGGTAGTAAACTTACTTATTTTAATTCGTATAGTCACTGTGTGAATACTTGAGCGACAATGTTGACTCTGATACGAACCACTTGTGCTTTCGTAACAGGTGCAAACGAATTTTAATACCTACTTTTTCGTTTCGAGAATTGTATAACTGTCGAAAGTATATTTTCTGGGCTGACTCGTGTACGTCTTGTTGTTGTCAATTGTTGGGTTTTAATTGAATAAGTCACCGCAGTCTTGGAATTCAAAAGGCAACTGAAAGCTTGGAGGTTTTAGTCAGTAAAAGTCTGACATATCCTGGCGCTCACATATTAAAATTGTGGTGACTCTTCCACAAACGCCATTAATCAAAAGTTGAAGTTGAAGTTGGCGTCAGTCTAATTTTGAACGGCAATAAACTTGATGTTATTACGGAAACTGTGTTTTTAGGCATAACTATCGATTCTAAACTGCAGTGCTCATATTAGAACTCTCTCAGGAAGATTAAGCTCAGCTGCCTATGCAGTAACAAAAATAAGGCAATTGACAGATGTACCCACAGCTAGGTTAGTGCACTATGCTTATTTCCACAGTATTATGTCTTATGGCATTTAGTCTACACCAGCTGCAGATCTCAATTTTCATATTGTAAAAGAGAGCAATCCGGGCTATTTATAAAACGGGGCCTTGCGAGTACCTCAGAAATAAATTTAAAAAAATCTATATAATTGATTCTGCCTTCTCTTTATATCTTGAAAAGTATTTTGTATGTTCGTAGAAACTTGAGACTTTTAAAAATTAGAAGCGATTTTCATTACAAAAATAAACGTAGTAAACACGAAATTGTATTACCCAAATGGAGATTAGCCAATACCAGCAATTCATTCTTAGTAAACAGCACAAATGCTTTTATAACAAGCTGCCAAAGGAGGTAACTAAACTTAGCGAGGGAAAGTTCAAAACTCATATTAAGCGTGTCCTAACCAAAAAAGCATATTATAAGGTAAAGACTATGTCGAAGATACGCTTGTTTGGCAATGACTGCTTCTGCGCATGTGGCCCCCTGGTAACTCATTAATATTGCGATGTGTCTGTTAACTGCTCCATGTCTGTTTTAATATATAACATGTACTTATATTTTTTTTAATTTTGTCACATCACATTGCTTTCGCAATGTTTTTTATATTATTTATAGACCGCTTGATAATGTAATCGTTGTAGTGATAGTTGTAATTTTTTTTTCTTGCTTTTAGTAAGCCTCTCTCTATAATGTGAATGTGAGAACACTGTAGGCTCTCCAAATTCTTAGATTACTTCCTAATCGTGAATTCGTAACTTACTTTTTTATGATTATTTTTGTTGTTCTCTTGGTACAATATTGACTGGTCTACATTGTCCTTACATAATAATTTATTTGTTATTACTGTACTTTGGAAATATTGCAAAATAAACCGTTTTTTTTAAAGAGTAACCATGGAGTTTCTTGCCGGTTCTTCTCCATAAGAAACGATCAATTTGGAACCGAGCTCTAGCTTCTGACGTTTTATAAGTGCCCATGTAGGCCTATGTGAAATAAAATATTTTAATTTGATTTGATCTATTCAGAGCGTGAGAAGTTAATTTTAGATTCCCTCCCAAATAAAATAGTGTGGCGTTCGATTTCTTGCTTTTGGTTTTTTCCAACGTTTTTGTCTGATTCGTGACCGCTCCCGCTCGATTAGATTATAATATAGGTCTAGACACCTGCAAGGAAAAACATTATAGCTCAGTTTTAGGAAATTTGCATTCCGCATTTTATGGGTTGTTCGCAGAGGTCCATGATTCTAATATTCCTCATTTCCCACCGAGTCCATGGAAAAAAAATCGTGTTTTAAATTTTCCTACAATTCCTAACAGGTCCACTCACAGATATGACAGACATATCTGTGGGTCCACGAAATTTGTCCAAAATACAGTCAGTAAATGCAATTTTTTGTTTGTCTTAATCAGTTTGTAAGCCTTGGGAAAAAGAAACAGTTACTAACTACGATTATTTTGATTTACTTTGATAATTCTGAAACTGTGATTTAAATTTTTAGGTCTATTTTACTGTAAGATTTCAATTGTTTAACTGCTATAATAAAACTGTTTTTTTTTTCAAGTTACGTCTATTCACCTCTTTGGAGACATGCATAAAGAAGTAATGTTTACCGTTTCTAGTACTGCGTATATGAAATAAAAATATTCATTGGCTTTTATTTCATAGAAATAGAAATAATAAACATTTATCCCTTATCAAAGATTTTACTGCTGACAGTACCAAACATTCTCATGGGCTCGTAGGGAAAGAAAATATTTAATATTTAAAAAAAGAATGGACTCATTAGGAAATAATTTTCAAACTTTAATTTTTTGAGAACACTGGACTCGTGGACCTTTGGAAACAACCCCATTTTATGCAGTTAGAATATGTTACTCAAACTTGGCTCAAAACTAAGTTGCAATGTTATTCCTTATCTACAGGTATCATGGTTACCTATATGGTTTTATCTACATAACTACCTACCTTACACTTGAGTTCCCTTCTGCCACCATTGCAATTGAGTACCCATAAATATTGTACACCAATAAAATTGTACAATTTGAGCCTTATACTTAAGATATTTAATTGGCGGCCTTCTCGCATTCTGTGATCTCTTCCAGACAACCTGGAATCGACAGAGATTGCCTGGACATAAAATGGGTTCCCCCCTTCTGCTAACTGCTTTATAAAAATAGAAATGGTGTGTGTCATGTTGTTCATAAAACGTAGTTCCACGCTATAGCAAGAAATCAATTAGTAGAACTATCTTACTTCGATCTACCTATTACCGACTCTAACTAAGCCATAAGGATATATGGATATATGCAATGAGTATCTACTCAATGTTCACGACCTGACTAATAAAATACAAACAATAAAAGTTATGAAGATTTATGTAGTTATTAGTTTACCGAAATGGCAATCACCACCTGTTAGATCAGCAACGGTCCCAGTATAGGACCCTGATGAAAACTTCATTGATCAACCCAACTATATAAGAGTCTAATGATTATGGAAGATTTAGATCTTCTATTAGCTTTCTGCAGTCATTCGTTTTCTTACTGCCTAAGTACCCATAAACTAAAGATGAGAGAATATCAGAGAGCAATATCGATTTACTTAACGTGTTGCGTGATTTTGCATGTAAGTACTTAATTTATTTAACAGTGCTTTAGGAACATTTTATCCGAACCACCTCATTTCTTCACTTACTCATTTATATTTATTATGGGACCAAAAGATTTTACGTTTTAAGTGCATCCAATTTGACCGTTGGGTTGCCCATAAAATGATCCGAATAATCAAAAGTTATTTCTGAAACCGGTTGGCGGCGACATCTGAACTCAAAGGAACCCGAGTGACTGACGCCAACCAAGCGCGAAAACTTACTTTTGGAGCCATTATGTGATAATATGACTGACGTAATAAACAGACAAGTAGAATTGTGCCACGAATTACGAGATTACTTTCTTTATCAGACAGCAAGGGCAAAAAATTGTACATGATATTTCGTTGAATAACCTGCAAATATGTGGGTGATTTGAGAACTATAGGGTCAGTGTTCCAGTGCTGTATAGATTCTAGTAAGAAGAACGGCAGAAGAATGTAGGTGCTTTGTCGTGAACTATGCTCCATCTCCTATCCTGCGTTCTATGTCCTTAAGCATTGGTACTGACGACACCGCCGTAGAAATGGTAAAGATTTGGGCCGACAATATTTAAAATGGAACAATAAAAGGAATAAGTATCACTGCCAATTAGGTTTGCCAGCGTTCTGTTCCGTTGACTCGATGTCTTAAACATCTTGTAACTGTAGTTAAACACCTTGGGAATAAATATCTAGGATAATATAGGATATTATATGAATCTCAGGAAGCAACTCGAATGGTCGACTCTTGTCTATCACCCACCTGAAATCGGTATCTTAACTGCTTAGGAATACATAACTTAAATACCGTCATTTGCTTTGCCTTATTTAGTTTGACCGTCTTACATTTAATTTTATACTACCTAAGTAGTACAGGTACTGTCATTTAGTAGCCACCCCCAACATTCTTGAGCTTCTAAAATTAAATCCAGTAACTTTATGTTTACAAAATACGATCGATATTGGGCAGTATTTATCTAATAGAGAATAAACTTTCTGAGCGGGTGGTCAAGGGCCACACGCAGTAGCTGTAGGACTAACAATGATCTTCCGTTATCGGGAAACGGATGTAATTTCAACTTCAGCTACCTTGAAGTCGGCGTATCTGGAAAATTGCAGAAGGACAAGCATTTTCTAAACGAATGACAATGTTCGTCCAATATCAATGAAATCCAATAGAATATAGATTAATTCAAAACTTATGAATGAATCGCGAAAGCTGAACGCACAATATTCTTTGTTTAGAAACGTAGTAAAATAAATTAATCGATTAGCATCGTCACACCGTCACGTGATCACGTCATAAATTTAGCTTCCGAAACAAATCGCAATAATAATATAATCGATCTATTTCTGGGCGAAATAATTCAAATTATTTTACAGAATTCGTTAGTTTCGCGTACAATTGCCAAACAGTTTCATTTCTTCGGCCCCCCGTGCAGCCACTCACTGCAAGTTATAAAGCGCGGAGAAAGCACAGCGGCCGAACAGTCTCGCGAGTCCCGTCCGCCATTGTTGCGTTTCGTCCGTTTCGCGCCCTTTTTGACGTGTAGTCATTTTAGTGTTGCAAATTATTGCGGATATTAATTTATTTGTGTTTCACAATGGATATGAGGTAAACATTTTTTTTATTTATTAATTATTTCTGGATTAGAAATCATCAATTAATTATCGAGAGTGTGATTAAGCTTTATGACAACTTATACCTACAGAGTGTAAATTATAAGAAAATATCCACTTTTTTACGAATTTTTACTACAAACACACATTGAATCGATTTGTCATGTCACTTAATTTCTATGTAATCATGAGAAATCGTTCGCTTTCTAGTCTCATTGACAGTAGGTGCAGAGCTATATGTTCGTATAGTTACCTACCGTAATTTCTATAAACCATTATGCTTACGGTCTCGTGATACAACATAGTGACTTGTAATTATTGCGTATGTACGAGACACACTAATGAGTCTGTGTGTTTCGTTTCCGCTAAAAATG
Source organism: Leucania comma (assembly GCA_958295575.1). Classification (NCBI taxonomy): domain Eukaryota; kingdom Metazoa; phylum Arthropoda; class Insecta; order Lepidoptera; family Noctuidae; genus Leucania; species Leucania comma. The sequence goes on along the minus strand of OY282468.1, from coordinate 25,165,087 downwards.
GACACAATATTGAATGAGCAGAGAGCAATAGCAGTTAAAACATAAAATTATATTAATTGTTTAAAAATTATATGTGTCTTTTTCTCGTTGTTGTGATGTTCCTGTATCTTAGGCAAAGTATATTCAAGTGCGTGAATGTTTCTATAAATCGATATCTTACAAACCTAAAATATTTCACCGATTCAAATGACTGTATTTTGCTTGCATTAATTACACATTAGCTGTTAAAGTAATTTTATTAGAGTAGCATGGATTATATTAGTTAAAACCCCATTATGTAGCCTATAGAACTTCAGTGGTCACCACAAGCTCCTATTTTGCGCGACTTGCGCTATAACACCAGCAGCTCTTAATTTTTTCAATGTACTTTCTAATTATTTCCACGTTATCTAATTTGTCACGTTTAAATTCGACTGAATTAACATGCTGACAATCCCGCGCTTAAAATAATGGTTAATCTACAAGTAAACACTGTTTAACTCTCATCTTAATGTTAAAGTTATCGAGTAAACTCTGCATGATTAGTACTTAGCCGATTCCAAAATAATATTTTATGGATACATTAGCAGAGATATTATTATTAGCTTTTCTAGACGGTATACATAAGCTTGACAGGAGGAATTAGTGCAGCTGGTTTCGAATACAATATTAAAAATTAAAAGAACAATGCAAACCAATAGACGTACTTAATTTAATTTAAAAAATTCTGTAGGTGCAATAAAGTTCCGAAATAAAATTCACATGAACATATCGAATGCCCTGTAGCACTTAAATAAATCAATGACCTCTGTCCAGTGCATAAAAAAGCAGTAGGACTTGTGCATTGTCCGCACATAAATCGCAGGCCCTTTTCGGATAAAAGAAAAAAAGTAGAGCTGCCCAATATGCAAATTTGGATACGCGAAAAAGAATCGACAAAAGAGATTCTGTTTTTGAAAAAGAAATTTAAAAATAAACTTTTGTATAATTTAGAATGACATTTGGTTCAAGAAACTCGATTTTTGTAAGTAGGTACCTAATCTCGTTTTATTTATGTTATGTACCAGCGTTCGTGAGCCTTGGTGCCTTTGTTTGCGGTTTGTGGTCGTCCACCTTACTTCCACGGGATTCAAAGATTCTTTAAATTGGATAACATCTTTATGGTTGAATCGTACCTATAGGACCCACTAAGTGCAGAGTTTTTTGATTTAGTAGGCATACAAAGATACAAGAAATTATAAGAGAGTGTAGATAAACCAAAAAGAAAGAAAATCATTTTATTTCCAATCATATCAAACAAAAAAAAAAAATAGTATGTTAATAATATTTACCAACTAGTTGAAAAAGGCGAAACACCGGTCGGAATGAAGGTCATATGGACACTTTTACTCAATTGTAAGATAAAAAAGTTTCAAAAACATAACAAACAATAGTGTTGTAGTACATGACGTTATCGACCATAGTGTTAACCGTCTCGAATCTTTCAATTATCTTTAGAATAAACTTTGTAGGTCAGCCATTGATAGCAAGATCAAGTTCTCCGAGAGACTGACTCACCTATTGTAGTATTTATTAAATATTTTAAATATTTAGCAACACTTGATTGCATCAGTGATTTAATTTTTTGTTTGCGCAATGTACTTAGCATAACAAATTAGCGGGAAAATGTTGCGATATGACTCTGTGACATTTGTAGTGTCGTAGACCAAGGAGTTTATAAAAAAATCCGGCCAAGTGCGTGTCGGGCACGCGCAGTGTAAGGTTCCGTAGAGACCTGTTACTTGCTTTCGGATTTAGAAGAGGACTTGAATGTTTATTACTACGAATATATTAATAAAGTAAACGGTTTAAACAATTAAACCGTTTACTTTATTGACAGCAATAATGTATAAAACCGTTCATTTAATTTAATTTTTCTATAATTCCACTCGCTTACTAAGTACCTAAGTCATTTTATTCTTAGGATCTCGTATTTTGTACCATTTTTCGGTTTAAAAGTTGGGTATTATTAGCGTGATTAAATAACCATGCGAAATACAGCTTTTTAATACTAACGGTCTCTAAGCTAAGCCGCGGACAAACAGACAGACAGACGGACATACATGGTAAACTATAATAATAACAGTATTCTACAATTTTCACACAACGAAATCAGGTCAGAATAAATAATCGTGCTCATCACACAGACATTTGTCTTGGGTGGGAACCAAACTCATGACTTCCAGCATAGCAGTCGAGGCCACTAACCACTAGACCATAAGGTCAGTCAAAACTATACCTAAGGGTTCCTTGGTAGGACTACGGAACCCTAAAAACTCGGATCACTTAGATGGTGATGCTGAAGCTTTCGTTTCAAATCGATTTTGCGCCAAACCTTGGTTAATTAAATTGCTCTGAAAAGCAAAGATACTTACACTGTTTGTGATAGACTAGCGACCTGCTTTGGACGGGTATTTCATTCGGATATTTCGGCTTTTCTCTACCATAATAAGCATGTTTTAAACATCTAAATTCTAAACCTTCCACATGAATCACTTGTGTTCATTTCTGAAAACTGTTTGAAAATCCATTCAGTATTTTTTGAGTTAATCACAAACAGATAGAAAATCAGTCATGGAAGCAAATAATAATAACAGAATTTATCTATACTAATATTATAAAGCAATTTTTTATGAAATTTTTTGTGTATATGGTGGGTCATAGACTATTTTTTACTCTCCTACCCCCACCCGCTATTTATTTTTTCAATAATTTATTTGGTAGAATAATGTTGGCCGCGTCATCTAGTATACCTATTGGGCGGAGCATCGCCGTGTCCTCGTGGAGGTGATCGGCGGCAGCGATCTCTCTCGCCGGGCCTTGGTTCAGGCCATGGTCCGTAGTGAGGAGGGATGGCAGGCGGTCGCCTCCTTCTGCGAAGCAGTAATGCTAGCAAAGGAGGAGGCCGACCGCATCAGGCAGAGGCAACGGGGCGCTCGCCCCAGCCGCCGCCGGGATTCCGATCCCGATTTCCGGCCACCGTAGGCGCGGGCTTGCGGACGGCGTGCAATGGGTAGCACGCTGTCCGATTGTCTGGTAACCGACCGGACCGAGCCCAAGTCGTCGACGGCGCGTTCTGTTCCCGCGCGCCTCAAGGAGCTGTCAGCACACCGAAGAGGCCCAGCCTGCTAACTGCAAGCAGGCAGGGTCGAAGCCTGCTGGGGTCAAGGGCCGTTTTCTGAGAGGAAGGCTCAGCCCCGGCACTATAGGCAACGAAGGAACGGGGTAGGTTTTTAGTCAGTAAGAGTCTGACACTACTTCCCGCTCCACCCAAGGGCGGGATTTGTCATTGGATGATTTTACCTACCATAAAAAAAAAAAAAAAAAAAAAAAAACTAGTATACCTATAGTGATTGTCTTCGATGTAAACTTTACTAGAGCTTGTTAATTTGGCGCCTGTAGTTAGTCGTGGGTGACTAATTACATTTTCCAATGCGCTAAACAACCAATTACCGTAACTAATGTTATAATGCTACAAGCTTCGACAAAGCTGCTAATTAGCTACAAAACTCTGAACTCTGTACGTATAAGAAAATATATTACATAAAGGTCCCAGAACGGCCACTGAAGGAACCCTGACACTCCCTCACGAACCAGTTAAATCGGGACAAATCATTTGATTTTTATTGATTTGAAGTATAGAAGAAAGTCACGTTACAAAAAAAAAGTTTTTTTTCGATTCGGAAAAACCTTTGAGACTCGATTCAGGAATAAAACTATTTAGGTACCTACATATGTAACACAGAACCCTCGATGCGCGAGTACGGCTACAATTGACAAGTTCTTTTTTAATCTTGCCACACCTTAAAATGACAATCATCTCCAGTCCATAAAATTATATGTTCTGTGCGGGAATCGACCCAGCGACATGCAGAGCAGCATCCTATCGCTCAACCACTGCGACAACTGTAGCATCCAATTAGCCGCCTCATCTTCTTTTGATGTTGTCACAAGTAATAACACAATACTGGCCAACCAGTTGCCTAAACGAGATGACTAGAACAAAAAACCGCACAAAGGCTAAAAGGCTTCGAGTGCAATGTGTATTTACAAGTCAATAGCCTCTGTCTGAATATTTTCAATGAAGAAAGCGCTTGCGCAACGCCTCATGACAGTTAACAAGTTCAACTTAGCATCTATTTCGTATTCAGAGCTTACGCTCTATGAAGGAGAATACACACTGGGTTGTTGCTAAGGAGTCCAATGTCCTGCCGGAGTCTGTGGTTCCTGATAGCTACAAAGTCTTTAAGTCAGGATATATATAATAGATAAGTTAGGTAAGCATGCTCCATCACCCACATATCGTCGCTTACTATCGAGTGAGTGAGATAGTGGTCAAACACGAACCTATCAATTATGACAAAAGTGTGATAAGACAAAATGAAGATACTCAACTAGTTTTTTATGAAAATGCAGCCTGGTTATTGATCAGACCCTAAGTAATATAAGATAAGGCAGGAAGAAGATGAGTTAGTCATAGCGTGACGGGACAGAATGGAAGAAAAATACGTCTTGCACCGACCTCAAATAAACGTGACAAGGGCAGGAAGATGATGATGATAATCTAAAATTGTTATACAGAAAACTAATATATTCAGTTACTCCAGAGGAACTCGTGGCTAATATAATTACCGACTTCGGTACGGCGGTCATTGTGGTTCGCAAGAGCTAAAATATGGTCCGCGGAAAGTATTCTCATAGAACCTAAGTTTTCTTTTGGGATTACTTGCATTTTTAGCTGTTCAACTGCAGTTCTCTTCTGGAATGTCGCACAGTCCATAAACAGACGTACAGGATATTTTTGCAATTAGTCACCGTTATTAAAAGGGTATGAGAAGTGACTAAGATTAAATGGCGTGAAACTTTGATATGACATTGTCTTAATGGATAAGCGGCCGGCTGAATTCCTTTGGTTCTGGAATGTAGGTTACACTGGTTCATCTTGGAACCCCGCTTTGCTTTTGATTTCATGTTCGAAGACTAAGTCGCTTTTCGAAGAGTTTACATACTTTGTTTGTTACCTTTACGGAACAGCTCAAGCTGTTGATGTAACTAACCCAACTGTAGTATCCGATAAAATTACCAAGATTGTGGCGATGACTTGAACAAAGCTTTCAACTTCATGCATTAGTTCAAAAATCCAATAGAATTTTATAAATATATGACCAATTCTATCATCAGGTACTTTACCAGTCTTACTAACTAACACTATGAAAATTTTACCATCCTTGGCTAGCACATTCATATCATGAGTAAGACCCTTAACGGCACAGTATGTGGGCCACGTTCATCCATTGTCTGCAAGCTGTTTGCATACATGTTATAATTTCATCTTAATGGCTTGTCGGAATAAAACAATTTGCAACCACTTTGTTGCAACTACTTGCGAATTAGCAGCTGAAGCGTATTTAGTAAGACTTCGAAGACAATTTGATTGCAATACTTTTACCCATAAATTCACATGTATAAACAAGTCGAATACTTACATACAATTATCGAAAACATCCTATCTAAGCCCTCGGGATTTGTTCTAAGTCACCAACAAAAAAACCGATGAATCAGTATAGCTAAGAAGCGTATCACAGTTGTCCAGATGACCAAGATTAGACGTGCCTCCTTCATGGCAAATTTTATTGACAAATTTCACGGTCTTTTGTCACCCTCAAATGCTTAATTTAACAAAAAGTTGTCGTGAGAATAGTGTGTGTACCTATAGTTCCTCTGAAGGCAAACGATTAAGTGATGTTACTCAACCTTTTGAATCGAGATGTTGCTCTTATCGTCACCGTGATGAAATGGATCCAACATGGACCATTTTGTAGCTAATTGAATAGAATTTGTTAAGGTAAATTAGTTTTGTACTAACTAACGGAAAATACCTACCGATTGTACCACTACTGTTCATATTGTATTCTTTGCGCTATCGATATCTAGACTACCAGATTACGACCATCCATTAGATGACCATTTATTTTATCTAAGGGTTTCTGCTTCGCTAGAGAGAGAATCTATAGCAGAGTTCTTATATGCTTCTATGATTGTAATTAGCAGATGTTAATCACCAGTACAGTCTCCTTTCAAATTCATCATCAGTCAATTCTTTTGTTATGTACGCTTCTTTTTCCAATTATTTCATCTCATTCTAAAGAACACTTCGATTTCTCCGGCAACGAGTATATTGATAAAAGCACAAAACGGTTCTCCCGTAAATCTACAATATCATCTTTCCTTTACGGAACTATTTATCCAAAGCCGCGCTTGCGAAGCGCGTTAATTTTAATCTCCGTCATCTAGACTGGTCGAGCTACTCTCAATGTTGTAAATCCCGACGGTTTTCATTTTCACACAGACTGCTTGTTGCATAACGTTGTATTACTGCTCCACCGGCGACTGTGACGCGGCCAGTTTATACGGCCTATGAACATTGTACTATGTTGGTTATATACGGAAAATACATCGTTATTACTGATATAATATACGTAATATGTATACTTAATATACGTAACAATGTTAAGCCTTGTTGGCAGTTACGGTTGGTGATTACGATTATGAAGAAAGTTTCTGTGTCAACTGTTAAATTACCTAAGTAATTTTCTTTGTTTTATGTGCATACTTGTGCTTAAAAGATGTAAAACGTTCACGATAATGTTTTTAGCAGTAGCATTATGATTATACTGAGTGGTCTCATTAATGCACCTTGGGGTATGACTGCGATGATCTTAGTGCTTTACACTTATGGATAATATTACGTTATGATCCGATACTTGATAAATAATAGTAATAATAAATAACCATTGTTGTCTTACATACAAGTTAGTAAATAGAGCATTTTCAACAAAATATCTACAAGCAACTGTTTCAAAGGCGTAGCTCAAGTACATGAGTTAACGCTTTTATTACAAATACGCTTTCATTTTTATAATAAATAGTGTACAAACCGAGTGCTTATAGTGTCGTAAAAATTAGTAATTGTATTAACTTCCTAGCGTGAGCGCTTTGCGTGGAATATGCAATCATTTAAAACGTAATAATAAATCCGAAGTCCGTAATATAACTAATTGTGTTATTACAGTGATAATTATTAACAAATCGGCGCTGTCTAAGTTTTTACTGGCATTTAGTTATGGTCGTGAAACTTGAGCTAGGCGATGACTCAGGGACCTAGTATTTTCAAGGATAGACATAACATTTACTAACGAAATTATGAAATTAATTGCACCTAAATATGGATAATGGAAACTTAATCAGCCTTTTCCGAAAATTTGCCTACTAACTTCTCGATTTCTATTGATTAGTTGGTCGGATATGCATGTCGATACCTATTTGTTTTAGAGTTCTAATGTGATTTATCTACTATATTAACCTTCAATTAAAAGATAATGGGATGGAAATCTTCACGCAACGAGACGGAAATAGGATGAGAAACTTTGAGGTGAATAGACAGGAAAACATTTGGAAGTTGGTTCCTATAGTAAAAAAAACCTCGAGAGTCGAGGAAACGGATGCAGGGAGCGGCGACACGCGATCTAATATCCCTAATTATAATGAGAAAACCATTCAAATTAGTACTTTTGAAGTTTCTCACTAATCTATTCGTACTGCTTGCCATCTCAGAAATTTAACGTGAATATGCGCTAACTTCATCAAGTCCTGTGTTAAAAAAGTTAATATAGTAAAAGATGGATGCTGTGGCAGTTGATATAAAGTTCCTTAGATACAACATCTAACACCTCATGGAAAGGTAAAACTTATTTAATTCATCCTTTGCCTCTATGCGGCAGCCAATTTAAAAGACACATTGATATTTTAATAGTTGCAGCACACCCGCTAGATCTTACAAAGGTAAATCGTGTGTGAGCCAAATTAATAAATGACTCGATTAATTCAAGGCCGGTGACTCAATATGCACGTGCGGTTCAAAACGAGGGCTACATTTGTCAAATTGTAATTTGTAGGGTTGTGCTTTTGATTTTGCATTACATCGAAGCCAAGTTATTGGCTTACCAAGACGTTGCTTAACTTAACAGGATATATTTTTGGGTTAGAGAAAACATTCGTCGTTCATTATTTGTGCAATGTTATCGTCTGCTGTGTAACATATCTATGGAATTCTTATTTTGGATCTCCGCCGTAGGTAAATAGACTTAATGATTCTCATTTAGAATTAATTTATGGAATATTGTTATGTTAATTTTAGGCTTTGTATTCTTCTTCTGATTATACTCTTCATTTCAAAGTTCTTTGCTAAAATTTAGGGAGTTGTCCTTTCATCTATGTATCGATATATTTTAACTAAGGTGTGTTAACCCTGACAGTGGACATCAACGTAGTCGTGACGACACTGACATACATGAGACACATGTCTCCGAACAGGTTCAACAAGATCCTCGTCTATGTCGTCTGTCGTAACGCTCGTAACGCTAATGATACGATTGTGGGCATTCGAGTAATGCCAATTAATTGATCGTGATGCAAGTGTTGCGTTATGTGGTGTTACGGATATATTGCCACTGTCATGTCTGAGGATACCTTAAAGGTACTTGACTTACTGGGTCGTCTGTCTACTCAAGGGTATGTACATCTCTTTCTTCATTTATTGCTTTAATTTAAGATTTCACAAATTCTTTATTTCTTATTTCTACACACTATTGCCTACATTTCTTCTATCTCTCCTTTCGCAGGAAAGCTAGAAACAAGTTCTTTTAGAATAAGCAGTACCTTTGTACACTTTTTTTAAAATATAAAACTGTATCTCTTCTTTAAGTATATGTGTGTACATAAATTATAAAATAAATAAATAAATCTCTCCCAAACAAGAACGCTTTGTGGGGTTTCTCAAAAAATTTACACAGTCATAGTTAATTTCTCCAATCACCTAAGCTTGTCTAGTATGTTTAGGTAAATGCTGAATCATTAGCAAGCTCAAAATTTATGGTTTTGTAACTTTCTACTATTTCAGAATCAACTCCTGCTGCTTGATCATTATTAACCATCGATCTGGAAAAATAATTACACTATTGTCAATCGTACTTAATGGAAAAAAATATTGGATACTTTGATGCAACATTATGAAAGCAAGTTCCGAGCTTTGTAATCAATGGTAGATTTTAATACAAGTGGGCAAACGTCGTCATTGCAGCCGAGGTGTCAGTTACACCCGAGCTGAAGGCGAGTTTGTTATGGAGCCGAGCACGTGTATCAAACGACGTTTTTCAACATACTCTAAAAAAATCTGTTAACATAAATACAACGTACGACAAACACAACATAACGTACACGAATACAACGTAGTAAGTAGTCAATTATTGTGAGAATTAGTTCGTGGATTGTTATTGGAGAGACAAGGTTGATTTTCGTAGAGCTGTTCAGTGGCCGACCAATGTGGGGACTGCCCGGTGACCCGATGTTGTAATATGAATAATAAATTGAATAGGTTTAGCACGAGAATTTTTCCGCACTAGTGCGAAATGTACTTTATTGTGTGCCTGACAGCGGTGAGGTAGGAGCCAGTTTTCAGATAAGTATGTTGAAAATACATTTTCTTCTCCTGTAACATAATTGGCGTCATCAGATTTACACCTCTTTTGGGAATTCCTTAAATGACTTCTCTCGCTCTGGGCCAACTAAGAAGTAGTGTCAAACTTTTACTGACTGAAACCCAAGCGTCTTCTTTAAATTTCAGGGTCGCGGTATCTCCTTCGAACATATCAGGAGCCTTAGCATCAGATTTAATACCTTGTAGTATCTTTTGCAAACACATTTGCCGTTCGTTAATTAAAAGTCACGCATATTACAGATGGATGTTGAGTAATTCTATAAATCGTATCCACGCTATCGGGGGCAGTGAAATGCTAATATGATGGCAGCGAGTTTTCCTGCGCTAGCCTGGCGTTACGTAACTCGGGGCCACTGTAGATCAATAAGAAGTAAAGGCTGCATTCCTGGCTAACATTTTGTAATAGGTATGAAACAAACTCTCCCCCTCTCTCTCTTCTTTCCTTTTTTATTTATTTATACAAACTTTGTGCACATAACACTGTACAAAGACGGACTTAATGCCTTAGGCATTTTCTACCAGTCGACAGTAGGGTGGTGCAGAAACTTAACATGGTAAGTGCAACTAGTAAATAGACAAACGGATAATAAAAAAATACAATAATAAATACATACTTAGATACACACTCGTACATATAAATAAGCAATGTTATTGTGAAAAACCAATCCAACCAATCGGTGCTGTGATTATTTGTGATTATTCTGCCAACTTCTTGGACCTGCCATGTTGTCTCTCCACTGCGCTTGGTAGTCTGGTAGAAAATATCTAAGGCATTAAGTCCACCATTGTACCTTTGTGTTGCATGAAGTTTTAATAAATTCTCCCTATCAGTGAAGAGTCCAGATGAATCATTTGGATTACGGGGGTAAATAACTAATGAAAAACTTAATTTTTACCGTTTTCCTTTCATTTATCTTAAATCCCTAAATTAATTAATTAATTATTAGTTACCTGGTTACCTCCTTTTCTAAGCTATATTAACTTAAGAGGGGTTGACGTAGCAGTCTGTACATAAATACATATGAGGGAGCTCCTCCGATACAGTTTTTAGACTTTTCATTTTCTGGTGGTAGGTAGTGACTTTACTCTATCTACGTCACCATTCATCTAAATTGTTACAGTAGATAATATACTTATTCTCATGCCACGCATAAAGTTATTAACTACTTAAATATGAAGTTAGGAACACGTGCAATACGCGGTAATTATGCTAATACCTACTACATTACCTACATCAACAACGTAAATGTTAACTTAGGTTAGGGTTGGCAGGGACGGTGCATACTAGGGTCTGAAGTGCTGTGGGATTATTCGATACAGTTACTGTGACACTAGAATGCAAAAGGCAACATAAGAAGCCTTAGTGGGTTTTAGTCAGTAAAAGTCTGCAGCGACAACAGCCTGAAATCATCTATCGGGCAGTTGACCAGATCAGATACCTACAACACTCGACTGGGGATTCGTGGCAAAAATAAATAAAATTCAAAATATCATCTTCTGATTGAGGGTAAAAATTGTCTTATTGTCTGTTTCATTATTTGTGACAACTGACCTACACTTCCTCACATGTCTGCTACAGCGAGTAATATCACGTAATACAAACCTTACCTGGAAAACAGCCGGTAACATTTACTACAATTACATAATGACCAAAAACAGGGGCAACCGTAATGCCTCACACGTGCAACCACAGTTCACACTCATGGGTGCGCCCGCGCATACAACGCGTGGTAAATGGATCACACATGTCGTGAGCTTGCGCGCTGTACTTAAAGCTGAGTACTCATTAGTAGCACCTGCATGGCGCGACAATTCCATTACATATGACTGTTGCATCCTTGTTGTACTATCGCGTAACGCTTTCTGTCGTCCACATGTCTGGTTAATATATTTACTTTAAGGGTGGTGTTTACGTGACCACTCAAACTTTAAAGGGTAACTACTAACGAGATACAAAGACTTTCAGCACTACCGAATTATCTTGATTGCTCCGAACTTCGCACAATTGGTTGCGCAGCAATTCTTTTTACGAATCTTATGGCGAATTTGTTCGAGTAGGTATGCGCGATAGTTTGAACGCCAAATTCAGAGTGGAATACATTTAGGTACTGTTCTGTAACTAAAGTTACCCGTCGCTCCATCTGTCACATCAGAAAGCACAGATTTTGACAGGTCTAAGCGTAATTTGATGTCTCTGTTCGTTATATTTGTCCTACTAATCGCGTCGTTTCACCAAACCTTTTCAGCCTATACTGTCCATTGCAGGAAAAAGGCTATCCTATGATGTTCTATCAATCAACTAGCTTCTGCCAGTGGGTTCACCCACGTTAAAGTAGGTTTCTCCATACAAACTTTGGACCCCATTTCATCCCCTTAGGAGATGAATTTTGAAAATCATCACTTAGTGCTCGACTACCTCATAAAAGGAAACCTTTGCAAAATTTCAGGTTGTGCATTGATATACCTATTACTCAGTCAGTTTCTCCTTATAAATAAATAGATTTTGAAAGACCGTGTCCATAATATGATTTTTTATTAGATGAAGTAAAGTGACAGCAGTGGACAATGCCCAACTGTCAAATAACAATGCCCAACTGTCAAATAGCAATGCCCAACTGTCAAATAACAATGCCCACCTGTCAAACAACCATTGTTATAGCTGTCACTTTACTTCATCTAATAAAAAATCATAGTATAGTTCGATTCCGCTAGTGAGTACTCAGCTTAAGCTAGATATGAGTCTACGTTGTATTCGCATGCGACTGTCGCAGTTCGGTGTCGAGATAAATGTGATTAATTGAACTAGCGGTGATTAGATTTGAATCTGCGTTTAAATTGCATAATTTGGGCTGAATGTCTAATTTGAAGAAGTTAATTAGTTCACGCCTTTTTAGTAATTAGTTTTATAGAGTGACCCTGATTAAGTAATAATTGATTTACTGTGTGGTGGAGTGGTAGTTTACAAAGTTATCATATAGCATAGCATAATAATCAGGCTTGTAATGGTCCCACTACTGGGACTCAGGCCTTCTCTCTATTAGAGGGAATGGGCTGTAATCCATCACGTGGGCCCAATGCGGATTGTCGATTCGTTATAACTTTTAACTCCGTAGCTACTTAATTCCTCTAGTTGTGCCAGGAGCTCATCCATCTGATGACCTATACTAAGTTCCTTGTTTAATTACTCAAGCCCCACGTTAAGAACGTTATATAATTTGCATCTGAGCGAAGTCAGGGCGGGGCATTAGTAAATGTGTACTCTAAAATCCGTTACAAGATGCTCTAGTTTCGAATAATAATTTACTACTCAACTGCTAGAAATAATCTAGAGACCTAGATCAAGTAGTAAATAGGTATTTATGTTCTACACAAACGCGTGAGTCTTTACGTAACAGATCCACTTCCGAATGCAAAATTACAAGATTACTTCGCATTCAACTGCGAATTATTAAACAGGTAAGTAATATGTTTTTGTTCTAACAACCGGAACACATAAACGGCTGAGCTAATGACAATTAGTTTTTTACATAAAAAACACACTATTGCACTTTATGTTTTAAGGCGAAATTTCGCAAATATGTATGTTTGTGTGTACATATGTTCATTACTCTTACATATACACGCTCATATTACGATGAAATTTATAACACGAGTAGACCATATCCTGGAACAAAACCCCTGAAATGTTAAAGCCATAGAGCTATACGCCGTTAAATTTTTGTCGTTTTAATCCCGCGGAGGGTTGATTCGGTACATGAAATACTATCGATTTGTAAAGAGAAAATTAAAAAATAAAGTACTTTTTTTTTAACTCGAATTATTTTCGCATGTACGAAATTAATTTGAAAAGAAGTACTTCTTTTTTCTTATAATTCGATAGTATTTCATGTCAATACATGACACCGACCCTCCGTGGGATTAAAACGACTAAAATTGACAGTGTATAGGGTGCAGGTATATCTCCGTCCCTCTTTTTCGCTAGCACGCCTGTCATTTGAACACGTCCTTCCTTCTGCCAACAGCTTCGCCCTGCGCGAAAGTAGAAAATTGTCCAAAGGGAACATATTCCTGAAATAAAATAAATATCGTATATGCTAGGTACCCCAGGACATGGTATATCCATGTGCCAATTTCATTCATATCCGTCAGCAAACCATAGGGGCCCAGCAGGGTCGAAGCCTACTGTGGCCAAGGGTTTGCTTCTGAAAGGAAGGTCGATTCGACCATGGTGTGAAAGGCAATGAACGAACAGGAGTGCGTTTTTAGTCAGTAACAGTCTGACACTATCTCCCGCTGCACCCTAGAGCGGGATATGTCATTGGATGATTTTACCACCCGCCATTATTATTTATATAATAAAGGCGGGTGGGAAAATCATAATCACACTGTAATACTTATGTATTACAGTGTGATTGGTCTAGTAAACTACTATGTCTTCAGTCTACGTCTCATTTTCTACAATTATGTCACAAAAAACCTATCCAATATGATTTATAGGCCTCCCTACGACGTGCCCTACTCTGATTTCGATCACGCACGCCTCACGCACTGTCTTCAGCCGTATTTCCTTGTTTAGCTGCCATTTCTTTTAGCTAACAGTCAATAAGTGTTAACCAAGGAGGTGATTACACAATTGAAAGTGAAATCCGTAAGAATGACATGTTAACACGCAATACGACCGCGCTTCTGTTTGATCAACGTAATCATGGGGAGTGACTGAGCTTATTTTGTGGTCAGGAGGAAATGGATAAAAAAGATGAATGGCATAAAAACGCAGCTTATCAACAAACACAAGTGACATGCAAGAAATTGAGGTTAAGAGCTCAAGAAAAGTAGACTGAGGGAATTTTCTACAGACACAGACGGATTTTTGTCAATAAATGGTCCAGAGCGGGAGAAGTATTGGTTCATTTTACCACATAAAAGAAATGGTTTCAAGAAATTGTTCAAGAATAATGCTACTACATGGAAGAACACGAAACGCCACTCTCTTATGAGTATTCCACCTTTCTTTACCATTTAAAACCTGCTAATCTTAACTGTGTGTTATGTCAGACGAGCTGTGGGCTCAAATAAAATGTATAATATATTTATATTGGTTCTTAAAATTCTAAGCGATCGCGGCAGACCAAGACGAAGGTGCGGAGATGAACTTGACTCTTACTGGAAGAACTGACAGAGAACATACGTCACCAGATGTCTGAGAAAAGGAAATGGACATTGACAGAGAACCCATCTTTCGTTTCTACAGATTCGTAGTTAATAGTAGGTTAATCAGTAGCCTGGGCCTAAATTCTCCAGCAGTGTGCTAAGAGGATTCAAGGCTAGGCAAAATCAAAGGGGACTCAAAATATCACCCTGGGATATACCACGCTTGATCCTTATAATTTCGCTATTCCACTGGATATGTTGACATCCTAGATAGCGAAGGACCGTACCCACTCCATACACGACATCAAGAAGGTGCGTAGTGTTGTATGAATTTTATACAATTCTAGCACCTTCATGGACCATGTATGAAGTACAGAGTCATAAGCTTTCTTATAATCTAAATGAATCAGGCAATCCGAGCGCAGCTTCAACAAGCTAATACTTTAGATTAGGTACTCCTGTAGGTACCGGTACGTTCTTAGTGGTGTCGTAGAACTCGTAGAACTTAGTAATATATTCGTATGCTCGATAGTTAATAAAATAAACAATCCAATATATTAAGCTAACGTAGTGGGTCTAAGTGCTAGCAATTTATTCCTATGTTGTGAACTTAATAAAGTCAGAGAACCCTAATGAATTCTGAATCTATACCCTACCTATACTTACGTAATTATTAAAGTTCATCTAGTTTCATGCCCAAACGTAGATTATCTTGTTGAAATCTTGCGGCTGCAAGATTTTCTCGATAAACCAATAACAGAATATAGTCTTCATACAATCCAAGGAGTATCTTGTTAACTGGTAACTGGATTGTGGAGGTCTGATAGGCAGTCGCTCCATGTAAAACACGGGCATTCAGTTGCATCCGGATAGACTGCAAGCCGACCACAAGCTAGTTGGTAAAAAGCTAGAGAAATAATAATGATTTTATTTTAAATATTATTTATTTCTGATACCATTGAGTAGTCTTTCTCATTCAAATAAGTCCGCATACGTATCAATAGTTTAAATAAATAAATTGAGAGAGCAATTCCCGGAGTTTAATTACTACACTACTTTATGTCGCCCAACGCATCGATACTACCAAGACATCACATTCGCATCACGCTGACGAGTCCGACAAGTTTCGTCGGTTGCACAAGTGTGCACACGCCTTAAAACAAGAAAACGAATGAGACCCACAACTTCTTTGTGTTGTAACTTTGTAACACTTATTTCCGCAAGATATTAAAAGCTGCCAATTTGTGTTACGAAACCAGACAAACGGCATAATTTTTAATTTCATATTCGGTACATATAATTTGCAGAGATAAATTTAACTACGCAGTTTTGTTGACTGGTCGTTCATTGAACTTATGACCTTTCTACGTTATAATACTATTCTATACATAAGTTTATGTATAGTAAAGGTTTCGCATCTCTCAAAGATACAATCTATAACACCGGAAATGAGAAAAGCGTGATTTACGAAGGAGACGTCTAAATATGAGATGAATCTTATAAACAAACAAATGGTTAACACAAGAAAACAGATATTATCTAACTAAGAACGAGTAAGATGAAACATAACATAAATAATGATCATAAAATTATTATTTGCGTAAAAAAACCTGAAGTTATGGTTTCGTACCATAATCAACCATGGCGATTGACAAAACAATCTCAATGACTCAATCGTGATCAATCCATTTAAAAATGCTCCAAATACCGTAAACTGCTTATTTGCATAACGTTCAAAATATTTGGAAAAATTACAGAATCCAATCTATCGAATTGTTTGTCGTCACGACACGTAATTAAAAGTGACGAAACGGAACTGTGGAGCGTTGCGTTATACTTGACAATGAAACTGATGGCGCACGATATGCGCCCGCGCAGCCTTCTGAAACGATCACAGGGTTGGTAGCAGAGAATCTTTGTAATATTATTTGATATAAAAAAGCCTTAGCCAACCAGTAAGCCTGAAAATCTAGATGATCTGCTCCTTTTAATGTCTTTCCAACTAACGAAGATTGGCCATTAAGGGCCGGTTGTAGTCACTGAGTATTTTGTATGAACTCCGCTCGGGATTATGTCGACTTCGCGGCCCCAAAACAGCGGTTTTGTTTTTATAAAAAAAAAAACAATAACTATTCAAGATTTTTGTTTCTGCAAGACCCTTTGAAATAACAAGCTTTATATTTTTTTGTAACTTTCAAATATTTTCTTAAAGTAATCTCGTAGATAAACACGTTTGAAATTGTAAATTAGGGTCAGATTCGCGATTTTTTTTTATAGATCCAACTAATTTATTATCATGTTTTCATTTTTACCAAGCGCTTGGTCATATAGTCAATTTTAATAAAATAAATTTTCAAGGAGTTTTCTTCTATATTTGTGGATTTTCAGATGTTTAAAATATGGGTATGGAGAAATATGCCATGTCCTTTTAGGAATAACTCAGTAGCACTCGTAACCCAAAGTCTAATCGTTTTTCAGCCAAAGCACTTGAAAACATAGCGATAGAAATCATTAGTGATCAGCGTAAGATATTAGCAACATTTTTTAAATTAAACACAATATAATGGCAAGATACCAGGTAGTACGGAAATGATACCTGAATAAAATAGCATAAAATAAGTAATACATGGAGTAGGCAATGAGTGTGACACGGCAAAAAAGAAATAAAGAAATTAAATTGCTGTTTATATTGAATGGCAGGTCAATCGGACAAATAAAACTCATTTATTTGCGTTATGCAGCAAATGTCTGCACAATGAAAATGTTTTCCGAGCTTGATTTAGCATTTTACAATATAAAATCACCGATTATTATGTCTTTGAGTTTTAACTCAATATCACGGATGCAAAAACTGCCAGCCCTAAGCATATTTGAAAACAATGCAAGTCAAGCGTGCGCTAGCGCATTAGAAAAGCGTAGCAAAGCTGGACTGACCTTGGATAAACGGATGCAAGTGATAGAGTAGGTTGTTACTGCCTACACGAGTTTGCTCGTAATCTGTCTGGGCTTACAATAGGTAGTGAGAAAGGATCAACAATGGCTACATAGCTAAATTTGCGTCTGATAGCAAATTTAGGTGTTCATATTACAAATAAAGAACAGAAAAAGACAACTGAAGTGCAACGAGCTAAGAAAATACTATTGAACCAAGAGATAGAAACTAACAGCAAAAGAAAAGAGTTAGACTGAGCAGAAACATGAAAAAGGCATAAATCAACTGTAATGGAAAAAGCAAATGAAAAGACAACAACAGAAAGGAATCATGAGGAAGTAGATATCAAACCAATACTCATAGTTCTTAAGAACTTTGTATTGTATATAGTTTATCTAGATAAAAGTGCTAGACTTAATTTATTAGGGTCAATGCTGTTTTCATTACGAATAAAAAACATAGACAGAAGAGTAAAACATATATTAGAATATTAATACTCTTCTGTCTATGTTTTTTATTCGTAATAAAGAATAAACTTTATTGTACACTAAAATTTTAGTGTACAATAAAGTTTATTCTATTCTATTCTATTCTGAAATCTTGGATACGTCTTCATAACAAAATTTTGAAGAGAAATCCTACTGACACGACCAAGTATTTGGCAGTATGAAAATACGAGTTCCTCAGATGAAGGCAGCCCACTCATTGCAGTATATTCCCCGTCGCGAACTCAGGGACATTAGCCAAATCTCGTCACGGATCAGGCCACAGGCAATACTATTGTTCGATCAAACACCTCTTGCGACTTTGGTTAGAACCAGCTGCCAATGCGCAAGCTTCCATTTCACGACTCGATGATTTTAATAGAGAAAGCAGCTTTATAGTTCGCGTTTCGATAACATACTACGCATTTTTCTGGTCTATTTGGTTTGGTAACAGTTTTAAGGTATTTTACGGTCTATAAGGCCGATTGATTCGATGACAGGTTGTGTGATTTAACGGCTACTTTTGATTTGATAGTTACGTCTTGTATTCGCATAACAGTTAGGGATCTACAAAATTACGTTTTCTGTCTTGAGATCATTCTCCGTTAACTTATTTAACATCTGGATATGACTGTAAATATTCAGAGAGTGACCAAGTCACCGAGCCATGCATGACATTTAGATATTACACAAACGGACAGGCATCGTCCCTTGACATACAGACAGACATTCATTTAATTTAATAGCTAATAAAATATATTGATGATTTCCTAACCACATTGCAGTCACAACGCCAACACGCTAGGCAATTTTTCAACAAAGTCGCATATTTTCTTGAACAACAGACATTTAGCAAGGTTGTTAAATTTCATCAAACGCTCCTACGCAACTTATATACTAATTGGTAAAAAATATTGCAATTCTCAGTAATAGTAAAATTAAAAGCTAGACTGCGGAAACTGTTAATTTCAACTGAAATATTTGGAAAGGCGGCTGAATACGAAATGTGAACGTAAATAGGTATTCGTTGCCATCCAAATTTAATTAACAATTGATGACAGTAATCAAAAATGATGTTATATTGATCTTTGCCTTCTTTGATCAAAGGTGCTTTTCCGAGTCCCTGTGTCATTTCATCTTCATCCACAGAGTCATTACCAAGGAGTCGGTTATAGATGCATGGGTTTTAACATTTTAACGATGACCCATCAGGGATTTCCCACATAACCGGCAGGTACTGAATAATAATACGGATACCCAGTTATTTTTAAACCAGGAAATGATCTGATCAGAAATAACCACAAAGTTACGAGGTCTGGCCGCAAAACAAACCATGTTTGAGAAAAATAAAACAAAACATTTGTTACATGTTTCTGCCATAAACAAAAGGTCAAGTTCTTGCTTTTAAATATGAAAGTTCATTTAAACAGTTAGTTTTATTTAATTCCTTCCTTATTGTCGACATTTATTGGGTTACTGAAATGTTAATTTGGTATTTTTATGAAATATGTTAGCTGGTGCTAATTAACAACTAAACTTTATTATTATTGTTTGTTGTTAGATCATTCCAATACGTGGTAGTAGGTTTATGCTTATGAATGTTGATGCTCTCAAATAAAATAACGAAAACATGATTGATTTGTAAAACAACAAAACTAGGCCAGCCTTAGAAATGTTCTGTACATTTCATAATATAAAAAGACATATTAAAGTATACGTTTTCCGATTTGGATCATTGATTTATTCACGAGCCCTTATTTAGAAGGTTTTACACATGATTACGAGCGACTACCGGTACAGCAGAATATCTTAGAACATTGATCCCACTGCTGCGTTCACCGCTGACTGAAGTCGATTAACGATTTCCGTTATCGATAGGTGTCTTATAAAATGTGATGTAAGTAAGCTGCAGTAGAAGTCCTTATAGGGGCAAACAAATGTGATCCTTTGGAGCACGAGTAAAAGGACAATGGACACGAAGAAGATTGAAATCCAACAGCAGATGTCAGAATGCATACGAGAGAAGCAGAATGACTGACCCTAGGTAAACTATCGAAAGTGAAAAGACTTACTTTACAGGAGAGCGATTTGAAGTAGGTACATTTTTTGGATGACTTGGTCATTATTGACTATTAACTGTAATATAAATATGGTTACATATAAGGTTAGGTTTAAGAATCATTAGACAAATATATTGTTTATCAAGCTAGCTAGTTTTTATCAAGCTTGAAAGAGAAACAAAAAACAATCCTGATTTTTAGGTTCGAGAGTGTACCTAGGGACAGTCGAGAAGTGGCTTTCCTTTTAACCATACATAAATATGAACCATACATATATACCTGAATATGTATGTAACCATACATATTTAGGGCCTCCCATTACGCTGAACAGAGTAAGAATTGAAAATATTTTCTGTCTCAGCAGTGCTACCACGAGCTCTTAACGCGATCCAATTCAAGACCTAAATTGAATTTTTAAAGTAATGGCTCCATTCCTTTTTTTCACTCGCATGACTGATATTTTAACACGTCACGGCAAGTCCCCTGCAGCCTGTGCCTGCAGCACAGAGAGTAGTGTGAAATTTGTCAATATATAAATTAAAGAAATCGCGCAATTTTTTAAATCATGTGACAAAATTCTCGACTCATTAATTATGCAACTTAATGTCCTACCAGTGTCTTGACACCAAAAAGAATAAATTTTAGCACTGAACAGCTTTCATCATATTAATTACATGAGTAAATGCCGAAGGACCACACCCAAAAGTTACGCCAATGTAATGCAACAGTTTAAGAGTAAAACATATCTGACGACCTACTAAAGGTTCGAACTTATAATGATCCATGTATGGGCTACAACGATTCTTTTTCCGGTTATAGACTTTAGAATCTCTCATTTTGGAAACTTATGCAAGAATACGATCGAATAGTTAACCTAAAAGGGACAAGGCTTCGTTTTGATTGGTGACCATTTTTTGTTCGCGTATGTGTTTGAATTGCGAATGTTGAATGCGAGTGTAAGCAACGCACTAACAGATTTATTGTGAGTGTACAGATAGGTCGAGGGCCTTGACGCATTTAAAACTTTATGCATATACTGCATATGTGGTTTAGAAAGTTTCAACTTCCGATTTTTTCTGCTAATCGCAGGAAATGTCTAACGTGCTACAAATACTTAGCTATCGTATGTTCGAAGCCAAGTTCACACATAAATTCACAAGCTACAGTTTGCTAGACCTTAGCAGGAATTTCTTAAAAATGTGAACCATTTAGGACCAAATTCCGAGAGACCGTAATTGCATTCATATTGGCTATTATCTTGTCAGTTGACTCGGTGAAATCTTCGGTGAATTGGAGCGAATACGCAACTGTGGTCTCACACCTGCTTTATCATTTAACGTCTCGTGCGAACCCGTTCCGCTGTCATCGAATTAAATCGGCGCACATTACACAACAGCCCTGTTTCTGCGCAGTGCAGCGTCCATTTCGGAGAAATTACCACCATTACGTAACTCCATCTCACTGTACATGCTTTGCACTTGATATTTACAGAAATTTATAAAGTTAATGCTGAACGAAAGTGAAATTTAATTCAATTCTGCTTTCCGACAGACAGCATGTTCGCTGTAACTAATTGTGTGATGGATACGGGAAGTAACGATCTACAAACTGTAATTGAATCACAAGCAATCGATTAAACTTGCAAGTAAAAGAAACTAACATAAATTGTTGAAGGCAAATAGACCTTACATCCACTAGCTAAATACATTAGTACTATTTCCTGGAGCGCTCTCTTAGATCCTCGATAATCCTTTCGAATAATTTAACGAAACAGTAATAAACTATAGTGTGTACATGTTTATAGGATACAAGAAACGTAGGATCAGTCGTTTTAGCGATCATCATCGACAATGGACAACATTCAGATGAATGATGATGCTGAGAGAGTATTCTAAAAGTTCAGAGTTTTAACCAATTTGTTCTTTGTTCTAGGTGGAGATATTTGTTAACGTTACTTCTGCTTGGCGTGGCTTTTGCAGCAGAAGACGATGATAGCATACCTGATGCAGGAGTTGACGACAGTGATGAACTAGCTCTAAATCAAGAGGTGAGAATTGCTTTTAAAGACGAACTAAAAAAAAACTTAAATTAATAATTCGTTCATATCGTGTTTGACCACAGTAATTGCAATTGTAAACGATGATGTGGTTGACGATCGAGCACCGGTGTCTAGTGTGGTAAGGTGGGTAGTGTGATAAGTTACATAATCACTCTACCGTTGATAACCAACTGGTTTTTAGCTATCGGGAAACAACACAATCTCCGACCGGGTTTCACCCCTAATAATATTGAAACTGCAAGTCCGCATTATTGTTTTCAAGATAAGGACTTTTTTACTAACTTTTGCTTGCCTTTCCTTTATCTCTTCTATGCCTTCATTCACAAGCATCTTTTCATCAGCATTTACTTTTCCAATTTCGTTCCCGATGCATAGCGAAAGGCTTTTGCAAAAAAAAACAAGCCAATTTAATCAATCTCTAAATCGCTACAACATATCGTGTATCATATAATTACAAGCTGATTGAACCCACATATTGTTGATCAATAGGTTCATAACTCCCTTGCGGATTTCTTAGTCACGATTCAACCTTGTTACTGTCACTTTCTTTATCTAGATCCTAATCAGATCGAAATGATACTAACGGCCCATGAATGATGTATATAGCCTATATAGACTTCATCAGAGATTGAGCTATATTAATATTTTTAACTTTTTGCGAAATGATTTCAATTACTTTCATATGGTTTGGACATTAGCCATCAAAATGATGGATAGCGGTAATGACCACACATTATGTAGTTGCAACATTGCCTATAATATATTCGATGTGATTCATTGCACTAGAAAATGAGCTCTAAATCTTTTTCTACTAACCAGATGTCCAGATATTGATAACTTAAGTTGTGTGGCACGTTTTCAGTTTTAATAGTATCGCTGACTTATATCTAAGTACTGGAAGGAATTATTTCAAGTCAATGAGAGATTATTTTAGTTGAGTAAGTGTTACTAGTGATAAATCGTAATAGGGCATTACTGATAGATCTTGCCAGGGCCAATGCCTGCCATGGCTTCGAGATTGTCCAAAATACTCACTGTGACCCTGGAAAGCAAAGAGCAGCTGCAGAAACTAAAGAAACACAGGTGGTGTTTTTTCTGACATTCTACCCACTGACACCCAGACCGCAGCGTTTTTTCTTATAATTCCCCACCCTCAATAAAAAAGGTATCAAAGGTAATAGACATATGAGATAGATATTATTAAAGAACTCTGAGATTACGGAAACAAGCATTACGTAATAATTTGAAATCAAAAAAATCCAAAATGATATTTCAGACAGGCTAAAATATCGATTATAATCGATAAAAAATTCTTGCCTTGCCAGATAATGGCAGTTATGAATAAGTTGTAGATTAAATTAAAACTTTACAATAAGCCTATAAAATAAATAAAAACAAACTTGCTAGATATAGATAAAAAACACAGCTGAGTTAATTTTCCCGGCAAATTGACAAGAGTCGTGACCGAAATCGAATGTTACAATCCAGCCGTGTTACACGATGCAATTTTTCTAACGCCATTCCGAGTCAATGTCCGGCTAGCAAGGCCATTGAGAGTGAAAGTCGAAAGCTACTATTTACGGTTTTTTCTTATTTTCTTCTTTTTTTGCACGTTTTCCGAACGCCTTTCGCGCCACCACGTTCGATTTCGACTGGATGGTCTATTAATTTTTTTAAAGATCTATTGTTATCCACAACATTATCTCATTGTTCCGGAAACAAATATTTGCCTAATGATCTATTTTATGATACGCAGAGTTCCTCATTTGCGTAATCGCGTGAGAAAAATGCAAACATCCCATTATAATTTATTCATTTGAATTCATTTAGAAATATGCAGCTGTGGAAATCCATTCAACGTGTTTCTTTAAAATTATTCATTTGAATTGATTTAAAAATGTTACGGTTACTGTATTAGTCCAAAATGAATAAAGCATTTGTTAATTTACGATGAATGCGTGAAAGTTAGCAATAAATGACATTAAAAAAATTAAATCATAATTGCCACTTACTTAAAGATCACAAAATAAAAATTAATTACTAAAAAACCATAGGAAAATCGTCTAGCTCCTATCAATATTAATAGCTTACGTCCCTTAAGGCGATGAACGGTAATTACATTACAAATGGAATCGCGCCGAACAAAATTAATAACACAAACTCATTAAAGAGTAAAAGTCCTCTCTCCCGGATCTGGTAACATGTAACAGTGATATAATAGCCGATAACAACACATTACCGTCGTCCCGCACGATTGCACGCTTGTATACCGCGCATTTTTTCCTACCACCAATAATATCGCTGCAATGAAATTTTGCACGCGTCGTCTACAATTGGTACAGTTTATAATACAAATTATCCACCGGTAATTGCGTAAATTATGTAATTTTACTGTTATTGCTATACTCACTTCCAGTTTTTTAGTTAGAACAAAAACTGATTATGCGCGGGTTTAATTGGTCGGAAAAATTCGCTACTAATGTGGGTACACGTGTGAATGCGTCACTTGACTTCTATTGTTTTATGCTATAAAAAAATAGGAAAGTGTCGACAGTCACATTTTGAAGAGCTATAAATTATACACAAAGAATGGATAACTGTAGAAAACGTGACTGTCGACACTTTCCTATCCTGCATTTGGAATAAGAAAGAGCTGAGCATAGAGCCCTGTAGAATTCCAATTTTCATAGTTTATTTGTATTTTTTTTACTGTTAAAGTTATACAAGTTCAAGAGTGTCTAATTCTATAAAACTGTGATTTGTCTTTTTAAAAAGACATGTACAATGTTTTCAAACGCCTTACAGAGGTTAATTACGATAAATGACTGACGAATTTAGTGACAATTGTATTTCCCACGGGCCGTTTTTATCTTGATCCTGACTCGTACCGAGAGAGTAGCTGGATGATAATATGTTATAAAGAATTTGTAAGAGATCAAACTTATTCTTGTTTTCTTTAATATATTTACAAACCACTAACTACTGCGTTCAAAATTTCAGGAGTCTCGCAACCTTCGGCCACGTGCGTATACACCCACAGCCTACAACGCGTTGCCCAGCGGGTTCCGGCCGACACCCTCATTGGCCGAGCTAGCAGGCTACCAGAGACAACAACAGGAGCAGCAGCAGCAAGAAGAGCAGTATGTACTGCAACCACGACCTCAGCAGCACCAGCAGCAGCAACAGCAACCGCAGCAGCAGTTCATTGAAGAGCCCAGGCAGCAGCAAAGAGCTCCACACAGGAAGGTAAGCGATAAACACTGCTTACACTCTACGAACTTAAAAAAAAAAACATATGGATTCCTAGATCCATATCTAAAACAACTGTTACAATAAATAAACATACAATATACATACCACATCTATACATATAAATAAATTGTAATGTTCTTGAAATTGTGTCCGTGGCATTGTGCTGTTTTATGAGTCTGATGCAGATGAAGACACCAGATAGT
Organism: Leucania comma; assembly: GCA_958295575.1. NCBI lineage: Eukaryota > Metazoa > Arthropoda > Insecta > Lepidoptera > Noctuidae > Leucania > Leucania comma. Next base: position 25,139,371 of record OY282468.1, on the reverse strand, counting down.
ATAAAATAAACATTTTTGGAGGAATGTGGAACAGAGAGTAAAGTCCCGCACACCTCCATTGAAAAGGGAGGATCCTGCCTCCGACCAGACGGGTGTTGTGTCTGGTGAGCTACTGCCCGATAAATGATTTCGGGTGGTTGTATCTATTCAAGTCACGCGGAGAACTTTAATTGCGCGATGCAGAATAGTTCCTTTGTGACGACAGATGTCACTACACATTCTAACCAGAATATTTTCTTTAGCCGGATCAACGTCCACTGAGACTTCAGCAGAGACCAGTCCAAGAAGTTGAAGAGGAATTAGAAGAAGAAGAAAAGGAGGAACCTGATCGTCTATCTCAGTTGCTTCAGCAATCTAAATTCAACTGTGTGAACAAGCAGACTGGTTACTATGCGGACGAGGAGCTCAACTGCGAGGTGTTCCACTACTGCCAAGATAATGTCAAGCACTCTTGGGTCTGCCCTGACGGATTCTCTTTCCACCAAGTATGTGTAAAATGTTGATTGTTGGAATGTACCCAGAGATTTTATTAAAGATGTTTGGATGCATCTCTAGTTTTAGTAACTGGAGTTTGACCAATGCCTATTTCCAGGTCCACTTAATCTGCATGCCGCCAACACATGAGAACATTTGCCAGAAGTCGTCAAAGTACCACTTCGTGAACGAGTATTTATACAAACCAGTGAATGAGGAGGAGGTCCAGAGGAAACCCAACGTATCTCTCAAGTACTCCGACAGGTACTACCCCGCTGAGGTGTACAGGGACGACAGATTTGACCAAGAAGAGGAGGAAGAGGTAAGAACTTCAAAATTTGAGATTAATGATAATAAAAAGATAAATTAGGAATCAACGTTGATGTGAAAAGTAAAATTAAATTATGTAGTGAAAAATAGCAGTAGATCCTAAAAGCTAATGCACGAAAAATAATTACCTAATTTACTCAGCAAAATGTCATGTTTAAAAGCTATGTAAATCAGTTAGAAGCTTCTCTTTGTTGGCAACGACAAGTGATAACAGTCAACATAACAAAGTTGTAACTGTGATAAATTAAATGTAATATTAATATTACTGTGCAGGAGGAGCAGCCCCGTCGCCCAGCGCCAGTACAGCTGCAGGGCCGGCCGCAGCGCGTGCAGGTGACACCGCAAGTGTTCCGCTCCGCAGAAGAAGTCAACATCCCCCTAGTCCAGAGGCGCCCGCAGCGCCCCTACGACTTCGACTTCTAAACCGCCTCTCTATCTAGACGCCATTCTTTGGCTGTAAGCTCCATCGGCCAATTTCCATATTCTATTGGTTTAGCCATTTCTATTCAGTGATTCTTAACTTTCAATCGAGAAACATCAGTGCAGGAATTTTTGTCATCCAAAAAGTGTTTCTGTATTTTTTGTTAGATGACTTCAGTTCCTCAAAAAAGTTTCTCATAGTTTGTGTACAGTTGCACGTATGTAAAAGCCTAATAATTAGTAGTTATACTCTTTTTATGAGTCACTGAAATATAAGTATGAACAAACCAGAGAGGACACTCGTGAGGTGCTAATAATATATATTTTTACTGACTTTCGTGGGTTGACCCTCGATTTATTTGAACCATCACATTGTATACCTATCTATTTAAGATTAAGTTTTAATTAAAACTTATTTATGTTTTCTGTACAATAAGTCACAAATTAGTTGTAAGCTAGTCTTTGCGTAAACTAAATAAGTAATAAAGAAAATGAAAATTATGGGTCTATTGTTTAATTTGATTAATTCTTTAGCGGTTTACTAAAAAACAATGCGGCTGCTATGTCCCTTAGTACAAATATTGAATGGTTGTGTAGATCTTTTTCATGATCATTTTTGGCATCAGCACCGAAATCTAAAACAAAAAAAAAATGTGTAAAATATATACAATATTATTTTGATGTAACGCATGGTGTGACTAAAAAGAATAATATGCCTGTATTGTTCAATCTGATCATAGTTAGTCTTTTATCATTAATTTCTTTCGGGTGTCGCATACATATCGCAATGAACATCCCTCTTAGGTGAGCGGCAGCCAGCCAGCCAATATTTAAATATAAAAACAACACATACGTGTCAAACGGCACTGTAAGTTTTAACTAAGTAACTACATAAACCAATACACACCTTTGCAATTAGTCGTAATGCAGCTACAACCGACTTTTCTCATCGTTTCGTTGACCGATAGCCATGTTGTTAGCGTGCTTTCAAAACGTTCATCTACTAGGACTTCAGTCAGTATGGCCGGTTGTGAGCATTATTCTCTGCAGCGACCTTGGCAAGTCAGTCTGTGTGCAAACTGTTCATGTACTAGGGTTTCATAGTCAGCATAGCGGGTTGTGACTGTCACTCTCTGCAGCGTCTTTGATAAGGCGGACTGTGTGCAAACTGTTATCTACTAGACCTTCACAGTCAGCATGGCGGATCCTGCGTGTCATTTGCTGCAGCGTCCATCACTGGACGATCTGTGTGGACATGGTGGACATGGCGGTGGCGTTGGACATCGTGGAGGTGGGTTTGCTGGCGGCGGACTCGGTGGGGGTGATAGACCTCGCGGTGTGGGCAGACATGGTGGCGGGGTAGGGCATGGTGGTGGATTCGGACACGGCGGCGGTCCCGGACATCGTTCTGGCGGACCTGCTGGTGGCGGACACGGAACTGGCCTTGTATGCTTACAATCCTGAGGGTTTATGCAAAATCTATGATCATTAGGCTCCATAGTCAGACTAATACCTGGCCTAAGAGGAGATCTTTCGCACGAATTCCGCTCTTCAGGCGCACAAGGATCTTTTTTTATCTCACAACGATATTCAATAAATTTACACCCAAGCAGTGGTCGAGGTTTTTCTACTAAACCAGAAACACTGGCTTTAAGCTCGTCAATCGTTTGGGGAGTATGATCTTTAAGGTGTGGTTCAATATACAAAGCGCCATCTTCTTCTGGTTTTTGTGGATCCTTAGGTGACTGTGGTAACTCATCTTCAGTAAGAGAGTCATAATAAGATTCGGAAGTTACATATGCAGGTTGCACTCCTTGCTGCTCATGAGTTCCTTCTTCTTCAGATGTACATGTTGGCGCTGCGGGTGCGAAATCTTCGCATCCGCAGACTTCAAGAGATAATGTAGCCGGTATGGGACTTATGTTTGGATGAGCACAACTGGTTGACAGACAAACTTTTGGGTCTTCAGGCGTTGGCTTATCGGGGCAAAAACAATCTGTCTCAGACGAAGACAGTTTTATAACACCCGGCTTTTCGCAAACGGGCATCAAGATACAAGAACGAGAGCAGAGTGAGCTGCTCAATAAAGCGCTCTCTTGTCCACGAGTTTTTTCCTCACTGCTCATTTTAGTTAACTAATTACTTGACCTCTTGATATTTATATCTACTTGCATATAATTATGATCAATAATAGTATCTGTAAGTGTGAGTATTTTTTCCAAGCACTTCTTTTTCCTGAGAGTTACAATCTACAACAAAAAAACAAAACAGTTCAATACTTTTCAAGGTCAAATCATAAAGATAAACTCTTTAGGGTGTTACTTTATTCGTCCGTCCGTCTGTCCCACTGGTTTCATGTTTATAGCAACTTTAGGCCAAAACAATCAGCAAGATATCTGCCCAGAATCATCCACTGCTGGGTTTAGGTCTGTTTTCCATACTGTCAGGCGCAGTATCTACACCTGTTCTTGAGTTTTCCTCAACGACATTGAAATGCCTGAATTGTGGTTGAAATTTTAAAGAATGGAAACTAGATCATGCATACGTAATATGTACCTAGATCTTATTAGCAATTATATCATCAGCATGCCTGTGTTGTTCTGAAAGATGATGCCGAACGATTGCAGGCTGCCATAACCTGGATCAGGGCCTGAGGGGCTTGACTAGGGCGTGTTAAAATATCAAACGTGCGAGCGAGAATGAGGAATGAAGCTATATGTACTTGTATACACCCTATATAACTCCATCCCTTTAACAGTTTAGTTTAAGTTGTAAAATAGATAGTATTAGAAAAATGGCAGCAGGGCCTCTGTTAGTGCACTACACCTCTGAGTTGGCAAAGCACCTCAGGAGACACTAGACATGCACACCCATTAACAACACAACAACTACAAACTTAAAAAGTAAATACATCAGGAAAACTGTTCCATGAACTTTGCAAACTAACAGCTTTAGTTTGGAAAGTTCAGAGTACAGTTTTACTCTTCGCCTATATTCTATAACGGGTCAAAGCTTCCGTGGTCCATTTCGTCCCAGGACCACCTGCGCACCCAAATAGGAAGATATGACTGCAAACACACAAAGTTGAGCTATCTCAATGGAATGGTAGCAAAGGCCGAATGCGGACCTATGTCGCAAAGCAAGTTCCACCACCACATTTGATTCGATTTCGATTTCAAATACGAACTATTCTTGTTAACATACTGATTGCTACAATTATTATGTGTAAAGTTGGACCAAAGTCAAAATTCCTTTTTTAAACCGCATTTGGACGCAGTTTTGTTTTTAGAAAATGTGAATACGCTAAAATTAACTGTAAATATATTGACCTAGTAGTACTAATAGTGGTAGAAAATATTTTATACACTTAATAATTTGAATGGTATTGATTTGACCCTACGTTCTTGGGTATCCTAATCATGTGCAAATATGGTCCATTAAGCCCTAAGGGTAGAGAATTGCCAAGTGTCTAAGAAATTTTATATTCTGAGATCTGTTAAACAAGTTACGTAGCTACTGGCCTGCTGTGGGTGTATGGTATTTTATTTATTTGTGTGGATATAACGACTTTTGATTTTAAACGACCCCCATTAAACAAACTGTCCATGTCCATCCATGTATATGATTCAGTTTATAAAATGTGATTCAGTACCTTCATATGTACCTACATCCCCATAGTACACCACAAACTATCTGCCTATCTTTTCCCCTTCTCTGTAAAATCCATCCTAAAATCGTCTGTAAAAGATCACTTTTTTTGACTTCCCGCTGTTATACCCCATTAATTTTAAGCTCCTATTGTATTTTTTATGATGTAAAATAAAAAATACATCTATCTATCGAGCGTATACTCGTAGGTAGGTAGTCAATTTAGTTATAACTAATAATACCTACATGAAACAATACTTTACCTTTGCGATCAGGCTGAATGCTATCAACACAAGTGATTGATTTACTATTCTTGAAACTATTGAAGGCTTTATTATTAAGCATCTGTTTTCTTGGCATACTACCAAACTCTTCATCTAACAGGCCTTCATAAAGCGTTTCAGACTTTAAAAATCCTCCTGCCTCTTCCTTGCAACTTGGTTCTTCTGGATCTACGCAAAGACTCGTAGTCTTCTCACAGTTATCGAGGCATTCCTTTGAATGTATACTATCTTTGGATTGAGGATCATATCTTTGAACTTTTTGTTCCGTAGTAAGATCCAGGCAAGGAGTAGGTTTATTAGTTGTAGTTATATCTTGCTCATCCAGGCAAGGAGTAGGTTTATTAGTTGTAGTTATATCTTGCTCACAAGGTTTGGAGTATTTTATAGTGCTACGAAAATCCAATATTTCACACCCGAGTAAATTTCCAGATGGTTTGTCTAAACCAGTTACACTGGCTTTAAGCTCTTCAACCGATTGAGGAGGTTTTACATGACGTGGTCTAGTTTCTGAATTCAATGACCAAACTGATGTATCAGAAATATTAAAGGATGGCTGCACTCCTTGTGAGTTGCGCTTGCAGCAGGGTGTGTGACAAGATTTATGCTCATGAGTTCCCAGTTCTTTAGATTTACGGGCTGGCGATATAATCTCTTGGCTCTCTAAATGTTTAGGGCAAGTGACAGGTTTAGCGCAAGTGGTGGGATTAAAGTAAGGACGGGAAATTACAGCTCTGGGGCATGTGCTAGCTTTAATAGGGCAATTATTAGTTTTGGGGAAACAGGTAGATTCAAGTGGCTGAGTTTTTTGACATTTTTGATGTGACGTGGCGCAACAACATCTTGAATTACTAGGACAAGGGGATTCTTTGGCAAAATTTGAGTAGTTGGATATCACGCTCTGTCGATGACAACATTTTTTACTACTATTATCAGAATTGAGATAACTCCACGCTTGTTCCATCATATTGCGCAAATAAGTAGTTACTGTTTCTATGTGAGAAGGACAATTTGTTTGTTTCGAGCATCGTGGACATCTCATTTTATGAGCAGATGTTATTTTTTGAAGGTAAGCTTTCGCTAGTTCTACCAAATCTTCTTTACAATTACTTGATAAAGAGTCATTAGAAAAGCTATGGTATAGTTTAGTTTTAGAGTTTGGACAGATTGGTAAAGCGTTTGGACAAGGTGGTTTAGCGTTAGGACTGGATATTTTAGCATTAGGATATTCAGCGTTTGTGCGGGATGAATTTATATTTGACCATTCAGCTTTAACATTTAATGGTTTAACGTTAGGACCATCAACGTTTGAGCAAAACGAATTTGTGTCAGACCATTCTGGTTTGAGACTGGACAGTTTAATGTTAGGACATTCAGCGTTTGGGCAGCCTGATTTTGTGTTAGGCCATTCTGCTTTAAGAAAGGATGGTTTAAAGTTAAGCCATTCAGGATTTGGACATATTGGTTTAACATTAGGATATTCAGAGTTGGGACAGGATGGTTTCACTTTAGGACATTCGGGGTTTGGGCATTTTGGTTTAACGTTAGAACAATCAACGTTTGGGCATGTTGGTTTTACGTTAGGACATTCGGAGTTTGGACATTTTGGTTTAGCGTTAGGACATTCGGGGTTTGGGCATTTTGGTTTAACGTTAGGACATTCGGAGTTTGGACATTTTGGTTTAGCGTTAGGACATTCGGGGTTTGGGCATTTTGGTTTAACGTTAGAACAATCAACGTTTGGGCATATTGGTTTAACGTTAGGAAATTCGGAGTTTGGACATTTTGGTTTAGCGTTAGGACAATCAACGTTTGGGCATGTTGGTTTAACGTTAGGACATTCGGAGTTTGGACATTTTGGTTTAGCGTTAGGACATTCGGGGTTTGGGCACTTTGGTTTGGCGTTAGGAAATTCAGGGTTCGGGCATTTTGGTTTAACGTTAGGACATTCAGGGTTTGAGCAGGAGGGTTTAACGTTAGGAAATTCAGTATTTGGCCAGGATGGTTTTGTGTTGGGCCATTCAGTATTTGGGTATGATGGTTTTATAATAGGCCAGGATGATTTAACTTTAGGACATTCGGGGTTTGGGCATTTTGGTTTAAGGTTAGAACATTCAATGTTTGGGCATGTTGGTTTAATGTTAGGACATTCAGGGTACGGACAAGAAGGTTTAATGTTAGGAAATTCAGCGTTTGGCCAGGATGGTTTTGTGTTAGGCCATTCAGAGGTAATATTGGATAGTTTAGCGTTAGGATATTCATTTATTGAACATGATGTTTTAGCGTTAAGAGTTAATGGTTTCGCGTGAGAACATTCAACGTTTGTACAGTATGGTTTAGGTGGATCAGAGTGACAGCTGCATAGTTTAGCGCTAGGCCATTCGGCGTTAAGATTGGTAGGTTTAACGTCAGGACATACAGTTTTTGAGCTGAAACGTTTTGAGTTAGGACATTCAGCGTTTGAACAGGATGGTTTAACCTTAGGACACTTCGTATTCTCATCGTAGTAGATAGGAACCCTTAAAGTGGATAGGGTAGTATGAGGAGAATTAGTGAATTGGAAAGAGGGTTTTGCGTTTCTGCCAATTGCTATACATTTTGGACCGGGTTGGTCAGAAATAGGATCGGTTGTTATTAAGTGTGAACAGGTTGGTGTAAGATTTTGACACGAAGGTAAAACTTTTGAAAAGGATGATCTACTTCTTTGAAAGGTAGATGACGCTTGTGGGCAGAACGATCTAGCACTGAGGCAGGGAGATGCATCTCTTGGACAGGATGGTCTATTGTTGAGACAGGGAGATCTAGCTCTATGGCAGGATGTCAAACAACTTTGAATTGATAGCTTACTGCCAAGACTTGGTGGAGATGTTCCTGAGCTTAGAAATGATAGTATAGAGTCTTGACTAACAGAATCAACGACTCTACGATATGGGGGTTTTGGATTACAACGTGGGCAACTATTCATGTGAGCAGTAACAATTGATTGTAGGTGTACCCACACCCTCTGTATCAGAGATTGTTGGCATGAAGAATTAATGGCTGTCTGTTCTTGTTGTTGGCTATTTGCTGAACTCAAATTTACTTCAGCAACTCCAACTACATATTCCTTATTAAAAAAAAGTCCTACGTCAGATGAGTGTTTCAAACACACCGACCAGCCCCTTTGCTTGCAATCCTCACATACTTCGTTTTGGTCATATAGATCATCAAAATTATAATTGTTGAGAATACATTCGTTTGAAACTCTCTTCGAACATTTGTTTTCTGAACCTGCTTGATTCATTTGTTCATGTCCTAAGAAATATTTAAGTAAAATTAGATTTCATAGCACTTTGTTTCATGGTTGGCGAAGTTTGTTAACACGACTTTTCAATTAATAAATGGAAGACTTAAATAAAGTTCTTTATTGTTGTGCCAACGTACAGCTAAGGAGTGGAATTCCCTGCCGGAGTTTATGTTCCCTGATAGCAACAACCTGAACCTAGGGGTCTTTACGTAAAGAGTGAATTAAGTTATGTACCTACTTCTAGGCAATTAATCGTCGGCCATATCATCGCTTATAATATATAATAATAAGGTTTTCATAAGCAGAAAATTTGTAATGAACAATGTGTGCGGACTCATAAATGAAGAATACATTGAACAATAAAAGTGTCAAATCGATAAAAAAGCTAAAAGTGAATATCGTCAACCAATAAATGAATATTTATGGCATAAGTTAGCAGCTGTAGCAATTGTCTTTAACGATAGCTATAAGAGCGCCGTGTTACTAGAATAATATATGTATTTAATGGATTACTTATATTATGATTATTATGTTCGTGGCAAAGGATATTGCTTCGGATTTTGAACTTATTACAGCCCGAACAACGGTCATCATGACACGCTACAAAATCAGTCTAGATATGCAGCCGGCTCAGCCCGTCGTGTAGGCGCGAGTTTTACTATTATGGAATGTCTACTTAGGTACGCCAGGTAATGTTTAGGACTGGCACGCGCGCCCTTTTACCGAAAAATATCTTTAAATAAATAATTCTTCGTATGGTATGTAACATTGATAATTTTAAACTTTGATTTCTAAAAGAACCCACGCTTTTTAAATTAAACAGTCAAATAAGAATCAGTACCCCGTTGTAACGTATTCCTCTTCATGTTGACTTTTAAACGCGACTGAAAAAAAAACGATATTTGTTTTAGGTACTTACCAGCTATCCAAAACTTACGAAAGATTGTTATCCGCAAAACGAACCTAAAAATTAAAGAGTAGGTATGCTTTTACTCTTACCTAACAAAGAAAACTTCACTGTCAAAATGGTTGTGTGTTTTCTGAAATGCTCTCTAGTAGTGTGAGTCCTTTCCAGATCCAAAATGTTCTGAAATTTAAAAAAGTAACAAGAAGTAAATTTACCACCACTCTGTATCAGAATAGAAGTATATTGCAGGTAATCTGATTGTACAGTACGTCCGACGGATCTTGGCGCGTCTGAATTTAAGCTCTGCGAACTTTAGCGCTTGTGCGCTCGTAAAAAAATAAATGGTTAATAAAAATAAATGCCAATAGCAGTTGTTGTTGCTGTTAACAACTGTTATTGGAATTTATTTTTATAAATCATTTATTTGGCGTGCTTATTTTGAGCGCTAAATTTCGCAGAGCCTAACTTCAGACGCGCCAAGATCCGTCGTCCGTACTGTACCCAAATAGAATTTCCTGTTTGGAAATGCGCTACATAGGTAAACAAGTAGGTATACCTACACATAAGAAATGATAAATCCTCCAAAGATCAGCAACGTTGTTTGTAATAACAAATCCTTAAATGATACACTAGGGGGACTATCATTTTTGTGGCCTTTGATTATGAGTTTCCGAACATGTCGAAACTTTTTACCCCGTGGTTTCATGAATATTATCTTGATCCTGATAGTAAGGAGTGCTTAAGTTAAAAGTTACTGGATCATCTTTTCTGGTTTGAATTAAAATGTTGAATACTGCTTAAATTACTATTTGCTCCCCATCGTGCTGTTTCGGCTATTTTGTGACAGACATTTGCTGAGTGTTTGACAGTCAACTTGAAATACCGAATCTTTGGAATATTAAAAGAAGGTTTTAGAGTTATCATAAACTTTGATATTATACCGAATAAGTAACACCTTATCCATTATTTGTACAAGCCCATAGATATTCCAAACCAGATTTCTGATCATTAATCTACCTCAACCATAACAAACCGACGCATTGGCCGCAGTGGTATTATGGAATTTTGAATGCATGTGTAAATCGCGTGACAATGCAATATTTTGATGATACGGTGCTGATCTGATGATGGAGCTAAAATGTGGCCTTAGGAACTCGGTCGTAAACTACACAACCCTTTCAACTTTGGGCTCGTTTGATTTGTATTGACGAGTATGTAGGTGCTAGATGGTAACCAGGGTCAGATGATGGAACTGGAAGATGGCCATAGAAACTCGGTAATAAGCGCAATAAGATAACCACATCGCGTTTGAACTTTTTGGAGTGGTCTTGACGAGTATTCATTATATAAGTAGGTATATACTTACCTACAAAAAAAAGCTTGCTATGAAAAAAATATTTTCATTGAAAACTTGTTTCAAATTAAACATAATTGAGATATTCTAAACAAAGAGGAAATTAAATTCCCGTAATGTTTAAAGGCTAAACTCGGTATAATCTAGAGAAATGGCTGTATAATTAACTGCCCCCTTAGCCAAGTTATAATCGTTTCGTTTTGCGTTAACGCTTGGAGTTGGCCAAGCCCCTAATTCGTTTGTTCGAAGAAAGGAGTTGGATTGGAGCGTGGCTAACTCCAACGCAAAGTGAAACGATTGTAACTTGGCTAGGGGGGCTGATAGGAGCGGGGCGAAGAGCACGGCACGCGGTGCAATACCTCCGTCCATGCTTATGATCTAAGATCCGATAGAAGAAGTACCTTCCCTCATCGGTTATTTGATTAGGATAAATATTATATGCTAGATGATGCTTTTATTGATAAATTGCGAGTAGGTTGCCTATCTAAATCTGGTGCCAAAGATGTGAAACAATTATATTAGTTAATAATTTTTTTTCATCAACTACCCTGATTGGTTATTTAAGAAAGACGAGCATCAGCTGAAAGAATGCGCTCTGAGGAACTCAAAAAGTATAAGTTGCCTAATTTTCCTTGGGGCAAACATAGGAGTTGCCTCGTTTGAAGAGGTAGATAAATGGTGGTAATATACTCTCATCTGTTATTTAATCGAATTATATATCAAATGAAAGGTAATTTTATTCCTAATCCAACCGTATTAGGTTGCCTTCCCAAAAATGGTGTGAATGAATAGTTGCCTACATTTAAGATTTAAAATTTTCTGGGCTAGTTCTGGCATTAAAAATATATTTCCTCATCTGTAATTAAATGATAATAAGATTATACGCCAGATAAAGCATATATCGATATATCGCGAGTAGATTGCTTAGCTAAATCACATACCAATGATGTTAAACAATAAAATTTGTTATTAATTATTTTTTATCTACTTCCCTGACTTGTCGTTTAAGAAAGTCGTGTATCAGCTGAAAGTATGTGCATTAAAGAACTGGAAAAATATAAGTTGCCTACTTTTCCTCGGTGCAACTATGGGGGTTGCCTCGTATAAACAGGTAAATAAAGGTTCACATAATACTCTCATCTGTTATTTCATTGAATCGAGTATCAAATGAAAGGCTATTTTATTCCTAACCCAGCCCTATTAAGTTGCCTCACCAAAAATGGTGTGAATTCATGGTTGCCTAGATTTAATATTTAAATTTTTCTGGGCTAGTTCTGGTCATAGAAATACATTCCCTCATCTGTAATTAAATGACAGTAAAATTATATGCTAGATAATATATATATATACATCGCGAATAGATTGCTTAGCTAAATCAGATGCCAATGATGTTAAACAGTAAAATCTGTTATTATTATTTTTTTATCAATTTCCCTGAGTTGGTTTTTAAAAAAGTAGAGCATCAGCTGAAAGAATGTGCCCTAAAGAACTGGAAAAATATAAGTTGCCTACTTTTCCTTGGTGCAACTATGGGGGTTGCCTCGTATCTATGTAACTATAAGTTTACACCATTTTTGGTGAGGCAACTTAATAGTGCTGGGTTAGGAATAAAATAGCCTTTCATTTGATACTCGATTCAATGAAATAACAGATGAGAGTATCATGTTAACCTTTATTTACCTGTTTATACGAGATAACCCTCATAGTTGCACCGAGGAAAAGTAGGCAACTTATATTTTTCCAGTTCTTTAGAGCACATACTTTCAGCTGATACACGACTTTCTTAAACGACAAGTCAGGGAAGTAGATAAAAAATAATTAATAACAAATTTTATTGTTTAACATCATTGGTATGTGATTTAGCTAAGCAATCTACTCGCGATATATCGATATATGCTTTATCTGGCGTATAATCTTATTATCATTTAATTACAGATGAGAAAATATATTTTTAATACCAGAACTAGCCCAGAAAATTTTAAATCTTAAATGTAGGCAACTATTCATTCACACCATTTTTGGGAAGGCAACCTAATACGGTTGGATTAGGAATAAAATTACCTTTCATTTGATATATAATTCGATTAAATAACAGATGAGAGTATATTACCACCATTTATCTACCTCTTCAAACGAGGCAACTCCTATGTTTGCCCCAAGAATAATTAGGCAACTTATACTTTTTGAGTTCCTCAGAGCGCATTCTTTCAGCTGATGCTCGTCTTTCTTAAATAACCAATCAGGGTAGTTGATGAAAAAAAATTATTAACTAATTTAATTGTTTCACATCTTTGGCACCAGATTTAGATAGGCAACCTACTCGCAATTTATCAATAAAAGCATCATCTAGCATATAATATTTATCCTAATCAAATAACCGATGAGGGAAGGTGCTTCTTCTATTGGATCTCGTACTATTACATGATGCCGCACATAACTTTGAGGTGCCGGTGACGTGAACGGAGAATGAATAGTGAACTATACAACATTATTTTTAGTATATACCAAAACTGAATACCTATAGTCTGTTCAGACTCAGTACCTAACTGAATCGATTCCAATTATTTTTACACCATGTTATATTTTTTGTTTGAATCTATGCTGTGGCACATACGTCAAGTCAAATTGGCGAGATTTCTTCGAGTGAATCTTTTAATTATTCAGAAATTGATTCATATAGTTGATATTGTATTGTAAAATTGGCCTAGTTTTGTATCTCAAATGTCTTGTGAGAATTTTATTCTAGTGTTGATTACCTCAGCGAAGCTTGCCGATAAGGTTGACTTAATACATTTTTTTGCTGCCAAATATCAATTACAAAAACATTACAATGTCTACATCCATATTTTAATGGAAAAAAAAATTTAGCTTAAAAAAATTAGCATCCAAGCGAAAAAATTTAAAAATATGAAACGTCTGACAGTGACATTGACAGAAGATTGTTTTGGTTTTCAGCAGTTTTGAGGTTAGAATACAAGTAAATAAATAGATAAGGTAATTTATTTACTTTGGCTAATGAAACTGCTAGTAAAAAACACAAGAAGTAAACGACACCTCTCTTCTCTGAATTGAACTTCTTTTCGGTGAACTTTAAGTTATACACCAACTTTTCTGATTATTTTCGCGAAGAGATAACTTATCAGCATTTAATCATAAAACAACGATGAATGCTACAGAGTACAAGAAATATCATGAATCCTTCATGCAGAACAACCACGGCTCAACAGCAGTGCACACATGTGCCTGTATATTGTTCACAGTTCAATGTTCTATTTACATCGCCATCAAATCAAGATTTCCCGTCTGCTGCCAGTACGCTTACGAATACCTAGTGATTGTACTACCCATGGTCATCGCTCACACTATACTAGCAGAATACATATATGTTCTTAACTTCATAATTTTTATTCTTTTGCAAATCAATCTTATATTCTATTATCCAAATGTTATCAAAAAGTTTATGCAGAAGAATGTCTTCCATAACAATAGAATAGCTTTAATATCCTGTCTCAGGGGACTGACGTATCTCATAACAGCATTATGTATCTTAGCTGTAGATTTTCAAGACTTCCCAAGATATTTAGCCAAAACAGAAAAATATGGGTACAGTTTAATGGACACAGGTGTTGGGTTGTTTGTCATAGTAAGTGGACTAGTCCATAAAGACCTCCGTCAACAGAGATTGAAGGATATTGTGAAAGGGAATTTAAAAATGATATGTATACTTGTAGTTCTTGGAGTGGGAAGGTTTGTATCTGTGAAACAGTTAGACTATCAGGAACATATTACAGAGTATGGCGTTCATTGGAACTTCTTCTTCACAATAGCAATTTGTAAAGTTCTTTCAACCATTGTTCTATATTTTTCAGATCAAGCTTTATTAATATGTGTTCTATCTTTAGTTTTTCATGAATTTGCCTTGTACATTGGCCTGCAAGAATGGGTATTTGGTGATAGTCCTAGAAACTCCTTAATATCGGCAAACCGTGAAGGAATTTCATCCTGCTTAGGATATGTGTCCATTTATGTATTTGGTGTTCTTATAAAAAATATATTACTTGTTAAAAACGTCACAAAATATGAAACCCTAATAAAACTTATTCTTGGAACAATACTAATGTGGTCTTTGACATATTTTGTTGATATAATTCGTCCAACATCTAGGACATTAGCAAATGCTGGCTATTGCATTTATATGGACACACTTTTAATAACAATGACAACTGTATTATACTTTGTGACAGTATTAGTTGAAGGTAAAGATATTCATTTCCAAGTTCCTGTTATATTATCCCATATAAACACTAATGGGTTGTCTTATTTCTTAATAGCTAACTTATTAACCGGTGCAGTCAATTTATCAATTCGAACTTTACTAGTACCTAGTATTGTTACTTTCATCATTTTGAATATCTACATGGTGGTAACATTAGCTCTTATGATTAATCTAAAAGTATTAGGCTTGAAAATATAAGTAACTAGCTTCAGCGGCTTCGCCCGCCAGTTTCTCCAAATAAACTTCCAACACCTGTTTTACCCCTTTAGGGGTGCAGTTTCGTAAAATCCGTTCTTAGTAGATGTCTACATCCTATAAGTTTGCCAAATTTTAAGTTGTAGGTGTTATACCCCCGATTTCTGATTTAAGCATTTGAAGTTGAGAATTACTCAAACTCTACTTTAGCCTGCAAACCTGTCAAAATTTGGCATTTAAGTATGGTTTGAGTCGTTCTTAACTCAAAATACTCAATTCAGAAACCCGCCAATAGTGTCTGAGATTTCGTGATTAATCAGTGAGTTGTATTTCGGTTTTTTATATATGGACTTGCGACAAATACGAACTTGTGTAAGATACCTTTAAAATTCTCGGCTTTTATCTCGTATATTACACATCTAAAACGTTCTTCATAAATCACTCTGTATATTGATGAAAACCGAATGAAAATCTGTTCAGTGGTTTTTGAGTTCACAAACAGACAGACAGACATGCAGTCTTAGTCGCGTAGAAGTCTCTAGTAATCTTGGTTTTATGTATTAAAAAAAAGTACAAATTTTAACAGAAACTGTTTTATTAAAACATTATAATATCAATTATTGGAATTTATGATGAGTTATGTTATAATACACTAACGTCTCGCCTCTACTTCGCACGGAAAATTAAAAACACACCTTCCTTGTTTATCACTTTTTGTATTAGTAAAATCCGTTGCATGCTTTAGAAGTAGTAAGCGACGAAACTGAAAGAAACAGGGGAAACAGCAACATTGTTTTATATTATTTAGAGATTTATTCAAAGTGCCAAACTTGTAGCTCAATTATGGGCCGAGATATTTTAAGTTGCCATCGACATGCTAAGAAAAAGAATATAGGTAATCTTACAAGAAAAATAATTAACAAGCTATGAAAAGATCAATCAAGTATGCAAGCGTGGAAAACAGTAGCAGGCCCAAGACGGAAAGTACCTATAACAATGAAGGTTTTATTCAAAGGAAACAATCTTTTTTATTTTTACGACATTAAAAAAAAAGTTTAAATTAAAAAGAAACAATTATTGCTTATAATAATTACAATTTAAGTACTGCCCCTCCAAAGCCCGCTTCAACAATCCATTACTGTACAGTATTTTTAATAAAATAGTATATAATTATATTATTGCAATCTTTTCCCTATTTCATAAAAAAATAAGTATCTAGAAACTAAGTAAAATTGTGATCAATTCCTGTATTAGTAAATTAAGTAAAGGTGCATATAATGTCATCATTACCTACCTATAAGTAAAATCTGTGTTCTTTATACATATACCTTTTCATTAATAAGTTACATATAATTCATCCTATAATAGAGTTTGATTAAAAAAAAAACAAATACATAATAATTCGTCTAAATGCAATAAATTGTAACATAAGTCATGTTTTATATTAATGCTGGGACCTATTTTAAGTTATTTCATAAGAATTTGTAAATAGTAACAACTAATTTTAAATTATTGCAATTCATAATCTACTCACATTCCATATTGTTTTCACTGTTTATATTTTCTACATAAAATATAATTAATTTTGCTACAACAGTCTTTGACTTCATAAATGCCTTTCCACAACCAGATACCTTTTTTTTTTTTAATTATTGTTAAACAACTGGACATGATAGGTAGGTATTCAAAATATAACAAAACATGCATTATATTAAGCACTTTACCATGCTTATCTTTGCATAGCAATATGCTATGGTATAGGTACATAGGTAGGTATTTTTAAGTACAATGTGTTTAATTTAATACACAACCATTTGGGTGAAAGTGGCTAGAATATTATTTGCAAGTTAACCAGCGAGCGCAAATCTATCGACATTAATGACCATAAAGGTCACAGTTCATTAGAGCCATCCGGAACCCACGCCGCACCACCTCGCCTCCTGCAGCTAGTATTCTTAATATGGACATGTACCTAAGAGCTCACTACATCAATTTACGACCGAGGCGATATAAAAAAATACAAGCCGAAGGAGGCGAGGCGGTGCGGAGTGGGCGCCGAGTGGCTCTAAAGAGCTGTGTCCTTAAAGTAAAAACTTAACTTTTTGTTTTCTTTTTTTGATAATCTATTCTATGAATTATACATCTTTATAGCCTCAGTACCTAGTCAGGTTTTTTAAATAAAATAAAATTAACAACAAAAAATAAGAAGTCAACTAAAGTGCAGCTAGTATTTTAAACTCCGAAAAATGAATTTACTTAATTTTTAATAATCAAAACTAATTTTATTTATCATTTTATATATAAAAAAAAAACATTTTTTGATCCTATATTGGCAATATCCTTACGAGCATCAACATTAAAATCCAAATTTCATATTCTTTTTTAAACCGAAATATAAATGCCCAAAAATTAAGACAATTTGAAAATAATAATATCTTTTTATTAAGGAGTGGCAAAAAGGAAGACATACTCAAAACTGTTTCTACAATCTATACCTAGTATATATTAAAAATAACGCCTTCACATAAATAAAGTGCAATTTAGACGGTACGAGTTTCTCGCCTCGAACATACGAGAATCGTAAGAGCATAGAAAAAATGTCATCGTCTAAACACATACCTAGGTGGTGCGAGTTTCTCGTCTCGAACGTACGATAATCGTAAGAACAAAAAAGCATCTCCGTCTAAACATTCATACCTAGACGGTTCGAGTTTCTCGACTCGAACATACGATTCTCGCTAGAGTGGACGAGCGAGAGGTACTATGACTTACCTCTCGCTCGTCCACTCTGGCGAGAACAAGGATCATATAATATCCTAGGGACAAACTGGATTGATTCCGGAGCAAAATTAATATGCAGTTAAAAACAAAAAAAAAAACACATGTAGGTATTTATTAATTGTATTGATATGTTTAGAGCTTATTTGCAACGTACTATAACAACATCTTGAACTTCTTTAGAATAGAATTGTCCCAATTGGGCACATTGCTCGCAGACCAAATGGCCGTTGGGGCCGAAAGGTTTTGGAGTGGTGACAGTGTGAAACGCGGAAGGCCTACAAGGTGGACCGATGACCTGGTAAAGGTTGCGGAAATCCGATGGATGCGAAACGCTTAGAACCGCTCATTGTGGCGACATTTGGGAAAGGCCTGTGTCCAACCGTGGACGTGTTTGGACTGAAATGATGATGATAATTGGACGAAATTGTTCTAAACTGGCGCGTCTCAAGTAAGATTACTAAAACTCTCTTTATACCTAAAAAAAAACCTCTTTCTCGTTGTCTTGCTTGGAACGTTTTTTCTTCTTTTACTTGTCAATGAAACATATGAACCTAATACACATGAAAATATAGTACACTTTAGAGTGTGTAATATTGTTCCGTAATCAATCCAGATTGTCCCCAAAATATATAAGATCTTTGGTAGGTATAGACAAGTCGAGATTCTCGAAAGCAAGAATCTTCTCATTATATTTTTGCTGTCTAAACAGACGCAGGACATTATCGCCTAGTGATTATTGCTTACGAGTCTCGTATGACATAATCGTAGGTGAGAATTTATTTCTTACCTGTGTCTAAACACTTTGATACGATAATGTCAAGGCGATTATTGCTTACGATTATTGCGTACGATTTTCTCGAACAAAACGTTCGAGAAACTCGTACCGTCTAAATTACGCTTAAGTCAAGTACGTCATGGTACAGAAAGTGAGCATAATTATATTATGAGCATTTGAATCAATATTCCTGTTATTACGTCAAGTTATTGCATTCCTAAGGCCTACCGCATATTGCAAATTTTAAGTACAATATTGGTTAAGCCGAAAGCAAGACCGCATTCGAAATACAAACTTGCTTGTATTCACAAATCAGAGGTAAGTATATTAAGTACCTACTAACACTAAAATTTAATATAAAATACCTACATGTGAACGCAAAATATGACGGTCTATCAAGAGTCGAAAAATAAAAAAGTCAAAATATGATGGTCGAATCTATACTAATATTATAAATGCGGAAGTAACTCTGTCTGTCTGTTACGTTTTCACGTCGAAACCGCTGAACCATTTTTGATGAATTTTGGTACAGAGATTGATTGGAATTTAGAGCTGAGCACTTTGTAATCACTAATTATTGTGAACACTGTAAGACGCTACTGTCGTGCCGCCGGGTAAATGGTCCGGTTCGGTTTGTCGTGCCGCTTCCGTGTGAAGACACCTTTAGAGCCGAGCATAGGACATTTGATTGTGCCGAGAGTAGATACGTAGACACGGAATCACTCTTCTTAATTTTGTCACTATCTGAAGTGATGATTTTATTTATACGTAAAAAAACTACTTCCCTTAAGTGCGTCTTACAAAAGTTTTGTTGTCGGACCAGATTTTGTAATCAGATGTGTTCATAGAACTAGGTACATAAAGTCACCTATTACCTAAACTGTGACATTTTGATTACCATTACGCACTAGTACGATAATGTAGTTAAAACCTCTTTGTTAATGTTAAACCTCTTTGCTCCCAAAAAAAGGTTATAACACAAAAAAAAAAAAATTATAAATTAGTGTCTTACTTGCTTATTTCATGCAATTTCTGTTTTTAGCTATTAGCTATACATCACCCGTTATGTGACTTTTGTAGGCTGAATAGTTGGCGCATACACTTCACACAATCGTTAAACATTAACTTTTAATTAAAAAAAAAAAAATATACAGTATGCAGTCAGCCTTATTTACATAAATTAAAACTAAATTAATATCTAATTAATCCCTATTTGAACACTGTTAGCAAAAGCAAACTTAAAATTAGGGTACTTAAATATTAAGTTTAACAATAAAAATAATAATTAAAGTGTTACATACTCTGTAGATATACTTTGATTACAACATTTAACATATAATATTTCAATATTTTTTTTTTGTTCAATTCCTTATGGTTATCCAATTAAGTATTTAATAATAAGTAAGTAAATATTTCACTAAACCGACGGGTATTTTACATACTACACAGCCAATTGGGTATTAATCCTGGGTCTATGCTAAACAACAATTAATTATCTTAAAAATAAATTACGGAAGAGCTACGGATTGGACGATGAGTGTTTTTGTGTCCTATTCGCCAGGGCCGTGTGTTGGCGTCATACTCCATTTCGTTTACATAGCTCTTCAATCTCCATAGATGACAGACAGTGGCGTAGCTAGTCCCACAGGGGCCCCGTATCAAAATTCCCACAGGGCCCCGTATAAAACAAATGGTGCTTTTTTACAAATGTTTGCCCTATGAGACGGTTGTGGATAATATATTCCGAATTTTTGTCTACGTTGGGGCCCCTGCATATACGGCAGATACCGCGGTAGCTACGCCTATGGTGACAGAGGAACTGATGAGATGGAGTATTTATTCGTGGACCGAATAATCGCGGAATAAACGCGAAAGTATTTTTTGGATATATCCGACGTAGGTGTTTAAAAGATGAAATGAAGCAGCGTGGTGGGAACGTCATGTTATCTCTTTTGCACACAAGTAAACAAACAGCGATGACGTCACATTTTAATATGTACATCCTTATTCTGTTACTTGACGTTTCCCCTTCCACCAGATTTAATGGTTTCTAACTTAATTAATTTTGAAGGGATTTGAAAAAATATTTTTGTTTGTAATTTTGAATAGTTACTTTTTGATACAAATACCTGATAAAGAAGTTGAGTCAACTTACCCAATTTTGCAATATCCCATCATAGGCTACTTTTTAAACTGGGGCAATCAGCAGTCTAATTTAACATTTAATGTACCAATCAATTCACTGGTTAAGTAAGTACCTACCAAACTAGCCTATGAACTTTTTAAAAATCCAAAATCAAGTTTTGTTCAATTCCCTCGATGACTCTTAAAATCTATTTTATAAGTAATAGTACGACCAATAAAAGCGACAGCCAACACTCGTTTTATGAGGACTCCAGGCCGAGTGCTAAATTCTTTCCAAGAGTGGCGACATGTCACTCTTCTTTTTCGAGAATTTGAACCTCCTGAAGAATAGTTGGGCAATTACGAATACGAAGCTATAAGCCAGTAGAGCCACCAGCATGCCAAGATACAGGAATAAATATGGAAATCTTTTTGGCGACCAGAATACTGTGTATCTCATGGTTTTGTAGTCGTTTTCTGGAAAATAAAAAATATTTACTTATTTTTTTTTTTATTCTTTTAGTCACTGAAACTCAGCTTAAGGCGACACTAAATGCCAGCGACCTTATATAATATCGTAATCATAACATATTGGAAATCATATTTGCAGTGCTACCCATAATGACGACGGACGGCGGGCAATGGGTAGCTCGCTGTCCGTCCGTCCGGTAACAGACCGGTCCGAGCTCAAGTCGTTTACGGCGCGCACTGTTCCCGCGCGCCTCAAGGAGTTGTCAGCAAACCGTAGGGGCCCAGTAGGGTCGAGGCCTAGTCTGGGGCTCTGGGAAGGTATGAAAATGCATACCAGGGCCCTGGAACCAAGGCAGGGAAGGAATAGGGTAGGTTTTTAGTCAGTAAGAGTCTGACACTATTTCCCGCTCCGCCCAAGGGCGGGATTTGTCATTGGATGATTTTACCTACCGTAAAAAAAAAAAAAAAACATAATGACGAGTAGCGATGTTATTCACGTAAATAAGTACAGACGCCAGCACTTCAATCTACCTCAATCAGTCAAATTTTACCAATCGAACATTAACCTTAACCTCCTTTGTGATAAGGTTGAAAATCTATCAAAGAAATTTAACAGATTGAGGTAGGTTGATTTGCTGGCGTCTGTACAATAAATCTATAGCGGAATAACAAGGCTATGGTTATTATAAAAATACTAATTTGTAATATACTCCAGCTCCAGTTTTAGCTTTATATATAATTTTGTAATATTTGTTTTCAAAATAGTATTTTCCCTCCTTTTTTTTTTATGCACCTGCCATATTGTCTCTCCACCACCCTAGGTTTACTGGTAGAGAATGCCTAAGGCATTAAGTCCGCCTTTGTACCTTTGGTTGCAGGAAGATTAAATAAATAAATAAATACTCATAAGGAAAAATATGACAAAAAATTACAAGGTGTAAAAGAGTATCTACATGACGAATATGCAATAAAACGCAAAGTATCGTTCCATCACATTACGATATTATTCGGTGGGAGGAGCGATATGCACTCAGCTTAAGGCGACACTAAATGACAGCGACCTTGAGCGAACAAAAGTGGCGTCACTGTCCGCGCATCAAGATTATTTGAATAATAATATGTCCTTTATTTATTAAACACATTATGAAAAAAAAAAATGTAAATATTAGTATATAAAATTATTAGGCAAGTAGGCTAGTTTAACATATATTTAAAAAAAAATACGGACTAGCCGTTTAGACGTGATGTTGGATTTAAAATCATCAAAAATCATGTTCTCCCCCTTAAACAGCTTGATTAATTATAATAGTCAGTACACAAGTTGAACCATCATGGCGGTCGACCTTGATTACCGCTGTAATGGATTTTCGGGTCTCAACCAAAGCGGGAGGCTGCGCGTAACCATAGGTTTAGTTTTGTTATGTTATAGTTTAATTTTATATGTATTAGTGTATTATTTTGTAAGATTATGTGTGTATTTGTGTTATGGGCCTTAGTTGCCTGATAATAAAAGGATTATTATTATTATTATTTCCTTTATTTTTTTTCTAAACATATTTTTCTATTTTTAAATATTTATGAATACAAATATATATAAAAAAAAAACATTTAAAAATATAAAAATAGTAGTCCGCCGGTGTCGGGAGCAGGGTCCAAGCTACCGGTGGTTAGGGCTCCAGAGAAAGGAACCTCCTCACAATGCGAGCCGTATCGAGGAGTACTGCCTTCTGTATCAGGCCCTTGATCCAACCGCGCAACGAAAGCTTCGACAGATGGTCGTCGAAGCTTTTGGCTATAAGGCCGTTGGCAGTTACAACAATCGTTATTATTATTATTATTATAGCAACGGGTTCAATTTATTTGCCGCGTAATATACATGCAACGGTCTTCCCGTCCGTTAAATAAATTGGGTGTCTTCAAGGCTAGACTGAATAGGCTCTTAATAAACTAGTGCATAAATATACGACTTGTACGAGGCTAAAACAGATCTTTTCAGGTGGCTAAACATAGGTCGGACACGATTCCAGTCAGATCAACATGAAAGAAGATAAACTAGAGCGATTCATCATCGATTAAAATATTAAAAGAGTAACCATGGAGTTTCTTGCCGGTTCTTCTCCATAGGAAACAACTAATCGGAACCGTGCGCTAGCTTCTGATGTTTTATAAGTGCCCATGTAGGCCTATGTGAAATAAACGGGTTTGAGTTCGATTGTATCACTGCTTACCATCAGGTTTTTTTTAATGGTAGGTAAAATCATCCAATGACAAATCTCGCCCTTGGGCGGAGCGGAAAATAGTGTCAGACTCTTACTAACTAAAAACCTACCCTGTTCCTTCCCTGCCTTGGATCCAGAGTCCTGGTATGCATTTTCATACCTCCCCAGAGCCCCAGACTAGGCCTCGACCCTACTGGGCCCCTACGGTTTGCTGACTCCTTGAGGCGCACGGGAACAGTGCGCGCCGTAAACGACTTGGGCTCGGTCCGGTCTGTTACCGGACAAACGGACAGCGAGCTACCCATTGCCCGCCGTCCGCAAGCCCGCGCCTACGGTGGCGGTGGAAATTTGGATCGGAATTACGGCGGCGGCTGCGGCGTGAGCACCGTTGCCTGAAGCGGTCGGCCTCCTCCTTTGCTAGCATTACTGCTTCGCAGAATTAGGCGACTGCCTGCCGCTCCTCCTTGCTCCGGACCATGGCCTGAACCAATGCCCGGCGCGAGAAATCATCGCTACCGATCGCCTTCACGACACGGCGATGCTCTTCCCAAGCGGGGCACACCTCTATTGTAGTGTGGTCCACAGTGTCCACCGGGCATTCCGCACAGTGGCGACACCCGGGCGTCCGGATCCCCACTATCAGGTGGGATTAAGCACTAGTTTATTTATCTTTAAAAAAAGGTAGGTAGTCTTTCTTTGTTTGGTCATCTATTTTATAAAAGGAGAAACTGACTGATATATACTTACAGCCGAAACTAAAAAAGCCTAAGAGCGTAAAATTTCAAACGAGGTTTCCTTTTATGACCAAGGCGAGTACTAAGAGAGGTTATTCCAAAATTTATCCCCTAAAGAAATGAAACGGACATCCAAAGTTTGTATGGAGAGACCGAATTTCACGCGGGCGAAGTCGATAGCAAAAACTAGTACAGTATAAAAAAAAAAGTGGCTACGAAAGCGAGTGACAAATTTAATAAAGCAGTCATGTAAACATGGCCTTATTCTCATTTATAATTTAACAAGGCACCTTGAAATTAATTGAGTTAATCTCAATTAACTCATTTAGGTACTCTCATTAACTTACTTATCCCTAATTGCAGGACTTAGGCTGACCTTTCCATAATATTATTTAGTATAATATTGTTATGAACTTATTTTTGACGCCACATAAAAATTAAAAATATGAAATCCTACATTACGCAATTAGCGTTCACCGCGTGTTTTTTTTTTTTGTAATTTATTTCATCATCACTGCTTTTGAAAACGGTGAAGGAAAACATCGTTCTAGAACCAAAAATTCAAAGATATGTGACATTCACCAACCCGCACTGGACCAGCGTGGTGAATTACGGCCCATTCCCTCTCCTAGAGCGGAGGGCTGGGTCCCAGCAGTGGGAACATTATAAGGCTGATGCAATGCAATGCGTGATTCGAACACAATACAAAAGCCTGAAATTATCTATTGGGCTGTCTGTTGTTCATTGTTTCAAGATCGATCTTTGCAGCTGTATTAAACCACAAACATCTTAGCCTCAAGCTCCTTTGTTAACAGTACTTTTTTCTTTTCGCAGGCATACTTTTTTACATGGGTAATTATTATTATACTATGGGAGAATCTTATTCTTTGGGCTAATACAATTTGAAACTTGGCACAAATTCCTACACAAAATGAATTATAAAGACTGTCTTTCAGGGCCAACGCTGCGTTAAGCGCACGTACGCGCGGGCGCCCGCGCGAGCACCCGTCGCGTGACTATGCGCGTGTGCGGCGGTCCCCGAAGCGTAAACCGGATTGTCACCTGCGCAGTGTCGCTATTTCAACTTTAAAGGTGTGCGTGTGGTCGTTTCGATGGAGAACTTTAATGTATTATTACGTAGCAAAAGGGGCGCGAGGGCAATCCGCGACTGGGCACTATTGTATGGGATCGCGCGTGCGCCCGCTTAACGCAGCGCTCGCCCTCAAAATACGGTTTAAAGGGTATTACAATTTTAACATTCTCGCTAGCGAAGTCGCTACCTAAGTGCTAGTTTTTATATACGAATAAAAAAAATAAGAAAAACAGTAAGGTATATTCACCTAGGACTGCAGCTCCGAACCCAATATAACTCGTCCCCATTCTATAAGAGCATGTTGGCACATAGATCTCGTACAGCGAATCATCATCGAAATTTATGTTCAGTGTAGACTTGGGTGCGTTGAACCAAGTTGTCACCTTGTGTGTCAGGTCCTTGTGCTGTTTCACATACTTAGACTCATGGTCGTGGGCACAAAAGAATATTTGAGGATTTATTGTTTTCATTATCTGGGGAAAAAGCAAGGACATTTGGTTACTAAAGTAAATGTTGAAGCCAAGTTGCCTAAACAATAATAATTAATGATTTTTTAAATAATTTAATTAATCTTTTTTTTTTTGTTTTGTTTACATTTCTATACAAATTGATGATATTTGAAATAATTTATTATTGAATTTATTTAAATATTTCTTTAGAAAAGCATAAATAAATAGATCTTGGAAAATATTTTTTCAGGTTCATTGCTCATCGCAGATTTTTCAATATTACATGTGAACTTAATAGTAGAGAGCTCTTTAAGGCCATTATTATTAAGGGCACAAATTAAATCTATATATAAAAGAAAGTCGTGTTAGTTACACTATTTATAACTCAAGAAGCTGCACCGATTTGGCTGAACATTGGTGGGGAGGTAGCTTAGAACTGGGAGAAGGACATAGGATACTTTTCACCCCATAAAATAAAAAAAAACAAAAGCTGTTCATTTATTGGTATAGGATAGAGTATGGTAGCGTAATGTAGAGTAGGGTAAAGTAGAGCGGGAGCGAAGCCACGGGCAATAGCTAGTGGAACATAAAGAAAAATCGTCATAAAAAAAATATCTTACTTTCTGAGCAAACATCACTCTCATTGTTACAGGATAATGAGAGACAGCAATCTTGAAGTTATTTTGACTGCCCGGTGGCTCGTCAGCCTTTTCTGGGAGTGTATATGTTATAGCGTTCACTACGTAAAATGACACGTTGGAGTAAGTAATGACTTTCTGTTGTGAGAATGTTTTCTCAAACTCTTCTACCCTGGAGCGATGGACAATTTCGTGTTCACCACCAATGTCATTGTCACCTGGTAACCAGACTTGCTGAAAACATCAGTATTTACAGTTATTAAATTTGGTGTAGTTTGGAAGACAAAATATTTATATTTTATTTACTGTATTAATATTTTATTGTTTCATTACTTTTCTCATTTGCAAATGAATAAATGAACGTATCCATCTAAACATAAACACAGAAGAAAAACAAGCAAAAAAAAAAAAAAAGCAAAGCAAGTATGGCCATAAGATTACAAAACTGTTGGATTTTCTCTTAGCAAACCTATTTTATTTAGCCATTTATTACAGGGTTGAGCAGACGGTTGCAAACCAATGTCCCAATCAAGGTGACCTTGCTAGTTTCAATCCATATAAACGGCAGTTGTAAACCATGATCTTCAAACCCTTGGTTGGGAGGAGCATATGAGCATTTTCCCAACTGCGGTGAGTATTGGCTCATGATTTACATCCCTGTAACCACAACAAAAACCAAGCTCCCACCTTGGTTGGAACTAGGGAATGCAATCCCGATCTCGCGAGATCCCGTGTAATTTTTCGGGATCAATCTCGAAGCATAGTATGACGAGATCCCGTTCAAGATTGACGGGATTGGGCGGCAATGGTAAAAAACATGCTGTCAAGTTCAAAATAATTTTCCTAGAAAGTTTTTATAAAGTTCTACTTTTGAGATTTTTTCATATGTCCTAAACTTATGGTTCAAAAGTTAGAGGGACACTCACATTTTGTTTTTTAAGCGTAATTTAGACGGTACGAGTTTCTCGAACGTTTTGTTCGAGAAAATCGTACGCAATAATCGTAAGCAATAATCGCCATGACATTATCGTATCAAAGTGTTTAGACACAGGTAAGAAATAAATTCTCACCTACGATTATGTCATACGAGACTCGTAAGCAATAATGTCCTGCGTCTGTTTAGACAGCAAAAATATAATGAGAAGATTCTTGCTTTCGAGAATCTCGACTTGTCTATACCTACCAAAGATCTTATATATTTTGGGGACAATCTGGATTGATTACGGAGCAATATTACACACTCTAAAGTGTACTATATTTTCATGTGTATTAGGTTCATATGTTTCATTGACAAGTAAAAGAAGAAAAAACGTTCCAAGCAAGACAACGAGAAAGAGGTTTTTTTTTTAGGTATAAAGAGAGTTTTAGTAATCTTACTTGAGACGCGCCAGTTTAGAACAATTTCGTCCAATTATCATCATCATTTCAGTCCAAACACGTCCACGGTTGGACACAGGCCTTTCCCAAATGTCGCCACAATGAGCGGTTCTAAGCGTTTCGCATCCATCGGATTTCCGTAACCTTTACCAGGTCATCGGTCCACCTTGTAGGCCTTCCGCGTTTCACACTGTCACTACTCCAAAACCTTTCGGCCCCAACGGCCATTTGGTCTGCGAGCAATGTGCCCAATTGGGACAATTCTATTCTAAAGAAGTTCAAGATGTTGTTATAGTACGTTGCAAATAAGCTCTAAACATATCAATACAATTAATAAATACCTACATGTGTTTTTTTTTTGTTTTTAACTGCATATTAATTTTTCTCCGGAATCAATCCAGTTTGTCCCTAGGATATTATATGATCCTTGTTCTCGCCAGAGTGGAAGAGCGAGAGGTAAGTCATAGTACCTCTCGCTCGTCCACTCTAGCGAGAATCGTATATTCGAGTCGAGAAACTCGAACCGTCTAGGTATGAATGTTTAGACGGAGATGCTTTTTTGTTCTTACGATTATCGTACGTTCGAGACGAGAAACTCGCACCACCTAGGTATGTGTTTAGACGATGACATTTTTTCTATGCTCTTACGATTCTCGTATGTTCGAGGCGAGAAACTCGTACCGTCTAAATTGCGCTTTACTTTTGGAGCAATTATTTGCGAAAATATTAACACTATCAAAAATTATTTTAGTAAACCCCTATTCATTTTTAAATGCCTATCTAATAATATTTCACAAGTTAGGATTGAAATGAAAAAAAAATCACTCCCCATTTTACTTGTAGAGGGGGTACTCTAGTAAAACATTTTTTCCACTTTTTATTTTACCACTTTGTCGGCTTGATTAATTTACATATTGATACCAAATTTCAGCTCTCTAGTGTTAACAGTCACTGAGATTATCCGCGGACGGACAGACGGACAGACAGACATGGCGAAACTATAAGTTGATTACGGAACCATAAAAAAGATATGGATGTATTTGAGTACGCAGGAACACGGGGAGGTTTTTGCAGTCAACCAGTGTGAGTCGGAGAGGGCTTTCTCAGCAGCTAGGTACATTGGAACGGACATTAGATGCCCTTGATAAACTTTTTTTTTTTTTTTAAGAAGTTACTTTCAAAATCACCCGTAACTACTTATTAATCTCCTTGAGCTATACCTACTTATGTTTTTATTATTTTCATGTTAGTAAAACTGTTAATTATTTAGATAAAGTAATATTAAAGGATAAAGGCTTTTATTTTCTTTCAAATAATATTTTGTTTTAAAAAACTAGACGAGATCCCGAAAATTTCAGGATCCCGCGGGATTGATATTTCTAATCCCACGGGATCTCGAATTTACGATCTCGAGTCGGGATTGCATTCCCTAGTTGGAACGCTAGATCACAACCGTCTGATCCACATTTTAGATTTCATGTTGTGTTACTATTGGTACCACAGGTAGTTAAATAAGGCTAGCCATATCATCAATATGGCCAAAAGTTTTAAAAAGGAAAACTGATAATAATATCCATTGCTAACCACAGCTGGATAATTCCAAACAAATATATCAGCCAGTCTCTTCACATAGCCATGGAACTGCTGGAACGTGGAAATAGAGCCTTCGTCCATCAAGTCTCCCAAGTACACTAGCACATCAGGCTTGAAGTAGTCTACTGCTACGCTGAACGTTGATTTTAGGTAACTGGAAAAATATTGAATTGTTTCAGTATATATTTTGTTTTGTTCTGATGCACTTAGCAGGTTAGATTTATCTTACAAAAATTGTTTTAGGTATCTACCCAATAATTGGATAGTCGTAATTGTGAGAATGGAAGTATCTCCAGTTCATGATCTTATGCATAGAAAACTATTGCAAAATGTTTTACTTTACAAAAAAGGTTTGCAGATCCTACTTTACAAAAAAGGTTTGCATATCCTTCTTTTCTAAAAATTAGCTGTCTTACAGATTACAGAATAGATAGATAGTTTTATATTCTTTACTGTAGACCACAAAAAATTACTGTAGGAGTTTCAAATTAATAGGGTGTAACAAACTTTAGATGGATTTGATAGACAAGGAGAAAGGATGCAGGTAGTTTGTGTGTATTATTTACATATCTAATACACAATACATTTATATATGTAAAACAAAGTCTTGTTAATTACACTATTTATAACTCAACAGCGGCTGAACTGATTGGGCTGAAAATTGGTGGGATGGTAGTTTAGAACCGGGAGAAGGACATAGGATATTATTTTTCTGTTAAATAAAAAAAAAAACATAAACCTGCTCATTTATTGGTATAGGGTAGAGTAGGTTAGGATAAAGTAGGGTATAATAGGGTAGAGTAGGGAAGAGTGGTAATACCCCTCTTAGCATAAAATTTTAAGGCATAAATGCAAAGGTTAGCATAACTATCATTTAGTCTAATATGTTTTGGCATAAATTGGAGTTGCATAAATTTTAAAGGCATTTATTTATTATAATTTGGGAATTACTCTAGTGGATAGGTTAAGGTGCGGTGAGGGTGGTCCTTGGGCCACCCATGTGCCGCGAACAAGTTTGTTTTTGTATGGTTTATAACATTATGCTTCATTATTATTATGCTAGCAATACTATGGCATACAAACATTTATGCCTAATAATATTATGCGTAATGATCATTGTGCTGAATTTCATGATGCCAATGTAAATTATGACAACATATTTAATGTTTAACATTAGTAAACCGGGTGGAGTGGGGATAGAGTAGGGTAGAGGGGGAGTGCAGCCGTGGGTAAAAGCTAGTAACTAATAAAATACTTATAATATAAACAATATGTGTATACTGTGCATGTGTGAAAGCTAAGAAATATGTAATTAATAGTGTTCAAAAGCAGAGGTATTAATCCTTGATAGATAAGTAGTTAATCAATACTAAGTTTTATCTTACATTATAAGATAAGTGGTAGAAAGATACATGATAAGAAAATATTTTGTAAGACTTATTAAAATATATTCTCCTTATTTACGTTCATACCGGTCGCTATCCCAATTAAAAATGATGCTCCATGGTGGCTCGACAGCTTCTTCTCCTTGTATTTGAGGGTCAGCAATAAATAAAATTTTGGTACAACTGCGATCACGATCATTAGTGCATTCCATTTCCGTCCAGTACTGCGGTTGAACGAGATAAATGAACCATTCGCAGTACACTACAGCTCCCACAAATGCCGCTAAGACGTATTTCACTGTGGTGCTAAAATGAATAAGAGTCATAAAATCAGCCAAGTGTGAATTACTGAGATGTAGTTTTAGGGTATCAATTTTGTTGTGAATTTCTTACCTACGCCTATACATTATTTTAAAAATAGTGTTGTTTGTTCCTTTTATAATTAAATTAAAATAAGTACTTCTAAGAAATCTACTCCATCTCAAATCTTGAAAATATTGAACTCAAAAGTCAAAACAATATCAGGAGATTTCATTTTACGCAGTGCAAA
Organism: Leucania comma; assembly: GCA_958295575.1. Lineage (NCBI taxonomy): Eukaryota > Metazoa > Arthropoda > Insecta > Lepidoptera > Noctuidae > Leucania > Leucania comma. Next base: position 25,108,011 of record OY282468.1, on the reverse strand, counting down.
ATCTACCATACCATAAAGTAATCCCTAATGTTAAAGATAAAAGTGATCAAATATTGGACATTTATAAAAACAAAAATAATTGAATACCTGTTTGGTGTTTCGGTAACATCTAATAGCAAACAATCCTATAAATTATCTACAATTTTGATAAAATTAAATATACAAAAGTTAGAAAAAACGGAATGTTGAATTGTTGACATTAGTTGAAGTGCGTTCATAATTAAAGTGAAATGATAAAAAGCCCCTATTATTATTTGAATATAAAAACACTTTTGAACCACCAAAATTGTTCTTCTCCTCCTTATTTATATAAAAAACTGCAAAAAATGCCATTGGTATTCTATTTTTTTGAATAACTTCTCTGTTCGCCATTAAATCTGACTGCTTTATTTTAAAAAATAAATATGAACGCTTCTCTATTGCGGCGATTTGACAGGTCAGCTTCGAGCCACTTTTTAGCTTTCCGAGTAGCGTATTTTCATTTAATTTTATGTTATCCTTTCATTTACGCGTGATAAATAACATGTATTTAGTTGTAACAGTAGCGTGATTAGTTTGTTATTCTATTTGTAAGTGCACTTACAGTGTTACATAAACCGTATAGGGGCTAATCGTTTCGGCAATCCCGATGCATATAACTACATAGTACGTCAGTGAACGAATGGTGGCATTAAGATAATGGATGTGGATGCTCCTAACATATTAAAAAGGTGCAGTAGTGCACCGTTAATCAATGAGGCTGCTTCTACGACGGCCACATCGCCCACGACGAACGTAGCGCCCAGGTAAAGTAATATGTATTGAACACGCCTCCTACGGTGGTGATATGGTTGTTGCTACGCTGCTTACCTATTTTTGACAGCTGCTGAGGTCGCCAGTGGGTGCTGTGCCCGTATTTAGCGATGTTTGTGCATTATTCACAGTGTATACTATAATATTATCGTTACTGGTTAGTTGAATATTGTTATGGTAAAAGTGCAATAGCTTGGCGTCATTTTTCAGTGTCGAGTTGCAGTGTGTTGACATTGTGTGAGTAAAGCAGTTACTGCTGAGCTATCAACTTGATCATATATATTTTTGTGTCACATGTTGCAATTTTTATTCTGAAAAAATAATTTCTTCGTTATTGTTATCATAGTTAAATTACATTTGGTGATAAAAGTGCTACATACTGATTTTATTATTAGTGAATAACTTAGTGGTTGATTGGCAGCTATTATTTAACCACAAGACTAGAATAAATAATGGGCATAAAAAAACCACATAATTAATATCAGACACAAGAACTCAATAGTGATTCACAATATTATAAATTGGTCATTCCAGATTCCTTATAAGACGTTAATTAAAATGCATTTTAACTCATCAACACCTACATTGACCATCACACGGCTGTATATGTTTTTTATTGAATCCTATAAATAATGTAAACAAGCTCTTTTACAATCCTTATTTTGAGGCAAAAAAAAAAAAATAACCGCCTTGCGATTTCCAAGATTTTCCAATTAGATTCAACATTTGTTTACACAATTCTAAATGACATTAAAAATTGCACACATAGTTTTTGCACTCATCAGCTAAACAATCTTTGAAAACTACTCAACCAATCATATATTATACTCTATTACTTATCTTGGGGCCTAACTTACTTGCTAGTAATATACGAGACTCATGATTTATTCTATGAATGTCTATCTGACTATGTTATCAGAATAAATTTCTTTTGATAAATATTTAAGATTCTCTGATAAATGATTTGCTATAATGTTAACAATGTCTATTATCACTGAACTTAGTGTTTTTCATATTACCTACAGTAAAGTCGGATCATTTATTTATTTACAAAAACTCAAAAATGAAAACAACACTAATCCAGCATTTCTTTCAGTAGACCTACGACAAGAGAGTTGGGTGAGAGATGTAGACATATTGTGTATTAACTAACAAAACTTAAAGTAGACTATAATAACTTAACTATTTTAAGTAAAGACCAGATTATATAAACGTAAAAAGCTTGTTGCATGCATCCAAATATACATGAAAAATACTTGAAATATGCATGAAAATTGGCAGCCTATGTGAAATTAAATGATCAATTTTAGGATTTTTTTTTTTACTTAAAAATCAGCATACAATGAGTAAATTGTCCTTTGATAGACAATATAGGTAGGTAGGTATGGTAACGTGGTAAGATTGTGTCTTTGGATTTGCGATTTTAGGTAAAATTTGCTATTACCGCTGAGGATGGCTTAAATAATTATGCATTTGCATCTGCGAATATGCAAAATTAGGGACCGGATAATATAAAATACCAATTTATCAATTAAATTATATGAATACATATCTAACATTATATTATGTACATTATGGGATGGCAGGGAGGTAAAGTTTGGCCATGGAGTAAAATTTTGGGCAAAGATTATTAACCAATAGGAACATAGGACAGTGTGTTTCATTATTGACTATTGGTTGACAAATTTACGCCAAAGTAACCAGACTTTACGGTAACTGCTCAGGAATTTATTGTGACGCATTAGTCAGTAAGTAATGCAGGATAGTGTGGTTAGTGATTAAAATTAGTTTTTTACACATTCACAACCTATGTTTTCTACTTACAAAATTGAAGTTTCGGCTCTTAGAAATTATCCAACCGGTCTGAATATATCTATCCCTTTGTCCATGCATTTATAGATTGTCTATATACTAAAAATATTTTTCTTGATTAACTGTAATGGCTCAATGACCAAAAAATCATGTTGTCTTGTAACAGACTAATACCATACTTGGCAGATTCTGATACATTAATAATTTTGAAACTTGGCAAGAATTATAGGTATGTCATGCCCATATCTTAGAATTGAACACTTCATGATCTGACCAACCCATTTATAAAATGGTTGCATTTCATGATATATCTGGCTAAAACTGTCAAAATCATTTAAACATCAAAGTTCATGACATATCAATCCATATTTGGCCAATGTAGTGTACCAACAATTTTACCTCTTTATACCAGCCCCCAATTCGTTTGTTCAAACAAAGGAGTTGGGGGCGTGCCCAACTCCAAGCGTTAACGCAAAACGAAACGATTGTAACTTGGCAGTTTACTTGAGCTTGTGGCAAATTCTTGAGCTGCACTTTGTACATTAAAAACCACAAACATTATTTTTTAGTTTATGCAGTAAGAATGACGTGTTTATACGTATTTTTTTTTTGAGGTGTGTAATATCTAATGGATTTTCTCGCACTAGGACCTTTTATTGACTAAGACCACACTTATGTTCATTCAGTTGCCCATGCGGCTGTCTCCTTCGTTAGTATTATTGCTTCGCTATTCGCCTTCGCTCCGGATCATGGTCTATACCTGAGCCTGGTGCGAGAGATCGGCGCCGCCGATTGAACCCACGAGGACACAGCGGAGCTCCGCCCAAGCGGGTCCTGTCTCCACCGTATCCTCCGGGCGGTCTGCAAAAATGGTTAAACTCGAGCGCTTTTTTTCTGTCTGATCGGGTTCAGGCAGAAACTTCGCGAACTTATCATATCCAGTGAGGACCTGCATCTTCAAGCCACCTGAAAGCTGAAAAGACCGCAGCATCACCAACCTCCAATGAAAAGACCTATCAATAAACGGCGCAACAGCGACGTCGACAAGGCTGAAGTCTTTGCTGACCACCTTAAGAGTGTTTTCACTTCCCTGATGAAGGTTCGAGGCTGATGGAATATGGCAGCGACATACTGGCATCTGTTTACCAGTTAGATCCACCGCTGAGGAAATATTCTTCTGATGAACAGTCATAATAAATTAGAAACATAAGACTCCAGGTTACGTTCTAATAAACAGCGAATGTTCTTAAACAGTTACCGGAAGAAGCTATAAAATTTCTTGCTTGCCTCTTTAATGCTATACTGCAGCGCACATGATTATGTTCTCAAACAATGGAAGGTTGCGGTAAATAATATGATTTTAAAACCAGGCAAACCTTCAAAAGACGTCAAATCATATCGACCTATCAGCCTATTGCCCATTGCCTCAAAACTTCTGGTATCGCTTATCTTAAGAGACTCATACCAATCCTAGTGGATAGGAACCTAATTTCTGAACACCAATTTGGATTTAGGAAAGGGCTAGTACTTTATAGCAGGTTCGTAGACTTGTTGAAAAATTCAACAACTCGTTCGAAAACAAAGAGCAGCAGTCTTTTTGGACATTTCGCAAGCCTTTGGTCGTGTATGGCGCCGGGGTCTACTGGCAAAAATAAAAGTCTCTCCTAACAAATTTGTACCTGTTCTTGCGCTCACACTTCAACTAGAGATTCTTCCTTGTAAAACAGGGTGCCTCCTTGCGTCGTACTCCCCAATGCTGAGGGTCGTGATCTCCCTACTTCATCACTTTATTATTATTACGTAATTGAGCGTTTTTAGAAAATCACATAAAGAAAAAAACTTTTTGGGATTTTCCATTAAAAACGAAAAAAATAGAAACCAAAATTTTCGGCCGAATGAATTTCGTAAACCCTTGTGTACAGAACGACAATTAACGTTTTTCAAGGGCATCCAAGTTGTAAAAACGTATGTACAATCGGCGTTCAAGGGGTCAAGTCACTTGTAAATGAGAGGCAAGGGTATTGCCGTCAACCGGTCTCAGGTTTATTTAATTCTAGACTTGCATTCAATGAATAACAGTCAAAGGCTGACCTGTCACCTGAGGGCCTGAGGGGCTTTATATCATAAAAACCTATTACTGTTGAGAACACTAACATCTAACATCAATAACCCTGTTATATTTTGTATACAGAATATACCATGCTGATATTTTGTTCTTAGAACATACTTTATAGAACACAACTTTTACAGATAGTAAAAAATAGGACAGCTGATGTACACAGGCGAGCTTTGAACTCCCTTTTTGTCTGTGGCAAAAAAAAAGGAATGTGTACTAAGAAATATTTACTACTAACTTCAGTCAGCGCCTATTCCCGGATGAAAGCAGAAAACTATCTCAAGTGAACATACTGTCGGGATAACAAATATATGTTACTCCAGGGACCTGCAGGCATTACCAATTTGATAATCTACAATCGTTAACGCTAGTAAAAAACAAATCAAATGTATGGGAATGACATAATCGCAACATTAAGTCACGTCATTACCGTGGTCACGTTGTCAAAACAAACGAATAGAAAATTCGTAGCCAAGTTCATATCGTTCAAAATTATAGGATGACATGTAATCGTTTCTACATTGCCCATCGCTGCATCCATTAGTTTTATGGTATGAATGGTAGCCAAGTTACATTTTTTTTAGAACGAGCGATCGACTCAGGCGTGTCAACATGGCTACCAACTTATCGTTTCCTAAAATTGCATACTAGCAGAGGCGTTAGCGATTGTAGATACGATTCGAAACGAAACGGTTTAGCTAGACCCGCTGGCCAAGTGTAATTCAAGTCTGTTCAACCGCTTGAGCGTGAAGAAGTAACAAACATACTCATAGAAACACACTCGCAAACTTTCGCCTCTAGAATATTAGTGTGGCGTCACGATTCAGGCTATAAGTTAATGCAGATATGGCAAGAAAGGATCTGACAAATAATGTATTGAAGAGAAAAAAACAGTCTGCACTAACTCTAAAACAATTGGGATAAAGACTGAAGAATCATGATGGGTAGCATCAAAAGCCTGATAATATCCGCAAATTGTCATGAGCGTTTGAGTCTACTGTAAGTGATATGGGTACAATCTACCGTACCTATTAGTAAATTCACAACATCGGATGGCGATGCAGGATCCGTAATTTATGCACAATGCAGCTGATCTTTCCATTGAGAGACCCTCTAACGAGTCTGTATGTCTGTGCATATAATTTTTGAGTGCAATGGCACGGATGACCCGTTATTTCAAAGTGAATCGTGTATATCCGATGACCTTTCATTGCATAATACAATGAATACATTCCGTCTTTTAAAGCTCAGTCGCAGCAAATGCATCCTATTGCGTCTGACACGAGTGTGGTTACTAAAACGTAGTGCTCCTCCAGAAAAAAAACTACGATTTTATACGCAACATAATGCGCAGACGACCATCTTTGATGTGCTGCCAACTTGATAAATTCCATGCAAATTTGCAAATGTGATAGCTTCCACTTCTCCCGTTTTGCTGGATTGCTGGAGCATGCCTATTTAATCGTTCTAATTCCGTGTGTTAAAAGGTCAGTCGTGCGAGCAAGAGGGTTGGAGGTATACAGTTATACACCCTATATAGCACCATCGCTGCCGTAAAGTGGATCGCGTCAAGAGCACGGCGGCCTACCTCGTCGTAGCGAAAATTTTCGCTTGTGCAGTTCTAATGTTAATTGTTTGGTATAGAGACGGACTTCAGTTGCGAAAAGGCTAGTCATGTTGCGCCAATCCTTCTTACTAATTATTACTGTAATATCATGCAAGTACACATTTGTCAGTCAAAGATCGTGATAGATAACACACTCAACAATAATAGCTGAAGCGAAATAGTATTATAAACACTGAGTAATTGTTATTGAAGCACGCAACACTGTCCGTGTTATTATTGTCTCACGACGATCCATAATATGTGCATAATGTTATGGTATCGAAATATACGTGTTTTATAAGCAAGTGTATTTGTATTTCACTGTTATATCTGATCTACTTTGACTGTTCCATTCCATATTAGTAGCTTCGGGGCAGGCTTTAGGCCTGGCCATCGGCAACAGGCTTGTTTGCACGTAATATTACTTCCGAAACTCATGTTTCACTGACAGATTCTAGACATCTCTGCTTACCTTCTTTTGGGTATACTGACTAAATACTCCACCATTAAACCTATTATCACCATCGCAGTATATCGTAATAAAGTCCCAGCAATTCTATAGGGCATTACATTCCGCTGTTGAAGTTTTAATATTTGATGATTCCACGCATATTAGTCTGCTTTATGAGCGTATTATGCGCAGACTCTTGCCAGGAACTGATATTTCTAGCTAGTTTGAACAGATTTGGCTATCTTCCCTGATAGTTTCAGTACATTGAGGACGCCAATATAGCAGACTAATAAGAAATAATGTAAGTAGGTACTTTCATCAAATATTTACTAGAGCTTCAGCAATTTTAAGCCTACGAATGTCTCGTATTCAAGGTAAATGGACGCGTAGGTTAGTTGGACCGTTACTTATTCCTTTAAGGCTTACAAGGAAACGTCTATGAGCTGGTCAGCTTATGAGTGCCTGCATTAGGTACCTACAGAAACTGGTAGAAATATTGTATATATTATAATATTTTTAATATTGTATTATGTATATATATATATTTATTGTATTTCTATATTGCAGAATCTTTGAAAGATTCTTATGGTTATGCTGGATTCGAATCATGATCACAACAGCTATTTAGGTCATCGGTATATTTCGGAATACAATGAAGTTCCTCCATAAAAAGAAAATCTGCGACGCTTTATATTGCCCTAGGGCGTAATAAAAAAATCTTAATCGAATATCATAAAATTTATATCCAGAAGCCCGGTGGGTCATAAAATATTTAATCGTTGATTCTTCGCTAACTTACGTCTACAGACTTCTATATACCTTTTTATACTATACTGTCAACTACTACTACAGCTGTCTTCCTTATCGCTAGAATAAAATCAGTTATGCCTTGATCACACGTACCGTGTAAAATGGTGAGACAGTAAAATTTTACTCGGCTGAGACAGTGATGTAAGCCAGTTGTAGAGATAAGCGCTCGGCCGAGCACTCAGCGCTATGTTTATATACCAAGTATTCGGTCGAGAGCGCTGTCTCGCCCGTTTGCTCGGCACGTGTGATCAAGGCTTGTCTTTCTATGCAGTAGTAGACCCTGTAATCCGAACGACGCGATCGGCGTTAGCTTGATTGCCCAACAGTTCCAAGTAGCTGTGAGTCTATGACTACGTTTTTAGGCTAATAGTATTCTGTGGTTTTGACGCAGCCTAATGTGGTTAAGGTACCGTTAGGTACTTAAATATTTCCATTATTAAGTTGGTTAGTTTTCTTCTGATTTGGATCTGTAGGACGACAAGTATAGTTGTCTAATACCGTGGTAAAAAAAATTGAGTCATGACTAAGTTTTTAACTAGGGTGTACAGTAGTCTGTCAGGATGTGCCTGTTGAAAATTTAGCGCCGTTATTCATGGATCCTCTATTATTGCTCCCAAACCAGGCAAATGTAATAATAGAGCATCCATTTCGGCGTCGTCGCCGGTGCATTCCCTTAGGTGTGTGAAAACGTTTGACACCACGTAGAAACGCACAGATACGCTACTAGGTGCGTTTCTCGATCCCATGGTTGAAGCTTGGTTGTGTTTGGAGAAAAAATATTTTGGACTGTCTGTTGAGTGCTTAAGAAAAAGGGGAAGCTAACGCAGATAAATAGGTTTCAACAGGTCCAAATTCTATCTGTTAAACTAGCCCCTTATGTATTCCTTCTTCATTGCAATTATATTCTCGTGTCCTCAAAGCATCGGCTCGGGAAGTCTTGGCTTTACAATATAATTGAGTGTGCCGGCAGCCGGCATCGAAGCGTCGCTACTCGCTCTCAATTGATGTCAATTCGCTTGCAGAGTGTTAGCGTGCAAGATTGCACAAAATTAGCATGAAGTTAACCCCTGGGCAGCTCTCTCGGAATAGTTAACGATATCATAGGGTTCGAATTCCGCCTTTTTTTTTGTTAATATTTTTGACTTGAATACTGAGTCCTTTAGGCCATATCTTCGTATTAATAGTTAATTTGTTTACCATTATAATATGGATGTACGAATTCTAATGTTTTTTGTAGCATTTGGCAGCAAATGTATCAAGTCAACCTTCTCGCCAAACTTCGCTGAGGTAGTCAACACTACAATAAAATTCACAGTTCCATTTTACCAAGATTGCACCTGTTTCAGTGATTCCACATAATTTCAAGTTGCGCAGACAATCGAGTTACAAAATAACACCAATTTTACATCACAATATCAACTAGTAATCAATTTGCGAATAATTAAAACAGACACTGAACTTTACTCAAAGAAGTCCCGCCAAAAACTCCCATTGACCCATTCCGTTTTTAAGTTGTCAGTGTTGCAAAGACATTTTATAACCTAAAATATTTTGACAGGTCTATTCTTACAAACGATTCTGATAAAAGTTATTAATTAAAACTTAAATAAATTATAAGTTTTCATGAAAAATAGAGTTTTCAAGATAAGAATTTACGCCGTCTCTGGACTTCAAGAAAATATATTTTTTTAGTCATGTAATTTTCTCAAATTTTACCTCGAAATCAGGGTGCTTTTTAGCGACTAGCACCTAATTTAGTGATCACCTTCGAGTGTTATTGATGTTATAGCTATTTGGATAGAAAATTATTATGTACTTTTCTTGTTAAATCCAAATTAGTCAAGAATTGCTAGATAGATTATGGTGACTTGTAAAACCACGCTACGTTTAGTGGAAACAAATTTCCGGAAATCGTTCCGGGCTTTTTTCCTTTTTAACTAACCAGTAAAATAATACGCCTGGCTAAAGAAGATCATACATGGCACAAGGCCAAATAGCCATGCCACAAACATTATAAAAAAAAAGATCATACCTGCCCAGTATGGAATTTTTAAACTACCCTCCTGTATTTAAAGACCCTTTATACATCACTCATACTGTCTGGCAATGAGAATTCTTGGATCTAACGGACCAAACAATATTGTTTCAGGAACCCTTCGATCTTCAGCATGTTTTCCAACAATAATCTCACGCGCACGCGCCGACATAGTGGTACCTTCGGACCTGTAGCCTCGACAGCCAACGTAGCCGTGAGTATCTCTGTAATTGTTGACAATTTTAATATTATTATGAAATATAATATAGGTATATTGAGAAAGATTGACGCGAGTTCAAAGGTTGAAATATTTCATCGTGGAAACAAAATTAGAAATATAAATACATAAGCATTTGTGGCTTTTTTTTTTTCAACTCGGCAAAATTTTCGTGGCGATTGCAAAATATTGACAATCTAAATGTGTGCGTTTTGTATTCTATTCTAATGGAATAATTTAAGAAGTATGACACCAGAACTATTTTCAAAACATAATTAACTCTTTAACCGACGACGATTGTTTTCGTGTCCTATTCGCCAGGGTCGTGTGTTTGTAACTGGGTACTCCATCTCGATTAGCTTTTTAATCCCCATAGGTGATAGAAGAGCTGACGAGATGGAGTTTTTGATCGTGAACGTACTATCTTGGCGGAATAAAAACGAGGTTAAAGGTTAATTATTTATGATGCAATTTGACACATTGTTCTAAGAATTCTCTTCTATAACAGGTGCTTATTTGTTGCTACAGAGCTCTTGGGCGCGCATGGCGCCGCGCGTCGACCAGCTGCGAGCCGAGGAGTGTGCCGACGTGAGCAACACGCGCGAGGTGGCGCACGAGCGGGAGATACACACGGCCATGCAGATGGGGCAGTCCTGCGAGGACCTCACGCTCGTCGCGGGGCTCGCCAACTCACCCACTAGGACACCAAGGTACTGACTACTGTGTACTATCAACGAGTGCTTAATAGCATCATTCGCCTCTAAAGAGCTATATTACCTTCTAAATTACTAAGGGCCGGAACTGCGTAAAGCGGACGCCCGCGTGGTCCCATACAAAAGTGCTCCGTTGCGATAAACCGCGTGGGCATTCGTCGCGGGGATCCGGGCCCCACACGACACCTTTTTGCTACGTAATAAATATTTAGTTCTCCATCGACACGACCAGATGCACACCGTTAAAGTTGAACTAGCGACACTGTGCAGGTAATAACCCGATTTCCGCGACGGGTGCCGTCGTGGGCGTCCCTTAACGCAGTTTCAGCCTTAAGTCAGCTACAATTAACGAGCGTTTGAATGACTTACTTTAACTGTCTTAGCCACTAGTATATCTTCTATGTAAGCCACTTTCTGGGTAGTCAGTTCCTAGCTCGCTTCGCAGACTCCTGGGCTAAGAATATTTAGTTGGCGTTGTATTGTGGCAATGGCAATCTCACGCTGGTCCCGGATCTTGCCAACTCTGGGTGAGTTGGCAAGATGCAACGCTTTGGTTTCGACTCGAAACTAATTGACTCGCTAACTCACCTGCTACGCTAAAGTAAAGAGAAAGAAAAAAATCTTTTTGACACAGTCAATAATAGACCCACACAAAAAAAAAATAAAATTTAGAAGATATCTAATGTACCTAATTAAAGATCTCGGCATTCATTTCTGCAATAAAACCAGACAATATGCAATCTGAACTGCTGAAGCTGGTCTTGATGATGACACAGTCGTGGAAGGACCTGATGCTCGTCGCGGGAATCACCAGCTCACCTGCTAGAACACCTATTCAACTACTGAATTTCAGTCCGAATGTCCAACTCAACGCCTGGAGACAGTGGCTACTGTCTCCAGGCATTGAGTTGGTCCTGAATCAACAATTAACCGTGTCCTTCCTCAACTTTGTTGTTGTTCGCAATCTGGTTGTGTTTTTAATATCATGCAGATTTCATCACGCATGAGGATTTGCTCTGTGTGCAAAAAAAAAATCTAAATGCAAAAAAAGCGTCCTGCGTGCGTATTACACGCATTACAATACTTACTTGTATGAGAAGGACATTTTTGGAGGTTACGCATGCGGAAAAAGAATCCGCCAGAACCATTATAATGACTATCAATCTAACCTTAACAACCCAGCGACTGGGTAAATCGATATTTCTCTGCGATCGTTATGACTTTCAAAGTAAATCACCCTGGAGTCTTAGTATGTATTGGATGACCCATTCATGGACTGACATCTGCAAGCATTGCTTGACATTGAGGGCCGGCTAGAGTTGTTAAACTATGTCACAAGGTGCTCGTCTTCCTTGAGTTGAACATGAGTCATCATCACCAGTTCCCTAGGGGGCTAGGGAGCTGGTGATGATGATTCCCAACTGTGTTAGGGTCGGCGTTCAGTCTAATCGGAGGCGGCTGAATACCCGTGTTTTAAATGGAGCGACTGCCTAGTGTGAGTTTGTTTTACGCTAACGCGATCAACACGTTTATGACGTTCGGTGCTCTGATTGGCCCGCTCCAAGCTCTTAACCAATCAGATCCAAACGCGGCAAACTTTTCGATCGCGTTAACGTTAAAACAACTCACACTAAATGCACAGGCCAGTTACTGTGCAACACGATACTCCTTGGATAGACTTTCTGCCATCTGACTGTGACGAATGTCAAAGATCTTGGTCTTGATTTGAACAATATTTTTTCTTGTTATAAAAAGATTTTTTTTTTATGACAAGTGTACCTAATAAGAAAATGGTTGATGTTGTTTTTATTGTGTAAACATCGTGTTTATTATGTCATATAATAAACACGATGTTTTTGTCTAGATATAATCGAATGAAAGTTTTGGTCGTATTACGGAATACTAAGAGACTTGTGGCGTCTTCATGTACCTATTGTTAGTGCTATGCTAATTAGGATATGAGCGTGAACGTCTTATTACTGGCTCAAACCGTTTATTGCCGCGATATCTGCTTCCTATAATCTAAAATCCGTAACGTAGGCTAATAACATAGTATGTCTTACTTTTACTGAAATCGGGCATTGATTGGGGTACGATCAGTTCATTGATTGTACAAGGTGGACGGATGACATTGTCAAGGTCAGGCCGGATACAGACAACGCAGAATCGGTCACTGGCGATTGTAGGGGGTGTCCTACGTCCAATAGTTGACGTCTTTCGGACGATGGTCTTTTACATGTGATGTCACATGTAAAAGACCATCGTGACAGAACCACAACGACAAAACAGTTGTCATGATGAGAACGGTATATTAACCAACATTTTCATCGCTTCCAGGTTTTCACCAGTAGTATCCCCTTCCCCGACGCGGAAGTACACGACGCGGCGGAGCTTGTCCCCCATCGCGATCCGCGCGTCGAGCTTCAGCCCCGTCAGCCGCCCCAACATGCTGCCCGGCAAGCGACGCTGCGACGAGGCCGACTCGCCTCTCTCCAAGCGTATGTGCACCTCCGACAGACTCACCCCCTCCACACCAGGCACGCCGGACTCGGATTCCCTCGAGTGCACCTTCAGGCCAGTCTCCCCGCGCGCACAACCCATGAATGAGTACTCACATGACGCTACTGACGTTCAACAGAACCACAAATCTTCAAATCCTAGCTAATAGCGTCTATTCATCTATAAAGTGACAGTTGAAAATTTTGCGTAAATATTTAGTTTCGTAAAGATATCTCTTGCCAACTTCTCCGGATTTACTTTTAGCCCAAGCTGTTCTTATTTGGACGTCCTTTTTATAGAGTTTAGAATAGTAGCTTTTATAAAATTACCATTTAAGAACTTGTATTTCTCGTGGATACATTTACGCAAAAGTTTTCAACTTAAATTCTTAAACTACGGGTTTTGATGGTTTCCATACTGAAGCATCTTTAGTTTTGTATGCGAAAGTATGGTGAGCTATTATAAACCCAGTATTAATCTTCATAGGGTTCAAAATCGTGTATTTGTTCCGATACAGTAGCCTACCACGTTGGTTCCTAACGAACTTGAAATTATTAGTTTCATAGGAACGAAGTAAAGCGTTTCGTGTGGTACTTGTTGCATTGCTCAAGTTCAAACCGTTTTTATATCAGAAAAATACTTATGTAATTTTATATATAAACTTACTTTCATCTAAATTGTTGTCATGACGCTGGCTGGAGTCGACAACTTTTAGATTTATGGGCCTGCTACACACACAATCTTCACCACTGCGTCTGCATGAGTTTTTCCAAACACACGTAACGGTGTTCCATGTACAAACCGGCCTACGTAAGCAAAACTGTGATGAAGTTTGTGCATGAGTTGGGCCCATCAGGGGTAAAAACTGCAGTTTTTTTTTTTGATGCGGTGCTAATAGTATTTTTTCATATCAAAGCCAGGCATCTTGTACCCGTTCAACAATGTGCCAAGTACCTTTTGAGACAGACTTTAAGCGAGTGCCCTATTGTTAGCCAAAGCATCCAAAACTTTATTGTAAATATAACTAGAAGCGTTCACGTGTATAGAACGTGTAATGTATATAATTTATATCTTAAGTTAGCGTAGTCAACACTCGAAAGCGTGTAGGTATTATTGCAGAAGCGATATCTTCGTCTGTACTCCATTCGAAATAACATTAGACATTTAAACAAACCTTTTTTTACTGTCCACTCAAACGATTTTGGCTTATATTGCGTTGGTAGTATGATAAATAGTGGTTGTAGGTAATAAGATGGTATTGCAACCACTTTTTTTTTGCTTTAAATGCCATCCTTATGCCTACGGAATAGAAGTCAAAATCAGTTGAACGAACAGCAAAAAAGGTTTGTTTAAATGGCTAATCTTATTTCAAATGGAGTATAGATTTCTTTATAGTCATTGGTATTTAAATATTGTATCTCGTTCGCGTTGCGACAATAAGTTGCGCTTTACATTTGGTAAGAAAATTGCTGGGATGGACTTTTTCTGTGTAATTTTGGAGATCAGTCGAATATTTCTGTGATTTGAAGGTTTATTGTCGTAATGTGAAGTGGCTTGCATGGATTCAGAAATTTGTTGATTTTTTTAAACAATATAAATTAGAGCTTGATTGCAAATCCACCTGATGGTAAGCAGTGATGCAATCGTTAATAGTGAAACGTATTAGTTTGTTAAGATCTTATTCACTCTAGCCTTGAAGACTCCTAAATTATAATCGGACAAGAAAACCATGAAACAAATATCACATAAAACCATTCACATGTTTTCACAACTGACTGTACTACAAAATGTGATATTATTAAACTTGACGTAAAGGTAATAGAGACGAGATAGAAGTCATTGACTCGACATACGAGGAAATAGAAGCGAAACCTGCCCCCCTAGCCAAGTTAAAATCGTTTCGTTTTGCGTTAACGCTTAAAGCTGGCCACGCCCCCAATTCATTTGTTCGAACAAAGGAGTTAGGGGCGTGGCCATCTACAAGCGTTCACGCAAAACGAAACGATTGTAACTTGTCTAGGGGGGCAGGGCCTCGGCGCGACGTAAAGGGAAGCAATCATAATTTCAATATCTGCTAATTTAAATTTTTCGATTTTATACATATTAACATGACATATAATTTTAACACCAGTTGTTTAAAGAATCCGGGCCATTTAATATTGCTTAATCTATCATAATCTTTTCAAGATTTTAGTGTTACTTATAAAAGGTATTACTAGAGCCATGCAAGCCACATAAATTAATGATTGAATTAATCCGCCGATCCTATTTTAAGTTATAACCAAATCAGTCGCCTTTACTGACGGAGTGTATGATTAAACAGAATTTCTTTTTGTCACCTCATGAATTTTAAGGCATATACTAATAAATTAAAAAGGTAGGCCTACACGTTATGGTTTGATAGAAGTGTCTTATATACGCAGGCAGAAATTGAGAAATGCTAATATGAATATGCTATGCTATGTATGAATCCAAAGGCATCAGGAATTGAGAGATGAATTAACAAATTAGGGGCCTTATGATGTCGTGTTAAAATATCAACGCGAGCGAGCGAGGAAAACGGATAGCAGTTCAATTTAGGTTGTTGGATCGCGTCAGAGCTTGTGGCAGGGCCTCAGGTCATACACTGCTTGCTTCCGGCCAAGTGCGTGTCGAACTCGCATACGTAGGGTTTCGTACTATCTGAAGTGTCTATCACGCACGGTTCGTAATATTCAGCCTGGTGACAGACGGACGGAGCCGTAATACGGTTCCGTTTTACCCTTTGGGTAGGGAACCCCAAAAAGAATAGATTGTCAGAAAAGATATACGAAACTCTCGTGTACACAGTTTGATGCTAACTTTTACATCTTGTAGTACTTTGGAGAGAAGCCCCAAGTCCGTTCGTCAAGCACTGCGTGGTGCCGGCTGAAAACCAGCGCTTGGTGTCTGACGAACGGCAATTACTAAGTTGGCAACTCTTTCGGTTCGGGCATACTCAGCGCGATTGTATTACATATTATAAAATTCTGTCCCTACTCAGCTTCTATTTTATATTGTGTTTATGCGAATAAAATATTATTTTATTCTATTTTCGACGTGTTTAGAATGCCACGTGTGCCATTAGAATTTCATTATTTATACGTCTTGTCTCCGCACAACTTCACTAGATACTGTCGAACTGAGAGATGTGATCAGTTAGCGGAATATTTGGGTAAAATAGTTCGATATATATCAAACTATCGATATTTATTCTAGGACGCACGCACGCTCCTATACTAAAGTGCTCTGTAGCGGCTCGCCGCGCGGGCACCCGTCGCGGGTAGCCGCGCCCCGCGCCCGTGTCGCTACGTTATGTATTAAGTTCTCCATCGACACGACTACATGCACACCAAGTTGAACTAGCGACACTGCGCAGGTAATACACCGGTTTCCGTGACGGGGACCCGAGCACACGACATACGCGCTTCTTCACGTATAACGCAGTTTCGGCCCTAAAACCAATTGACAAATACATTATTTATTCACGTGAGTTCATCCACCTTTTGGCCCCTAGCCATATGACAAAGCAAAACGCATCCAGCACGCCACAATCACGACTATAATATGAGACTGCTTTTTTTTTGTGTGGCAGTCAAAATGTCAATTTACCCTAGCTGATAAGCATCATTCGTCCCCGCTTTGGTGGAGTCAGCTAAGACAAGGTTGTTATTTTTATTCTTAGCGTCAAAGATAAGACACTCCTATTTCCGCCATGTTTTGTCATGTGCGTTACAATGTGCAATATTTATATCAAGTTAAATCCTCCGATATTCCGTAGCGTGTATACCTGATCTAATCATTGCCTTATCTGATTTTTGATATCTTAGGAAATGTGATCTACATATTGTTAGCTGTAAGTAGATGACCTAACTGTTATTTTACATATAGATCTATAGGAATTGTAACTTAGGGGAGGAAGTAAGATAAAGTATAAATTACAACAGTAAACAATTTCTATACCGCTCGGTTTTTAGACAGATCGCAAGATTATGTATTGTAAGGCTGGTTTTCCACTAGAGAGCGAGAAAAAGAAGCCCGGTATAATGGCTTCATGTTCATAAAAAAAAAAAACATTGTTAGGTGTTGTAGTAGTTTACCATTCTGATGGTAAGCCAGCTTAAAGCTGGGTACATACTGCTTTAACGTAACATGCCATGTAACGCGCAATGAAAGAATTTGCAATGTTAACTAAATTCCCATAGTGTGGACGCCTTGCGCGCTCGAACCTTCCACACGACGCGCGCGAATAGAGCTTTTCAACTATGTGAGTAGATGCTCGGCTTGTGCGCGCTCCTAATCAACATATTTTTCTTTTTGCGGTGGGTAAATCATCCAATGAAATCTCCGCTCATTTGAAGGGACAGGAGATAGTGTCAGACCTTCACTACCTAAAATCCACTCCTGTTCCTTCTTTGCTTAGTGCCCCGGGGTACACTTTCACATTACCCATGGCCCTGTAGGCTTCGACCCTGCTGGGCCCCTATGGTTTGCTGACATCTTGAGGCGTGCGTCGAACGATACGCGCCGTCAGACGGTTACCGGAGTCCACACTTTTGAAATACTCCTTTTATGTTACGTTACAGCAGTTTGTACCCGACTTAAAATTGTGATCTATTCATCAAAACCTCCATATTACTATCATTTTTTAATTATTTTTATCTCAATTATTTGTAAATACGTATCTAAATTGATGAGTCCTCTCAATATAAGAGGAATATGTTTTGTGATAAATAGTAGAATATCAATTGTAAGTAGTATCAATTCGTATTTTTTGCTCGACATTATTCTGTTGTCTATAATTAATGATTTTTTCTTGGATACCTCACGGTTACGGTCGTGACTTGTGACCCAAACATGCATTTGGTTAATATAGTTTGTGCTATGTATATATGTAAGTTCACCACGTTATAGCCACATCTCGTCCCGAGCGTGTTTACCTATGAATATAAGTAGGTAATGTTTCGTAAAGTTTTTGTATGTATTAGTCAAGAAGGTTTGACTGCTGGAAAAACCATTTAGTTTTCAAGTGTGATTAAATCACAACATGAATAATTTTCTTTGTTTTATTTCGTATTACGTACACAACTGGTTTAACTCCACGTGTATGCTGACGATGCTCAGCGCGCTCGTGGAAACCAACCCTGAATTGGATTTGTTTGCTGATGAATGGAAGACAATATTATCAGACAGTTGGTGGTTCTGTTAGAAGACAGATGGAAAGGATTAACGTATTTTAGTGTTAATGGCATTTTGCTGTACTAAATTAATAAATGAGAAATTCTCTCGATCCTATATCAATCAAAAACATATTACCAAACCAAAATCACTTTTATTTACAAGTCAGTTTTACATTAACCTTGTATAATTCGACGACAAACGTTATCAAGAAGAAAACAGTTTTCAAAGTGACAATTATTCTAAAACTTATTATTAAACGAACAACATTATTATAACATTCCAATATTTTGTACTCTTTAAAACTGTGATAAATTACAAAACATATGACAAATGATGCGAATAATCTCACAATAATTACTATGTAAATTAATTATATTAAAACATTACAAAAATCCATTAATAATAATTATGATTAAAAGAGTATTAGCAAAGCTTGCCAAGAATACATAATATTATGTATAAAAACGTTTTCATATCCGGTGCTCATTGAACCTACACAGCACTGTCGGGGGCACAAGTGTTACTGCGACTACAAAATATAACCTAATATAAAATCTAGAATGATGAGAGTATGACTAAAACAATAATTATGAAATTCATTATGAGTGATGATGATTTTATCAATAACACCTATGATCGCGACTGTGCAGTTAGGCTTCCGATTCCTAAAGCTTCGACAAATCCTAGTCGTACAATAATCCTAAGCATTGCCTATTTATCGTAAAAGCGAAAGCACTCGTGTACAAAATATACACTTTGACGACTTTCGAATCAGTTACGCATTGAGAATTCAAATCTCATTCCGGGGAACATATCAAAGTGTTGCAATATTTGAATTTTTTTATAGATATACATTAGCCGATTAAAATCCGTATTTAACTACAGGAAGACAGCATTATTCTAATTAAATAATAATAAGCAGCGAGGCGGAAGTAAAACAATATTGGAATGTGGATTTTAGGCATTGATTTTTGGTAAAAATTCTAATGAGGTCAGATAGGACTTAAGATTTTGGTTTGAGTCTTTTATTAATTTATTTCAAACGCTTTCTTTTGTGGAAACTTGGTTTCTCTGTTCAACTGGTATTGTTTATTGAGGCTTTATCCTCTAGTCAAAATGTTCCGAGTTTCACTTGCCATGGCAGTATATGGCACATGTTTGACAAATAAATCTAGCCAGCTAAACCTGACGTTCTCGATTTTGTCAACAAACATTCAGTCTTTATTATATTAATTTACCGAAAGTAAATAAACTTCGCATTAACAACTCACACCATAGTCTATTCGTCACTTAACCATTCGTGCGCTTACACAAATTTTTAATTGATCTAGATTTCCACTACCTACACGTTCATCTAATGGCAGTGTTCTATCTACTTGGGTGGTTAACCCAAACAAAATTGTCTAGTTTAGTAAACTACTTAAAAATAAAACGTAGCACTAACGAGACAATGTGGCACCTTATATTTTACTGGGCTTTTAGATGGCTGTCTCCATAGCTCGCTCAAGGGTCCGAATTTTGTCACTTTTGATTCAATCGCGTGAACGAGCTACACGCTACATTGGAAGCGTTAACACATCTCAAATTGGACAGCACATAACAATAATTAAGTAACACAAGTTATCAATTGCGATTTCTTAGTCTACGGCTGCGCGGACCAAGTTCAGTCTGACGCAAGATTACTTTAAAATTAGTCATTAAAAAATAAGTCTAATCGTAAACTCTAAAATAAATCGTTTAATCGATTAATTTAATAATAAAGGCTCAGACTTTTTAGTCCGTTAAATTCATAAACCTTTCACTGAGCAAATTAAATTCTTATTCATTTATCCAGATTCACCAATAAAATACATTAACTCAATCACAAGCAAAAAGTTGGACTAACAATAATAAGAGTAAGAAACTGATAATGAAACTAGAAATATAAACAACAACAAATATACACCGTTAACTTTTGATCGTTTTAATCCCGTGGAGGGTCGATCCGGTAAATTAAACACTATCGATTTGTAAAGATAAAAAAATTAAGTACTTTTATTCTAAAAGTCGAATTTCGTTAACAGTCGAAACGAGTCAATGACCTTGTAGGTAGTTGTCGGTCATTGCGTACTAACTACCTACAGGTCATTGAACTCACCCAGCTGACGTTTACTTAAAGAAATTAATTTTTAAGTTAAAAAAGTACTTTATATTTCATATAAATCGAGTTTTTCATGTACCGAATCGACTCTCCACGGGATTAAAACGATCAAAATTTAACGGTGTATATTAATTACATAAATACGAACACAGAAAAAGCGTGAATAGTATGTACATTGCTTCTTGGGTCAGACATCGTTTATCCACTAGCCTCAAAATAATTTACAAATGCATCTATTAGAAAATTTGGACCCACCTTAGTATAGTCTGTACAGCATGTAAAGCGCCACAGGGCTTGCCTCAGCTGGAGAGCACGGAGTCTTCCACGAGGGGCACCTTGGCTACTTCGAAGAAGATCGTGTGGGAGTACTTGTTCCTGACTGTGCTGATGGCGGATTTTGGTTTCTTGTGTAATGTCGCGTTCTGTGCTATCGCGATGGGAAGGATGTCCTTGACGGCATATCCTAAGAAATAACAGATTGGCTGTTACTTCGAATGTAGTAATGTAATACCTAGTCAAATTTTTATGCCTGAACTGGCACGATTGAAGGCTAATTTAGACGGTACGAGTTTCTCGCCTCAAACGTACGATAATCGTAAGAACATAGAAATTCTTTCTTCATCTAATAATTCATACCTAGACGATGAGTTTCTCGTCTCGAACATACGATTCTCGCCAAAATGGACGAGCGAGAGGTATGACTTACCTCTCGCTCGTCCACTCTCCGATTTGTACGATACTCTTATGAGCAACAAAAATTACATACGAGATCATATATAGACAAGGCGAGATTCTCGTAAGCAAGAATCTTCTTATTATAATTTTGCCGTTTAAAGTCTAAACAGATGCAGGACATTATCGCCTAGCGATTATTGCTTACGAGTTTCGTATGACACAATCGTAGGCGAGAATTTATTTCTTAACTGTTTGTAAGCACTTTGATACGATAATGTTATGGCGATTATTGCGTACCAATTCTCGAAACAAAACGTTCGAGAAACTCGCACCGTCTAATTGGTCTTTAATAACATTCTTTAAATGTTGCAAACAGAAATTTAAAACATTATTTAGATGTTTCTGTACGAAAGCTGAGTGTGTATCACATATTTGTTACTTCTTCACATTCGAACAGCTGAATGGAATTGATGTTTAGCACACAGGTAGATTATGTCCTGGAATAGTACACTTTTTCTTTTGAGATTATGTTCTCTTGGGACCATTTTATGGTGCGTCCAATTCTGGCTAATGTGCCTCTCGCACGCTGCTCGCGAGCCGCTTGCGAACGGCGCGCGCGCATTTGGTGCTGGCAACAGCTAGTTTATCACTAAACTGCCAAGTGTACCAAAAAATTATTTCTTTTACCCTGAAATGAGCGCAGCCCGCTCCTCTGTATAGATAATGAGACAAAATCGTCAAATACCTGTATAATACTGTAAGGTAGGCGTCCAGTGTCCGATGGACTTCATCCTGAGCGCGAGGTAGAGCGCAGCGGCGGCCATCTTGCTGTCCGAGTACTCGAGGAGGCTATACTCCAGCAGGCACTGCTCCAGCACGAAGCGCGCCAGGGTCAGCGTCGGCATCGACACTCGGGCGCACTGGACAAAACAATTGGCGACAAATAAAGACTGGCCACTTTTTCTTACTAGAGTTCTAATGGCCTATATTTGCCTCAACACTACGGACTACAGGATGAAGCGGCGTCCTTCGTCGGCCGCGAAAAATAGTGGCCACTAATATCAAGATGTCTGAAGCCGACTGATATAGCTTATATTCATAAAAATAACAACAAAAAGCCATAATTTCATATGCAACTTGTGATAAAATCAATAGCACAGGCATTTAGAAAGTGAAATCAATAATATTGTAAGGCTGAAGAGTTTGGTTGAATGCGCTAATATCGGAAACTAAATATGAAAAATTCGTACAAACTGATTGACACTGTTGACAATAAACTAGCTTGTTCTTTGCCCAAAGAATTGACAATATTGCCAGTTTTCCGGGCGCATTTTCGGATAAGAGCGATGTGAAATGCTTCGGCGCCTAGTGTATTTTGTTTTTAATTTCATTGTTATAAAGGTTTAGTATAAATGGCTTTTTATTTTTTAGTTAGATAGCCCATTTATAGAGGAAAGCTGGCTATAAAATATCATGCTACGACCATTTGAAGGCGAATAGTCAACAGCAGGGAACAGTTAGTCCCAAATAAACTGAAGATCAGAATATTATCGCTGTTCCTGTAACTAGGACTAAATGTAGCCCTCCCTGCATCTCTAAGTCTATTAATAATGAATGATAATGTTAGATGTCTCTAGTTACGAGTCTAGAACCAATACTACATAACATACATGACTAGACTGAGCAGCGTTCGGGAAGCTGCGCGATATTTTCTCGTCCTAGATACTACAGTAACTCAAGACAAAAGTCTACGACCAGTGCGTTTAGCTAGTGATGACATTATGGCTCCGAAACTCACCTCATCAGATGGCCTAATGTCACCCAAAGGGCAATGGAAAGGGCTACGTTCAGAGTTTCCTTGCGTGATCGCATCGCATACGCTGGACAACCAAGGTTACCGACATAGCTCGAAGAATCGCCTAACTTAAAAAGCAGTGGACAGGGCACATTCCTCACAGAAACGCAGCGTTAGCGCTGCCTTCCTCCCACAAGGAGAAACGATGACCTGGTGAGGGTCGCAGGAATCCGATGGATATGAGACACATAGGACCGATCTTGTGGATAGGAATAGGAAGTAGATGTCTTTCGGCTGAAATGACGATGATACAAGATCTTACCCTGGCCAAGCGGTAGTATAGAAGGATGCCCAAGGTATAGGCCACGATGTACAACAGAATATTTAGAGCTTCTTATAGTCTAAGTCCTCACCCTGGCGTATCTCCTGAGGAAGCGGTAGGACAGTGGGATGCCGAGGTCGAAGTCCACGACGCGCAGGATGTTCATTTCCATCTTGAGCAGCTGGCTCAGCGTGTACGCGCCGTCGCAGATGTACAGGAAGTCGTCAACAAGAGGAGGGATACGCTCCTGAACATAAAATATTAACAATTAGGGCATTGTGAAACTTCAATAGAAGTTTTTAAGCCGAAATGATTTTGTGAATGGAGTCAAGTATGTTTTGGAAAGCATTTTACTATAACCATTCATGTGATTGATTTGAACATAGCAGTATTGTTTCAAAGATATTATTTTTTAACCTTTTTACCATCTACGCGTCAAGGTCGCACATCCACGACCAAATACTCCATCTCCTCAGTTCTTCTGTCACCTATGGGGATGGAAGATCCAGTCGCAAAAACACGACCCTGGCGAATGGGACACCAAAACACTCGTCGGACCATTCCAACGCAAGCACTTAAAGAGTTAATAGTTTTAAGATACAAGTTCGGAGTTAACTTACGTCAAACTTCGAAGCAATAAACAATGCAGAAGCTCCGAGCAGCTGCAGTTCCTCCTTCGAGAGATGGTCTTTTTCAGGCTGAGTCTTGGTAGACCTAGTCAGGAAGAGGTCTACTAGCTTCACAGCCAAGTATAGAGTCTCGTGGTTGAGCTCGAAGCTCTCCTGGACCTCCACCATCCAGTCCACGAGCAGTGCCCGCATCCATGAAGTGATCCCTTTCATCCGTGTGAGGTAGTCGTCGATGGGGAACAGACGCTAAAATGGAGACAGTTATTAAGCATTCCGCGATTTTGCATCTTTCTCAAGTACCATCGCGATCATACCTGCCTGATCTAAGTGATCAAAAAAAATTCGCATGAATCCTGCGGTGTGGAGCCAAACCAAAACCTTTGAAGTTTTTGTTTCGTGTGCAAGCAAAAATGAAAAAGAAGTGTCTTTGATAGTATCTACATTTTTAGTTGATTTACGCGAGAATCTACTCGCGAACACGCGACAGAGCTACGACTCATATAGGAAGTGAAACGTCGCGATACTTTCAGAATGTATAGTTAGTCCTACTACATAACCAAGGTGTCTTCAACAAACAAGCAACTAAAAAAAGTGGTGTGCATACAATTTTTTTTTAATAATATAACCTAGTGCTTGACTGCCATCTGACATGATGATATGTAGTGATGCAAGCATTGATGGTGAAGTGCACTTGTTTATTAATTATTTGAATACCGTAATTAGAGACACAATAGAAAGATAATAGGTGTGCGAAAGTCGGCGTTCGCTTTGGGCTTGAGTAACTACGAGCCTATTCACTCTAGCCTTGAAGACACCTAAATTATAATGAGACACCAACAAAACTGTTTTATTTTTTTAATAATTCCATACTTACTTCTCTGCTCTTCAAATAGTTGAATATATCCATAGCATAGTTGGAGACCTGGAAGGGGTCATTCCAGTTCTCCTGGTCGAAATCTGGAACATCTGCGGGAGGCTTGTGAGGCTCCTCTGTCTCTTCGTCCAGAGACCGGACTGTGTCATCAAGGTTCACCTTGTCTAGTTTCTCACTAATCGTCTTGTATTCCTCCTTAGAGGTTTCCGAGGGGCTGCTGAAGATATAGTATTGATATAATAAATACAAGTTAGTTTGAAGCAGAGATTACT
This sequence comes from Leucania comma, assembly GCA_958295575.1. Classification (NCBI taxonomy): domain Eukaryota; kingdom Metazoa; phylum Arthropoda; class Insecta; order Lepidoptera; family Noctuidae; genus Leucania; species Leucania comma. Next base: position 25,083,054 of record OY282468.1, on the reverse strand, counting down.
GCCTAAAGTAAGCTGGCAAATCTATTCATTAGACTTTGAATTACTCTGTAATTTGAATACTTATAATAATAAATATCTAAGCTGATAATTATCTATGTCAACAGCCAATAAGGTTTTTTACCATGTAATATAATTATAGGAGTAGGCTTACAAGCAGTTTTAGTAATATTATATTGGGGGCAAAATCACCATGAAAGTGATTGAAATGCTGGTAAGTGGGTCATTCAATTAAGGTCAAAGAATACTTGAGACACATGTAAATCATCATCACTGAATTTACAATAACAAAGCATAACATTAACATTTACAAAGAAAATCAATGATTTGATTGATTGATTGATTGAAAGCATATTTGTGAAAAATACACATCAAAATAGATTCAGCTCATTTTTTTTTTTTTAAATCAGCTGAAACGGAAGTGAAACATTCAGATTGGTCAAAACGACTTGTATTGTGATGTTATTAAAATTTTATAACAATAACAATTCTCCTATAACTTGGAGAAGTAATCAGTAGAAACCAGAATGCAAAATATGTGATTTAGTTGTGGAGTTGCAGACACCAGCCCCAAATACGGTAGAAACATTTATTTAAATTAACTGCATAATTACAACAAACTACATATTATTCCTGGTGCTGGAATTAGTATAAAGTTAACAGCTAAGAGTGTTGTTCCCAAAACTGCTTGTCTATAGTATGGAAACATTAAAAATTGTTGGCCCATCAGCTGATCAGTACAATGTAAATGTACACTTTTGATGAACAGAGAAGAAAATTCCTAGAAGCACAGCAAATTATTTCTAGACGAAAGCAGTTTCCATGGAGATAGTGGATGAGAGTTAAAATAATAAACAATAAAACTAACGTAGTTTCCAAAGCTGTCATATACAGTGATGGTTCAGATACATCACTCCTTGCAGACTTCGCAGAGTTCTGGCTCTGGTTCTGGTTAAGACACTTGTCTTTCTTGTCCACAATGTTCTTGAGGATGCCATTCTGAGCCCGTGTAGCCACTGGCTTGGGAGGGTCCTTGGTAAAGTGCTTCTGGACTGCATCTATGGCATTAGTAGCTACTCTCTGGAGCGTCTTTGCTTTGGAGGTTTTACCATTCAACGTGGTTGTCTGTGGTTTGATGCTCTAAAAGTGAAGAGCTTGGTTAATTCAGGGATGTAAAACTAAGGTTTCTATTTAAAGAAGGCAATAAGTTGATAGTTTCTTTCAGACTTTGTGAAAGATATATTTATGAACTAAATAGTCAAGTTTTTTTATTTTTTTAATATAAAATGAAGTAAGAGAGTTTTAAAAGAAATTCTATTTTGTCATAATTATAACAGTACTAGTTGAAATGTAACAAGTTTGCAATCAATAATAAATTATACAACTTTGTTGCCCACTGCACAAGATTTGGGTGATTGACCTTGGCACCATTTTCTAAGTACACAATAATTTAGCTCAAAATGTCAGGAGAGTTACCCAATTGAAATTACCAAGCTGTGATAATTATAAAATGATAAGTCATATGGAAAATGTTTTGGAGGGAAAGTTCATTGAGTTATAATACCAGTGCCAAATTCCTTCATTATTATTAATAAAATAAACCACATGGGTTATAAGACTTAGGTTCGTTCATAACCATGCAATTTTATTACAAGGGTAAGAAGTACCCTCGACTAAAAATAGTATTTAAAAAGTAAAACCTTCACAGTTGGGAGCATTTTGCTCTCCACAGTAACCTTCTTCAGCCCCATGACTTTGTCTTTGTCCTGGAGCGCGGTAGTCTTGTTAAAAGCGTTTGTGATGTCCCCAAACGCCGCCCGCTTCGCCGTAACATCTTTCAAAGGGCTATCAGCTTTCCTCTTATTTGGAACTTTCAAGATATCCTTGTGAGTCTTCAGAGAAGCCAACTGCTTACTCCTTGTCGTAATACCATGCCCCAGTAAACCATTCAAGTTCTCATTGACGCCGATCGGCTTCGGTGCCAACCGTGTTGGCGCCATTATGGAGGTACTGAAATAATCCCACAATTATCACGTGCACTAGTTAACGAGATAAAATCACACAGTTTAGGAAGTATTTAACGGTCCTTCATAGATAATTACGATGTAAACGTAAACAAGCGTTTCAAAATCATCACGTCTAACGACTGAAAATGGAGGCAAAACAAGCGAACATCGAGACAGCGTCAACGGTTGTCTAACGTTTATTTTCGTACTCACATTTATTGAACGGCTCTGGCCGTTTTGATTGAATTTTGGTTACTTTCGAAGTTGCACGGCCTGATTATAATTTCAAAATGATAATTTTTATCTAAATTTTAAGATAAATTCAACAAGACACCGGACTGATGAAACGTCTTCAAAAACCGTTGAACTACTTTGAAATTTTATTGGTCCAACGGACACCAATGGGGAGGGAGGAAGCAAATCAACGTTCCGTTCCACATTTGTGCTGCTATCGATGGAATGCTTTTTCTGAATTTTTTTTTACACATAGGTTTGGTGGTTTACCATAAAGCATTTCTAATGCAATTTGCATTTTACAACTTTTCATCTGTAAGACCTCATCTGGGCCTGAGTTGGACTATTGCATACAATTAAGTTCGTCCTCAAAAATGGTTTGTTCCATCACTTCCATTAGCAATATAAATATTGACAATCAATCTTGAATTCATTAAGTGATTTTACAACGCTTATTTTACAAAATTATTGGTTTCTAAAAACTTGGATTGATACAGGCTAGGCTTGGTTAATATTTTAGTGAAAAAAAATTCAAAATAATGTGGCTTTGGGGAAAAAGTTTTTTTCGTACTTGAACGTGTAGTTATATTGCAAACTGGATAATCATCGCTTGCAAAAACTTGTAAAGTTGTAACGGAAAATGGAACGTAAATTTCAAACACTAATGTTTTATAGATTTTCGAAATGTAAAGCATGAAGTAAAAAGTGATGTTACGTCTTTTTAAGAATTTCACGAAAAAAAGAACTCGAAATGATTGAATAGCCTAAAATTATGTTAAATAATAACTTAAACTACATAAATCAATCCAAAGTCAAGCCATTTTCAACCTTATTAATAACTGTTTTTCGAATAACAAAATGGTACTTTCATTTGCGTAATGCTGAATTTATCAAAATTGCATGGTATCGAAACGCGATTGATAAGTAAGGTCTTGTCAAAATCTTGTGGTCATTGTACTCTATGTTTTGAGTTTTCAACAAATGTAATAATAAAGTGATAACAAAAGGATTGTTTAATTATCTTAGGACAGCTGATGAAAATATAATATTGCCTAAAATAAAAATGTTGGGTGGAGTCAAGCTCAAAGTAACGTTTACACACGAAAAGACTTGCTTCGCTTATATTAGTCCAAAGTACAGCACAAATAACGAGCAGGTGAGTTTTTTGGCCATTTAATGACTACAAATGCAATGACCTTTGCTATAAAGTTCTAAAAGTAATTTGTTTTGTTAAATGACGCTTATCATTGAGGTTAGGATGTTGTTTACTTCCTTAGAAAATAGCCTTTTGTTCACTTTGTTTTATTATATCAATAGATAGTAATAAATAATTTGTTTACTGAATATAAGACTTGTTCACATTTAATAACGCTAGTTATTATCATCATCCTGTCCTATATTGGCCTTGCATATAAAATGCTAATATGTGCATAGGTTGACTTGATCAAAATAAAAGTAAATTTTAAACATTGCCTAGTACTAAGAGTTACGCAATATTTGCTGTAAGTTTTTTTTTTTAAATTTCCAACAGAATATAATTGCAATAAATTTATAAATAACTAAATGTTATTTAAAAGTGAATGCAACAGTAACTCTATTTGTTATGCATTAAACAGTTGATCAAACTAACCTAAAGATGGATATAAGTTATATTTCATCTGGCTTTGACATCAACTTGGTATCTGCAATATCTGACATTAAGTTGTACATAGTCATGGCCTAAAGCTAATGCTTACTGTATAATATCATTTAAAACAAAAACTTGTTACAAATTTGCCACATTATAGTGATGCCAGAATTATTTGATGCCACAAATAATTCCTGGGCATCACTGTCAACTGCTGAAAGACACATAGACGTAGTTTCACTTAAATACATAAATCAATTTCTTCCAGACCCAATGCGTTCAAGTCCTACACCGAGACAAACAAATCCTCTTATGGGTTGTGTTTAACAGTGGAGTCCCCGAAGGCCACATAGCCTGCAACCCCATATACAGTCGGATGGTGGGGCTAGAGGAGGCAGCAGACGTGTTTGTGTCTCCATATGCTGATGTCAAGGTGCTGGATGAGCTGTATGTGGAAACTGATAGTCCTGATGATCAGGAGATCTTGGTAAGTAGTCAATGATTTAGTATTATTTCAATCAACAAGTCATGTATAGCAATTTTTCGGGTTTTTTTGATCAGAATTGAATGCAAAAATAGTACTCTCATACAATTGTATCAAGTAGCCTGACATCATTGTTTTAATGTTGTTATAGTTTATATACACGTTAAATTTTGATTGTTTTAATTGAAAACACGAAATTAAGTAAACGAGTCAATGACGTTGTAGGTAGTTGTCGGTCGTGGTGTACTGACGCAGAACTCGCCCAGGTGACGTTTACTTAAAGAAATAATTTCGTGCATGCGTAAATTAATTCAAGTTTAAAAAAAGTACTTTATTTTTAATTTTATCTTTACAAATCTATAGTGTTTCATGTACCGAATCGACCCTTCATGGGATTAAAACAATCAATATTTAACGGTGTATATTTCTAGTAATCCAGTTGTCTTGTTCCTTAATTAATGAAATTTTTTCTTAGTACAATTTTCATTCCAGGAACACAATGTAGAACTACTACAAATGCGGATACTGGATCAGCTACGACTAGTAGTAGCTCATCAAAAGACAGTTGTTTGGATATCATCATCCCTACCAATCGTTTTCACACCAAAACAGACAGGCATTCTAGTCAACCATAGCCAAATCATTGTCAAAATTGATGCTTTCAACAGCATACACAACTATCCTGCTCCAACCATCGCTATCCCTAAAGAAACTGAACATTTTAAAAATATTGGTGCTATAAACAAAGGAATGCTGGCCCCTTATTTAAATGTACCAACAAAATTAGTTTTAAGAGCAGTGCCTATCGACAGTGATGGCAAAAAAAACTTGATACATCCTTATACAGTATTTATCCATGAAGATTTTATTGAAGAAAAGTATAAAGAGTTGACCATAATTTTGTCTACAATGACGAATATACCCTCTATATTAAATGAAAGTGATGATGATAGTGAGAATAATAATATAGCAATAAATGATGTCTGCGTAGAAATAGTTCCGATAGACTCAGTGATCTACAGAAGCTTGTGCCGAGAAGTGCATAACAGAAACATACCAACAGTACTCATACCAAAGTCTTTGAATGCCATAATCAATATTGAGAATGGAATGAGAATAATTTTCACGTTAATTGGAGATACTATCGATCAGCCTGACCACATAGATATAGTCACATATTCAGACCAAAAGCAGTCGGACCAAGATGTTATAGAGAGCTTCAAAAACTGTGTTATAAGTAGCACCCATTCTGGTAAAAAGTTCCTTATAAATAATGGACTCATTAAACAGAATACCCAAATTAGTACTGGCTATATACAATTTAAGTTAAAACCGGAAAAACTGAAATTCACTATGTTGAATTCGGAATCATTTAGGAACTGTACCATAGCTGCCAAATGCTTGAATGATTCGGATATGGTTTTACCAAAAGCAGTGATTTCTAAGCTGGATTATGACTACAAAATCTTTTGTAGAACTATGAAATCTATGGAGTCGTTGGTCGTGAAAGTTTTGTCACATGTGAACTTTGAGATACATAGAGAGGCGACTTTTAAGGGTGCTTCAGAAATTAAGAGTAATGTTTTAATTACTGGTAAGTTGTTCTCTATTGATTTATTTTAACCCTTTAACCATCGACGTCGGATATTTCCGATGAACACTCTCGCTTTTCCACCAGGGTCGCACATCTACGACCAAATAATTCATGTTAGCTGCAGGGATTGAAGAACTAAACAAGATGGAGAACCTAGTCACAAACACACGAAGTCATGAATAGGACACGAAAACACTCGTCGGATAAATCCGACGTGGATGCTCAAAAGGTTAAAAGAAATGCTGAAACGCTTTTTTAGGGTTCCGTACCCCAAAAAGAAAAAAACGGACGGTGGTGTCCGTCTGTCTGTCTGTAAAGACCCTTTGTCTCAAGAAAGCGTGTAGATATTGAGTAAAAATGACCAAAATACCATCTGTAGGTACACTGTACAGGTCTGTGGTCCCTTGAAGCTATGAAAACATCAAAGTTCTCAGTTTACGCAAAAAAAATAAATGGCCGTTTATGTCGCAAAAAAACGTATATTTCGACACTCTCAAGGGAATCCAAATTCAAAGGACCTAGAACCCTGAGATATAGCATGAAGCAAGGTCATAAAGCACAAGTATAGGAATAAATCTGAAAACTGTAAATTTGTAGTTACAGTCATAAGAAATAGTAGCAATAGAATGCATTACAGTGGTAATCTTTTTATGTTGAAATTCGGTTCTTTTTTACAGGTCTAAGTGGCACAGGGAAATCTTCTTTCTGTCAAATAATCCAGAAGGAGCTGACAGTCTGGTCTCACATTCTCCACTGTCGGTCTCTGAGAGGTCGCAAGGATATTCCTGAAGTGCTGGGCAAGGCCATACTGATGTGCCAGGAGCACAGCCCAGCCGTCCTGATCTGTGATGATCTGGACTCTTTGGTGCCGCCCAATGTGGAAGGTGCTTCGCCTCAGGATATTGCTTATTATCAGAGGTAAGGTAACCTTTTAAGGGTTTTTGCCTTGTTTAAGGTTCCGTACCTAATTCGGCAAAAACGGTTACCGTAGCAGCCCAGCCTAGCTACAGGCAGGCAGGGTCGAAACCTGCTGGGGTCATGGGTCAGCTTCTGAAAGAAAGGCTTGGACGCGGCACGTTAGGCAACGAAGAAACGGAGTAGGTTTTTAGTCCGTAAGTGTCTGACACTATTTCCCGCTGCGCCCAAGGGCGGGATCTGTCATTGGATGATTTTACCTACCATAAAAAAAATTAAAAAAACCCTATAGGATCACTTTGTTGTCTAAGGACGTCATTGGTTGAAATGATGTTGTGATTCATCATTATCATCATTTTAGCCAAAAGACGTCCAGTGTCCAACTGTGATGTTATGATAAACCTGTAATAAATTTTGGACCTACAACTTTGTCTTCTTGAAGAATAAACGTAGAACTACATTGGGCGCACGTGGGCTGTACGCCGATTTGAGCGCGTCGGTTTCCATACATTTTATAAGACAACTAGACTTGTAGAGCTACATTAGATCCACGCGACGCGACAGCAGGCGACGCGCCGCTATGTACAAAACAGGCGTGGCTCACGTGTGCTTCGGTTTAATGTAATTCTTGCTTAAGGCCAGGTTCTACTCATTTCGAACTTTTTTAATCCTTTGGAAATCCACAAATACTGAAAAGAGCACCATGAAAATATACTTTATTAAAATTGACTGAAAATCTCGAATCTGAGATTACGTTACGGAAATATTTGAAAGTTAAAAAAAAATAAAAATAAAGCTCTTTATTTAAAAGCGCTTCGCAAAAAACAAAAATCTTGAATAGCTATTGTTTTTTTTTTTTTTTTTTTAAATAAAACCGCTGTTTTCGGGCCGCGAAGTCGATATAGTCCCGAGCGGAGTTCATACAAAAAAAAAAAAGCGGTGACTACAACCGGCCCTTAAAAGCGTCACCATCATCTTTCTTGCAGGTTAGCAGTAGTCATAAAGCACCTGCTGCAGACGTGTGCAGGTGTGTGCGTGCTGATGACGTCACTAAGTATGAAGGACCTGCATCCTACGTTACGACAGTTTAGCGGGAAACCGCTGTTCACAGCGCAGTTTGATGTACCGGAGTTGGAAAAGGTAAATCACACCTATCGATCAGTGAAACAAAAGTGTTAAGTGATTGAGCTATTCGCTGCCTGGCTTCGTGTCGTGGGTTGGATCCCCACACGGAACAAAGCATCACCCGAAGGTTGACTGGTAGAAAATTCTTAATTAGGGCATTAAGTCCGCCTGTGTACCTTAATGTGCATGAAGTGTAAAATAAACAAATATTTATATGAACTAAAAGTAGTTGTTCTGGGTCTGGGTTTGTGCATGTGGGTTTACGTTTGTTAATGCTGATGGCCGAATTGGATTTACTGGTTGTGCTCCATATTTGGACCACCTAAATAGTCGCATTATTTTTAGGCAGAAAGAATAGAGTTATTCAAGCATTTGCTGAACGACAAGATACGCCAAGAGTTCGAAGTTGAAGATGATGACGTCATCAAGCTAGCGATGGACACCGCCGGAAGTAACGTTAGAGATATCATCGACTATTTGAATAAGAAGATATTTAAAGCGGTGAAGAGAAAAAGTAAGTATTTATTTACTCCCATGGGCTCTTTAGTTTTTTGACAGTACGGATGGCGCATTCGATTCTACAGATAGTGATAATGTGAGTATTGATAACAATATGTGTAGATACTTAAGTGTCAATAGACAATATTAATAATTGGATATCAAATAAAAAAAAAAATTAATAATAGGATACTTCTGGGCAAGCGTGCTCCATCGTCGGCCACACCATCGCTTACAATTAGGTGAGAAAGTAATCAAACGCAACCCTATCATTATTAATAAAGAAAAAAAAATAGTATCATACAGGTTTAGAATTTGAAAAGTCATTAATTGAATAAAAACATTTGTCAAAGAGCGAATTGTCATTACGGTCGTTTGTTTACTGTAATTGGTTGTTAGACCGTTGTAATTAATTAAATAAGTAAATAATTAACCTCCACAAGATTTAATATTCTCTTATTCTCTCGCAGACTCGAACCCCAACGATCCAAAGCCGCGCTTAGTAGAAGACATAACGAAGGACGAAGAGAAAGCCAACGAGTTCGACATCTGGGGACCCGTGGGAGGACTGGAGGAGGTCAAGCAGGAACTCACTGAGTGTATATTTTGGCCGATTATGGTGAGTTATAAAATATACTTTCGATGAAGCCAACCTTTGTAAAGCTGGGGCTCTGGGGAGGTTTGAAAGTGCATACCAGGGCCCTGGAACCAAGGCAAAGAAGGAATGGGGTAGGTTTTTAGTCAGAAAGAGTCTGACACTATCTCCCGCTCCGCCCAAGGGCGGGGGATGTCATTGATTGATTTTACCCACCATAAAAAAAAAACTTCGTAAGGCTACTCTGTAAGTCATCTATTTACAAGGCAGTATCCTAATTAATAATTTATTGTGCGAAGTTTTAAGTGCACAGGGAGGGCCGCTGTTGTTTCGAATGTTTGAAATTCTCGGCTACCTCATGAATCACTGTGTCTTTGGGTGAAATTCACATGAAAATCCGTTCAGTACTTTTGAGTTTATCGCAGACAGTTTATTCAAGGACAAAGAAGGAGGGTTAAATTTTAACTAATACAGGACGTAGGTTTTATAGTAACACGTATATTAAAAAATCTGTGCTAAGGCTGAGACTTTGTCTGAAGTAAATATTTATGATATTTAACTTTTGTATATATTATTATTGTTCATAGACTCACGTTTGATCACTATTTCACCTGTTTGTGTGATAAGCACAACCATTTGTTCTGTCTGGGTGTAATTTATCTATAATTTGTATGTATTTATAATATATATAAGTATGTTTATCAGTTGTCTAGTACTCATAACGCAAGTTCTGCTTAGCTTGGGACTAGATGGCGTTGTGTGAAAGTTGTGGAATATAAAAAAAAACATTACAATAACCATTAATGTTGGTTGTTCCCAGTACCCAGCTCTGTTCCCGTCGCAGTCGTGCGGCGTGCTGCTGTACGGGCCGCCGGGCACGGGCAAGTCGCACATCGGCTCGTGCCTGGCGCGCCTCGCCAACATGAACATGATCACCGTCAAGGGGCCCGAGCTGCTCTCCAAGTACATCGGTCAGAGCGAGAAGGCTGTCCGCGATATATTTGACAAGTTACTATCTTCCTTACCATTTTTTTTTTTTGATGTGGGGAATCATTCAATGATTCCAATTCTCTCGCTTTAGGCTGGAGCGCGCTATCGCACCATTTTCTGTTTGTAGGGTTCCGTACATTAAAAGGAAAAATGGAACTCTTATAGGATCACTTTGTTGTCCGTCTGTCAAGACCCTTTATCTATATAATATAATCTAGAGGTATCGAGTTGAAATTAAAAATATTACTCAAATCTACGATCTCTTGAAGTTGTAAAAATATTAAATTTCTAATTAAACGACTAAAAAGATACGGTCGATTATGTCGCAAAAAACGCTTAATTCGACACTCTCAAAGGAATCAAAATTTATAGTGTATTCCTGTTGATCTAGAACCCTAAAATTTGGCATGAAGCAAGGTCTTATAGCACAAGTTAAGGAATAAATTTGAAAACTGTAAATTTGTAGTTACGTCACAAAAAAAAATACATCATTTGTATGGAGAAACCGACTTTCACGCGGACGACGCCGCCTGGCAGAAGCTAGTTTAATATAAACGGGAGATTACTGTAGGTGCACACGTCTCATATAATATTTTGTTCACAGGGCAGACATGAAGCGACCTTGCATTTTGTTCTTCGACGAGTTCGACAGTCTCGCGCCCAAGTAAGTGCTATTGTAAGTGTCCGCCTCGCTTCATATTCACTACGCAATATTATTCATAGTACTAAAGATTTCATCTTTTGACCATCACGTCAAAAAGCAATAGCGTGCTTTCGGCACAACGAGCAACTCGGCGATTTCGGCCTTTAACAACACAAATAAGAAAAGCCATAGATATGTAGCAGCTTGGCCTTTCCTTTTTCGGAAGGGTCCAAAAAGTTGTGTGCTTTGTGCATTGCATAAAATTGCAACTGCAATTGCAATAGGGAATTGCATAACTTGATTCCACCATCTCAATTCTGCCATCAGACAAACTGAAGAACGGCGACTATCCAGCCTTACGTTGTTGAAACCTCTACGGTCCGGACTAGGCGTTTCGCCTCGTCGTTCATACCGCGTACATCGAAGGACTGGAACAGTTTGCCTGCTGCGGTCTTCCCATACAATTATAATTTGGGTATCTTCAAGGCTAGAATGAATAGGCTCTTAATAAACTAGTGCACCTCACTATCAACGATTGCATCACTGCTTATCATCAGGTGGGATCGCAGTCAAGCACTAGTTTATATCAAATTTAAAAAAAAGTCACATTTACGGAGCGGAGACACCGCCCAACAGCGGTTGGGCTATGTTTGCAGCCCTTAGCTTAGATAAGTTTTTAGAGAGTTAAGATAAATCTAGTAATAGAAGCTATATTATAATTAGAATTACGGGGCGACATGGTCACGTTGTTCGAGTCTCCTTAAATAAAGATAAAAAAGAAAAACCATACTTTCTTTTTTTAAGATTTATTAGCGTCCAAGTCTGTCATGTAGTCGTGACTGTGGCGTAGCATATTCATATGCATATGCATGATCAGCCTTTTAATGTTACCTGTGCTGGGACTCAGGCCTCCTCTCTAGGAGAGGGAATGGGCCGTAATCCGCCACGCGGGCCCAGTGCGGGTTGGTGAATGGTAGCTAACATGTCTTCGAATTTTTGGTTCTAGGACATGCCGGTTTCCTCACAATGTTTTCTTCACCGTTTTGAAAGCAGTGGTGATGAAATAAATTACACAAAGTAATGCGCCTGGCTGGGTTTGAACCCACGACCTACAACTCGTAAGTCGGGGCCTTTACCACTCGGCCACCACTGCTCCTATCGTGACCTCCTACCTGACTGTGGCGTGCTGTCTTGTATACATGATTGTGGCGGTCAGGGTAGCCGAATATGTAGTTAACATTTCGTATTAGATTGTAGATTTTAAAAGCGTTAAACTCGACATACATTTTTGTTGATGAAATTACATATGTTTCTCTTATATTTTGGAAACACTAATATATTTTAGATATTATCTAGGTTTCTGTTAAAATCAAAACATACATTTGTGTAAAACTAACCCAGTAAAGACCTCTGAAAATCTACTATGTCGCGAATTCCAGAGATTTCCGACAACTAGACTTTAGAAGTAATTTTGCATTTTTTTGTGCTTTTTTACATTGAAGTCGGTCTTTTTCTAGTTGTAGTACCCCTCAACGAAAATTAAATAACTTCCAACTCTCGGCTCCATTATCGGATCAGTTCGATGCCACCTTATAGCCAAAGTCCATCTCATGACAATTCTAATAATTCCAATCACGGCTAGGATACATTGATTTATCATAGAATTCCGGTACCCACCTTCCGGCTTCATCATTCGACGTATCCCTTTCTTCCTTCAGTCAGTCATCAACTACACGTATAAACAAAGCAAATGTAGTTGTTATGGCAGTTCTGCTAAGATCCTATGAGGATTTCCGTTACATATCTTAGAAATTCATTATCAGATCATAACTATATTTCTATGAGATCAACTCAAAAGCATAATCTTTCAACCAAAAAAAGTTTTTTCTTAATCGGTCCACAATTGACCGAGAAATCGGTGAACATACATTAAAAAAAAAAATACAGACAGCCGAATGTATAACCTCCTTCTTTTTCAAGTCGGTAAAAAACCAGTTTTACTTAATTAAAAGTCCATATTTTCTTGTTTTAAACATATTTGTCTTGGTCCTAGACGAGGCCACGACTCAACAGGAGTAACTGACAGAGTAGTGAACCAGCTCCTAGCTCGGTTGGACGGCGCCGAGGGCGGCGCCCGGGGGCCCGTGCTGGTGGCCACGTCGCGGCCCGACCTCGTGGACCCCGCGCTGCTGCGCGCCGGCCGGCTGCAGCGGCACGTGTACTGCGCGCTGCCTGACCGAGTGAGTACTACAAGTGAACCAGTTCCTCCAGTGCCATGGCAATTCACAGCAGGGCAAATACTAGCAAAAAAGCGTCATTCATAGTAAACTATACTAAAACTCGGTTTTTGCAACAGGACATAACAGCATAATTGAGCATAGTTATGACGTAGCATTTAAACGGCATGGTTGGTGCTTGGCTACTGCGCTGCAGGCCGCGTATTCGTTCGTTTCCTGTACGGAAAAAATATTTGTTTTGTGTATGTGAGTTGGCATGTTTGTGAATGTATCCACGCTTCAGGAGTAATTCCTACAGAATACGTGCGTTAAAGAAATAGTGACTCATCGTTGTCACTCAACTTAGCCACGTCCCCTGGACAATAGCGTAGTATATTAGAAGACCGGGCTCACATTGACCAGTTCATGTAACTTTCTCAGACAGAATGGGCTCCTACTGGGCCTCCTACTGGGCTCCTACGAATTTGTCTTTACTCGGCAGTAGCACTGATGACTTACTATTTTCTTAATGCGTATAGACCTCTTTAATTCTCTTTGGTGGTTTAGAGAACATCATCACTATCACTACATAGTATAAAACAAAGTCGAATCCCGCTGTCTGTCCCTTTGTATGCTTAGATCTTTAAAACTACGCAACGGATTTTGATGCGGCTTTTTTTTAATAGACAGAGTGATTCAAGAGGAAGGTTTATATGTATAAATATCACCATTGAAGCTGGAGCGGGTCGCTGGTTAATTTATAATTTATTTATTTGGTAATTATACCATTAAACTAGTTTAAAACATAATCGCCCATTCTTCTTCCACAGCAAGGCCGCTACGAAGTCCTCCGAACATTGACGAAGAGCGTACTAGTCGACGAAGCGGTAGATCTTGAAGAATTAGCAGAACAAACCGAAGGTTATTCGCCCGCTGACCTCAAGTCTATACTCGTCACAGCGCAACTGACAAGGCTAGAGAAGCAACTGGTAAGAGAAGAAAGTAATTGACAGCCGAAGTTTTACGACTTAAGTCGAAGTGTTCCGAAAGCTTCGGAAGTTTTGCGGAGAGTCACGAAGATTTTCTCTAAAGTGATATAAATGCAAATGATTTGGTTCTCATGTAAATGCAAATGATTTGATTCTTTACACGTACCCAAAGGGTAAAAACGGGAGCCCCCGCAGACCTAGCCGGTATCGGCCCCACTGGGCCCCTTCAGTTTTCAACTCAGCTCCATTACTTTAACAGTTCAGTACATAGGTACTGAACTGTTACAGTAACGGGTGGACGACGAGTTACCCATTGCACTTCGTCCGCAAACCCAAAGAATGAGCTACGTAATAATTTTTTTTTTTCAAGGCGGCGAACGAAGAGAAGTCGATGGAGTCGGTGGTGGTGTACAAAGAAGACATCGAGAGTGCCTTAGCAGAGACCAAGCCTTCACTGTCCATGCAACAGAGACTGTTCTATGATATGATGTAAGTTTTGCTTCCGTAATTTGCGGGATGTACTCTGTTCTGCATACCTATAAACTAGATATTTTTTGTATTGAAAAGTATGAAATTATGCCGTTCTGTCACCTACCAACCCTGTTGCGTGTAGCGAATCCCGTTCTGCGAAATTTGCGATATTGATTTTTTTTTTAAATTATTTATTTTAAAAAATAGTTCGTGTCTTGTCGTTCCTTTCCGGGCTTGATACGTTCCTAGCATGGTCATGGCGACGACTTTACATCACAATATCCACTTGGAATCAATTTGCGAATAATTGAAACAGTCGCTGAATTTCGCTCGAAAATACCCGCAAAAGCTCTCGATTAATGTGTTTTTGTTAATATTTTAGCTTGGATACTGAGGCCTTTAAGCCATGTCTTCGTGTGATTTTTTTTCGTTACCATTAGAATATGAGTGTACACATTTAATGTTTTTGTAGTATTTGACAGCACATGTAATCAAGTCAACTTTCTTGGCAAACTTCAGTGAGGTAGTCAATGCTACAATAAAATCTTCAGCTCTCGCGCTTGTTTCAATGATTCCACATATTGTCCAGTTGCACAGACTCTTGAGATACAAAACTATACCAATTTTACATTACAAAGCCTTTCGCTTCGTCGTTTATACCGTGTACATCGATGGACAATTTGCCTGCTGCGGTTTTCCCATCCGATTATAATTTGGGTGTCTTAAAGGCTAGAGTGAATAGGCTCTTAATAAACTAGTGCGACTCATCATCAACGATTGCATCACTGCTTACTATCAGGTGGGATCGTAGTCAGGCACCAGTTTATATCAGGAAGGAAATCTATATTTACTAGAAATCAATTTTCGAATAACTAAAACAGGTACTGATTTTCACTCGAAAAGGTCGGGGACTTTTTCGTGACAAAACCTACGGTTAATGTGCTTTTTTTTATTTTTGACAGATACAAAAGATTCCGAGGTGAGAGTTTGACGCCTGAACAGAAGATGATAGCGAGATACCAGCAGAAGCAGAGAGTTACGCTTGCTTAGAACTTGTGCCTATGTTAGAACAGGGTGGCTAATAAAAAACTCACTTTTTGATGCATAATAAATAACAAATCTACAAATATAAGCGAAATACCACTCACTGATTAATCACGAAACCTCAGAAACTAACACTTAATTTTTGGCAGGTAGGTTCTAAGCTAAGAACGGATTTTACGAAACTCCACCCCTAAGGAAAGTTTGTATGGAGAAACCGACTCACGCGGGCAAAGGTAGGAAGGTAAAAATAATCTTTTTAAATTTTAATCATAATGCAAATCAAGTAAAGTACAAAAGTGAGTTTTTTCAAGACACCTAGCATAAAACAAGTCGCTTTTCTTGTCAGTTTATTTATGTGCGCACTCCTCCTAAGGGGCCGTTCAAGTATTACGTAAGTAAATTTTTCGCAAATATTAACGCCCCCTCCCCCTCGTCAGCAAACATCTAACCCTCCCCCACACTTACGTAAACATTGCTCAGTGATGTGTCTGTCTACTTAATTTCATAAGATTTTGGATCTTCGTGATTGTTCTCTTAAAAAAAAAAAACTGCTGACGTAATCAGCATCCAGACCCCCCCCCCCCCATCCCCCATGATATCAAAAATAAGTAAAGCAAAGACCCTCCCACCTGTCTGTAGTGCTTACGTTATACTTGAATGGCCCCTAAACCCCGCAACGGATTTTGTAGCGGTCTTCACTGATAGAAAGAGCAATAAGCAGGGAAGAGTGTGTAGAATTTCACAGCTCCGAGCGAAGCTGGGAGGGTCGCTAGTGTATTATAATAATAAACAATAAATTACACGCCTTATTAACGTAGATGTGCAATCGATTGTGGTAGATAAAACCAATTTACACATCGAATGCTTAATAGAAAAGAGGCCTAACTCAAAAAAGAAGGTATTTGAATTTTAAAAATTATGTTTCAATGAAAAGGTTCAATTTTGAAATACCCGCTTTTTGTGTTAGGTCTGTTTTCTATTAAATATGCGACATGTTTGATGAAAACAGTATACGGAACGTTTTTCTTATTTACCAACAATTGCTTGTCTCTTGAAATTCTCAAGTTTCTTTTTTAGTAAAATATATAATATTATTCAAAGGATTTAAATGGAGTACTTAATTTTTTTTGTCTGATTTATTTTGTATTGATCAATTGCCGGTAAAGAAAGAATAACGCCTATATAATGTGATTCTTTATATCGCAATCCGAAAGTCACGTTTTACACAGAAAAAAAACAATTTACTTTTTTGATAGTAATGTATTGTAACTCTGAAATCATTTTGGAGGTGGTAAAAAGTCGGCTAATATTAAGTTGAAATTGAACTGTACAGTGCAAAATTAAATTTTGCAAATAATAACTAATTCAATGATAAATAATGTTCAATTCTACTCAACAATACAGCTATAGTTGTTGCATTTTATGTAGCATGGCAGTAGCAGTCATTGACCCTGTTTACATTCAAGCTTCATTTCAAAAGTGGTAACAGTATTAACTGATTTTACTTATTAATTTATTTTTACTTCATCAAAAAGTGAAACGTCTTTCTGCCAGTTATTCAGTTCAGTTCTGAAAATTATGACAAAGTGCATACTTTAGGCTTAGACAAATGACTTTTCTATTAGCGTTCCCGCCAAACGCTAAGTATAAAATATATAATGACATTACCTGCGGAGAACTACCGTGCCAAGTTGCGTGACAGGTAATGTAATTCCCATACATTTTGTGCATAGCTTTTGGTGAACAAGAAAAATATTAAGGTTTTTACGAAGAATTCTTAGAGAAAGGGCAATGACTGCTATTGTCGTGTAAAAACGTGCTAACTATAAGATTGTTGTGATATCGTTACTTTCAAATTAGTGAATAAAACCAAGAAAATAATGAGCTTATAGAAACATTTTTTTAAGTTATACTGTACGTAACGGTCAAAATAATGTTGGTCACTCTGAAGTTGGCGTTCCGCAATACGCATTCGCCACAATATGATTCTTAAAAAAAAAATACTGCGCTTGCAATTATTCGAAGTTCAGAGTGATCAAGATATTTCGGCCGTACTGCACAAGCTGGCTGTCCGGACTCCGTTCTATCCTCTCTAAAGGCACCATGTATAATAAAGTAAGCTGCCTCGCCAAGTTACGACCGTTTCGTTTCGCTTCTCTTGCGTCAAACGCCTCGAGTCGGCCATGCCTCCGATTCTTTGATCTGACCACGTGACTAAGCGTTGCGATGACGACAGAACAAAGGAATTGGAAGCGTGGCCAACTCGAGGCGTTCGACGCAAAAGAATCGAAAAGAAACGGGCTAGGGGGCAAAACAATGATAGTGCTATAAGCTTAAAGCTGTGATGTATAAGCTAGTAATAGATATAGGTGCTAGGGCTATTATAATAAGCGCACATACTTAAAAATTTGTTTGTTTGTATATTTTGTTGCGAATTTTGTATTTAACTTAACTTATGAATATTGTTATGGATAAAATGGTATTTTAAAATTTTGGAAGTTTTATTTCATTATTTCCTTTTCATTAATTTGGCTGACATTATTCCTATGTTTAGAGGACCTATAGGGAAGAGAGTGTAAAGTCACACATTCCTCCATTGAAAAAGGAGGATCCAACTACCAAACGGGTTGTTTTGGAATCCTCATGGACGTCCAGGCTGCCTCCTAGACGAGCCAGTCTGGGCAGTGTCAGACTCCTACTGACTAAAACCACGCTCCTGCTTTACATTTGGTCCACAGGGCGTCTGTGCCCTTGTTTGATGGTTTGCTTGGTCCTACGTGCGCGCGAACTCACCGCTTTAGCCGCCATTTATATAAAACAAGTCACCGGACGGTAAGACCTCACGAGGAAATATTAAATCAACTGAACTCTGTCGCTTCGCTGTACGGTCATGTAGGCTACCGCAATAGACTAGAATATCAACAATCGCGCTGAATCGCCTTGTAAGATGCAGGACGCCGCCATCCTTGAATTTTGGTTTCTTTTATGGCGACATAGATGTCGCTACACGTGAAACGCTTGGGGGTACTCTCTAGCAATAGAGAAATTTTGTTAAAGCCTAAAGGATATTTTGGCTTACTTTGTATCATGCACTGTGTATTAATAAGTATCTGATCTATTAATACAATCATAACAACATTACCTTTATATTCATAATGATTAAAGTTATATTACATAGTAGCTGTCCCCTGCGGTTTCACCCGCATCTATATTTTCTGCTCTGCTCCCGTAGGTTGTAGCTTAATCTGCGTAATGTTATATAACCTATAGCCTTCCTTGATAAATGGGCTATAATAGAAAGAATTTTTCAAATCGGACCAGTAGTTCTTGAGATTAGCACGTGCAACCAAACAAACTCTTCAGCTTTATAATATTAGTATAGATTTTTCATTTTTTTTGAGGCATCGCAAATGAAACTTTATGTTACTCATAATATGATTTAAAAAGAGTGTCCATGGAGTTTCGTGCACGTTCTTCTCCATAGAGATCTACGCTACGGAACGTGCAATTTAGCATCACTTTTTTTTCTTTTTCTTCACACAAGTGCCAGTAATTGGTCTATTTGAAATAAACTATTCTGATTCTGAAACTTATTAAGTCAGTGGCGCGATTGACAGTTGATAGATAATTAATAGGTAATTCAAATAATCGCAGGAAAAAATTTCGTAAGTAGTTAAACTCTAAAATGATTTAATTTTTATTTTTATTAAATAATAAAAATTGTATGTTTATTAAATAATAAAAAATGCAATTTTCTGTACTGAAGATTGGGGAATATCCCCAATCTTCAGTACAGAAAATTGCATTTTATCTATAGGTCTGTTCTGAAAAGTATAGGTAATATTACATTTAGGTGTACCCACACTGTCTTAAAAGCCTCTTGTCTAAAACAAATCTTGGCTAAATCTCAAGACACACTCCCACAGTTTCCCTAAGCGATACCAGCTAATAATGTTGCCAGTTGATGGTTAAACTTTTATCAAGCGACGCTTAACAGCGCTTAAAGCTACTGTTAATTAGCGCCGACGACTCGCAGGAGATTGAATATTGATAATATCTAATTGATTGCCGAGCAAATCGCGAAATGCAGCGGTATCGGTATGCGATTAATGGTTGCTGAAATGGTGTTGGTATGTGTTTTTGTTTAATTAAGACAAGGTCTTCTCAGGAAGATTTATTTGTATCGGTAGTAGTTGTTATTATTACTAAGTATCTATCCCTTATTTTATGTACAATCTCCACCTTTGATTATATCATGCGTGAGGCAACGGCGCTTACAATCCAGCCGCTGCCGGGGTTTCGATCCCGATTTCCGGCCACTGTAGCCGCGGGCTTCCGGACGGCGAGCAATAGGTAGCTCGCCGTCCAACCGTGCGTTAACCTTCTGGTCTGAGCCTAAGTCGTCGGCAGCGCATATTGTTCCACGTGCGCCTCAAGGTGTTATCAGCGTACAGCGTACAGTAACCGTAGGGGCCCAGCAGGATCGATTTTAGAAAGGAAGTTTCGGCCCCATTATGAAAGGCGACGAAGCAACAGGAGTGGATTTTTAGTCAGTAAAAGTCTGACACTATCTCTCGGCCCACCCAAGGGCGCGGAGATATCATTGGATGATTTTTCCACCGAAAAAATATCCTTTGATTATATAATTTTTATTTCTTTTCAAAAACAACGGACAAACTGTTAGCCTGTAGTTAGTTAGCGCAGCAATCAGTGCCGATTGTATCACCTATAAAATAATAATAATATTCTGTATTTTTTTTTTATAATAATATTCTTTTATTTCAATTCAAGTTTCAATGAACTTCCGTATTATGGATAAAAGCAAAGAAAACTCTATCTACTATTAGGTAAATAAAACTGTTCTTCCAATGTATTCTCCCGCTCAAGGGTGTAACGAGAGGGCGTTTCAGGCTTCTTACTTTGTGTATTTTCGTGTCTACTTCATGTTTAGAACCTTGGTTCCCCTTTTACGTGGCTGAATAAAACTACGTACGTATCAAGAACTATATGACAACTCAATTGCCAATAGATGGCGCTACCGGATTCTTATTTTTGCAGTGTGGACAAGTAGCTCAGTTCCTAACTGGAATCTTATGCCGTACGTAACTTAATTCTTGAAGGTTTGAAATCTTTCTGATTTTGACTAAACTTGGTATTTATTGTAAGTAGGGAATCCATCGCAAATGCGGGATCCCGCACCTTTTCTGCGGGATCAGAAATATGTGATCCCACACGTCTGCGGGATTGAAGTTTTTATAATAAAATTGGATTTCGACGACGGGCCGATATTTTGATTATTTATTAGACCCAGCACATCCTACATCATTAAAAAGCGATGAAACAATTTTATATTGAACTTCTGACATTTTTTTTTATAGAATTTTTAATTTCGAAACTAATTAATTTGAACGCCCTAGTGGTAGTGGAGCTGGACCAGGACTGAGCCAAGCATATTTATTTAATATAATTTGAATATAAGGTAGGTGTTTTGCAGATATCATTTTTTTTTTTACTTGGTCTCGCACTAGGAATAACTCCTGTAACGTGGGTGCGTTCACAAACATGTAAACTCACATACACAAGACACTCAGACCCGATGCAACTATTTGTAGTCCACCATATCAATATTTTCCGTGCGGGGATCGAACCTGTTAAAAAATCGTCAAATTAATTACTCTTACCTTTAAATACTACATTAACCTATGTATTTTCGATGTAAGAAATTATAATGCTGCTAACCTGCAATAGCAACTTAATAATTTGTTACATAGAAAACAATTTTCGTAGGTACTAATTTTCCATGTTCCAAATTTATTAACGTAAAAACTTTCCAACACTGTAATTAGCTGTTTACTAACACCGAGCCGCAGATAAGCGTGTTTTATTGAAAAACTTACACGCTGCCGCAGTTTTGATTAAGATTAGTTCATAACTTGCACAATAATTTAGATTGAGCGGTGATTCGGAACGCGTCGCTTGCGGATTGGCGCGAAATTTCGCGGGACACAGATCCGTAACGATGTTACTGGATATGATACTAGTACCAATAGAAAGTAGTAAGTTATAATAATAATAATATTTTTATTCAAAATTCTTTACAGTATAAGTTAATACAATCTTAAATATAAATCTTAATTCTGAGTCTTACGTGCCTGAACTAGGAAACCCTGTATTTCAGGCGAGAGAGGCTTAATTGTTTTTAAATTAACAAATGACCAAAAAGATTCTATATTACAATATAAATGAGTAAAAAATCTGTAACGTAGACATTATTTTATGCTATTATATTACCAAAGCTTAAATCTAGTTTCTTAATTAACAAGATACTTAAACTAGATCAAAAATCGTAACAAAACAATCAGTTTAGGACAGTCAGTAAATTCTCTGTATCATCGTAGGACAGTCTTTGAAGAGTCTCCTTGAGAATTCTCTTACAGTTAACTTGATTCAAGCTATAAATGTTTGCTTTTGCATTCAATCTATTGTAGAGGAGAGGACCGAGAAACAGGTAAAATTTTGATGAGAAAGCATGTTTAGTGTGATTTTGAGGACAGACTAGATCTTTACGTCTTTTGTTAGTAAAATCCGTGCTATATGTTAATTTGCGTGCTGTTTTAATACAATGCCCATTATAAATAGCTGTCGGACTGTTAGCACTTCACATTCTTTGTATAAGAGGTTAGTAGGAAAAAGGAATGGACGGAAAGTAGACACTTTGAGAATTGCCCTCTGAGCTCTCTCGATAGTCAGTAATAATGTTTTACCCGCTCCACCCCAAGTTGTAATACAGTAAGTTACTATCGATTGACATAGAGCAAAATAGACTTGTCTAATTATATTTGGGTCTGCAATGTAGCGTAACTTTTTAAAAACAAATATCAATTTACGAAGTCTATTATTTACAGCTTCTATATGTTGTTTAAACGAAAGTGTTTCATCGATTATAATTCCAAGGTACTTTACTGTATTTAACATTTTAATATTGGGACAAACACATTGGTTATTTGTGCTAGATGTGCAGTTATGAGCATACAATGTTGAGGTAGTGCCAGTTAGTTTTTGTTTGCGCATCGAAAACTTGACGTAATTTGTCTTGTCAGCATTTAAAGTTAGTTAGGGGTAAGGTTACAATAATTCGCAACCAGCTAAAAATTGGTAGGATTGTTCAAATTACAAATACCATAAATGAAACCTAAAAAGTCTTCAACGATCCGACACCTGGAAAAAAACTTAGAAGCTTTCGTACCTCAAAAGGAAAAAATGGAATTCTTATAGGATGACTTTGTTGTAGGTACGTTTGTATGTCTGTCTGTCTGTGTCTACCAATTTTCAGCTGGGTGCGAATCGTTGTAACTTCGGATGTCTAAATTGACCGGACTAGATATGTAAGTACGAACTCTTTATTTAAAATATCTTTGACCGACTTCAAAATTGTTTTGATTTATGTAATTCAAGTATCATGAAGCCACAGAAACCAGACTTGCTTTAAAAGGAAACTTGAGAGTTTCACGTACCTATAGTACGTGGCAAATAAATTGAACCCGTTGCTATAGTTACGCGCAGCGCCCCACTCCGATTCAGTCCCGAAAATCGTTTGCTGCGCATTCAAAGTCAACCGCCATGAATGTTCATTTTGTGTGTCAAAAATTATACCTCCCTATTTATTCATGAATTTGCAGTTCAGTTCAGCCTACTGGGGACTTACAATGACGTGATAAAATGTCAAGCGTGCGAGCGAGAAAGGGACGGAGCTATACACCGTATGTAGCTCCATCGCTTTAACAGTTCAGTTTAGATCGTCAAATAGATCGCGTTAAAAGTACTTGGTAGCACTGCTGTTAATATTGTAGTTAGTGATTGTTTATGGAAAAGGGAACATAACTAAAACGAAGCAAGCCAGGGATGAATATTTTAATACTTACCTTAAACCATCTGATATGACCATACATGGCAATTTTTTTTATCGTTTTCGATCCATGTATGTATCACTATCGATTTGTAAAGATAACATTAAAAAATGAAGTACTTTTTATTAAGCTCGAATTAATTTACATTTGTGCGTAATTAATTTGTTTAAGTATACATCAGCTGAGCGAGTCAATAACCTGTAGGTAGTTACTATGCAACGACCGACAATTACCTACAGGTTATTGAACTCGCTCAGTTGAACAAATTAATTTCGTAATGAAAAACTGAATAAATTAAGTTACAGTCATGTGTATGACTTTGAGAACTTTATTACACGTCATTACATCTTAAATAACTTGTCCCATCCAGCACCAACCACGTTCCATATCCTACATCCGCGTGCCACCATCTTGTAAAGTTTGAGCTTCGGTTAATAGCTTAACACGCGTTTGTAACGAGTTGGTTAATGAATTAAATCTGTATTAACTGCTCCGCCAAGACGGGCATATTTCACTTGCATACGCCGCGGTTTCAGATAAGTGATCTTATAAATAAGTGCCTGCTTATATCCTGAGTTTAAAGTAATTTACGCGATTCGCTAATGTTTATGCGGTTTTCTTATTTTATTTGAGCAAAGATGAGTATTATGAAGTAGGTAAACATTGGCCGGTCTGCAGAATGGTTAGCTGGGGTCACTGCACTGTGTCGAATGCTAGTGGCGTAGCTGTGTCGAATGCTAGTAGCCCAAAGGGGAGTTTGCCCTTTGAAATGCATAGTTTCTCTACTCTTAACACTTTTTTTTAATTAGCTTTCATGTTTATATGGGGTGACTGGATTCAAACACATGATTGTAGTCATGATAACAAACAACTTTTACTATGGGACCAAACCTGAAATCGCGAAAAAAAAGCCAAGTTCAATACATACATTTTGACCAGTCAAAAAAAAAATGTTTTATTCATTAGCAAAGTCAGTTCAACAACATTGAGGTTTACCTCTGCGTTTAAGTGTGAAAACACCTGTGCCAGGAGAGGCCGCTCTCCCTTATCTTGATTACATTTATATATCTTAATCTTTTTGAGTAAATTATCTATTCATTTAATTAACAGTGAACTAAGTCTATTCAAGCGCGCACACAGGCGAACTTATATGTACCAGCAGATTTATTTCGCGATTTTAGGTTTGGTTGGGTATAGTAAAATTTGTGTGTTATCATGACTACAATCACGTGTTTATGTATCGGTCACTTATTACTCAAGCCCCAAGCGAACGCCGGCGTTCGCACACCTATTGTCTTTCTATTGTGTCCCTAATTACGGTGGGTATTCAAAAGATTAATAGCTCTCCTTTATATACAGCGATATTACAGAAAATACAAAACACAGAAACCAATAAATACCTAATTTCTGAAAAAGAATAATGTACATTTAGTATAAAGTTTATTTGAACTCATTATTCCAAGTCAATCCGAAGATAATAACACTTCAAAGTAACCCGTTTTAATAATAATCATTTATTTTCAGGCATCTTGGCCCATAGATATATACCTTACAGACTAACATATGTATAGTAAATACAATTTATTTTTAGTAAATACTTAAATAACGTAAGAAATTGACGTAACGGTGCGACTCCAGCAGCTGCACCCTCAGTGCTAACTTCGTCTTATGGTGAACCTAGTATTATAACGGCAAAAGATTGTTAATGTATGTGTTTGTTGCTTCTTCCTTCGAACAACTAAACTGATTTGGATGAAATTTAACACATCAGTAGACCATGTCTTGAAATAGCACATGTGATATTTGCTATATATTGTTGGGACTCAGGCCTCCTTTCTTAGAGAGGAAATGGACCGTAATCCACCATGTGGACCCAGTGCGGCTTGGTGGATGTCACGTCTTCAATTTTTTGGTTCTAGGCTTTGCTCATATCTCCACCTTGGTCGATAAAGTCATCACCATCATCATCATTTCAGCCAAAAGACATCCACTGTTGGACATAGGCATCTCCCAAGCGTCACCACAATGGCCGGTCCTGTGCGTCTCACATCCATCGGACTCGAGCGACCCTGACCTGGTCATCGGTCCACCTTGTGGGAGGCCTTCCAACGCTGCGTCTTCCGGTACTCTAGAACCTTTCGACCCCAACAGCCATCTGTTCTGCGTGCAATGTGCCCAACTGCCCAGCCTATTGCAACTTAAGTTTGGCGATTCTCCGTGCTATGTCGGCAACTCTGGTTCTCTTGCGGATATCTTCATTTCTGATTCGATTACGCAAGGAAACGATCAAGGAGACGAGAAGTTGATAAAGTAATAAATAAAAAAAACTTCCCCGATAAAATCATCATCCCTACATCGGAATAAACGTTTTCTGATTAAAATTCAAGGAGAATCACTTCATAAATAAAGGAAAATAAAGCGTCTTTGTAGGGAAGGTCCACGTCAGGCCAGGAGAGGTGGCGAGGTGAAATTAGGGCCCTTGTCGGACCAAAGAAAGCAGTTTTTATTCGGTCTAAAGTAATTATTGTGTTTTTGTGAAAGAGTTTGTTAGCGGACCATTCAGAGTCGAGGACACGGACGCTTTCTTGATGGAGGGACGGATTTAGGAAGCCGGGGACGGGATAAATATAATTTTCGATAATATAACTTTAAATTATGTAAGATAAAGATAAATCTGTACACATAAACAAGTAGAGAAAGTTTGTCATTGCGACTGAGGTAGAATTCGCCCGAGTCGCAGGAAAGGGTTTTATGGAACCGAGTGTTGCAATGACAAATTTTCACATGTATCAAACGACGTTTTTTGAAACAAAGAAATAAGTAAACGTGGGTTTTTTTTTTTTTTTTTTTTGGGTAGGTAAAATCATCCAATGACGAATCCCGCCCTTGGGTGGGGCGGAAGTAAACGTGGGTGGACCGGCGGGGGTCGCTTAGCAGCCAGCCTGATACGATAAATATAAAATTTTGACAGGGGCGAGCTCGTGCTCTTTTCTACACTAGTGGGGATAACAGTAATGTGAGTGCCTAAAAACGGTAGGGATAAAAATGAGTTTTAAAAAAGTAAGTGTATAGAATTATTATTCCATTACATTTTGATTTGTCGGTTTAATCGACCAGTTTTAACCGAATTCTTTTGGTTTCACGTTGTCTAAAAAAACTGCGTGTTAATGATAACATAAACATTAACCTAAACACTGATATTGAGACCCATTATTGTTAAACAACCGACTTCAAAAAACACCAAACAGCGCAAAATAACTTCAATTTCGGACGTCGGTTCTTCTATAATAGTTTGGTCTCTTCGTTATTCAACATTTTATTTCACACTTTTTAATTGTAGTACCCCTCAGTCAAACTTAAACAGATACCTTTCGCTATTTGGTTCCATCATCAAATCATCATGACAATTCTAATAATACCAAACACGGCTAGGATACACGGATTTATTACAGAATTCCGGTTTTTACCTACCTTCTGCTTTCATCATCAGATCAGTTCTATGTATCCCCTCCCCTTCTTCCTTCAGTAACTCACCGACTACATGTATAAACAAAGCCATTTTACTGGTTACGACAGTTCTGCTATGATTTTTTTAGAGTTCCGTTCTATATCTTCGAAGTTCATCATCAGATCAAAACAAAATTTATATGGAACCAATCCGGGAGTATAATCTTTCAATCCAAATAAAAATTTTCAAAATCGCTTCACAATTGACCGAGATTTCGGCGAACAAACGTATACAAACGACAGTTCTGCTATGATTTTTTGAAAAGTTTCCTTCTATATCTTCGAAGTTTATCATCAGATTAAAAAGATATTTTTATGGGATCAATTCGGAAGTATAATCTTTCAATCAAAACAAAAATTTTCGAAATCGGTCAACAATTGATCGAGATATCGGTGAACAAACATAAAAAAAATACATACAGCCGAACATAGAACCTCCTCCTTTTCGAAGTCGGTTAAAAAAGGCTACCTATGTCCCCTGATAGCTACAACCCAGGTGTCTTTAAGTCAAGAGTGAATGTTTTAATAATTCAAGGCAAATAACATCGTCGATCACATCATCGCTCACCATCAGGTGAGATAGTGTACCAGTAACCTATTTAAACTTAGACCGCCTTATTCCAAAACGCGATCTAAAATTGTTCCGGGACTATTACTAGTTTTAATTGGCATTAAACCTAATAATAGTCCCGAAAATACATTTAGATCGCTTTTAATTGGTATTAAATTTAGTAATGATCCCGAAAACTAAATTTAGATAGCGTTTAATCGGGATTAAACCTAGTAATAGTCCCGGAACTATTTTAGATCGCGTTTTGGAATAAGGTGGATAAAGTTTGAATGTGACTTTGTTTTTGGAAGTAGTCTCTGGAACTGTTGAACCAATTTTGAAATGTTTTTCACTTACAAAACTGCATTAATCCGCTATATATGTTATTATCACTTAATAATATTATATCAATGTAAAATAACATTAGCACACCCAGTAAAATGGGCGGTCAACCTCCTCCAACCAAAGTCTGGAAAAAAAGAAAAATAAGGACAATCTTTTGTCAGATTGATTCTAAAACATTCGTAGTCCGTAGCAAAAATTAGTGTATACAGCAGCTCGTAGACTCGTAGACGCTGCTACGAGCGTAGGCCTTCGGAGACTTACTACACAAGTGCTGAAACAATTTGCTTTATCTCATAGTTCCGTACCCTAATAGGTAAAAAATATTAAGACTCCGATGTCCGTCTGTCTGTCTTTATGTTCATATGTCACCAGGCTGTATCTCATGAACCGTGATAACTAGACAATTGAAATTTTCACAGATGATGTATTTCTGTTGCCGCTATAACAACAAATACTAAAATCAGAATAAATCAATATTTAAGTGGGGTCGGATACAACAATCGTGATTTTATCACCGTTTTTTTTTTTGCCACAGACGGTACGGAATGCACGCACGCACTACGCACTTGGCCAGTTTTTAATTTTTTTTTGAGGTGGGAAACCATCAAATGACTTTTCCCGCTCAAGGGTGGAGCGAGACGGCGTGACTGACTAAAATCCACCTATGTCATGCAGTTGCCCATTGCGTCACAGGACCACGGTATCTCTTTCAAAATATCCTCATAGCGGGCATCGACCACATATCTTGAATTTAAGTTTTTGCAGTATTTAGCAGCAAATGTATCGATTAAGCCTTCTCAACAAGCCTCGCTGAGATAGTCAAAATCACAATTAAACTTTCAGCTTCATTATGAAGCTATTTCAATGATTTTGCATATTGTCCAGTTGTGTAGACCCGTAGGACATAGAACTACACCGATTTTACATTACAATAACAACTAGGAATCAATTTGTTAATAATTAAAATAGCCACTGAATTTCACACGGAAAACCCCACACATAGTAAATGATATTTATTTTGCAAGTAGGGTTTAAAAACACTTTTACACTTCAATTTTTTTTTCCGTCAGTTTAAACTAGATGAGGCCGGTGCTTCCAAGCTGACTACCCTGAGAAGAAACACCGAAACAAACTCAGGGGTCAAAGTCTCTTTTAAAGTTCATACAGTAAATATGTATTGCTCAAATCACATGAGGACCATGCAGATTTGTCTGAGATGGACTTTTAAAGAAGAACCATACAGATTTGAGGGGATCTGTCCAGTCAGTGCAAGCATTTGTCAGTATTCGCAAAGCTCAACTTAGGACATTAAGGAGCTCAACACACACAGGCAGGCCCTATCGGACTATCAGTCCGTACAGCGTTATTTTTTTTTAAATATCGCCACATATGTTTAGATAGGAGCCTATTTGGTCATGCACAGGCTTTTTTGGACTTTATAGATAAGAAATAAAACATTTTTCATTTTGTTTTTTTTTTTATGTTTGTTAATGTGATCAATTAACATTGTTAATTTTATTCTATTGTTTGTCCTATGTGAGTCTCAAATATACGTTTCTCTCTCTTTTTCAAAGTTTTTTTAATTGTTACCAAACAATGAGTAACAAAACTCAAAAGCTTTCGAAGTTCACTGACCGACTAAATTGTGCAAACATAACTCCAAACTATACTAACAAATAAACTATTCATACGAAGACATGTCTTAAAGGATTCAGTATCCAAACCAAAAATATTACTTCGAAAAAAATAACTGCAAACTACGGCCACCCGAATCCGTCCCCGTCCATTGCCCGGAATATTCTTGTTTTCCTCGAGTTTTCTCAGCTTTTCTTCACGTTTTCTTTCGTTTGGAGCCTTAATTAGCTCATTCAGTGGCCCCTTCCCGCGCACCCCACCGCACCCCCTAAATTATCTTATTTATTGAAAGCACTTTTATATTACATTTTGACAACCCGAATGGAGTATTTAGCAAGCATTTAAGGATCGGTGAAGCCCCAGAAAAGCGAATAAGGTGATATTTTATTGAAGGGAGCGATGAACTTTATTCATAGATGGTTTTTTTTCCCTTGAATAATCAAATATTTATCGGTTTTCAGTTTACTTTACGTTTCGCTAGATAGGTTTTTATTTGGTGTTGTTAATATTTTGGGTATAAAATGCGTATCTCCCAATAATATTATATTGTAAAAATCAGATGGTCAATAAATAGGAGATAAATAATACCTATGGGTATTTATATTATCACGACATCTTGTCAATGATTTAAAAATACAAAATGAAAATACCTACTATGTTTTTCGCATTTTCGTCACAGCCTTCGCGTCTCGTTCTGAATCTTCGCTTGTGTCGTTGGCGGTTGAATAAAAAATGATCTGTTCTTTCTCCATAAATGCTGTAAGACGTCAAAGTAGACACCACAACAAGATGATAATGACTGCACCTGCTTGGTCAATGTGCGACTAGCCTTAACTCGACCCATAAAAAAAGACTCGTTTTGACATTTGAGATAGACCCTGGAATATAACTTGGAATGAAACTGAAAGAAACAATAAAATAATAAATATATTACATAAACGCACTCGCATCAGCCTTATAATGTTCCCACTGCTGGGACACAGGCCTCCTCTCTAGAAAAGGGAACGGGCCGTAATCCAGCACGCGAGCCCAGTGCGGGTTGGTGGATGTCACATGTCTTCGAATTTTTGGTTCTAAGACATGCCGGTTTCCTCACGATGTTTTTTTCACCGTTTTGAGAGAAGTGACTTACAACTCGTAAGTCGGGGCCATTACCACTCGGCTACCACTGCTCATTACATAAAGTGTTTTGATGTAATTACATAAAGTAAAAAATAAAAACATCAAATGTCAAAACGGGTCCTTTATTTTTTTTTCAACTTAGGCTAGATTGATGTAACTTTATTGAAATGAAAGATGGGAATTTTATTTTCTTAGAGGTTTTTCCAGTGAATGTACTTTGTTATTGTATAACCTAGGATTTTCAATTTTTTTTGACTAATTGGCTGGGCTTATGTTTTGTGAATAGCATCCAGCTTTTATCAATTCATACTGTGTAAGATATAAAAGACAGATAAGATATATCTTGACGGTATAAAAAACACAGCGTCACTTTCAAAACCTTTGTAAAAAACAAAACAGTAAAAATTAAACGAAGAAAATGTGAAACTGAAGCCACTATCTTCACCTGAGCCAGACGTGACCGTAAAAGAAAAAGGGGCGAAGTCTTGGCGGAAGTGTCTCTGATAAGCCGCCATAATGGCCGCCGCTGATAACGGCGCTCCCGCCTTTTTCTCGCGCCAAAACAGGGCGCCATTGTTGACACAGAATGGCGACACAAAGCCACTTCGCTACACAAAGCGTCGCACTCACACAGAGCTGTAATAAATTTTTTGTAGTCTATTCTCAGCTTTATATGCCATTTTTATAGGTTTACTTCGAGTTTGATTTTTCAGGTCATGTATGTGAGGTTAATGGGTAACAAAGACTGCATGTTTGACAGTTGTGTCGGACAGTTATTATTTTTTTTTGTTTAGTATTTACTAAGTTACTGGGTAAAAAAATTTTTTTTGGAGTTTACATCATCTAGCCCAAAGCTTCCTGAAAGAATTAGGTACGATAGAACGGTTCAATAATGCTAGATAAAACTACACAGTAAATAAATAAACCCTCTGAATATTGAAAGAAATGATAATTGTCTCGTGACACAAATGAGTAAGTAGGTTAGGAAAGGCTACCGACCTATTTACAAGATATTACGACGTTGACATCTTTATCGTATCATTCTTCATGTTGTCTATTTTCAAGATTACCAATAAATAAAATTCATAAAATAATTAATTAGGTAATTGAAATAAAGAGCTAATACCTTGTACAACATTATAATATGAAACCATTTAAATCCACTCTGTGTCACAATATTCTCATAATAATGCGAACATTATTAAAATATTAATAAACCGTAACATACACACTTAAGTGCGTTCAATTTGTGCCTCTAATAAAATTTTAATTGACACGTATTAGGTTTTCAAGTAAATTATAAAGGAGGCAGAGTGGCTGCTTTCCTTCGCCACTCCGAGAACATTAGCGCCGGGGGTGGGTACTGGGACAAATTTTTGTTTTTCACTCGCGTTAGAGACAGCGATAATGGGAGCACAGCGTGTAAGAAAGAGACAACAGCAGGTGCACACATTGCCTTTGTTAAAGAGCAAAAATAATAGAGAGAACGGTCGTTTATCTCTTTTTATGGCGGGAACGCTATCTTCCCGCCGACGCTATTATGGAAGACAATTTTGGCGCGAAAGAAAACTGCTTATTACTTCTTATTCTTGCTGGCTGGTTTGGCAAATTTTTCTTTTTTTTAAATCTGGTAAACGTCAAATGGGGCTTTAGAGTTCCGCTTTCTTATTTTGGTTGTAGATTTGCTTCTAATTTAGTAATTAGGTCGATATTTAACTGGGATTTGAGGATAGGGATTTTTTTTATCAACAAAAGAAACAAAAGTTTCTCGACAACATTAGAGGTATTAGTGATAACGATGATCAGAAATCAATGCCTAGTCAGTCCAAGTTATACCTAAGTGCAGTATTTTAGAAGTAACTAGAAAGAGTGGTAGGTGTTTTTTAGGGTTCCGTATTTCAAAAGGAAAAACCGGAATCCTTATAGGGTCACTTTGTTGCCGTCTGTCTATCTGTCAAGACAGACCTTTATCTTGGCAACGCGTGGAGTTATCGAGATGAAATTAAAATCATATGGTTTTATGAGTAATTTGACTTTGACATTTTGACCAGTTAGGCGAACTTAAATGTACGGAACTTGGGAGATATTTTTCGTGATTTCAGGTTTGGTCCTATAGTAAAAGTTGTTTGTTATCATGACTACAATCACGTGTTTAAGTAATTTTCACTTATCAGTCACCTTATATACGCAGGTCACCGGTCCCTTGAAGCTGTGAAAAAAAAAGATATATTTTCGACACTCAAAGGAATCAAAATTTATAGGGTTCTTCCTGTTGACCTAGAATATTGAAACTTGGCATGGAGCAAGGTCTTATAACACAAATACAGAAAACATCTGAAAACTGTAAATATGTACTCACGTCACAAAAAAAAAAATTGCGATTCAGAAAAATATTCGTCTGAATTCGGGAATTTTAATGTTTTCATATGTAAGTTTGACGGAACCCTCAGTGCATGAGTCCCACTCGCACTTGCCCGGTTTTTTTAACAGTTTAGCTTCCCTCTGAACAAACAGTTTCCAAATAACTCTCACAAACAGCTTTTCCTTACTATTATTTACCTCTCAGTATATCCGTTAAAACAACACAGAAAGCCTTATTTCCTCTCACAACAGATAATTATTTCCAGTAGCTTTGTCTCATCTCGGCGGGATGTTGGCTCTGTTCTCAATAAACTGAAGTAATTGATCGCTGACACTTTTGTGGTCTTCGAACAATGAATCTATAGACGGCGTAGTCTTGATACTTTTTATTATTAGGTGGCCGACGATGGAGCAAGCTTGCCGAGAAGTAACCTATCCACTCTTGACTTAAAGACCCCTAGATTGTATCTATTAGGAAACACAGACTCCGGCAAGGAATTCTACTCTTTAGCTGTACGCATAATGAATGTGTTCTCAAAACGCTTTATGCTTTAACTTCCTCGTTAGAATGCGTTTGACAGTTATATTTTCTTTTAAGATTTTTATTTTGAAGTACATCATCCGTTGATTTCTCCCGATCTACCGTGGAGTGGGAGATCATGTTAGACTTGCTTTTTGCTTTTTCTACAGTAGTCCTATGCGTTCTACAGCCACGGGCCCTCTTCAGAAATTCCCCGTGGCCGAAAACTTATCCATCCCATCATGGATTGATGGGAGATTCGAACAGTTGTTGTCGAATTAGTACCTACACCAATAACTACCGCATAATTTGGCGTTGTTTGACGGGTAATAGTTTGATGTGTTTTTGACCCTTTTTTTATTATGGTAGGTAAAATCATCCAATGGCAAATCCCGCCCTTGGGCGAAGCGGGAAATAGTGTCAGACTCCTACTGACTAAAAACCTACCCCGTTTCTTCGTAGCCTATCGTGCCGGGGCCGGGTATTCCTTTCGGAAGCTGACCCATGACCTTTTTTCAGTCACTAGGAATGTGGTTTCAGTTTAATCATTTCTCAACTTCATGGGATACACTACATGTTGAAAGGAAAAATAGATCAGAGATAAAATTAATATCCTTTGTGCTATTCGAGGACATATTTCATTCTAAACCGTTCGAGCGTGAAGAAGTAACAAACAAACACACACTCACAAACTTTCGCCTTTATCTTTTTCTTCTTCTTCCTGCCCTTATACCATGCTGTTTGATGTCAGCGTGACACGTTTTCTTTAACTTTCACCTTCATATCGATACTTACTAATGCGATGAGTGTTAAAAAGATATCGTTCAGTACCTAGTTTGCTGTTTATAAATAGTGTACACGTCTCCATTAAATTAACACCACACAAATGGATTTTTGTTGCAATCTGAAAATGCGCCTCATTTTCTCTCAAGTATCAAAACCTCCCGCACCTACACGCCCCGCCTCTCCACCTCCATTGTCGCGCCATTCTTCTCATTTCTTATATCAGTGAATTAGATCGTTCTCGCAAATGGATTAAAACGTTAAGTATTTATTTATCGCCCACTTAATCTGAGGCCGTGGTTATACAAACAGACGGTTAAATTATACGCTTTGTTAATGTCATAACGAGGGGTTTACGCTTGATTTTGTGGTCGATTTTTAAGTTTGTTCAGCTAAGTGATGACGGGTGGCGTAATTGTGTTTGTTGGGGGCTAGTTGTGGATATGTTGTTGGGTATTAAGTAGTTATGGACTTGTCTTGTCTTTTGCTTATTTTATATTTGGTTGATAATGTTGGTACTTTCAGGAATGATTGACACATGATGACTATGGCTGGTATTTGTATTTTTTTTAATTGTTTTTATTTTAAACCAGACACTTCGCGTGACCCAAGAGCTGGCTTTTATCTCGGAGAGAGGATAAGCATTGCCCTACAGCGTGGCAATGCCGCCAGTCTTTTGGGCACATTACCAGTTGACAGCGATGGGGAAGAGATTTTGACGCCATATTTTAGTTAGTCGTAGTTAGCGAAGGGTTTTTATTATTTTACTGTATTAAAGTTAGTTAAGTATTTTTTAAATAAAAATCCTGTAATCATTTGCCTAATTTTGGGTCTACCTAGCTTTGTAAATTTTTGTTTTTTTTTTTTGTCCTCGTTTAATTTTTTTTTTGATGAGATATATTTATTGGCATAAAATATATTATATAAAAATAGATTGGGTGTGTCCTGTGTTAAGTGGGAATAACTGTGTTACAGGAACCAATGTCTTCTCCCAAACATTCGGTGAAAACAAAAATTTTCATTATGTTTACTACATTACGCTAAAAACTTAAATAAGAACATTAGATTTGATTATTTAGTTTTATTTTAGTGCTGTTAAACAGCACACCATACAAACCATAATGTAAATTCAGACTTTTAAACCCGTATTTATAAACAATTAAAACTAATTACTTTGGTAAAAGTAACTACCTAAATAACAATTAGTATTCTATAGTTTAGAAAATTTTTAATTTCAATGAAGATTTCTAATCTCAAATAATGACTTTCAAGAAATTACTTACCAACAGGTAATCACTTCTTTATAAATATGAGTGTTATTAGCATTCCCATTTTCACTTACGTTTCTTCATTGTACAATAAACGTTTTCTATTCTTCTATATCATACTTAACTTTTATTTCACGTTTACCTAGATCGTTAATCCTCCAGCTCAACAAACCACTCTTCGGAATCGAGGCAATCATTGGAAGTCCCCGATACTTGGGTACATTCAGCGCCTGTTGACACGACAGACTCATTAGACGAGGCGTTTGCTACCAATTGTCGGATATAATCTACTTTTTAATGTCATTACATTGGATTTTGTTTGACATTTCTAATGTTGTTTGTTCATGGTTTAAATTACATGGTGGGTTTTGATTAATTGAATTTGAAGGATGACTGCTACGGTGTTTTTATTGTCCTGAAGGAGCAAGAAAACCGTCCACTGCTGGACATAGGTCACCCCCAAGTTTCACTTCAACGACTGGTCCTATAATATAAAAAAAAAACTTATATTTCAGACCAAGTCCATAGTTGGTTAGTATAAACATAACTTAAAAAAATAGTGTTAGTACTTATAACTACCAGAAACAATACAATTTTTCTTTTATATATTACACGCCACAGGGGCATGCAGAAGTACCCAATGCTCCAGTATGGGGCTGTTCCACCTGTCCGCTATAGTCTTCAGGATGTTGGGCCTTTTTTTTTACGATGGGTAAAATCATCCAATGACAAATCCCACCCTTGGGCGGAGCTAGAAGTAGTGTCAGACTACCCTGCCGGGGCCGGGTATTCCTTTCGGAAGTTAACCCATGACCCCAGTAGGCTTCGACCCTGTCTGCCTGCAGTTAGTAGGCTGGGCCTCTTCGGTGTGCTGACAGCTCCTTGAGGCGCGCGGGAACAGAACGCGCCGTCGACGACTTGCGCTCGGTCCGGTCGGTTACCGGACGTTCGGACAGCGTGCTACCCATTGCACGCACCAGTTGACCTACAGACTGCATGTATAAAATGACGCGCACGCTCTAAACAATGTGGCCTTTACGTCCGCTGTTGGACACAAGTGGACACAGGCCTCTGCCAAGAGTCGCCAGAACGAACGGTCCTGTGCGTTTCGCATCCTTCGCATTCCCGCGACTCTCCAGGTCATCGGTCCATTTTGTAGGAGGCCTTCTAAACATTGCTTCTTTCGGTGCAATTATGTTATATTCACACTTACACCAATATAGAGCTTACAATCGTATTAAAAAATAATATTGCAATTTCAGGCCGATCAAAAATGTATCTAAGAAAAACTCCTCAAATGCGTTTAGGTAGACCAGCCATGCAAATAAAAGTACTAGATGAAATAAATAAGGTGCGACGCGACTGTTCACGGCGGCTAGGCATTTGGTTTCGGGCGAGGTGTTAGATTGAACTCAATTTAATTTGTACAAAATGGGAATACCTCTCGTCTGCTCTGTGCTCAATCTCGGGGGAGTGTGTTTTTTATTTAATCTTTTTTTCTATATAAGAAAATTTATTTGATATCACTGGGCCCGCGGTCTCGCACCAAATCTTATCATTCAATTGTCATATAGGTCGTATACCTCTGGGAGGATCAGTGTTGACATTTTTGGCTTGATAAAAAGCTTTTTCTGTCTTCTGAACCCTTCGAAATCCTTGGTCATATAAGCCTTTCCTTTTCTCTTCTGCACAAGGTAGGCTCTACAATAAAGCTGCATAGTAAATCGTAGGGCACGTGTTCTTAAGCATATTTTTGTAACGAGGCGCCCAGAGTACAAGGAGTTGCAGAGCGTTTGTCGGCCACGAACTTTGAGCAACAGGAAACTTGATGTCTGGTAATGTCCAAGGCTAAGTCAACGGCGTCTTGTGTTACACTCACGCCTCAAAAAGAGGTTTGCTAGAACTGGGTTGTTCGAAAAAGTTGCCATGGCTCTGGAACACGTCAAGCAATTCAAGAAATAAATACAGGTGGGTTTTAGTCAGTAAAAGTCTGATGCAAACAGATTCCCATTATTTCCAAGTAGCTATTCTTCTAGCAATATCACCAAGCTACAATTCTATAGAGAAGCAGTTATAATAATACCCGGTTATTGAAGCTGGTGCGAAAACAGCGCGATTCACACACGAGACAGAGCATCGATCGGAACGTAATGTAATTTAGAAGAAAACCTCGGCGTCTCACCGTTTTAAGCGAAAAGTAATGACACAACGTAGACAGGTGCAGAAGGCCCATTCTATTCCGCTACTCGGGAAATACGTTAACCCGCTTGTCCTGGCTGTCACTTGTGTGTTAATGACAGTCGATATAGGTATGTAGGTAGTCAGATGTAGAAATGTTATAGCGCTCCATAAATCTAATTTATCGGATATCTGAATTTAAAAAAAGACCCGGCAAGTGCGAGTCGCACTCGCGCACTGAGGGTTCCATTCAAATTTACCTATGAAAACATTTCAACCCCTGAATTGAATTGGGAAAATGTTTCCCGAATTGCATTTTTTTTGGGACTATAAATTAAGAGTTTTCAATTTTTTTCCTATACTTGTGCTATGAGACCTTGCTTCATGCCAAATTTCAGTATTCTAGGTCAACAGGAAGAATACCCTATGAATTTTGATTCCCTTGTGAGTGTCGAAATATACCTACGTTTTTTGCGATAATACCGGCCGTATCTTTTTACCGTTAACTTAGAACAGTGGACTCACTTAGTACGACTAGTACGTTAGCCGTGGACTTACTTAGTTTGATTTTTTCATAGTTTCAAGGGACCGCAGACTTGAGAGTATATGGTTTTAATTTCAACTCGACACCTCCATTAGTTCCCGAGATAAAGGGTCTTGACAGACAGACAAAGGGGCAACAAAGTGATCCTATAAGGGTTCCGTTTTCTTCTTTTGAGGTACGGAACCCTAAAGACTGACGAAAAATAGAAAAATATATTTCGATACAGTTATTTTCAACTATATTTCGATATAGTTATGCTTTTCTGTCACAACAGTCAGCTCAAAAACGCTAGTCTCGGTCCCCCTCTTAAGCCCCCTTTTTGGACAACACCGAAACTCCAGCTGAAATCTGATTTTTTTGGTCGAAATCGAAACTGAACCGTTGGTCGGTCTTTAATTATCCTATATAAAGATGTAGCGACATCTATTACGCCACATAGGAGCTACAAGAAATACGAAATCCTGCATCGCGCAATGAAATTCTCCGCGCAATTTGAACATAATATACGACAGCCCGAAATCGTCTGTCAGGTAGTTGCCCGCTAGACATAACATCCTCCCAGAAGATCTCTCTTCAACAGAACATTACATCCTCCCAGAAGATCCTCTCTTTTCAACAGAGGTTTGCGGGACTTTACTCTGTGTTCATAATACCTCTAAACTCTCTGACTTCTGAATATCTCTGTGCGTTGGTAATGAGGTGTGTCGGATCAGACTGAAATCGTCTTGATCACCACAATTGTGGTTCTATTTTGCGCACGGTTCATTCGAATGTTACACTGAGCGCCGCAATCCATAACCGATGATACTTCATGAATTGAATTTAATATTTTTACAGGTTTTCAACTTCAGTCGCACATTTTGTTTTTGACTTTGCGCAGTGGTTTGATATGGTACGGGATTTGCGTTATTTTCATAAATTTTTAAGGGCATCATATTGGAATTTTTCGTTTATTCGAAGGTAATATATATACCCAACGCCATGACAGTGTCTAGTTTTCACTTTTCATTCATTTCTATCTTTTCATTCCAGAGTTATTACCCACTCACCCAAAGCGAGTTCAGTAAAATGATTTATATAAATACTTTAGAGTATGTTATTTCTGGTAGCTACCAAATTCATCCCATTGTTTTTAGTTTAGTGGAAATTGGTTTTGTTGATTATTAGTAAACTTTCATCATAATAAATATATTCTCAGATAAAATATATCTTCCTTAATTGCATTTCATAAGCGCAGTATGATATAAACTAAACTGTGTCACCCAAAGACGACAGAATTACTAGCAGACAGGACACAATTTAGCGAGACCAAGAGGCTGCCTCTAGCGAAATTAAATGACGCTGCATTCGCAAAGCAAATGCAATCACCGCCCCGGTATATTCCCCGATGCAAATCTCAATTTCCGAGTCAGTGTGCCCCGCTATTCCTTACGCTAATAAAACGTGCACCAAACTGAGATGCTGTTTCGCTCGCTGATGAACGCCAAATGACGTTATGACAGCGCACGCCGCCATTTAACGCCTATTTGGTTCCAATTTCAAATCTCCCGCGCTCCCCTGCGGTTCCGGACACGAACGGGGCATAGATAATAGCGTTTTGTTTTATAAGTTTAAATGTTTTTTCGGCCAGTATCGGATATTAGATTAAGAAATGTTTCGGGTTTATATTCCGCTTTGCAAACTAGATTTTTAATTAAAACAGTGTTCTCATCAAAGTTTGAAACATAAACCGCTTGCATAGGAGTTTTATCCAAATGAAATTTGGATGGTCTGCAGTATGTGAATGGCGGACAAATAGGAATAAAAATGGTTCGCTTTGGGTGGAAAAAGAAAATGAAAGAAATCAATATGGCCGAAACAGAGAGGGGTAAGCCACGAGCTCTTCGTCGTACTGATACACAAGTTATTTTTGGAACTCAGATTGAAAATGCTTTTTGTGCGACTTTTCTTCGATTTTGTTGATTTGACCTAATTGAGTAGGTAATTCAGGTTTTAGGTTAATAGGTTGAATGGTTTTACCTATTGGAAGTTGAATTAAGCAGAAATATCTAAGGTTGTTATATTGGGTTTATATTTGCTATAATAATTAATAATAAGAATTCACGCTACTTTGCATAAATATATAAAAAAAGAATTACTTACCTATTGCTCTTGACTTAGCCGTTCTTTACAATAGGTACACGATATTGATATACGTATTGCAATTAAATATAAGATCACTGGTTTTTCAAATATATTCTTCTATTTAATTGTCGTTAAAAATAATTTCTCAAGTTGATAAAATGACTAAGAGTTTTGGCGCCCAGCAAGGGACCAAGTAGATCCGATGTTGGGCACCAAGACTCTTTTAAGAACATTGTTCAAAAGTCTTGCCTTCCAAACAAACTGAACATTGTCTACCGCGTTTTCTTTTATTCGTAGCGCAGCGATCGCGTTCCGAATCCCGATACACGAATATCCGTTCTGCCATTTTGGCGCGCGGGCGGCCGGAAACCCAAGGATATAAAGTTTCGCGCGCCTTTCTGCCCGCCATGACACTTTTCAATATTTTTACTCTTATTTACCGCTATTATTTATGTGCGCCATTCTTTGGCGAGGGAAACCGCCCGTCTATATTGTCTGTTGTTGGTTTTCTATCGCTGAGTCCTTTATGTTTTGTTTGTATTTGACCTCCGATATTTTTGTTGATCGAGAACAAATGTTGGATGTAACTTCGTTCCAGTTTTGGTGGAAAATTGAGTTCAAGTGTCATTTTATCAAATGACATTTTTTTTGTAAATTAATTTTTTTATGCTGCAATGGACTTCCTTGTGTGATTGAATACTGTTAATAATCATGCCAAGAGAATGTTTTTCCAGGATTAAAAGTATTCTGGATATGGTCTACCCTCATGACAAGTTTCATCCAAATTCGTTCAAAAACTTAAGATATGTTTGGCTACTAAAAATTTCAACATCTTTTTAATTTTCTTACTAGCTTCTTACAGCGGCTTCGCTCGCGTGAATATAGAGAATTTATCGAAGATTAAGTTCTAATATCACGTAAGTCAAAGTGTCAAGATTTCAGAAGAGATATTTTCTTGGTCAACTGTTTAGTAGAACGCAACTCGATTTAAAAAAAAAACCTGAGTTACGCACTGTTAGAGTACAACTGAGTTCTGTAGTTTTGCTGTAGCTTTTCTATTCAACACTGACATAACTATTGTTTTTGATGTTAAATGACGTGCACTCAACAGTCTTTTTGACACACAACATAATGTGTCCGCGGTCGAATGGAAGACGATCATGTCAGTATATCTGAAGTTCTATGAGATGAGTGGGTTTTTGTGTCTTCTCATTGTTTCAAATCCTCGCTTTTGATTCATCAAACGCTGCGTTGTTTGATTTTTATCGATTGGCATATGCTTAGGTATGTAGCAAATATGTCTAATCTAGTGGTGAAGGAATTTTAAAAAAGGTCGTGTAGTTTTTGACTTTATTAATTACAAACAAAAATTCAAAATGTTTTTTAAGTGATGAAGTATAGATTTCACGAACTTCTTAACTTTTTCAAACAGATGAACGCGACGATCGCACACATTCGGCGGCTAACACTATTTCGCTCGCACGACAGCGCCAGATCTTATCTCTGTCCTAGTCTATCAGTGACTACAGGTAGTGTAAATGTGTTAGTTTCGAGTCCAGGTTTTCAGATTGCGATGTTAGCGCGTAACGTATCTTCCCATATAATTTATCAATGTTAGAAATATTACTTCAAACTATCACCATACTGCGAATATCAACTACCCACAACTACTTAAATCTAAATATAGACATCTGTCATCGAGATACTGCAAAAGATTCCCTAGCTATTCATGATACGTAATCGCATAGAGATTTAAAAAGCTAAGTTGCGTCCCCAAACTGGTCGGTACGTTTTTTATTCGGATAGAATGGCTCTTTTCACATCCATTGCGGCGTGAGGTGGTCACTTTGTTGAGATTTGAATGCTGGATGTGTTATGAGCGTGGTCAATGGTTCTCTTGTTTGTGGTCTATAATTTTTCAGGATTCCGTACCTCCAAGGGAAAAAGGGGACCTTTATTGTATCACTTTGTTGTCTATTTACATAAGTTAGTTTATACGGAACCCTCAGTACGCGAGTCCGACTCGCATTTGCCCAGTTTTTTTTTAAAGTTACCATAGAGATTCTTGTCGGTTCTTCTTTAAAGGAAATAGCTTATTTCGAATCGTGCCCTAAGTTCTGTTTGACGTTTCGCAAGTGGCACATGGCCAGTTATTAAAAAAGAAAATGAATTAAAAAAGAAAACGAATTCTAGCTCTTGCAAGCGGCAGCGGTTTTGTTCGTGTCAAAGTAGGTTACAAACTTTGGTTCATCATGAATCTGTTTCGCCTCGTCCTTTATACCGCGTACATCGAAGTACTAGAACAATTTGTCTGCTGCGGTCTTCCCATCCGATTATAATTTTATATTTAATTGGTGGTCTTCAAGGAAAGAGTGAATCGCAGTCAAGCATTATTTATATCAAATAATAAAAAACTTTTATAGTGCTCGCTTCGTCACAAAAGGAAACCTATACTGTGATTTTTTATTAGATGGACTAAAGTGACAGCTATAACAATGGTTGTTTGACAGTTGAGCATTGTTATTTGACAGTTGGGCATTGTCCACTGCTGTCACTTTGGTTCGTCTAATTAAAAATCATGGTATAGTGCAAAATTTTACACAGATAGTCCTAGTAGTTTCGGCTGTGCATTGATATGTCAGTCAGTCAGTTTCTCCTTTTATATGTACTTAAGGATTTCTTTTAAACCATATCTTCTAGATATTTCTATATCCGTGTCCGCTAAGCAATGGGATACACAAATAGGACTATGAACACGGGACTTTTATACGCTCATCCGATTAGACTACCGTATATGCTTATGAGTTCTTTGTCGTGCTTTTTTGTGATGTTCAGTTAATCGCAGGACTCGTGCGCAGCCGAGCGGCAACGCTTACGAGTCCTCAAAGCATTTGCACAATGCGAGCTTTATGCTATTTGTTATTTTGTATCGGGATGCTTGTATCGGTGGGACGAAAACGTCGAGAATTGGAAAATAAAGGAATGAAAGATTGAGATGGTGCTTGTATAGAATGAATGAAAGTATGTACTGCGTTAGAAAAGTGTTAGTCGGGTGAAAACCATGGATAACAAGATACTTACATCCCACGGAGGACAAATTTTTGAGCGATGAGCACGATCATTGGTTCTGTGTCTGGGTGTAATTTATCTATACAAACAAACGTCTTTTGGGCACACTTCCAGTCGACAGCGATACGGAGGAGTTTTATGACGCCATTTTTTATTTAGGAGTAGGTTATAGTGTATACATAGTTTTAATTACCCGGCCGTAATCCACAATGCGGACCCAGTACGGATTGACGGATATTATAATTTGGGGTGATCAGCAGCGGCGATCTCTCGCGCCGGGCCTTTGTACTGGCCATGATCCGAAGCTAGGAGGAGTGGCAGGCGGTCGCCTCCTTATGCGAAGCCAGCAAAGGAGGAGGCCGAACGTGTCAGGCAACGGCCCCAGCCATCGCCGGGATTCCGATTCTGATTTCCGGCCACAAATTCTTACAAAATATTGAGCATATACGTATCTTGGATTATAGAAATTACTTGCCTGGTAGTATAGATTGGTACTATTATAATCTACAGAGCTGGCTATGACATCAAACGTCTCGAGAAATACTTAAAAAGTTTTCTTCATCATTATTTAAGCTACTGACAAAGGCCTCCTCAAATTGTCCACACTTGTATGAATTTTTTCTGGTGTCCTGAGCATCTTGCATCCATCGTATTCTTGTGGCACTCACCAGGTCAACGGTTTAACTAGTAGGAGACTTTCCAACCATGCGTCATCTGATACGCAGTCGCCACTACAGAACCTTTCGGCTCCATCGAACATTTGTTTTGGGAGCAATATATTCTGTCCACTGCCATTTAATTTTGACGATTCTTTGGGCTGCATCAGTTCTCCTGCAGCAGATATTTTCATTCCTGATTCCATCACTCAAACTCCGAGAATAGCCCGCTCTATTGCACTTTAGGTGACTTTAAGTTTTCTGATTAAGCCCATTGTGAAGGACCATGTTTCACAGACATTTATGTCATCAATGGCAATACGCATTGTTCATAGGCTTCCGTCTTGAGACACTGTGTTATGTTGAATGAAGAAATACCACGCAGTTTCCCGAACACTGTCCCACCGAGTCGGATTCGATGATTGGTCCCTCACATGAAATTAGACCAACATACGTAACTAGACTGTTTGGCTCAGGCAAATGTAATCGTTCACAACTATGAGTGTAACGGGTCTTGATATGAGATGACCATGGCCTTGGTTTTGATAATATCTATTGTAAGACCCACTCTTTTAGAAATTCTACTGAAGTCTTTCTAACTTTTAATCCTATTAAAAATTCCGTAAACATATTTCTCGACGGCGTGTAGTGTTCCACGCGCGTCTCAAGGACCTGTCAGCAAACCGTAAGGGCCCAGCAAGGTCGAAACCTACTGGGGCTAAGGATCGATTTCAGTAAAAGTCTGAAACTATCTCCCGCCTCGCCCAAGGAGCTACCGAAAAAAAAAAAGATATTTTTCAAAGC
Organism: Leucania comma; assembly: GCA_958295575.1. Taxonomy (NCBI): domain Eukaryota; kingdom Metazoa; phylum Arthropoda; class Insecta; order Lepidoptera; family Noctuidae; genus Leucania; species Leucania comma. The sequence continues at coordinate 25,038,253 of OY282468.1, read as the reverse complement.
TTTTCAAAAACAGCTAATTAACCACATACCAACAAAACAAACAGAACTAACAGCGCTGTGTAGGCAGTAACTCAATTACCCGCCCACAATTCGCGATAAAAGAGCCTTTATCGAATTACAGAGCGTTTTGCACCCCGCCATTGTGCGAAGAATCGTCACAAACGAAGTATTGTTAGGGACACTAGGTGCCATTGTCTGTGTTATCGCGACGACTCGGTTTTTGCCGTCTCTCTTCCGTTTAGCTAGGGTTTGGGGAGACGTGGCAGTAGGTAGATTACTTATTAAGTTTAGTTAGAACTTTGACGTTAAGTAAAACATTTGACCTTGACCTTAGTATAAAATTTTTCGCACATTTGGATAGTGGATCCACTTTGCTAAGTTCCTGAAGATCGATTTTAAAATCACTTAGCTTACTGAGTTGCTAAAAAGTATTTTTGAGACTAGCTTTACCTACTGTTTCATTACACTTCAAAAACGATATGAAAGAAAAAACGTTGGATTTCTAATAGACAATTTCCTCTCCGTCAATGTTTTTTTTTTTATCTGCCATTTGCATTCACGTCTTCTTGATGACTTATCCCACTATGGGTAGAGCGAGAGGAAGTGTCGGACTTTTACTGACTAAAACCCTCTCGGGTTTCTACAGTTGGTCTTTGCGTTTCAAGAAGCCATCAGGCATGTTGAAGGTTTTGAGCAATAATTTCTATCGATCTTAATTTCTGCCATTCAAGAAACAAGTGTACTCCTTTCTTGAATATAAGGTAGATAGAAAAAATGACAAATGTTTATATCTATTGCTTGTAAATGTACTTGCTAAAGGTTATAATTTCTTTCATCTTCACAAAAGCTGCAACAGCGTAGGCAAAAACCTATTAAACTGATTTCAATCTCTCTTCTATTCAGACCCGTCATTGATTGTCGACCTAACGCCCTAACAAAAACTTATCGCAACATTTGTTCAGTTTTTATTTTCACTACGATATATACACCTTTACAAACTTTATAGTGCTCTTACCCTGGGGATTTATAACTCTTATAACGTTACAAATAAGGTTGATATTCCTGTGGGGTATTGTGTGCTGTATAGAGGTGTTATATGAGTTTTTATAGGCAGAGTTGCGACGGAAATAAGCTTCTTTGTACGACACTATCGTATCGCGTCGTCAACCGCTTCCTTTCTGAAGATTATTGTAGACGCCAGAGCAAATAAAAGTTATCGGCCAGTGTTTGAATATTAGTTTTTTTGGGGACTAGTTAGGTGTTTTCTTTTGTATGTACAGCTGGGGTGGCAGATTGTTGTCTTCAAGTTTTAGAGATTGTGAAGTACATGGAATTAATTCAATATTCTGATGTTGTAAGGGTTTTGTTGTTAAGCTTGTTCCAGGATGTGACGTATATTGATCTGAAAATTTGTGTAATAAAAATAAAATAAAAATCGAGAGTCCATTGTAGGTATCGTTATCAGAATATTCGAGATTCGAGAGCGTGAGAAGTTATTTAATGATTTCCCACTTAAAAAAAGATCTGCATGGAAAGATAAATTACCCTCTTGTTAAGAGGTTTCTGGACTAAGAATGTGAAACTTTGCACAATATGAGAAAAACACCCTTAAAGAGTGAATTTTGGAAAATCCCATTAAGAGAGGATTAGAGTATTTTCCAAAATTTACTATTTAAGGGTGTTTTTAATATAATGCGGATTTAATCACGCATGCGGATTTGCTCCGCATGCAGAAAATTTCAAACGCGTGCGTATTGCACGCATTACAATAAATACTTGTATGAAAAGGACATTCGCGGAGGCTATGCGTGATGAAATCCACTCAATTTTAAAAACACCCTAAGGATATGAAAGGGGGTCCAAAGTTTGTATGGAGAAACCTACTGTTACGCGGGCGAAACCACCGGCAGTAGCTAGTTACGTGATAAAGCATGAAAATTCCGTATAGGATTTCCGATTTATTGATATATCGCTATTAGTGCTGTAACACTCCTGTCACATTGTCTATGGAACCTTAAGATTAGAGTCTAGACAGGCTTTTGCATGACTCATTTGACGCTTGATATTATCTTCATAAACCAAACGTATCATTCATTTCAAATCCTTATCACAACTTAAACTATCCTAAACACATAATACATCAAATAATGCAACATTCGGGAGTCGAACCCCGAACCCTTTGATTCTCATGCCGTGGGTACGGGCCGCTCGGGGCACAAACAAATAACCCGACAAAGTGACTATAGAAATCGCTATGATTGAAAGCGAGTGTCGATTACGTGTCGTCGTGGATGGAATTTGATTGCTGTTTTTCTGATGTGATGGCAATTGATAAGACTTTCCGTGGTTTTTGGGTCTGCCAATTTAAGATTAACAAATTAACCAGATTGTGCATCTCAGTATTATATATTTATTTATTTAGGCTAACCAAAAATTGTTTACATTGTTTAAATTTCTAATTTAACGACTAGAATAGCATTTACAAGTGCAACAACTAATAATAGGTTAACATCACATGCACAAAAGTCGTCTTTACATAACATAGATAATATATTAAAAACAATAGTAAAGCAATTAGAAATATAATTTAGGTTGTCATTGAAAAAAATAACAATAATAAAGACAATTATCATTTCATTCAAAGCTATATACAACATAAAAACAACTTATTAAATATTATTACATTGAGATCCCTAGATTTTGATCTTTATATTGACGTAAAAGCTCAACTGGCTGCCAAAACCTTTAGGATCTTAGGTGATATTAAGGTACATCACGCCTGAACAGCGCTCAACGTTTATCAGGCGCAAGTTCGATCGTGTATGAAGTATTACTCTCATCCTGGAGACGGATCTGCCAGATACCAGCTTGATGCATTTGAAACAATTGAGAGGCGGTCATTGGCGATGATGCACTCGTCGAGTTGAAGCTTCAAAGTCTTCAGAATCAACGACCGTAAAATAAAGGCTGCAGAAAATTTACAAAATTCAGTTTATGAAGCTGTAATAAGTGTCCGCTTTTAGAGCTGTTATTTGAATAACAATGGTGCCCAGGAGGTCAAAGTCATTTATATTATTTTACAGTTTCCATGTTAAAGTACAGTCTTACAAGTGGAGAAAGTTTGTCATTGCGACCGAGGTGAAGTACGGCCGAGCTGCGAGCGAGGGTGCTATAGAGTCGAGTACTGCAGTGAGAAATTTCCAATCAAATGACGTTTTTCAATACGCTTACGAAGAAATTAATTAACCGAGGTTGACTGGCGACTCGTGGGGGTCACTTAACGTCCAGCCTGATACGATAAATGCAATCAGTTGTGGCGAAGGCGAGTTCGGGCACTTTTCCGCACTAGAGCGGAAACAAACAATTGCGTGCATAAAGCGGTAGGGGCAAGAATGGGCTTTCGAGTGTATTGCAAATTATATTTCGACCTAGCAAAGATAACCCACCCTGGGTTAGCAAGCTCGATCCAAAGCCAACTAAAAGCCATTACTTCCCATCCCAACACGGTACCCAGTACCTAACTAAAATGCAGGTCACGCACGCGGCCGTCGGACACAAAGGCGTCAAATTTGCACGTCGGAGGCCGTTTACGCGACATCTCGCATTCATCGCATTGACGCTGTGTATACGAAAAATTGCCATTATGCGCCCCCGACGCGGCCGCCATGACACCCGCTGACGGAACTTTTTTTTCGGCGTTTGTTCTATTTTTGAATTGTTGTTCTTGTTGGTTTATGATGTGATTTTGTTTATGCACTACAGTAAATGACTTGGGTAGTCGATTAGGTATGTTAAAACATAATTTTACAGAGATGAAAGTTTCTGCTGTGGTAATCAATGAAAAAGAGAGTTTTTAACACACCTCTGCCCATCCGGTCAGGGAACAGAGTACAAGAGTGATGTTGTGTGTAGTTTTTCGTAAAAAGCATTGTCGAAAAATATAAATGGTAGCTTTTATAGAGCTTTTTTCACTCTTTTATTATTATCAAAAGACCATCTCAGACACTAATCTGCATGGTTCATGTATGATTTATTGACCATTAAATGTTTGCTGTATGGATTTTAAAAGAGGCTTTGACCACTGAGTTTGTTTCGGTGTTTCTTCACAGGGTAGCTAGGAAAAATTGGGATAATAACACAAAAAAGGGTTATAATATAATAACCCTTTTTCTAATGTGGTAATCTTTGCATAATGTGGTAAAGATAATGGCACGGAACCTTTCGTGCGCGGGTTCGACTCGCACTTGGCCGGTAACCACTCACCACACAAGAAGATAGCGTTTAGTTCAACATTTTTCAGTTTTAAACAATCAAAGAAAGCTATTTTTCAATTTCTTACCGTTATCTAAGTAAAATAATGTCAAAATAACGCCTTTTGAATTGCGATTTACAATCGTAATCCGTTTGAAATCGCATCTACCACTTATCTACCATAGAGCCACATGGATCGAGTTTGAATGGCCATCGTTCAGGTTGATCTGAATACCTGACAGTCAGTAAACGGTCTGGGTGGCCGTCGACTGACAAATGACAGTCATTGTCAGCATTGTCGGGCACTTACGAGCGTGTGCTGTAGTTATTGGCATGAGAATGGAGAATATTGGGTATTTATAAGGAATATTAAACAGGTGATAATTTGATGGTATACTTGTGTTATTCAATAGGTACATTGATATATTATAAGGTAAAGGAAGTTACGCGCTAACATGGCAATCAGAAAACCTAGACTCGAAACTCACACATCTACACTACCTGTAGTCACTGATGCCGAATGTGTGATTGTCACGAACAATGTGAAATCGTGCCATATTGGCACAATTTTAGTGGTCCATGTGCTAGAGGCGAGTCACGTTTCTTCCGCTGTTTTGATTTAATCTAAGATTTAGTATAAGAAGTGTCAGGTTTCCTATCTTACGTTGAGATTTTTTCTATCAGTGGTTTCGTCCGCGTGAGAGCAGAAAATGATCCCAAAATGAAAAGTTTACTTTCCATTGGAATAAGGTTTTTTTTTTGGGTTACGAATGAATCTGTTACATTCGCATTTTAATAGAAAACAGAGTGACTGATTCTTTATCAAAAAATTTCTACATTTCCTGAATCTGACACTGGTTAATTGCACAAACCAAGGGATGTGAAACGAAAAACTTAATTGGCGGGCTGACCTGGACGCGTACCATGAAGACTAGTTTGAGACGGCTGGGAGAAGAAAGCCATGGGACAGTAAGGGCTAAATAAAAAAAAAAATCGTAGTGACAGAATTGGATTAGTTTTTTTTTTGTTGTCTATGTCCTGCGATCTGTCCCTTCGACATTGAGCTGGATTTTAAATATTTGTAATTTTGGGCTGCATTTGCACAAATTTTGATTAGTTAGATAGATAGATATATTCTTTATTGTACACCAAAAATAAAATTAATAGGGTGCCACAATGGGCGGTCTTATCGCTAAAATCGTTTTTTTACAGACAACCTTTGGATGGATTTGACGGATAAAAAGATAAAAAAGAAAAATACACTAAAACCAATTTTAACTTTCAAAATAGGCCGTCCATAGTGCCAGACTGTTTCAATTCTAAAAAGGCAGACCTGTGTCCCTAAGTTGTAGATTATTACTTGATATAATTTCCTCGCAGTATAATTTTCAATCTGTCCGTCGGTGACCGCGGGCGAATTGCATTTTTCTTCTAGTTTTATTTTTAATCTCCCCAGCTTAACCAAGTTTATACATATTTATTTTATGACAGGATCGTACAACGAGGTGAACGAGTATGTAGGTATTTCTTTTTCAGGCTTTTCTGGAAAGATTCTTTAGAATATTAAATCTTTGTAGAGACTCAGCAGGGTCGAAGCCTTCTCGGGCCATGCGTAAATGTGAAAGTGTATACCACGGCCCTGGTACAAAGGCAATGAAGGAACGGTGTGAGTTTTTTAGTCAGTAAAAGTCTAACACTATCTCCCACTCCGCCTAAGGGCAGGAGATATTATTGGATGATTTTATACCTACCGGAAAAAAAGCATATAAAATCTTGTTTTAGATATGTTGGCTCGAAATGTTTAATCAGCTGCCCCCGTGTGAAATTAGCTATTCTGTTACCAAATTTCATCCAAATCAATTAAGTCGTTTGAGTGTGATGGAGTAACAAACATACGCCCACACGTACAAATTTTCACCTTCGTAATATTACTGGCTGCTTCCAGCGGCTTCTCTCGTGTGATTGTAAAAAAATATCCGAAGAGAATATGTTCCCGGGTTAAAAAGTATCCCAGGTGTTTTATGGTCTACCTTTGTGACAAAATTTCATCTAAATCCGTTCAGACGTTTCAGCGTGTAGAAGTAACGAACAGACACACTCACAAACTTTCTTCATTGTGATATTAGTGTTAAACACCGAACATAATATTTCAATATTTTGTCCATCAAAAACTCAGATTCTCATCAAATTCAAATCCTATTCTAAATCTACATAACCTTTTAGAAATACATTAGTATGCAAAGTACTTTTCTCATGCGACATCAAAGTACTATACTAGATACTATTCTATAATAAAAAAATCAAATCCTATTCTAAATCTATATAACCTTTTAGAAATATATCAGTATGCAAAGTACTTTTCTCATGCAACATCAAAGTACTATACTAGATACTATTCTTTAATAAATATCATGAGAAAATAACCTCGTTAACCTGTCCATCAAAATCAGAAATAAAAATTCATGCCCTAAAATGGCAATAACTCTTAAGCGCCATAATTGCGCTACAATAAAACTGCGTAAGTACATCTACCACAAATCTGCGACACTGCTACAGGGTGATCTGTAGAGCCATGGATTTATGGTGAATGTAATAGCGATCGCGCCACCTCCGCAATTAGCTGGTAAAGGGTGTTTGTTTGTGGGGTTTTAGGTGGCCATGTTGTACTCATGAGCCACGGGATAGATCTATGTTAGATTTTTAATGGTTTTTTCAATTTTTTTTTTATTTCGTTTTTAGTGTCTTGGCGACATATAGCGCCAAAAACGGAACCCATAAAGGCATGAATTAAGGTCTCATACTACAAATATAGGATTTGGTAACCATACATTAGGAAATCAACCTACAACGTTAAATTTTAACCGTAGAGGGTCGATTCGGTAAATGCAACATGATCGATTTGTAAAGATAAAATTAAAAAATTAAGTACTTTTTTTAAACTCGAATTAATTTACACATATACGAAATTAATTTCTTTAAATAAACAAGTCAATGGCCCTGTAGGTTGTTGTCGTTCGTTGCGTACTAACTATCTACAGGTCATTGAACTCGCCCACCTGACGTTTAATTAAAGAAATTAAAAGGATCAAAATTTAACGGGGCATTTCTTAGACAACACATTATACAATCCATAAACATTTTGAAAATTACAGTAATTTTCCATTTAGTTTCATAGTCCAGTCCCGTCACCGTCGTCCACTTGGTCACTCTACAACCAGTAGCATCACGGGGGCCCCCCCGCCGTGATCGCGCCTCTAATCGCCCCCGGGCCGATACATAAACTGTGATTATTGTCTTTTTATTGTACATGAATAAAATATTAATTGCCAATAACTTAAATGTACGCTCTATCGCGCGTCGATGGCGTTTAAACCATTTCTATGATTTAATTATTAGGGTGGTTTATGAGATATTTTTTTTAAATATTTTTATAGATAAGAGTCTGTTTATTATTTATTATTGTCTTTTATTTATTTATTATGCACCTCATAATGTGAAAAAGATAATCATTTGCGAAAACTGAGTGTACAATGGGCGGTCCTATCACGCAGGGCGATTTCTTACATTTCCTTTGGATACAATCTTTTAACTATAAACCTTTTCGTCTACGGAAAATTTGCCGTTGACGGCTAATTCTTAAGATTAATTTTAAGATGATACTACAAAAAATGCACATTCGTACAGATTACTGGTGTCATATAATATAATATTAATGTTATTAGAAAAAAACCAAATCCTTACACGTTTTAAAACCAAATCCTCTGATTGTTTGCATGATTGTCTTTACGATCACGATAAACCCTAAAACAACAGGGCAGATTTTCATGAAATTCGCAGCTTAGGTGCGGACCAGTGACAGCGCCTTTCTAGGTATTTGGCAGGATTTTTCCGAGTGAGATTCAATTTGCTAATAAAATCAGCCATTGTTTTTTTTTACTTTTATTTATATTTTATTATTATATACCGTTATATGTTGGTCGTTTTAATCCCGCGGAGGGTCGATTCGGTAAATGAAACACTATCGATTCGTAAAGATAAAATTAAAAAATAAAGTACTTTTTTTAAAACTCGAATTCATTTATTCGTGTACGAAATTAATTTCTTTAAGTAAACGTCAGCTGAGCGAGGTCAATGAACTGTAGGTAGTTAGTACGCAACGACCGACAACTACCTAAAAGGTCATTGACTCGCTTACTTAAAGAATTTAATTTCGTACATGCGTATAACTCGAGTTTTAGAAAAAAGTACTTTATTTTTTAATTTTATCTTTACGAATCGATAGTGTTTCATGTACCGAATCGACCCTCCGCGGGATGAAAACGAACAGAATTTAACGGTGTATACGAATGTCCTGGTTTTAATTACTCGCAAATTGATTCCTAGTGAATATTGTGACGTAAAATTGGTGTAGTTTTCAGTTGTTTATTCCATCTCTAACCGCTCTCGTGTTTTTTACAATAACTGAAAAACTATCACCACATCCCCTTATTTTCCTCCAAACTCTATAAACTAAAAACCGTGAAATCCCCCATTTCCCCCAAGCTGCCATGTGTCCCCTTATTGTTCACACTTGAGTGTTTATTCGCCGATAATTGAGTATGTTCCGTATTTAATTCTGAGCCCCTTTGGGCCCCTCTGTTTAAAGAAATACTCGCACCGCTGGCTTTTCAAGTGGCTCGTACAACACATGGCGATTGGAAGTTTAATCTTTATTAAATTGTTTTTGGGAGTTAATGAACTGTATTTTTTATATATATATAAAAAAATTACCATCAGTTTATACTAGATAAGTAACAACCACTACTCACAACTATGCTTTTATTGGGGAAAAATCTTTGCCCCAGTTATATAGGGTGACTGGTAATTAGTGAACGATACTTAAACACGTGAGTGTAGTCATGATAACAAACAACTTTTACTATGGGACCAAACCTGAAATCGCGAAAAAAATCAGCCAAGTTCAGTACATTTTGACCAGTTGGTGAACACAAATGTGTTTCACCAGCAGATTTTTTTTCGCGTTTTCACGTTTGGTCCAAGTTGATATAGTAAAAGTTGTTTGTTATTATGACTACAATTACGTGTTTAAGTATCGTTCTCTAATTAACAGTCACCCTTTATATTTCTTAGTAAAACTAACGGAGGCGTGACAGCAAGCAAAATTTAATAAGAAGTAATAAGAACGCTATGAAGTAAAAAGAGTGATGCATCAGCGATTGCATCACTGCTTACCATCAGGTGGGATTGCAGTCAAGCACTAGTTTATAACAAATAAAATAAAAGATCAAATTTTGACTTGAACAAGAGTGGTGCTAGTTTTTTTTTCTCTAGTTACCCCATAGGGAAGGCTTATAGTCGTTCGACCATATCGCGCAGTCTTTCGTCCATAAGAATCGTGCGAGTGTACCTACATACTTCTTTTTAAACACGAAAGAAGTTTGTGATTAGTAACAAAGTCCTTTTATATATATATTAAAAAAAAAGAAAATACGTATTTAGGTTACACACCTACAGAATTATTCCTGTATCGTGAGTTCATTCACAAACATGTAAAGTCACATACACAAAACACCCAGATCCTATCGGACGCCTATCTGTAGGTTTTGTAAATATTTGTTCCGTGCGGGAATCGTGCCCGCGACATGCAGTTTAGCAGCCGCTCGCTGAACCACTGTGCCAACCGAGCTGCTCAATCATTGGCATTTGTATCAGTATGAAGGTAAGTAGTACGGCAAATAGCCACCCTTCCGTTATTGAAACTTTTACGGTCCAGACTAAGCGTTCTGACTCGTGGTTTATACCGCGTACATCTGGACTGCAACAATTTGCCTGCTGCGGTCTTCCCATCCGATTATAATTTAGGTGTCTTCAAGTCTAGAGTAAATAGGGTCCTGATAAACTGGTTCGCCTCACCATCAACGATTGCATCACTACTTACCATCAGGTGGGATTGCAGTCAAGCACTAGTTTATCTATATTAATTAAAAAATAGGATTCAGATTACTCGTATTTTGTTATTTGTTTAAGGATCAGCATAAGTGCCTGTCCATTGACCACTCGACCTCACGGCGTTTTCAACTACCGCACGACGTAGGTCCTTACCGAACACGGCAAGTTCGGTAGTTTTCTTCTGAGAAGCAGTAATGCTAGCAAAGGAGGAGGCCGACTGCATCAGGCTAAGGCAACGGGGCGCTCGCCCCAGCCGCCGCCGGGATTCCGATCCCGATTTCCTGCCACCGTAGGCGCGGGCTTGCGGACGGCGTGCAATGGGTAGCACGCTGTCCGATCGTCCGGTAATCGGCCGGACCGAGCCCAAGTCGTCGACGGCGCGTACTGTTCCCGCGCGCCTCAAGGAACTGTCAGCAAACCGTAGAAGCCCAGCCTGCTAGCTGCAGGCAGGCAGGGTCGAAGCTTGCTGGGGTTATGGGTCAGTTTCTGAAAGGAAGGCCCGGCCCCGGCACGTTAGGCAACGAAGGAAAGGCGTAGGTTTTTAGTCGTTTTAAAAATTGAAAAAAAAAAACTTTTTATGTTGAAAAATCATCAAATATCTTCTGCCAGTCTTGGCAGAGTGTTAGAGTTTTACAGACTAAAATCCACAAGTGTTCCATCGATTGCCCTTTGTATTCCAGGACAGCGGGACCTTTCAAACAATTCGGCAGCCCTGGCAGGCATCGTCCCTAGCAGGTCTTGTCAATTACGCTGACATCTCATTGAGGTGCACGCGGAATATAATGCGCCATCGACCCAGGCTAGGAGTGCTACCACGAGCCCTTTATGCGAGTTTACGACCAGAATGAAACTGTTAAAGGATGGAGCTATATAAGGTGTATAGATCCATCTCTCCTTTTCTCTCGCACGAATGACATTTTAACATGTCATGGTAAGTCCCGTGGTCTTTATCGGACGGCCAGCTAGCTACTGCTCATCGTCCGCAATCGCAATCACCAATCGCCCTGCAGCTCCTACTCTACACTTTGACACGATACTATACAAGACACTAAAACAATTTGCTTTATTCAGATGTATCGTTTATTATCCGTATCATATAAAAAATCAAACATTCTTTGAATATAACTAAAAACTTCAAGAAACAAAACTTAAAATATAACAATAACATAATATCAACAATAATTCATTCATTGTAATATACAAACATTATATTATAGCTATTAAATAAGATTAATTAAATATTATCTATCCACAATTAAAATTGATCGGTGGGCCAATTAAATAATAACTTATGTAAGAAACATTGGAAGTTATTTATGTTTTCATTTTGTCGTGAAATTTTCTCTTTACTTTTATGTAAGTTATTCGTTGAAAATTTTAGAGATGTGTATTTCTATTACATTCGGTTTCGGCAGATCTTTTACAAACAACTCTGTTAATGGAGACGAAATTATTGGATACCAGTGATCCATCCGAATTTCGAATAATTGTATTATTTTGTACAACACCCTATTACAAGTAGGTACATAATTTCCACGTCAGGCATTTATTGATTATGATGCTTTTATATGATACCTAATCGTTGTTATTTTTTATTACATGTATCGATTTAGAGTTTTCAACAGAATAACGTTAAAATCAATAATTTAGGACCACGCTTTTTTCAGTAATTCAGTATGTCATACATTGCTCTCAAAATTTACTACTATCATAATACAATATTAGAACTTAAAATAAGAATATTAGATTCAGCTTAAAATAAAAACTTAATTGAGAAAATGCTTTACACAGTATTTAATGTATATAAAAAAAAGAAAATGCGGGTGTAAGCTTGTGTTCAATTAAAGTTAAAACCAATTAATGATAATGTTTAGAAATTCATTACTTATTAGTTCATCGATTAATCACATTGATATTTGTTTTTAGAAGAATTGTAAAAAAACAAATATTTAAAACGACTGCATTATTTAAACATAATGTATAAAAATGATTAATAATTAAAGTAGGTGTTAACTATGTTATTTGCTAAAACAAAACAATAATTAAGTATATATATTATTTACAAGTGCTATTTACATTTTTATAGTTCCATTTTAATTCACACTATTACCTCCAATATCGATATTTTGTCACTCTAATGATTTTAATAACATCAAATAAAAAATATGGAGGAAATAGTGTCAATAAAAAAAATACTTAAGGCTGATTTTTAAATAGTCAGATATTTCTAATTAGGGAATATAAATGAAGGTTTGACAGCTTTTGTATAGAAAATATCTCGAAACGTGGTATTTTTTTTAGATAACAGTATGTCTAGTGCGAGTTTGTTTTACGATAGCACGATCAACACGTTTTTGACGTTCGGTGCTCCGATTGGCGCGCTCCAAGCTCTTAACCAATCAGAGAGCTAAACGCAGTAAACGTTTCGATCGCGTTAACGTAAAAATGACTCACACTCAGCTTCACAGTTATCTGACTACTAAAAATTCAGGCCTTAGTAATTATGATTCTTGTCCAAAGTCTTCCTATGTTAGTATATTGATGTATGTTCTGATTACATAGATACAATATTGCACTACAGTTTATTAGTGATTAAATACATTTAATGCATTAGTGTTGAGTTACATTTACAGACAAATCCGGTGTCGATACTAAGAGTTTAAAAAACTGTGAGATTATTTAAAAAAATACCTGCATGTCAAACTTAACTTGGCATGAATGAAAATATAAACCCGGCTACACTGCGTACACATTATAAAATAGTCTTTTTACAAAATTGACATTAATTCGCCTAACTAACGTCTATCAGTTACACAGTTGAAGAGTAAATTCTATGATATGTTATCTATTCAAAGTGCGAGGTGCGCCTCACAAGAAACTAAAAGTAGGTACATTGCACATTAACAGTAACATTGATTGCACATCATTTATTGAAAATTCATGTCACGTTCAGCACCATTCCATCATTCAACATTTTATTTAACCAAGATAACGCTTAAATTTTTCATTGTCCTGAAAACCTAAACCACTTATCGCCGAAACTGACCCATCGGCCGAAACTGTCTCATCCCGATTTATACAATAAAAGTCAATAACCTTCCATTCAGTCTTACACACTGTCAGGTGAGCTAGTGTCGCGCTCCTGCACGGAGGTGGAAGGTCGCTCCCAGTGCGAGGGCCAGACCCTCGCCGGGAGCGCGACCGGCCTTCAGATGACGTGCTGAGGAGGTTCCTCGTCGCTCTTCATGAGGACGTAGGCGACGGGGCGCTTAACGTCGGCAGGGGGAGGGGATGGCGTCCGGCGAGGTGGACAACCGCAAGGGGATAATGCGCTGCTGTACAGAGCACTGCTGTATAGTGCGCCGCCATATAGTGCCTGTGGAGAGACGGAAAATATTAGACACCTGTCTTATTATATCAAAATTAGAAGAGATTGATTTGGAATTAAACAGGTAAAGGGGTCAATTCGGAGTTAAACATGAGCAAGTAAAGTGAAAGAAAAGCTTCCTTTTGCGTTCTGAAAGAGAATATGCATGTTATAATCTTTCAGGTAGATAATTGACGATTGCTGACAGTATACCGTTATGTACATTCATGTACGCTGCTGACTTATCACTAAACTAAATACATATTTTAAAATCAATACCTTATTGAAGATTACCTGCAAATGCGCTAACTCGGCCGCTAGCTTGCCATCATCAGACGGTAACTTCGCAAACGGGTAGAACGGGTACGGCAGCGGTGGGAACAATGCTCTGCTCAACTCTGGTTTATCCGCCATTAAGTGATGAGGCATCGCGTGTAACTGGGGATGTCCTGGATGTGGTACCGACGGTGTCACCAGCCTCGGTACAGGCGCCATCAAGCCGTTGATACCGAAACCGAATTTCGGCTCCTTCTTGACAAGCGGTTTCGGCTTTCGTCGTGGACGGTATTTGTAGTCGGGGTGTTCTTTCATGTGTAGTGCCCTAAGAAGAAAGAGAAATGCTTGTTTATTAATTTGCCAAATTATACGTATGTAAAGTTTAAAGAGGTTGATTGTTCTTGGACTGTTTTCGGGCATCTACCGAGATCCTTCTCTGTGTCAAGTTATAAAAAGTATTGTATGTTAGAAACTATAGGAATAATTTCGTATCTGAAGCTTAATAATTTAGTATTTCGGTGTTGTGTGAAGGTCTATACTCTGACTTATGCTTAGAGATGGGTTTCTACCCGGTAAATACCGGGTAAATACCCAAAATACCCAAATGCAGGGTTTTTACCCGGGTAAATACCCAAATGGTGGGTATTTTCCTTTTCATTATTGTTTTAAGTCTTTTATACACTTTAAGCAATAAAAAATGTTTATCAAATGTGTTTTATGCATGAAGTGGAAATGGTGTCAGCAAATAATAGTTTTCTACTAACAAATCATATAAAAATTGTACGTCTGTATTTTTACGTATTATATTAGGTGGTTTATATTACATTTGATTATAGTAGTTTTAAATTAAAGACTATTTGAATATCACAGCATGTCGTAACAAATATTTATTGACAAAATACATTAAATAAACGTGAAACATCAAACTCTTGAGTATATAAGATGAATAACTAAAATCTGGCAAACTCGCGTATATTCTCAGAACTAGTGACGATGAAGATACTTTGTTATTAACTAAAAATCTACTACATTAGCGTATGAGATTGAAATTAATATTAAAAAAATGCTGACGTGGTGCAGCTCACAGCGTTTCAACCTTACGTTAAAGTTTCTAAAGTTGACTTTCAATTGATAAAATAAGTCCGTCAGTAGGCGCATTTAGCTGGCCAGCGGTCCCTCAATCCTTACAAATATGCACATCAACCGTTCCCGCTTCTTCGCCTTCTCTCCGCGTATACGTATTATGCTTACTACTTCCACTTGTTTTTGAATTACTAAAGAGTGCGCACGTAGAAGTGATATCTCATACTGTTTCATTTTGGATCAGGATTCAAAATTTTGCTGGTGCTAACGACTAAAACTGGTTTTGGAAATATTAATATATTGTATTCATATATGTATATTTAATTGAATGCAATACAATTTACGTTAAACCTTAGAAAATATACTCGTACTAAACTACAGTAGATATACCAAAGAAAGTAATTAAGTATTTTGTAATAGAAGTACGTCATTAACACTTTGAAGCTTTTTTTTTCTCAGGGTCTCATTCTGTAATCATGATGAAAAAATATAGAAATATATATTTTATGTCATATAAAACAATAAAAACACTGAATATTTCTTAGATGTACCTAATCAAGACAAAAAAATATAGAACCGTGTAAATTGCGCAAAATCAAAAAACAAATAGCCAGCGATAAAACTCATCTTCGTTTAGTAGTGTTAAAAAATTAAGCAAATTCATATTATTCATTTTTGAGTATTAAAATGCGTGTTTATAAATTGATATAACAACATTGATTACTCTGATACCTATTTACCTGTTATTTTTAAAACCATAAAAAAAATAATTAAACTGAAGTTCTAAGTATGAGGAACCCCCAAAATTTATTGTTTTTTTTTTCTATTTTTGTGTGAAAATCCTAATGCTGTTTACAGAATACATCTACTTACCAAGTTTCAACAGTATAGTTCTTATAGTTTCGGAAAAAACTGGCTGTGACATACGGACGAACGGACAGACAGACATGACGAATCCATAAGGGTTCCGTTTTTTGGCCATTTTGCTATGGAAGCCTAAAAAGGGAGTTCCGATTCCAAATTAAATGAAAGGACATTATATAAGGAGGAAAATCAGCCAAGTTTAGTACATTTTGACCAGTTACGCGAACACAAATGTACTGACCAGCAGATTTTTTTTCGCGATTTCAGGTTTGGTCCCATAGTAAAAGTTGTTTGCTTTTCATGACTACAATCACGTGTTTAAGTGTCGATCACTAATTACCAGTCACCCTATATTATGTCATTTACTATATAGAAACTTCATCAAATCAGTTAAGAAATTTTACATTTATGCTAAAATTACAGTTATTATCAGCAATGCGATTCACTAACAGACTTATCATAGATGTTAACAACGACGAGTTCACTGATGTTTCATCGTAAATATCGCTTTTAAAAACAACGTTGGTAAAAACCGTATTCGCTAAGCTACCTACGCTCGTCGACGATCTGCCGAACAACGATGATGAGTACGATGTTTACAGTGTTGCTATGTTTAATGTGGAGTATAATCGAGAAAATCTCGACTAACCTTTTTTTAAGTTATTTCATCATTTTAAGTTAATAAAAATGCACAATACGTCTGTATAAAATACGTTATATTTATTATGAAACGAATATTTAATTAATTATATCATTTTCGACTTGGAAAATAAATATCTATTAAAATTTTTGACATTGGCAATTGTAGGTTATGTATTTCAAATTCAAAATTCAAAACAAACAACTTGATCTTATCTTGGTTAGAGTTTTTTTTTATCTAAATGAGAAATTCCAAAGTTCCAAGTGGTTTCAAGTGGCTAAGTGGACTGAAAAAATTCTGCATCCCTACCCTGTACCAGATGGCGTTCTACTTTTTCTGTGTTTTAGTTTGGTTTCAAACATATCGAAAGTAAGTCTAAAGTAAAATTTCTATTTAAATATACAGCACAGTTTCTGGAACTACTATCTGACTAAAACATTTATTTTTTTAGTGTCTCGCAACGCAGCCCCTTCGGTAAATCAGTTGGAAAAGCTAATAACCTTTTTGGAAAGCAAGCCTTGGTTGGCTATGGGCCATGCTCGTACTGCGAATGCCCGCAATCGCAGTCGTCAGGCATGGTCCGAAATTACAACAGCCCTGAACAGTGATGGTAGTGGGTGTACGAAAACATCGGAACAGTGGTGTAAGGTTGGTAATTATATGTATTTTTGCATTGAGTAGATCCTTTTATATTAACAGCCCCCTATCCATGTTCAAGAGGACACCGGTGTCCGCACACCTATTCTCTTTCTATTGTGTCTCTAATAATGGTATTAAAAGTATTCAAATCTACTAAATTATTATTAACTACAGACATGCACTGTAACTTTAGGCTAGGCTTCAAATTGCAATTATAATAACATTTAAAATTGCAATGGAAAGTTAACCCAAACCAATGTTCTATTTATTTAATACATCAAATCATATAATTCTTACTTGTGTTGCAGTACTGGAAGGACAAAAAAGGAGCTGTTAAGAGGAAATGCAGCTTAATTGCAGCTGCGAGGCGGCGCACTGGTGGTGGTTTAGAGGATTTGCCAGAACTCAGTGAAATCGAGTTAAAAATCCAATCAATTATGGGAGGAGAAAGTTTTGGTGCTGGAGATCAGAACTTAGAAATAAATCCTTTTGAGGTTTGTAATTTTCAAGGCTATGAACATTTACAAATTTAATGATTTGATTGAAATTAATAACTAATACAATACTTTTACATTTTTAGGAAGAGCCGTTGAATAGAACTGTGGAAAGTGAAGAGTCTCCCAGTATTTTACTCGTAAGTTTTTTTTTGTCAGTTTAATGAGTTAAGCTATTATAATATAATTTTGTGAAAACATTCTATTTTCAGAATATTGTCCCTCCAAATGAGCAGCAGGCTGACCAAAGTGAGGTTCTTATATATGAGCCAGGCCATGAAATGCAATGGGTATAAGATTTGTTTACTCTTTTATTGATGGATTTTTCCACTGTTGCCTATATTTATAACTCTCATAATAAGTAACTTCTACACTAAGGTGCATAGTGCATAACACTCGTGTTATGCCTGTTATGTTTTTTCAATTAAAAAATCCTATTCCAGTCTAATCTTGCTGCTGCTGGGGATAGTGTGCAGGACAATGTAGAACAGATACCCACAGTATCACGGCAAGTAAATGAACTAGCACCAGGTGCTCATAGTACTGAAGCTGAAGAAAATAGGGTATGGTTTTGGAAAATTATGATTTAAATTATTTTATAGCAACAAAGAAATAATTCAACAACTATCATATATTTTCAGGTTTTGTTTACTGAGCCAATAAGACCTGCATCACAGCCAAATGTCTTGGAAGGGGGCAGTCAAAGTAAGTTGCATTCTCTAACCAAATTTTTATTATAAATTGATATTAATAATGCTGTAATATTCCTATATTACAAATTATTAATTAGAGACAAATGGAAAAAGGGAAGTGAGGCCTTTGCCCTGCAGTGGGATATGATGGCCTAATAAGATAACTATAATAAGTATAATATTTTAATTGCAGCTCCTTCTCAGCGTGTGCATAGAGAGACGTTACACGG
Organism: Leucania comma; assembly: GCA_958295575.1. Classification (NCBI taxonomy): domain Eukaryota; kingdom Metazoa; phylum Arthropoda; class Insecta; order Lepidoptera; family Noctuidae; genus Leucania; species Leucania comma. The sequence goes on along the minus strand of OY282468.1, from coordinate 25,019,768 downwards.
TCGCCGACGGACTCTCCAGCTATCTCCGCGTCAATCTGCAGCGCGCCGGCGACTATTGAGAAGGTCTCCTCCATCACAACGTCGCTCTGAATTGCTTAACATCACAGAGCGTTTCATAGCCATAGAAGAACGCCGAGCACAAGCAGAATTGTTGTTTGCCCAAGCAATTAGTAAACAAGTTGAGGGCCAACAGGATGTGGTTCAGGCTCTAGATAGGATAAGTAGAGCAATTATAGATTTTATAAATAAATAAAAGTAAGATGTATGATATGTTACAAGATTGTTTTATTTCATTAAAATGACTTTTCCGGGGTACATACAATTTTGTTAGACTAAATTAATTTTATCTTTAGGTAAAACACTATAATAACAAGCTTACAAAAACATCTACTTCCTATATTTTAAGATGAACTATATAAGGTGACTGGTAATTAGTGAAAGATACTTAAACACGTGATTGTAGTCATGATAACAAACAACTTTTAAAATGTACTGAACTTGCTGATTTTTTTCGCGATTTCAGGTTTGGTTCCATAAAAGTTGTTTGTTATCATGACTACAATCACGTGTTTAAGTATCGTTCACTAATTACCAGTCACCCTATATACATTACTAATTAACATACACTATAATTTTTATATGTCTTACAATCTGAATTAGTACCTAATATCTTAAGCCTATGGTTAGTATTTACTTCTATATTAACTATTTTGTCCACGCCACAGTCTATTAATTAGACGACCTCTAGCAAGACGTCCACTGTCCAAATCAGTGATAGAGTTCTGGCTTCCATGTTGTAGTAACTGTATCACCCTCGCTTCTTGTCTTTGTAAATGAGCTGGTAATTCTACTGGAGGAACTCTGGCTTGATTGCAAATGTTATGTAATACACAACAAGCTTTAATAATTTTTCCCACCATCTCTGGATCATAGTGAAGAACACGATGAACCAAAAGGCACCTAAAACGGCCTTTAAGTATGCCAATGGTTCGTTCTGCAGTATTTCTTGCAGTGGCATGCAGATTATTATAATGTTCTTCCCTTGATCCAGGCTCAGGGTTGCTACACGGAACCATCATGTATGGCCTAAGAGCGAAACCAGAGTCCCCTGAAATAAATACGAATTTAATTTAATTTTACAATAATAACAATATAGAGGAATTTATGAAAGCAAAGAAACATTTTAAAATACATACCAAGCAGATACACTGTCTCTCCTGTATTATTTAGCTGCTCCAAATGCGTTTTTATGACCGAATTATTAAATATAAAGCTGTCATGTGTTGCGCCTCCAAAAGTAACATCAACATGCATTATATTTAAGTCTGGATCATTTATCTTAAAAGGAAAAAAATATAAGATTGAAATAAGGTTTAAAAAAGGTTTGTATTCATACTATAAGTTTAATGAAATAATAAAAAAGAAACTTACAATAACAGCATTTCGAGCATGATACCCTTTTCTACAGTAATATCTTTCTTCATGTTCTTTGAGCCGAACCATTGATACCAAGGTACCATCAATACAACCAATGGTTCCAGGCATTTTGAACTTTTCATAAAATCTAAATAAAAGATAGACAATTTAAAAATATTACTTATTTAAGTATGTAGGTAACATAAAAATAAATAGCCATAGGTATGGTTTATTCATAAAAGCATCTAGGTACCTACTTAGTAGGTACAAAATAAAAATTAAAGTGTAAATCTAAAATACCTAAGTACTTACTTTTCTTTGAGAATTTGCCTTTCATTTGTATTTTGAGGAAACTTAATATACTTTTTAATAATAAATGGGTGGTTGATGGCATCTACTACGGTTCTTATAGCCCTCGAGGCAGATGCTTGTGAGATATAGGTTCTGGCATTTTCACATAATATTTTTTGGTAACTCCCACTAGCTAAAAATGCGAGAGTGCATAAAATCTGGAATGAGAGTACGTTTAAGACATTTGTCCACTGGTATAGTGATTTATATTAGCTAGGTATATTGATATATAGTAATACCTTGGTTCGGTTGCTAATTCCTCCTCGACGTTCCGCCTTTGTTAAGAAAGGCGAAATGTCTTCTTCCAATTGGATAATTAGCTCTTCAGTCAACCTGAATACCTTAATATAGTTTGTATCAGTGGTAAGAAGATCCATATTACGTATCGCGTAGGCCTGACGTCTTTTTTCTAAATTATCTTGACGATTAGCTTCTTCCAACAAAAAAATCATACAAGAAAGACGAACTGCCATCTAAAACATTAAAAATAGGCATAAAAGTTTCAGGAATTAAAGTACGATAAACAAAACAATATTAAGAATATTAATTTAAAAAATGACTTGTTTTACTTACATTTTAATCGTCTACAACCAAGGAAACATCTACAATTTACAAACTTTACGGTTTGACAGTTAAAATCGAAGGCGAAGGCGCCGTTGTCGTTGAAGGCGAGGATGATTTGTGTTTCTGAATACCGTTTTTCATACATTCGGAACCTTACTTTAGTTCTATGTCGCGCCGTCGACATCGTTGCGGCGTTACGATCGCGCAGTTACGAGTCAGTTACATTAAAGAATACCGATATGTTTTCATCAGATGTATCAACGATGATTTCATGGTTGTAAAGATGTTTTACCTTAGTGAATCGCACTCCAGTTAATAAAGCAATCAGGCTATGAAACGAAAAACATATGAAAGTAGCCGAACTTATAACATGGATGTGTTAAAAATATCTAAACGGGCTAAAATTCACCTAAACTTTATTAAATAAAACGTTCCATAAAGTGTTAATAGTTTATACCCATGCTTTTGGGTATTTACCGGGTAAAAACCCTGTTTATACCCAAATTGGGTATTTACCCGGTAAATACCCGATGGGTATTTACCCACCGCCCATCTCTACTTATGCTACGATTTAATTTTTTTATCTTCTACTATGTTGTCTTATTTATACTAGAGCCTGATTTTTGAATAAACTTCATCTTTCACATCACGATTGTTAGCTCTCACGTCAACCTTTCTGTATCCGCGTGGCTCTCGACCAAACATCAACACTTCGAGTACTATCAGCAAAAACAAACGCGGAAGATATCCGACACCTCTGAAATCGAAAGCATAACTCAATTCGCCACACAATACTATAAGTTTAGCGTCAAAATGCCACAATGAAACGCCGCTGGGCGATATAACATTATTATTTATGCAATAAAGCGTGCAATTGTCGCGACGCCTGGCCGCCCTTAAAACAACAATGTCGATTCAACAATGCCCGGATTATTGCATTGTCCCAGTCACAATCGGGTATCTGTGTATACCACTGCACTATGTGCATTCGGAATGTAAGCAAAATTGTATTGTATAGTTACGCAACAGAGTTGAATTTGGAATGCGGGCGTGTGTGTTTACGACTTGTAGTGTTGGGAATGAGTCGACACAGCGTCCGATTATGCGAGCTTTGTGATAGAATCGCGATTGTCAGCGAGTCGATTGTAATTATTCGAGTGGACCACGCTGGCGGATGATAGTTCGTCAATGCGCTGAGGTTTGAATGTGAATGTTTGTTGAGTCTAATTATGTAGCGGATTAAGATTTATTTTTTTATTTAATTTGCGATAAGTGCTGCCGTGTTTACTGTTATTTGATTTGAGCTACTTTCTTTGATTGTAATGACTCTCATTCTGTGGATTCCATGATGTGAAAATGTGGTAGCGTGAAGACATTACTTTTTATTTAGAAAGTTACACACACTTAATAGACCTAAAAATGCACGAGATGTTTTTCTGGGATTTAAAAAAGCTACTTTCACAGACAAATCTTAAATAGAGTACAGAGACGTGCACTTTGTTTTTGGAACAATGAATAAAAGATAAATAAAAGAGTTCAGAAGTGTTTCAAGAAGTCTTTCTTTTAGTTTTTCTCTGAGTAGAGCGAGAAGGAGTGTCAGATTTGTACTAACTTAAAGATTATCACCCACCCGCTTTCCAGTTGCAGTTTTCGTTCTAGGGTCACTGACCCTTTCGTAAAATTCCGCAGCCCTGGCACCCTGCATGCATGCGGCCATTGCAGGTTTCGTCAATTAAACTGACATTTCTTTGAGGTGCGCGTATAACATACACTGTCCGGTCTTTATTAGACAACCCTTATATGGAGGAAATCTGACCACATTATTGTAAGGGTGTTTTTAATATCGTGTGGATTTCATCCCGCATGCGGATTTGCACCGCATACGTAACCCCCGCAAATGTCTTTTTCATACAAGTGTTCATTGTATTGCGTGCGATACGTACGCGGTACGTCTTTTTTCGCCTTTTGAAATTTTCTGCATGTTTAGCAAATCCGCATGAAATCCGCATGACATAAAAAATACCCTAGGCAGGTAAATTTTGGCGGTCATAATGTAATTTGATAATTTTAGGTACTATGGTTTTCGTAATACATTAGGGATCTTATTTGAACTTGCTTAGATATGATTGATACTCTAACACCCGAATTTATAAAGAAGTGGTTACTTGTTACTAAGTAAAATCTTAATAAGTCATTACTTGACGTTTGAAATATGCATTCAAAATTTAAATTTTTCTTAACTATAGAATAGAAATTAGTAACTTTTGCTCAAGTATTTAGTTTTACTTGTTTTTATATACGGGTGTGATTGCACTGGCGATCTATTTGTTCAATCTTGCGATATATATATTTTTAAGTTTTCTCAAACAAGAAGGAATTAAGAGAAAGTATTTGATTTTGTATATAATACATAAACATGTGTGAAGTTGTAGTTAGGTTGGAAACGGTCGTAGGTTGAACACGATCATTTGTTCTATGTCTGGATATAATTTATCTATAATATTATGTACCTACATGTGTATTTAGAAATAAATATATAAGTATGTTTATCAGTTGTCTAGTATCCATAGTACAAGCTCTGCTTAGTTTAGGATTAAATGGCGGTGTTTGAAAATGTGAAGATTTTAGTTGGACATTAGTCATTTAAAAAAAAAACAAAACATAGTTTATGCTTTGTTAAAATTCAAGACATAAAAAGAAGAAGTAGGTACTAGGTGAAATAAAAATGCTGTAATAAGAAAGAAAAACATTTATTTTGCGGTAATCACCAGGATTACACGACAAAAATAAAATAAAAAGTGACTAAAAGTTAATGGAAAAAGAAAAGAATTGAGAGCACATACCTATATTACATTGCAGATTACTCCAATCTATTGACTAGACGGCTGAATGAATGAATGAATTTCTAGAATGGGTCCCGACTGCCAGTATTTAAAATATTATATAGATAAGTGCAGTTGGGTACAACGACTTTCTTGTTTTAGGGCTTTTTCATGAATGCTCAGAAAAGCAGTCGGGTTTTTTAGTTTTTTAAATTACAGTTTTTTATTTTTTATTTTTTTTTAGTTTTAGTTTTATTACGATATCACTTCCAAATTAATTACGAATCTAAAGACACCTCTCAAACTAAAATCCATCGAGTAGTTCAAGTCGCAGAGCGTGCCAAACATTTGAATTTGGCGCTAAAAATCCGCCATTTTGTTTTTTTTTTACTTTGATATACCCAGTGTCACTCTCACAGTAAATACGAATCTAACGACACCTCTCAAGCTAAAATCCATCGAGCCGTTCAGGCTGCAGAGCGTGCCAAACAATTATACATACATACATACTCTCGAAAAACATAACCCTCCTTCTGGCGCAGTCGGGTAAAAAATACAATAATATAGTGTGTGCCACATGACTGCACCAAAAAAGAAACAAGAAACAATAGTCTAAAAAATTGCAAAATTGCCTTCTTTTGTGAGGAAAAATAAATGAAGATTATTTTTTACTACTTAAAATAAACTAAGTAAGTAGGCATATAGAATCTTCTGTAAATCGTATCTCAATATTCTATACACAAGTAGCTACCCATTCACACCAAACACATTTATCAGCATTGACAGAAACTGTCCTATCTTCGAAACCAAAAAACTTGAGGTCGTCGAACCTTACACTATCACTTCTTTCATTACAGTTTGTTAACCAAATAAACATGATATCGCTAAGGAAAATAACACAATATCTTTGGTCAAGAAAAAACCTATCGATGCGTTTTATCAGACGCGTCTTTTGGCGTATTTTTTCTATGGAGTTAATCGAATTCGGTAAATATCGAGATATTTGTACTAAGATTCAAGATAGAGGCATCGATATCAAGCATCGCTTGTATATTGAATTTGGAACGTCAATAAGAAGATATGAGTATATTGGTTTTTTTATTCATGCCCTTTTCGTAAAGATAGTGTTGTGTGATTGTCACATATTATTATAGTTTTTTTTTTAAGAATTTTTGGTAATTCAAGGAAGGAACAAACCAGTGGACTACGGTTTTCTGGTTTGCCAATATTTGGCTATCAGTGGCTACCTGCTACGCATTTAAATTCTTTAGGGTAATGTTTTTCAATCGCGCCTTGTAAACTATTGGTCATACAGCTGTATCCGGTTAGATGTTTTAAAAAATATAGCGCTATTTCAATCGATGAATGGATTCTGTGACATTACACTTTTTTTCATGAGTTTTTTAGACAATTTTTAGATATTGGATAAGGTTTATCTACTTCGGTAAAGAGTAAAGCGTGGGCCGCTTTTAGGTAATTGGACGATACGGAATTCAGCCAAAAATCCAGTGTCTGAAGACGCTGCTCTTTCCAAAAAAAAAACCACTTTTTTCCACACTAGGAATTAATCCTGTGCCGTGGATTGATTGCAAACATTTAAATTAATTTGGGTTTAAGCGCAAGAAACTTTCGGATATCACTATTGTAATGATCGCTCATGAACCAAGGTTCGGCGCGAGAGATCATCACTACCGATCGCTTCCACGAGGACACGGTGCACACCTCAACCATATGCTCCATCGGGTCCTAGTGAAAGCGATCGGTAGTGATGCCTGTAGTGCATCGACGGCGCATTGTGGTCCACGCGCGCCTCAAAGAGTTATCAGCAAAACCGTGGGGGTCCAGTAGCGCCAATATTTCCGCTAAGGCCACGGAGTATTTCTGAAACGGATACCGTGGTGGTCCTGGAATACAAAGGACACAGTTGGGTTTCGGTCATTAAAGGTCTGACACGCCCTCTCGCTCCACCCTAGAGCGAGAGAAGTCATTAGATGACTTCCAACGCCAATTGTAATATAAGTAGGCGACATATCAAAAGCTTCCGTATTTTTCCATTTAAATCAATATCTTATAAAGAACTCATCGAAAGCTTAAAAATTAAGACAATGTGTTCGTTATGGGAATCGGTGCCGTTGGAATTCTGGAGGAGGGCTGGCCTGATGCTGTGTAAGCGAGCGTGAGTGACCCATCGCCACACCGCTCCTTTGATGACTACCACTCCACTACGCAGATAATGTTATAAAGTGGCAGATTCTGAACTAATTGTGCTCCATTGGTGTAATTGCTGCAAGGTGTACAAACCAATAAATAAATAAGTAATGGTCGTGATATGCTGGTGAAGCCGCTGCGGCTGCGGAGAACCTCAAGTGGTGGAAATATAATAACCTTGTTGGAAGTAATGTTTTCGGACCGTTTGGCGTTGAAACTCTCAGATCATGGGGTCACAAATTGTATAAAGATCTATTGAAACGTCTTGTTGATACTTCGCGTGACCTAAGGGCTGGCTTTCACCTTGGAAAGAGGATAAGCATTTCCATATAGCGTGGCAATACCACCAATCTTTTGGGTACATTACCAGGCGACAGCGATTTGGAGGAGTTTTTTGACACCATATTTTAGTTTTTTTTAGTTAGTTGTAATAAGATGTGCTGTGTTTTTGTTTATAGTAGTTGTTGTTGTATCAAAAATTCGAAGACATGTGACATTCACCAACCCACACTGGGCCTGCGTGGTGGATTATGGCCCATTCCCTCTCCTAGAGCGGAGCCCTGAGTCCCAGCAGTGGGAACATTAAAAAGGCTGATTATGCTTGTGCTCATGCTTAGAATAAGTTTAGGGTCTTTTTTAATCATTTTTTGTATCCTACAAAAACAAAAAACTTCTCAGTGATCCTCTCTCAGTGGTCTTAGTGTCCTCAAAAATCTGTCAAAGACTCTTGTTACCAATAAACGATTGCTTAATAGACCCAGAGTGTATCACATGTTATTTAGTGACCGTTATTGAATCGTCGGATTATGTGGCCCGATCAAACAAGAACGATAAACTGAGCATGGCGGCAAACACAGGCGCGACTTACACCATTGTGTGACCGATAACGACGGCAAGACACCATCATGGCCCAAGTTTAACTGTTGCTTTTTATTTAGATCAATACTGGAAGATATTGATTTCATTCATCTATCTATACTTATAAAATGCTTTGTCCTGAATAACATAGATCAATGCACAGCCTAAACCGCTGATCGTAAAGACTTGAAACTTGGAGGATATGTTCTTTGTATGTAGGCATCTGATAAGAAAGGATTTTTTGAAAGTTTAGCTCTAAGAGGGTGAAAAAGGCGGGCGAAGTTTTGATTCCGTTGTCCAATCCACTTCAAATTTTGCTTGAACATTCTTTAATAGAATTGATGAAAGACGAGTTACGTATTTTATTGAAATTCACCTCTATGGGGATTTTTTTTAGGCGGACTTCGCCCGCTCTGGGTGGAACTAGAGGGCATGTCAGATTTTTACTGACTAAAATCCACTCATGTTCCTTTATTACCTTCGTTACAGGGCCCTGGGGTTCACTTTCACATTATCCATGGCCCCAGTAGGCTTTGACCATGCCTCTATAAGTCATAGAGCCCATTTTATACCAATAGGGCATAAAAAGGGGTTCAAAATTTGTATGGAGAAACCTACTTACACGCGGTCGAAGCCGCTAGCAAAAGCTAGTTTTAATACATTTTTGAATGACAGGCGTTACTAAAAGAGTTATAAGTAAACATAGGGAGGGAGAGAGAGGGCAAAGAAAAGAGGGACGGATTGTGTGAAAAGTGATATGACAGAAAAGGAAGTTAGTGATAGCATGACGGGCGACAGGGCAGAATGGAATAAAAAAACATGTTGCGTCGACCCCAAATAAAACAGGACAAGGGCAGGAAGATGATGATGATGAACGACTGGCGTTGTGTACATACGATAAGTAATTTATTATTATGAGCCTCTTGTACCGGTAAAGGCATAAGTTTATAATAAAGCAGACTGCTCCCTTCCATTCTTCCTTAATTCCTTATCTACTTCTGGCTAAATAAATAATTGAAATGCTGACCCTTCTCTCACTACCACCTTTTACTACCATCTTTTTCGATAGCATTTGGTACTGTTTCACAAAAGTCCATTCCCTCTCGCTTTGGCCTGCACAAGAGGTCACTGCTGGGCGGTGCTCACAATGGTGACACCCTGGCGTTTTGTTTTCATTTTTTTGATGCAAATCTAAGGCTTGTTAAAACGCCGTAAAATCATGAATCAGATAACCCACATTCTTCTTCCCCACGTGGAAATCAAACAAACGTCTCCACAATACCCTCTATACATCATTTATCAACAACAGTACTTATTGTTATCTTTAACAAATAAGTTAAAATAACTGTAGCCTCACAAAGAACGCATTATACTGTATTCTAACGTCATACATTTATTGATTTTAACAATAAAGTCATTTGATTGTGACTATCTTCAGTCAATGGTAGGTTAAGGATTATTTGCTGAAGATGTAGGCACGTTATGTCTTTATGTGTTACAGGATAAATAGGTAAGTATGTTTTATAAGATTTATGTATCCGTATAGAAAGAAAATAAGAAAAAATGTTTATAAAAATACGCATAAAAATAAAAGAAAACTATATTAAAAGATTAAAAAGACCAGTGCGAGGCCAAAAAGGTTCCTATCTCAGCATATGCTGCAATATTTTAACAAAAAAGCAAAATATCGCAGCGCTGATATTCTGATAGGGCCACACTCACGGAACACAGAGACGGACAAGATAATATATAAATAATAAAATAAAATATGCTAAATATTAAACATAATAAATATTTATATAAAACTTCAAAAACAAAAAAAGAGTGTAATTATAAAAGTAAATTTTAACCATCCACCGTTGCTCCGAGATCATTTAGATTATTTTTGAAAAGTGTTTTTCAATACACTTCCTCGAAAACTGACTCTTTTTGCACTACGATTACGTTCAATAAGTCATCTATATCACTCTCCTGTTTTTTTAAAAAAAAAAAAAAAAATAACACATAGGGTTTTTTCTTTCCCATTTCGTCACGGTCAACGGTGATTAATTTTAAAGGTGTATTTTTTAAGATATTTAATGAAAAATATTTTTTTTTTACGGTATTACTCAAAATGAAAGCACTAGAGTAGCCCGCGAAATTCAATGCAGAGTGGTACTGTAACTTGCGAAATGAAAATCGACCGGCGATCGACATTCAATGCGCAGTAACAGATTTTCGAGTTTCAATCGAAGCGGGAGGTTGCGCGTAACCATAGCAACGACAGCCATTTTGGTTCAACTAATTTGCCGTATACTATTCATAGGTACCTACTTAATTATTGTCAAACTAACCAATAACTAAGGTCACCTTCAGAGGGTATTAAGTCCATTCTCAAGGGTCCTCCGAGCAGACGTCTGTGCTGTCATGTCTGGGCATCTGTCCGATTGATTTCGAATTGTTGTACATGTTCTAATCTCGAAGAGAACTCCAACACCGCGGTGCAGGTTTAGTTTCTGTATTGCGACATAGAGGTCGTTACACACCCATCTACTTACTGTCCTCAGAATGCGTTGCTTAACCCTGGAAATCGATCTATGTGGTTGTAATTATTATTATTAACCACGAGTTTCTCTATTATACGACTATAATCTAGGTACATAAAAGGCTTTCGCCTTTTCGTGCTCGCCTCACTGCTGGGCAAAGGCATCCCTCCATTCTTTCCAAATATCACGGTTACTCGCTTTGTCGTTCCAATTCTCAAGGAAGACATCCAGTTCGTCCCGCCATCTCCTTCGTGGTCTGCCGCGGCCCCAAGTCACTGTGTCCTGACACCAATCCTGTATTTTACGGGCCCACAGTTTGTTAGGCATGCGGCATAAATAGTAACTTAAATAAATAATGAAGATTCAATATTTGTTTTCAGAATTACCACCAATAAAACGATATTTAAGATCGAAGTCTTTTTTTAAAAATCGAGTAAAAGAGCATAAATCGTTATAAGTATTGGGAGTAGTTTTGAAAACAAGTTTTCATTCATTGGGGTTTTTAAGATTGTGTGGAGAATTCTTATTTTTTGAGTTATTAAATATGAAACTTGGTATAAATTCTAATGAATATGAATGATAAATACTGTCATTACTAGTTTTTGAAAACGAAAATGTTTTAAATAAAAACTTTACTACTAAAGTTTTTATGAAAACATTTTTGCGAAAGAAATCGCCGACAAAGTACTAGTTAAATGAATATTAAGACCGTTCGAACAATAAGCGTTTAAAGTAAGATATTCTTAACAAATGAATTCTGACGTGTAGCGTGCGCCCGGCCTTACGCCCCGCTAATAAACTCAACCCTAACGAATTAATTCTTACTGCTCCACCTTATATAGAAATGTTAATACGACTAATTTTATTATATATTTTTTCTTATATTTTAAAAACTGTTTTTAATTTTATGGTTAGTCTATAAAACAAAAATATTATTGTTTTTTTTTCTTAAAAGTAATATTTAATTTTATATTGAAGTACGCGCCACCACCGGGTTCCCAATTAACGGTAGGAGGAGTTCACATCAGCGTCGGGTCGACGATGAAGTACCTGGGACTCGTCCTCGACAGCCGGTGGAACTTCGAGGCGCACTTCCGACGTTTGGCTCCCCAACTTAATCGGACTTCGGCTGCACTCAAGCGGCTCCTGCCGAACCTGGGGGGTCCAGACGCCTCCTGCCGGAGGCTCTACGCTGGCATCGTTCGGTCCATGGCCCTTTACGGGGTGCCTGTGTGGGCGCCGACGCTGCGAAGGCGACCGGCGGCCCTGCTGAACGCCTGCCAGAGGGTCATGGCCATACGGATGATTCGGGGATACCGCACGGTATCCCGCGAAGCGGCGAGCCTCCTTGCTGGCGGCAACAGTCCTTGCACGCATGCACGATCTGCGCGTGGAGATGCAACGCCGGGGCGAATCCCCGCTGCCGCGACAAGTCGCGGCCTGGCGGACAGAGTTCCGGCGAGATCTCATGGTGAAATGGCGAGAACGACTGTCGCAACCCTGTGCTGGGCACGCCACGATTGAGGCGGTGGCTGGAAAGGCCTCACGGCGTCATAACCTTCCGCATGGCGCAGGTACTAACCGAACATGGCAAGTTCGGGCCGTACCTGTACAAGATCCGTGCGGAGGTGACGCCCGGGTGTCGTCACTGTGCGGAACGCCCGGTGGACACGGTGGAGCACACGGTAGAGGTGTGCCCCGCTTGGGAAGAGCATCGCCGTGTCCTCGTGGGGGCAATCGGAGGCGATCTCTCGCGCCGGGGCTTGGTTCAAGCCATGCTCCGGAGCGAGGAGGAGTGGCAGGCGGTCGCCTCCTTCTGCGAAGCAGTAATGCTAGCAAAGGAGGAGGCTGACCGTATCAGGCAACGGCGCTCACGCCGCAGCCGCCGCCGTAACTCCGATCCAAATTTCCGGCCACCGTAGACGCGGACTTGTGGACGGCGGGCAATGGGTAGCTCGCTGTCCGTTTGTCCGGTAACAGACCGGACCGAGCCCAAGTCGTTTACGGCGCGCACTGTTCCCGTGCGCCTCAAGGAGTTGTCAGCAAACCGTAGGGGCCCAGTAGGGTCGAGGCCTAGTCTGGGGCTCTGGGAAGGTATGAAAATGCATACCAGGGCCCTGGAACCAAGGCAGGGAAGGAACAGGGTAGGTTTTTAGTCAGTAAAAGTCTGACACTATTTCCCGCTCCGCCCAAGGGCGGGATTTGTCATTGGATGATTTTACCTACCGTAAAAAAAAAAAAAAAGTTTAAAATGTCTTAAATACATTGTTACATTATATTTAATTTTATAAAGTTTTGTTTATTTTTATCATTTTACATAAAATTTAAATATTTGTATACCATTTGTGTATTTGCAATTTTAAGTTAGGTACCATCTTTTTGTACATCGTTTGAACCGCATTTATAGCGAATAGCTTGGACTTTGATTTGTAGGTAATAATAGTTTTAAAATATTAAAATTGTGCTTCAAAAACCACCAAATCGAACTGCAAACACAAGCCAGTCACGACATGATTAGGCACGTGGACGCGGACTCTTCGTCGCTTACTTGCTTCGATGGAATTTAACGCGCTGAACATGGCCGATCATAGCACGGGAACTCCTGCATGCAGTTCCAGTTTCGGTCGTACTTTCAGCACGTTTGCCACCCAAACGGAAACTAAATCGAAACACGTTTTTCTGCCGAAACTCGACCAAAACCGAAACCGAACTATCAGTCGGATACTACTCTCCATCCATTCACAATAAGAATAGCCATTTAAAGAAACTTTTTTACTGTCATTCCAACCGTTTTTGCTTAATCCATAGACTTAGGGATGGCATTAGAGTGCCTAGTCGCAAACACATGACCCTGGTGAATAGGACAGGCGAAAACAGGACGACTAAAAAACAAAAGCTTTTTGTAATTCAGAAAAATCTTCGTAACTCAATTCGGAATTGAACTGTTTTCATATGTTAGTTTCTACGGAACCCTCAGTGCGCGACTCCGACTCGTACTTGCCTGGTTTTTTTTTCTGTCACTTTTACACACTGTGTCTACATCTCTTTCCAATTCTCCTTTCACAGGTATGCAGGAAGAGATTTCTTTAGAAATAAGAGCATCACCCGGCATCGGCGCTCTTATTTTGAAAAACCCACAGTTTTTCAAAATAAGAGCGCTTGTTTATCCCCGGTTAAGAAAAAGAGAATCAAAACATTCTTAATATTGATTGCATTAAAACAACTCTTTTACGTAAAAGTATTTATCGATTGGTTTCAGTTATTTTCAATAAAATTCCACGACATTTAAAGAATCTGAATAATAGTATGTTTAAAAAGCAACTGAAACAATTTTTAAGACTTAAATGTTATTAATATGAGTTTATGGAAGACACCACTGACATTTAATTTAGAGCAATATTATTTAAATTATTACTATTGACATTAGAACCTAATTACACAAATTTGATTTGATTAATTATGTGTTAATTAAAATGACATGTTAGTTGTCAATTTATAATAATTTTGAATTTGTAACAATTTAATTTTTAATCTATTTACTTTTTTATGATTTTTTGACTGAAAGACTGGCCTGTTGGTCTAGTGGTTAGTGGCCCTGACTGCTATGTCCAGTACCCATAACACAAGCTCTGCTTAGCTTGGGACTAGACAGTGTTGTGTGATAGTTGTGGAAATATTATTATTATTTATTTATTTATTTATTTATTATATGCTTTATTGTACACCATTACATTAATAAAAACAAGGAACTAAAACTAAAAAAAAAATAATTAATTATTATTTTATTATTATTTGTTATTTATTAATTTGCATGCCGTAAGTTAGAATGTAGCGAAAATCCTCACTTATGTACCTACATTGACAGCAAATAAATATATCTGAATCTGAACCTAAGTACCTATTTGTCTGTTTCCATATTCTTTTATTATTTAGTGTGTACATGAATTGTTACATAAATATAAATTTCCACCCATTGAAAAGGTACACAAACTCAAGTTCGCAGACAATTAGACCCCAATTCCCAACAGCAGCTCTATATTGTCCGTGCTCGAGTTAGACTGGAGGCATAAGCTCGTTTTTATGGTCCTGGCGACCCCCGATAACGCGCCCCCCAACAATGCAAGATATTATTACAATGAATAACAGATAATTGCCGCCTCTCACCGACCTCTGTGGATAGATTAAATTGATTTGTTGCTTATTTGTGATGCGTACTTGCGTTTTGTAGAAAGGGTTGGATTTTTTTTTTGGTGCTTTCATTCGCCAACAGCCGAATTGCGACGCGCGGCGGTACGGATAATTTTTTTTTTGCAAGATTTTTTCGAGATTTCTTGTCATAATTATAGTAATTTATTGGTAAGGGATTCTTTCAAGTCATTAACATTATGTTACATTTTTTGATGGAGTTACTGCAGTTTTGGAACGCAAAAGGCAAATGAACACAAGCAGGTTTTAGCCAATCCGTCTAATATTTTTTTTCGCTCCTTCTGGAGTCCTGCCAAAACAATGATGTTTTCAATACACTTCTCGAAAACCCGCTCTTTTTTCACCGCTTATAGGCACGCGATTGACTGTTTTCCGCACTAGTGCAGAAAAGTGCGCGTACTCGCCCACAATTTTATTACATTTATTGTATAGGCGCGTGCCGACCCGAATTTGATTTGCGGTCGTTTGAACCAAATTTTAACAGATTTTACGCTGTGTATATACTACTAGCCTCTTTCAGTGATTTGCTCCTGTGGTATAAGCTAAATGAGAACTAATATATTCCCTCATCTATCACACAACGCCGTCTAGTTCTAAGCTAAGCAGAGCTTGTGTTACGAGTACTAGACAACTGATAAACATACTTTGTATATTTCTAAATACATACATATTATAGATAAATTACACCTAGACAGAGAACAAATGATTGTGCTCATCACACAAATATCTGTCCTGGGCATCTAACCCACGACCTCTGGCGTAGCAGTCAGGGCCACTGAACGACTAACAGGTTAGTCAACATTTCTTTCTTTTTATAAAGTAGTTTCCTATCAGTGAAAGAATTTTCGTGATTGGTCCAGTCAGTCCAGAAGCTATTTTTGTTGAGATAGTGAGAGGAAAGTTTCGAGTAAGATCACACTATTATGAGGAAAAGTTGGCGACTGTGTGTTTGTATGTGTGTCACCTATTCACGCTCAAATAGCTGAAGAGATTTGGATTAAAAATAGCATTTGGGTAGATTATATCTTGGGATAGCACCGAGGAGGTTATATATTTTTTGCCCAGGAGTATGTACCCTTGGGATGATTTTCTTCTATCACGTGAACGAAACCGCTGGCAGTAACTAGTATTCAACAATATTTTAGTATATGCGAAACCTGATTTTAGTTTATTCAGAGTCAGTAACGATTTGGAATCGATTCAGATTCCAATAATTTTTACACCATGTTATATTTTTTCCTATAATTCTTTAAAAAGGTCAAAAGCTGGACACCACCGAGACTAAATACAATACAAGTCACGGCAAGTCATAGCGGGCATTAGGTGCCAACGCACAGCTGCAGGAGCAAAACAACCCCTCGCTCGCCCGAATGACCCGGTGATTATGTGTTTGTGTGGACATTGTGGACAACCAGGTAACATAACAAGCTTATAACTGTGATTTTTCATGATACGGTTATGAAATTTTGTACTTAATTTTTTTGCATAAAAATACTAGACCCGTGTTTTGGGTTTTGCTTATACTAAAAATAAGGTTGTATATTATATAACTGCCACTTTTTAGCGATCACAACGGATAGATCTAAAATTATTTGATCTAAAATAAGACCAAAGCCTGGATGTTATCTAATAAGTAGGTAGATAATTGTTTTGCCATTAGCACCACTTTCTAGGATCAAGCTAATTAGTATACATCTAATTATTGTGATTACGCAAAGTGGGGTTGCATCTTAGGACCTATATATAATATGTGACTGGAGTGAGAAACCCTAATTATAAAATTAAGCTACAATTTTAGTTCAAGTACTGAAATTTTCGTGGGCGCGGGCTTGCAGACGGCAAGCAATGGGTAGCTCGCCGTCCGGCCGTCCGGTAACCGTTCGGACCGAGCCCAATTCGTCGACGGCGCATAGTGTTCCACGTGCGGCTCAAGGAGATGTCAGGAAATCATAGGAGCTCAGTAGGGTCGAAGCCTACTGGGGCCATAGATTATTATGGGAAAATGAACCCCGGGGCCCTGGAACGAAGGCAAAGACAGAACACAAGTGGGTTTTCGTTAGTAAAAGTTTGACAGGCTGTCTCGCTCTGCCCAGAGTGCGAGAACTTGTTGGATAATTTCTCACCTAAAAAAAAGTACTGACATTTTACAGTTTTTTTTTTTCCAAATAATTGGTTATCCTAATTTCGTTTCTTTATTAAAAAACAATAAAGCACACTACCACTCTAGTGACGCAATAAAGATTTATTAAGAAATTAGGAAAATAGGTAAAATTACTTACATAAAAAATTGCTGAAATCGATTCAGTATCGATTCAGAATACACTTCTTTCATGATTTACGTTTATTATGTTACAAGTTGTATAAAGCGTAATTAGCCTTATAATGTTCTCACTGCTGGGACTAAGACGTCCTCTATAGGAGAGGAAATGGGCCCGATGCGAGTTGGTAGAGATCACATGTATTCGAATTTATGGTTCTAAGGAATTTTTAGTTTTTCTCGATGTTCATACCGTTTTGAGCAGCAGCTGCCCGAGTATCCCGTGCGGAGCCGTCGGTTTTGTGTGCAGTGTTTGTGTGTTACACACAAAGAGAATTAAACCTAGTCATCGGTTCAAAAATACTGAACGGGCTCTTGAAAGCCGTTAATCGCTTGAGTTCAGGACCACTACATAGGTAGTGTAAGTGGCTATAATATATGGATATTATATCCACTTTTGTCAGTCTGTCTAGCCCTCAGAAGAATAATGGCCTGATGTTTGGTATAAAATCATTATCATCATCATCATCAGCCTTTTAATGTTCCCACTGCTGGGACTCAGGCCTCCTCTTTAAGAGAGGGAATGGGAAGTAATCCATCACGTGGGCCCAGTGCGGGTTGGTGAATGTCACATGACTTCGAATTTTTAGTTCTAGGACATGCCTGCATGCATGTTTCCTCACGATGTTTTCCTTCACCGTTTTGAGAGCAGTGGTGATGAAATAAATAACACAAAGTAATACGCCTGGTCGGGTTTGAATTCGCGACCTAAAACTCGTAAAATCAATATATAATATATGTAACAATATATTAATAAATAAATCAATAAATAAATCTTTGACCGTCCTGATAAAAAAGTTTTTTTTGTGAATATCGATGATAAGCGGCCCTATGCCGTAACTGACACCATGCTCAATCTATGTCTAGTTTAATCTCAAGTTGATCTCTTATGTTGTTGCTTTTGAGAGGGTGTTGTATTAAATTGTTAAGCGTGATATGGACACCATGGGTTCTTTTCAGTAACGTCAGGACCGAACCCGGGTCGTCTACCACGCGTAGTATTCCACGCGCGACTCATAGAGTAATTACCAAAACCGTAGGAGCCTACTGGGACCATGAACCGGTTTTCTGAAAGGAAGGTTCGGCCCGAGTATGAAAGGGAATTAAGAAACATGATAAATGATATTTATTTTGCAAATAGGTTTTTTAAAACATTTGACACGTAAATTTTTTCATCAGTTTAAACTAGATGAGGCCGATGTTACCTAGTTGACTACCCTGAGAAGAAACAGCGAAACAAACTCAGGAGTCAAAGTCTCTTTTAAAAGTTAATACAGCAAACACGTAATGGTCAAATCTTATGAGAAACAGGCTGAATTGTGTCTGAGATGGTCTTTTGAGGAAAAAACCACGCAGTCATGAGTGGACCTGTCCAGTTAGTGCAAGCATTTGTCAGTATTCGTATAGCTAAAATTAGGACTATTAAGGAGCTCAACGAGTTGACGAACAATATCAATGGAAGGGACTTTGGGTAGTCCGCAGAAATACTCAAATTGCCAGACATACATCAAAATAACTGGAGTGTGGAGAGATGTCATTGGATGATAGATAGATATTATTTATTGTACACAGGTACACACTAAGGGCGGGATTTGTCATTAAGGGCGGGATTTGTCATTGGATGATTTTACCTACCATAAAAAAAACCCCAGTTTACTACGATATAGTTAATCAGAAAAAGACAAGCCCACATATATCTAATTAGCTGCTGCCAGCGGTTAAACCCGTTTCAAAGTAGAAAATTATCCCAACCCATGTACTAGGTCGTGGCCTAGTCGTGTGTTTCATCTAAATCTGTTCAGCCGTTCGAGTGTGAAGAAGTTACAATCGTACACACAAACACACGCTCACAAACTCACCTTTTTGATATTAGTGTAATTAGTAAGTGATAAGGGCGTCAAACATCCGGCGGCAATGTTTTTTTTTTTATAGTCATCTGTTTACACGTTTAATTGTGCCTTTACACGACTGTGTGTTTTATAAGTTATTATCTTAAGGATCAATTTTTCTTAACACACCTTCCAACACAATGGGCTCCTACTACAACGCTTTAATATATACAATGTATTTCACACGTAACATGTTTTATTTTCCATAAACGCACTCGTGCGGAAAAGAAAGTGACTTGCTTCTTCTATTAAGTTTTTTTATTTTTAATATAAGGCTAGTTAGTAGCTTGCCCCTTTCATAAAAATTATGTTCTTATCTATATCTTGCTAGTGTGTTGCATAACGTCCTTTATTACGCCTGTGCATTTATCATTGCACTCTTAGCTCCAAAAAACCTCGCGTGCAATGAAAAAATATTTCCCATTTGTATTTTATTAAAATTTTCTACTATTTACGTTTCGCGACGGGCTGGGATAAATAAGAAAAAAAAACCGTCCTTGCAGTATGTTTTGTAGTTTTTTGTCTGCCCTCAGTCAAGCAGACGTATGCAATGACTAATCCACCCGAAGAGATGACTTAGACATGAAATGATCATTACATTGTTCCGTTTGAAAACAAATTCATTCATTCAAAACTCACATACCTATAAGTTGTTCGGTAATTTAATGTCTACCTCTAAGTCTTGGGGCCCTGGTGACCCGTAACACAGGTATTCTATGCCTATTTCGGGCACCAGTCTCTCACAAATGTCTGCATTTATTGTATTAGATTGAATATTTATTGATTGAACATTTGTGATGAGAAATAAATATATTATTATTTCATTTATTCATTTTATACACTTACCAATTAAATTTTTAAATATTTTTTAAAAAACTCACAACAAACATTTAATAATATAATAAATAGTAGCTCACCGGCATCGGGAACAGGGTCCAAGCTTATTATAATGCAAACATTCTATTAATTGACGATACGAATATTGTCGTTCCGTTTATTGTCGCTTTGATTGGGTCACATCACTAACTAATGTTGATAAGACGTATTTAGCCACGAAAGCGAAGTAAATATAGGTATACTAGCTTCTGCCAGCGGTTTCGCCTGCGTGAAAGTCGGTTTCTCCATACAAACTTCCAACCCCTGTTTTACCCCCTTAGGGGTAGAGTTACGTAAAATCCGTTCTTAGCGGATGTCTACATCCTATAAGGAACCTACATGCCAAATTTTAAGTTGGTAGGTGTTATAGTTTCTGAGATTTCTCAGGGAGTGGTATTTCATAGGTATTTCGCTTTTATACACCGTTAAATTTTGATCGTTTTAATCCCGTGGAGGATCGATTCGGTACATGAAACCCTATTGATTTGTAAAGATAACAATGAAAAATAAAGATCAATTTTTTTAAACTCGAATTAATTTGCGCATGTACGTAATTGATTTCTTTAAGTAAACGTCAGCTGAGCGAGGCCAATGAACTGTAGGTAGTTAGTACACAACGACCGACAACTCCCTGCAAGGTTGGTTTCTGCACAGCTATAAAATTAGGCATGCATATTCAGTCAATTTTTGTTGACCAACATTTTTTATGCAAACCGTTGTTATTTCTTACATTAACGGATAATGTTATCTTACAAGATAACATATAAATATAAATAAAGACCCTGTTAATAAAATATTTCACTTCTTGACACAGGAAACAAAAATAAAAAAGGTAGTGAATTAAATAAAAATAATTCTAAAACAAATTAAAAGCGCAGTGACAGCCGGTTGGAGAAATGGTATAAGTATAAAACTAAACAAATACAGCTTTTTGTTCCACAGATAACGCAATACAGGTGTGTGGCTTTTGTTCCATGTTTGCTCTCAGATATGAAATTAAAAAAGATAATGAACGGACCCGAAATTAAATACGTTTAAGTGTTGACTTAACAAATGAAAGGTTAACTGTGTGTGGTGCATTCTTTTAGTTTAATTATCTCGATTTTTTTTTTTTTGTTAAAAATGTCATCTGAGTTGACAAATATTTGGTTGGTTCTTAATAGTGATGAGATAAGAAGTGAGAAGAGGTTTCTAAAATTTGGTAATTAAACATGAAGATCTTGCAATTAAGTAAACTTGTGAATGCTTTTTTGGTAATGCTCTGAAAGCCCAAGAAGAAAAACATATGACAGTAAGGTCACTGGCTGTAAATACAGTGCATCTGACTATTTAAAAAGTTCTTTTATTTGCTAACAGCTGGCCAAACCGACGATTTAATTTCAATGGCTGACACTATCTTATATCATCATCAATGATAACTCCTAAACATTTCGTATACTTTTTCTTTCTTTCTTTTTTATTCTTCTTTATGTTCTTATACTGAGTGACTGTGTCAATCTTTAATTTTTTTGTAATCATTATTTCACCGTACGAAACTTTTTAAAAAAGATAGGTGATATTTGTTGATAAATTATTTTTTTCGCTAAATACATATAATAGGTAATAATAACTTAAAAAAAAAAAACAATGAGTCTAACTCTGGAAATGTAGAATGAATAAAGAAATCCTCCTGTTTTTGCAAATACTACGTGGAAAAGGTAATATAAAAAAGTAACGTTGACCATTTTAAAATATTTTTCAACTGACCGAATTTTTTTTTTCGAAAAGGTCAATCCTTACCTACATAGCCCATACATTGTAGTGAAATAAATAGTGTACCAAATTAAACTTACCTCAATCTCTTAGCTTCATCAATGAACGGCCTTTTCTCCATCTCGGTCAACAGCTTCCACTCTGCTCCCAGCCTCTTGGAGATCTCTGAGTTGTGCATCTTCGGATTGTCTTGCGCCATCTTACGTCGCTGGCCCCGCGACCACACCATGAAGGCGTTCATAGGCCTCTTTATATGGTCATTGGGCTGTTTACCCAGAGACATTGTTAGATCAATTTTGACGGATTTTAATTACAACTTTCTAAAAATCAATTTTCGCCACACCAAAACTCCACGCGCATTATTTTCTAAACTTGAGTTGTTACAATTTCTTTTCTACTTATTATTTTTTGTTTTTAAATTATGCGTTACATTCAAAATATCGCAAACCGATTAATTCCCGCGCGCGTAGTGAAAAGCTGGTCGAAAGCTCAATGCGGCGCTTTTCTTGCTAGTGTCATGTTAACGGCGAACTCTGCCTTGTCCCCCCTTGGCTTTCCCCCCTCTAAAGTGACTGGCCAATGATCGTGGGCCGTGGGCGGCCGCTGGGCGCTGATTGGCTGAGGAATCGTTTGTCTCGCGCGCTTCAACAGGTAGCCGCGGCGTTCGTGTTTGCATGTTTATTAGCAAGATTAAATTTCTTTTTAAACCACAATCTTGGGGCAAAAAGAACGCGCTCGTTCGCAATCGAATGCTGATTCGATTCGGAGAGCGCGGCCGGTGATTTGCACAAATTAATTGTTGACATTAGAGCGAGTTCACACTGTGTGCTAGAAAAGTTAATTCTTGGGTTGTTGATGTTTTCATTGGTGTTGATTTGTTGGATATTGGTTTTGAAAGATGTTGGTGTAATTAAAGGTTTTAAATTTAACGCTTTTATTGTCATTCATTTACTTGTTACTGATACAATGTTTTTAGAAAAAAAAACTTTTTTATGTATTTTTTTTTTATTCGATTCCTTGTAATCTGGATGGTGCTATGAATGTTAAATAAAATAACTATAGATATCGTGTCATTTCTATAATATTATTCTAGGACTGGAATTTACTGGGATATCTTTTTTAATTTTGGTTTCTTATTAGAAATGGGTTGGTAATTACAACGTTTGTAACTTTATTTTCGACTATTAAAATAAAAGTTCAAATAAGAGTTGTAAAAATAAGACTGCTTGTTATTTTTAGAAGGATCATTATTATATTTAATAGTTGCTTAATTAAAAATTCCTAATATAAGTATATACTTAGTATGATTGCGCTTAATAAATAAAATGGGCATTGTTTGTAAATAAACTGGTGTTTTTATTAGTACCAGCAATTTTTTGCAGGTTTAATTGATATCTAAGGTGTACTTACTTAATTAGAATGAACATATTCGTAGTTTTATGCATAGATGTTATTTCTAAAAAAATATATCATAAAGAAAGCGACTGTTAAAATACATTTTTGTTAGTGTATAAAATGTAGGGTGTAGTTGTTTTTGTTATTTCTTTTTTAAGAGATTTTTGTGCATAATTGCTTTTGATTTATACCTAACGTCGATTTTTTTGTACTAGTTTATTTTAAAAGGTGACCATCTCAACATTCCTTAACCCTCTACTTCCTTCGTGACTCAGGCGTTCCTCCCGGCTTATTAGTAGATCTTTGACATTCATTATAGATAGTCAGAGACCAGGAAACCTGGCACTAGTCTGATTATTATTTTTAGGGTTCCATACCTCAAAATGAAAAAACGGAATCCTTAAAGGATCACTTTGTTGTCTGTCTGTCAAGACCCTTTGTCTCGGGAACGCGTCGAGATATCGAGTTGAAATTAAAACTGTATACTCAAGTCTGCGGTCCCTTGAAGCTGTGAAATAATTAAACTTCTAAGTTAACAGAAAAAAAAAACGGCTGTTTATGTCGCAAAAAACGTATATTTCGACACTCTCAAGGGAATCAAAATTCATAGGGTACTTCCAGTTGACCTAGAAACCTCAAATTTGGCATGAAGCAAGGTCTTAAAGCACAAATATAGGAATTAATCTAAAAGCTGTAAATTATTAGTTATGTCACAAAAAAAAAAAACCTTTTTACAATGCGGAAAAATTGTCGAGAATCGATTCCGAAATTGAACCATTTACTTAAGTTAGGTTTTACGGAATCTTCAGTGTGCGAGTTCGACTCGCACTTGCCCAGTTTTTTATTATTATTATTTAAATCTTTGCGCACAAAAAAGTACAGAGGCGGACTTAATCAACCAGCATCCACCACCAACCATCAACCAGCAACCAGTCTACCTTTGGGTCTTAGCAAGGGGTATTATGTTAACCAATTACTGGGTCGAGGAGATCAGACAGGCAGTCGCTCCATGAACAAAATTGGTATTCAGTTGGTTCTGGTTAAACTGGAAGCTGACTCCATCTTAGTTTTTTTTTTTTCGGAGGAAAAATCATCCAATGACATCTCCGCGTCTTTGGGCGGGCTGGAGATAGTGTCGCACTTTTACTGACTAAAGACACACTCCTTTTCCTTCATTGCCTTTCATACCGGGGTCGAACCTACTTTTCAGAAGACGATCCTTGGCCCCAGTAGGCTTCGACCCTGCTGGGCCCCTACGACCTCACCTTAGTTGGAAAAAGCTAGGGATTCTGAACTCTTATAATCACTTGCAGTTACGGTTTTATGTACCAAAGAGGCTGTAAAGAGAGAAATGGAAGTACAAATTATTATTTTTTTTAAATTTTACACATGGCTATGTCTCTTGAGCAATAAAGTAAATCATTCTAAATCACTACTTATTAACAAAAATAAATCACTACTGAAGTTAACGTGGCTCACAAAAAGAAAAAGTATACACAACCTTATTTTTAGTATAATATGCGAAATCCGAAACGCGGGTATAGTATTTATATGCAAAGAATCCGCCCATTGTATATGTGTGTTTTAGTTTTAATTCCTTGTTTTTGTTCATGTTATGGTGTACAATAAAGCATATAATAAATAAATAAATAAATAATACTGTATCATGAGAAATCACAAAGTTATAAGCTTGTTATGTTACTTAGTTACTTACACACAAACACATGGTCACTGGGCCATTCGGGCGACTGAAGGATTGTTTTGCACCTGCACCTTGCTGTGCACTAGCGACTAATGCCTGCTATGACCTGTATTATACTTAGTCTCTGTGGTATCGAACTTGTAACCTTTTTAAAGACTTTTGAAAAAACATATAACATAGTGTAACAATTATTGGAATTGATTCACTTGCTGATTCTGTACAAACTACATATATTCAGGTATGGCATAATTATATTAAAAATAATGTATATAAATTTAAACAAAGACGGAAGGTTAATAGACATTTACACTATAATAATTAAATAAGTTAATGAGCTACCAAGGAAGCTACATGTCTTCTGCACAGTCATTGCTAAACAAGCGTTCTTCAACGTAGTCTTTAGCCTTTTAATACGCTTTTTGGTAAGAGCATCTTGAACTTTCGTTAGCTGAGTTCTGTTAGACCAATTTTGGCAGTATGTTAAAAAAGCGTATACTATTTATGACGAATGACTTGCTGATTTTAGGTCATTTCCATTTGGATAAAATATAAAATTAAATTACAGCAGATAATGAATTTATAGCTAAGTTAGGTTTCTTACTACATTGCTATGTTACAAAAATAAGCAATATAAGAAATTTACCTAATAATGTTGCCTACCTAGGCCAAGTTGATCTTTCTTTGATATTAATGTTTGTCTGTGACACGCTTACACTAGCCCAGTCATTCCCAAAGTTGTCTCGACCCCTACAGGTACACGCCTACCTGCAAGAGGAAAGTGTAAGTTTAGAGGTATGCGGGATTTGCTTCGACTAGACAGAAGTTATGTCTGGTCCGGGTAGGGGGCCCACTCTAGGAATTGCTTCTGTGTTGTTACCACTCGGTAACTCGCGTTCATAGCCTCAAGGGACTGCAGGCCTAAGTAAACGGTTTTTATTTCAACTCGATACCTCTACTCATTCCCGAGATAAAGGGTCTTAACAGACATACAGATAGACAGACGGACAACAAAGTAATCCTATAAGGGTTTTTTTTTGTGGTGGGTGAAAATCATCCAATGACATCCTCCGCCCTTGGGCGGAGCGGGAGATAGTGTCAGACTCTTACTGAAAAACCGACCCCGTTCCTTCGTTGCCTTTCATACCGGGGTCGACCCTTCTTTTTAGAAGTCGACCCTTGGCCCCAGTAGGCTTCGAACCTGTCTGCCTAAACGGCAGGCTAGTAGGCTGGGCCTCTACGGTTTATTGGCAGCTCCTTGAGCCGCGAGAACAGTACTCGCCGTAGACGACTTAGGGCTCGGTACGGTCGGTTACCGAATAGTGGGACAGCGACCACAAGGACAGCAACCCATTGCTCGCCATCCGCAAGCCCGCAACTACGGACCCTTTATTCCTTTTGAGGTAAAGAACCCCAAAAATTATGTCAATCCATATTTCTAGTTTCCACACAGCCCTAAAAGCAGGCAAACACACGACAATATACACACGTTCATGCATACAGCCACGCAGACGGGATCCAATTTGCATGAGACAAGCCGCCGGCACAAACAATCCCCGGCTGAATGCGCGCTAATGGTCACCTCGGTATAATTGTGGGCACACGACGTGACCCTCAAACTATCTGGCCTTGTGTAGTGTGGGTTTGAGAGATTCAATATTTCGGTGAAACGGTGTTGATAAAAATTGTAGTTGGTGTCCTTTATTTCTCAAATGTCTTTTTGCTTGTTTCTAAATTCCTCATGAAACAAGCAAAAAGGACATTATGATGATGACGGGCATCTCTTCTGTACCCATTTTACTGTTACATCCACAGATATAGATATACCTAGATAACGCAAGAGCAACTACTTCGCGTGCCTAGCTTACGTACAAAAATCGTAAGTGGTCACTTTCGCGCTCAGTCTGCATCGGAGTGCAGCGCTAGTCGGACGGCAGTTAAAAATATAAAAATGGTTAATTGTGCTGTTGGTGCGGGGGTGGAGCGAGGGGGACGCCGTACGCGGCGGCGTCTTCACTAAATAGTGCTTGTGGCGTCATAATAGGTAGTCAAAAAATGGCACGCTTGGTTTTCATACGGATCGTGATGCTTGCGTTATCTATGTTTATCTATATCTGTGGTTACATTCATCTTGTTTGTTCATCTAAAGAAAGAAAAATAATTTATTTGGTACAGCACAAGGCACAAACACAATAATTAGGTACATATTACAAAAAAAAAAAATAACAAAAAATAAACTGTCGAACTCGCGCACGACGGGTTCCGTAACATTGATTAGAAAAAATCACTTTTGTTGTATGAGAGCCCCCTATTTTTTTTTAATTTTGATTTAATAATAATTAATTATTATTTTTAGTAAATAATTTATTATTAAAGTAAATGCACAATTAAGTATTTTGTGAATATTTTAAGTGCCTGCCTATTACTATTTATTGATATCGAGCAAACATAGGCAAAAAATTGCATTTTTTGTATGGAAGTATGAAGGAACCCTTAAATACTAATTTTATTTTAATTTTATTATTTATGATTATAGTAAAAATACTACTGAGTATTTTGTGAATATTTCAACAGGCAGACCTGTTGCCATTATTGATATCGAGCAAAAAAGGGCAAAAAATTCCGTTTGTTGTATGGGAGCCCCCCTTAAATATTTATTTTATTTTGTTTTAGTATTTGTTGTTGTAATAACAACAAATACATAATTTGTGAAAATTTAAACTGTCTAGCTCTCGCCGATCTTGAGATACACATGGTGACAGACAGACGGACAGACAGCGAAGTCTTACACCCGTATTTATAAACAAGTAAAACTAAATATTTGAGTAAAAGTAACTAATTAAGTAATAATTTCTATTCTATAGTTAAGAAAAATTTTGAATGAAGATTTCAAACGTCAAGTAATGACATAATAAGATTTTACTTAGTAACAAGTAATTACTTCTTTATCAATACGGGTGTTAGTAATAGGGCGGGACCCTATTTACCCTTTGGGTACGGAACCTTTAAAACTAAATCGATACCTATCTATTTTGTGTCTGTAGGTAGAATACTCTTTTATACATGTTAATAAAATAGTAGTATCTGTTTTGTATGTCAAAATAACTAATGGGATAAAGCAAGGGATTGGAAAACTATTTGATGTAGGATTTTAATATGTGTAAAATATTACAGAGCACATGAGTTGTTAGACGTGAGGGAGAGGGCACCACACACACACACACACACATGTCATAAGTTCCATATTAGAATTTTATGGCCGCGTTCATAACATTGTTTTCAATAATAAAAAAAAAAAAACAAACAAATATGAAAGCATTTTTTTTAATTTTTGTCTGACACAAAGTCCAAAAAGCTAAGACAAAAAGACGCAGTACTGGAAGGCCTCCTACAAAGTAAATCGATGACCTGGTAAGGGTTACGGCAATCCGGTGGATGCGAAGTCCACGGAACCGTTCATTGTGGCAACACTTGGGGGAGGACTATGTCTAACGGGTTATCGATTAAGTAGAATGTGAGTGTGTGTCTCAGGCTTTTACTGACTAAAACCCATATGTGTTTCTTCAGTTACTACTTGCGATCGAGGACCACGGTTTTTTTTTTTAAGGTATGTAAAATCATCCAATGACAAATCCCGCCCTTGGGTGGGGCGGGAAATAGTGTCAGACTCTTACTGACTAAAAACCTACCCTTCCATTCATTGCCTTTGTCCCGGGGCCCGTGGTGACATTCTCACATAACCTTTGGCCCCAGTAGGCTTCGGCCCTGCTGGACCCCTACAGTTTGCTGACAACTCCTTGAGGCGCGTGGGAACAGTGCGCGCCGGACGGACGGACAGCGAGCTACCCATTGCCCACCGTCCGCGAGCCTACGGTGGCTTGAAATCGGGATCGCAATCCCGGCGGCGGCGCGCCTCAAAGAGGGGCCTTACCGCCTCGATCGTGGCGTACCCAGCACGGGGTTACGACAGTCGCTCTCGCCATTTCACCATGAGATCCCGCCGGAACTCTGTCCGCCATGCCGCGATTTGTCGCGGCATCTAGGACGGCGGTGACACTTGAACAATGTTTTTCTCCTACAGTTTAATTATAACGTGATTCGTGAACAACCCAACATTATAATTTCCCTTTATTTTTTGCCCCTTGATGAGTATAAAAATATTCCATAAATCTGATATAATTTCATCGTGGATGTCGCTATGATGCCGCGGCGTTTGATTGGCGCGCGCACGTGAAATTGAAACAGAGCGGCCGGCATGATTCGGTTACTTGCCAGGTCAGGTACAAGCGGGCACAGAGGCCTGGAGATGAGGGAGATTTATACTGAGGAAAGGGCTCACTTTTGAGAGTGATTGAGCCCAGTAGGTCCCTCAGCGATACCACGATGCTATTCGTCATTACCCACGTTCCTCTTCTTCTTTTACGTGTCGATGTTCTCAACCTCTTACTCTTGGCAACCTAGCCATAAAAAAAATAGATTGCCATCTTTTAAATATAAGCGAAACAAGGAAGTCGAAAGGCGAATCCAAAATGCTCGGAAGACCGAAGCGAAGTGATCTTTCCAAAAGGGCCTTTAAAGATCACTTTCGATTCGAAAAAAGCAAAGTCTTTTAGACTTCTCTTTCTTATTAGCATATTTGAAGTTTTACGGTAGGAGGTGTTCACATCGGGGTCGGGTCTTGGATTCGTCCACAACAACCGCTTTAATTTCGAGGAGCACTTCCGACGTCTGGTTCTCAAACTGGAGCGGGCTGGGGCTGCCCTCAAGCGGTTCCTCCCCAACTAAGGTCTGCAACTAAGGACGCCACCTGTCAGAGGCTCTACACGGGGAGTTCTATCGGTCTATGGCCCTTTTAGCAGTGGTATCCGAGTGGTAACGGCTCTGACTTACGAGTTGTAGGTCGCGGGTTCAAACCCAGCTAGGCGCATTACTTAGTGTAATTTATTTCATCACCATTGCTCTCAAAACGGTGAAGGAAAAAATCGTGAGGAAACCGGCATGTTCTAGAACTAAAAATTCGAAAATATGTGACATTTACCAACCCAAACAATTATGGCCTAATCCCTCTCTTAAAGAAGGAGAAGCAGAAGGAGGCCTGTGTCCCAGCAGTGGGAACATTAAAAGGCTGATTATGCTATATGCTATGCTATGGCCCTTTATGGAGCGTCAGTTTCGGTGTCCTTGCTGCGAAAGCTACCGGTGGTCATGCTAAACGCGTCCCAGAGGGCGTGACCCTCTCAAGACTCTCTATCTCTCCGGATAGTGCGAGAACACCACACGATCTCCTGCGAAGCGTTGAGTCTTTTGTTGGACCGATTTTTGCGGCGGATTTGGAGGCCTTGCAAGCATGCACGATTTACGCATAGAGATGTAACGCTAGGCTGAAATTCCTTTGCTGCGACTCGGTATGACAACGAATGGTGGACAGAGTTCCGGCAGGATGTCATGGATATTTGACAGCGTTTTTGGGAGACATTTTGTCTCCTTGTGTATGGCGTTAGTATAATATATATGCATGTTATAGTAGAGCAAAAGAGAAATGGAACTGAGACTGAAATGAAACCCGTATGAAACTGAGGCTTGTCGCTAGTTAGATGTTTTTTTCATTTGGCATGATTTTGAAAAAATAATCCCGTGTTCAAAGTGTTTTGTTAGTACATGTACAGTAAACAATCCGGCGTGGCGGCCACAATATCGCGTTATGTACCGTTTTGCCGCGCCACCGCGCCACCTCGGGCTACAGACGGCCATCTATCTGCCACCTACCTCTGTTCTACACAATACCGCTGTTTCATCTGGCTTTATATGAGGGGTATTTTTAAGATGGTTTTGGAACAATGTCAAGTATTTGTTTTAGGAAAACTAAAGAGTAAGTATGGGTATTTAAGGTCTTGTGACGTTGAAATATAATTACATTTTATAAAAGTTGGCCAGTGGTCGGCCAAGAAAGAGGGGTTCGGAAGGAGGAAGGGGAGGCATTTACCCAGTCATGGGATACTACGCACGTAGTATATACCTACTACATAGGCTATTAAAAAAAATTACTTCGCAAATCAATTTATTTCCTTGAAGAGGTAATTGTTTAATAAGGATTGATTTATTTATGTCTTTTTTGCGTGGTTCAGTAAGGTACTGTAATTACATAGGTATATATTTAGTTGAGACCATTTGGTATTCATTGACAATTAGGTATTAATTGTCGATGATATAGTACAAACATACTACAAACAGCTACCTGTAATGCAAAATACAGATAATGTGTTTTTCTTTTAATTTAAAAATATTATTTAGTTAGCGCGGTGCAGAAGCGGCCTTGTGGACGACGAGCAATGGATAGCTAACCGTCCAACTGTCCTTTTAGGACCAAGCCCAAGTCACGTGTTCCACGTGAGGTCAGCAAAATTGAAGGGGTCCAGTAGGAACGATGCCTAAGTACAACGCGTACCTGGGCCTGGAAGAGTTTGCCTGCTGCGGTCTTCCCGTCCGGTTATAATTTAGGTGTCTTCAAGGCTAGAGTGAATATGCTCTTAATAAACTAGTGCGCCTCACCACCAATGATTGCATCACTGCTTACCATTGGGTGTGATCGCAGTCAAAAAAAAAATCTGAAGAAACTCAGGTTTTTTTTTTGCGGTAGGTAAAATCATCCAATGACAAATCCCGCCCTTGCGTGGAGCGGGAAGTAGTGTCAGACTCTTACTGACTAAAAACCTACCCCGTTCCATTCTTTGCCTTGGTCCCAGGGCCCCGGGTGCCATTTTCACATACCCTTTGACCCCAGTAGGCTTCGGCCCTGTTGAGCCGAAGAAACTCAGGTGAGCTTTAGTGTAGTCAGTAAAAGTCTGACACGCCCTGGCTTTAACTAGCCTGTCTATATATATACATATATTGCGGCGTGTGCGCTTTCTCCTACTTAATATAGACCTAATTTTCGATATTTATAGACTACTATTATAACGTTTATTTACTCTCATGGATACCCTAGAAATAAAACATTCAAAACTTTACAATCTATGCCGAACGCCGGAGTCCGCTTGGTATTTGCCAAATTTGCGCGAAATCCATGCGCGAACGATTCGCTTGCTTATAAGCGCTATGGCGGAAGAAAACCTTCGACGATTTTCCCACTAAAAAAAACCGCAATAAAGCGAGGATTATAATTACATTACATACTCATCTTTAATGTATCTTTCGTGGCCAGATATTAGAAAATGATCACTACATGAAATGGTCAACTAAAACTGGCCAGATCATCGTTAAACGTTAAAGTTTGATGATATGTCAATACTTGTTTGACCTACTTTCTTTAGACCTTATAAGTAATGTTATGGAAATCAGTCCTTCATCAATGATATGGCCAAACTAGTATTGCCATATCATCAAATGTTTAACAATTAAACGATTTGTTTTAGTTGGCCATATCATAAAGTGATCAATTTCTATGATCTGGCCACGACACATCATTGCCACTCACATAAGTTATTTAGTGGCACCCCATTTGTCAATTCCTCGGCCTCATAACAGCACATACCCCAGTGAGTAATCAGGGTAATTAGCAAACATTTCGCAGTCCATAAATCAAGTTTATCGAGCATGATCTATGTCGCGCTGTCGCGGTGGACGCTATCGGTGTAATGTTGTTTGACGCAGTGGCGCGCACATCTCTACGCGGTGATTTTGTTACGCGAGACTAGTGTTGCCACGTGTTCTAATTAGGGCGGGACTTACCGCAAAACAACAGAAACATTTATATAATATATACCGTTAAATTTTATGTATTTTAAAAATATATTTATTTATTTAAAAATATAAGTTTACAGTACAAGACCAAAACACTTATATTGTAAAAACCTAAAGACTAATGAATATTTGTAAAGATAAAATATAATATCTTTTTTTAATTTTATCTTTACAAATAGATTGTGTGTCATGCAACAAATCGACCCTCCGCGGGATTAAAACGATCAAAATTTAGCCGTATATATTTTTCTAAATTATTATTGAATTGAATTGAACACCAAATAAAATTATTTCACCTGATGGTAAGCGATGATGTGACGGCAATAGCCACCTTGCCTATGAATAACCTATTCACTCTTGATTGACTGCTCTCAAAACGGTGAAGGAAAACATCGTGAGGAAACCGGCGGCATGTTCTAGAACCAAAAATTCGAGGACATATGACATCCACCAACCCGCACTGGGCCTGCGTGGTGGATTCCGGCCCAATCCCTCTCTTAGAGAGGAGGCCTGTGTCCCAGCAGTGGGAACATTAAAAGGCTGATGATGATGATGATGAACTCTTGATTTACAGACCACTAGATTGTAGTAGCTATCAGGAAACACAGGCGACACAAGTTATAATATTTTCAGTTACATACGAGTAATGCAAGAAAACTATATACCTAATATATGGGACCGCAGACCTGAATATTTGGTTTTAAAAGGGTGGTGACAGACAAACAGACAGACTACAAAGTGATCCTATAAGGGTTCTGTTTTTCCCTTTCGAGGTACGTAACCCCAAAAATTTAGTTTTTCATCAAATTCACATTTTTATCATCCGCTTTGAGGATGGAATACAGAAACAAATAGTAAAAAAAAAAACAAAATCTGCCTCAGTCTTTGTTTATGCTCCGCTCATAATACCTAGCATGATGATATTCTTCCTCGATATATTATTATGAGCTATCTAATACTTTTTTTTGTATGGTGTAAATCTTTCAATGACTTCTTATTCACTAGTTGGAGCGCGACGGTGTGTCAGATTTTTATCGACTAATCATCATTATCATCATCTTCCTGCCCTTATCCCGTTTTATTTGGGGTCGGTGCAACACGTTTTTTTCTTCCTTTCGGTCCTGTCACTCGTCACGCTATCTCCCAACTAACTATCAATTTTTATTGACTAACCCCCCCATTTTTTAGGTGGGAATATCTCTCGCCCTTGGGCAAAACACGAGATAATGTCAGACTTTTACTGATTAAGAACTCACTCCTGTTCCTTTTTTGCCTTCATTCCAGGGGCCCTTGGTTCACTTGGTTACATAACCCATGGCCCCAGTAGGCTTTGACCCTGCTGGGCCCCTACGGTTTGCTGACATCTCCTTGAGGCGCGCGTGGAACAATACGCACCATCGACGACTTGGGCCCGGTCCGGACGGTCTCCGGACGTACGGACGGTGAGCTATTGAAACTATACCTGTGTTCTTCATTTGCTACGGTAACCCTTTCTAACATTCTCGCTGCCTTAGCCGTCATCGGCCCTACAGTGGTGCTATTCTCTAAGAAAACGCAGCGTTGCCGCAACGACGAACATCCAAATAGGATACATTGGATTGTCAACCTAACGTACCTATAGATTGGATTGTTAATTCAATGTATCCTATTTGGATGTTCGTCGTTGGGTCAACGCTGCGTTTTCTTAGATAGAGAATAGTATCACTGGGCTCCTTCAGTTTTGCTTTTACTTTTTGAGGCGCGTGTAGTAGGTACATTTGCGTTTTAAGGCCATGGGTTTCCTTTTCATACTTTTCCATTTCGAACCTATAATTCAACCAAACAAACTCAATATTAGTATACAACCTTATTTTTAGTATATGTGAAACCTGAAACACGTGTTTAGTAATTTTATCTATAGAATCTATGTACAAAATTGCAAAACCGTATCATGAAAAATCATAAAGTTATAAGCTTATTATTTTACCTGGTTGTCCGCATAAATGTGACTATGTGTCACAAGGGCCATCCGGGCGACCGTTGTTGTACCCTCACAACCAGCTTTGCGCTGGCACATAAGGCCCACTATAACTGCCTTGACCTGTGTGTGTTAAATATTTTTGGGAAAAAAATATAACATGGTTTAAAAATGATTGGAATCAATTCAGTTTCTGATTCTGAACAAACTATATTCAGGTTTCGCATAATTATACTTAAAATGATATTGTAGATGTAATGTCTCGAGAATCTGAAAATAACCCCTGGCCACCCTACACACAACACTATTTTGGTATCGATAGACATTACTTGGATTTTCACGTGATTTCGATTAGGTCAGAGGTATTTTGTGTGGTGCGGTGTTTTAGAGGTTTTGGGACGTTTTTAGTAATTGTGGGCTCGTGTATGTCTTGTATCAGTCAACATCGTAGTATAATGGTATTGTTAAAGACTATGTAAGTAATTGCGAATAATCAAAACTGCCACTAAAGAAATCCTACCAAAAACTTTTTGACTACAGATAAAAAAATTATGTGTTATTTATCTCTGGTTCTAACAATGAACCTAAATAATAATAACTATTACAATACTGTGGTAAGAAAGGGCAGTACACCACGTAAACAATAAGTGAATAGCCAACATGTCCAGCCGTGGGCCTGGGGGTCACGTGGGCCGCTGATATTGTCGCCCGGGGCCAAGATGTACGTGTCGGGGGCTGCGAAAGATTGTGTTATTGTGGCTGTGTGGATGGTCTTAATTGCTTTGTATAAGACTGTTATATTGTTGGGGAGTAATGACTGTTATTTCTCTTAATATTACAGAAAACATATAGTAAATTACATCTATTTTTATATCTTCTGAAATAAAAATGTTTCGTATTTATATAGGATGACTGGTAATTAGTAAACGATACTTAAACGTGTGATTGTAGTCATGATAACAAACAACTTTTACTACGGGACCAAACCTGAAATCGCGAAAAAAATCAGCGAAGTTCAGTACATTTTGACCAGTTAGGCGAACACAAATGTACTGACCAGCAGATTTTTTTTCGCGATTTCGGGTTTGGTCCCATAGTAAAAGTTGTGTTTGTTCACTAATTACCAGTCACCCTATATAAAACAATATAGCACAGTACAATTCTCGCAATACATAATAATTTTTCATATAATCACAACACATAACAAAGAAATTAAAAATAAATGCTTAGTTCGTTTATGAAACTGGCGTAGCTACAGTGTCTACGAAATCTCGTAGCCGCCTCGTAGCATGGCGTAGCTTCGTAGCATTGAGAAGCTCTAAAACAATAATATAATTTACCCGTATACGAGTACGTAGTTCAAACACGATTTTTTTTTAAATAGGCTTCCTTACGTCAAAAGAAAAAATTCGGAACCCTTATAGGATCACTTTGTTGTCTGTTTGTCTGTCTGTCAAGACTTCAAGATCCTTAGTCTCGAGAACGCGTGGAGATAGCGAGTTGAAATAAAAACCATAAACTCAAGTTTGTAGTCCCTTGAAGTTGTGAAAAAGTCAAACTTCTAAGATAACGAGAACAAAAGGTATAGGCCGTTTATGTAGCAAAAAACGTACATTTCGACACTCTCAAGAGAATCAAAATTCATAGGGTACGTTCCGTTGACCTAGAACTCTGAAATTTGGCATGAAGCAAGGTCTTACAGCACAAGTATAGGAATAAATCTGGTTGAAGATATCTGCTTCAAAATTGAGTTGCAAGATTTGAGCCGAACATACATGGTTACATACATTGCGAGTTAATAAAATGCTGGTAAAAATACCATTGAGCGTGAAGGAGTTACACATAATATATTAATACATACACATATTATAGTAACACATACATATAAACTTTCGCCTCTAATATTAGTGTTATTTAAAATCTCTTCAAGTTATTATTCTAATATGTTATGATACCAAGTGTTATGTTATAGTAGTATCGTGTCAACTGGATCTCACTCGGTATTGAGCGGGAGGAAATAAAAATATCGCGTCAATAGCGACATAAAAGGGACTTCTGCTGTCGGCTACACATGAGGTGAAGACCCGAGAAATTATTAGAAGTAGGATTTTTAATAAAAATGATAGAATAGAAAAAACTTTATTTTCCAATAAAATACTGACAAACTTAAATCTATAAATGGGTAGAGGGGGTCTGGCTGACAGCGATATCTACCAGAGCTTTGAATGGGCTGCAAGAATTTAAATATTCAAAATGATTTAGAAATTAATTAAGAAAATTGAAGAAAATAAATAAAAAAATAAAATTGAAGAAAATAACACCACTGCCAGAAGCTAGATATAAATCAGACTTTAAGTTATAAAATAAAAAGATTGCTTACGGTTGTGTTGAATTGTTGAAAGGCGCAAGTCATTTTTTTTTATAGAGTAAAAAAGTAACTTCATAGGAATAACTGTTACATAAGTATACGAATTTAATAAGCCTTGTAATGATTTCCAAATAATTTTTCTTTTATTACTGCCAAAAATCAGAAATCTTACGATGGTTCAGTTTCGATTTTATTTGGAATATTGTGAATTTGCTCTTCATTGATACCTATGCAAATTTTTGATTAGTTTTAGTAGTATGAATTATATTTGAAGTTTCTGCTTTCGAATTCAATTTCGGTTCCAATTCCCTCAAACCAAACTTAAAACTCCGGTTCCGATTTAACTATTTCCGTTAGCATAGCATAGCATCAGCCTTATAATGTTTCCACTGCTGGGACTCGGGCCTCGTCTCTAGGAGAGGGAAGGGGCCGTAATCTACCACGCGGGCCCATTGCGGGTTGGTGGATGTCACATGTCTTCGAATTTTTGGTTCTAGGACATGCCGGTTTCCTCACGATGTTTTCCTTCACCATTTTGAGAGCAGTGGTGATGAACTATTTCCATTGCATTGTTTTTTTTAAATGATGGAAAGCAGTGATGCAATCGATGATGGTGAAGCGCTGTTCTTTAAAAGAGCTTATTCACACTAACCTTGAATAGACCTTATTTACCACCTATTACATCTCTACCAAAAATCGCTACCCCCGACAAATCTCCGGATACCCTCCCTCGCATACCAAACTCCATTCTATTATACAGGGTGGAGGAATAACATTTCACTCCTTTCTCCTCAGCCGCATTATTTATATTTGTTTGTTTGTCCGTCCGTGCTTTGACTGCCGGCTTCGATTCCTCTTTATGTGAACTGAGATGCCTCGGCGTTATGTGTAAAGGTTTTGTGTGGGGAGGATGTTTCTTGTGATAATGATGAAGTATAAGGAAGTATATACAACATTATTTTAAGTATATGCGAAACCTGAATATAGTTTAGAATCGGTAATTGAATCGATTCGAATCATTTTTACACCATGTTATATGGTTCGGTTCTTGAGATATAGCCTGGTGACAACCAGGCTGTATCTCCTGCTGGGGTCAAGGGCCGTTTTCTGAGAGGAAGGCTCAGCCCCGGCACTATAGGCAACGAAAGAACGAGGTAGGTTTTTAGTCAGTAAGAGTCTGACACTACTTCCCGCTCCACCCAAGGGCGGGATTTGTCATTGGATGATTTTACCTACCATAAAAAAAAAACCAGGCTGTATCTCAAGAACCTAGTCTAGCCTGTTGACAGACAGACAGACGGACGGACAGTCAGCGAAGTCTTAGTAGTAGGGTCTCATTTTTACCCTTTGGGTACGTACGGAACACTAAAAAGGAAGCAAAAGTTGTCTGTTTACCAAACCACTTTGAAAATTTACGGTACAAAGAGGTTTTTTTTTTTTTTGGTAGGTAAAATCGTTCAATGACAAATCCCGCCCTTGGGTGGGGCGGGAAATAGTGTCAGACTTTTACTGACTAAAAACCTACCTTTCCGTTCCTTGCCTTTGTCCCGGGGCCCGTGGTGACACTCTCACATAACCTTTGGCCCCAGTAGGCTTCGGCCCTGCTGGACCCCTACAGTTTGCTGACAACTCCTTGAGGCGCGCGGGAACAGTGCGCGCCGTAGACGACCTGAGCTCGGACCGGTCTGTTACCGGACGGACGGACAGCGAGCTACCCATTGCCCACCGTCCGCGAGCCCGCACCTACGGTGGTCGGAAATCGGGATCAGAAACCCGGCGGCGGCGGCGGCGACGGTACAAAGAGGTAAGAACCTCTTACCTGTGCATTTCTACCAAAAGCAAAACCAACTTTATAATTTTCCCACAGCTGGGACTAGCCTCTTCTCTGAAAAAGAAAATGGGCCGTTAACACTTGTTGTTAATACAGTTAAGGAGTAAAATACTTTGACGCAGTTTCTGTCTCTTGATAGCTATATATACGGACCCCACGCGATATACGGCATCAGTATGCACTGGTTCTGACAGTGGCAGGCCTTCGTGCGCAACAAGACGCAGCAGCCGCCGCCGCCCGTTAAAAACTCTGGCATCGTCAGCAAACAGGTAA
The DNA here is from genome assembly GCA_958295575.1 of Leucania comma. NCBI lineage: Eukaryota > Metazoa > Arthropoda > Insecta > Lepidoptera > Noctuidae > Leucania > Leucania comma. The sequence goes on along the minus strand of OY282468.1, from coordinate 24,980,721 downwards.
GCTTTACTTTTGCCCACGATTTCATCCTAACAGACGGCGAGCAATGGGTAGCTCGCCGTCCAGACCGGGCCCAAGTCGTCGACGGCGCTTCAAGATGTCAGCAAGCCGTAGGGGCCCAGCAGGGTCGGAGCCTACTGTAACATAACAATGAATAGGTTACTTCTACTAGACAAGCGTGCTCTATCATCGACCACATAATCGTTTACCAGCTGATATAGTGATCATTCGTGAACCTGTCAATAATAAAAGATCCTAATTACTCTTAACTTAAAGACTTAATTCTCAATCAATATATTTTTTTAAACTGCTTTTATTTACAGGCTTTTATCAGGGTATGTCAGCCCCATCGTATCCTTTTACATTGGTCACTAACTAAATCCAGTTCTGGACTTATAAAATTAATATTACATAGAATATTAGAGCTATTCATAAAGTTCCGTAATTAAGCGGCACAACTTCTTATTCATCTCCGATGATGGTACACATAAGGTAGATTGTATTATGCCTATATCTAGTCGATTTAATTTAAATTCGTTCATTTCTGCTCCTAGTACACTCCATCAGCAAATGTTGCACGCCCTCAATTTGGTTGCAAACTGTGCAGAGGAAAATCAGCCTTTTTCATGAGAAATAAAGAGTCTTAAAATTAATTCAATATCACTTCTACTTAGTTCCCTATCATTGAATCAATCAATCTTAAGAATCTGGGACTGAGACTGGAACAACTTGCCTGATAAGGTCTTTCCGTCGGATTATAATTTACGCATCTTCAATGCTAGACAAGCAAGGCAAGGCAAGGTTCGCCTAAATAAACTAGTGCGCTTCCCCATCAACAATTGCATCACTACTTGCCATCAGGTGGGCTCGCAGTCAAGCACTATAGTTTATATCAATTTAAAAAAAAAATGCTGTGTAAACGGTGACTGTAAAAGAAAACTGTTTTCTTTTACAGTCACCGTTTGTGACTGTAAAAGAAAACGGTTTTACAAAGCAACACGAAATTACAAAACATTTTTGCTAACACAACACCATCTCCTTTTCACCATCTTATCAGACAACGTCCAGAACTGACCGTATTTTATCATTAGACCGTTAAGTTCACCTCAAATGGAGTCACTCCTTGGCGAGCCGCCAATAAATCTATATATAACGTAAATAGATGCAGGCCCGCCGATCCTCACATAAAACTAAGGCTTAAAACTTGCAATAACAATAAGTTAAGACTAAAAGATGGCTTTATAAGGGACGATTTTAAAATGGCGCGCGACGATCAGTCGTGCGTGAGCAATACGATTTGAGAGAGGTCGTTGCCGCCGATCGCCCCCCACGAGGACTTAGCAGTCCTCCACCGTATGCTCCACTGGGTCCTCTGGGCGGTCTACATAATGGTCATACTCAGGCGATTCTTCCGCATGAATCTGATGCTGAAAACTCTAGAACTTACCAAGTCCGGTGAGGACTAGCGTCATGCGGAAGGTGGGGACGCCGTGACGTCTTTCCAGCCAGTCTTCAAAGAAAGGATATACCGCCATAATTATGACGTGCCCATTGTGTTTGTTACTTCTTCACACTGGAACGGCTAAACGCATTTGGATAAAATACACGTGTAGATCATGTCCTGGAATTTTTATCCAGCGAGTATGTTCCCTTGAATTTCTTCTTTCTCGCGACCCGATTGTAATAGTGAAAGTTTTTATGTATGTGTTAGTATCCTTGGACCTATTCCAGGATATACTTACATACATACAGACCTAGTTTGGGCATATAAACTAGTAGTGGAGTAGTATATTGATTTCCGAGCCCGAGTCATCGACGGCGCGTAAAGTTCCACACGCGCCTCATAGAGATGTCAACAAAACCGTAGAGGCTCAGCAGAGCCGATGCCTGCTAGGGCCGTGGGAATAAGTAAGAGAGGGATAATAATAAGTAAAAAAACTAAGTTTTGATCTATTCACACTACCATAGTATTACGTTCTTTTTTTATAAGTATCGATTTTTCGACATTTATTAAGTTTTGACCAGAATTCAGTTACGTCAACGCATTAGAATTAGTCTCGTATATTCCCCAGAACTCACGATAAAAGGTGAGTGAGATATGTTGGGACGTGATTTATTTTTTATTTTTTAATAAAAGTGATATTAACAAAGTGTTTCGTTACATTTGAAGGCTTGAGTTTGAATTTCATAGTGTAAAAAATCCAACACGTGTAGATTTTCATTTGCATTCTTGTAGAGTTAGTAACGATTCTTGAAATATAGTAAGAAAAATATCTTTAGATGATACTGATAATATTCAAATTTTAAACTAGTCACGTTTATAATTTTATTTGTAATGTGTCACATGTAACCATTTTAACTGTATTGTAGACTTTTTTAAAACATTGGCAGCGAGTTCTAATATTGATTCACCCAAGAGAGCTGAAATAATTAAGAATTATTATTATTTTTTTTAAAGGAAATAATAATAATATAATAATAATATTTCCACAACTATCATACTACACCGTCTAGTCCCAAGCTAAGCAGAGCTTGTGTTATGGGTACCAGACAGCTGATAAACATACTTAAATAATATATTTCTAAATAAATACATATTATAGATAAATAACACCCAGACACAGAACAAATGATCGTGTTCATCACACAAACGTTTGTCCTGGGTGGGAATCGAACCCACGACCTCCGGCATAGCAGTCAGGGCCACTAACCACTAGACCATCAGGCCAGTCACTAATTTAGTTATTATAATTTAGACACTAATTTAGTTAATTTTAGGCATTTTTTTTGTATGTAGGTCCAGGTGAATAAAACTAAATCGGAAAAAATTGGTCTGCTGATGTATTTTAATAATATTAGGTTTACTCGTAGATGTGTACACACTTTATGCGTTTTTATGATTGTTGAAGTAGAAATCTAAAAATACTGTACGTGAAGTCGGTCAATTTAAGTTAAATTATTCGTATAAATATTTGCTTGAGAGAGATGATTTTTAGTGTCTAATTAGAAACCAATACAAACATTTACTTCAGAGTGTCAATTAACAAAAATAATTAATAAATATTTTTCTACGTCCTGAGTCAACATTATTATCTCAATTTTTAGAACTAGCCATGCATGAATAAATATAAAAACCCGACACCAACCCGTACCCGACCCGTAAGTGACTCGCCTCTAGCGCGTGCACCGCTGAAATTGTGCCTCTGAGGCACGATTTCACATTGGTCGCGACGTTCACACACATTTGGCGGCTAACGCTATTTCGCTCGCACGATAGCGTCGGCTCTTATCTTTGTCCTTGTCTATCAGTGACTAAACGTTTGCGCTGTGTGAGTTTTTAGTCCAGGTTTTCTGATTGCGATGTTTGCGCGTAACGTATCTACACAAAAAAGTACACACTTTCCAACACATTTAAAAATCGTGTCGTACCGTCTAAAGCGCCTCTCTCCGCCCGCCTTACGACGGTCGGGGTGGCGCTTTTTGTATTTTCCATTATGGCGCGCGCGGTCTTATTATCATAAATATGGCGTTAAATACTCCCCTTTATGTCGGCCGTGATTTACAAAGTCGCCTCCTGTTGGTTAGGGATTTATCATGTGAAGTGATTCTCAAGTGACTGTTTTTCTGTTTGTTTTTGTGGAAATGAAAATACACCGTTAAATTTTGATCGTTTTAATCCCGTGGAGGGTCGATCCAGTACATGAAACACTATCGATTTGTAAAGATATAATAAAAAAATAGAGTGTAAAGGCAAAATAAAATAAATAAATTACTATTTTTCTAAAACTCAATTAATATACGCATTTACGAAATTAATTTCTTTATGTAAACGAGTCAATGACCTTGTGGGTAGTTGTCGGTCGTTGCGTACTAACTACCTACAGGTCATTGAACTCGCTCAGCTGGCGTTTACTTAAAGAAATTTTGTACATGCGTAAATTAATTCGAGTTTTTAAATAAAAAAAAGATACTTTATTTTTTAATTTTATCTTTACGAATTGATAGTGTTTCATGTACCGAATCGATCCTCAACGGAATTAAAACGATCAAAATTTAACGGTGTATAAATGATTAAGTTTGTGTTTTGTTTTTTTTTTAATTGATTTAAACTAGTGTTTTACTGCGATCCCATCTTATGGTAAGCACTGATACAATCGTTGATGGTGAGGCGCACTAGTTTATTAAGAGCCTATTCACTCTAGCCTTTAGTTATTGTTTTAGATCATTGATTCAATTGACAAAATCTTTTGTAATGGTTGATGCACGAGTTCAAATCAATTCAAATGAGCCCGAAACAAAAAGCTTCATACATAATAAGTAATAACGAAGTTTTGTCTATTATATAGGTATGTATAAAAAGCAAAAGCCTACGTCACGCGGTGTTCCCAGGTGGTCACCAATCCAAGTACTGACCGCGCCCAATGTTGCTTAACTTCGGTGATCGGACGAGAACTGTTTTATTTAATTTAATTAGATTCAATAAAATTTAATAAGAAATAACAAGAAATATTTTTTTACTGAACAAAAAAAATATTTTAATAAGTATTTTTTTTTTTACTAAAATTTAAAAATATTTTCATATTGTTTTTAATTATTTTGTACATGCATAAAAAAAGGATAAAAACAGCAATAATTCAATTATCTTTTAAATTATTAGGTATTTAATTTTATTGGGTTTGACATGTTCAACAAGTACTATCCAGAGTAAAGTAAATACGGGGGTCATACTCTAGCTGACAGCCAACCACTAACGCCATCTGTATCTAACAATTCAACGATGAAACTTTAATGTTATATCGCGTGCCACCTAGTGTCAAAATCAATAACTGACACGCTTACCCGTTTACTACTAATAGACGTAGTACTACAACTAGTTACTAGATGGCGCGCTTTTGTTGAAATAGTTTATTATCGTTGATTAGTAATTATATTTCTAAGGTTAATTACACGAAGGAAATGCTGTTTGTGAAAATTCCCTAATTTAGTTAGGAAATTTTAAAAAGCCTGTTGATCTAGCAGAATACTTTCGTACCGTTCCATTCAAAGACCATCAAAATTGTTTGAATAGGAATTAAAATCACTCTTATTGCCTGTAAATGCCATTAACAAATAATATAAAATGTATGTATATGCTTAAACCGGTCTTTTGTAACCTATTGACGATAAAACGAGTTGTATCGATCAATGGCCGCCAATTCACCATTATGATGCAAGGATTAGCCGCTCCTCAAATTCATTCTGAGTCCCAACAATGCACAATCACATACAAAGTATCTACTTAGTTTCTATTCGCATTTGAGAGTTGCAAAATCTAAGGTGTGGATGAGAACGCATAGTGAGCAGCGACATCTGATGGAACTTTATGGTACTAAATATGGAAGAGGGAAGGACTGCAAAGGGGTATGAACTAAGAAATATGTACCAACTGTGTAGACTAGCTTATACAGAGGGTGGAATAATTTAATGCGGAATATGAGAGATGTCGCTTGGTTGAAGGCGTCTAGTAAAATCTGTTACTAAAACCTGCCACCTAAAAAAGAAATTGTAAAAAGTCAGGTTTTATGGTTCAATTAGATAACACTGAGTTCAAAAGAATAGGTAAAAGTTACCCTCTTATTTTAGTATCCGGTCCTAGGAGAAAATCAAGCACGGACTAGTCACCATCACACATTAATAAATTGGTAATGGTACACTTATTAAATTGTACCATTTAACATCATTTGTGTCGTCGGAGCAATATAAATTGATTAAAAAAAATGGTTTTTCGTATTAAAGGGGAAAACTGCGCGAGCTCAACCTCTATTGTATTAGGCTGGGCGCTAAGCTGCTCCCATTAGTCACCGGGTAGCCCCCCACTTATTTAATAATTCTTTGTAAGAATATAGAAAAAAGTCGTTTGATACACGTGGAACATTCGGCTCCTTAACACCCTTGCTCGGGCAAATTCCACCTCGGTCGCGACAACAGAGTTTCTCCACTTGTATCAAAATGTAATATTTCTCTACAACGTCAGACAGATGGAGGTAGGTAGGTACTTACGCAGATCTCAACTAACCCCTTTTCCATCAGGATACTGTTCATTGTGAATGCAAAAAGCGCCAAGAGTTAAGCCATTTGAAAGCCACGTGTAAGGTACGGTTTGAATACAATGCTGTTTTTTAACTTATAGTGCTTTATTTCAGGGTTTTTTTTCCACCAGAAATGTGATTTGCAGCTATGCTACGAGGATGCGAAAGCTAAGCTGTGAAACTATTTGTGGCGGTAAATCCCCTTTTTGAGAAAACAGTGGAGCATACTGTGGAGGTGTGCCCCGCTTGTACAGACCACTGCCATGTCTTTGAAGCAACCTCACACGCTGGGCCCTGGTACAGACTATGGTCCAGAGCGAGTAGGAATGGCAGGTGGTCACCTCCTTCTGCAAAGCAGTATGTTAGCAAAGGAGGCGGCACGCGTGAGGGTATGGTCTTCCTCACACCCTAGCCACCGAGACCCTGAACCCGACTACCAGCCACCGCAGGCTTATGGACGATGAGCAATGGATAGTTTGCTTTACGGCTGTTCGGAAACCATCCGGGCCGATCCCGAGTCTTCGATAGACGTCATGCGCGTCTTAAAGAGATGTCAGGAAACCGTAGGGCCCAGCAGGGCCGAAGCCTACTGGGGCAACGGGTCGACTCTTGAAAGGGTGAGGGAACATAGACGTGGTTTAAGTCAATAAAAGTCTGATAGTATCTCTTGCTCCTACCAAAACTAGAGAAGTTATTTGATAATTTACCACTCTCGAAAAAGAATAGGAAAATGATATGACAATATCCAGTAGTAAACACATCATGATCAGACTAAATCATTACCATCATACCTGGATGAAGAATGATATAGAGCCATGAACTTTGGCACAAGATAAGAAATGCCAATGTCGAGGTGTGTATAACGATAAATAAAATCATTTCAGATGATAACAATTGAAGTGTGTTCTTAAAAATAACGGTACCTATTAATATAATTTTCGATTCCATGTAACAAACAAAAAACACTTGTCCTTTCATCGATACCATTAAATTTCACACTTCAGTCTTCTAATTTGTAAAAAAAATCAATTCGAAGTTTCGAACCAGCATTTTTTGTGGACCATACAGTTAATAGATAGCGGTGCGCGGGCGCGGCTTACACAAAACATACGACGAGTATCATCTGACAATTTGCGAGCAATCAATGCATTGTCACCGCTCTTTATTCAACTCCAAATAATACATGGAAAATTGTCCATTCCAATTGTGATCGGACCATTGTTGGTCTAATAACACGATTCAGGCTTAGTTCGCTTTGAAACCGACCATCAGTGCATGTTCGGACGTGATTGAGATGAGTATCACGATATTCTAGACTCCGTTTGGTGTTTGAGACAGTTTTTTCTTTAACATGAACCTCTACGTAAGTGTTGGATAACCTAAAGCGCTTACCAATCTCGCTGTTTAGTGATTTGAAGTGAAATATATAACATTTCGGCCATGACAAAGTACAAGAAGAATATCTGATATGACCCAAAAGTTCTCAAGCTACAAAAGTGTATACTTAACAATTACATAACCCAAGGACGACAAATGAAGTAACATCAATGGCATACCAACTGGAGCAGCAATCAACGAGACACCTCCCGAAATTATCAAGACATTCCAACCCTTACCACATAAAGAGACCCATGAACGCTTTCATGGTATGGTCGAGGTTGCAGCGGAAGAAGATATCAATCATGAACCCGAAACTGCACAACTCAGAGATATCAAAACGCTTAGGGCTTGAATGGAAGAGTTTGGACGAATCAGAGAAGAGACCATTTATTGATGAAGCGAAGAGGTTAAGGATAAAACACATGCAAGATTATCCGGACTACAAATACCGTCCAAGGAGGAAGAATCGGCTGGATACAGCGGCGTTTTCCAATCCAGCGCTCTACACGACTAGGGAGACTTTTGTTGAAGTGGAACCTCGCCAAGAAGCGAGTTATCAAACGCTTTCTTACCCTGACCAGTTCGTGTACAATAATATGATCAGTTATACTGTACCTTCGATGCCGCAACCGACGTTCGTTCCAACATCAATGAGGCCTAAAGAGGAGGCCTTGCCGAGTTTGGACCTGAGGCCTTTACCGTCGATTGAGAGCATATCACCAAGGCCTTTCGCAGTCGTCAACCAGCAGATGATGGTGAAAGCTTACCAGGACCTGCATTACGTACCCAGTGACGTCACTAGGATCTCTTATCATTATCCTTTTGGGGTGCAGTAGAGTCGTGTTTAGTTTTAGAAGATTTTTGAGGCCATAATTTATAGTTTAAACTGTAGATACAGCTAACATATTGTTGTTTTGTGTTGTGATTGTATAGTGTTTTTTCTTTAGTTGACAGTGTAGAAACTGCACTGTAGTTTTAATTAATGAGTTTCTAATCTACATAGCTTAGGTATCCTACATTATTAAAATTTAAATACCACAGTCACTTTTGCACATGTTAAGTTGTACACTCAAGCGTACAGATACTGTTTGTCAAATATCTAAGTCATAATGCAAACTTATAAATAACTTGATAATGTAAAAATTTTAAAAGCGTATCGTAACTGGTAGGTAGTAACTGATGTAGGTAGTAAAGTTGGTAATTTATCTTTGGTGCATAATATTCATTCAAAATCTCAAAACTGTTTTTGTGAAACCTATTTAACTTTGGCTGTTACATTAGGTTATATGCTATTAAGCTAATAAATATGCTTGTGGCTACAAAATATTGCTTGTTATTCATAATGATTTATCCCAGAATAGCTTCATAGCAGCACTAAATTACATTTTTCCTACATAATGACAATATTTATCCACATTTTACAATGCTACAACATAACATGAATAAACTATGTTTTTAACATTGGAACAGATACAATTTTCATAGAAAATGTTTATAATTTAAAATAAAATGGAGTTTAATGGTAGTTAAATGACATAACAATTGATAATACGGTGCTATTGCAAGTGTCCGTGGAATCTGTAGAAGGTTTATGTAAATAAACTTGAAAAAGGCATGTTAGAACTAATATTCTGTAATGAAAATAAATTATTTTGAAGTAATTTAATTAATATCATTTATTTATAGAAGTATTTGACAAGTACACAAAAAAAAATATAATCACATCACACTTATAAAGGCAAAAATTTGTGTTTGAGTGTGTCTACTTCTTCACGCTCGAACGGCTAAAGGAATTTCAATGAAACTTGGTACACTTGTAGTCCATATCCTGAATTAGGACATATGGTACTTTTTAAGCCGGAAGTATGTTCCGTTACGATAATTTTCTACAATCATTCTGGCGAAGCCGCTGGCAGTAGTTTGTACATTATAACATTTAAATATTGGACACTCACAGTTAGAGTGATAGCTGACGACCTTAGGTGACGTAAGGGTCACTGCAGCGACTTATATAAGAACAGTCAAGCCGAGTAATCATCATCAGCACACTGTTGGAGCTGCCGAGACTTTGACTTCTGAGTGTGTTGCGGTGTTTTTTCTCAGGGTACTGAGCTAGGAGACACGGCGTCTAGTACTCTAAATTGACGTGAAAAAGTATAATCTAGTGCTTGACTGCGATCCCACCTGTGGTGCTATTCTCTAAGAGAACACAGTGCTGCCTCAAAGATTAACACCCAAATAGGATACATTGGATTTTCAACCTAAAAAACCTATTCATTGGATTGTTAATTCAATGTATCCTATTTAGATTTTCGTCTGCATTTTCTTCGAGGAATCGTTGATGGTGAGATGCACTAATTTATTAGGAGCCTATTTACGCTAGCCTTGAATTATAGTCGGACGGGAAGACCGCAGCAGGCAAGTTGTTCCAGTCAGTCGATGTATGCGGTACAAACGATGAGGCGAAACGCTTGGTCCAGACTGTAGAGACCGTAGACCGTGGATACTCGCCGTGCGCCGGGTTTTCTGATGGCAGAAATGAGATGGCGGATTCAAGCAATGCAATTCCCGCGCACACTCTCCAAAATACATCCTGTAAAACACCGAAAGGCTGGTTATATCTATTTCGTTCGTCTGAATGTTGCTCATAGACTTGAAATCGAAATCAGATAAAAAGCAGCCCATATCCTTTCTTAGACTTTAAGATTACTCTGTATGTAATTTCATTAAAAATGGTTCTATAATTTTATCGTAGACAGAAAAGTTAAATATTGCTAGCTTTTGTCTACGACTTGGTTCGCGTGAATATTGATTGTAGCTCTGACTGGCCTGTTAGTCTAGTGGTTCAGGGTCAGTTAGGGTCTCTTCCTGACCGCTATGCCGGAGGTCGTGGGTTCGATTCCCACCTAGGACAAATGTTTGTGTGATGAGCACAATCATTTGTTCTGTGTCTGGGTGTTATTTATTAAAACTATGTATGTGTTTAGATATATATGTATGTTTATCAGTTGTCTAGTACTCATAACACAAGCTCTGCTTAGCTTGGGACTAGACAGTGTGTGTGATGGTTGTGAAATATTATTACCTATATTATATAGCGGATGCGAAGTAAAAAAAGATTAAAAGTCTATGTCTTGGGGTTTAGGGTTACTACTAGGACACCAAATACCATCAAAATCGGTTCAGTAGTTTAACAGCGAAAGCGTAACAGACAAGAGTTACTTTCACATTTACAACATTATTTTTTAGTATATTATTCGAAACCTGAATACGGTTTTTGATTTCTATAATTTTTTTCCCAAATTTATTTAAACAAGGTTACAATTTGATCACCACCTTGATACTAAGTACAAAACAGGTCACGGCAGGCTCTTGTGGGCATTAGAAGCTGCCTGCTTGCAGCTTAGTGTGGGGGTAAAAAAACCCCCTCAGTCACCCGGATGGCCCGGTGACCTTGAGTTTGTGTGAATAACCAGGTAACACATTATATCTTTGAGGTTGTATAATAATCTTAGTATGATTTACTTTGCAAAATACATTTCATTTATCACTATATATTTATAGACAACCAACCAAAAAACACAACCCCATCCCAAGATATCCTGACAGCTGTTTCCGTATATTTTCTTCCCGAATCGCATCTATCCACTTCACCCGTCACTTCCTAAGATGGAGACGTCGCGAGACGCCGGCGGCGACGGAAGCTGTGCCAGAGATAATGTGATCGCAATGACACGCCACTTCATAGATTGATGATCTCGTCACAATATTGTAATTGATTCATATCTAGAGGCACCCTCGTATTTTTTTGGATGACGAATTTGTGAATCATTGTTTTTTTCCGATTTTTGTTTTTGCAAGTATTTGGGAGGAGTTCTTTCAACTCATGAAATGTGTTAAGTAATCCTGCTATAATATTTTTAAATACTGTTACTCCTCGCCATTCGTTCGTCCTATAAAAATCGTGTCCGAGTCGTCGACAGCGCATAGTATTCCACTTCCACGTGCGCCTGAAAGGGACCTCACGCTCTAGCCACTGAGACCCCGACCCCTGCTACTTGTCACCGTATGGCCTTGCGGGCGATGAGCACCCATACCAACCTGAACCGGCAAACCTTGAGCCCCTTAGCAGCTTCTTGAGTTGAGCTTTGCGAATACTGACAAATGCTTGCTTGGACAGTACCTCTACCATGAGTTTTAAGCAATAGTATTCGTCGCTACTCGATATCGACGCCGAAAATATATTGTATGGCAAAATTTTGCAATGGTTCATTCTTCAAAAGACCATTTCAGACAAATCTGCATGGTCCTCATGTGATTTGACCAATACATATTTACTGTATAGACTTTAAAAGAGACTTTGATCGCTGAGTTTGTTTCGGAGTTTCTTCTCAGGGTAGTCAGCTAGGACCTCATCTAGTTTAAACTGATGAAAAAAAAATTGACGTGTAAAAGTGTTTTTAAAACCTACTTGCAAAATAAATATCATTTATCCGTTTGGACTGAGTCCGAGACTTCGAGCGCGTATACATAGTGTTGCACGCGCGCCTCAAAAAGATGTCAGCAAACCATACAGTCCAGCAGAGGCGAGGCCTAGTGGGGCCATGGGGAAAGTATGAAAAGTATACAGTAGATCATAGAACGCAAAAGGCAACTGAAGGAATATAGGTGTGGTTGTAGCCAGTGTAAAGTCTGACACGCCCACTCGCACCACACTAGAGCGAGAGAAGTCATTAGATAAATGCCCTTAAGAGGCTCCCCTAAGCCGATGACCTTGAGCAAATGCTCAAGGTCATCGGTCAATGTCAATGTCAAGGTATATATATATATATATATTACGCAACTATCACACAACGCTGTCTAGTCCCAAGCTAAGCAGAGCTTGTGTTGCGATCACTAGAAAGCCTTTAAGGGGCAGATATATGATTTTTGATTATTTTAAATCAAACATCACGTTTAAACGGCTAGTTCGTATGTATTGAAAAAAAATATCTTAAACTATACTAATGGTCTAATAATTTGATATTCGAATACTTATATTTCTTTTTCATAGAACTTGGGTGTGATTTATTTTCAAAGATACGTCTAACACAGGCAAAAACGCGAAGATCAAACAAAAGCGAAGAGAAAGTAAAAAGTATTTTTATGAAATTTTCACAAACTAAAATATTATTTAATTACCAATCGCTTGATATACGGTTTTTATTCATATTGTGTTTAATAAATGAAGGACATATAGGTATTATTATTCGAATAATCTTGATGCGCGGGGAGCGACGCGATACCATTATTTTTAATTAGACGAACCAAAGTGACAGCAGTGGACAATGCCCAACTGTCAAATAACAATGCTCAACTGTCAAACAACCATTGTTATAGCTGTCACTTTAGTCCACCTAATAAAAAATCACAGTATAGCTCCTATTTTATTCACTCAAGGTCGCTGGTTTTTAGTGTCGCCATGTTGGAGTGCCTTAAATGCCCATATACCTGCACTATGGAGGATTTAATGAGTGCTACCGATGCTGCAGTTAACGTAGCCACCTACTGGGCCCCAACAGTTTAGCGAATTTACCATCGACTCGAAAAGAAGAAGTGTTGCTTAGGTGTTGAGACTTATGCGAGATTGTCCGAAAGACTCACCGTAACCTCAAGAAAAAAAATCAAAGCATTCATTTCAAATAAACCGTTTACAGGCACTTTTGAACTGTCAAGAAGTCAGTCAGTCAGAAAATTATTGATTTCGTAACAGTGCCTAACTTCAGCGAATCTCGTTACATTAATATTATAAAAGTGAAAGTTTAAGAGTGTGTATATCTGTGTTTGTTACTTCGTCGCGCTCGAACGGCTGAACGGATTTCGACAAAACTTGGTACACAGGTAAACCATGTTTTAGAATACCACATAATTACTTGGAGTCCCGGGAGTATGTTCCCATGGATAATTTTCAACATTCACGCGGGCGTAGCAGCAGGCAGAACCTAGTCATTTTACAATTCAGTTCAATCTTGATTTAAATTACGTCGCTTTTTTCAGTTCTTTATGAACTAAAGTGCCATTTATTGTGTTTATTATCTGCATATATTATACACCACAATAGCCACGTTTTCAATGACTAACTTTCTAAACTAAACTAGACATTTTTCAAAATTGTTGCTTAGAATGTAGCCAGATAGATGAATAACAATGTACGCTACTTTATTCGTCTTGATACTTTATTTAAATTACAAACTTGTTTGTGTAAAATATACATAATAGAACATTTTCCATTACCAAAGCCAATTCGTTACAGCATTTTAAGAGCGTCCCACCCGAGATATATTTTCATTATTTTTCATACAACCGCTCTAGATTACGTGATTATGACGTTATTACACATCTTTCTCTAGATATTTCGGCAACACAAATATCTTGTATATCTACAAGATCTAAGTTTTCATTGGTGTCATTCTAGAAAAAAACCTGAAAATCTGCTATTTTACGTGAACTTTGGCCTTTCCAAATTTACTCATAAATTATAAAATAAATATTTATAGAAACCTTGACCACGTAATTGACATTTTCTTTTTCAAAAATTTTTAAAGTATAAATAAAAATACGTAGGTACATATTTCCTGGAAAAAAATTGGTAAAATATTCGAATGAATGACGGAATAACCGAATGTCAACGGCACTTTCAGGCGTTATCTCTTTTTTCACGTTGCCTCTTTATCAAAAATTGATTTAGATTGCGTTGGCTGAACCAACAAGCTTTTAAACCATGCTCAGGTTGATTGGTCGGGAAAGGCTCTCTTAAGGAAGCCCAAGACTGGGAGTAAACATCAAGGTTGTAGTTTACCTAAGTCCCATTGCTAAATAAATTACCCAAAACAAACAATATAGCAATCAGAAATTATGGAATTTTGATTTGTTCGATTTCGCTCGTTTATATTATTATTAGCAATTTAATCGAAGAAAGATCACAGGGTTATATAAAGGGGTGTTTAATTAATTTATTATTGTGCACCCTTCACCCCCTGTGTTGGGGGGTGAAATGATTTTTCAATAATAAGCTTTCCATTAATTGAAAACTTGATGGTTGAGGAGTTACATGGAGCTGATAATATGATATAAGTAGGTACTAAAAAAGAAAGAAAAAGTAAGAAAGAAAAAGTAAGAAAGAAAAACATTTATTTGAGACTCGCATATTTTCCGACTGCTGGACAAAGGCTTTCCCAACTTTGGCAGTCCTTGTGCTAGGCGTCTCAGTTAGTTGGTGGCGTCGTCCATCTTCAGGTCAACCCACTTTATGGAGAGCCCTCAAAGATGGATTCAACCACTTGGCTGCAGAGGTACCACAGTGTCTTCACCATCCGCATGACCCAGATTTTCACTTTTCACCAGACATGGAAAGTTCGGGAGCTTCCAGATTCAGGTGGAAGAATCGTCCAGGTATCACCATTGCGCGGACAGCCCGGAGGATACGGTAGATGTGTATACTCCTTGGACGGAGCACCAACGTGTCCTCGTAAAAGCGATCGGCCTTGCTTCAGATCATGGTCCAGCACAAGAAGAAATGGGTTGTGGTCGCAACCTCCTACGAAGCAGTAATGCTAGCCAAGGAGGCTGCTACAAGAATGAAGGAACGCACATCCCCATGCCCAAGCCGTCACGACAGGAGAGACATCCTCCTGCTCCACCCTAGAGTGAGAGAGAACATAAGATGACTAAATCCCACCTCAAAAAAACTAGGTTTCGAGGGTTAGGCTATACCGAGGGTTCTGTATAAACTAACGAAAATAGATCAATTCCCGAAAAAAGTCTCGAAGATTTTTCCGAATCGCAGTGTTTTTTTTTTGGTGACGTAACTATAGTTTTCAGATTTATTCTTATACTTGTGCTATGAGATCTTGCTTCATGCCTCAGGGTTCTAGGTCAACGGGAAGTACCCTATGAATTTTGATTCCCTTGAGAGTGTCGAAATGTACGTTTTATGCGACATAAACGGCCGTATCTTTTTTGTCGTTTTTTTCACAGCTTTAAGAAACCGCAGACTAAGTAAATAGTTTGAATTACAACTCGATACCTCCACGCGTTCCCGAGATAAAGGGTCTTGACAGATAGACAGACGGACAACGAAGTGATCCTATAGGGTTTCTGATTTTTCCTTTTTAGGTAACGAATCCCTAAAAAAACGGATTTAATAGGCACCTAAACACCAAGCTTTAATATTGGTATCACCAGCTCTATACAATCCTCAACCCTTGAACTGTCTTCAGTTATAACTAAAATAGTAATTAAAGAAACCTCACCGGTACATTGGTAAATTTACGGTTTTGTACAATTTAACCCTAGTTCAATAAACATCCCCGCATTTATTAGCTCGGAATATTCCTATGTATACAAACAAGCTCATTCACCGTTTCTTGTGGAATTTTCTAGTAAATTCTGTGTAAAGTTACCAATGTTCTTTTATGTAAAAGTTTTTCTTATTAGTTTTTTATTCACAGAATTGCTTCGTGTTTTTATGGCATTTAGACGTTTTTGAATCGTAATAATTCCCTAGTTATTTAAGTAGGTTACTTCCAGGTAAGCGTGCTTCATCGTCGACCACATTGTCGCTTTCCATCAGATGGGATAGTCGTCAAGCGTGAGCCTATAAATAGCGAAAAAACTGGCCAAGTGCGAGTCTGACAGACGCACGAAGGCTTCCATACAACGGTAGCAAAAAATTGCAAACAATCACGTTTATTGTATGGGACCTCCACTTAAATATACACCGTTAAATGTTGATCGATTTTAATCCCGTGGAGGGCCGATTCGGTACATGAAACACTATCGATTTGTAAGGATAAAATTAAAAATAAAGTACCTACTTTTTTAAATTTGAATTAATTTACGCTTGTACAAAATTATTAAGTATACGACTGCTGGGCGAGTTCAATGACCAGTAGGTAGTTAGTACACAACGACTGACAACTACCTATAAGGTCATTGACTCGTTTACTTAAAGAAATCAATTTTGTACATGCGAATATCAATTAGATTTTTAGAAAAAAAGTACTTTATTTTTTAATTTTATCTTTACAAATTGATAGTGTTTCATGTACCGGATCGACCCATCACGGAATTAAAACGACCAAAATTTAACGGATACACCGTGTTTTTTATTTTATTCTGGTTTAAGTACTTGTTATTATATATTAAATTTCAACTTTCTAGCTAAGCTATCCACGGTTTATGAGATGGTGGTAACATAGAGACGGTGGATTCCGCCCCTTAAATTACGAAACTTTAAAAACATCTGTTTGTTATGACTTGGTTACGAAACATTTTCGTTTGTTTTTTTTTTTATACGTTTTGGTATATACTCACTGAGCTTACACCGAAGGTGTTGAATTCCCTGTCGGAGTCTGAAATTTGTGATAACTACAACCTTAGAGTTTTTAACTCAAGGGTGAAAACCTTTTGAAAAAAACTCGATAAAGAAAAATATACTGAGGAGTTAGAGCAATGGTGGCCTTATGGTTACAGTCCCGATTTACGAGTTTCAGGTTGCGGCTGCAAACCCAGCCAGGTGCACTACTTTGTTGTAATATAATTAATTTCATACCCACTGCTCTCAAAACAGCAAAGGAAAACATCTTAAGGAAACCGGCATGTCTTGGAACTAAAAATTCGAAGGCATGTTACATGCACCAATGTACAGTGGTCTCGGATTGCGACCCATCCTCTTTACTAGAGGAAAGGCCTGAGTCCCAGTAGTGGGGTCACTAAAATATGTTAAGAAATACACGATGCGAAAAACATAATCCTTCTTTCAAGACGAATCAAACCAGAGTTTCACAAGATGACAAGATCAATAACTGAACGCCATCTACTGGGTGTAATTTATATAAAATATGTATGTATTTAGAAATATATAAGTTTGTTTATCAGTTGTCTAGTACTCATAACACAAGCTCTGCTTAGCTTGGGACTAGACGGCGTTGTGTGATAGTTGTGGAATATATTATACTGTCTACTTTCTTCTTCTTGAATCGATGGTTATCTTTTCCCTCTAAGTTTTTGAGTCCAGTAGGTTCCCACGTTTATAACGGCATCAGTGGCATTTTCTAGGACCTCCATAATGCCGATGTAGGGACATTTTAGGCTCTTAATAAGTGAGCCATCGTTTGGTCAGGAGCACCGCACTCTGACTGGGTATTGGAGGGGTCTATGATCCCTAATTTTGCTAGGTAGCGTTTGGAACGATCTACCTGCACCATTAGGCCACTGACTAAAAACCTACCCTTCCATTCATTGCCTTTGTCCCGGGACCCGAGGTGACATTCTCACATAACCTTTGGCCCCAGTAGGCTTCGGCCCTGCTGGACCTGCTGTTTTTAGTCAGTAAGAGTCTGACACTATTTCCCGCCCCACCCAAGGGCGGGATTTGTCATTGGATGATTTTACCTACCGTAAAAAAAAAAAAAACATTAGGCCACTGAAGATCGCATCCGAGTGGCAGATATTCCTGGGGTTGAATGAAGTCGGGCGGTGGTAAGTGGTGCTCCCACCCAACTTACATTTCAATTAAATGTCTCAGAACATAATAGAACAATTTACCGTTTATAGCCGCCGTAATGAGGAAACAAAACGCGAACTCTGACGTCACAGTCCGGTACACGTGATGTCAAAACACATTTTGAAAGAAAAACGTGTTTCAGATCACGTGCTGCAAACTAAAAGTTTTCAAAGTCCACGAAATTTTTGGATTTTTTTTTTGAGGTTTTTGTTGTCGTAATAAGGGTGGATAAAGTAAAGGATCGCAGTTAGAGTAGATAAAATAGTAGAATGTTCTATTCATTTTTATTCAATAATATGATTCCCTCTTCTGTGTGAGTCCCAACAGTGGGAACATTATAAGGCTGACGTAATACGGAGCAATATGATTATAATGATAATAAGGAAATTGTCGACATGTGGAATGTAAACTCGGCTATCATTGTGCCGATAGTCGTTACCGCCAACGGCCTGATGGCCAAAAGCCTCGACAGCCATCTGTCGAAGCTGTCATTGCGATGTTGGATCAGAGACTTACAGAAGGCAGTACTCCTCGATACGACTCGCATAGTGCGGAGGTACCCTTTAGCCAAACTCAAATAGTATGCAATTTATTATTAAGGTACCTATAATATTTTATCATTAAAACATTGCATAACAATTCTAATAAGCCATGCCCAGGCCTACCTTCCGGATTCATCAACAGATCAGTTCTATATATCTCCCCCTTCTTTTTTCAGTCTTTCAGTCACCGACTACACTTATAAACAAAGCAATTTTAATTGCAAAGACAGTTCTGCTGTGATCCTATGAGGAGTTCCATTCCATATCTTCGAAGTTCATCATCAAATCATAACAATATTTCTATGGAACCAATTTGGAAGCATAACCTTACAATTAAAAAATATAATTTTCTAAATCGGTCCGCAATTGATCGAGAAATCGGTGAACATACATAAAAAAATACACACAGCCGAACCTGAATCTCCTTCTTTTTGAATTCGGTTAAAAAGCAGTTTAAATGACACGTTACGATAGGTTTTTGTTTGGTTTGCCCGTTACATATGATTATCTAGACTAGAAATAAATGTAAAATCTTGCTATTTGTATTTTAATTCTAATATTGTAATAGCGGATAATTCGAAATGCTTTCATATCCGTGAGTAACCGTATGCGAAACAGGTATAATATTATTCCTCAATTTGTATCCGGATAACGCTCTGTTGCATAATAGCCAAGAAGCAAGATGTTGGTCACACCTTCGGTTAATCCGTTTAAGTTAAGTAACAATATAAAAGAAAAACAAACATTTTCCTTCATAACAGGAAAAAAAAAACTAAAACACAAAAAACCCCGTAGCTAAATTTTTCCCATATTGTTTCCCTCGATTACTTAATATATGAACAAAACCACTCTTTTGTTGCGCAATACTTTCAAAGTTCGCCTAACTGAACCTTTGAAAACATTGAGGTAACAGTTACGACATACACCTACGGCAAAGTACTCAAGAAAAATGGAGTAAACTTATCACGGAATGGCACTTCAGAGATGGTAAAAGGGTTAACGGAAAGCAAAAGAGATGGGAGGATAAATAGTACATTTTGATACAAGTGCAGAAAGTTTGTTCTTGCGACGTAGGCGGAAATTGCACGAGCCGTAGTCGAGTGTGTTATGGAGCCGAGAGGTGCAGTGACAAATTTGCACGTGTGTCAAATGACGTGTTTCAATACACTTACCACTCAGCCTGATACGATAAAGCATTTTATTATAATAAAATTGTGACTTTCTGCACTAGTGTGTAAAACAGTCAATTGCGTGCCTAAAAGCGGTGGGATAAGAGCGGATTTTGAAGTAAGTGTATTGAAAATAAAATGAAAACAGCCGGACCCAACTGGAGAAGAGCTGCTGAAGTTAGAAGCCACTGGAAGGGTTCTTTATTGGAGGTTTTCAGGAGGAGAATTAGGGAACATTTCTTGTAAACATAACTCATAAATAATAATATGTTTACCTATGAAATTGGCGTTTTTAAAATGCGTTATTTTGTACTGACATCTTCGGATTGACTTTGCGGCTTATTTGAGGGCGCCCTTAGGGTAACAACTCACTAAGCGGTTTTCTCCCAGGGCCGCCGCCCGCAGCTTTTGTAGAATGCAGATTTATATGTAAATAATTAAAGCACATTTCACGATGCGTTTTGTAGCCGCGGTGTGCGCGGTCGTTCGAGGCTCCCTATGCACTGGCGGCCAACTTGTAAAATCGCGCAGACCGCGGTCGCCCGCCACCTCGGTGGTTTGCGCCCAGACGCTTTGCCAACCGACCGGTTGGCGGGCGACCGCGCAGTGGCTGGCAATAATCGGCACACACACATGGCTTGCGGCCGAAAATCGCAACCGCGACGGTTGTGTAGCCGCATAAATCTGCCGTCTTGTGAGTTTTGTAATAAAATTGCTTTTTCCTCTACCGCGGCGGGCGCAGGTGAAACCGCTTCATGAGTTCTTAGCCTTAGAATTCTCAGTTCAAATAACTTTATATTAAAGGTATATTATTTAGTGTAAGTTTTTTTGGACGTCGTACGAAAATGATTATAAATACTGCAATATAACAGAAAATTACACAAAGAAACCAATAAATTACTCACTTCGAAAAAAAAAGTACTCTTGGTATAAATTTATTTGAACTTTTTTTTCCAAGTTAGTCCGAAGATATCACTAAAAAAATAAGGCATTTTGAAAAACGCCATTTAATGCTGACGTACGTTTATTATGTTTGTGATTTCTTTACACTCGAACGGCTGAACGGTTTTCGATGAAACTGGCACACTGGACCATGGTAGAACATGTCCTGGACTGGGGCCGTGAAGTCGACATAGACGAAGAAGTTTCGAGATTTATTAACAGACAAGTGTTATTATAGTATATATGACTTTCTGAATGACAATATTTGACATTTCTTTTTTTTTATGGTCCTTAATTTGATTGATGTATAACTACTATTATGCATATTAATAATTATTTGACATTTTTATTTGATTTTAGTTTAGTCTGACATATTTTTTTTTATTTAATTTGATTCTGACATTTTTATTTTATATTTTATTCTGAGATTTTTATTATTATTTTATTGTGACATTTTATATTTTACTCGGACATTATTTTTTTTTTTTACATTAATGCATACTTATAAATTACAATTTGACATTTTTTTAATTTATTTCGTGATTTTTTTTTTCTTTTCAAGTTTATAATGCATTTTAATAAGTAACAATTTGTAATTTTTTTTTTTATTTTATACATTTTTATTTCCATAATTCTGTTAATTTGTATTTTGTTAACATTATAAATTTGTACGCCTAAAGGGTAACATCCTACATGCTAATGTTGTATGTATACCCATGTTTTTACAAATAAAATGATCTTTATCTTTATCTTTATAGTCCCAGGCGGAGTTCATACAAAATACTCAGTGACCACAACCAGCTCTTACAGTTAAACTAGCGACACTGTGCAGGTAACAATCCGGTTTCCGCGACGGGTGCCCGCGTGGGCGACCGCGCGTGCGCCCTCTTAACGTAGCGTTGGCCCTAAGAGAAATCCTGTAAAATATTACAGTATTCTGGACAGTAATTTAATTTTAAAAGTTCAGGGTAAAAGGTTTATTGATTAATTGAAGATTTATGAGTAGAATTCATGTGAAGATAAGACATGAACTCTTTTAGTAACATGCGTTACTAAAAATGTTAGGAACATACATGTGGATAGAGAGGGAGGCCAAACAAAATATGGATAGATTGTGTAAGGAGTTTCATTTATGAAAGAAAAAGAAGTCAGTAACAGCGTGACGGTTGACAAGACCGAATGGAAGAAAAAGCGTGTTGTGCCGATCCGCGTGACGAGGGCAGGAAGATGAAGAGTTTCGACATGTAACATCATTACTTTGTTGAGCACTTGGCAGAATCGTACCAGCTTTTGTATCAAAAATACACTGTACGTATCCTTTTGATAGGGATCTTTTGTGAACAAACATTCACGTCTCTCGTCATTCAATATCATGCGACGCATTCATCCAAAACATCTCTGCAAGAGCCAAGAACAATGCTAGACAACTGCCTAACACCTATCTCACTGGGCTTAAGCACTATCCACGTGTTGGCAAACGAATCTCTGCCTTAGGCTAAAGAAGAAGAGTCGGGTTTACCACTGTAAAGATCACGAGATGCAATTCTGACGAATAACTGCTGCGTATTATCAAAGCTTCGTTACACTTAGGTATTATATTGCAAAGGTTTTCAGTGAAATTTGTTACGCAATCGAAATTAGAATCTATTTGCTTCAAATTAAAGTTGAAACTCGCATGTGAAATAAGTGAGAAACGTCGTTCCAAAATGGAAACGCAGCACAAAACTGTTCACAGCACAACAAAGTTAGAACGTTGCATTGACAATCAAAAAACGCATTTAACACAAAAGTGTTAAAGGCGTCGTCGCCAGCATTTGCCGTTGTCACACCGAAGCGCACGTCATAATCGTCACAGACGTCTTTCACACCGCACATGAAGAATGAATGATGGATGAATCGTAGCATGAGAACCCAGCTTTTTCCATGTATGGTGGAAACAAATTGTCGTTTTCCGGCTAAGAAACTATTTCTCATGCGACTTTAAGCCTTATGGCTTAAAGGTTAAAGGATGTGTAAGTTTGTTGGACTGCAAAGTAAATTGGTCAGGCAGATATCTGTGTACATTCATAGGAGTCACAAATGGGCTAAAAGTTGTATGCTGAATATGGGACGGTCTCCGATGTAAAGAAGTTTGCAAGAAATGATTTTACTGAGTCTAAATATGTTTGGGAGGGATTATTGTTTGGCTTTTTGGTGTCCACAGGCGAGTATCAATCACATCATCCCAATCGAACTAATGTTGCAAAGATGAATGTTTATGTGTGTCTGTGTGTTCGTTACTCTATCACGCTCAAATATCGAAACGGATTTGAATAGCATTCGGCACACGGGTAAACTCAAACTCTTTCTCAAAATTAGCAATGCCACCTAGCAGCTTTGGACTCGGTGGAAAGGCGTGCGAAGAGGCTAATCGGTGATCCAGATTTGGTTAAGTCCAATCTTCAAAGCCTTGAGCACAGGCGTTGAGTAGCCATCCTTTCGGTTTTTAAAGGTTGCATTTTGGAAAGTGTGCGCGGGAATTTCATGACTTGATTCCGCCCATCGGACCACCCGACGTACGGCGAATCCACCGGCGACATACCTATCTTCACCGTAACCTCCGAGTGATTCACACAATGTAGACCTAGATATCCAGGCGTTCCTCCCCCTGAATAAGATGTAGGAACCTCCCGAACTTACCATACCCGGTGAGGTCCTGCGCCATACGGAACGTGAGGACAGCGTGACGCCTATCCAGCCACTCCTCAAACCCCACTCTTTGTGGTCTGGTTTCCGCAATTATTCCTTGGTGGACTGTTGTACATGGGCACCCCAAAGTTGGTATCCTAATAAAGTACTTGTTAAAAATCAACGTTTCAGACGCCTTGTGGACGCTTCGCGTGACCCAAGGGTTGACTTTTACCTAGCCGCCAGTCTGTTGGGTACATTACCAGTCGACAGCGATGCGGAGGAGTTTTTTGACGCCATATTTTAAATTACTTTTGGTGATTTCTTCAGGGATTTTATTTTTATTTAGTGTATTTGATTTTTTTTTTAATTTATTTGTATAATGGTAGTTTTAATCGTTTTTTTTTTTTAATATGTAATAAGTTTCTGCCCCGGGCAGTAAAGTTGCACTGGCATTCCTTGAATTTGAACTAGAAGGTTCTATTCCAGATTAAAGACTATCTTTGTGACAGAAGTCACAACAAACGAAACAGCGCTACAACTAATTTAGTTTACAAATTTAGCATCATGTTAACAGAAAATAAACTTATATTAATGGCCTTAAAGATTAGCAACGAGTCCCAAACTAGGCGTCGCCAGTTTCTTGGTCACCCAAACATGACGCATAGTTCACACTTTCCATGACCTGCTGCCAATACATGATACGTTAAGATACTGAGATACAAAGAACAATAAAAAAAATTACTATTAATTTCATTCAATCCCGAAGCGAACGGTTAAACACACATAATTATCACATATCTCACACTGTTGTGTGTGACGTAAATAAAATCTTTTTTCTTTTCTAGAAATCCTTTCTAGTTATTCCCACGACATTTCGGTTTTCGTAAACACCCAACTTTGTCCGTTACACGGTATTTCATTCGTTTGTCATTTTTATCAACTATTTTTAACAACTCTCGTACGCGTTATGTGATATTTCAAAGGCGTGAAAATCTTTCTGAATACGATATTATTCGTACAAGCTTTCATAGTACAATATTTTCAAGGATTGTTGGTAGTACAAAAAAAAGTAATTCTGGTTATTTTTGCGTCAGAATGTGGGTGGAAATGTGAATGGATGGAGAGGTAGAGGGAAGCCAAAGAAGAAGTGGATGGATTGTGTGAGGAGTGATTTGAAAGAAAAGGGAGTTAGTGATATCATGACGAGTGACAGGACAGAATGGAAGGAAAAAACGTGTTGCGCTGACCCCAAATAAAACGGGACAAGGGCAGGAAGATGAATGTGGTTGGAAATGTTACGTACTTTTATATTTTTGTGTGTAGTGTTTTTGTTTATAGAAATGTGTGGGTTTTCAAAAATAATGACCGAGTAGACATGTCGTGGTCTCTCTATATTTGTATCTACGGGCGGTAGTGGATTGTTGAAAGAATAATTATGATAAAACGCTTTCTTTTTGGTGGAGGTTGCAGGATAAGGTGGACCGATGACCAGGGTGAGAGTCGTGGAAATGCGATGGATGCGAGAAGCATAGGCCCGTTCGTTGTAGCGACACTTGGAAGAGGACTATGTCCAACAGTGGACGTCTTTCGGCTGAAATGATGATGATGATGATGACTGTCTTTATTAAGTTAGAGGTGAGCCAGCTCCTGGATCTTGCTAAATGAAAGGCGATGAATTACTTGTAGATTTATTTTACATAGCTTCTTTTTTATATTGTGGATGTGAGAAGACTGTGGGCTTAACAGACTCATATATTTATTTTCTTCTAGCTATTACCAGCGGCTTCGCCCGTGGTATCGTAGGTTTCTTCATACAATCTTTGGACCGCCTTTACCCCCCTTTGGGGATTAATTTTGTAAAATCCTTGCTTATTCTTTGTATACATAATAAAATGAACCTCTGTGCAAAATTTTAGTGTTCTAGAGGCTTTGCGTTGGCTGATTTTATATACAGGGTGTGTGACACATCGATGCACAAATGAATATTATGGACACTCTGTATGATTCTAGACCTCCCAGCGGTGGAATTTTACGTCGCCTCTTCAATTTTTTTTCAAAACTGACTACTTTTTTTAAATTTCATAAAATTGTTCGCGCCTGGTCCAGAATCATAAGTATAAACAGTATATAGTAATATACCCTTAAATTTTGGTCGTTTTAATCCCGCGTAGGGTCGATTCGGTACATGAAACACTATCTATTAATACTACATTCTATTTGAAATATCTGTTATTTATTTATTTTGCACACAAAGGTTGACTGAATCCATGGTATTCGTTCGAGCGTCACAGACACACCGTGTATACAGTTTTCAATACTAGTTTTTGTTCTTATGAACTAGTTACCTACGTTGACAGGTCTACATTGTCCTCTCATCTAGTTTATTTATCCTCCGTGAGTGTGACCGTGGCATAACCGCGGTTCCTAACAGAATACCAGCGCTGCGTTATTTCACGTTCTTAAATATCGCAGCTTATGCTGAGTTTGGCGCCTTTTTGGGCTTGCACAGATTTTAATGTTATTTTTCTCTAACTATTTTATATTTTACTGTAGGTATGTGTGAAGTACGAATAAACGTTTTTTTTCCTTTCTTTCTTTCACGCCGATTAATATTGTTTTAAATAAATATTCGAAAACTCAACCATTTGTTTTATAATCGTAACCGTGGAGTTTCCTTCCGTGCACTACCTGCTGACGATTTATAAATTGCTTATGAAGACCTGAGCAGAGGTGGCCGAGTGGTAACGGGCCCGACTTACGAGTATAGGTCACGGGTTCAAACCCAGCCAGGCGCATTACATTGTGTAATTTTTTTCATCACATTTGCTCTCAAACCGGTGAAGGAAAACATCGTGAGGAAACCGGTATGTCCTAGAACAAAAATTCTAAGACATGTGACATCCATCAACCCGCACCAGACCCTCGTGGTGGATTGTGGCCTATTCCCTCTCCTAAAACGAGGAGGCCTGAGTCCCAGCAGTGAGAACATTATAAAGCTAATGCTATGCTATGCTATGAAGACCTAGTTGAATCCGCCAGGTTTGCCAGAGCGTTTCAATGAGTTACCGTAGTCCTGGAACGCAAAAGGCTGAAGAACACAGGTGGGTTGAGTCAGGTAAACTCTAACACATCCTCTCGTTTCACTATGGAGCGGGAGAATTCATTAGATGATTTCCTATTTCCATTTTTAATAAGTATAAGACTTATTTATTTTTAATTTATTTTTATTTTGACACATT
The DNA here is from genome assembly GCA_958295575.1 of Leucania comma. Classification (NCBI taxonomy): domain Eukaryota; kingdom Metazoa; phylum Arthropoda; class Insecta; order Lepidoptera; family Noctuidae; genus Leucania; species Leucania comma. Next base: position 24,954,168 of record OY282468.1, on the reverse strand, counting down.
GCTTTTGCAATATTTTTTTTTGTGTTATTTAGACCCTCTGATAATATATTTGTTATACTTAGTGATAGTTGTAATTATTTTTTTCTACTTTTTTTATAGCCTCTTCCTATAATGTGTATGTGAGAACACTGTAGACTCCGCCAATTCTTGGGTTACTTCTTATCATGACTCACTTTTTATGATTATTTTTGTTGTGTTCTTGGGTATATTGACTGGTCTACACTGTGCTTACATAATTTATTTATTATTACTGTAATATGGAAATATTGTAGATTTATATTACAATATTTCCATTTTATTAAAAGATTCTTGTCGGTTTTTCTCCATTGGAAACGACCAATTTGGAACCGTGCACTAGCTTCTGACGTTTTATAGGTGCCCATGTAGGTCTATGTGAAATAGAAATATTTTGATTTTAAAAAGTCCTATGTGAAATAAAATACGTATTATAAATGATTAAAAATTTAAATAAACTAGCAATCAGAAGAGACCTGTTAACTACTGTAGCTATTTGAAACCTAAATACTTCTCTCAACCCCGCCGCAGACATCCCAGCTGGCGTAGTCGGGAGTCACAGGACGACTACTGGTCACCGTAGGCGCGGCATGAATAACTCACCATCCGGCCGTCTAGTAAGGACCAAACCCAGATCGAAGGCGAGTTGTTTTCCGCGCGCGCAACAAAAAGATTTTAGCTAAATTGACGGGCTCAGTTATGGCCGACGCCTGTCAAGGCTACAGTTTGTTCCAAGGAGTTACCGCAGCTCGCGCAAAAAAGGGCAATTTTTTTTTTTTAATTTTACTTTTGAACGCTGAATAAATAAATATATTATTTATTCAGCGTTCAAAAGTAAAATAGTTACATAAAATCTTAAGACTATTACAGAGGTATGTCTATGCTATGTGTCTGCACTAGGATAAATCTGTATCACAGGCGGTAAATGTTCATAAACTATGGTTTTTGTTGGAAAATAAAATATATAATAATATTTAACATTCAAAGTCTAAGAAATAGTGGAAAATATTAGATTATTTACTATGTCATATACCTAGTTTACTAAAACACTAAAAGTCATAATGAGTTATTTGGTTTTTTTTTTTCTTGCACTTAATACTCTAGTTACACATAATGAGGGAAGACTGTGGGTTTTAGTCAGTAAAAGTCATCATCATCATCAGCCTTTTAATGTTCCACTGCTGGGACGCAGGCCTTCTCTCTAGGAGAGTGAATGGGCCGTAATCCACCACGCGGGCCCAGTGCGGGTTGCTGGATGTCACATGTTTTTCGAATAGTAAAAGTCAGACAAGAATTTATTTAATGACTTTCCACGTAAAAAAATGTTTTTTCTCAAGACAGCATTACAATTAAAGTATTACCACATTTTTATTACTTCCAGTTCAAGAAACCACATCTCTATTTTGCACATAACTCACAAATTGCTCCACAAACAACAAATTCATCATCTCCATTTAACGGCAAACTCCCTAAACCCAATTCATTAACATAAACCCATTAATAGCTGCACACTGGGCCCAATACCTAAATAAGTGGCCAAAGAACGCAACTAAATAAAGTATTAAGTATTATGTCCCCTAATATTAAAATGAGTGGTCTAATGTCCTCACAGAGCGCAGAAGCGACGCTCTTGTGCGCAAAATGAATTGTGTACGGAAACGTATTAACGTGTGTCAAATGACTCGGAACTAGGGATGTGCGGATAGTTTGTCGCGATTCGGGACAATCTTTGAGTTACACAGTTGTTATTTGAGTTTTGGGCATTTTTTCGCTGCCATTTTCGTAGTGTTTTTGCTTACAATAGAAGACTTACACCCTTATTTATAAACAAGTAAAGCTAAATACTTGACTAAAAGTAACTACTTAAGTAATAATTTCTATTCTATAGTTAAGAAAAATTTAAATTTTGATTGAAGATTTCAAACGCCAAGTAATGATTTAATAAGATTTCACTTAGTAACAAGTAACTACTTCTTTATAAATACGGATGTTAGGATAATATCTTTAAATATAATAAGTGATGAGATCACGAAACCAACTATTTACTACCAGTGGCCATTTATCATGCCACCAGTAATAAAAGTCAAAATCACAGTAAAAAAAAAGTTTGTTTAAATGTCTTATCCTGTTTTGAATGGAGCATAGTCAGTTGTAATGAAACTTCACTTTATTTTTTGTTTATGGTTGTAAGAACCTATCCCGAAGTTAATTACTCAAGCCCAAAGCGAACGCCGGCGTTCGCATACCTATTGTCTTTCTATTGTGTCTCTAATTACGTTGTTCAATAGATTAATCCCGGGAATAACAGCATTTATCCAGCGTTTACAATCCCGCGCTACCCCATCCCTTTTAGAAACTAATGTCGAGTGCCGGAACTTCGCAGTATGATTTTTTGTTTACTTGTTTGTGCCATAGCTTGGGGATAAGATAACTATGATATTATATATAGGACTTCTAAAAGGGTGGCTGTGTCTTCTCCTGTATATATGGTTCATGATCCGTGACGCCTATTAAGGATGGTTGATAAACTGGTATAGTGTTTTAGTGATGTATCTTGCTGAAGATATAGAAACAAGGGATTTAATATTACTGCCCAAAAAAAGGAATAAGTACCTATAGGTATATAGTTTTCAGAGTGTATTAAAAATCACTTTTATTGATTCATTGAGGTCTAAATTATCAATACTTGGTAATTTATTTATTAAAACTTCATGCCACAGAAACGTACTAAGGTGGACTTAATACTTTTGGCATTCTCAATCAGTTAACCAAGGACGGTGGAGAGACAACATGGTAGGTGCAGAAAAAAAAAGAAAAAGAAAAATATGCATGCATGTATTTATCAATCAAAACTTCAATACTTTTTTTTTGTTGATAGGTTCGCGCTTGACCACTATCTCACTTGAAGGAAAGCAACGGTGTGATTGACGATGGAACAAGCTTATCGAGAAGTAAACTAATCACTCTTGACTTAAAGATCCTTAGGTTGTAGCTATCAGGAAACCCATACTTCAATAGTATAAATTGTCCCTTGGAACGCAAAAGGCAATTGAAGGAACACAGAATGGTTTTAGTCAGTAAAAGTCTGACATTATCTCTTACTCCTCCCATAGCAGCAGAAGACTGATGATTTCTTTATTTTGAGTTACCACTTTTGCGCTCGACTGTCTCCACCAGTAGCTTTAAACAATGGATTTTTTTTTTAAGTTTGAATGTGGGATCAGTTGACCATTAGAAAAACACAAAATAAATTGTGTAGTCTCAACTGAACCCGCAGGATCAGAAGCAAGCAGGTTCACTTGACCACAGACTTCATAATTGCATGATTTCACACCTAAAAAAATATGGTAGATTAAACCAAGTCATACAAAAAAAAAAAAAACTGTTTATTTATCAATCAATTTCACTTACATCACAACAAACAAAAAACACCCCACAACATCAGTACAGACAGACAAAGCAATTTAAACACAGTGCCCACTGCGCCAGATGTTCAAACATGGACAAAATCAACACTAATTCTATCGAGTTACGTTCCGAACGCTTTCAATTAGCCCGTTCTACATTATTTATTTCACACCACCCGGATTCACGGAGGTTTCCATTTGATTTGTAATCGTTTTTTGAAGTTTTTTAGGGTGGAGCTATCAGAAGTCCAGAATAGATTGGAGGTGTGGTGGCACAGACTGGAGAGTGTTGGCCTGAAATTAAGTAGAACCAAAACGGAGTACTTGTTCTGCGATTTCGGCGGTCTTTCCGGTCCTGTGCCCTTAGCTCTCGCCGGAACGCCCATACCAATCTGCTCCGACTTTCGGTACCTTGGGTCGCTCGTTCAAGGAGATGGTGAGGTAGACCGAGACGTAACACATCGGATCAACGCCGGATGGATGAAATGGCGACAGGTCACGGGAACAACTTGTGACCCACGGATGCCACTGAAGTTGAAGGGTAAAATTTACAAGTCCGTGATAAGACCTGTCATATTGTATGGATCAGAATGTTGGGCTGTGAAAAAGATGGATGAAAAAAGACTGCATGTAGCGGAGATGAGAATGTTGAGATGGATGTGTGGTGTGACGAGAATGGATAAAGTGAGAAATGAGTATATTAGAGGAAGTTTGAAAGTGGCGCCAGTGACTGAAAAGTTGAAAGGAAGTCGTTTGGCTTGGTATGGTCATGTGAAGAGGAGGGATGAAACACATGTTACTAAAAGAGTTCTGAGTTTACAAGTAGATGGATGGAGAGGAAGAGGGAGGCCGAAGAAGAGATGGATGGATTGTGTGAGGAGTGATATGAAAGAAAAGGAAGTTAGTGATAGTGTGACGGCTGATAGGATAGAGTGGAAGAAAAAAACGTGTTGCGCCGACCCCAAGTAATATGGGACAAGGGCAGGAAGAAGAAGAGCTATCAGAATAATTATATTTTTTGACGCGCTTTGGTGCAATAATGAGTTATGGATCAGACAATATTTCCAAAAATTGTACTGCCATGAGTTTAAACCCAGACAGGTGATTTACTTAGTGTAATTTGTTTTATCATCACTGCTCTTAACGGTGAAGAAAAACATCGTGAGAAAATTATATTTGTTAAAAAACAATAACAAATGTTTTAATAATATTTGTTATTGTTTTTTTAAAGAAATATTTAAAAATGTAATTAATAAGTTTGTAAGTTAAATAAAGAGAATAATAACTGGATACACACTCCTTTTCTTCTTTCCATAGTTTGGGAAAGGCTGATAACGATTTAGCAAACATCATTTCAGCCAAAATACCTCCACTTCTAGACTTAGGTCTTCGCTAGGCGAGGTCTTAAAAATCGGTCATGTGCGTCTCACATCCATTTGGTACAAGTGAGTCCAGGTCATCGGTGTACCCTACTTCTGTGAGAGACGACGTCACCGCTCCAGAAACCAAGTTTCTTCAGCCTTATCCACCATCACCTTAATTCTTCGGCGGATATCTTCATTCCTGATCCGATCACGCAAGGAAACTCTGAACACAGCGCTTTACACTGCTTTCTAGGTGGCTTTAAACTTTCAAATGATTGAACCATTATTTATTTAGCACACTTATTTTTAGTAATGGCACCAGTTAATCATTGTTCAATGACAGTGAAGTAATAAAGCATTATTTTTTGAAAGAATAGCCAATTTATTTAATTTACCGCACAAGTATATTGCAAATTGATGTCACTTAAACTCCAAATGATTCTATTAACTATACAACACGGCCATTATATCTCCACCCTTCGACAGTAGACACAAAATATTTACAAAAGGCACGAGTGCGATGGGAAACACATTTGACCATTTAATCGATTGGAAAATTGTATTATTTTTTCCAAATCATTACCGCTTTCGCTTCACTGGGCCTCAAATACAGTGAAATTTGGTTAAAAGGAAACTGGATAAGTGAGAAACCTCCTGATCTGGAACTCATGCTGTAGATCCAGCTAAGGAGGTTTCTCGTCGTGGACACTTTAGCACTGAATTGCCTCTGTTAGTGAGACAAAGCAAATCTCTATATCTGGGATTTGTTTGCAATTCTATCATCATAGTTACCTCTATAATTGAGACAGTGAGTATATTTTATCTCTATTTGTTACTAAATTGTTTTCTTTGAATTTTATAGGCATTGGCCTCTGTAAAAGAGTTAAGAGTTTTTCACCTTTCTAACTGGTACTATGTGTTAAAAACTCATGTGTAATGTTTACATAAATACATTGTTTTATTCACATAATAATCGCACCTCTATAAATGAAATAAGATCTTTTCTCACCTCTATTAATGGCACCCTCTGTATGTGAGACAGATTTTTATTTATACCCGGATGTCTGAGACACTGGGTGAGTGGAATATCTTTTTAAGTAAGACAAATTTGCAGGTTCCTTACAGTCCCAGTTATCCAGGTTTTACTGTATTACAATAAGCGGTATATAAGTTGAACCAAAATGGCGATCGACCTTCAATGCTCAGTAATCGATTTTTGGGGAGCAGCGCGTAACAATATCTACTACGGCCATTTTGGTTAAACTTATTTGCCGCGTTCTATATTAGTTATGGAAAGATTAAGTTTGTGAATAAAAATGTTTTGTAATGGTGTTTTAAGTTTGGCGCTTTTCAATAAATAAAGTTGACTAAGCTAATGGAACGTCATAAACTGTGATAATAAACAGAAAAATGGCCGTACTTTTGTGAAATATTGTGTTTTTGTATCGTTTAGGAAAGTTTGTTAGACATAAAACGTTTTAGTTGTCGCTTTTAGTGTTAGTTATTGAAAGTATGGTTGTCGTGTTTGTGCTGTTTAGATTTTTCTTTTGCTTGAGAGCTACTCTGTACACAGACATAAAAATAAACAATAAATAAATGCTTAGGTACCGAGTACATCTTTATATTATGGTATTTCTCTCAGCTTTCATTTATAAATGTTTTTTTTCATGTTGAGCCAGCCAACACGAAAAAAAAAAATTTGTGTGGCCACCGGGAAAAGTTCTATAGCATAGAATGCCACTATTTCATGAAATGGCCGGCCACATCATTAGGCGGTCATTTTTAAAATTGGGCCACGACATAAATCTTCTCATATGTATATAAAAAATAATAGTTTTTCGTTAGTCTCGCTAAAACTTGAGATCAGCTGGAACGATTTGCCAATTGGTCTTGGAATATCCGTGATACTCCACGAAAGGTTTAAACGGTTAGAACATATGGAATAATTCACTAAAAAATATCCGACTATTAGGCGGCTACACTAATATTATAATGAGGTAAAGTTTGATTTTTTTGCTTTTTTATAGTAGGAGGTAAACTCTGAAAGTACTGCTCCGTTTGCTAAAGTGTTTTCACCAATAAAAAGCAATTTATTACTAATAATGAAATGTTATATTATAATCCAATGATAATTAACTTTTAATGAAATGTTATATTATAATCCAATGATAATTAACTTTTAATGAAATGTTATATTATAATCCAATGATAATTAAATTTGACACATTCGTATACTTGATTAAATTGATAATATAAAATTGAATAATAATAATGTATAAATTTATCTAGTAATTTAAAGAAAAAATGTAAGTGTAATAATCAAATAATAGTTTTTAAATATTTGCATGCCGAACGGTAAAATGTGGCTGAGCTGTAATGTAATCCTAAGAACTACTATGTACTACCCATATTTGTAAAATAAAATTCTATTCTATTCTATTCTATACTGAGTGACATATAAGGCTATATTTAAAGTACGCGGGCGAAGCCGCGGGCTAGAGCTAGTGAGCAATAAACGTGGAAATTTTGATTTTAATGTGCTAAGCAAAGCCGGGCTGGTACTAGTTCAAATATAAGTTTATAATTCTACAAATTAAAAACCTTTCAACTCAGTTCTCTAAAGCGTCCAATAAAATCGTCCCTCAACACTTATCTAAGTGGCTCGGACAATAGTATTCATTGTATAATGCAAATTATCCCTCTGGGAGGGCCGGAGGACAGCCAAGTGCCTTCGGAATGTTTTAGACGTAGTGGATAAGATTCAGTACATATAGTGAGATCCGTGAAAAATGGCGTGGATATGGCTTGACAGGAGAATTATTAAGCTTCTTATCTTACCTTATGGCCTTATTAATTATAGCACAATAATAACACAACACCAATTATACATTTAAGCAACAACACAACAACACACACATTGTTAACACAACAATATCAACATTTAATATTAATGTTCATTAACTATTATTATTTATATATTACCAATTTAATAGATATTATTATTATTGGTGTGTTTGTGTGTGTATGTTTGTTACTTCTTCACGCTTGAACAGCACCATGGATTTGGATCCACGGTGTCGTCACCTTCCGTTTGGCGCAGGTGCTGACCGAACACGGCAAGTTCGGTCCGTACCTGTACAAGATTCGTGCGGAGACGACGCCCGGGTGTCGCCACTGTGCGGACCGCCCGGTGGACACGGTGGAGCACACAGTCGAGGTGTGCCCCGCTTGGGAAGAGCATCGCCGTGTCCTCGTGGGGGCGATCGGCGGCGATCTCTCGCGCCGGGGCTTGGTTCAAGCCATGCTCCGGAGCGAGGAGGAGTGGCAGGCGGTCGCCTCCTTTTGCGAAGCAGTAATGCTAGCAAAGGAGGAGGCCGACCGCATTAGGCAAAGGCGCACACGCCGCCGCCGCCGCCGGGTTTCCGATCCCAATTTCCGGCCACCGTAGGCGCGGGCTCGCGGACGGTGGGCAATGGGTAGCTCGCTGTCCGTCCGTCCGGTAACAGACCGGTCCGAGCTCAGGTCGTCTACGGCGCGCACCGTTCCCGCGCGCCTCAAGGAGTTGACAGCAAACTGTAGGGGTCCAGCAGGGCCGAAGCCTACTGGGGCCAAAGGTTATGTGAGACTGTCACCACGGACCCCGGGATAAAGGTAGGTTTTTAGTCAGTAAAAGTCTGACACTATTTCCCGCCCCACCCAAGGGCGGGATTTGTCATTGGATGATTTTACCTACCCAAAAAAGAAAAAAAAGAACCATGGATTTGGATAAAATTGGCACAGAGGGTAAACCATGTCCTGAAATAGCACAGGATACTTTTAATCCCGAAAATATGTTCCCTTGGTACAACTTTCTACTAACACGCGGGCGAAACCGCTAGCAACAGCTAGTAACGCAAAAATTCAAAAGAGGTAACTTTACACGAAGGAAAAAAACTACGCTCAGTAATATTTTTTCAATACACTTACACAAAAACCCGCTCTTATCCCACTGCGTTTAGGCACGAAATGGATTGTTTTCCGAACTAGTGCGGAAAAGTATATAAAATTGTTTATCGTATCAGGTAGGGCGCGCGTCGACCGCCACAAGGTGCGCGTCAACCCTTTCAGTATATTTATTATGTAAGTGTATTGAAAAACGTCGTTTTATACACGTGCAAATATGTCACGCAGCCCTCGGCTCTGTAACTCACTGCGGATTCTGCCTCGGTCGCAATCACAAATTTTCTGTACTTGTATCAAAATGTACTATTTCCACAGCTTGTTAATATGCGAGTATGTTTGTAGCTAGCACGCACTCGCTTCAAGATCGAGGCAGACTAGTTTCTTTTGGGTAGGAAATGGAAAATCATCAAATAACCTTTCCCGTTCTAGGTGCAGCGAATCTACTTACACATAAGTACCTTGGAATTCTTCGGAAATTACTTCAGGTCATTTATCTAGACTGCTGAAATGAAATTTCATGCCAATTCAACCCGACCCCACTGTACAGTCTACAGTCATTGAAACAAAGTGATTGAATTCGAAGAAGCAACTCTGTCTTAACCCATTCAAGGCTCGAGATTGGTAATAAACTGCATTTTAGTCAGATGAACAGTTAAACCCGTTTAGTACCAACAGCTCGGCTACAATGTGGCTGTAGTTAAACGTTACTGCTTATTTATTGAGTTTTATAACTATGTTATGTGAGCATAAGATTGAATAGTGTTGAGTAATTGGTTTTTTATTTTTCTTTTATTTAATTGGCTATGATTGTCTTTGTTCATTTGATCATCAGATCAAAATCATCAAAAATGTCTGGTCTCAAATGATATAAACTAGTAGACGTTGGAAGGGCTCCTACAAGGTGGACCGATGACCTGGTAAGGGTTGCGGGAGTCCGATGGATGCGAGACGGATCGGACTGTTTTGGATGTCTTTCGGCTGAAATGATGATGATAAAAAACGGTAATTTAAAAAACTAAAAAACCCGACTGCTTTTCTGAGTATACATGAAAAAGCCCTAAAACAAGAAAGTCGTTGTACCCGATTGCACTTATCTATATAATATTTTAAATACTGGCAGTCGGGACCCATTCTAGAATTTAGAGCACATACCTATATTACATTGCAGATTACTCCAATCTATTGACTAGACGGCTGACTTTCTCGGCTCTCCTCGTCTTTTTTCGCCAGACACTTTGGTTCTTGGTCATCGAGTCACTTGCGCATTGTTTTCTAATTTCCGCACTCAGTCCTTGGTGATTTTTGTACTGCGTGGATGTGGACCATGGCGGCCTTCATTCCAACTGCTAGGCAGTTGTTCTAGTACCTGTCGGTCCAGTGGTTAGTGGCCCTGACTTTTATGGTCGTGGGTTTGATTTCCACCCTAGACAATATTTTGTGTGATGAGCACGATCACTTTCTGGGTATAATTTATCTATAATATATGTATTTAGAAATATATAAGCATGTTTATAAGTTGTATAGTACTCATAACACAGGCTCTGCTTAGTTTGGGACTAGATGGCGTTTTGTGAAAGTTGTGAAATATTATTAAAACTATCCTACCTCTATTCAAAAACAGTTGAGGCCTCTTAATTTACTAACTCAAATTGTTTGAGAAATTGATATTAATTGGTTGATGATTGTAACTTAAAAAGAACGACAACACGTTTTGGCAAAAGAAAAATAGCTCTATTTTGCAAAAATTACACCATTAGTCGAATACAAAACAGAAATTCACAGAGAAATAAAGCAACAAAAACTCCTGGATACCAAACATAATATTAATGTGGGGAAACGCATTAGAGAGAGGAAATGGCGGCGTACACATTCAGTATTGTGCTCGGGGAAAAATGATATAATATCGTAACATCCTTTTATGACCATTACTGGGCTTGCCCGCCCAGTCAAAGATCAGGGATGGTCAGATGTGACAGTGAACTTTGACCAGTTTGTGCCTATTTTGTGTAAGCTTCTGAGAGGACTTACAGATCGTCAGTTGTTGTCATTCAAAAAACGATTTGAATGTGAGTTTCTAAAGAAAAATAGCAATGTAGAGAGAATCGAGAATCAACAGTGAAAATGAGTTACGTTTCAATACCCGTTGCTTACGATAGTAAAATCATCAGCTTTTTCAAGAACGAAAGTTGGTGTTGTTGGGTGAGAATCAAATATTCAAAGCATTTATTTCAAATAAACCATTAACAAATAGGACTTTTAAAGTGAACCCCGGCGCCCTGTAACGAAGGCAATGAAAGGAGCAGGGTAAGGTTTAGTCAATAAGAGTGTGACACTATCTCCCATCCCACCCTTGTCATTTGATGATTTTACCTAGTATAAAAAAGTATGACTTTTAAATTATCAAGATGTCAGTCAGAAAAATGTAGCATTTGCACATTCCAAAGCGCTGATCGACACTTTGCGTGACCAGAGGGCAGGCTAGTGTCATTGCTGCCAGTCTTCTGGGCACGTTTCCGGATGACAGCGATGTGGAGAAGTACGTCGACGTCCGAGTGTTTTTTGTGTTTTTGAATTATATGTTACATAGTTAGGTTTAGTAAAAATACTTAGTTTAGTTTATATTTAAGTTTCCAAAATATCTCTGTGAATATAATAATAAAAATTACGTCAACTTGACGTCAACGTCGAACAAATTGTAGAAAAAAGGGCAATTAGATGAATTTTGTTCATTCAGTATCTACCTACCCGGACTGCTCTGTCATTTGCCAATTTCAGATGTTTGAAGATGTAGTAGATCTCTACAAAATCATCGATAGTAAGCTAGGAGAGGTTAGTCGGATCTATTTTCTTGACTTCTCAACTTACTCTTTGCCATCGCCGCCCTACACGAGACAAATCGTCCAGTTGGCCATTTGTCAAAAAACCTGCATCCGCCCAGTGAAAGCCGTCTTTGTGGACACCGCAACCTTACTTAAACACTTCCTGTTTCCTTATCACGACCGCATAAGATTCAGAATGACCTTAATCACCGGTATATGTTGTTCAAATCTACAATGTTTTCAAAGCAGTTCTTGTAAATCTTATTGTAATGTCTTAAGGTTGGTTTTGCAGTTATTCGTGGTAATTTGGTGGTATTAAATAAGAATGGTGAATGTTAACAAAGGTTCCTTTTTGAAGTTTTCTGTTAAAAATGCGTGCGGGTGTGTCTGTTCGTCATAATGATGGCTTTGTGATGATATTTATTGTGATAGAAATGATTCCATCGCCGTCTTCATAATTTTGGTGATATTATACCTATCTACTTGCAAGGGATTGTGTTGCGGTATATGAAGGTATGTTTTTTTTAATTGATATAATTTAGTGCTTGACTGCGATCCCACCTGATGTAAGCAGTAATGCAATCGTTGATGGTGAGGCGCACTGGTTTATTAAGAGCCTATTCACTCTAGCCTTGAAGACATCTAAATTATAATCGGACGGGAGGACCGTAGCAAGCAAATTGTTCTAATCCTTGTACGCGGTGTACGCGGTTTAACTTTTGGCTTTATTCAAATTAAAAGACTTAATTTCAATGTCTTATTCGCTAAACATTGCAGTGAGCAACGTTTTTGCCGCATATCAGCAACTTTGCTCTTACTTTTTTCAAAGGAGTGACTGCAACTTTTGTAGTAAACTTCTTATCACCTGCTTAATGCAGTAGTTGGATAGTATATGAGTATACCGTATAAACCGTAGGGGCCCAGCAGGGTTTAAGCCTACAGAGGCCATGATTACCTCTTTCAACTTTTTGTACTACATCTCAAAAACGGGGGCTCGTAGGAAAAAATGTGTTAAGACATTTTTGTAGATAATAATTATCTGATTTACATTTTTGTTTAGCTAATTTTATTATAAACTAATCGTTTCTGTGAAAATCGCGTAAAACTCGTTTTAGCGACGTTTAACCCTGAGTATTTCTTTACCAAGAGTCGGATCGATGAGGACTTTTTAGATTCCATTTATGATTTATTTTAATTGAACATTCTTATCGATTTTCAGCTGGGTGCGAATTATTGTAACCTTACCCCTATTTTTTGGCCTAATTTTACTGAACTACAAGTATAGGAAAGAATCTGAAAACTGTAAATTTGTAGTTACGTTGTAATAGAAAACAAATTGCGATTCAGAAAAATCGTTATGTTTTCATAGATAAATTTATACGGAACCCTCAGTGCGAGTAGACCATATCCTGAAATAGTACATAGGATACTTTTGCGGACGGCGAGCAATGGGTAGCGCACGCTGTCCGATCGTCCAGTACCCGACCGGACCGAGCCCAAGTCCTCGACGGCGCGTTCTGTTCCCACGCGCCTCAAGGAGCTGTCAGCAAACCGTAGAGGCCCAGCCTGCTAGCTGTAGGCAGGCAGGGTCGAGGCCTACTGGGGCCAAAGGCCGCTATCTGAAAAGAAGGCTCAGCCCCGGTATGATAGGCAACGAAGGAACGGGGTAGATTTTTAGTCAGTAAGAGTCTGACAGTATTTCCCGCTCTGCCCAGGATCTGTATGATTCAATCTACCATAAAAAAAAAAAACATAGGATACTTTTTATCTCGAGAATATGCAATCTTGGGACAATTTTATACCTTCATTCGAGCGAAGCCGCTGGCAACGGCTAGTAATTAATACAACAACCAGACTTTCAATAACAAAAAACATTAAAATACATTCATTATCCATCACTGTGCTACAGATATGATACAATGCTGCTTACGCCTGTTCGCTGCCGCTTGAATATACGTCGTTCGCAAAAGTTGGCTTATCTCCGACGCTATGGCTCCACGTCAATGTTAATATCGGGATTCATACCAGCATTCACATCTTTCTGTTTCCGATATGTCCTTTTTGAATGACACCTCGGTTTTTTTTTGAATAAATTGTTTTCTGTAAATGGTGGCAGTAGATGGAAGAGCATTGTGTTGGAATGAAACTTATTGGAGGATTTTAATAATCGAATGCAACAATGTTTTGTGGTTGTACAATAATAGTCAGTCATCTTGATGTTGTTTATCTTTAGAATAGTTTATCAATGTATTAGCATAGCATCAGCCTTGTAATGTTCCCACTGCTGTGACGCAGGCCTCCTCTCTTGGAGAGGAAATGGGCTGTTATGTACTAGGCAGGCCCGGTGCGGGTTGGTGGATGTCACATGTCTTCGAATTTTTGATTCTAGGACATGTTTTCTCACGATGTTTTCTTTCACCGTTTTGAGAGCAGTGGTGATGTAATAAATAACACAAAGTAATGCGCCTGGCTGGGTTTGAACCCGCGACGTACAACTCGTAAGTCAGGGCGTTTATCACTCGGCCACCATCGCTAAATGTACTGAATTCATTTATTTAGATAAAGTATTAACTCTTTGATTCAAAATCTATGGATTGAGGTATTCGCACCAAAATTGATTCACGGTTGCAAAGTGGATTAGGCAACTATCTAATCTAGATTCAAATTAAGGTTTGAAATTATGTTGTAACAAAAATGCCTAATAGCTTGTAGGCCTGCTAAGGCCAGGTTCTGCTCATTTTGAACTTTTTAAAGATCTGGTAATCTACAAATATAGAAGAGAACACCATGATAATTTATTTTTATTAAAATTGACCATATGACTAAGCGCTTGGCAAAAATGAAAACATGATATAAATTAGTTGGCTTGATAAAAAAAATCCCGAATCTGACCTAAATTTACGATTTCAAGCGTGTTTATCTACGAGATTTCATTACGGAAATATTAGAAAGTTACACAAAAAATAAAGCTTGTTATTTATAAAAGCGCTTCGCAAAAACAAAAATCTTGAATGGTGAAGACCTGTCTTCACCACACATGGCAAGTTCGGGAGGTATTTGTTTCAGACTGAAGAAACGCCCTGGTGTCGCCATTGTGCAGGCCACCTGCAGGACACGGTGGAGCTTACGGTGGAAGTCTGGCCCACATGGGCACAAAATATTTTGTTTTATATAAGGTAAAACTAAGCAGACATAAGTGAAGGTCCATAAGCTATTGTGTATACCCAGTTAAATTAATAATGATAGCATCAGTATTTTTTTTGGTTCATAAAAGGTCATCATCATCATTTAAGCCGAAAGACGTCCACTGTTGGACATGCCTAGGCCTCCCCTAAGTGTCGCCACAACGATCAGACCTTTGCATCTCGCATCCATCGTATACCCGCGACTTTCATCAGGTCATCAATCCACCTTATAGAAGGCCTTTCAACGCTACGTCTTCCATTCCAGAATATGTATTTTTATCAGAAAAATAAGAATTGAAAAGAAATTGCCGACAGCTTATAAAATCATAACCATAACTTGAGTCAAAATTCACATAAACTCACAAAGTCAGTCATCTTAGGCACCCCTAATTACATTCGTTAGAGGTTCTCAATATCGCTGGCACTTCAAATGGCACTCTAAACTTGTAAAGGAACCTTTTAACCAAGGTAGTGACCGAAAACAATGGTTTGACTGAGCCTGGAGAACAAAAAAATGGCGCGATTACATCTTTGAGTGGTTTGCTGGTGTATTTCTCATGGGGCTATGTTTTGGTACTGACGCTAGAGGGAGCCATGAGAAGTAGGGTGGCTAAATAAACGGTAGTTGTGGAGACAGTCCTGCAGTTATTGCTGATATTTGCCATAGATTCATTTTCTTTTGCATTTTGTTAAGAACTGTCTTTCAATTTGTTTACATTGTATTTTTAGGGTTACGTAGTTCAGTCAAGACCTTTTTTCTCGAAAAACGCGTGGAGATATCAAGTCCATAACGGCAAAAATCGAAATAAAAAAAAAATGGTAGTAATATTCTGCACGTCCAATACAACAACGCCTTGAGGATGTTATTGCGGTTTCCACGGTTTTGCAGCGCATCTGGTATGTTCATGGAAGTACGTACATATTCGCAGTAATTTTGCCCAAGATTGTGTCCTCCTTATTAAGCAGGGTTTGAGCAATAGCATTGTGGCGGTTGTTGCTGATAAAATAGAATGATATTAAACTTGCAATGTGACATTTCTAAACTTTAAATTTACTAACACCTAAATGATAAGTTTTTACTAACCATTGGATCAATGATGTCTGAATGTTAAAATTTTTATTGTTAATATTTCATTTATTTACATTTAAATACATACTTTAAACATTTTTAAATATTTCCTTAAAAACCATATTAAAAATACATTTAAAAATATAAAAAATAGTAGCCCACCGGGCATCGGGAACAGAGTCCAAGCTACCGGTGGTCAGGGCTCCTGAGAGAGAAATCTACTAACATGCGCGCCGTGTCCAAGAGTACTACTCTCTGGATCAAGCCCTTGATCCAACTGCCTAACGAGAACTTCTTCAGATGTTGGTCGAGGCTCTTTGATATTAATCCATTGGCCGTCACGACTATCGGCACAATGACTGCTGTGTCCACTTCCCACATGTCGGCAACTTCGCGAGCTAAGTAAAGATACTTACTTTGCTTATCTTTCTCAGCTTTCACGAAGTTCTCAGATTATCATTATTATTGAATTTTTTACGATTGTAAGTTTATGTTTGTGCGTAACTCGGTGCGCAAGTCCGACTCACGCTTGACTTTCTTTTTATTAAAGGTTTGCAATTTATCACTATCTCACCTGAAGGTAAACGATGATGTGATCGACAATGGAGCACGCTTGTCTAGAAGTAACTTATTCAAACATATTGTTATAATTATTATAGTTTTTCTTACTTCTCCTGTGTCAACTGTCGTAGTTGTCTGGCGTGACAATGCTCAATTATTATCAGTAGGTATTATCATTCACAAATAGGTTTATTTTATGTAAAACATGAAAGTTGTAATTAAAAATCCAATCAGTGGAATTGTTCGTTATATAAAATAATCATGCAACGATTTGCAGTCGAAGCAATTACAGCAAAAAGCAGTTTTAACGAAAGGACTTGTGATAATTGCCTGCACATTCCGCTTCTCGTTTGTCGGATTATTTTTAATAAAATATAATGTTTCTGTACTTATTTTCGTGGCGTCATGTTAAAGTAATGACGTTTTGATGAACAGAGATTAACTTTAATTACTGTTATTTCTGTTTATTTGTGGTGTTATTTGTAATTACAGCCCATCATAATGTTTCGTTTTACTATTTAAATTTTTAAACTACTGTACGTGAAAGTCTCTGCTTTCGTCCAGTCCATCCAAAGGTTGTCTGTAAGATCCCTGTATGATAAAACCGAACATTACTCTCTTTTTTATGTACATATTTCCTGTGTATTTTATAAGGTGCACAATAAATATTATAATATATAGGGTGACTGGTAATTAGTGAACGATACTTAAACACGTGATTGTAGTCATGATAACGAACAGCTTTTACTATGGGACTAAACCTGAAAAAGCGAAAAAAACCTGCTTGGTAGTACATTTGTGTTCGCCTAACTGGTCAAAATGTAATGAACTTGGCAGATTTTTTTCGCGAACACCTTATAAACATTCGTAAAAGTGCCTAATTGTATTGTGTTCTATATGAAGTACACAATGTATTTATTTATTACCTCAACGACTTACCCACTAAGACATACACAAACAAAAAACACATACAGTTTTAAGCACAGTGAATTCGTCACTTACAGAGGTGCACAGTATTGACAAAAAAAAAGAAAACACAACAATCAATTCACACATGCACAAGTCACAGGTTAGATATTATCCAAAAACAGAACAAAAACATAATTTAAAACAAAGAAAAATGAAGATAAAAAATATAGAGAAATTAAAGTAAACACCTACATTAAATTATAAAGGTAGTTCATGTTATGTAAATGGTCTTAAGGTTCCGAGCTGATTAAACTATAGTTGCTTTAGTTTTGTTCTTTCATGCCCAGAGCCACGTTAAATTTGTAATTATAACTCAAGCAAAAAGTATGAATGTGATGCAATTGTTGATGGTTAAGCGCACTAGTTGTATTTATGTTTTTTTTTTGTATTTTGCTGTGTTGATCTCTACTAGTTGTTCTTTATTTTGTTATACGACAGTTTAATTGTAACACTATTTAATCTCCGAGTAGGTATTAAGATCCTTTTTTATAGTCCACGATAAGCCTGCCTTTGATTTTGGTCTCGCCGGATTGTGAGCAAAAGATTGTCCTGAAATTTTCTTATATTCCTAACCCATGGTCTCCCTACACCCTACAGACGTCTCCCAGCGGCAGCTCCCACGGTGTGGTGCTCAAATTAGCGCTCAATTTGCCGCGTGATTCGATTTGCCACCCGGCCGGGCAGTCAACTGACCGGCTACCATTTAAGCTTCGTGACAACACTTTTGTGGGAAATTGAGACCTGAACGAGAAGCAGCCGAATGTGTGTCAAATTAAGATTGTAAGCAAGAGTAAGATATACTCGTACGTGTTAACTAATTAAAACTGTACTCTAAAGACAATATTTAACTCCTAGCTAAAATATGGCGTCAAAAAGTTCAGCGCTGTCGACTGAAAGTGTGTCCAAAAGACTGACAGCATTGCCATGTTGTATGGCCATATCTGGCTGAGGTAAAAACCAGGCCTTGAGTAAGATATTATTTATGAGACCTTCAAAACTATGTTTTTTTTTCAGGAGGGAAATCATGAAAAAAATCCTCCCGAGGGTGGAACGAGGAGTGTCTAAATTTAACTGACTAAAACCCTGGTGGGTTATAGTCTTCAGTTGGCTTTTGCGTTCTAGTCTCATGTTCTTTTGAGTGTATACACAACTGTTGCTAGTCATAAATAAAGTACGGTTACATTTTATAAATAATAATCTTAATAGCGATTGATGCGAGTTGCGCAGTATTGCTCATTTCATTAATTTCATTTCATTTATTCAATAATAATTTTTACATTGTGTCTGAGTATTTTACAAAAAAATAATATAATATAAAAATAATAATAATAGAAATTGCCCTGTGCAATAAGACCGCCTATTGTACACTTATTTTCTTTTTAATTGTATGTCCTAATAATAAGTTAAGGTGTGCAATAAATAAATAAATAATGTGCTAAAATATTTTAAAGTATAATTAAAAACTAAACATTATGGTATTCAATTAATTTAAATACAGATCAACATCACCACTTCATCGAGTGAGCGTTATGGAGACGCCCATATACACTGGAGAGAAGCCTATGTCCAACAACTGAAATGATGATGATGATGATGATTTTTGATATAAAAACTCAATTAATAACCTGAGTAACCAATTCAGCACGCAAAGCAGTTAGCCCCGTGTGTCATTCGTAGATCTTTGACAGTAGTTACAGGTAGTCAGACACCAGAAAGTCTGACCATCAGTATATGAGAATGGTGTGCCCAGAGACTGGGTTGTGGAGTTCTGAAACCATGGCAGTCGCTCCATGTATAACACAGGAATTCAACCGTATCTGGTCAGACTGGAACTGGAAAGGGTAGGAAAAGGAGGAACCAATTCCGGTATAAAAATTATTCATTTTTACTCCAAACAAATAATTTCTAACTGCGACGCTTTTCGTGATTCCTTTGATTAAATAAATGTCGCAAAAAGGGTGAAGTTCGAAGAATCATAAGTAGAACAAAAAATTAAATAACAGCCGTGTTACCACCTCAATTATTATTACTCAAAACAAAAAATATTACTTCGACAAAGCCATTTCATAACAGCCAACATTTATATAAATTATGTAACAAGTGGCAACACTCAGTAAACCCGTTTCTTTTATTTGACTGTAAACGTTATTTACCGTTTCTTTGTTAAGGAGTAAAACTTTAACATAACTTTTTAAATTTTATCAAAGATCTAACAAAACAAATAACATTATATGACCAAAGAAACCGACTTTTCAATGGTATTTTAACTCTTTATCTGCCACTTCAACTTCCAATTATTTGCCAAGGAAATATCAATCTTAAAACGTATTCAATAAAATTCAGTTTTATTGAGTCTGATTTTGTTTTATGACCTTTTAAGCATTCCCTGTCATTCCAAAATCGACTTAATATGCTCAAAAATAGGATTGATTTTTGTATACCCTGAATAGTATATTTTTATTCCCATACAAACCTTAGTATAACTGTTATCATCAGAATCTCACTACAGTTAAACAAAGGGGGTGAAAACAAAACCAAAACGAAATACTTCACGTTTCACGAATTGGGGTGGAGTACAACGTACTCAAATACTCGAGTACTCGTCTCGAGTGTACTCGAGAACTGGTTGAAATCGATATAACGATTATATCAACTTTTATAGAAACAATCAAACAATTGCTGGACGAGTGTGTATTAATATTATTTTTGCGTGTGAGTTTTTTCATTAATTGAAATATACGTATGTGGGTACTTCGAAATTCCGCAGTTGCAAAAGACAAAGGATATTGATATCGTTTGAAATTCAGTGGGAATATCAGTTAATGGAATTTCTGAACAGATGGAGAGGGAGGTCAAAGAAGAGATGGATGGATTGTGTGAGGAGTGTTATGAAAGAAACGTGATAGTGAGACAGTTAACAGGGTAAAGGGAGAATGGGAGAATTAACATGATGCACCGACCCTAAGTAATATAGAACAGGATCAGGAAGCTGATGAAGATGAGGTAATGATCTAATAAATCGCTCACTTCAGTATAAAATATTATCCTCCTTGCGTCCTATTCCAAAATAACCAAAAACCAAATTCAAGAAAATACTAATTAGTTTTTCCATGAATTTCACCGAAATCAATTATATAGTAAAATATCTCCCACAAAATGTAAGGTATGATAATATTTCGTAGCCATTGCTACGGTCGTAGGCTCGTAGCAGTCGTCCGATTTTCTCACATCGATGCTCGTAGCGTGTAGCAAGCGTAGTGAAATTAAGATTGGTCCAATTAGTTGAAGAGAGACGGTTCGGGAAGCTGCGCAGTATTTTCTCGTCCAACCAGTCACTGAAGACGAATGTCTATGACCAGTGCATGTTGCCAGTGATGACATTACCCTGAAATGTGGTCACTTACAATGGGTCTCATTAAAAGGCTCAAAGTAACCCATAGGGTAATGGAAAGGAGCTCAGAGTGTCCTTGCGTGATCGCATCGGGTTTCCAACGTAGGTCAAAAAATCGGCAAACAAGTGGCAGTGGGCAGGGCCCATTATTCGCAGAACAGATGGTCTATGAGGCTGAAAGGATTGGCAACCACGTATTGAAAGACATAGCGTTAGATGGCCTCCCACATTGTGGAACGATAACGTAAAGAGGGTCGCTGAAATCCGTTGGATGCAAGACGCACAAGAGCGGTCATTGTGGCGACACTTTGGGAAGGTTTATGTCCAACAGTGGACGTGTTTGATGAATGATGACATAATTACTCTTTGTCCCTTTTGTTTATGGCAATCGCACGTTAGGTAATGATGCACTCGTCGAGTCAGAGCACCGGTTGTTTTTCGGAGAGTGTGCGTCAGAATTAAGACCCGTACCTTACTAGGCTCATTATGGTACACTTACACATCATCTGGCCACTATTGGTCAAGCAGCCACGGCGTCCCAGCAAGCCACGTCCCTAACTACAACGTTTAGCACACAACAGGAAACTATAATTACCACCCAAACAAGGCCATATAACCTTCACCCACAACAACAGAAAAACAAAACAAACAATATAACCGTTTTAAAAACGTAACCAGAAACCTGACATTAGGCTCACTCCACACCCGCGACACAAAGGCGCGTCGCTACAAAGCCACCGAAACAAACGCGCGAGCTAATTTGACCCGGCGACGAATCTGATCACACGTCTGCACCGCAAGTAGCTATTTTGCGGATGCATACGCCCACGGGAGTGTGGGTCCATTGTTGTGTGTAATACGGTACGGGATTTCCTGTTTGGAGAAATTAGGAAGTCGATTTGTTTGGTAGATGATGGCAACTAGATGGTTAGAATGTGAAACTAGTCCAAGAATCACCCTAGAAATAATAGGAAAAACTGAGTAAAATTATCCGAGGTAATATTATATTTATTATGTTTTTTAATGTATATCGCATAAACGTAAACAAAAAATATAGGACATACATTATTAAAAATAAGGGTACAATGGGCGGTCTTATCACACAGGGCAATTTCTTACAGACAACCTTTGGATGGACTAAGCGAAAGGAGTTAGATTTAGGGTTGTCAGTGCGAAAAAATGCATTTAAGACTTAATAACATGAATACTTTTAAACAGTACCAAATAATATACTAATCAATATCAATTATATAATTGAGTCAGGAGAAGAAAAATCAAAGTGAGAGGTAATGCTTCCTACCTGTTTATTTTTCCGAAAGTTCAGTGTTTGTCACATGGTAATCAATCATTCGTAAAAAAAAAACAAAATTTTATAAGAAAGAGATATGTAGCATTGCATTGCACCAGCCTTATAATGTTCCCACTGCTGGGGTCAGGCTTCCTCTCTAGGAGAGGGAATTATCCACCACGCGGATCCAGCGCGGATTGGTGAATGTCACATGTCTTCGATTTTTTAGTTCTAGAACATGCCGGTTTCCTCACGACGTTTTCCTTCATCGTTTTTGATATGTAGGATAGTTTTGTCCAATTCAATATAGCAGTTCTTTATTCGTCACCATCATTATCATTTCAGCCGAAGATGTCCACTGTTGGATATAAGCCTCTCCCAAGTGCCACCGCAACGACCGGTCCTGTGCGCCTCGTATCCTTCAGAATCCCGCGACCCTCATCAGGTCATCAGTCCATCTTGTGGGAGGCCTTCCAACGTTGCATCTTTCGTAATACGTCTCTCTTTTCCTGTATGGGTCCTTTAATGCTCCTGTTTAAAATCAGATGCTAACAAAAATATTTGTAGATAGGACATAACTAACACTGACAGTGGGATGGTTCAAAAGTGCATACCTTAAAAGCAAAAGTCAAGGAATGATTTGGTTGCAACCAGACAAGAATCCCGTCCGACAACGCACCCGCGCACTTCTAAACATCGTTTACCAACATGTAATCATTAGCGCCGCGTGTGAAAACAGCCAATTTTGTCGCAGCGTCGCGCGACTATTGTGTCGCGGCGTCGCGCGACCATTGTGTCGCCGCGGTTTGATTCGTCGCCAATATTAGTCGATACGTTTGCGTTTGACTTACGTTTGTGGAATAATTGCTGCTTCGTAATTACATATTGGCGTTTTAGTGTGTGTGCTTAGTTAGAGTGATTACTGATTGGGTGTGGAATGTTTTCAGCGAACAAAGGTTGTAGAGTAAGTATTACTGGTTCTTAGTAGGTTTGTGTGAAATGTGTCGTGACGATCCAATGGTGAAGAGAGCATTTCCCCTATCGCCTATCGTCAACGTCGAGCTATGCTTTAAAAGCTGTTGCTTTATCTTACGCAATCCAACGCGATGCTTGAGCAAGGCAACGCGACAAAAGAGAGATAACGCCTGAAAACTCTGTTGACATTCAGTAAATCTGTGATTTACTCGAATATTTTACAACACTTGTTCTAGGAAATACGTGCATTTTTAAATCTTAAACATTTTCTTCGATCAGAATCTCAATTAAATGTGCAAAGATTCTATAGACGTAATTTTTAATTTTTTTTTTATATATTAGTAGATTATGGAGGCCCAAAGTTCATGTAATATAGCAGATTTCCAGAGGTCTTTACTTTTTTTTTTTACGGTAGGTAAAATCATCCAATGACAAATCCCGCCCTTGGGCGGAGCGGGAAATAGTGTACGACTCTTACTGACTAAAAACCTACCCTCTTCCTTCCCTGCCTTGGTTCCAGGGCCCTGGTTTAGAGATTTCTTTAGAGACCTAGATAATATCCACAAGATATCTGAAGAAAGATGTGTAATAACATCATAATCACGTAAGAGCGGTTGTATGAGAATTTTCTTCGGGTTAGCCGCTCTTAAGGTGCCTCTCATGTATGCTCGAGGTTGCGCTTTCGAAATCAATGTAATTTTTTTAATTCATGTTAATTATGTACTTTTTTAAGTTTATCTAGGAAACAGTTGAGACCGCATGCCTCGGAAAGCACGTAAAGCTGTTGGTCCGGTTGTTATTCGTAGATCTTTGACAGTCGTTACAGGTACTCAGTCTATCTAAGGAGTATCGTGTTATCGAGTACTGGGTTGCGGAGGTCTGATAGGCGGTGGCTTCATGTAAGACGACGTCGAAGCCTATTGGGGTCATGGGTAATGTAAAAGTGACACCTGGGGCCCTGGAACGAAGCGCCCAAGGCTGAGAGATGTCATTAGATGATTGTTCCAGCTAAGGAAAAAGGTGGTGAAAAAAACTACGATCCCACCTGATAGTAAGTACCTAAGTCATGCTCCGGAGCGAGGAGGAGTGGCAGGCGGTCGCCTCCTTCTGCGAAGCAATAATGCTAGCAAAGGAGGAGGCCGACCGCATCAGGCAACGGCGTACACGCCGCCGCCGCCGCCGGGATTCCGATCCCGATTTCCGGCCACCGTAGGCGCGGGCTCGCGGACGGCGGGCAATGGGTAGCTCGCTGTCCAAGCTCAAGTCGTTTACGGCGCGCACTGTTCCCGCGCGCCTCAAGGAGTTGTCAGCAAACTGTAGGGGCCCAACAGGGCCGAAGCCTACTGGGGTCAAAGGGTATGTGAAAATGGCACCCGGGGCCCTGGGACCAAGGCGAAGAATGGAACGGGGTAGGTTTTTAGTCAGTAAGAGTCTGACACTACTTCCCGCTCCACCCAAGGGCGGGATTTGTCATTGGATGATTTTACCTACCATAAAAAAAAAAACCTGATAGTAAGTAGTGATGCATTCGTTGATGGTGAGGCGCACAAGTTTATTAAGAACCTATTCACTCTAGCCTTGAAGACACCTAAATTATAATCGGTCGGGAAGACCGCAGCAGGCAAATTGTTCCAGTCCTTTATAAACGACGAGGCAAAACACTTAGGGCGGGTTGCTTCAGCCATACTTAACTCACGGGTAACAGCCAAAAATGGCGCCAACTTTCTTTAAACAAAAAAATGAGTTGTTTCACAAAATGACGGCCTTAACGTACGTTAAAAAGTTACTATTACCATAACCGATGATCTACCCACTAGTTAACGTCATTTTGAACCATTTTTTGTTATCGTTCAATACATGACTTCTCTACGCGGCTGCAGTTAATTGTACCACGATTTCTTGCACCTTTCTAGCCGTCTGTTATAAGTTAAAATTATTCTAACTACTACAATCTTTAGAAGTATAAGATTGCCTTCCAGTGTAAGAAAACCATAATAATTTTTAGGGTTCAATACCTCAAAAGGATAAAACGGAACCCTTTTAGATTACTTTGTTGTCCGTCCGTCTGTCAACGGGGAGGTATCGAGCTGAAATTAAAAACATGTATTCAGGTCTGCGGTCCCTTGAAGCTGTGAAAAGATCAGACTTCTAAGTTAACAGAAAAAAAATACGGCCGTTTATATCGCTAAAAACGTATATTTTGAGACTCTCAAGGGAATCAAAAGTCATAAGATAGGTACTTCTATTTGCCCTGGAAGCTTGAAATTTGGCATGAAGCAAGGTCTTATAACAAAAGTGTAGGAATAAATCTGAAAACTGAAAATTTGTAGTTAAGTACGTCACAAAAAAAAACTTTTTTCGATCCAGAAAAATCTTCGAGACTCGATTCGGGTATTAAACCCTCAGTGTGCGAGTTCGACTCGCTCTTGTCCAGTTTTTTTATATACTAAGCTAGAGTCACGTGAAATTTAATGTACGAAGTTGATCGGCTGAAAATTTTGGTCTCTTTATCTCTATTTCCCGCCCCACGCCCAAGGGCGGGATTTGTCATTGGATGAATTTACCTACGTTAAAAAAAAAAAAAAAATCTTCGTTTTTCCTAAAGTCTATCCAAAACGTTTTTTTTTGTGATGTTAGAAAAAACATAATATTAATATGCGTGTACGCGCGAAAGGATATTCTAACGTGCGTCCTTTTTGTTTACTGTAGCATATTCTACCAACATTACCCACTGCAAATTCTAATGATTGATTAGATCCAATTCCGTCGCTCACAAAATCATCATTAATTACTGAATTTACACTTACATTAGCTAAACCAATTTGTCCTAGTTCCAGTAACTAGTTTTCACAAATACACCTACACGTTATATTGGCAGAACTATATTAGCGTACTAATTAGTTGCTGGTGAAATGTTAGTGACTTTAGCAAAATCCAATATATCCCGAACTAAACGATGACCACATTCATCCGTTCACTTGTCACTACAATGCGTCCGCGATGTTGATCCACGAACCGGATCCAGTTCGTGCCGGATCCCGCCGGATCCCACTGGATTTCGCCGGATTTTAGACCGGTTACATTCGGATTTCGCCTCGATAGATACACGCGGTCCAACGTCCATCCAGCGTGTATTTAGCCACATTTCTAAGCGTATCGTGTTAGAATTTCAAATTTGTTTGCATACGGATTAGAAATTTGAAGTCGGTGGATGATATTTCCGATTTTGCATTAATTTTATGAGATGAATTTTGAAATGTAGTGGCGTTGATATAGGAATATGCTTGTTGTTAGTCGTTTCTATTACTGGGGTATAATTTTGTAGTTTATTTACGATGTCTCGTCAAAGAATTCGGTTGAAATGGTCGTGTACATCGTCGCTTGTAGTAATAACGTCTCGATCAGTTCTGGTTGAAAATCTTAATTTTCTATTAGTAAGTGATTTGTTGATAGTTTGTGGTATGTTATTACATGTTTCCCACAGTTTGTCTGATGATGACTGCTAGTTAAAGTAAGAGTAACGGTCATTGAAAACCGTAGAGATCCATACAGCAAACGTGAACGTCACCATCGTTCTAGCATTTTCTCCTCCATGTCGGTTTTACAAATTGCTCTTCTTTAAAAAACACGTTTCAATTCACTTCTGTTATTCATATGTTAAAATGGGGATATTAGAGTGGGTTACGTGTTAGTGAATTTAGTTTTAAGGATTTTTAGGGTTCTGTTCATCAAAAGGAAAAAAAACGGAACCCTTATGGGATCACTTTGTGGTCCGTCTGTCTGTCAAGACCCTTTATCTCGAGAACGCGTAGAGGTATCGAGTTAAAATTAAAACCATGTATTTAGGTCTACGATTTCTTGAAGCCGTGAAAAAATCAAACTTCTAAGTTAACGAAAAAAAAAGATATGAAAGTTAGCAAAAAAATACGTTTTCGACACTCTGGGGGAATCAAAATTCATAGGGTACTTCCCGACCTAGAATCTTGAAATTCTGAAAGCTTGGTCTTATAGCACAAATATAGGAATAAAAACTAAAAACTGTTTTGTAGTGACGTCACAAAAAAAATTGCGGTTCTAGGGCATAAGTAGGTAAGCTTGTAAGGAACCCTCAGTGCGCGAGTCCGACTCGCACTTGCCCGTTTTTTTTTTTTTGCTTTTTCTCTAGCATCACAATAAAATAGAATATAAAAAATCATTGATTTTTTTTTGCTTTTACTTTTTTACCCTTAATTTAAATCTTATTCAATTTTGTGTGCGCAGTCCAATTTTCAAGTCCTCACATTTCGCCGCTGTCCACTTCAGCCGAAGTTCAAAAGAATCTCCCTTATTTCAATCCCTAATGAGTAAGTATTATTTAGTAACAGTCTTCCACGAGCAAGGCGCGACACCGGAAACACCCAGGGCTGCCACACTCAGCCCCCGGCGTACACTAATTGTCTAAGTGCATAATGAACTTGTTGGCAACCCTAGAAGCCAACTTTGATATCAGAAAAGCACACAGACATTGACTTTGTTTTCATTTAAGAGAGTTAAAATTTGTTTGACGAATTCTCTGGATTGACAACCCTTAACTGAGGATCAACCACGCGATTTTGAACTTTGATTTGTTATGGTTAAAGTTCATTCTAGTTTGTTAGTGGAAATAAATATGTTAAGGGTTATATAGTAGTCGTCACCCTCAGTCTTTCTGTATGTATGTGTCGCATTTTCTATTGTTTCGTTGAGTTAATTAGAAAGTTGTGTCGCGCAAAAATGGCGGAGTTCTAAAGAGATGTGACTTTAATAGTTAGATGCAAGTAATATTTTTTTAAGTTTTTTAATTAAGTAAATTTTTTTTTGAAGACTTTCCTCAATTTCTGTGTGTGGGAATGCGTGAGTTTTCACACTTACTTTATGACGAGTAGTAATAAATTTTTATATATTTTTTTAGATTTGCTCGCGTTTGATTACTGTCCAACTTGATAGTAAGCAATAATTAGTCGACGAAGAAGCATGCTTACAATGATATTCATAATATTTTATACATTGCCTGGATGCCCCAGATATTCTATACATCTAGGTATTGTATACAATACTTCAATTATACTAATTATACAGATTGCTGGTAATATATACAAGTTCATTATAAAAAGAATCTCAGTGCAAAATTTCAGCCTCCTAGTTCTGTGGGTTTAGGCTGGGGGTTGATGAGTCAGTGAGTATGACGACTTTGGTTTTCCGCACCAATGCATGGTCACTGGGCCACCCGAGCGACTAAGGGGTTGTTTTGCAGCCGCACCTGGGTATGCGCTGGTTCCCATGCCCGCTATGACCTGCGTTATACTTAGTGTCGGTGGTATCTAACTTGTAATCTTCTTTAAATATTTTCGGAAAAAAATATACAATGGTGAAAAAAATATTGGCATCGATTCAGTTACTGATTCTGAACAAACTATATTCAGTTTTCGCTTATACTAAAGATAATGTTGTATATTTAACACAGAGTTATAAGCTTGCTGTTACCTGGTTGTCCACACAAACACATGGTCACCGGACCATCAGGGTGACTGAGGGACTGTTTTGCTCCCGCACCGAGCTGAGTGCTGTCTCCTAATGCCCATTTTGACCTGCCGTGACCTGTGTTGTACTTAGTGTCAGTGGTGTCAAACTTGTGAAATTTTTTAAATATATTTTTGGGATAAAATTTAGCATGGTATAAAAATTATTAGAATCGATTCAGTTATTGATTCTGAGCAAACTATATTCAGGTTTCGCATAAACTAAAAATTATGTTGTATATAAATAAAAGATAAATTTCATCAAGCACTGTCGCCAATAGATTATTATACACCGTTAAATTTTGGACGTTTTAATCCCATGGAGGGTCGATCTGGTACATGAAACACTATCGATTTGTAAAGATAAAATAAAAAAATAAAGCACCTACTTTTTTTCTAAAACTCGAATTAATACACGAATGTACGAAATTAATTTCTTTATGTAAACGAGTCAATGACCTTGTCGGTAGTTGTCAGTCGTTGCGTAATAACTACCTACAGGTCATTGAATTCGCCCAGCTGACGTTTACTTAAAGAAATTAATTTCGTATATGCGTTAATTAATTCGAGTTTAAAAAGAATTACTAGATTTTATAATTTTGTCTTATAAATAGATAAGTGTTCCATATACCAAATCGACCTTCCACGGAATTGAAACTACTAAAATTTAACGGTGTATTGTCAAGAGTCGACATTTGTTAACGTTTTTGGCGGGAAAAATAGCTGATTTTAATTACTACCCATGTATTTGTGTTTAGGATTTCGTACCCAAAGGATAGGGAAAAATACGGGGCCCATTACTAAGACTTCACTCTCCGCCTGTCTGTTACCAGGCTGTATCTAATGAACCGTAATGACTAGAAAGTTGATATTTTCAAAGGAGATTTATTTCTGTTGCCACTGTAACCACAAATAAAAACAGAATAAAATGAAACATGTTTTATACTCGATTTTACGGAACGCTTCGTGTGCGTGAAATTCACACTTGGCCAGTTTTTTTTTTTTCTATTAACGCGAACTATGGGGCTAAAAAGGTCACATGAGCAATTCATCTAGAGCAAATCATATTCCGAATTCCTAGCAGATCATAAGCAATTCTTCTAATGTTCGTAAAATGGTTGCACAAATTAGTCGAGTCATACTCAATTCACTGCATATCAGAATCATATTCCTTGTAAATATGATTCATATTATAATTCTACAAAAGTGGCCTTTTTAGACCTGCTGGGCCCTCGTGGACTACGGCCCATTCCCTCTCCTAGAGAGGAGGCTTGAGTGTCAGCAGTGTGAACATTATAAAGCTAATTATGCTTAAGATTATATGTATTTGTTTCTCGGATCGTCTTCTCAGATATTTTCACCATCAGCAGGGGTTCAAAGATCAGGTTTTCGTTCTCATTACTGAGCTGGGTGACCAGTTCCGAGCAGCAAATAGGGTGGATCTTGTTTTATGAGAACTCACTCCCGGAAGAGTTGTAATTGTTGTAATTGTCATGGGAATGCAGTTCTGACAATATCTCGTTCTTGTTATTTTATTATTCTTTGTTTCAACTTAAAAGTTAACGATTTAAGGTATAATTTAAGTTACCTATGATTTTTGCAAATTTATTATTCAGAATAACATTTACACGGCTGCGGATCCGCAGTGGTGGCCGAGTGGTAACGGCCCCGACTTACGAGTTATAGGTCGCGGGTTCAAACCCAGCCAGGCGCATTACTTTGTGTAATTTATTTCATCACCACTGCTCTCAAAACGGTGAAGGAAAACATCGTGAGGAAACCGGCATGTCTTAGAACCAAAAATTCGAAGACATGTGACATTCGCCAAGCCGCACTGGGCCCGCGTGGTGAATTATGGCCCATTCCCTCTCATAGAGAGGAGGCCTGTGTCCCAGCAGTGGGAACATTAAAAGGCTGATGACGATGATGATGATGGATCCGCCTACGTGGACTTGTTACTTTACATTGCCACCTTTACAAATTACAGCTTATGTGTTTGTCCAAAGAATAAGCTAAATTAACACAAAATTTAATCGAGATTTTGCTACCGTTTCCAGACTTATACACCCACATACATAACAACTTTCATCTTTACAATATAATAGTTAAATAATAATAGGTACTTACTATAGTGTCTGAAGACGAAAGTCTAACACCCGTATTTATAAAGAAATAATTACTCGTTACTGAGTAAAATCTTATTAAGTCATTACTTGACGTTTGAAATCTTCATTCAAAATTTAATTTTTTTTTAACTATAGAATACAAATTATTACTTAAGTAGATACTTTTACTCAAGTATTTAGTTTTACTTGTTTATAAATACGGGTGTAAGACCAGTGCATGATGCCAATGATGAGTTATGGCTCCAAAACGTGGTCGTTTTCAATGAACCTCATCAGAAGGCTTAAAGTCACTCAAAGATCAATGGAAAGAGGTATGCTCGGAGTTTCTTTGCGTGATCATATCAAGAATGATCAAGATATCCGCAGAAGAGCAGATAGTCATTGGGGCCGAAAGGTTCTGGAGTGGCGACCGGAAGACACTGCGTCGGAAAGCCTTCCCCCAAGGGTTTTTTTTTTATGGTAGGTAAAATCATCCAATGACAAATCCCGCCCTTGGGTGGAGCGGGAAATAGTGTCAGACTCTTACTGACTAAAAACCTACCCCGTTCTTTCGTTGCCTATAGTGCCGGGGCTGAGCCTTCCTCTCAGAAAACGCACGTGAATCTGACGCATGTGGGACGCACAGGACCGTTTATTATGGCGGCTATTGAGGGAGGCCTATGCCCAACTGTCGACGTCATTCAGCTGAAATAATCACGATGATGACGAAAAACTTACATGTCAATTTTTTTTGACAACGTAAACCAGAAAAGGCTTGTGTTTAACTTTTGAAGTTTATAACCTTAAAATCTCTCTAAAGTTGATATGCCGTTTCTTGAGGTGGATAATTACCTAATTACTCCTCCCGCTCTGGGTGAAGCGAGAAGGCATGTCAGACTTTTATAGGCTAAATCCTACCTGTGTTCCTTTAATGGTCTCCCGTTCTAAGGCCATGATAACTCTTTCGAACATTCGCTTAGCCGAAGTTGACGTATCTTGAATATCACCATCTTGCAGTTGTTTTTTTATCACTAGACTCATCGCTTTTGAACCAGTACAAACCGCTTGTTTCAAACCTTGCACTAATAGTTGCATTATTCATCTCTTTGTTTCATTTCTATGTATCAAAAACAGTTATTTCAAGCTTAAATTGACAAACGAAGCCGGGAGTATGAACAATACCCAAAAACAAAACAACATCGGGATCTTTTAAGTTCCCTTTTTCGACCTCTAGAACGAATTTACTAAGAAAACAGAAATTATGCAGTTATTACAACAAATTGTTTAAATAAACAGTTTCTTAGAATAAAACGGTCTTCAGCTTAACCGCTGTCAAAAAAAAAACCATGAAAACGGTTGCTCTTTGTTTTGACATTTGACAAAACTCATTGTGCTATGACGAAATTCATTTTTATGACAAAACTCTACATTCTAAGGGGCCGTTTGATAGGGAAACGTAATTTGGTTTTTACAAACCGTTATTTTGGAAACAATGCCGTTTATTGCGGTTATGAAGACATCTTGTTTGACGGTGTTTATTGGTTTTAAAAGTTTTTGTTCCTTCGTCAATTGTTTAGTAATGTCGGTTGTTTGTGTACAATTGTTCTTGAGAGACAGTTTCTTGTGTTCTAAGATTATTTTTTATGATGTCTGCGATTATATTTGTTCCACGAGCGACTTTTATGAAAGTAGAAAAGATAGTTTTAATGACGATTTATGGGTGACGTGTGCCTGAATATTTAACAGGCCTTTTAGCTTGCACAAGTTGTGACTTTCATATTTTAAAAATCTTTTTTTATGAGTCTCGCAGTACAACATAGCCTTTCTTTCTTTTTGAGGTTGCAAATCATTTAATGACTTCTCACGCTCTGGGGCGGAGCGGGAGGGCGTGTCAGACTTTTACGGACTAAAATCACACCTGTGTTCCTTCAGTTGCCTTACATCCTAGGACTACGGGTTTCTCTTTCAAAAGTCGACCCTTGCTGACATCTTTTTAGGCGCGCGTGGACCATTACGCGCCGTCGATGAATTGTGCTCAGTTCGGACAGTTACAGGACGGCCGCACGGCGAGCTACATTTCTCGTCATCCATATACCCACGTCTACGGGTAGCTGGAAGTCGTGGTCGGGTCCCGGCGGCTGGGGCGTTATGTTGCCCAGTTCCCGCACGCGTGTGGCCGCCTCCTTTGCATAATGCTTCGCAGAAGGAGGCGACTGCTGTTCACTCCCCCTCACTCCTTACAATCTGACTTGTCTTCAACCAGGTATTATAAAAAATACCTAAAACAAAACTAAAAATTAAGTGACTCGGAGTGGTACGGACCTCATAAAATACAGAAAATCTTTATTTAAACTTCTTTTACGATTTCTTCCAAAGATATGTCAATATGTCTACGCGTTTCCGAGATAGAGGGCCTTTAGAAACAGACAGATGAACAACAAAGTAATCTTATAAGGGTTTTTTTATGGTAGGTAAAATCATCTAATGACAAATCCCGCCCTTGGGCGGAGCGGGAAATAGTGTCAGACTCTTACTGACTAAAAAACTAACCCGTTCCTTCGTTGCCTATCATACCGGGGCCGAGCCATTTTTTTAGAA
This sequence comes from Leucania comma, assembly GCA_958295575.1. Lineage (NCBI taxonomy): Eukaryota > Metazoa > Arthropoda > Insecta > Lepidoptera > Noctuidae > Leucania > Leucania comma. Next base: position 24,920,943 of record OY282468.1, on the reverse strand, counting down.
AGCGGCTCTTGGCCCCAGTAGGCTTCGACCCTGCCTGCCTGCAGCTAGCAGGCTGGGCCTCTACGGTTTTCTGGCAGCTCCTTGAGGCGCGTGGGAACAGTACGCGCCGTCGACGACTTGCTCGCCGTCCGCAAGCCCGCGCCTACGGTGGCCGGAAATCGGGATCGGAATCCCGCTGGTGGCTGAGGCGACAGCCCCGTTTCGTTTACCTCATGCGGTTGGCATCCTCCTTTGTTAGCATTACTGCTTCGCAGAAGGAGGCGACCGCCTACCATCCCTCCTCACTACGGACCATGGCTTGTACCAAGGCCCGGCGAGAGAGATCGCTGCCGCCGATATCCTATACGGGTTCCCTTTTTTCCTTTTCAGGTCCGGGACCCTAAAAAACAATTCAGCAACTTTATTCTCTCGGTAATATAACAGCCAAAACTTGCAAAACATTACTACAAAATAACAACACCCATCAATTAATAAACAAACGAACATCACCGAACAAAATAACACCACACCTCCATCCTACAATCACTAATCTAAATTAAAAAAAACAACCCGAGATCCGTTCATTAGTTTATTAAAAAACCTATCTATAAATGAATTTTCGTGCTCACAATACGACCACTATGATGATTGCCTGCGCGTAGACCTCACAATGGATCATTATCATTGGGAGGTCATTAAGTAAGTGCATTCTTGGTGGAAGATAATAGATTCTGCAAAAGTAACGTATAGGATATAGGATGCAGGAAGGCTCAGTGGCACTGGGTTAACGGGAGTTTAGGACGGCCGGTAACAATGTGTTGGTTTGTGGCAAATTGGGTATTTATCTATGCGTCTTTTTGTACAATATTTTATTGCATATCATAGCATCAACCTTATAATGTTCCCACTGCTGGGACTCAGGCCTCTTCTCTAGGAGAGGGAATGGACCGTAATCCATCACGCGGGCCCAGTGTGAGTTGGTGGATGTCACATATTTCCGAATTTGTGGTTTTAGGACAAGCCAGTTTCCTCACGATGTTATCCTACACCGTTTTGAGAGCAGTGTTGATGAAATAAATCACACAAAGTAATGTCGTCTGGTTGGGTTTGGACTCATGACCTACAACTCGTAAGTCGGGGTCTTTTCCACTCAGCCACCACTGCTCTCAAGATTTTGTGCTAAACCAGCAACAAAATCAGTTATTATATGAAGCAAAAATTAGTATTCCAAATATTGGTTTGAGGGAAAGTGGGAACGTTAGGAAAGATCTCGCTGTCTCTTTTCCGCACATGTAATTAATTGGTAGTGACGTCACATTTCAGTACGTGCATCCTTATTTTGTTATTTGACAGTTTCCCCTTCCAATAGATTTGAAAGATGTTACAATGACTCGTCTGATTATTATTTTTAATAGACATTTTAGGTTGAGGAAAGGTTCTGTAGTGGCAATCAGTAATTTGTCATGATTGTCATACTCATCTGGCTCTATTATCGTTAAAATAAAGAGCTTTGTTTCTTTGTTTAAAGGCAGTACATAGGTTTTATGTGATTTTTTTTCATATCGAATTTGTTAGCGAAACGATCACTTTCCAAACATAAGACAAAGATTTTACTGTCAGACACTTAACAATTGAGTTTAATTCGCGTTTTGCTATCAACACGAGTTATTGTTAGTACAAAAAGGATTGCCAGAAATATTGCAAAATGAAGCTTAGTGGAAGATAAAGTTACACGCAAACATTAATTACATCCATTCAATTAAAAGGCATTAAACCCCCACGTTAGTGTTAAATTTCGATTAACTTTAACAAACCGAAGTTAGGTTAACCCGTCCTTTAAAAAAACCAACCATAATGGTATGTCGGGTGAAGTGTCATGGGAAATTTGCGTAAATTAAAATAGGAAGATGGGGCGAATAGGCTTTAAGCCTATATTGTGCTCACCCCGCTTTTGTCACTATTCGAAGCTCAACGGCATTCGACGACTAACTAGCTAATATTTCCCTCTCTTTCTTTTTTGAGAGGATAGAGTGAGAAGGAGATACCCAGGTCATGTCTGCAGGCGGGAGCATTGTGGCGGTGTTGAGAAATAAGTAATTAGGTGCCATGTTTCTTTGTCAGATATTTTTTTAAACTCTCGTTATGTATTTTTCTTGTTGCGGTTTAATTAATGGTGTCTATGTACTGCGTGTGTTAGTAGGGATGATTTGTTTCAGCTGTGACATGTGGATAATGTTTTATAAGAAAATATGTCATGATTTTCTTTTGCTTGGCGTGATATTTTATGAAATAAAAATGTTTTGTAAAGAAATCTGTGAGATATATACTGTTAGTTTAAAAAAATATATTTGAAACTAGTCGCCTAGAAATTTGTATGAATTACAGCTTTTTCAGATTTGCCTGTATTCAGATCTTTTGTTTTTATTAATTGGTCACGTCGATATTGTTTTTAAATTAATTTGTAATAGCTTTGCAGAACCACTCGGTCTATAAGAAATCAATACATAATTAGTTTCTACATTTTTTTATTATTTTAGTGTGAGATATTATTAAATAACTTCTCACGCTCTAGGTGCAGCGTGAGTATTTTAAGTAATTTGCCGTAATAAAAAAAATCCTACTAATAAATATTATAAACACGAAAGTTTGTATGGATGTAGAGATGTATGGATGTATAGATATAAAGATTGTATAGATGTATGGATGTTTGTTACTCTTTTACGCAAAATCTACTTATTCGATTTTAATGAAACTTGGTACACGGAAAGACCATGTCCTGAATTAGCACATAGGGTACATTTTGTCCCGGGAGCATGTTCCCTTGGGATAATTTTCTACTAAAAAGGTGGTAAAACCGCTGGCAGCAGCTAGTAATAAAATAAAAGTGAGTCTTACTTTACAACCCGTTGTAAAATAAAATAATAAAAACAAAACAATGAAATAAAAGTACAACAACTTAAAATTGTGATGTTTAACAACAACTGTTTCATAATTGCCGTCGTATAAAAATTAAGATAAACTGAACAATACTAAATAAATAGAGTATAAAATTAAAATGTACTTTTGGGGTCTTTGGAGTTACTGTCACGGTTTCATTCAAAATGAAGGCAGTCAATAACTACCTGTCCTTTTTTATTGCTTTTTTTTTTAAATCTTGGATTGGATCAGACAAGATCATGTCATCAATCAATCATAGGCCTCACAATAACACAAAAAAAAAGTTACTCTCTGCGTTTAATTGCTAATTTAACTAATTTGTAAATAGTTTTTGCTTCATCCGATAGAGGACGCGCAAGAACCCATACACATGGCCACTTCCTGCAGATTTAAATCTTATTCGAGCATTAAGTTGGTCCTCTCTGCCCCATTCCGGGCACATTCGGCCGACACATGGTACACTATTGATATAAACTGGTACTAAATAATACTAATACTACAACTGCTCTTGAATACTATTCATATAAACTAGTGTTTGACTGCGATCCCACCTAATATTTAGCAGTGATGAAATCGTTGATATTCAGACGCAGTAGTTTATTGAAAGCCTATTCACTCTAGCCTTGAAGACACCGAAATTATAATCGGATCGCAGCTAGCAAATTGTTCCAGTCCTTCGATAAGATAAAACGCTTAGTACGGACCGTAGAGGTTATTGCTGTGAAATTTTAATGGTTTTAATAAATTAATACAACGCGTAACCATTGAGCTAAGTAAGCTGGGCTGTAATTCTGTCCTGATTTTTTTATTATGTAAGTTATTCAATGCTTTCTCCCATTTTAGCTTTAAGTGAAAAGGCGTGACACACCCGTATTTATAAACAAGTAAAACTAAATACTTGAGTAAAAGTAACTACTTAAGTAATAACTTCTATTCTATAGTTAAGAAAAATTTAAATTTTGAATGCAGATTTCAAACGTCAAGTAATGATCATAAGATTTTACTTAGTAACAAGTAATTACATCTTTATAAATACGGGTGACAGACTTTTACTGACTAAAATCCACACACGTTCGTAATAAATAAAATATAAAACCGTTTAAAAATAATAACCTGGCATATTCACCACCATTTTACCTAAGTAAAAGCTTAAAGCTCACTTAGTTCAAAGTTTACGCGTGGCTTCAATAGATGGCGTTAGTAGTATCACAAAATCCGAGTTTTGTTTGTGTTGGTATAATCCTCAGCATACAAGTTGGACCATCATGGCGGTCGACTTTGAATGCGCATTAACCGGTTTTCGGGTTTCAATCGAAGTGGGGGCAGCACGTCACTATAGCAACAGGTTCAACTTATTTGCCGCTTACTAAAGTGACTGTTAGAGTTGTGTTCGCATGTTGTTTTGCTGTTTTTTTTTTGTTTCAGGTATGAATGCAATGTGTAACCATTTTGTGAACAAGTCTAATATATTTTTGTGCAAAGTTTTCCATTGATAACAATGTAGATGTTTTTTTTTATGACCATAGGGTTGTTTTTTTTTTATATAAAATTAAGATATTTATTAGAGTAATGGTTTATTAACATGTTTCAAATAATTAATTAATTATGTTTGATAGATTTAGGTAAAGATTGTTAGTACTTTATGAAGAGGTTATAAATATGTATTATAAAACTTTGGTAAAATAAAAAAAAGGTTTACCAAATTCTTAGAATAAAAATTCAGCAATAATTATTGAAACATAGATTTAAACATTGATGAAACATTGATTTTGTGTAAACTTAGATGTTTACATAAAATATTAACCAGATTTTTTCAAATAAAATTAACAATTACACACTATTTTACTAACAAAAGCTTAGGTTATATAGAAAAGCGAAATATCACGCATTGATTAATCACAAAATCACAGAAACTATAACACCTACAAACTTGAAGAGGCCCAGCCTGCTAGCTGTAGGCAGGCAGGGTCGAAGCCTACTAAAATGAATTAATTTACTTTTCACGCCAACTTTACTTGTGAGAATCTATAAGCCCCCAATTCCGTTAAAACAAATATCAAATATCCACGATAATATACCAATAATATTGTTTTTTGTGTTCTAAAATGTCTTCACCGCAATCAAAATTATCTAAGTAACTGTTTTTGACTATAAAAGGTAATTATTTATTTCCATTAGCCATTTCGATTTACGACTAAGCTGAATTACGAAAGCTTTGATAGCTAATAAAGTTTTAACAAAACGCGAACAAACTAAAGTTTCGGCAATAAAATATAGAAATTACTCACATTCAGGCTTGTTATTATTTTATTATCAAACACTTCTTGGAAGTACTTTGAGATCTCAGTAAGACAAAAGACCATCCTGTATTTTAGCAACCCTCAATCGAAATTTAGCTCCATAGCCCCAAAAATAAAGTTGAAATTTCTGTAACAGAATAAAGACTTAAGTAATGAAAAAGTCATTTTATGATTGTAGAGGATGTTTACGAGCATAATCCTAATTATTGGACAGTATGGTGTCGCCACAAGCTATTCCTATGAAACAATGGCACAAAGCATGTCCGATTTGATGCGTGAAACGATCATTTTACGAGCAACTTATAAAGAATCCATTTAAAGGTAAATCTGTGAGAGGCTTTCTAGTGTTCCCTGTTTTATGTGATATAATGTACTGTGGTTTATTGTGCCTAGCACATTCAAGCGCATGATTGAGTTTAGATTAAGTTTGTCCGCTTGCTGAACTCTCGAGGATTTTATACAGAAAATATGATTTACAGTTTGGAATATTGGAATATAAAATATACGTATGCTTTTCCAGGTAGTATTGAAACGCCATAAACATTAGGTATGGCATTTGTGTTTTGGTATAGAGAGATGAAATGAATGCGGGTTGGTTGTAATTGATATAATTTTATAGTTTTACGAATAGATGCGATACTCGCATGAATATTGATGTTGATTGAAATCAATTCATTTACGTTTATAAGTAGGTAGAATCTCTGCGATATATTCTTAGAAGAATTAAATATGTTCTTTCAAATCTTGTAATATAGAATAGCCAAACTATTTTCTAAATGTAAGTATATAGCTGCATAGTCATGCAGTTTCTTCGCGGAATGACTGGTTTATTCTAGGTTAGGTTAGGTTAAGTTAGTCAAGTCAGACCTGAGGATTGACTAGTCAAACGTAGTAGCGCGAGCTTCAAGGATTGACTATAACATATATATAAAAGCGAAATACCACTCACTGATTAATCACGGTATATCAGAAACTATAACACCAACAAACTTAAAATTTGGCAGGTATGTTACTTATAGGGTTCAGATATCCGCTAAGAAGGGATTTTATGAAACTCCATTCTTAAGGGGGTAAACCGACTGTCATGCGGGCGAAGCCGTTGGCAGAAACTAGTGAGTAATACTCCTTAATAAATCCCCTTGAACTCAGTGAATTCGAGTTTCTTTTTTTTTATCTAAAAGCATGGTCGGTGAGGCACGTGGTCAATTATAAATACTAAAATCAGAATAGTTGTAACTTTCGCCTTAGGCAAAGGCGGACACGCCGCCGCCGCCGCAGGGTTTCCGATCCCAATTTCCGGCCACCGTAGGCGCGGGCTCGCGGACGGTGGGCAATGGGTAGCTCGCTGTCCTTCCGTCCGGTAACAGACCGGTCCGAGCTCAGGTCGTCTACGGCGCGCACCGTTCCCGCGCGCCTCAAGGAGTTGTCAGCATACTGTAGGGGTCCAGCAGGGCCGAAGCCTACTGGGGCCAAAGGTTATGTGAGACTGTCACCAAAGGCCCCAGGATAAAGGCAAGGAATGGAAAGGTAGGTTTTTTAGTCAGTAAAAGTCTGACACTGTTTCCCGCCCCACCCAAGGGCGGGATTCGTCATTGGATGATTTTTACCTACCACTTAAAAAAAAAAAAAAAAAAAAAAGAATAGTTGTAACTTTGTCAAAGAGTGATATTGAAAAACTGGGCAACTTCGAGCGTTCCTGTACAAACTAACTTATGTGAATAGATCAATTTCTGTAAGAACCCTAAAAACAACACAATTTTTTACCTTTATGTGAGAGCAGCGACTCGTGGGGTTCGAAGCACGCCTGATACGATAAACAATTTTATTACAATAAAAATGTGGCGGGGGTGAGTGCGCGCACTTTTCTGCACTAGTGCGGAAAAAGTCCTGTGCATACCTAGAAAAGGTGGGATAAGAGTGGGGTTCGAGTAAGCGTATTGAAAATATATTACCAAGTCTAGTGTCAGATTTTATTGGCTTCTGACTATTAGCAACGGCTACAAAGATGCTTTCGGAGGCACGCAAGGATCTCGATATGTTATGATTCATTCATAAATCGACCTCGGTAAGCCTTGCTTAACCTGGGGGATCGTGCTGTGCGGCTCTAGAATAGAATAAACTTTATTTTTCAGCAATTTTTTTTTTATTATTGATAGGCTCGCGTTTGGCCACTATCTCACCTAATGGTAAGCGATGATGCGGTCGACGATGGAGCACGCTTGCCTAGAAGTAACCTATTCACTCTTGACTTAAAGACCCCTAAATTGTAGCTAAGATGTGTTCCCAAAACGCTTTGTACGTATGGGTGGTACGTAAAGTACTTTTTTTTAATGATATATCTAAACTAGTGGGCGGAGCGGGGGTTTACTGACTAAAAATCCACTCCTGTTCCTCCGTTGCCTTTCATACCAGAACCGAATATTCCTTTCAGAAGCAGCCTTTTAGCCCCAGTAAGCTTCGACCCTGCTGGGCCTCTACGATTTGCTGATTTGCTATCCATTGCTCGCCGTCCGCAAGCCCGCGCCTACGGTGACCAGAAATTGGGATTGGAATCCCGGCGGCGCGCCTGGAATGTGACGGCCAGTGTCTTACGCGGTCAGCCTCCTCCTTTGCTAGCATTACTGCTTGACAGAAGGAATCGACCGCCTGCCACTCCTCGCTTCGGACCATGTTCTGTACCAAGGCCCGGCGCGACAGAGAAGGGGCAGTCTGCGGTGTCAATCATTAGCCACAAGCCATACCTACATATCTACAGTCCCAAAAAGCGGCCAAGGTCGAATCTCCACTTGAGATCAAGTCAACCTTGTAATCCGCAGTTAGCTTTGGTATACGGTACGTATGTTCAAAGCTGTGGAAACCATTGACAATGACGTAACTATATAGTAATAGTGTTGTATTCTGTCAGTAAAAGTAACTTAAAAACAACTTCGATATTGATATGTCTTTCTAAGTATTTTTTTAAGTTTTTTTATGGTAGGTAAAATCATCAAATGACAAATCCCGCCCTTGGGTGAGGCGTGAGATATTGTCGGACTCTAACTGACTAAAAACCTACCCTGCTCCTTTCATTGCCTTCGTCCCAGGGCCCCAGGAGTATTTTTTTTAGGTGGGATATCTTCCAATGACTTCTCTCAGGACGGAGCGTGAAGCCGTATCAGACTTTTGCCGACTCAAATGCACTCCTACATGCCTTCTTTACCTGGCGTTTCCTCTTCGAAAGCTAACCCATGGTCCCAGTGGCCTTCAGCCCTGATGGTACCGTCAAAAAAATGTCTATTTGAAGCACGCGTCGATTTCACTACGCGCTGTCGACAACTCGGGCTCGGTTCGGACAGTTACCGGACGGAATTTTGCAACTCCAATCGTTTTTTTTTATAGGATTATCTCGTCATTCTTCTCAGTCACTATGATATCATTTCCAAGAGTTATTTTTTTAAACCGAAATGCGACTGGTGAGAGCTAGTCAAATCTACAACATTATTTTTAGCATATGCGAATCCTGAATATAGTTTGTTCAGAATCAGTAACTGAATCGATTCTAATAATTTTTACACCATATTATATTTTTCTCAATTTTTTTTATAAAATGTCAGAAGTTGGACAGCACCAATACTAAGCACAACACAGGTTACGGCAAGTCATAGCGGGCATGAAGTGCCAGCACACAGCTGGGTGCGGGAGAAAAACAACTCTTTAGTCGCCCGTATGGCCCTGTAACCATGTATTTGTGTGGACAACCAGGTAACGTAAGAAGCTTATAACTTTGGGATTTTTTATGGTATAGTTATGTAATTTTGTACTTAGATTCTTTACATAAAAATACTAGACACGTGTTTCGGGTTTCGCATAAACAAAAACAAATGTTGTATAATATTCAATGATGTTCATATAATATTGAAAGAAAATATGTTTATGATCACACAGAAATACCTTCACAAACAGTGGGCTGATACCCGCTTGGGCCAGAGGTATTTTCTGAACAGGAAACTCATGGTCCGAGAACGCAAAGGGAAGCTAAAGGATACAGGTTTCGTTTTATACAGTAAAAGTCTGACACGCTCTCCCGCTCTACCCTAGAGCAAGAAAAGACATTGAACGATTTCAAACCTCAAAGAAATAAACTTAAATTTTAAACAATAACATTATGTGCTTCACGGCTACGCCAAATATTTTTCAGTTCAGCAATATGCCAGACAACTACCAAATACTAACGCTGGTTTTCAACTGAACCTTCCGTTGAATGCACGCGAACGATACAAATCAGCTTTCTATTTGTGATTTTCTATTATAATTAGCAGCATTTGTCTTAAAAATGTGACTGTATTCTATTTTTTTTCGGGGACACAAAACGTTAAATTGTCAGCTACAGTAATTACTTACATATTTTACATATGTACTTACATATTTTAAAATATGACATACGTGTATTTCAGACAAAACTGCATGGTCCTCATGTGATTGGACCAATACATAATTATTTACAGTATGGACTTTAAACGAGAATTTGACCCCTAGTTTGTTTCGGTGTTTCTTCTCAGACTAGTCAACTAGGAAATACCGGCCTCATCTAGTTTAAACTGACGGATAAAAAAAAAAACGTGTAAATGTGTTTTTAAAACCTACTTGCAAAATAAATATCATTTATCATTTGAAAATTTACAATCAACAGTATTGAAAACACCAATAAATCTCTATGGTTACCGAAAAACGATTGGACTATACCCTGTGGGGGTACCACAAAGAAATAAATTGAAAAAGAACTGTAGAGAAACAAGAAAAAGTATCAATTTCATTTCGTCCATACCAAACAGAGCTCGATCAATAGAAACGTTCACAATAAAAATTAAACGCATTGAATTTCATAAGTCTAAGTACTAGAATTTACTTTTTTTTTTATCTAATTTAATTTATATCCAATATTAATGAATATCAAATTGTACAGCTATGTATACCTATCTGTAATTGGCATAGTTGTACATATCTAAATTACTATACAATTACCTAAATATAAAATTTCTTGTGAATACATATGTCATTGGTGTTCCTATTCTATATATCTAACTATAACACCTACAAACACACACACAGTTTGTAGGTGTCCGCTAAGAACGGATTTTACGAAACTCCACCCCTAAGGGGGTGCAGGCAGGCAGGGTCGAAGCCTGTTGGGGTCATGGGTCAGCTTCCGAAAGGAATACCCGGAACCGGCATGATAGGCAACGAAGGAACGGGGTAGGTTTTTAGTCAATAAGAGTCTGACACTACTTCCCGCTCCGCCCAAGGGCGGGATTTGTCATTGGATGATTTTACCTACCATAAAAAAACCTCTAAGGGGGTAAACCGAATTTTTCGCGGTACTTTCAAAATGGTACATTGAATGATAACAAGCACCAAACTCATACTTACAAAGTTAACATTACTAATATGCAATAAGTGCTAGAAATTCTTATTGATTATAGTCATCATTATAATCAACCTTTCAATATTACAAATGCTAGGACTCAAGTCTCCTCTCTAAGAGAGGGAACGGGCCGTAATCCACCACGCAGGCCCAGTGTTGGTTGGTCACATATCTTCGAATTTTTCGTTCTGAGACAGGCTGGTTTTCTCACGATCTTTACTTTATCATTTTAAGAGCAATACTATCATTAAAAAACTTCCGTAATTTAATTATATTAGCTAAGTCTTCAATTACTCTTTGTCCCTGTCTTTCGTTTATCAGTATTATTACCTCAGCTTTAATTTCACTCTACGATTTACCACTCCAGTTTACCTCAAGTTTCTATTATTTCTCACCCTTCACCTAATGCGGTTTAAAAAAAACCAACGGAAAAAAAACAGCTGATGAAATTTAAGTTTGAATTCCCAGCAACGATCAGCGTAAAAGCTCATTTTATTATCATCAATAGCTTACTTACGTACCAATAAAATAAGCTATATATTGTGTAAGTTGTATTACATACGAAACCAATTGAGGATTATTTCATAAGATGCTATGATAAGACTCACTAAGTAAACATCAATGAACCGCTGTATTCGAATGGTCTAGTTAAACGTTTACCAGTTAATAAAAAACGTTTAATCGCTTATACACCTTAAAAGCTCAAACGTTTTATTACTACGAATATGTCGAGTTTTCGCACAAAAAAGGTGACATTCAAACGTTCACTCGTGGACTATTTATATCAACCATTTATTTGGTACACAACCAAATTCCACAATACAAGTGTGTAAAGTATTCCATTATTACAGTTACATGATGCATTGAGCCGCGTTCAGTCGCTGCCATGCTCCCAACAGCTGCACGCCTGTTCCGCGCCACGGCACGCCGCGCTATTGTTGCGACAGAGAGAGCCGCGCGCGCCATTGTGTGCGCGAGCGAGACCCACCGAGCGCGCCAGGAGGGGCGCAGGCTGTACTCGCAAGCCCCTCATTGGCTAACGCCTCGCCGCCCAGAAACCCCACCCCCCGCACTTCGATACCCACAAGGCCCCGATACCGAGCCGCCAGTCTATCGTCCGTCTCCGACGTGACACAATCACCTCCTCGTCTGTGCTTATTCACCGCTTTGTGCCATACATCACCATAGAGCTAATGCTCTAGCAGAACTTACGACTTAGTAATTAAAGTTCAATCGTTATGTCGACTTTGAGTCATCACCCGTACGCGTTCTCCATGCACCCGGGCATGCTGCCGGAGTACCCCAGCGTGCCGCAGCCGCTGCCAGCCACCTCGCCACAGTCCGAGGGGCACATCAAGAGACCCATGAATGCGTTCATGGTGTGGTCCAGGCTACAGAGGCGCCAGATCGCCAAGGACAACCCAAAGATGCATAACTCAGAGATCTCGAAGAGACTCGGTGCCGAGTGGAAGCTGCTGTCAGAAATGCAGAAGCGGCCGTTCATCGATGAAGCTAAGAGGTTGAGGGCTCTGCACATGAAGGAGCACCCGGACTACAAGTACAGGCCCCGCAGGAAGCCCAAGCCCCCCACGCAGGGAGGAGCCCCCGGTGCCGGTGCGTTCCCGAGCTTCCCGTTGCCGTACTTCGCTGGGCCAGCGCATGGAGTGGGACACCTGGATGCACTGTCGTACTCAGCAGTGCCGCCGTACTTCCCGCACCAACTGGATCACCTGCAGTTCTCAAAGCTGATGGCGCCGACGGAGAAATTGCCGACGGTGTCATCGTCAGCGGCGGCTGTGGTGTCGTCGTTCTACTCATCGTTGTATACGTCGCCGACGGCGCCACCGAAGCCCTTCCCTTCGTCGCTGTTCCCACAGTACGGCGCCGCGCCGTCGTCGCCTGTCTCCCCCGTCACCCCCACACAGCACAGCCCGCATGATGACCAACTCAGGCGGCCCGTCTCCGTCATATATTGAAGACCAACCTGCCTTCCTTGAAGGATACCCGTCTTTCAAGGTTCGGCAGACCCCGCACAAGACGGATCCAGCAGTTTAAGTGCAAATAGACTGTGAACAAGAACGTAATGAACATTATTTATTTTCTAGAGTAACAATTGATGATGTAAAGTGATTCTCATATCAAGTGGCTTGTAAATATGTTAAGGTAGACCCGCGAGGGGGCGAATTGAGTTTAACTGTGATTTCTTTTGTTTTTGATGCGTCTATAAATATTAAAGGTAAAGTAGCGCTGGTTCGTTAGTTATGTGAAGTGAGATTGGTACCAAAAAGAGATTATTTTCTATAGGTGTCTCATTTAGCTGAATAGTTAAGTCGTGTATTATCAACCCTGTACTTTGTTTTAGTGCTAACATATGTCAGTCTGTTGAGTTATTTGTTTCTTCCCCGTGTCTTCAATCAGGGTTGATCCGCTTTACTTTTCCATGTATAATTTATTTATTGGTTCCAAATGTAGATGTAAATTTAAGAACTAGTTGTCTTAATCTTAAGTCATTAGAACATCTCAAAATGTATATAATAGTGTATTAATTGAATTATCGATGTCAGTACCAACGATGTATTATAGTATTTGAAAAAATAACTTTGTTAAATGCCATACAAAATAAACACTAAATTGTTTTTATTTTACTTTATCGTTTTAATTGACACCCTTTTAATTTGTTTGACGTGTTGAGAGGTTGGGAGTGGAATAATTGAATTAACATTCACTTAGGTGATTAGTTCGAGGAGTCATTGACTTGTTGTGATGAATAGATTGCAGCGGATAAATTGTTAGGCTCATTCCGGATTCCGGCTTACAACTTTCAAACGATTATCATCGTCATTAATTTCTCCTCTTTATAATTTATTCTCATTCTCATCATTTATATCAAATTCCACATGTTCGGATTTATTTTAATAACATTTGATTATGACATCAGTTATTTTGACAGTTTTAGTGTTAATTACGGCTGGTCCGACTTCCGGGGACACAACAGCTCTTTGAACTTTTATATAATTAAATGACATACAGTTCCTATTAACGATAATTGGTATCGACATGATTTAATTTTGATTATATTGTGAATAAAGAGTTCGTTGTTGGTCGTTTTACATTCAATTAGTCTTATAATGTTTGAAGTATTATGAATAAAATTCATTATCGAATGATCACAATAAATTGTGTCCATAAAAGGTTTATTGTAGATTCAGTGATCTTTATTTATAGTAATAAAACAATTATTTTACATATAGATATTAACGAAACGCAATACAATGACACAATCAAAGTTTTAAATAATGCAGGTGATCATATTGCAGTACTTACTATGTAATTTCAATTTGTTAGCTTTAAAAAAATATTTACATTCCGGTCTTTTAATGAAACATATAAATATATATGAAAGTTTAATACGACTTTACAATAGTAATGAAACTATTTGAAGGTAAGAAAAAGAACATTTTAGATTGTTTATTCCGTCGGAAACTTTTGACGCAAGCTTATGTTTCAAGAAACGACTATTTTTTTCTTAATCTCTTCATAAATTGCAGTAAGCAATACAAAACTTGAACCTCATATTGTTCATTGTATTTACTACCTTTCGTGTAATCTGAAAAGCTTGAATTTTAGTATTTCTTGTTACGCAAGAAAAAATATGTTCTGCCTTAAACTCAGGATAATTTGTGGTTGTAAAATTAATCGTAACAACAGTTTTTTTCATTTGTTACCACTTTAATAGCATAATCATCATAACGTTCCTCTGCTAGGGTTCAGGGTTCATCACCAAGAGTGTTAGTGGGCCCTCATCCACCAAGAAGGTTTACTACAAATCAGCATATCAATAATTAAAATGAACCTACATAATTATGTACTCAACTACGATTACAACGGTAATAATGAAGTGGAGCTTACAGTACGACAATGTCAGAAGTATTGCCGTCAACTCAGCATAAATTACACCTAAATTTTTTTTTCAAATCATTTAAATGCTCGCTCTGTCAGCAAGAGGGAGTTATCAACATCATCATCAGCCGAAAGATGTCCACTTTTGGTCATAGGCGTCCCCTAAGTGTCGCCACAATGAATAGTCCTGTGTGTTTCGCATCCACCGGATTCCCGCGAGCCTGACTAGCTCATCGGTCAGCCTTGTGGGATGCCCTCGAATGCTTGCAAGGGAGGATCAGACTTTTATTGAATAGAACCTACCCCTGTTTCCAGGACTGCAGTGACTCTTTCTTTCCTTCTTTCTTTCTTCAAAAATATAGATCATCATTCTATTCTCAGTTGCCTTCGTCTAAGGAAACTAACTTATCGTTTTTAAAAAGCTATATTGTACAGTTAGGCACAGTCACATAATTATACCTACATGTCTACATGTATAATGCCTTCATATGATTATGTTCTTGTATAAACACGTCAGATGTCAATGTACTGTATAATTAATCATGATTAGGTATATTTATTTTAGCCATCCAATATTATTTTAAAGAAGGTTTTTAACGTGTACGAATGGACTTTGGGTTTTTTGACAATACAGAAATTATTTGTTCGGTGAAGATCAGACAATAAGATTAATAACTACATAAAAGCAAATGCTTATGTCATATTTTATGCTGTCGCGATTTTTTTTTTAGAGTGCATTTGTATGTGACTGGCCTGTTGGTCTAGTGGTTAGTGACCCTGACTGCTAGGCCGTAGGTCGTGGATTTCATTCCCGCCCAGGAAAAATGTTTGTGTGATGAGCACGATCATTTGTTCTGTGCCTGGGTGTAATTTTATCTATATGTATGTATTTAGAATTATTTAAGTATGTTGATCATTTGTCTAGTGCTCATAACACAAGCTCTGGTTAGCTTGGGACTAGACGGCGTTGTGTGGTAATTGTGGAATATGTATAAATTCTGGACCCCCAGAGGAATAAAACTGTTTCCTTGAGAAGATACAGCGAAAAAGTGCCATATTGGAACTGAAAAACAAAATATTGCTTTGTTTTTTTTTTGTTCATTATTATCGAACCCGGACGGCGTCTCCGTTTCTTGACAGCTAAAACCTAGGGGCCTTTAACTCAACAGTGAATAAGTTACTCCTAATCAAATGTGCTCCATCGTTGACAACATCATGGCTTACCATCAGCTGGGATCGTGGTCAAGCGCAAACCTATCTATAATAAAAAAAAAATAACAAACAGTGCTTTAATAAAACAGCTGTTAAAGAATTACCAGAGTTTCAAAAAGTCACACAGAGCGCCCTTTAATATTTGGTCTCCACCACCCAACAGATGGCGCTGCTTACTTACATTGGCAAATGAAACCATAAAAAACATTATCATTTACTTTGCCAACTTGAAAATGATAGTTACAAACCAAACTGGAAGCCTTTAAAATAATTTTAATTAAATACAGAATAGTTAATCTATTCAAATCTGAAATAGATTTAGTTACACGCAAAATAGTTTATCTTATTTCAAGTTCTTCGAGTCGATCTGAGCAATATTTTCAAAGAAATAGTTCTCACTAATAAATAGACAGTGTTAGGGCTGAAACATATAACCGCGTTGCGGCGCCGCGCCAATAAAATCGGCAGTGCCGTCCGCCGCAACGCAGAATTTTGCGGTGAGCACCGCGGCGCGAATACCATAGCTTTAATAAATGGATATAACCAGTATCTTCTGTCGTTTATTTAAAATAGAGTAATGTCTTCTTAATAATAAATAAGCATAAGTTTATTGGCCTGGTTGGCTGGCCTGTTGATCTAGTTGTTAGTGGCCCTGACTGCTATGCCGGAGGTCGTGGGTTCGATTCCCACCCAGCACAAATGTTTTTGTGATGAGCACGTTCATTTGTTCTGTGTCTGGGTGTAATTTATCTATGATATGTATGTACATATTTAGAAATATATAAGTATGTTTATCAGTTGTCTAGTACCCATAACACAAGCTCTGCTTAACTTGGGACTAGACGGAGTTGTGTGTGATAGTTGTGGGGTATATGTATATGTATGTATATGCTATTACAATCCATGGCAGAGAAACGTGTATCCACAACAAAAAATCTTGAGAAACTGGTTATCCCTGTAGGATGAGACAATCTACGCTGAAAGATGCGTTGCGGCGACGCTAAAAAGAGCGGTGTGCGGCACTGCCGATATGCCGCGTTTATGTGTTTAGGCCCTTATAGTTATCTAGAGATTCTAGAGTACTGTGTCTATATCTAGATTAGTTTTGTACACTTCGGGCCCGTTCGGTCCCCAGCCCCTCGATCGTGAGTATAGAACAGGGTTTTCAATTTAATAATTAGAAACCCTTTTATGTGCGGGGGCGTTTTTCAAATCTATTGTTTTATTTTATGCCGTTCTTAGCTTTAGCTATGGAGCTGTAAAGTTAGCGGGGAACTGTTAAAAGATTACTTTCTGGAAACACCGTAAAATATAAATGTTCGAGAGTTGTATTATAACCATCGATTGGTCTGCGGGTTAATAGAAAGGAGATACCATTGCTCTGAAGCGCAAATGATGGTTTTAGCCATTTTTTTTACCCAGTTTTTAGTTCAATTTGACAAATATTAATCATCAGAAAGCTTACTCTCACCCAAGAGGAAATGGAAAGGGCTATGCTCGGAGTTTCCTTGCGTGATCGCATTAGATATGAAGATATCCGCAGAAGAACCAAGGTCGCCGACATAGCCCGAAGAATCGTCGACGATCAAAGAAGAGTCGCCAATCGCCAAAGTCATGGGAATGAAGTGGATGCGAGACGCACAGAACCGTTCGTTGTGGCGACACTTGGGGGAGGCCTATGTCCAACAGTGGACGTCCTTCGGCTAAAATTATGATGATCAAATATTAAAACTTTCTAATATTTGATGTCAAATTTAAACTAAATTTCGGGAGTCACGGGGATTTTCAGCTACCGAAGGCGCGGGTTTCCGGATGACGCAATGAGTACGCACCGTCCGTAGGTCCAGTGACAGGCACAAGTGCCCCCAGCACTGTAGGGCCGATGCTTGCTAGAATTGCGGGCACGTTTGAAAGATTGACCGTGGCTCTAGAACGCAAAAGGCAACTAAAAGACACAGGTGGGTTTTAGCATAGCATAGCATAGCTAGGCTGATCTTTATAATGTTTCCACTGCTGGGACTCAGTCCTTCTCTCTAGGAGAGGATGTAGGCCGTAATCCACCACGCGGGCCCAGTGCGGGTTGGGAATGTCATATGTCTTCGAGTTTTTAGTTCTGGGCCATGCCGGTTACCTCATGATGTTTTCCTTCACCGTTTTGAGAGCAGTGGTGATGAAATAAATTACACAAAGTAATGCGCCTGGCTGGGTTTAAACCCACGACCTACAACTCGTAAGTCGGTGCCGTTACCACTCAGTCATCACCGCTCTTTCATGTGGTTTTTATTTCATCATTATTATTATCATTTTAGACGAAAGACGCCCACTGTTGGACATAGCCTCCCCCAAGTGTCGCTACAACGACCAGTCCTATGCGTCTAGCATTTATAGGATTCCCACGATCTTCACCAGGTCATCGGTCCACCTTGTGTCCTGGCCTTCCAACGCGTCTTTTGGTACCTACGTGGTCGCTACTCCAGGATCTCTCGGCCTCATCGACCATCTCAAGCGGATGCTTCTCGCTGTTCCTCTAGCCCCAAATTGAAAGGAATCCAACGACTTTTGAATTAATCATTAGTTCGGTAGGTCATTGTTTCGATCCACGGCCCTTAAAGGGTTTCGGCGATTTCGATGGCGAATTCGTCAAGTAGATTTGTCTGTCGAAAAGTAAATTAATTTGTCAATTAATGAAGATTTTGTGTTAATTTGATATTTAAAGGAGTTCAAAGAAGGTTACCTTCGGAATAATAGAGCTTTTTAAAAGATACTTATTGTTTTGTTAATTAATATTTGCGTTATAAAGTAGTCAGTTGCCATATACGGTTCGTATGAGAAAGTGCTGGAAATATCAGCCGAACACAATTGGTTCATAAAGTTCATTAGGTGCAAAATACCTTAGTTTTTTAAATATAATGTTTTTGCCAAAACAGCTTCAATATATGTAAATAAATGAACCGAGAAAACCTATATCTTCAAAACCATTATACACAAACCACGCATTATAATTGGTCGACCACCGACACAAAATACCCAATAATATTCAAATTTTCAAAAATGGAATCATGAATTAAGCCCGAGTGTTGCCAGCATTCGAGCATTTTCTCCTGTTCGAGTGTGCCCCATTTTCCCCGTTCCCAGCGAGGGTATTGTAGTGAAAATATATTTTGTATGGAGACGACTTCACAATGTGAAGTCCGTGTTATTTATTTAGATGTATTTCATTGTGCGGACCGGAGTTCGATTCCGGCGTATGCCAGACGGGAGGCAATCGAGTCAGGACCACTATGCCCGTACAGGTAACGGATTGGCAAATAATTGAAATCTAGCCCCTGCTTTTGTTAGAAAAATCTAACGAAAAATGTATTTGTGCGCTATTGACTGGTAGGTAGTGTAAGATGGAGCACCATGTATAGTGTTATATGTTTCATGTACTCTCGTGGGCTTAATCTTATTTGATTTAAAACTATTCAGAATCATGTCTATCCTGAATAGGAACGTATTTAAAAAATATTACTTGGAACAATCTACTAGGTTCTTTGTTATTCCCACATGAAAATATACGTACAATTTTCAGTTCAAAGTTATGTTTTACAACTAGAAATCACAAACCATTACACAAAAACTGCAATCGCGAAACAAAAACCTACCACATTAAATCAATGCCATCAATCACAAATCACCACAAAAATTCAAATAAAGAACCAAGAGAATAATTTCAAAATAATTCGCAAACATTTCACTTGTCAATGCCATAAACAAAACGTCGTCAAGACAAAAGCTTTGATGGCCAGTGTTGCCAGTTATAAAATAAACTGCAATAATGCTGCTCGATCGTGATTCGGAAATTTCTCGCGTCGATACCTATTGAAGGTGATAAATGATATTTATATATACAATAGCGTTGTCAAGATTAATTAAAGTTTGTGTTACTTAAATAGTTAGTTAACCAAAGACCGGGTAGCTTTTTGTGTTCTATGAAAAGAGGTTGCATAGATGGAGGCCTTTGTTAAGCGTTGCCTTGTGGGTTTGTTTAAAATTATTTAGTTTGTGGCTAATCGTGTTATGAAATCAAATCTTTTTTTAAAGATTTTACATATTCAAGGTATACATGTATATGTCAAAACTGCAAGGGTTAGTCTGAAGTACTTTTGACTATATTAATGTTGTACTCTTAAATTACTAACATCTAGTAAAAAACTGGTTAGGTTGGTTTTTGTGACTATTGATGAAAAAAAAAGGTTGTGATTCTAGGTAGGTACTTAGTTATCGATAAGCAAAACGTCTCATTTTTTAAATAATAAAACAAACACATTTTAATTTTATTAACAGTTTTGATTGAAACTAGTTTTGACTAATAAACAATATTGACTGTATCATACATATATTGATTAGGCAATTATATCATAATGAGACAGTAGCTTAAACTGACACGAACAAAAGAAAAGATTTTGAATTAAAAAAGACAGATATGTTGAAATGATAACGTCAGTGTTATATTCCCCACAATTCTGTTAACGAAGTATTATATTGCTACAAACATTTTGTCCATAACGATATTCATTAGAGTGGTAGTGAATATACTACAAATCAATAATTTAATTTATCCAATACAATACCTACCTGTAAATATGGAATATGCTGTAATGTAAACCAAAATTGTTAAACAATTCGTCGTACAAATAAACCAAATCGAAAAACACAAATCAGAAAAAGCAATTCACAAAGCCCTTAAAACTAATACCGAAAATAAAAACATAAAAAATAAGGACGCATTAACATTATTTTCCGAGAAAGCGAGCTCACAAGCTCCGGGATTACTCCCCCTTGCTGAAGCAAAGAGAGAAATAGAAAATAAAATACAGTACACATACAAATAAGGCATACGTTATATTGTGCGACAACCCTTATCTTCAGCCTTGTGCTTTGAATTTAATGCCATCGATTTTCTTCTAAGGAAGGACGTGTTTGATTTTTGTCACGGGAATGCGTAATGAAATTGAAGTGCTTAGGGATTATTTTTCATGGAATATTCTAATATTTTACATATTATTTTGTGGGTTGTTAGGAAAGGCTTTTCGCAGTTTTTCACGATATCTGTATGTCTGTTACAAATAAGTTGTTTGTGAATTTTCTGTTGTTTGTGCCTTGAACCCATATTTTATCTTAATTTGTTACCTTTTTTTAGTATAATGCTATATATATCTTTTTTTTTAGATTTTGTTGAGACTTAGACTTTCGCTTTTACCAGTGGCCTTAGTGTAATTAGAGTAGGTAGAGTTAAAGTAAACGTAAATTTGTACTAAAACGGTTTATGAGCTGTCTGGTGACAATAACTGGAAAACCTGTTTTTTATAAATTGACGCGAATTATTTTTAAATTAACATTAGCGTTGAAAAACTCGCACTAGTTTGACTGATCCACAATGTTTTAAAGCATTTTTTATCACGCTATTTCCGCGAGTACGTTTAACTGTCATTACAGTATATCGACTGGTCTAAAAACAATTACACAAAGAAAACAATCAGGCCCCAATTTTAAATGAGAGTAATCAATATCCATAATATCGTCAAGGTAATGAAATTTCAATTAAAATGCATTATTCAATCAACATTTAGACAAACCACAATAACAAATGCATTGTGCACGACAAAAAGCTTTTGTCCACCAACGATTAAGCTGACGCGAATCGCATTAGTGCCGCAAATGTGTCGTAATGAAAAATCGCAGTTGTATCATTGTGCTTAACAATTATAATAATAAAAATTGTACCAAACGCTTCCCCTACTAACTTTTGACACAGAAAAATAACCTTAAAAGCATTGATGCAAAATTCACTATCCGTTTACATATCACCAAAAATGACTATATCATCCAGATAAATTTGTACTTTGACTTTAGTGGTGTTGGGTTCAAATTCGTTTACGTTTCCTTTTTTCTGCTACTGACCTTTGTGTGTGAATAAATTAATTTGTAGTGAGGACTATTGTGCTATAGTTTCTATTATCGGACGATGTTAATTGTTAAAGTTCTCGGCTGACAGTTACGCGTTGGGTTAATGGGTATACGGTGTTTCAATAGTTATTTATCCCATTGTTACATTGTTTTAGGATGAATAGTATTCACTGAATTTGGGTCTAGAATGTTTCGGAGTTCATTCAGCAATGAGTGAGTGATTGACCCGGACTCATTTTGCTCCTAAAAGGCTCTTACGTGCATTTTAACAGTAGTTATTATAACGCTTGCTATAATGGCCGTGTTGTAATCTATATTGTGTTGATCTACAATTAGATTTGTAAATGTATTTGATTTGAGATTTTAATTGTTTTCATTGGGATTTGCATAACTGCGTTTGGCTTTTAGCTGAGTCATGATTAAATATGAGCTTTATACGTTTAGGGTCCAAATAATTTTCATCCTCTACAATTCTAGGCAAATGTAGCTAAAATTTGTGTTAGTTAGACTACTTGTCATGTTGCTAGACTTCTTGAAAGCTTGTTGTTACCCTCGTTTTTCTTAATATTCTTTTGTGTGATGAGCACGATCGTTTGTTCTGTGTCTGGGTGTAATTTATCTTTATGTATGTATTTAGAAATATATAATTGTGTTCAGCAGTTCTTTAGTACTCTAGTTATTACTGACTGCTTTGAACTGATGCTACTTGCTTACTAATTACTTTTTTTTATTAGGAGCATGATGCAAGAAAATATATCGATTTGCAAATCAATTGTTATTACCAATTTGGAAGACTATTTTATTATCCAGTAGCAATACTAGAATATAATTTAAAATCTTTTAGCTAGTCATATAACACATTTTTCTATACAGAAGAATTGAAAAGTTACATCAACAATGGCCAATAGTTACTACAAAATTTACTATTGTTGGTTCAAATAAATATTCATAATTATGTCTAATGATAGCACCAACAATGCGTTCCATTCACACATCAGGACCAGGATGTGTGACGTCACACGTGTCCACATTGCCATAAACGTCACCACCGTGTCTTGTATGATTTATCTTTTCAACAATCATTTTTACAACGTTTTCCCTCCTTCCCCCCTTCACTGTGATTAATGATGGATGAATTCCTGAATAATTACCAAGACTTTTAATATTCAAGTGATTTCGTAACGACTGTTGTAAGGAATTTTCTACTCTGTGGTGTTGGGTTAGGTTTGATTTTGGATTGAGTTTTCCAGATGACCCTTCACAAGATGTTTAGTGTTGAAAGAATATTTGTGACTGCGGTTTTTAAAAATGACTTTCGTGTATAAGGTGATGGTAATAAAGTTGGTTTTTGGTTGGCAAAGCAGGGAGTAACCAACAAAAAACGTGAATACCATTCAATGCAAATCTCACTCGAGTTTTAAGGGTAGTGTGCGTAATTTGTTATAATTGTCCCCCCATACTCATGTTTGTTCGCATGTGGCATTTTTATTGCGAATTAGTCGCAATCATTAATTTTGTTTTTCTTTTTACAAAAGTTAATATATCGAGTGCTCTTATTGTGGTAAATATAATTAGAATGATTTTTATGATCGTTCTTTGTGTGATTCTTGAATGCGAGCTATCGTTTACAATGAGTTTTATTGTTAATTGTTTAGTTGATTTTTGTATGAAATATGAGGTATTTTACTGTAGTGTGTATTGTAGCCGTTGTGGGTACTGGAGTATTTGATTGTGACTCATATAATTATTAAATTCTTTACAATGGTTATCAGTAATATTTCCTTGAGGAAGTAGAATTATTGTTTTCTTCAGTATTGATTACAAGCTTTTAGCTTTTGTATTTCTTTTCCTTAGTTTCAAAATGGTTTTCTTTATGATAATTGAATGAATCTTTGTTAAAATATAAAAGGGTAGGATTAATTAAAGTATGATTTTAAATTGCGACTTTCTAACTATTGTTTAATTTGTCAGTACATAAGCAAGTATTATTTCACCTAAGAGTTGGCTTTTACGTCGGTCAGAGATTAAACATTTACTTATATGACGTGACAATGGCGCCAGTCTTTTGGGCACACTTTCAGTCGACAGTAATGCTGAGAAATTTTTTGACGACAAATTTTAGTTAGGAGTTATTGCTTTTAGTGTATATACAGAGTGTATTCTCAGACTCACAAATTAATACCATGGATCCTACACTATTCTTATAATTCTACAATGGTACATGAACCTGGAAACCTCATTGGTGGCATTTGTCGTCGGTTGTTTCCTAATTAAAAAAAACTGTTGTTCTAACATTATTAGCGAAAAAAATTAAAAAATGAATTGCTTTTGAAATTAAAAATGTCATCGGCGATGATTAAAATTACGATTTTATCAACCCAGATGACTTTTTAATTAAATGATTTTGTTTTTTTTTTACTGAAAATATTATCGGGTTGGTTGGAATAACGATTATATACAGTTTAAATTTAAAAATGTACAGATGTTTTTTTAATTATAAAAAAGCCAACGAGAAATTCCACTACTAGGGTGTCCAGAATCAGGTACTTGATCCATGATATTTATTTTAATTAGTTATGTGGTTTTTATTTTCTTTTTTTAGTATTTACTCATTATTCCAGTAAGTTATTGTTTCTCATCGTTCTTTCTGCCAAAACCGATGCTAAATAATATCCAGTTCCTTTATCTAATTGCGAACATCCCTACCCACTTGAGAACCGGATACCACCGCTTCTTTACGCTCGGTTGGACCTCTACAGACCTCTAATATACGTTGTATATAAGTTTAATAATATAATAATAAATACTTATAATAAATACATGAATGATACCCGCCAGAACAAAGGGGACAATAACGATAGCTATACGCGTACTGTGTGTCCGTTTGAAAATTCAATGGATTTTTGAGTGGTCTCGTTTGGTTCGCTTTGTGTTTTGTAAGTGATATTGTAAATTATGATTTTTTTTAAGTGTCTGTGTGTGATATTAAAGTTATGGGTTGTGGTGCTAGTGATGTGCTGTGTAGTGGACGCACTGACACAGGGGTAAACACATTGGCTCGGCACGTCACCAGTAGTTAAGTTCAATTCCTCCGTCACTGCCCGTGAACTCGAAACAAGTATACCAACACTACATCCCTTCCTTAATATAAATTTGGAATATTATATTATATTATATTTGAAAAGATGTTTTCTCTTCGGGTTTTCTCCCGGTGGTTTTTCCTTGCTCTCGCTCTGAGACCCTCAGAGAAAAGGAGTTTTTTTTTTTTTTTTTGGAAAAGGAGAAAAGGAGTTTCGGATCCCCTGTTAATCAGTAACAAATACTGTATCCCCCAGTACTTTGCTTAAAATGGTAACTGTATGAATTGCTGCTTGTTTTTGTATTATATTATATATCATATTATATTATATTAGATATATTATAGAATTTGCGTTACACTTTTCATATAGTTAAGGTTCTCAGTTCGATATCTGGAATATAACTATAAAATATAACTGGTGGTGTTAATTTTTTGTTGAAAACTTTCATTAATTTGTCGCTTTATATTAATACATATTTTCTGCCAGCGTCTTTGCCCGCGTATAAATCGGTTTCTCCATACAAACTTCCAACCCCCATTTTACCCCCTTAGGGGTAGAGTTTCGTAAAATCCTTTTTTAGCGGATGTTTACTCCCTATAAGGAACCTGCATGCCAAATTTTAAGTTTGTAGGTGTTATAGTTTCTGAGATTTCGTGATTAATCAGTGAGTGGTATTTCGCATCTATCTATATTATATCTAGATAGTATATTATACCAAAAAGTCCTTTGTCCATATCAACGTTACAAATCTCTAAGTCTCCTTTATAAATCCTCCCCATAAAGGTGTATATACACGATCACATGGGCTCGTAATTCAGTGGTACTCAGCCAGGACACTTGGGGACAAGTCGATCGTGAACAATTTGTGGTGTGCCCCCCTCCATGGTTCGTTAGCGTGATGGTACGAGGTAATGAAGCCACTTCGGTTAGGCATGAAATGGTCTAGAACATCGTTGAAGTTGACTTGATTAGATGCGGATGAATGTTACCTACACGAAAAAAATACAACTGAATTGAGAAACGCCTCCTTTTTTTGAAGTCAGTTGAAAATAGTGAAAAATTAGTTAACTCAAACGCATTTATTTCAAATAGACCATTTACAAGCACTTTTGAATAGTCGGAGGCCTATGGCAAACAGTGTGCATTCATGGTTAAACTACTGAACCGTGTTTTTTTTTTAATTGTTATAAACTAGTGCATGATAACATCCCACCTAATGGTAATCAGTGATGCAGTCGTTGATGGTGAGGCGTACTAGTTTATTAAGAGCCTATCCACTCTTGCCTTGAA
This sequence comes from Leucania comma, assembly GCA_958295575.1. Classification (NCBI taxonomy): domain Eukaryota; kingdom Metazoa; phylum Arthropoda; class Insecta; order Lepidoptera; family Noctuidae; genus Leucania; species Leucania comma. The sequence goes on along the minus strand of OY282468.1, from coordinate 24,894,895 downwards.
GACACCCAAATTATAATCGGACAGGAAGACCGCAGCAGGCAAACTGTTCCTGTTCTTCGATGTACGCGGTATAAACGACGAGGCAATATGCTGCCTCATGCGATTTGATGAAAGCTACCGAGTAATCTTAAACCACCAGGAAGGGCTTGCAGTGCTGTGCTTTTTATCTGACTTCGACTTTGCGTCTGCAATAAACAACATTCACGCGGACGGAGTCACGGGAAAAAGCTAGCTAGTTCATAAATGACAGAGTGTGATAAACGAAAACATAAAAAAAAAACGAAATGAGAACCTCCCTCTTAGTAAAGACGGTTAAAATGTAGCGCATAAAAAGGAGATAAGCTACGGCATTTAATCACGAGCTATCGACCAGCATCAATTATATGGTGGCAAATACAATTAAGCAAATAAACAGACATTCGCGTATTGACGCTGACATCCGAGGGGCCCACTATTCTTATGCAAATGGGCCCAACGAGGGCCCCCTTGTGAGAATAGCAATAAAAATTATTGCACGCCATATTAATCTCGCAGCGTTGTTTTCAAGTTATTACGTCTGTTTATGATCATTTTTATGGTTATTTGTATGTTGTTTTATTGGGGAAGTGTTGATGCAATTGATATTAATGTTTTGGTTCAAGTTAATAAGTTTATGTTGGTGCTCAACATTTTTTCTTTCCGATACTATTCTCTTTTCCTTTGGCTTGTAAATGATGTTGTTACATTCATCATCATCATTTCAGCCGAAAGACGTCCACTGTTGAACATAGGGCTCCTCCAAGTGTCGCCACAATGTTCGGACTCGCGCATGAGGGTTTCGTAAAAATTAACTTATGTAAATAGTTTAATCCCGAATTGAGTCTCGAAGATATTTCCGAATAGAAAAGTTTTTTTTTTGTGACATAACTACAAAATTTCAGTCCTACATATATTTGTGTTATAAGACCTTGCTTCATGTCAAATTTCAGGGTTCTAGGTCAATGGGAAGTACCCTATGAATTCTGATTCCCTTGAGAGTGTCAAAATATACGTTTTTTTGCGACATGATCGGCTATATATATTTTTTTAGTTAACTTAGATGTTTGATTTTTTCACAGCTTCAAGGGAATGCAGATTTAAGTATATGGTTTTAATTCTAACTCGATACCTCCAAGCGTTCTTGAGATAAAGGGCCTTGACAGACAGACAAATGAGCAACAAAGTGATCCAATAAGGGTTTCGTCTTTTCCTTTTGAGGTACGGAATCTTGTATGTACAGTCAGGGCTCAAAAGTGCAGTTGCACTCTAACGATACTAAAGTATGTAAATTTTCTTTATAAAAGAGGGTCAATGGATCATAATCGATTTAGTTTGTAGCATAGAATCTAAAATATTGAATAAACTAGTTGTAGTAACACTGGAATTCTACTACAAAGAAATTTTAGACAGTTTAGCATTGTTAGAGTGCAACTGCACTTTTGACCCCTGACCGTACAATAAATACATAATAGATATTACAAATAGAAAGAAGTATCATAATATTAAGTGGCTTATAATAGTAAAATACATAAATATAACCATCGTCATTTTTCTTATTTGTGTTTTTCCTAAACTACCTTCAATATACGGTCTATAAGATGTTAAAATATGAAAACATTCACACGATCGAAGCCGCTAGAAAACTGCTAGTTATATATTTCTCTCCTCTCATAGTTCCCAGAAATGTAACAACGCTAGCTAATAATATACGAAATCAAAGCGTACAGTTCATTATAAGGTTTCTTCAACACTTGGCGTCTGCAAGCTGCATAAATTCATGATCACGTTTATATGGAAATGCATGTATGTAATGTTGATTAGGTTTCCTAATAGAGAATTAATGGGAAATGTGTAATTGAATGCTTAGACTTTGAACTAAGTTGGGTTGATTCTGGATTCTGTAGTCAGCTATCGGTTGATTGACGGGGTTTTATACTGACCTCCAATTTTTAATCAAGAATTTCTTGAATATTGGTTGCTATGCCCTTCCCAACTCGCCCATCGTCAACGTCGAATATGGTTTCAAAACCCATTGTTAAAGCAATCTAATATTTGTTGAAGAGGCAACGCGAAAAAAGAGAGATAACGCCTAAAAACTCTTTTTGCATTCGGTAATTACGTGATTTTACTCTAATATTTCACAAAACTTGTTCCAGGAAATTCTTGTTTTTTTTTTACCCTTCAAAGTTTTTGAGAAATATGGTCATCATTTAAAAGTCTCGATTAAATGTACAAGGCTTGTAAATATTTAGGAATATATGGCATTAATAATAGCATCACCGAGAGTGTATACATGGTCGAATTAACTTTAGTAAAGATTGAATGACTTTTAATTACTTTTGAATATAAGGAGTTTACAATAGATTCGGAACGCAACAAATTAAATTAAAAAAAAAGGCTTGTATAGAAGTACTTTTTTATATTTTATTTTGTTCCAAAATGCTACAGCGGGCCCTAACAGAATACCAATGCTGGGTTTTTATTGTTGTAAATAATGCAACATATGCTGAGTTAAACATTTTTTGGGCTTCGCACTGATTATAACTTTCTTTTTCATTGTGTATTTTTAGTTTATACGATTGTGTCAGGCACTTAATGTCACAGTTTTTCTTTCTTTCAATATGTCATTTTTTTTTGCATTTTCTAGGTCAATGTCAAATTGTACGTTGATTATAATATGATTGCCGATTTACGGAATTAAATATCTTACCTGATGGTAAGTGATGATGTGGTTGACGATGGACCAAGCTTGCCTAGAAATAACCAATTTACTCCTGATTTAAAAACCCAGGTTGCAGCTATCAAGAAATACTACTCCGGCAAGTAGTTGTTTGTAATGAAAAAACTTAGAAACTACTGAACCAATTTTAAAATTCTGTCACGAATCAAATGCTTCTTTAGCATTGAGAGATATATGGTATTATATTTTCTACTTTTGAGCAAACAAAGACACTGGCAAAGATTATAGAGTATACTATGTTAGTTATTAAACGTTTTTGTAGCATGAAACAGCTGCTACCACTTCAGACAGTTTCAACAACAGCCTCTCACTTGTCTACAACTAAAACACACACTCATCGTCCATCAGTCGGAAACTTGGCTCATCCAAACAATTCTGGGCTATCACAATACTGATCCTAATCGGGCTTCACACCCTAACAATCTACAACTATGCATTAAACGGTTCTGTACCCTGGAGACTGGCCCGCCGTGACTGGGCCGTTTATCCCTAAATCCGGACGCTATGCAAAAAGGGTCTTTCTCAAGATTGATTGTTTACCAGTTATATCAAGAGCTATAGTTGGGTTTCTTAAAAGCCTGGTCAGCGAGTTCGATTTACATTTTAAGTGGGTGCTGGTTTGAAGTTTGTACAGTCATTGTTATTTTGCGTGTGTGGAAAAGTGTGGATGAATGTCTGATTTTTTTTTTTTGTTATAGAGGTCTGAAACATCAAACCAAAGAACTCGGTACCTAACTTGTTTTCTCCTTCTTGCTGTAATCTGTTCTAGGACATTTAGCAATAGTTATATGGTGTTTGTAGTGGTCTTGTACGGTATGAAGCCACTGCCTCACCCATTCTATATTGTAGAACATTCAAGCTGCTTATTCCTTAAGTATGTCTTGAGTGCCGTTCTTTGCAGTCTTGAGAAAGTCACTGGATGTCTTTAATTTGGTGTATATGTGGTAATAACTGGAGATATATATATTTATCTCAAGGGTAACAAGCCTTAAAAGATTTCTGAAATTTTGGTCTTCTTTCAAAATGTGACAAAACTTTTGTTTTCAACACCAAAATGAATGGTATTTTATAGCACAAAGTCTGTTTGAAAAATTGAAATGTCAACTGAAAGCCACTATGCAGCTTGGCCTCTAACAAAGTGGAAATTTGTTAAAGATTACAAAACTTCACTCAAAGGTACTATTGTCGTCAAAAAATATTGTGTCCTTTGTACTAACTACAAATGAGGTATACACGAACTGAAAAATTCACAAATATTATTCAGTAACGCTAAACGCGGATGTCATAAAGCACTTGACAATGTCGCTCGTGTCAGCCGAGTTAGCGCACTAATTACTAACGAAGTACGCCTCGACAATCTTAATATTACCGATGATAGTTTACAAAAAGTCATTATTGCAATCGCATAAGGTCTAAATTAAAATACCGAGGCACTAGAATACTTGTAATTCGGACAATATTTGACGAGCGTGTTCGACAATTTGTGTCAAAAAATACGCTTGTTATTAATATCGTTATTAGTAAAGTTACGTAAACTTGGGCCTGACGAATCGCCCGCCATTGTCGCGACCCGTAAGTGTAGATAATCGGCTATTGGAAAATATTAGCGTTGGCAACTGATATCTATATTGTTGTTACGATTTTGAAGCAATTAAGCAAATGAGTCTGACGTCTATTGTGAGAAAACTCGATTATTCACAAGATTCGTAAGTGGAGATAATTTCTAAATATTTTTGGCACTTAATTCGCTCCGAATACTTTGACAACTTTGTCATTGTTCGGCTTGAATATCCATCAGACAGCTTATTATGAGTTAAATCGTTCTGAGATCTGTTTGATAAATTGAATGAGAGGATAAATCTAATAAATCAAGCATTGAGATTAAATTATACTGCTGGAGTACCTAATGCTTTATTTTTATTAATATGTCTAGCCTATACAGGGCAAATCCATTTCTTCCATTGTCCTCGGCTTTGAGGCACTTCTTAACAATTCCTAAGGAGATAATCCAAGTTGTCCCGCCATCTTATTTTTGATTGGCCGCGAGTCGGTCGTGCGGTTTCAGAGCATCAAATTTGTTTTATACCAGCCCGTTGTTCAATCGAAATGCTGCAGAAGTGTCCAGCCCAGTCCCGTTTAAGCTGTTTTGAATGCTTAGATAATAAGATAAATAATATAATTACAGGACAAACAATTACAGAAACTGTAAAAACAAATCCTTTATTTAACACAAATAGTTTACATGTAAGCAGTCTCCCGTTGAAATGAATACTTACAAAGTATTACAAATACCTCAACAACAAAGTTTCAAAGGCTCATCTCGCTCTTGAAAAGGATAATTGAAACCGCCAACATCCTCCAAGTTTGTATGGTCATTGTTCAATGTCCACACGATACGCAATAGCACCTATTATTAGCCAACAATTATGTATTGTCGTCTATGCTATATAGTGCCTTGCTGATGTTAAATACTTCACAAGGTGCTAATATGATATATTTTTTAGCGATCATTGTTAATCACCACGAAAAGTCAATATGACCATTTTTATTTTGCTTTTAAAGGGCGCGGGTTGTGTTTTGAGTGGTAGCGGATCTCTAGAAAGTTATAAGGATACTAAGGATACTTTACTATATTTGGACATAAATTTGTGTCTGTATTTGGTGTAATCAAAGCAGTTACTAAACTCGTCAACAACAACATTTGCATTGAGTATCTCTATATTTATAAAAGTGAAACTGACTGAAATATCAACGCACAGCCAAAACTATAGGGCCTCGGAGCGTGAAATTTTGCACAAAGTTTCCTTTTATGTCGTAAATGAGCACTAAGAGAGGGTTCCTCAAAATTCACCCTTAAAGGGATGGAACGGGAGTCTAAAGTTTGTATGGAGAAACCTATTTTCACACAGGCGAAGCCGCTGTAAGAGCTAGACATGCAAGATGCTGTACATGCAAGATGGATTATCTGGATTCACGATTCCATAGTTTTTTGATATAGTTGTATGGTAATTGAAAGCAGCAACTGATGGTCTTCATCTAATGACGCTTTGATAATGTTAGCTATATTTCACGTTGTTGATTATCTACAGCCATAAATCGAATTATTTCTTCTGTTATTTCAAAAACAGTAGTTTGAAATTCTGCGTACAACAGTTTTAACAAATTTTGCTTCCAAAAGTCACTCTACCGCTTCATCTTCTATCATTGCACCACCGACTCAGTCGTGTCCACCGAAGCCTTTGCTTTTATCCGTCGATTTGCATCGCCCGTGTTACAATGGGGCTGTTCACCACAAAAGCATACAAGCGACAATGTCATTTAGCGACACACCACTAACGCGCCTGTCATTCTGTCAAAGTTATGCAACATCGAGATTGTCAACTTGTAAAGGATACAATTGTCGTGAATCAAATGAAGCGAAGTGCTAATTTGTAAATTAGATTGTGTTCTTATTCAATTAAATGTAAGCGTTTATTTTTACAGATACTTTTCTTTTAATGAAAGTGTTATTCTAAAATAAATAAACAGATCAACTGAAGCTGTGTATAACGACGCTAAAGCTGATGACACTGATGCTGGAGAAACGAAAATAAATAATAATAGTCGTGAAAAGAGAGCTAGAGGAAATGTTAGCCAGGCAATACCAATTACAATGTCTAGAGAGTAGACCTAAGTATCTTACAATCACAATACAGCACCGGCTATCCATTTTACTATACTCTTAAATACATCACTACAAAGCTACTATCTTAATAAGTATTCGGATCCATTTCAATCGATCAGTGATTGACGTGCACACAAAGGGACACTCCTTGCTCCAGCATTCTTATCAGCATCAAGATTACTGACTGCAACGAATGCTTTAACGACCATATATTATTGTTCGCCAGAGGTCTAAGAAGTGAAGCGGTTGGGAGAGAGTTGGAGCTTTCCCGTTGTAGATATGTTGGATTTTAGGTGTGAGCGTTTATGTAGGTGGATGCAGGGTTGTACTGAGAATAGTAATTGTAGAGTAGATTACATCAACTGTGGTTAGTGACAAGCTTTCTAACTATTATGTGGTAATGCTCAGTGATAGCTGATTAAAAAGCAGGCCTAGCCAAGTTACGACCTTTTCGTTTCGCTTCTCTTGCATCGAACGCATCAAGTTGGCCACGCTTCCAATTCCTGTGTTCTGACGTTATCTCAACGCTCAGTCATGTGGTCAGGACAAAGGAATTGGAGGCGTGGCCGACTCGAGGCGTTCGACGAAAACGACCGAAACGGTCGTAACTTGGCAAGAATCTAATTTAATGGAAAGTTTTTCGGTCTATTTCCGAATAGCATTTATATGCTAACATGTTAGAGATCTCATTGCTTTTTCCTTTTTTTGGGGCAATGGTGAACTCCTTAGATTATTTGGACCCTGTATGTGGCTAGGTAATTTGCAGCATCGATTGCACTCATTAACTCTTCCAAAGTTAAGGTGAGTAGGCATTTGGGGCACTCCAACGTATGGCTCATCTTCTGAACAGTGCCTCATTGTGTATCTTGCGGGTTTATAAAATTGCAACGAACCTATATAGCTCCTTGTTACTTGTGTCCAGTGCTTACCCAAGCGTTGGAACCAAGTAGGTCGGTAATCGGAATCTCTTCGGAGCGTGTGGCCAATCCATCTCCACTGGCGACGCTTGATCTGGTTGTCGATGGGGCTCTCGTGGCATTTCTTCAATAGCTTAAGATATTGTCTTTATCGATTCACTCTCTCCAAATCCATCTCTGTGAATATGACAAGTGATGGTCATCATCGTAAGACGGGTATCGCTTTAATGGCGTATTCCATCAGATAAGGGCACGTTTTTTGTTTCCTGCCCTTTACCGAACAATGACGGCCGATAATTCTGTTATTATGAGTACTGTAAGACAAATGGGAGTGACGGCTTGGTCGCCATTTATGTGAGAGTATGATGTATTGCCTGTGAGGATTGTTGAGTAATTTTTATGAATGCGTAACTGCTACTGCTAATCGCATCGTGTTTTCTGCGTGTCTCTGTTCTCTTCTTTGTCGAGTGGTCGTGGTTATCACGAAGGTAGCTCTCACAAAGCCATCAGGATACGACGTACAACTTCCCGCCATTTTTGCCTGCTGGCAGTCATCCAGGTGCACTCGTTCAATGGGCCGCCAACAGCAGTTTAGTTTTTTGCGTAACGTGTGAAATTTAATGGATCTGTATCTAGTATTAATCTAGTATTAATGGCTTGGCCCTGTGGATTGGCCCATGTATATCCAAGGTTTTTTGAGATATGTCCTTCCTTTACTGAAATAAATCTCTGAGTAATTAGTAAGTTAAAAATATTTTTATTATATGATATTTAATAGTAAACTAAAATTATTCAGTAGTAGACACTCTTATAAGCCATGTTCCATAAGTATGTTTGTTTTGTTCATGTTGTTGTTATATTACAAATACTTCGGTTACATATTTCATGTCACTTCTATTATGCGAGATAAATGTAAATAAAGTAAAAAAAAAACTAAATTTAGAAAATAAACCACTTGCAGTCAAGACCAGTCTCAACTATGTAACACAAAATTACCTAGTTTATTTAAAAAATCACTAAGATAGATCTCATAAACTGTATGTATATATTTTTCTTGAAGTGTCAAGTTCACCATGATAATAGATATACCTATAGGTAACAAGTATAGGTAAAAATAATTTATAAGTTATATTTTATAATATGTTATTTTGTGAATAAGTCGTTGGAGTAACTTATTTAAATAAAATGACAGCGTCCGTTCACGGACATGATGCGTATCTATGTCAGCACCACTCCGCAGAGAGAATTCGTTTCTACCGCTAATGAAATAAAACGATTCCATAAACATGATAGAAGACTGTCACCCAAACTTCAATCTGATACAACACCTTAACAACATATTTACGACTTTGCAATCCACACAAAACTAATATTGGCACTAATTAATGTAACCCTCGCAATGCCACAAGGGTCTCAGAGACCATCACTTAATAAAAAATGTATATCGTTTAGCTCTTAATAGTAACGCAATAGAGGCGACATTAGTTCGCATGTATCCCAGTGTTGGGCATAATGGACCATACACTTAATATGAAGTTCAAACAGACAGTTAAATATTTTTATGTGATAATGCTCGTAAAAGTTGATTGAAGGGATATTTAATGGCGTTTCTACATTAATAGGTCTTATTGGGACCTAAATATGTCTCCGTTTTGACGATACTGTTATAGAGGTGGTTTTTGTTTCTATTAATTATGATTAATATGTTAGTTGGGTCAGTCAATCATACATTGTGCGTAGTTAAATGAAATTCCCTGCCGGAATGTTTCTTGATAGCTTCAACCTAGGGTTTCTAAGTCAAGAGTGAATAGGTTACTTCTAGGCCACATTTTTGCTTTCCAGATCGAGAAGTCAATGGTAACAATAAATGCTTATTTTATTTGACTTGTTGGTACTAAGGGTCATTGACTTTAAGCCGCAGGAACATACAGGTGTATATCCCTGTGGCTTAAGAATTTAAACTAGGTAGTTCAGGAGTCAGGGCGTTCAAAAATGAATTAATTAGTTTAGGCCTTTTTATTAATGTCTAGTAATTTTGTAACAGAAGACTAGATTTTCTTAATTTTTTTTATTGATTGGCTCGCGTTTGACTACTATCTCGCCTAAAGGCAAGCGATGATGTGGCCGATCATGAAGCACGGTTGCCAAGAAGTGAATAAAAAATGAAAAAATGTAATTATCATTATTTACCTTGAAATAATGTAACTATAAGTAATTTGATGATAAATGTTTTTCTTAGAATGGTCGTGAATGCAATTCTATATAAGCAGATACAACCTGCAGATTATTGCAATTCAAGTAATGCTTAATTGCTTTTCAGGTAATTTCCCATTAAATGGACATTAAAGGACATCATGGAAGATGGGTGGGCTGCAGCTTAGCGCTATAGCAATAAACTGGTATTTTATAGCCACTTATTTATTTTTATTTATTTATTCTTCATGCAACCAAAGGTATAAAGGCGGACTTAATGCCTTAGGCATTCTCTACCAGTCAACCTAGGGTGATGAAGAGACAATATGGCAGGTGCATAAAAAAATAATATATATATTTTGTTGTTGTCCAATCTAGGAATTACTCCTGTATCATCGGTGCGTTTACAAACTTGTAAACTCATGCGCAAGTCACGCAGACCCCGAACTACTGTTTTTAGGTACTACTTTCTTTAGGCCATACAAATGGTTAGCACCCTCACTTCTGACGTACGATCACCCCAGATGTTTTATTATCCCCAAGCGGACACCGGAGTCCGCACACCTATTGTCTTTCTATTGTGTCTCTCATTAAGGTATTCAAAGGGTAATTATGTTATAATTAGTGAACGATACTTAAACACGTGATGGTAGTCATAATAACAATCAATTTTTACGATAGGACCAAACCTGAAATCGCGAAAAATATCAGCCAAGTTCAGTACATTTTGACCAGTTGCGACATATATGTATGTACTGACCAGCAGATATTTTTTTGCAATTTCAGGTTTGGTCCCATAGTAAAAGTTGTTTGTTATCATGACTACAATCACGTGTTTAAGTATCGTTCACTAATTACCAGTCACCCTATATAAGCTTAGTTATTTATCTAAAAAAAGAGTACTTTGGAATACGCTGTCGTATCAATACGTTGGTGACCCCGACGTGATCCTGCCCAGCTTCGGACCTGGCCTTAGGCCTACCGGCTGGTGTAAAGGCGTAGTGATAGTTGTGCCGCGTGATCGCTGTCCAGCTACTATCTGCTCGTTGTCGTCATAACGGTATACCGTGATTCCACATTTCAGTTGGCCTCCCACAAGCGGCCCTCGTCATTATCATTACATAAATATTAATCGTATGCAGGAAACGAACTTGTGACACGCAGTCAATCGTTCAACCAGTGCGCTAACCGAGCCATCAAAATTTATGAAATATGGCGTATTTTGCCAGAACTAAACTTAACAATTAGTATTCTTCATAGAATTTGTTTGGAATCATTTATTTTCAATGAAAAACACAAGCGTTCCCTAGCACTAAATTACGAATGTATAATACAAATACACGGCTAATAAATTGAACCAAAATGGCCCCACCCGAAAAAATTATTACGGCGCATTGAAGGTCGATCGCCATTTTGGTTCAACTTATACAATTACTGGCGCGTATTGTAAGGCCTTTAACATGCACGTTTCAGATCCTCCTTAACGAAACGAGCTGTCAATTCGAATCTATTTAAAATCAAATTCACATAAACGTCAGTCGTGTCATAACTTAAGAAAACACGTCACGAATATTTAGAACGGACATGATTTACTTTACCCCAACAAATCGATAGCTTTGTTGTCTAAATAATGCATGGGAACTTCAATCGGACATTCCTGAAACAGTTACAACAATGCACACTGCCCCTACAACTGGTTTTAAATAATACGTATTTAAAATACATGTGTCCGTACGTCAGTGTTCGCATTATTGATATTGTATGATAGTTTATTTTAGATTCTTTGTTTGTCGAAAACAGAAGGACTGGACTGCGTTTGAGGGTTGATAGGGTAGACATGTGTTTGGGATTTCTTGGGACAACTTTGAACACACTATCACGTCTGTTTTTTTATTTTGTTATTTGTCATTTTAAGCATAATTCATTGACAGTAGTAGAAATCTTTCTTTGAGATTTCGAATAAAAACTTCTTATTCACACCATGTATCAATAACGTTTGATTCTGAAACGATATTTTATTAATCACCGCCCAATAGCTATAGTTTCGCACGAGTGTTACCAATCTTTGGAATTCTCAAGTTTGCTCTATTATAATATGGATGTATTATACATCTGAATCTTTTTTATGAATCACTCAGTCTATTGGTGGAAACCGTATGAAAATTCGTTCAGCAGTTTTTGAGTTAAATGCAAATAAACAGAAAACATGGTAGGGGATTTTATTTTATAATAATTATAAGGATCATAAAAACATCTGAAATTGAAAAGATAATTCTATTACTCTTATACTTACCAGTAAACGATTTTAAACGTCTGTAAAACAACACAATTTTCACACATGTTCGTTACACTGACCACTCTCCATGAACCAAAGACATGGCCACCCTACGTCTTAGGGTTGCTTCTTTCACGATCTAATGCATTGTGACGGACGTCACAACGACAAAAACAAGGTAAGGGATTTTGGTCTACATAGTTAGTTTGGGTCATCGCGCCCCGATGCGATTTTGGACAACTTCTGACGGGTACACGTCACTTATTATTATTTAAAGTTGATTGACAACCCTAGTGACTAAGGATTGAGTAAGGATAACAAGAAAGCAGGATTTTGTATTTTTTTTATTCTGACCAATTTCGGTTACTATAACTAATCGTAACAGAGACTAGTAAGAATATGGGTCCAAACACAAAACTGCGATGTGACATCTTAAAAATGCTCGAATGACGTACCGCTAGAACTTGCGAATTTATTGAATTGATTACACTATCGCTTTTCTACCAACGGACAATCCGACGTACGACGAGTGTCCACCCTTACATTGTTTACACCTCTACGGTCCGGACTAATCGTTTCGCGTCGTCGTTTACACCGTATACATCCAAGGACTGGAACAATTTGCTTGCTGCGGTCTTGCCTTCGGATTATAATTTAGGTGTCTTCAAAGCAATAAGCTCTTATTATATTAGGGTGCTTCACATCAAGGTGGGATCGCAGTCAAGCATTAGATTATATCACTAGAAAAAAAAATTGATTCGCATCGCACATTGTATGGTCACCTGAACCGATGCTTTACTGCATGAAATCGACAGTGATGCCGTATCGCAACGCATCACGGTTATATGTGGTAGCTCTTAATAATTACAAGTCAGTGGCAAATACAGATGCACACTCTTTCATCACAGTCTTAGACCAGTAAGGTGATCAGGTGCAAGATCGACGGCTTTAAGAGCTTGTTTAAGGCGTGGTGGTCAAACCGTAACCTTAAGTTCGAACCGTGTGACTGGAGCTCCTGCAGCAGTGCCAAGGATCAAACTAGAACTAAACTAAACAAAATTTTTTCGCAGCTTAGAGCTCTGCTCTCATGGTAGCAAAACCGCGGGACAAGCTAGTTTCAAAACAGTTTCTAATAAAGTACGTAATAAAACATAAAGACGCATTTAGTGTTAAGCTCTGATTTTCACGGATAAAGCCCGCACGGAGATTTATTTGTTAATAAATTACACAAACATCCTAACGCTATGATGTCACAGTTTGTATGGAAAATCAATTAGCACCGACGCTCTATGAATCTTTGTGATGAGTGCTGTTTATTAACTGATGAGGAGGAGCTGACGATGACAAGTACTGAGTAAATCCGCTACATCCTCAAAATTGAAGTTGATTTTCCTGCCGGAATCTGTGTTTCCTGATAGCTACAACCTAGGGGTCTTTAAATTTAAGATTGAATAATGTAGTGAAAGCACTGACGCTTACCCCTTAAACACATTGGCTCGTTAAGTCACCAGCAGTTAGGTTCAAGACGTCCGTCTTGGTCAACAGCCCGAAAGCAAGTATCAACTCTTGCCTGTCGCCGGTCGCCCAACGCCCGTGACTCCGAGACAAGTACACAAACACTAAAATAGGTTACTATTAGGCAAGCGTGTTCCACTGTTAACCACATTATATCAATAATAAAAAAATAGTCTAAGAATCTGCTTTTTAAAGTTTGGTTCCTGATACCATTGAAGCGTTCAGTCAATTGAAAAACAAGCCAAGAGGTTCATTGGTAATACAATCGTCGAGTCAAAACTTTGAAAATTTGAGCACGGACGCCGAGTTACCAGCCTGTCGGTTTTCTACCGGTAATTCGGGGAGTATGCATCGGAATTGCATCACTATAACCCCGTTGCATTATCGGACTACCAGACGTACGGTGATACGTCACCGGTACATGGTGAACGTCCTACCCATACAAAATGTGATTCCATGTTAGTACAGCTAAGGAGTGAAATTCTCTGCTGGAGTCTGAGTTTATGTGAGTACAGCTAAGGAGTGAAATTCTCTGCCGGAGTCCGAGTTTCCTGAGGTAGTTACTATCTTTAAGTGAAGAGTGAATATGTTATCTCTAGGCAAGCGTGCTTCACCGTCCAACACATCATCGGTTACTATTTCCTTTCCCCAATCCTACTAATATTTTTTACGCGCTTTTCTTTCATGTTAGTTCTCAAACAAACCTTCCATATTTTCTTTGGCTTCCCTCTCCTTCTCAATAACTCTTTCGAACTATCGCACCGGGAATATAAACATCCTTGAAGGACAAATTACGACATACAAGCGAGATCAAGCTGGTAATATTATTCAGGTGTTTTTAAAAATAAAAATCTATTTTTTTAAATACTTTGGAGTTTTTCCAAAGTATTTCATTTCAAAGAAATCATTTACAGGCACTTTTGAATCGTCAAGAAGTCTGTCTGTCCGAAAAAAAAACTGGGCAAGCGCGAGTCGGACTCGCGCACTCAGGGTTCCGAACAAACATACCTATGAAAACATCAACTAGCTCAACGGGAAGTACCTACCCTATGAATTTTGATTCCCTTGAGAGTATCGAAATGTATGTTTTATGCGACATAAACAGCCGTATCTTTTTTCATTAACTTAGAAATTTGATTTTTTCACAGCTTCAAGGGACAGCTGACCTGAATATAAGGTTAAAATTTCAACTCGATACCTCCACGCATTGTCGAGATAAAGGGTCTTGACAGACAGACAGACGGAAAACAAAGTGATCCTATAAAGATTCCGTTTTTTTCTTTTGAGGTACAGAAACCTAATGATGGTAATTGGACATTCCAAAGCGTAGATCTCTATGGAGAAGAATGTGCAAGAAAGTCCACGGTAAAAAGTAAAAGTAAAAGTACTCTTACCCCTTCTAAGATATCGGCGGCGATCACTCGCGCTGGGGCTTGGTTCAAGCCATGCTCCGGAGCGAGGAGGAGTGGCAGGCGGTCGCCTCCTTTTGCGAAGCAGTAATGCAAGCAAAGGAGGAGGCCGATCGCATTAGACAAAGGCGCACACGCCACCGCCGCCGCCGGGATCCCGATCCCGGTTTCCGGCCACCGTAGGCGCAGGCTCGCGGACGGTGGGCAATGGGTAGCTCGCTGTCCGTCCGTCCGGTAACAGACCGGTCCGAGCTCAGGTCGTCTACGGCGCGCACTGTTCCTGCGCGCCTCAAGGAGTTCTCAGCAAACTGTAGGGGTCCAGCAGGGCCGAAGCCTACTGGGGCCAAAGATTATGTGAGAATGTCACCACGGGCCCCGGCACAAAGGCAATGAATGGAAGGGTAGGTTTTTAGTCAGTAAAAGTCTGACACTATTTCCCGCCCCACCCAAGGGCGGGATTTGTCATTGGATGATTTTACCTACGTTAAAAAAAACCCCTTCTAAGATCAATGAACTCAAATTCAGTTTCTCATTATTTTGTACACTTAACAAGTATCGATACCTTACTAAAACTTTACGTAACAATCGTTACATTTAATTAATCACATTATTTAACGTCAATGCGTCACGTTTCGTTAACGTGCGTCATTTGTTGCGTTTCAATAAACGCATTGTGTGCGTTGTGCGTTAAACCTTGCGTTGTTGCCGTTGTTCGACGTGGCATTCGATTTAGTGGCGGCGATCTATCACGGAGGAACATGGCGGTAATTTATTTATTTTGATTCTGTTGAAGACAGAGATCTAGCTATAACATAGGGCTGTTTAAGTCAAGAATGATAGGTTACTTCTAGGTAAGCGCGTCCCATCGTCGACCACATCGTCGCTTTACATCAGATGAGATAGTGATCAAACGCTAGTCTATTAACAATAAAAATCTAAGTTGTTTAGTAACTAAAGTATTGTCAGTGACGTTTGGCAGAGAAGAGAGAGTCATCTCCTTTGCAGTTTTTTTTTTTAATATTTTCTTTTTTATGTGAATTGGTTTGTTTTCCACATTTGAAGAAGCTTCCAATTCGTAGCATATTTCGTAACATATTTATTTTAAGAAATATTTAAAAATTGTAAAAATATGTATAGAAAATGAAATAAAGGAAATAATAATAATAATATTTCAGAACTATCACAAAACACCGTCTAGTCCCAAGCTAAGCAGAGCTTGTGTTATGGGTACCAGACAGCTGATAAACATACTTATATATTTCTAAATACATACATATTATAGATAAATAACACTCAGACACAGAACAAATGATCGTGCTCATCACGGAAACATTTTTCCTGGGTGGGAATCGAACCCTCTGGCATAGCAGTCAGGGCCACTAACTACTAGACCAACAGGCCTGTCAAATTCAAATCCATTGGACCGGCAACTGGATACTAAAATTTGAAATGTAGCGATTGCATACCTGACCTTCACAACCCAGTAATTGGGTAACACGATACCCCGTGGCAAGGTCTTACATTTCCTGAGTATTTAAGCCCACCTAGAAGTATGCAAGCGTCACCACATCAGCGCCATTGTGGATCAGATCATCGCTTACCATCAGGCGAGATGATCGTCAAACGCGAGCCTATCAATAATAAAAAATAATTAATCAATATTTTCAAACCAAGAATCGAAATAGGGCAAATATGCAGGTACATTTCTTAAAAATGTATGCTATAGATTGCACACTAAGTATCAAGATCCTAAACTCTGCTCAGTTGAATCAAGCAATGGTTTACCACCAATCTAAAGCAATCAAGACACAATACAAAGTATTTCTCAACATGTTACATACAAAGCGACGTTTGTTTAACACTATTGACATTTCGATGACATCTGTCAGTCGGCCATTTTAGAAAAGAGTCGTGGGAATGTGTGGGTGATCTGATATTGTAATCTTTTGTTGAGATGTAATTTGATTGTTAGCGTTGCTGGATTGATACAGCTTTGTGATGTTGAAGGTGAAAGATTAATTTGTATTCGTTTTGATAGACATACAGGCCTTCATATTTGGTTTTATAGGAAATGGCAAAACATTTAAAGAATTTACGCTTTTTTTTTTCAATAGCATGACTTAAATATTTGTCACACGTTGTTTTCTAATATATTATTTACTAGCGACCCGCTCCAGCTTCGCACGGGTGCAATGGTGATATTAAATATATTATGCATACATTTATTATACATAATTATAAACCTTCCTCTTGAATAACTCTATCTATTAAAAAAACCGCATCTAAATATGTGTTGGTCAAATCGTCTTTTTTAAGGATACATAGGGTTTGTTTTGTATTCAAATTGTTTTATACTATGTAGTGATTATTAATTCAATACAGACTTACACAAAGCTGCATTATAAATTTCAATAACAAGTTCATTCAATTCAATGCATAACATTTATGAAACGATAAACAAACTAATCAATATAATACAATTAATAATACAATACAATAAGGCAATCAATACAATACAATCATTATGTATTTAATTTTATTAATTGTTAAATATTTCAATTCATGTTGAGCTCCAGTCCTACGAATATTGACAAATGCTTGCACTGACTGGACAGGTCTACTCAAATCTGTATGTTTCTTTCTTCAAAATACCATCTCAAATACTAATCGGCATGATTCTCATATGATTTGAACATTACATGTTTGCTGTATGGACTTTAAAGGAGACTTTGATCAGTTTGACCCCTGAGTTTGTTTCGGTGTTTTTTCTCAGGGTAGTCAGCTAGGAATCACTGGCCTTATCTAGTTTAAACTATTTGTTAAACCTATTTTCAAAGTAAAAATCATTTGTCATTTAATTATCATGATAAAACAAAAAGTGTAATTAAACTGCTTTTGTAAACTTGTTCAATGAACATGAGAATATTCTATCCAACGAGTCAAATGGTCGTAAGCTGTTTTGCAAAGCATGAGGAGCGAAGTTCGATGCCAGGGCTTGACAAAGAATAATTACCTATATACAAATCATACAGTTTCCAATTGAAAATTGTAAATTTACATTAGCGTGCACTTAATGGACAGTAGTACATCAAATTGATTTTATTATGACGTACGGCGAATATCCACCCTTATGTTGTTGAAACTTCTACGGTACGGACTAAGCGTTTTGCCTCGACGTTTATACCGCGTACATCGAGGGACTGGAACTGTTTGCCTGCTGCGGTCTTCCCGTTCGATTATAATTTAGGTGTCTTCAAGGCTCGAGTGAATAGTTTCTTAATAAACTAGTGCGCCTCTCCATCAACCATTGCATCACTGCTTAACATCAGGTGGGATTGCAGTCAATAACTAGTTAAAATTAATAAAAAAAAATTGTTTTACACAAAACTTAAGATTCACCACAAAAATCGTTCTACAAATACAGACAATCAATTGTAAGATCAACATCAGTCCTTTAGCTCTTCAAACACCAACTGAAATTCCACTCTCTATTTCAACCAAGGCATTCCAAGAATATAAAAGCTCAGCTACCAATATTACCCACCGATCCAATTTTCTGTTTGTCCGTCACATTAACATTGGTTGTTAAGGCATTATAAGACAAACAGAGGGGCACGCTAGTCTTGTTCTTACAGTGTTAATTGGACGGATAAAGAAACGAATTAGATCTGGTGGAGTTAACGCTTCTTTGAATGTTAGTATGCGTGGTGTTGCTTTTTGAGTAATTTTGAAGAGATTTCTGTGAATTTTGTAGGTAGGGTTTTTTTAAGGTGGGAAACAATTCAATGACTTCTCCTGATCTATCGTGTCAGACTTTTACTGACTAAAATCACACCTTTGTTCTTACTTTACTTTGCGTTTCAGCACTCCGAGTTTCCCTTTCGAAAGTCATTCCATGGACCTAGAAGGCCCTTATGGGCCCGTGGAACGCGCGTGGAACAATACGCGCTGTCGACAACTTGGGCCTGGTCCGGACGCTTACTGGACAGTTGGATGGTGAGCTACCCAATGCTCGCCTTCCATCCGAACGTGATCTAAGGTAATACCACGAGCTTTTAACGCGACCTATTTTATCAAACTAGCTGTATATATGTCCATCTCTTTCTCTCTGTCGATCGCTTGACATTTCAGCAGATCACGGTAAGGCCTTTGTTATTTAATCTTAATTCTGTACTTCTAACATTAGCTATAGTTATCTTAACACGTCTATTTAGTGTCTATAGCAGGGCATAGCATCACCCTTATAGTGTTCCCACTGCTGGGACTCAGGCCTCCTCTCAAGGAGAGGGAATTCCCAGTGCGGGTTGGTGGATATCACATGTCTTCGGATTTTTCGTTCTAGGACATGCCGGTTTCCTCACGATGTTTTCCTTCGTCCTTTTGAGAGCAGTAGTGATGAAATAAATTACACGAAGTACTTAATTCACCTAGCTGGCTTAGAACCCGCAACTTGTAAGTCGGGGCTGCTTCCTCCCGGTCACCACTGCTCTCAAAGTTAGTGTCTATAGGTACTATCTATATTTATTTGAGTAGTGCCGTGGCAAAGCTGGGAGAAAAGACTCAAATCCACTATTCGCCCTACAAGGCAAAAATAGCGTGAAAATTAGTACCAGACAACTAGAACAAATAACTCCTAAAATACAGGAAACTGGGGTGGACGGGGGCTTTGGTTAAAAGTGTTAATTCGGTCAAATAATGATGATAACCCTACTTAGAGGCTGTGTGACGCTTCTGGGAAGGACACACGTTTACAAAATAGACGATGACTTCTGTAGTACGCGCCCCCGAAGTGGGACAGAGCGGTGGAGTCGTCATTACGTCTTTAAATTTTTGGGGATTGCTTCGATTATTTTCGACCGATTGCCGCTGTTGCGAAAGCCTTGTACTATCATTATTTTGTCATCTTATTTGTGTTTTTTTTTTTAATTTATCCTTACATACTCGTATATATATAACCAAATCCTCGTAGCATCTATCTGTCTATAAGTACGAACCAAACTCAAAAACTACAAAACGGATTCACCAGTAGAAAGAGTAATTAATGAAGAAGGAATATTAAAGTAGAGAAAAATCAAGAAATTCAAAGATCTCAGTTTTTAGGGTTTCGTATCTCAAGAGGAAAAAACGGAACCCTTATACGATTACTTTGTTGTCCGTCTGTCTGTCAAGACCCTTTATTTCGGGAATGCTTAAAGTATCAAGTTGAAATTTAAACCATATTCTCAAGTCCTCCCTTGAGTTGTGAAAAAATCAAACTTCTGGGTAAACGAAAAAAAGATACGACCATTTATGTCACAATAAACGTATATTTCGACACTCTCAAAGAAATCAAAATTCAAAGCATACTTCCCATTGAACTAGAATCCTGAAAGGAAACCGCCAAAATTGGGCTAAAGTATGCACAGAATCGATATGTATATAAAAAAAAACTAGATTTTTTACTGATTAAAAAGAACATGTAACAATAATAACTTTCTATCGGAATGAGCTCAAAATTATGATTTTAAATATGGTTTTTAATTGAACGTAGTTCTAAAACTAGCTCTGTAAACAAGCTGTCAGGTCATTTTAATTTCGTTCTAAAACTAGTAGGTCTAAAGAAGTTATTAAAAAAACACTATCTATTTTGTTTTAGCATTTTTGACATGAACATTATAATCGTTTATAAAAAAAAAGGACATTAGATGAATTATTGTTGTTTTAGTAAGTTATTTATTTATTTAACAATAACATCTTTCAAAATCGAGTATCAGCGACTGTTTCAAAACGAAAACATATCAAAATATCAATGTCACGTAATAAAATAAGACGTGACCTAAAGGTAAATAACTTGTTTTTATTTTACCTACCTAATTCCTTTTTTGTGCTATGCAATAATATGCTAATAGTAACATACAAATATGTTTTCAAATAATTAAATCAATATGTCTATTTGACAGTTTGTATTTACAATACATTTTGGCATTATAAATACAATTCTTACCATTTGCCGCATAACCTAACCTAGTGACCCAAAAACATATTTTCTTCCTAATTCCCATAGATTTTTGAAAAAAGTCTCTCTGATATTGATATTGTACGTGTTTTATCTATTAAATAACACATAAATTATTCCTGTTCACATTTTGGCCCAACGATATATGGATTTCTGGCGGTCTCCTTTGGCACAAAGCAAGGTCTCATGAGCACAAGTATAGGAAAAAATCTGACAACTGTAAATTTGCAGTTACGTCACAAAAAAAATTGCGATTCTAAAAAATCTTCGCAACTCAATTCGGGAATTGAACTGGTTTCATAGATAAGTTAGTACGAAACCCTCAGTGTACGAGTTCGACTCGCACTTGCCTGGTTATTTTTCTCAGCAACACACTCGGGCAACTTGTTCAAAAAAATTTTAATAGAACAAAGTCCTCTCCACACCCGTCAATGCTCCTGGCATAGTCCATTACTTGAACAAACCAAGGATTGTGTGTAGTGGCCACTTTACACCCACGTGGTCCTGTTTGTCCGTCTGTCTGCCCTTACGTCGGAAACTGAGATGGTATGAGTATCATTGAACAATTATCTTCATAAAGCTTTTGAGATGATGGTAAGATTCTAGTTTTGTCTTTTGCGGGCTTTGCAAATTACAGTTTTTTGTATTTAGTTATTGTTTTTTTTTTTCGGTGAAAAAATCATCCTATGACATCTCGGCTCTCTTGGGCGACGCGGGAGATAGAGTCAGACTTTTACCGACTTAAAAGCCATTCCTCCTTCATTGCCTTTCATACCGGGGTTAAACCTTCCTTTTTTTATATTTCACAACTACAACACAACGCCGACTAGTCCCAAGCTAAGCAGAGCTTGTGTTATGGGTACTAGATAACTGATAAACATACTTATATATTTCTACATACATACACATTATAGAACAGAACAAATGATCGTGCTCATCAGACACACATTTGTCCTGGGTGGAAATCGAACCCACGACCTCCGGCTTAGCAGTCAGGGCCACTAACTACTAGGCCAACAGGTCAGGCTTTCAGAAATCGATCCTGAGATTTTCGTTAAAAAACTGATTGCTTAGTTTATCCGTAGTATACAGAGTGTTTCAGATAGGTACCGAAACTTTTGGGAACTTTTGAGTAACCATTCTCGGCGATTCAATGCTGATAAAAGCAAAACAAAAAAAAAAAAAATACGAGATATTGTAAGTAGGTACTCGTATTATTTGATCCTTTGAACATAAACGACCTACATAGGTCACTAACCCCATCACCTTATTCAGAACAAACCATCATTACACACTTGCTACTTTTCTGCAACATGTCTACCTGACCCGAAGCTCCCAGCGGGCTACCGTATTCGATAAGGAACACTCAGAATTTACGATAACTTCCCGTGATAGCCCCCGGCAGGAATTAGCATGCGATGGCGATACTAGGCACGCAGCCATCCAAAGAGGTGGCTGCAAAGAAATTATTATAGCTAAATAGATTTATAATAATGATTTAGATGGAGAATAGCTTTTGAAGTAAATTATAGATGAATGCGTTGATTTGTGGACTTTGTTGGAATTGTGATGTTGATTCTGGAATTGTGGTGGTACCTACTACAGTAGCTTGATATAAACTTGCTCGCTTTCGTGCTTGACTGCGAGCGATTTATGTGGATTTTTTTTCATCTACGGTCCGGACTAAGCGTTTCGCCTCGTCGTTTATACTGCGCACATCGAAGGACTGGACAATTCGCCTGCTGCGGTCTTCCCATCCTATTATAATTTGGGTGTCTTCAAGGCTAGAGTGAATAGGCTCTTAATAAACTAGTGCGCCTCACCATCAACGATTGCATCAGTGCTTACCATCAGGTGGGATCGCAGTCAAGCACTGGTTTATATCAAATAAATAAAAAATTTAACCCCACGGAGCGCAGTAGGTATCAATCATTTAACGGCCTAACATAAATCTTATAAATCGTTATAAATTGAAATTAACGAAAAATATAGAAAACTATTTATGTTAACTTATGAAGATTTCAAGAAAGTAAAGATGAGGAATTGGTATTCCATCCTGTGGTGCTATTCTCTAAGAAAACGCAGCGCTGCCGCAACGTCGAACATCCAAATAGGATACATTGAATTAACAATCCAATACACAGGTCCATTAGGTTGACAATCCAATGCATCCTATTTGGGTGTTCGTCGTTGAGGCAGCGCTGCGTTTTCTTAGAGAATAGTACCACTGGTCTACATGCCACCTTGATACGTCAAAAAATACAATAACTTACTTAATTTAATACTTAAAGCCCCAAAGTACAATTGTTTCATAACAATGGACGAACAAAAATGCAATCCCGTGCCATGTCAAAATAAATCTAAGCGAAAAATACTAACTTTGCCCTTTATTACCTATACTATTCAATATTAAAAGATACTAATTTCTGTATAAAGACACAAAGAAAATTCAACGTTATAATAGATAAAAGTAAGGTAGAGAATGGGTTGGCAGCCAACTTTTATGAGAAAACTTTTAATAAATGCATAATTAATCACATAAATGTGGTAACAACCCCAAAATGGTTTAGTCCGTAGAAGGCTATAAAGGAAATATTGTTTAAACGTCTTTTGGCATAGGTTTGTATGCTTCAATTATGTTAATTAGAAAAACATTAAAGATGCTAAGTGCTATGATGATGTAATTTAAGGAGTCGTCAAGATGAAGGTGACGACACAAATGTGTTAGATTTGGGAACAGATCAAGTTAAAAAAAAGCACAAATTATATTAAAATTATAACACAAATTATAATTTTCTAGACATAGTTAAACTAAGATCAAAGATTCATGCGTACCCTTAACCCTTGCATTTCAATAATACTTAACCAACATTCATCGCAAAAATATGCAGCTACAAACAAATTCATCTACTCGTACACAAGCAATATCAATAAAACGCAAAGGCACAACAGAGCCATTGCCAAAATTATTACACCTTAAACCTTTGTTTTGCAATCCACCAGAAAATATACAACGAAACGCAAATCACTAAATCATGGAACAGCCATCAGAAAGCATCTTTGTTTTCAAGTTCTAAGGGAGATCTCATAACGTTGCGGTCGAAAAAGACACTCTTGAAAACCTCCTTTTACAAAACCTTCCAAACCCAAAAACAATACTCCAAAGGAAACTCAACCTTATTGATGTGAACTTATGGATATGTGCGAATTATAGCGCTGTAAAATCCGGTTGGCACAATTTTATCGAAGTCAGACAAATGAAGTCGTACGTCAAAAGCGTCAATCTCGCGTCGGTCGGTTAACCCGAACGAGCTGTTGGGGATGCGACTTTTACGACACAATATTTCAATATGCTTACGAGGGGTTATCTCGTTGTCCATTCGCATAATCGAATGTGGTGTGGGCTTGAGGTGTAATTAGGTTTCGAAATTTGAACAAAAGTGTTTGACGTGCCAGTGAACTTTGTTTCAAGTAATATTTTATTGATATGATGTTGCAGTGAAGACTAGATAGAATAAATCGTTGCTCAATGTTAAGAATTACTCCTATATCGTGTTTTTTTATTGTAGGTAAAATCATCCAATGATATCCCCCGCCCTTGGGCGGAGTGGGAGATAGTGTCAGACTCTTACTGACTAAAAACCTACCCCGTTCCTTCATTGCCTTGGTTCCAGGGCCCTAGTATGTCTTTTCATACCTCCCCAGAGCCCCAGAGTAGGCTTCAACCCCGCTGGGCTCCTACTGTTTGCTGAAAACGTACGTGAGGCGCGCGGAAAAAGTGCACTCACATACACAAGAGACACAGAATATTGTGGCTATTAGTAATTTTTTAAAGACATTATTAGAGATGGCAGAAATACCAGGATGCCTTGCTTATGAATAGGAAAGAGGAAGCGAGGAACAGTGGTCGTTAGAAAGAATGGAGGGAGGTATTCGCCCAACAGTGGGACAATACGGGTAAGAAGGTGGGTGATAATAATATTTCTTTTATAGTTAGATAGTAAATTATAAAACTTGTTAGAAAAAATCTAAGTAAATTGGAGTAACTGCATCAATAACTCAATTTAACCATCTTATTAATCTTTCTCTATATCCAAATATAAAACTTCCAAGTAGTACAGCAAGTATCCAAATATACTCAACCAACAATTTGAAATTGGCTGCCAACTATAAATATGAAGTGATATTACGATACCATCGTCTACATTTCCACCTGCCGATATCAATAGCTCAATAAGGAAATGCAAATCTTCGTTCATTTACAGTTCAATTCGCTCAAACCACCAACATGCAATATTCCAGCTAAACTCGAATCCAAATTCACAAGAATGAAGCGAATAATCCAGGAATCAATAGCCAGAAGTCCTTCAGAGCCAAACAAAACTCTTTTACCGATTCCCAAATCCATATTCAATCTGAGCTGAAGTATAAACACAGAAAGGTCTAAAATTCTAAAGGTAGGCCGTCAAGGGTCTAAAGCCGGCCGTCAAAGGTACGTCCAGTACGAATGGGCACTAAATCAGTGCTAATCCGAGCATGACATCCCCCGCCCCCTTGCGTCTTTATACCTGCACAAAGGGAGACGGGTGTTGAACAAAAATCCTAAGATTACATCAAAGTTTTTATATTAATCTAAGATTTGTTTAAACTGTAGTTAAGTAAACTGAGAGAGATTTAAAGCAGCAGAACGTGAGATATATAAAGAAAATCGAGACAACACTTGAGCATCGCTCAAATAAAGCTAAAGCCGACAAATTTAACAGCTTTCAACAGCCAAATAAAAGCATCTATGTACTGAAATATACCAGCCAAATCCTCGTCACGTTGCATGACAATGACAACACTACCACCTGCGCTATCAAAGACGTTCACCTAAACGTCAAACACAAAAATTAACCGCTAACCATCGGTCAAATGTTCAAACATCTATCACGGTGCAATCCACCAGACCGTACCAAGAAAAACACTCAATGCCAACATAAATCTATACGCGCATTGTAGCTTGTCCACTGACAACGGGCTTATAAACACGGCCAAAGTTGGCCGGCCGCGTCAGGTGGCCGTAAATACCGATAAACGGCCGTAAATGGCTTTAAATAGCTTAAAACGGGGATAAGCTATTTATCCTCGGTTGCCGTTAATAGAACCAAGCTATCGGTGTCATTAATTTGTTCCGTAATGGCTTTTGATTCGCGAGAATGAAAAGCTAAAATTGTTGTGCATTTTAGGTGTATGGCTAGGGTAGATTCTAAGTGTGTTCCTACCATTAGAAAATGTAGATGATTTAGATGAGTGTTTGATGTAGTGGCGCCCGCCTCTCCATGCATGAGGTGCTGGTACGAAACCAGGCAAGTACCAATGACAATTTTTTAATTTGTATGTACTTTTCTAAAGTTTATTTCGGATACCGACACCCCGTGCCCCGAAAAGCACGTAAAGCCGTTGGTCTCAGTTGTCATTTGTAGATCTTTGACAGTTAAATGTGATAAAATGCCAGGAAGTCTCACCATCAGTCTATCCAAGGAGTATCGTCTTGTTCAGTAACTGGGATGTGGAGATCTGATAAGCAGTCGGTCCAAGTATAATACGATATAACGCATAAGGTTACACTGAAAGCCGATCCCAAACTAGTTGGAAAAAGGCTAAAAATATGATGATACAGTGATCGTAAACCTCTTTTGAACAGGGGCTAAGCTATCAACACGCATTGGGTCTGCATAGTATACTAAGGCCCATTCCCTTTCCTAGAGAGAAGCCCTGATTTTTAGTATTGTGATCAATGGATGACTGACTATGCTTTTCAGCTTTTCCTGTATTCAGAAAATAAACAATTGAGCCAACGAGTCCATAAATAAAATACCATACCTTTTCGCCGTGCCTCGCAAAGTCTGGCACGGCCAAGGTCCTGCGCCTAAACTCTCTCCGGTCGTGTCGAACTGCCGTGCCATTGGACTATGAAAGTGAAGAAACAGAGAGTGGTCCAGGTTGAACACAGTCATATTTGTGCGATATATCTCCTGCGTAATTGGCTAATTTCTATTGAGATTGACCACCGTGATCCCAATTCGGTCGGAACAATTATTTATTAAGGCCAGGTTATAGTCATTTTGAAGATTTTTTAACCTCTGGAAATCCACCAATATAAAAGAGAACACCATGAATTTTTTTTTTATTAAAATTGACTATATGACTAAGCGCTGGGCAACATGATATAAATTAGTTGGCTTGAAAAAAAAAAACGCGAATCTGACCCTAATTTACGATTTCAAACGTATATATCTAAGAGATTACGTCACGAAAATATTTCAAAGTAATAAAAAAAAAATAAAGCTAGTTTTTTAAAAGCGCTTCGCAAAAACAAAAATCTTGAATAGTTATTGGTTTTTTTTTTATAAAAATAAAACCGCTGTTTCGGGGTCGCAAAATCGACATAGACCCGGGCGGAGTTCATACAATACTCAGTGACCACAACACTGGCCATAAAGAACTTTTTTATTACTACACCTTTTGATGAAACGTCAAAGAAACATTACTTTGAATCTTTTCTTACAAACTGTCTCCAGTTTTAAACAAGATATTGACAATTACATCAGCACCATCAATTTCTTCATTCCACCACCAACATTGGGCCAACGTTTAAAACCGCAACAAACACCCATGTTTGTTAACCAACGCGTTCGATAAGTTTCATTATTTATCTGCCATTGTTTGGTCCACATAAACACAGTGTTTTATGAGCACAGAGTCAGTTTCCTAACAACTCTTTAGAAGCTATAAACTCTTTAGGGTTTTGAAGAGAATTAAGTTTTTAGTGGTGAAACGCTGTCTGGTTTTAAGCGCTTTTTAGTTGGTGTCGCGTGGAATAAGTACAAGCACACAAAAAGTTTTGGGAACACATTCATTGTGCGAACAGTTAAGGAGTGGAATTCTCTGCAAAAAAATAAATAAAGTGACTTCTAGCCTGAACTAACCTGGAAAACAATTATCATGTCCTACACAGAAGGGGAAAGATAATTTTGTTTAAAATGGATAAACTCAAAAACTCTAGACCGATTCACTGAGTTGATTTTTTTTAATCAGTTGGACAACAGTATTAAAATTATTAGAAATAACGTACATATATATCATCATCATCAGCCTTTTAATGTTCCCACAGCTGGGACATAGGCCTCCTCTCTAAGAGAGGGAATCGGCCGGATGATATATATGTATATATAGGGCAACAGGTAATTAGTGAACGATACTTAAACACGTGATTGTAATCATGATAACAAACAACTTTTGCTGTGAAACCTGAAATCACGAAAAAAAATTCTGCTGGTTCATTTGTGTTCGCCTAACTGGTCAAAATGAACTGAACTTGGCTGATTTTTTTCGCGATTTCAGGTTTGGTCTCATGTTGTTTGTTCAAAGTTGTTTGTTATCATGACTCGAATCACGTGTTTAAGTATCGTTCACGAATTACCAGTCACCCTATACATGACAGCAGTATTTCTATAATTTCAGTCTCAGTATACGTAACCAGGCGATGTTACTTTAGAATCACTGTGTTTTTGACAAACAGACTGTTTTTTTTTTAAATTAAGTATAGGCTCGAGTTTGACCATTATCTCACCTGACGGTAAGCGATGATGTGACCGACGATGGAGCTCGCTTGCCTAGAAGTAAACTATTCACTCTTGACTTGATGACCCCTAAGTTATAACTATCAGGGAACATATACTCCGACAGGGAATTGCACTCTTTAGCTGTACGCACAATAAAAGTGTTACCAAAACGCTTTGTACGTTTGGGTGAGATCATTCTCGTGATTGTCGTGTTACTTCTGTAACACCACACTATAGTGTTTTTTTATGGTAGGTAAAATCGCAAATTCCGCCCTTGGACGGAGTGGAAGATAGATTCAGACTCTTACTGACTCAAAACCTACCCTGTTCCTTCCCTGCCTTGGTTCCAGGGCTCCAATATCCACTTTCATACCTCCCCAAAGCCCCAGACTAGGCCTCGACCCTACTGGGCCCCTACAGTTTGCTGACAACTCCTTGAGGCGCGCGGGAACAGTGCGCGCCGTAAACAACTTGGGCTCGGTCCGGTCTGTTACCGGACAATTTGGTTCGGATAGCGAGCTACCCATTGCCCGCCGTCCGCAAGCCCCCGACTACGGACAATTTGGTGTGGTACATTATCTTAAAATTGAGAATCTAAACAAAACTCGTGAGTAATTCGTCATAGTACAAACATAATATACCTACGAGTACCTATTATACGTTATTTTTAAGTTTGTTACCAACCCATAAGAAGTGCTGCGTATTAATATATAAATTCTGAAAATTTAGTTTTAATTGGGGTAGAATGTCAGCAATTTTTTTTTCCGTTGTAAATATTTATTCAAGATTAAACTTACTTTCCAAAAACTACTCAAACTCATCCTAAATATTATTTTAAAAATTCTGAATAACTAAATAGGTGTAAGCAGTGACATGTTCAACAAACATCGCATTGACAGGGCGCGACGTGTCAAATGCAACGCGGCCATCTTTGAAAATGTCGTGATTTCCTTTTTCGGGACTACTTATTGTAGTGTACTCCTCGTACTTGTGCTGTGGTATTATAGAGTTCATTATGAATCAACAATGAGTGGGGTAAAGATCGGGTGCAGTGAAAGCGATGTGGAAGAGATAAGAAAGATATGTGATTGTATAGTAGTCATTGGTAAGCTGCATTTTATTTTTAACGATCTTTTCGTAAATGTGATCACAAACGAATTTTAAGTCTATTTTATTCAGTAAAAGTCTGAAACGTCCTCTCGCCCCACCCTAGAACGGGAGAAATCATTAAACGATTTCCCACATTAAAAAAAAATCTTTTTCGTTCTTTAACATTCTTGCTGTATAAAGACCAAGTTTTTTATTCTCAAAATAATATCTTAAAGTATTTGCTGAAATACGATTCATACTTACCAGTAATTTGGCCATTCTTTAGTGTATGAAATTCTGTGACCAACCTTGATTTAGTCGCGCTGTTTCACTGTAAAACGCACGTCCATCGCTTCGCTTACACTATCCCACAGCCTCAAAATGACAAAGCTAATGTCATAATATTTGAAGGAGACCTAAACGCCGCCACTGGTCCACGTCACAGTCACCTCACTGGTCACAGCAGTCGAGTCAACAAAGCATTTCCTGTCAAAAAATACTGATTAAATAACTTGTAGATACTCGTATGTATACACGAAGCGCCGGTAAATATCGCTTACCATAAACGAAAATACATAATTGTTGTGTTCACATCGAATAATATAGTTTGTTGGAAATAGCTTTCTATGGATAACGATGTTTTGTGGTTTTGTGAAAGTTGAGATTTTATTTGTTGGTGTTGATCTGAGGTGGAAAGCAAAGTGTTATGTGCTAATAAAATATATGATACCGTAGCGTTGAATGTAAACTCTTGGGCATTTGTTTTACTTATTGATAGTACTGGGTATCTCAGAAGCAATTCACTTTGTAGATGAATAAAAAACTTGACAAATATATTTATATACATAATTATGTTGTCAGACGGTAGTAAGTCTCGATAACTTCTTATTATAATGAGTCAATTGACATTAAAAAAAATACATACAGCTGAACATAGAACTTCCTCCTTTTCGAAGTCGGTTAATAAAAATAATATCCCAGACTATATAGACTGGCCTGTTGGTCTATGTTTGTGTGATGAGCACGATCATTTGTTCTGTGTCTGGGTGTAATTTATCTATAAAATGTATGTGTTTAGAAATATATATATATATAGTTGTGATTACATTATTATATTATATTAATTTAAGAAGATTCAATATACTTTGGAGGTATCTCCAGCTGTCCGATAGTCCGGTAGCCGGACCAAGCCCAAGTCATCGACGGCGTGCACTGTTCCCGCGCGCCTTAAAGAGTTGTCAACAAACTGTAAGGACCCTCCAAAAGGGTCGAAGCTTACTGGGCCCAAGGGTTCGCTTCTGAAAGTACGGCTCGGCCCTGCTATGAAAGTTTTTTAGTCAGTAAGAGTCAGACATTATTTCCTGCTCCACTCAAGGGCGAGAGTTGTCATTGGATGATTTTTACCCACCATAAAAAAATAACGTGATGAAATTTAAGGCGTGCGAGAAAGATGGATGGAGGGATACACCCTATATAGCCCATCCCTTTAACAGTTCAGTTTAGGTCGTATATTGGATCGCATTAATGGGTCGTGGTAGTTCTCTCTGTTCTCTTTCCACTCTACACTACTAATGCGTTCCCAACGATTGCGTCTGTCGGCTCGCGTTATGTCCCGCGGTATTAATTTTACATTCATGACGTCACCGACACGAGGTACTATAATCCTCTTCCCATGGCCGGTACGTAGCGTCAGCAGAATAAACTTAAAAAAAAACTATGGGTTGAATTAATTTTAGTTTTTTTTTCTTTGGCCTATACTTTCCCACTGCTGGGTAAAGGCCTCCCCCAACTCCTTCTTTTTATTTTTTTCTCGGGCCAGCTCAAACCTGCCCTTGTGGTAAGCGTCCAGGTCAATTAAAATTACTTTGTTAAAATTATTAGGTGAAAGTTGGTTCCATGAAATTTATTAGATAGATAATATTGAAACTAGTGCTTGATTGCAATTTCACCTGATGGGAGACAGTGATGCAATCGTTGATGGTGAGTCACACAAGTTTATTATGAGCCTATTCACTATAGCCATAATTAAACCTAAACTATAATCGGACGAGAAGGCTTCAGCAGGTAAATTGTACCAATAAATGATATACAACCATTTATTTTGTTCGAGAGACTAAATTATATTATTTGAGTGCGATGAAAAAATATCGAAAATAATAATAAACAAAAATTTAATATATCAATTCTCGTACTTTAAGAGGGCTAAATTTTAGTCTTCTTTTCTTAAGATTCAAGAACATTTCCCTCTCTTAGAGAGGAGGCCTGAGTCCCAGCAGTGGGAACATTAAAAGGCTGATGACGATGACGATGACGAAGAACATCTCAGACATTAATCTATAAAAGACGTTAAAACAAACTTTGTCCTTTGAGTTTGTTCCAGTGATTCTTCACAGGGTAGCCAGTTAGAAAACATCAACCTCATCTAGTTTAAATAAACGACAAAAAAGCATAAATGGGTTATTTTAAACATATTTGAAAAATAAACATCATTTATTATTAATAAGTCTTGTTTTGACACATCGAGACTGAGTAAAATATGAACATTTCATAAAATCCTGCATTGGTCATTCCGGTCACCAAAATAGAAAATGTTACCAGTTCCTCACTCACGGTATAAGTTTCCACTTAATTAATATTCTGCTAACGCTCCAGCCAGTTGCAATCACCCTTATCTGCAGACCTTTACATAAACAACACTATTCGTGCATTGTTGCAAAACGGATACTTTAAGCGCATCCCTATTGTGCGCGCCGTGAGTGACAGCTAAACACAGCGCATTGTGCTCTTGATCCAGCGCTCACGTTTGCACACAAATTAAACGGTGAATTATTAAAGAAATGTAGAATTGTTGAACACCTTGTAGGAAAAGATAAATACTAGCTTGAAGGAAATAACACCAGTATTGTGCTGAATTCATCAAGAAATATTCTAACACATTGAGTGTTTAAAATAGATGAAAATAAATAAGAATGTTAACATACTGAGATGAACTACTTTGTTACAAATATAGAAGAAAACCACATGGAAGATATTTGTTGTGTCAATAAAGTCAGATTATTTTGGTCTGACCTAAATTTGGCAACTTGTATAAATATACTTACAGCTCTATTAAGCTCCGTATAAATCCTAGAAAAACAGGTAATTGTGGAAGATGGGCAGCGATTAATCGTCATTAATCGGCAGGAGTGGAATTTCCTGCCGACCTGGGAGGCCTTTAAGTTCAAAGTGAACAGGTTACTTCTAGGTAAGCATGCGCCATGGTCGACCATATGGTCCCTTACCTTCAGCGATGTAGTGGCTAAGCGAAAGCCAGCAAATAATTTAAAAAAATAGAAGTTAATAGAAAAGAGCCCCTGTTAAAGTGCTGTAAGTATATATAAGCAGGAAGACCACAACACTCTTCAAAACAATACAACCTTCAACAAAATCAAAATCGATAATACAAACATGAAACAAGACAACACACAAGCAGTCATGAATACCAAACAGACTATAGAATAGAAGAACAAGTTAGAACATATAGTTTTGCAGACAATGCCACCTATATTCATAACAAACAATGAGATGAGAATTGAGACGTCGGTGGACAAAGTCACTCATTAATTTTCAAAGTCTGTAACGAGGATGGCGACGCTAACTCGGGTAGCTGGTAGAACAAAGCGACAAGATTCCGGAGTTCACAGTGAAGAAGACGCAGTAGATCAAGTCGATACCTCCTATATATTGAGCAATCTTTTATTATTTTTTCACAAGATGACTAGTATATTGTAGTATACTATATATGTAGGAGCTATCGAAGTGGTAATAGTGTGACTAGTTGTGTTCTAGGTTATTGCCGACAACTATCAGGTCAAGTACATTTTATTAACCTGATTTGCATAGCAGCTTAATTTTAGTACGAGTACTAACTCTGAGTGCTGACAAGTTACAACAACGTTACTCAATGCAAAGATTTGCTGAAATCATACAATTAATTGGTCTATCTATAAAATTACAAATTTGCATCACTTTTATGCAATAGGCTATTGACATAAAAAAAATATTACATTAACGATATCATGAAATAAACTTTAGAATATATTTGCTACTTACTATAATTATGTGGCTATGTGGAAAAAACTTATTAATTACGCCTTCACTCTATGTTCCAATTTAATTTCTATATCTTTCCAGGCACAATGATCTATATCATTTTATTAATGTAATTGTATTCCAATTGGATGTGAAAAACGGTTCACTGTATCAATATCAGATAAATTTATAATTATTTCTGTCTGAAAGTCAATTCAACGAATGCAACGGTAGCGCT
Organism: Leucania comma; assembly: GCA_958295575.1. Lineage (NCBI taxonomy): Eukaryota > Metazoa > Arthropoda > Insecta > Lepidoptera > Noctuidae > Leucania > Leucania comma. Next base: position 24,861,164 of record OY282468.1, on the reverse strand, counting down.
ATGTATAGTTATGTTCTAACATTTTGATTTCATCGTTTTGGGATTAACTTTCACAGCTACGTTTATTTTTTCATCTGCTTCATCATTATCATCATTGGAAGCCTTGTTCCGTTGTCACTTAGTATTCATAGGACTCTTTTCTTTTTTGCCATGCTCTCTAGTCTGTAAGAGTTTTAATCAGGTCTTGCTCGTTTCCTACTCATGTATTTCTTTTATTAAAATTTAAAGAGCGTTTGAATTCTAATCTCATTTGATGTGGATTGCCGCTGAGATGTGAATGTAACTATTTTCCACTAAGTTTTACAAGAGAGAATTGATTTTCAGGTCGTGCTCATGCCTTTGAAACAAAAAAAAAATAATTTTTAATATCATTACTGATCTACTGTCTCACACCAACAGTGTCAAGTGATTGTAATGACAAAAGATAGCCAAGCTGAGCCGCGTTACACGCTCACATAGCCTTTGTCATTGAGATGCTATCGCCACAGATGCTAATGCCGCACGTACAACGGCGTGAAAGCCTTTTCTTGGTTCAATCAACCACTGCTGACCGCTATTGTTCGATGAGGTCCAATGAAAATGAATTTCAGTGAGTCATATCGAGAGGACACTATTTAGAATAACTTTTACTTACTTTGCCGAGGGGTCTAGATCTGCTATATCGATTTTCAAAAAGTACATGCTGCGGTATTGACTAATAGTGCAAAAATATCACGTAAGTAATTTCAAACAAATATTTTGGCATTTGTATTTTTTGGGAGCTTCAAATTTGGATCATAGTTTTGTTTGATAACGATACTTTTATGAGTAATTTTGTGGACATTTTGTTGAAAGCTATGAAAAGAAATCTCTTTTGGAAGATATTTTAAGTATGAAATGGGTCGAAGCCTACCGGGGGTCATGGGTTAACTTCCGAAAGGAATACCCGGCCCCGGCATAATAGGCTACGAAGGAACGGGGTAGGTTTGGAGTCAGTAAGAGTAAGACACTACTTCCCGCTCCGCCCAAGGGCGGGATTTGTCATTGGATGATTTTACCTACAATAAAAAAAAAAGTATGAAATAAAAATTGTTGCATAAAATACTTAAAGCTAATATTTACCAATATTCAACTATTTCTGAAGATCGCTTAAACACCATAATTGTAGATATCCAATTGGCCAGTAAAAATAATGCTATCATCATAGGTACTATTTAAAACGAAAAATTGTGCAATTCATAGCCATAAGAGCTCTTTTGTGTCTTTAAGTAATTTTTACTACCATTCGAACTACTACCTCACATTACCTTAATTTCCTAAAAGAACAAATACTTAGAAACATTATCTCCTAATGCGTTACCATTATTTTTGTAAAGTTACTTCAAATTACTGACCGGAGTGGAACGAAGGGTCTTAAAAAAGTCGTTTGGACACAAAAGAATGTACACAATATGTGTCAAACTTCTGGTACGGTAGTAAGTAGCCATAGAGTAGCCGGGTACTCTACATAACGTGAACGTGAAAGAGGTTCATTTGTTAAAGGCTTTGTTTTTAGAGGTACCAACATGACAGGTGCGTGTTAGGTCTTTAAGCAAACAATTTGTTGAGACTTGAGGTATTTGGGGTCGTAGTTTTAAGTTTTGCTTGGAATTCTTGGAAGAGTACAAGAATATGGCAGTTTTGCAATGACGTGATTTTTGATAAACTTGAATTCCTACTGAATCTCTTCAGTCCGTTTGTAATAATTAACAAAAAGACAAACACAGGCTTACTTGCACCAAATATGTATCACTAAACATCCACATGCTAGAAGACGCAGCGTTGGAAGGCCTTTTTAAAACTAGTAATCTTCAAACAATCGACAAAAACCATATTTTTAAGAATGTTAAAACTCTACTGACATTGACTTTCCTTGTTAACTGGCTTTGAGAAAACCTAGAAAAAAAAAAAACAGTTTTAAAGGAAGAGGAGGAAAGTGTATAGCCACAAACAACCTTGACCCTCAAACTTCATAGACCTCACTAAGCCAGAAATCGATATCGTCCTCTCGATAAGATAATCGATTACCAACAAACATAAGGGGAAGTATCACACGAAAATCGCTGGAGGACCATCGAAATCAGTTCCAATTGAATCTTCACCCCTTAAAACGGATTAATGCAACTCCCTCATAGAAGCTATTACATGAACGACTCATCAATGGAAATGATTCTTTGGTAGAGATGCATTGCTGGTTTTGTTAGAATTTATGGTATGTAAGTATTTTTTGAAAGGAGAGATATTAGCTACAGCTCCAGGATTGTTCGAAAGAATCTTAGCGGTCCTGGCCTGGAACACAAGAGTGTTTCTTGTGTTCCAGGCCTGTTTAGTAACCTCTTGGTTACTGAAGAAACAGGTCTTTTACTGACTAAAACTTCGGTTGGACCAATTTTAATGAGCCGATTTACTTCATCAGATTTGTCTCTCCGAATAGCAGAACAACTATTAAAACATCAGAAAAAATTACGTAAAAAAAATGTTGAAAAATATCTAAATATGACATCCTTTGGTCTCAATCATTCGATCAATAAGTTTAGCTAAAAGGTAATCACTATATTCATTGACTGTTAGGTGTTACGGAGTTCACCGGGACAGCTACTTTTTCATAGAGAAAACCCGTTATACTTTTCATAGAATCAGTGTAACTACTTCAAGTCAGCTCACTTTGTTTTTGATTTCCAGCCATCAATGTACTAAAAACACATGAAAATTGTCACGACATATTCACAGTCGACCCTCAACAAAGGGGGACATCCATTATTGATGGTAACTTAAACTATGGTCCAAACAATATGCTTCTAGCTTCACCCACAAGCGCGACTGAGGGGTAAGCAGTGAACGTGGTGATAACTGGCTTGTAAACGATTTGTACGGGGCTTTTTAATTAATTGGTAAATCTGTTTTGGGTTGGCGTCGAGTGATTTTAATGTGATTTTTTACCCGACTGCGCCAGAAGGAGGGTTATGTTTTTCGAGAGTATGTATGTATGTATGTATGTATGTATGTATGTATAATTGTTTGGCACGCTCTGCAGCCTGAACGGCTCGATGGATTTTAGCTTGAGAGGTGTCGTTAGATTCGTATTTACTGTGAGAGTGACACTGGGTATATCAAAATAAAAAAAAAACAAAATGGCGGATTTTTAGCGCCAAATTCAAATGTTTGGCGCGCTCTGCGACCTGAACGGCTCGATGGATTTTAGTTTGAGAGGTGTCTTTAGATTCGTAATTACTTTGAAAGTGATATCATAATAAAATAAAACTAAAAAAATAAAAAATAAAAAACGGTAATTTAAAAAACTAAAAAACCCGACTGCTTTTCTGAGCATTCATGAAAAAGCCCTAAAACAAGAAAATCTGGCAGTCGGGACCCATTCTAGAAAGTCAGCCGTCTAGTCAATAGATTGGAGTAATCTGCAATGTAATATAGATATGTGCTCTCAATTCTAGAATGGGTCCCGACTGCCAGATTTTCTTGTTTTAGGGCTTTTTCATGAATGCTCAGAAAAGCAGTCGGGTTTTTTAGTTTTTTAAATTACCGTTTTTTATTTTAACTTTTTTTTTACTGGTGGTATGAGTACGAGACAACCGATATGCATGTTCATCACTTGTTTAGTACTCATACCTCAAGCTCTGCTTAGTTTTGGGTCAGATGGCGTTCTGTGAAAGTTGTGGATTATTATTATTTCGTTTATTAGTTATTATTATACACCATTGATATAATATTAGAGCGTAACGTAGATACCTGACGTTACGCGTTAACATCGCAATCAGAAAACCTGGACTCGAAACTCACACATATAGACTGCGATGACACTGATCAGAGGATCAGTGTCATCGCAGTCGCAAACCTACAGTCACTGATAGATGCTGTTTGAGAACACGTTTATTGTACGTACAGTTAAGGAGTAGAATCCCCTACCACAGTCTGTTTCCTTATAGCTACAACTTGAGGGTATTTTAAGTCGAGAGCAAATAGGTTACTTCTTGGCAAGCATGCTCTATCTTCGATCATATCATAGGTGACACAGTGGTCAAATGCGAGCTTATAAATAATAAAAAATTAATTACAATAGCATAAGCATAAACATAATCAAACTTTTTATGTTCCCACAGCTGGGACACATGCCTCCTCTCTAAGAGAGGAAATGGGCCGCAATCCACCACGCGGGCCCAGTGCGTGTAGGTGAATGTCTAGAATGTTCTAGATGTTTGCCTTCACCGTTTTGAGAACAGCGGTGATGAAATAAATTACAGAAAGTACTGCGCCTGGCTGGGTTTAAACCCGTGACCCATCTCTAAATCGAGGCCGTTACCACTCGGCCACCACTGCTCTTTAATTAAATTTTTTTTATTTATTTCACACCCCTATGAATGAAAAGGAGACCCGTAATACTGTGTTCCCATGCACGAAAATAATGACACACCGATTACTACCAAACAAAATCGCCCAGCAAATAATAATACCAGCACCAAATACCACTTTACGCTCCTATTAATAAAACTGCAACGAAAACCCACCCCCGTTAATACGCGATAATCCATCGCACTGTGTTTAATTTTATTTGCGATTTAATTGTCCGCCAGTGTACAGTGCGTGCCAAATAAACTGGCTCGTTGAGTCGAGAGCGGGTGGTGAATGTTCGAGTGTTTGTTGTTCCTAATGAGATTAGATTTTAGGTTTTTTTTACAGCAACTATGTGTAATTTCGTGTAGTGTAGTGCAAATAAATTGGTGAAGTTTGAACAGTGTACGTCACACGCTTAATAAAAAAGATCAATAACTCAAAAATTGTTTGACGGTTTTTTTTTTAATCATAAGCCATTATTATTATATTTTATGATTCAAATTACAAATACCTACTTTATTAGTAATTTATTTTTATGATTGAGCTTGTGATGTGTACCTAAATGTAAATGTGTATAACAATTTGTTTTTTTTTAGTCTATAATATTATGGAGTTATATAGGGCAATGGTCGAGTGGGTTAATCTCTTTTTAGTTATTATGTAACTAAGTTTTTCAAGAAAACAGAAAAGTATTTTTTTCACGTAGGTAAAGAAATATTATTTAGTTGTGATGATAATTATCAAGGGATCGTTAAATCATTAAGTCAAGAGTGGACTTGTACTCCGAGGCAAGCATGGTTCTGATTGTGAAATAGTAGTCAAAGAGAAGTTGGTTTAAAATAAATATCTATCTATTCTCTTGGTTACGCCATCACTTGAGAACTATTTTACCGATCTTAATCATATTTTTTTTTGAAGTTTTATTTTACTTTGTGTTTTTTTGAAATGTGTTTTTAATTTCTCTCGAAAGTCAAAACTCTGATGTTCGCGCAGATGAACACGTAGGCACTCGTATAAAGAAAAAAATAACTTATTTTTCAATCAAAACTAATACCGTGGCAACTACATTTCACTACGACGACGGCGACGTGATCGTTGACTACGTATATTTTGTAATAGTTCCCCTAAAATAAACAAGAAAATCTTTTCAACCATTCTATTCTCTAGGACAAGAATCTAAGAATAACTAACCAACCAAAAGAAGTGAACCTAATTAAAATATTAAATAGTCCACAATCTATTTTAATTTACCGTACAATCGCCAACAAAAGTGAAAAATACGCGTCATCATTCAGCCTAGATTACGTGCAAATAGCGCGACATCAACGGACAGAAGAAAAAAAAGAAAAAGTAGAAAAAAAAACACCAAAAAATAACTCATGACAACAATGCTTCGTTAGTTTACCCTTTATAAGCAAATGAATAGTTGAGTACAATGAGATAGAACGCATCCTTCCACTTACTGTCTCACGTTTGTGTTTACATATATAAATCTTAGACAAGTACAATTGTAACAAAATGCATGTGTCACCTTCGTAATAATATGTTAATTTATATGTAATGTAATAAGTTCTTGTGTGAATGGGCCACTGTAGGGCAGGGTTCTGTAAGGGCTTGGCAGACACGTAAGGGCAATTCAATTGCGTTAATCCATTTTATTGCGTGTCACGAGCAGTTGGTTTTTTAAGTTATATGTACAGTCGTAAAGTTTGGTGTGGTTGGCGAGGCACTAAATCGGACATGGCGGTGAAAGGGTTGAATAGTACTTTCATTGTTATAAGTAAAAATAAAAATATAAAGTGGAACAAAAATCCGTTTCGGACGCTTATGGTTTATAGTACTTTATTTATTTATTGAAATATATTGAAGGTACAACAAGGCATTCATGTATATCCTTTACAAACAAATATTTGTGTTAAAGAGACTACACTGTGACAAAAAATTAGGAAACAGAAATCTGAATTACAGAAATGGAAAAATGTGACATCAATATTGAAGACACTATGAATACTATTTAACAATAGTTAATTAAAATTTCAGAAAAACAAAATATTTCTAAAACAAATCACTTAAAATAAAACCATATAAATAAGATTTTACCGTAACACTTTCGTCCTCGTCTGTCCAAACTAGAGACTCTTCCTATCCACGGTCCAGACACAATTCCGGTCACCCTAAATCACTCTCGATTGTCCCAAAAAAAAATCCCTATGCAAATGCCATAGAGGCCTAGTCGAGATTAGTTCACTATGAATCAAGTAATTAGGGGATTTATATGCAAAGTCTCTTCTGTGGTGCACATTATTAGTTCATAAAGGGCCTGGTAACACGGCTTAATGTAATTTTGAGTACACATATTGTGGAAAAAGGTGGTCACTCCCATTGTCCTAGATTTATGACCCGTACTGATTTAATAACTGTATGATAACGGATAATATTTATGGTCGTAAGTGTACTATTCCCAGGACTGTCCGTTGGGTCAGCATCTCATTATGGAGCGAAATTTTGAAGTTCGAAATTCGAATTTACTACAATATTAAACTAAAATCGATAGTTTTTGCATTTATAATATCGAGGGGTGAAAGGCTAATTGGTTTAAGCGACATCTAAAGCAAAATTGAGTTAACATATATAATATTCGGAATCAGCGAATTTTTCTCCGTCGAATGGTACCAGATTCATTAAAATCTTCAAAAATGTCGCTTAAACCAATTAGCCTTTCACCCCTTGATATATACAAAAATAGAGAAAGCCATTGTAACTAAAAACGTCGATAAAATAATGTAGTCATCCTTTGAACAGCGATAGGTTTTTAGAGTTAATCTATACTAATATTATGAAGGCAAAAGGTTTGTGTTGTTTTTTGTAATTTACTAAGCTCAATAACTACTGGACCGATAAAAAAAACAAGTTTTTTTTTATTTTATCATTGAGTGACAGGCTAATATTTTCACATAGGCGAAGCAGCTGGCCGAAGCTAGTGAATTATAACATATGCACTAACTTTCGCCAGCGGCTTTGCTCGCGTGAAAGTAGAAAGTACATAAAATACTGGTGAAAGAATTTACAAAATCTGTCCTGTACTATCTGAGTTTAATAATTACAATTTGGGGAATAGGTGGATTATATTTTTCTTTTCTTTAATTTTAACTAATGTCTGGCAAATTAGAGTACTTTTTGCGGCCTATCCAAATTTCCTTTCTTTGGTATTGTTTGTCAAATCGTTGAACTCCTTAGTTGTCCTAAGTTGAGTTACACGAATACTGACAAATGCTTGCACTGACAGGTCCACTCAGAACTGTGTGGTTCTTTCTTCAAAAGACCATCTCAGACTCCAATCTGCATGGTTTTGTATGTTTTAACCACTACATGTTTGCTGTATGGACTTTAAAAAAGACTTTGAATCCTGAATTAGTTTCGATATTTCTTCTCAGGGTAGTCAGCTAGCAAACACCGACCTCGTATAGTTAATATCGACGAAAAAAATTACGAGTAAAAGTGTTTTAAAAACCAATTTACAAAATAAATATCATATATCACAAACCAAAAGACAAATGTTTTCTCATCCAAAAACATACAAAATATGATTTTGTTCAAGTCTATGACGTTCTACGGGAAAAAAAATTATTACAAGTAGGTACACAATTCATTCGTTGACCTAAATTCTTAAACAATTCGTGACAATCGGATAACAATTTAATTTGAACTTATTTGACCTCTGAAGGGACAAAGCGGTTTAACTTTGTCCCTTGACTACCACAAAACAAAGGTCCGATTAAAATTAGTCCTATTCATAACTTTAAATCTTCTGTTCATATCAAATAATTGTTCTCCAATTAAGACAGCTCAAGTAATGCATCATAATCATCACATTCATACGTCCAACATTATTAAACATCATCATTTTTTGTAAAATGTCTAACAAAATCCTTTACATCACCTTTATTTTACCATCTTTGTTCAAAATCGCGACAGTGTCTATCTCGACAAAAGAAGGTCGGTTCCCTGTGCCAACAAAACGACCTATGAACTCACCTTTTGTCTGATTTCAAAACATTTCTATTCAAATGTCCACGTCAATCAAAAGTTCCTGTGTCAATTTTTTGCTAATGCGACTTTGATATGAAACGCAAACTCTTTGGGCTGTGAGAAGTTACAGAGATGGGGGAAGAATTAAAGAATATTCAAGAATGTAGGGTAGATACACAATGATAATTGTTTGTCCATTGTGTTACATCAGACATACATAGCTTCCTCAATGATAGAGCCATGTCTAACGTGCCATCTGTAAAAAAAAAAACATTCACATTGAAACTTCTACAGACTAAACGTTTCACCTCCACGCTTTTACCTCGTAATTACATCGAAGGACTGGAACAATTTGCCTGCTGCGGTCTTCTCATCCGATTAATAGGCCGCAAGAGTGAATAGGCTCTTAATGAACAGGTATGCCTTCACCATAAATGATTGCATCACTGCTCACTATCAGGAAGAATCGCAATCAAGCACTAGTTTATATCAATTATGTAAAAAAAAAGGTAAAATTTACCAGTGAGAGATTAAAGTAGCAGGAAAATCTTAACTAAAACATGAAATAAATTCGAAAGAGAAAAGTAAAACAAAAAGCACCTTCTTTTCTACGGAGTTTATGAGTCCGACTTAAGTTACAAAGTAATTTTGAGGCTTCCTGTATGAGAAAAACTTCGAGCACTTTTATATTTTAATCCTGACTAAACCTACGTTTGCGAAAACAGGGAAATAACTTGTAAGTCACGTGCCTTCGGATTAGTAGGCGTCCTCTTATAGGCTTACTTCTTCCACCAGCCAAAACATCAGTAAGTAGTACGAATTTCTGAAGAACCAATCCGACAGAATCGATGGCTGTTGAACAAACTTCTCGAACTAAAAGGGGTTAGATCGAAGTCCACGGTTTGCGAAGCAGTACAGTTTCCAGCGAGACAAATGTTTACCGAGTAATTACGAGAAAAAAAAGTTTTAAACAAAAATTTGTTCGAACTCTGGCTAAAGTTTGGAAACTTCGTCGTTAAGGCTGCTGTTGCTGGTCAAAATATCGGACTTTGGTTTCGAAATACTTCCATCCGACGTTGAAAAAAGATCGTACTTAAAATTAAAGGCATTGTACTGCAGCATATTGTATTCTTCGTGGGCATGTGACTGTCTGATATCATTTGGAGCATTCAAATTAAATATTTGCTGTGGGAAATTTTGCACAATCCGCTTGGGATAAGGATGTTTATCTGGATCAATTATTTTGATTCAAGTTTATCGATTGACATTGATATGAGGATGCTTGGGACAGTGGAGATCTTGAAAACTTGACAGTTGAAGAAACGGAAGCCGTTGCATTTTTTTTGTTAATATATTAAGATTAACAAGTGAGTACTGACTACTACTGACGAAGTATTTATGAATCTGGTTTGCGCAATATTTTTTGTAAAAATCTGGACAATGATCGATCATATGTATGAACAAGGCCCCTCCATCAGTTGGTTGTTCGATGGCCCAGAAGGGGGTGACAGGTCGTTTGACGGTGGTGTTGTTCGTGTATAACACCAAAATAAAAAACTGAAAGGTTGCCTTTCATCATCCTCTATTTCTTTAGTTGCTCTTAGAATTCCGGGATCGCGACAACTCTTTCGAATAATTGCAATACCCATATGACGTGTCTGTCCTTAGATTGCTGGAACGCATTTAAACCACCGAAATTATCTATGTGTCCACATATTACTCGATAGTGATATCGAAGGAGATCGTATGTGATCTTATTAACTTGTTGGCTGGCAAGACTACTTATACTTTTTAAGGTTTATTCGAATATAGAATAGGTGTTCCAATTTAGTAAAAAAAAAGAAAAGATTTCTTTTTTAATTCATACGACTTAGGACGACCATCCAGCCGTTAGACGGATTGATTAATTTTGTATTATTTTTCTAGGAATCAAAATAATAGATACCGAAATAGCCTTTAATTACTCGCCATACGCACAATCTAATCGTCGATAGGCCAGTGCCTACTCTCCTATAGAACCTAACTGCTTGAGTACGTTAGACGAATCGAGACAGACCAAACACTCAGTTTTCAGACCTCCTTTACCCGACAATACACTAGGACTGTTTGGTCAACGTGTCCAGATTAACATGACCCGCGGATTTCTATGACAAGGCCCCTCCATCAGTTGGTTGTTCGATGGCCCAGAAGGGGGTGACAGGTCGTTTGACAGTGGTGTTGTTCGTGTATTTGTCTTTAGGCTCAGACCGACGAGCTCGCTGTATCTGAGACAGGAAATTAGGTTTCGATGTTTGAATGTGGACGTATCTGGATGGTATTAAGCTAGCGGGGTGAATATGTGAGGCATTTGGAGCAGGTTTACGTTATAGGGAACAGTAAACGGATATATGGGTACAACCGTTTTAAATAAAAACTGTTTACAAATCAATATAACCTAAGAGGAAATTCAAAATAACGTTGCTAAACTTGTTAAAAAATCAACATGATTAATAATAAACCAGCTATATTGTTTCTGAATTACATTTTAATTTTTGATTTATTGTAAAACTATCCACTTTCATCTTAAAAAAATATATTACAGCGCTTGTCATACGAAATGTCTCAAGTTTTTATGTGTGGAGAACGTTGTTGATATCACATGTGTAACACTATTGCTAGGCCTTTCTTTATGTAATTCTCTATGTGTCTTTATGTTGTGTCTGTATATGTTTTCCCCAATAAATAAAATAAAATATAACCCAAATCAACACTGTAAAACACAGTCGATGTGTCTGGACTTTTTTCTTCGTTACATTACACTAACTTCCGAACTCAAAGTTATTTTTCACTTTTAAGGTTTTTGTTTTGAAGTCGGTTAAATTCTTATAAAAACTTTTGAGTTGGAGTATTCCTCAGGTAAACTCAAATAGTGTGTAAGTTCTATAGTAAATTACCTACCTAAAACATTAGCCTAAAACATATTATCATTACAAGTAGGTACGTCTAAACCATTTGAAGACTTCCTTGAATATCTCCAGGATCCCATCTTCAGATCCTGACCACCTCCAAATCAAGCGACTTTGAGTAATAGAGGAGCAAACATACAAAAATCGTTCCTTTTTTGAAGTCGGTTAAAATATTTTTTTTTAACGATAGGCTCGCCCGTGGTTGATGTGGTCGACCATGGAACATGCTTACCTAGAAGTAACCTATTCAATCTTGCCTTAAAGATATCTAGGTTGTAGCTATAAGGAAATACCGACTCTTCTACTCCTTAGGTGTGTGACTGTGTGTACAATAAATTTGTTCCCAACCTTTTGTTGCACTATCATCAGAAAAATTCATAAAATTTTGCTAATAGTACCTGCTTTTGCTTTTCCAGTATTTCAATTAAATCTGGCTGGTTACTTCCAGCATGCACACCTCACATCATTGGACATTCGTCGTCTTTCAATATAACAATGTTTTCGGAGATAGTCGCGTTGGATTATAAACGGACCACGTACGATGTTTCAGTTCGGACACGTTTGTAGGATATAAAGAGATACAATTTTGTTTTGTGTGTTTTGATTAGATATTGGTAAAAGGTAATTTTGATTTCTACAGTGATAAGGACTTAAACGTTCAGTGATAAATTCTGACGTATTCATCAGTATTAAGACGACGCCTATACCCGTCCCGATCCCGTTTTTTACCCTTTGGGTACCGAACCCTAAAAAAATATGTAGGTACAACCTTTTCACATTAAATAAAAACTTAACTAACTTTCTGGCTTTGACTGGCCTGTTGGTCTAGTGGTTAGTGACCCTGACTGCTATGCCGGAGGTCGTGGGTTCGATTCCCATGCAGGACAAATGCTTGTGTGATGAGCATGATCATTTTTTCTGTGTCTGGGTGTAATTTATCTATAATATGTGTGCATTTAGAAATATGAAAGTATGTTTATCAGCTGTCTGGTACCCATAACACAAGCTCTGCTTAGCTTGGGAATAGACGACGTTATGTCGTGTGATATTATTATTATTATCTCCTTCATTTCATTTTATATACATATTTGATATATATTTAAATATTTTTACGACACAAAAAAAAAGAAATAACATTATCATATTACTTTTTTGTTTCAATCAAATATATCCGCCTATTATAAACGCTACAATTAGTTCGCACATTTTAGCACATTAGAGTATTTCTCAAAATACATGTACATCTTTGAAAAAAAAAGTGTGCTTTGAAACAGTTCAAAAGTTTTATATTTATAAATCATCACACAAAAAAAACACACACTCAATTTTGTAGGATGAATATTAATCTTTAAGATAACGAAGAATTATAGCTATAATCATACTTATTATCAAATATTTCGATATTTTAAAAATAGCTTTTTTTACCTTTCATACAAAAACCTGTTTGCCACTCTACCTTTTTCATGTGTTTTTGTTTCATAAAATGCGATACGTAACTAAATTATTGTAAATTTCTTTGTATCATCGTTCTACAGTAATCGCAGTTTCTGTATCAAATTGATTTTCTATGGGGTGTCATAGTGAATTGGCAATTTAAAGCAAAAAAACAAAATGAGTCGCTCTCATTTACTATTTAGTTATTACTCTTTAGTTACGATTTATTTCTACTTTCCCATGATTTCTGAACGATTCCGTAATTTTTTTACACGGACAACACTAGCTTCACTCTGATTGGCTATTGGTTTGACGTCTCCGCCATTACATCTATCGTGAAAATCAGTGAGAACGTGTGTGTTTTGTGGGGTTACTTTTTCGAGACAGGAAGTAAAATCAGCGATTTTTCATAGAACGGTAAGTCTTCATTTACCCATTTTTTGTAATACGTGTTGTACGAATATTTAATAAGCTTTTATATTTGCTGTAACAGCTTTTATCAATAAATATATTTTTTCTGACCTCAATTTGTCTAATATTTCGTAACGTTTTTTACGAATTTCGTTACGTAACGAAAAAGTACAACATAAAGCTGAGTGTATACTGTTATAACCTGACTAAGCATAGTAATATTCACTACTTAATTTATGAAAAAAAAATATATAGAGCGTCAATAACTAAAGGATTGGATATTATCTGCTATATAGAAGTGCCACCAGCAAAAAATAATGAAATAATTTAAATTACGTTTTTATGTGATTTAACAACTTTTTACCCCTGATATTAAACAGACGAAAAAGTATTCAAAACAGGTAGTGAAAGGGACAGTGAATGCATTGATAAAAGAATTTCAAAATGATGTTCAAAAATTTAAAACTCACTACTACAATGTTCAACATCAGTACTTGGCGTGGAAAAAGTGTATTGAAAACCTTGATGAAGACGAAGCTGCATTGATTTGCGATTTTTCAGAAAACTTTTCGTGCAAGCAGTCTGAAGAAATTCAGGCGATACACTTCGGAGGGTCTAGAAATCAAGTCACATTGCACACTTGCGTCCTTTACAGAAAAAATGTGAAACCCCAATCGATATGCTCCATATCCCCAAATAATGAACATGGTCCTGGAGCAATCTGGGCCCATTTGGATCCAATAATGAAACTGTGCCAACACTTTACCATTAAAAAGATTCATATATTTTCTGATAGCCCTACAACTCAGTACCGCCAAAAACATAATTTTTTCTTGTTCCAACATAATATAAAAGAATACGGATTTGAATATGCAACTTGGAATTTTTTTGAAGCCTCTCACGGCAAAGGGCCAGCTGACGGGGTTGGTGGGGCATTAAAGCGCCAACTTGACAATCATATTTCACATGGCAATGACATAACCAACGCAAAAGAAGCATATGACTATTTAATGGTTAACAGTAAAGTAAAAATGTTTTATGTTAATGAAAACGACATTCAGAAGATGACCAAAAATATCCCTGAAAATATTATTCCCATAAAAGGAACAATGAAGCTGCATCAGATTGTAACGGATGGCAACACGACAATTAAATATAAATTGCTGAGCTGCTTTGATTGCCAGAAAAACATCTGCTGTGATTGCTACTACACTAAAGAACATGAACTTCTATCCAACACCCTATCAGAACCAAAAGCATCATGCAGTAACAAACCGCAAGCCTTGAAAAAACCAAAAACCAGCAGCGAAAAGATTCAAAAGAATAAATAGTTCTACTACGACGGAGAGTGATGTCAGTATAAGTTATCATAGTGATTCAGATCTGATAGATGCGGATTTTTGGAGTGAGGACAATGATTTACCCAGGATAGATGACAGAGAGAGTGATCAAGACTTAGAGGTGAATGTCCATTTGAGAGCAAATATAAAAGAGATTTATTTATGATTTTTGACGTATTTTAGGGTCAAACACAAATAAAAAACTAATAAATACCTTTCAAAATCAATCATAAAAAAAAAATATTTTTAAATACACTTTGATGTCATGTTTTTAATTTTCAGGACACATCAAAGGAGGAAAATGTTAAACGGCAACCCCCAGAACAAGTAACATTGTTATCTTCGTCAAGATTTATGTCTGCAAACCATGCTTTCTATGATACTGAAGTAAAATGCCTCAAGGCAGACGAAACACAACAAGGCAAAGAAAACTTTAAGAATAAAGGAAAAGGAACAGGGAAGAAAACAGCAAAGCAACAAAAAGATATGGAAGAAGACAAATATCCAATTGATATAATGAATGTATTAAAACAAAAAGGTGAAACAGACAAACCAAGTAAAGAAATAAAAAGTCATGAGGAAGAAGGATCAACAACTGATATCAATACAAAGCCAATAATTCTCGAGGATTTAATAAGTGACGAAGCTGTAACTACGGATGAAAAATATATGAGTGATGCAATGTCATTTAATGAACCGGAGTTTAATTTCAATGATTTGGACAATGTAGATGTTATAATACAAAATAATAATGCAACAAAAAATAACACTGAATATGAAAATAATGAAAATGTACCAATTGAAGGCACTCACAAAGTCAAAGGCGAAACATGTGGACTGACTATTCTTAACGACGAAATACTGGAAAATATACACACAAAAAAGAAAGTGGTTTATAAAGGACTTAAACCTCTATCGCTTAATAATTATCTTCACGCGCCAAAGCGATGTGATCCAAAGATTAAAAAACGGATTGTCAAACCAAATGTGTTTCGGAAAGAATTCAATTATTACAAAGATAAGGAAGAAATTTATAAAGCGCTAATGGATAGTGATTCTAATTAAGTTTTTTTATGTTTAAAATAACGTCAGGTTTTCATTTTTAAAAGATTGGGAAAAAAAAATAATTTGATTAAAATAGTATGAATGATTACTCCCTTATTTTATTTCTAACCCCTTAAGTATTTGGGTACATACTTACAAATATTTCGTATTGAATAAATGAAGAGCATTCACAATATTTCGCCAATGTGTAACCAGCCTTATGGTTACTATTTAGTTACATCTAAGGACTATTTCGTAACAATATTTCGTTACTACCATTTCGTTACGTACATTTATTTTGAGAAATACTCATTAACAACTTAAATCTGAATCAATTTTTCAATTAACGCCTCCAACAAAAAAATCACAACCATATATATCCATCGAGGCGCTAAAATGGCGCTTGGACTACCTTTTTTAATAAGTTTATAATTTCCGTGAAATTGTACATCGCCTGCTAATTATTATCGAAATAATATGTCAGAACAATGGCAGGTTTGTGCTGCGTCATTGGTGGTAGGCGGCATTTTAGCGCTGATTGTGCCGAACTAATGATTTTTTGTTGTAATGTGTTAATTATTTAGTGGTGTTGAGTGATGAAGAGTTTTATGTTTAAAATAATAAAGTTGGTAAGTAATGTAATATAAGGAAGTAATTTTATTTTATTTTTACAACTAAAACCGAGATATTTATATTAGATATTAATACATAGGTACATAGAGATCTACATTCCAAAAATATGCAATTAGCATAATATTTTAAAGTGCAAAAAAGTGCCTGTAAATGGTTTATTTAAAATAAATGCTTTCATTTTTGATTCATTTATTTATTTATTTGGAATAATAAACAATGACATAATAAAAAATAACAATAATTAAAACTTAAAATTACTTATACAATTATGTAATCAACGGCGTTATTCGCAACAATCGGAGGTATATAAATCATGCGCTTAATTGAAAATTGATAATTATGATATGAATTACTTATAATAAAATAAAATTTAAAAAAATTAGAATAAAATAAAATAGCTTACAATATCATAAAATATTAGGATACGAAAAAATCAATTCTGAAAATTACTACAACGCAAATCGAAATTAAAACTTTAGATAAAATTTAATAACATTAAGATTAGCATAAAATAAAATAAAATTCATTATTAAATTACATTGTATTAAACACATTATTATTATTAAATATATTAAATTGAAGAAGATTCTTAATTAATTTCATTTTTTTTTTTATAGTTGTGTTTAGATTAAAATGATGTTTGTACATTTGTGACTGTTTTTTTGTGGTTTCGTCTGCTCTGAAGCGAGAGGGAGTGTCAGACTTTTATTGACTAAAACCCACCTGTGTTTCTTCAGTTGCCCTTTAAATTCCAAAAGCACCGGAAATATTTCGGACAATCACGAAAATATGTGATAGTTAACTTGCCTTCCTGGTTCAAGATTTTATGCAATTTGAAATAATATCAAATAATTTAAAAAAATGTATAAAAGGTTTATTTCAGGAATCTTCATAATACATGGCTTTAATTTATTTTTGAGACATTTTTTTTTATTAATTAAATAGATATTTTTTATATTTCGAAATTCACGCCAATTATAAAAAAAAACCACCTGTTTGAAGATCACCGTAATATTTCGTTGCTTTTACTAAAATATCATATTAAGCAAAATATCCCAAGTCACGACACATGGAAATGACTCGATTTTCTAAGTTAATTTAACGGTAGAATACGGGGAAGGCAGGGGGAACAAATTAGTTTTGTTGCGCGTTATTATACCTTGTAAACAAATGTATCAATTATAATTCCGAAATAAACAAGAGCAGGCAGGAAAAAATTTATTCCAACATGTCTCGTAAAATGAATTTCAATGCTAAAACAAAAACTATAAATAAGTCTGCTTTAAAATCAATTAAAATGGAAAAATATTGTTCATAAACCACAGTTTTTATTAGATTTTTAATTAAATAGATTTTTGATTAGACGTTTTTATTTTATTGTATACATTCATTTGCATACATTTCAACATAAACCATCATGTTCACTAGATACAAAACTACTTAATAACCTATAAAAGTATTTACGAATGCTCAGTCGAATGTATTAGAATATCATCTCGATTTCATTTATCTCACTAATAACACCTCTAATTTCGAATTTGGCACTAGTGTTGTCCATATCGGCGTAAAACGACACTCGTCGGCAATCAACGTCCCCGCAGGGAGTCCCACGTGACGCCTCGCCCGCCTCGACTACCGGGGATGTACGCAGCCACGCGAGACAATCCGCCAATTGTCAAGAATCGTCATCATCTTCACAATATTGAACTGTATAATCAACACAATAAAGCTCATACTTACCTGTACCCAGCAATAATCGCTACTAAGACGAATGCACATCGCACAGAGTTTTCCGCTAATTATCATGGTAATACCCGCTTCGAATACCCCCGCTGAGCTGAATTTTAATTTAATGAAGATTACTTATACTCGTGTAAAATATTTGTATAAATTAGAATAACTTACCAATACATTTTAATACAAAATATAGCCATTAAAATTTTTATGCGTATCTTAATAGCTTTTACCGAAATAGGTGTTCCGAGTCTTTTATGGGCAAGAATAAAAGGAGTTCCCAAGCATTTCTGCAAGTAACGCACCTAATAGACTAACTGATTACTATTTTGCTCATAATAAAGGGAGTACAATATAAAATAATCTTTTAGAATGGAGGGGAGTGAAGAATGCTATTCATGGTGGAATAAAAGCGTGTATCAGTCTCAAGCCTGCCGTTACAACAGAAGCAATCGAGATAATTCTCATTACACACATTTCACTGTTCGATGTTTCTAATATACCATTATGTGGAACCACGGGCGGTCTCGATTGTGGCAATCGGCGTCTTTGTTGCACATCACTACCGAGTGAACGGATCCCGCCAAAATTTAAATGTCATCGTTCCAATTCGAAATTCAATTACGTGTAATTAATGCGGTGTGTTCCAGTCAGCCAGTCTTCCAGTGGCGGAACTGGATCTTTTACCGATTTGAAAACAATGGTTCCATCGTAGTCGGCGACTCAAAGCAACGCAACTCATGCCGAGGCGATTTTTTTTCCACGTTTTTGTCGATGATAGCTTTTATTATTATGATAAATGTGTAGGCGAACTTTTTTGTGGCGCCTTTTTGTGCTAATAATAAATCTCAATTTATTTAACTCTTTCATTATGTAAAGTTATGTATGTATTTCTATTCATAGTATCGACAATTTTGATGAAATTCTCGAATTTTACGGTTCTTGGTCAACGTGTTATTATTGATTAATTTGCATAGAAAATTAGATATGTTTTTAAACATAAAGTTGCAATGATATATAAACATATTTTTTATATTTACATAAATTATTTATTTTATGCAGACAAAATCATGTTTCTGGCTTTCTATTCGTGTTTTAAGATTTTCTATAATTATTTTCGTAATAATGCCCCGGTTTCCTTGGCAACGGTAGCCGGAAAAGTAATTATTCAACAGGCTCGCCGGAACATTACTATTGAACAGAAGTTTAGTGTTGTAGACAATGATTCATTGTGTGGAACAGGTATAGGTACGCGTCTCTACTTCGGAACACCACGTTTTATGAACAAACGGGATAATCTTCTTTTGCAAAAGTCCATTATTATCATCATTTCAGCCGAAATACATCCACTGTTGGATATAATAAACAAACGAACCTGTGTGTCTGGCACCTATCAGATTTCTGCAGCCCTCATCAGGTAAACGGTCCACCTTGTGTTCCAATGCTCACTCTACAACCTTTCGGCTCCATCTTCTAATTCAGTCTTAATGTATTCCATAGTCAAAAACTGAAACTGTCTAGTCTTCTCAACCGTCACGCTATCGTTGTTTTTACTATTCCTTACACAACCTATGCTTTATTATTATTTTTTAAAACGTTGCCCCACAGTAGGAATTACTCCTGTATGCATTCACAAACATGACACATACATTATTGTACATGTCCCAGTACAAGCACACATACACATATGTTATCTCGACATACACAAGACACTCAGACCCGGAAAACCAATCAACAGGGCATTAAATACATATAATAATATAATATAATATTTCACAACTATCACTCAACGCCATCTAGTCTCAAACTAAGCAGAGCTTGTGCTATGAATACTAAACAACTGATAAACATACTTATATATTTCTAAATACATATATTGTAGATAAATTACACCCAGACACAGAACAAATGATCGTGCTCATCATACAAACTCAACCTCCAGATAAGCTCAACACTCACGACCTCCGGCCTAGCAGTCAGGGCCACTAACTACTAGACCAACAGGCCTATCACTCAATCACTACGCTAACCGTGCCGTCATATGACATCTCTCTTCCTTTCCAAAATGATAACATCCCAGATTCCACAGCCCCATGGTCCCCCTAAACAAGTAGGATCACATATTCTAATAAGTCCTCACCGTGGGTGTACGAGTGTATGAGGTTCTAGAGTGAACTGGTTATAACTATGTTTAGAGCTAAACAATCGGGGGGCGGGGCTCCTACCACATCCGTCGAACACCGAGAGGTGTTAAAACTATTGTTCCGATTCTTTTCAGGCTGTCCGACACATTAATTAGAATAAACTGGATCTGGTAGTGACTCTGCTTGTGAAATAATTCCAATGAAGAACTCTTTACATGAAGTAAGAAGGCAATTGTTATATACTCCGTTAAATTTTAGTCGTTTTAATCCCGCAGAGGGTCAATTCGATACTATCGATTTGTATAGAAAAAAATAAATAAAAAATAAAGTACTTTTTTTAAAAAAACTCGAATTAATATACGCATGTACGAAATTAATTTCTTTAAGTAAATGAGTCAATGACCTTGTAGGTAGTTGTCGGTCGTTGCGTACACTATCACAGTTCATTGGCCTCGATCAGCTGACGTTTACTTAAAGAAATTAATTTCGTACATGCGTAAATTAATTCGAATTAAAAAAAAGTAATTTATTTTTTAATTTTCTCTTTACAAACCGATAGTATTTCATGTACCGAATCGACCCTCCGCAGGATTAAAACGACCAAAATTTAAGGGTGTATTTTAATTCACACAGTATTGGTGCAGTCCTGGGAAGGTGCGGCAGTAGGTTAAATTTTATTTAGATTTTTTCTTAAGTATTGTTAGTTATTTTTTCTTATTTATTATTAGTAGTATTATTTGGACCAATTATATCTTTAAAAAAAAATATTTTATAATAGTGATTCAAGCTTATCTCCGGAAGACGTTGGTTATGCAACAATAGTACCAACATTTTGATACAAGTGGAGAAATTTTCATTAAATATTAAAACCTTAAAATTATATGCATTTTTTTTTTAAATAATCGCCGTTCACCGTGCTGAAATGGAAATAAAAAAAAACTTTTTACAAAAAAAAATACAACCGACTTCAAAAACCACCAAAAAATGCAAAATAACTTTCAATTTCGGAAGTCGGTGTTTCTATAATAGTTTGGTCTCTTCGCTATTTAACACCGACTTCCGAAATTGGAAGTTATTTTGCATTTTTTGGTGGTTTTTGAAGTCGGTTGTATTTTTTTTGTAAAAAGTTTTTTATTTCACACTTTTTAGTAGTAGTACCCCTCAGCCAAACTTAAATAGATAGGTACCTTCCGCCATTCGGTTCCATCATCAAATCATCATGACAATTCTAATAATACCAAACACGGCTAAGATACACTGATTTATTACAAAGTTCCGGCTCTTACCTACCTTCCTTCTTCATCATTAGGTCAGTTCTATGTACCCCTCCCCTTTTTCCTTTAGTCAGCCACCAACTACATGTATAAACAAAGCAATTTTACTTGTTACGACAGTTCTGCTAAGGTTTTTTGAAGAATTCCGTTCTATGTCTTCGTAGTTCATCATCAGATCAAAACAATATTTTTATGGGACCAATTCGGAAGTATAATCTTTCAATCAAAACAAAAATTTTCGAAATCGGTACACAATTGACCGAGATATCGGTGAAAATACATAAAAAAAAAAAAAAAATACATACAGCCGAACATAGAACCTCCTCCTTTTTTCGAAGTCGGTTAAAAAACCCTTGTTGGATAAATTAAAAAAAAACTAGGGTGATGATACATGACAGTTGAACCTAATCGTAGTGTGACAAGTGGCAGTTTTCGAAAAAAAAAAGAAATATTCGTATACTTATACAACTACAAATAATGTAGTTATACAGATGCAGAAACAAACTAACAAAAAAGGAATAAATGCTATACAAAGAAAGGAATGGATAGAAAAGAGGGTTTACACGAGGACCTCACAAATTACCATATTTGTGAGGTCCTCATGAAAACCCTCTTTATGCCACTCAAAACCATCCTCGCCTCAAGTGGGAGTAAGTATTTCTCTTATACTTAATATTTGGTAGGATGCAAAGAAAATGGCCTCAAGGCAGCAGAGCATCGGCAAAATGGTCATATACGACTAAAAAGGCTCCTGTAACGAGCGATTTATAATGCAGAAGAAACTTGGAGACGCGTCTTATGTGATCGCGATTTTTAGTCGACGAAAATGAGATGACAATGTTGAAGATACTCAAAGTCTAAAGAAGAGACTGCAGCCTGAAACTCTGCCGTCTCTTCTATTCTCTTCTTTAGACCCAGAAGAGATTAGAAGAGTCAGAGTCTAAGCAGCATATAGACAGTAACCATTGCTAGGGTTCGTATAGGATCACTTTGTTTTCCGTCTATCTGTCTGTCAAGACCCTTTATCTCGGGAACGCGTGGATGTATCGAGTTGAAATTTAAACAATATACTCAAATCTGCAGTCTCTTGAAGCTGTGGAAAAATCAATCTTGTAAGTTAAGGAAAAAAAATGATGTGGTCGTTCATGTCGCACAAAAACGTATATTTCGACCCTCTCAAGGGAATCAAATTTCAAAGGGTACTTCCCGTTGAACTAGAATCCTTACATTTGGCATGAAGCAAGGTCATACAGCTCAACTATAGGAATAAATCTAAAAACTGTTTGGTAGTTACGTCACAAAAAAATACTTTTTGGATTCGGAAAAAACAATTTAACTAGGTAAGTTTGTACGGAACCCTCAGTGCGCGAGTCCGACTCGCCCTTGACCAGTTTTTTTTTGAGGTAGGATATCATCTAATGACTTCTCCTGCTTTAAAGTGCAGTGAGGGGGCGTATCAGACTTTTATTGACCCAACCCACCCGTGACTTAGCACGCTGTCCGATCGTCCGGTAACCGACCGGACCGAGCCCAAGTCGTCGACGGCGCGTTCTGTTCCCGCGCGCCTCAAGGAGCTGTCAGCAAACCGTAGAGGCCCAGCCTGCTAGTTGCAGGCAGGCAGGGTCGAAGCCTGCCGGGGCCAAGGGCCGTTTTCTGAGAGGAAGGCTCAGCCCCGGCACTATAGGCAACGAAGGAACGGGGTAGGTTTTTAGTCAGTAAGAGTCTGACACTACTTCCCGCTCCGCCCAAGGGCGGGATTTGTCATTGGATGATTTTACCTACCAAAAAAAAAAAAAAAAAAAAAAAAAAAAAAAAAAAAAAAAAAAAAAAAAAAACCCACCCGTGACTATAAGTTGCCGTTTGCATTCCACGGGAACTCTTATAAAACTGTGGGCTTAGACAGTAATGATGAGGTCAAAATTTTGTCCACTCAGTCAATGAACGTACAAAACTGTCACTCCAAAGTCAATTCCACTACCTTCGTAAGTAATTAATGAAAACACAATCGTATTTGTTTCAGATGTTATACAAGCATTTCTACGTCTTCGGGCAACATTCGTCAGGTTGTACAACCTCTTGTGTCAATGTACTAGGTGCTAAGGACCTGCCCTTGGTCAAAAAGGAGTTCATGTTGACCTGAGACCTGAACACAGGATTTAAGACTTTAGTATTAAAAGATTTGAGTCGATATTTGCATGGAGGTCTGTAGTAGATGACCCGTCAGTAGTCTTCAAATAGGGTAGGTTCAGTATTTCAGTGACGTAACAATTTCAAGCAATAGTGAAGTTTCGTAGTAGTTTATGATTAATAAAAGGTAGTAAAATAAATAATAAGCCATTTACATAAATTAATAATAGTTTTATTGACCCGTGTAATTAATGAGTATTGTCCGACATTAACAACGTCTATAAACGGTGTATTATTGCACTAAATGGTAGAATGTTGCCATTATTAAATCAAGATAAAACAAGTAACTTATTGGGCTTACGTTCACAAGCGTTATTTGGACTGACCTAAGCCTAACAGTCGCAGCCTTCACCATTTAAATCTAAGAATATCAGATAGAAACTCTATAGATATCAGATAAAACCAATTCAGTTGTTAGTTTTACTGGAATGCACTGTGGTACGTGGCACCAAAAAAAGAAGTGAGTAAATGAAAAATTGTTTTTCGCGTCCAACATAGCACAGCGTCTTAAGACGAAAGTCTGTGACCAGTGCGTGATGCCAGTAATGACATATGGCTTTGAAACGTGGTACCGGAAGACGCAGCGTTGGAAGACCTTCCACAAGGTGGACCGCTGATCTGGTGTGATCGCGGAAATCCGATGGATGAGAGACGCACAGGATCGTTCACTATGGTGACAATCGGGGGAGAGCAATGTTTAACAATGGCAATTTCGGCAGAAATGATGAAACGAAAAACTGACTGAATTCCATCCCATGAACTTACACCACAAAATTTTACTTTCGTTAAAGAAGCAACATCATTATATCGCCCTTCAAGCTTAGACCAATGTCTTTTCTTGCGGAAAATTGACGTGACAGTAATGTTAACAGGTAATGTAATAACAATGCCAATAAATGTGGCTATAGCCATACATTTTTTACTTAGCGTTTGATACAAGTAGACTGGCATTGTGACCGAGGCGGAATTCACCTGAGTCGCAGGTGAGGGTGTTATGGATCCGAGTGCTGCAGTGATAAATTACCACGTTTATCAAATGTTGCTTTTAATACACCTATGATGAAATAAATAAACGAGGGTTGACCAGCTCGTCGGGGTCGCTTAGTGCCCAGTCTGATACGATAAATACAATAAATTGTGGCGGGGAAGACGTCGTGTACTTTTTCGTACTAGTGCTAAAAACAGTAAATTGCGTGCGCGCTAGGGATATGAGCGGGTTTTCACGTAAGTGTATTGAAAAGTCATGTGTCTAAGCCTGCTGATCACCTTGACTCGATCAAACGAAGCTCCCACTAATAACGTCTGGTACTTTCCTCGTCACAACAAAATTCCGGCACACCACCAATAAAAAAAAAAAAAAAACTTTAATTGGCCTCAAAAGCGAACAGTCAACTTACAACACCCCCAAAGAAAAACCTTTACATTTTACAAGATGGCGCCCATAAAGGTGGGTCGACACTCGTCTTTCAGCACGCGAGTACGTCACACCTGGCTCAAAGTGCCTTATTACGAGTTTAAGGGTAGTGTAGCTTATCAAGCTTTGAGAGCAAAAGCCTCGGTTTTTAGTAAAAAAACATCAAAGCTGGTTGGAATGTTTTCAGTCGGGCTTTCGCCTTTTTTCAATGGCAATTAGTTAGCGTTTCTGCTGACGCTTCCAGCCGCGCCTTGTGTAATTATAGCGTGGAGTAGTTGGGCTGGTGAGGAGGTTGTATGCGAGATGGAGGCGGTAACTTTCATAATTTTCCGCTGCTAAAGAGACCAGCAGTGCTATTCTCTAAGAAACCGCCATGAGCGTAGCGCTGACCCAACGATGAAATTCAAGTGGGTATACATTTAAATCAAATACAAATCCAATGTACCTATTTGGATTTCGTCACTGGGCCAGCATTGCGCTCAAGGCTGTTTTCTTCGAGAGTAGCACCCAGCGGTACGGTTGGCGCAGTGGTAGAGCAATAGGCTGCCGTACTGCGTGTCGCAAGTTCAATTGTCACCTAAAGTTTTATCGGTTCTGAATGTCTTGTGTGTGTGAGTTTACATACATATTTGTGTATGCACCTAGGACGCAGGAATAATTGCTAGGTTGAGAAAATGGTTACAAACAAATTTTACATATTTAATTTTCAAAAATGAGCTATACCAATCGTATCGGCACCAATCTTCTTACCCCAGCAATGGTAACCATAGCCACCAACATCTTATACGCAACCAACGGCATCTCATTGTATTAGCTGTAAGACAACTGAAAAAGAAGGCCATCTTTTTCAGTGTTCTTACAGCCAATATCTTACTCGTATGATACATTTAAAAAAAATGATTTTAACTACTAAATCATTAGAACTGGCAAACAAAATAACACAGGTTTTTTTTATAAAGAAATAAAAAAAAACACGACCATTAATTTTTCACCATTTAATTTTAAAAGCGAAAGTATGTATGTATGTGTAATTGTGTATGTTTGTTACTCCATAGCATTTGAACGACTGAAAGAATTTGTATGAAACTTAGACATTCGATACTTTTATTTCGAAAGTTCCCTTGGGATAATTATCGACTTTTATGCAAGAGAAAGCCGCTGATAGGAGTTAATACAATATTTATAAGAATTTTCTGACTGCAGCATACCACATGAAGTAGAATACTCGCTACTCTAAAAATATAGTTAGATGATTTTAAATGTCAAGAAAAAAATTGCCCACATGATAAATATCGAAAACTAGCAGACTGTAAATTGGAAAAATGGAGGTGGTAAGCACATGCCAATGCGTCACAGCCTCACTTTACTGTTACCGCAGTTGTTGTTGTGCAGAGTACTGTGGCGACCAAACAGGTCATATGTCGGGGTAACGTGTAACCTGGCACGTAGTATAAACTTTGAAGGTTGAAGTAAAAAAGAAGCAGTCACACACACAGCAGGAACAGTCTATTATAAAAAAAAAAAAAACATTTTTTTTAAACCTGACTGTCAATAAGTAAAATAGGAAATTTAGCATAGTTATTTTTATAAGGCTTCGATTCACAATATAAGAGTATAGTACATAAAAGCACTTTTATTTACTCCTCCACCCACCTCAGTACCGCATCCAAAGCACACTAATCGCGACCAACAGTTTTCATAGCTCCGTAACCGCAAAGAGGGTGTCTTAAACTAAAAAATTATTGATATTAAAACCTCGTCGCGTTAATTAAGCTTTTCACTCGTTTAATTTTTTACTCAGTTAACCACGGAGTTTCGGCTAGTGCTAATTTATTTCATTAATTAGCAATTTGGTTAGTTTTGATCGGCCAAGCGGCTGGTGGACAAGGAATAGTGATTACGTTCATTATAGAGGGAATTGTGTATTATTAACAACGAAAACATAACAGGTACTATCACTTACATTTAAATACACCGTTAAATTTTGGTCGTTTTAATTCCGCGGAGGGTCGATTTGGTACATGAAATACTATCGATATGTAAAGAGAAAATTAAAAAATAAAGTACTTTTTTTTAAACTCGAATTAATTAAACCATGTACGAAATTAATGTTTTTAAGTAAAGCTGAGCTGAGCGAGGTCAATGAACAGTAGGTAGTTAGTACGTAACGACAGATCACTACCTACATGGTCATTGTCTCGTTTAATTCGAGTTTTTGAAAAAAAAACTTTATTTTTTTCTTTACAAATCGATAGTATTTCATGTACCAAATCAACCCTCCGCGGGATTAAAACGACCAAAATTTAACGGTGTATAAGACTAGAGCGCATAGGCTCCTAATAAACTAATGCGATACTCTCCCAATGATTGTATGCTTACCATCTGGTTTTTTTTTTTTTTTTTTAACGTAGGTAAAATCATCCAATGACAAATCCCGCCCTTGGG
This sequence comes from Leucania comma, assembly GCA_958295575.1. NCBI lineage: Eukaryota > Metazoa > Arthropoda > Insecta > Lepidoptera > Noctuidae > Leucania > Leucania comma. The sequence continues at coordinate 24,833,765 of OY282468.1, read as the reverse complement.
TGGGGCGGGAAATAGTGTCAGACTTTTACTGACTAAAAACCTACCTTTCCATTCCTTGCCTTTATCCTGGAGCCTTTGGTGACAGTCTCACATAACCTTTGGCCCCAGTAGGCTTCGGCCCTGCTGGACCCCTACAGTTTGCTGACAACTCCTTGAGGCGCGCGGGAACGGTGCGCGCCGTAGACGACCTGAGCTCGGACCGGTCTGTTACCGGACGGACGGACAGCGAGCTACCCATTGCCCACCGTCCGCGAGCCCGCGCCTACGGTGGCCGGAAATTGGGATCGGAAACCCGGCGGCGGCGGCGGCGTGTGCGCCTTTGCCTAATGCGGTCGGCCTCCTCCTTTACTAGCATTACTGCTTCGCAAAAGGAGGCGACCGCCTGCCACTCCTCCTCGCTCCGGAGCATGGCTTGAACCAAGCCCCGGCGCGAGAGATCGCCGCCGATCGCCCCCACGAGGACACGGCGATGCTCTTCCCAAGCGGGGCACACCTCGACTGTGTGCTCCACCGTGTCCACCGGGCGGTCCGCACAGGTGGCGACACCCGGGCGTCGTCTCCGCACGAATCTTGTACAGGTACGGACCGAACTTGCCGTGTTCGGTCAGCACCTGCGCCAAACGGAAGGTGACGACGCCGTGGGGCCTTTCCAGCCACGCCTCAAAGAGGGGCCTTACCGCCTCGATCATGCTTACCATCTGGTGGGATCGCAGTCAAGCACTAATTGACATCATTTAAAAAAAAAACAGTATTAGCTTTGGTAACGGATGTATTGACAACTACTCAACTCGCTTACAGATAGTGGTTGACCACTCTCTCACTTGATGGTAAGCAAGTTTTCAATACATCTGTCGACGTCGCAGATGTGGTCGACGATGGAGCAAGCTTGCCTAGAAGTAACCTGCCCAGCCAAGTTACAATAGTTTCCTTTAGCGTGAACGCTTGGAGTTGGCCACGCCCCAATTTCTTAGTTCTGACCACGTGACTGAACGTTGAGATGACGTTAGAACAAAGAAATTGGGGGCGTGGCCAACTCCAAGCGTTCCCGTTAAACGAAACGATTGTAACTTGGCTGTTCAAGTTCGACTTAAAGACTAACAGTTTGCTGCTGCTATCAGGAAATACAGAGTTTTTTAAGGTGGTCAAATTATCTAATAACATCACACGCTTTTGGGCGGAGCGAGAGGGCGTGTCAGATTTTTACTGGCTAAAATCCACTTCTATGTTCCTTTTTTGCATTTGTATTGTGTCCCTGGAGCCCGAGGTTCCCCTCCGGAATTCCATATGGTAGAAATATCTATGAATAACTTTTTTCCGGCGAAATAATTTACACGTTTATAAAACTTACAACTTGCAAGCTAGAGCTCAACTTGTTTTTCAAATTCCATAATTTAGCTAAGATTTTTTGTTAAAATTCTAATTAACAACCCTTTGAAATCCTTTGAGCCTTTGAGTAAACCTCGAAATCAGATAAGAGCAAAAAATATATGACAATTAAACTGTACCCGACACCATCCGAAACACTTCCTATCAACTCGTTGTGTACCCAAAATAAAGGACACAACATTTTTCTCAAAGATAAAATCTCATTAAAATCGTACAATCTAACCATTAACTAATTGGTGAGGCCCTTGTATTATCCACATCGGTAGAGACAGACATCTTTTGGAAGCAACTTCTAATTAAACAAGACACTTCTCAATTTGTTCTCTTATCATTCACATCAAAGTTGAAACGAAAAACCTCCACACGAAATCTGACTTTAATATCTTTAACATAGGTTTTAATTTTGAAAAGAACATTGATGAGGTCGTTTTAAGAGTTTCGGTGAAGTGACATTGCATCGGCGGCTTCGAACAAAAGTGACTTGTAAAGGCAAATGAGCGTCTTCACAAAGTTAAAGCGATTAGCGGAATAGGCGAGAAAGTTTCTGTCGGAGGGTGTAAAAATGAGGGGTGTGAAGAGTGCAATCAAACACCATAAATAAATAGCATAAATGTGAGAGAGAAAGGGAAAATGTGTGTGGCATTGAAAAGTAAGAGGTTAATTATAATGTAAAGAGATTCTATAACATAAACTTATAAACAACGAATGTAATGTCTAACTTAAGAATACAAACTGAAAATTATAATACGTACAAATGAGTACAAAAAGATTTCATTGTACACAGAAAAACAAAGGTAAAAATTACGATATACACCAGTTCTGAATCAACGGTCTCTTTCGGAGTCACACAGGGTAGTATCCTTGGGCCAACCTTGAAAACTTGATCCATATCGTTGTCAATGGTAAAAGTGTTCAGACCGCTGATAGTATTGCTGCGCTGAAGAGGAATGCTAATTCGTATGGCTAAAGTAAAGCCTAGGCTTGGAGTCTAGACCTAGAGTCACATGAAAAGTCGAATAGTTGTTTGTTTATACATAATATCTTTATATTTTCATTGCAAATTAAAATATTTATCAAGAGAAAAATAAGGAAGCTCCAATTTTAATTTGGTCTATACGTGTGTTGATTGTCAAAAATGTTGTACATGTATATATTACTAAGTTAAACATAGTGATAAAAATCTATCTTAAATACAAAACAAGTTGTTCAGGTGATAATATCTACATTGCAGTCAACGAGTCTTACACAAATCTTGGATCTAACAACCAATAATAAACCATCACAATTGAAAAGTTCTATAATTCACATTGAACACTCAGAGCAAAACAACAGAGCCTCATATTATTTATAAATTCAAAACAAAAAAATAAAATCAATGTCACTTTGTAGTCATGCCAAACAAAAACTGCTGGCTAAATCCTCCAATTCATTTGGAAAATGATTCAATATGAACATAACTTGAACAATCACTATGAAAGTATACTTCCAAAAGAGTTATGTAATGAAATTGAAAGAAGAAAAAAGAAACAAAAACAAAACCTGACATTTAGCGCCAACAGCCAACGCCAAAACTGTTAACAATTGAAAAAAGTCTTATGATGTGACAAGTCCCGAAGTTGCATAATTTACTCTTAAAACTTTTCTTTCATTCTGTTATGAAATTCGTGTAACTTTTGTTTATTATACAATCTTAAATTTCGCAATCATTATCGTAAACTGTGTAATACAGCTTCGTTTAAAAAATATGGCGTTCCCTTTTTTTCTCCCCTTTCTCAGTATTGTGACTGATGAATCCCTCACTGTAACTTTAACTTTGTTAATTAAGTCACACCGAGTTTTGTTTTTGTGTTAGCTATTTTTTTTCTTCTCTCATTGTTTTATTTCATAAGGAAAGTAACTGGTAAAAGGTCAGCTGTATTGTTTAGTAAATAAAAATGCTTAAAATTTATCGGATTCTCTAAGTTACGAATAGATCGTTTTATTACGTGAAGTTATACGCTAACGAAGCCATACAATAGCCATGCCCATGGAACTCTACTATTACCATTAATGATATATATAGAGTGACTGGTAATTAGTGAACGATATTTGAACACGTGATTATAGTCATGATAACAAACAACTTTTACTATGAGACCAAACCTGAAATCGCGAAAAAAATCTGCCAAGTTCAGTACATTTTGACCAGTTAGGCGAACACAAATGTACTGAACTTGGCAGATTTTCTCACCCCCATTCTTCCTCATTCAAATATTTGAAATGCTTAACTGTGCATTCCTTTATTAGCAAATTCCAATGCTGCTTTCAGAACAAAAAATCTTTTTAGTGTTGGCTAATATACTATACAAAAATAAACACAGGAACTAACCTAATTAGCAAAGCAACATTCCATAACATATCTGTGTATGTATTTATTAATAGAATATCTAAACAGTGAAGCAGGACAGCACAAAGCGTGATTGTACATTATTTATCTTTCTAGTCATGTACGGAACAGAGAGTATTAGAAGCCTTTTACAATTTAACGGTACACTCTAACAGAGACATGAATAACTATAATTACACGCGTAACTATATGATTACACACTGTACCGGGTCCCTGTGATCAGTCACGAGCCATGAATAGTCAATTTACTTCTGTACACTGTCTGCCTCCTGAGATCTTCATTCTACTAAATAAACCACACCAATCAACGTTTTCAAAATGCCTTTAAAATACCAGACAATGTTGCATGACTCCGTTCCCGACAAACTTTACATTTGCTGCTTCTAAACTCAAAAATTTCTTAATATTTAAGTCAATGTGAGTAAAGAACGGTTCGAGGAACGGAACGCATAAGTTGGTACTAATGTAAGAACGCGCCAATTCACAATGGAGACTGACAATTGAAAATTTATCGTTTATAAAAACATCAGACATCGCACATAGCGTGAATAGAAACGTCAATAGTAAAGAGCATCATTTGGAAGCGCGCGCGCAAACCTTACTCACCAAACTTTTTTACTACTCTCTAACTGCAAAAGAACTTTACAGCTGTGACGATAGAATTCAAATTCCTTTAGAATTTACTTTTGAAGTATGCAAATAATATAACATTCGCCTGTAACGGCTGATTTATGATGTGGTTCGGACACCCAAGGAACAAAAACTTGGTATCAATAGAACAAGAAACACAAATGAATGCCTGTTACAATACACACTGTAATTGTTTAGACAAAAGCATTAACTTTGAATCCATTGTGCATAACTAATGAACTATTGTTTGATGAATTTGAACCTTAGGAGAAGACCAGAGAGCGTAGTTTAAGGGAAATCAAGGAAGGGCTTTAAGATGTTTAGGAGTTGGTAGATGTAAAGTAATATCTTGAACCATCAAAGCTTTCGCCGATGGTTCTAAAGTTAATTTTTATGACATCTATACACAATAGAGGAACATTATGAAAGAAAGACATTCCATGGCCATGTCAACTATTCTTAACTGTTGTTTTAAGGTCCTTCGCCGTTTCCACTGTGTGCTATAGAAATTTTTGGTGACTACATTATTCCATCATTGTTTTCAACAAAGATGTTTGTGGATATTTAATTATTCTTTATTTCTTTTATGTTTCGAAGTTGGAGGTCAAAGTGGTCTGCAGTTCCGAAAATGACGTTTACAGAATTATATGTTTTAATGATTGTGATTTTAGGACTATTATTGGTTGGATTTTTGAAGTGTCGTGCTGTTTCGGAACCACAGTAATGAGTTTTGTATAATTTCTCTGGCGACACAATATGGTACACAGAATGGCTAATTGCAGTTGTCTCTGGAAAATTTTACGGTGAGTCCCAATTTAACAGTTTCTTGTGAAAAAAAAGATGTTTGTCGTCTGTTTGGTTTACTAGGATAATTTATTGAAACCCGTAACCAAATTATTTCTTTTGTTCGGTAAATGGTTTTTAGTGGCACACTTATTCATCGGAAAACTGACGAGGTACTTTTTTGTTTAACTGGTGTTACTGGAACCTTTTATGAAGACTATGAAGAGGTTAGCAATATATTTAAAAAAATATGTTTTTCTTGTAACGGTTCCACTTTTTAAGGTTTTGCTCATTGACTTGAGGGTATTCCCGTTAAAAAGATCTTTCTTAACAAAAAAAAATTGTACGTATGTATATACGTACATTCAAATCACATGAAAAACCTTAAATAAAAACACCAAAAACAAATCCGAATGAATTCTGTAATAAAAACTGAAATCCGAACTATTTGTAAATACACAGACAACACACAATAAGTCTGTTTTCATTAGCATAATTCCAATCTCGATTTAAATAGTTGAATTCCCAATCATAACTTTGAGAACGGACTAAGAATACGATTTTTAAATTTCCCGCCAAGACGGAGGGAGGGAAAAATGAAAATAGAAAAAAAACAATCAATTAGGTGAACTGTCATCGGCAGTGGCAAGGGAAAATGATAAACGTCCAAGTTTCGACAAAGATGTTCGTTATGGCGGGGCCGATATCATTGATTATATTGATTTGTTTGTACTTTGTTGTTTGTTCTGTATTATTGTTAGTGAATGTATGTCTGTGTTAGTAATTTAGAGGCGTTTTGAGTGTTTTGTATGAATCAGTTTTCGATTCGTTTTCATGTAAGACTTTCTGAAGATAGTCGTGTGTTATGATTATCAAGGATACACGTTTTAATTATTTTGTGCTATAAAAAGTGGTAATTATCAAAATCAGCCATGGGGTAGATAATTACTTCATTAGCACTTGTGATTCTCATAATTTGTTTCCTTTTCCCTTTTCGACCATCGTCTTTAAATTTCGCTCAAACTGCTGAGAATTTTAAAATCATCATGATATTTATAAAATATTGTTATATATTAAAAATACCATGGCCAATGTCAAAAACGCAATCACATGCTTCAACAACCAAAGCATTTAAAACATCAAAATCAATTTGCATCATCTTCCCTACTTTTTACGCCAAATCCCCAACGTAAATTCACACTAAATTATTAGCTAATTGCACAAAGCATGCCCATACAAACAAACAGACAGAAAAACAACAAAGGACAGATTAGGGCACATACAGATCGTATTTAAGATAAACGAGTATTTTCGCTAAGCACAGCTTTAGATCGAAGACGATAAAGGGCAGATGTGTACCGGCCCTATGTGACGTCATGACAAGATTTCGGTTTTTTTAGAGAAGGATACAGACATTAAGAGCGGCCAACCCGATATATATTTCCATACAACCGCTCTTACGTGATTATGGCGTTATTATACATCTTTCTTCGAATATTTTGGAATCAGATATCTTGTGGATATTATATATTATCTAGGCTTCTCTTGAAAACAAAACAAAAAATTGTATAAAATTAATCCAGTAAAAACCTTTGAAAATCTGCTATTTTGCATTAATTTTGGACCTTCATAATGTAGTCATAAATTAAAAATATAAAAAACAAATATAAGGTAGGACATTTGAAGGTGGCGCCAGTAGGTAAATGAAAAGTAGAAAGGTAAAAGAATAGAAAAATAAAAGATATGAAAGAAAAGGGAGTTAGTAATAGCGTGACGGGTGACTAGACAGAAAGAAAAGTGTTATGCCGATCCCAAATAACACTGTAACAGTTATACCTAATAAATACAAAATAAATGTAGACTACCCCCTGTACCATTTTTTCCTTCCTCACGATCTATCCTAAGGTTGTCTGGAAGATATCGCTCATCATCATCAGCGATAAGACCGCCATTGTAGCCATAGATTAAGATTTATGTATAAATTGTGTAACTTTTTTTGGTTACAATAAAGTTACATTCTATTCTATTCTAAATGTGTATTCATTTATTGTAATTTTAATGAAAAATATTTGTGAAGTAATAGAATTTATTTATAAAAGTGTTCGATCCTAATTTAATAATAAATAAATTGATTTGCTAAAAAAAAATGGAGCAATGAATATTGTTGAATTAATAAAATTGAAAGGCGTTGTGGCTGATTGCGTGTTCTGGTTTGGTACTACCCCTTAAGAGTCCATTGTAGCAAGCATCTAGGTTTCAATTTCATCATTTGTTTGCTAAAAAATGGCAGGAAACCACTCTCACTTATTATAATGATTTATTATTTATTAAAGTATTTATTAGTTTATAATAAGTACACATACATATTTTATTATTAAGAGTAACCTAATTTAATGATACTACATTCTATTTGAAATATCTGTTACTTATTTATTGTGCACACCTACTAATATGTTGTCTTTTTTAACCCAAAGGTTGACTGGTAGAGAATGCCTTGCGTATGTACCACTACTGTACTTACATGAAGTTTAAAAAAAAAATAACAGTTACTAAAACTCTTCTTCGCCTATTAAGTACGTTTTGAGAATATTCACATGCTGGAAAATCCTGCCCTACAAATTTATTTTCCTTCATTCTTCCAACAGAACACACCTACGTAAAATATTACGTGAACGCAACATTGTGCCCGTTATGAACATGACCCAAATCTAAACACAATAGCACAAACATTTTATTAGCACAATAAAGCACAAACGCTCTTTATAATTGAGCTAACAATGGACCAATAGGATTAAGTCTTTTCGATACACTTCACCTAATTGGTAACAATGATCCGCCATTTTGGAATCGATTTGAAATTTAAAATTCGAATTTTGGGACTAACGTTTTTAACGGTTGAAAAATGGTGATTGGAACTATCTTTTTGGAATAAGGATAAGCCAATAGAAAAGCGAACTACACGCCAATGTTAACAGTTTCGCGGCAAGAGATATACATATATTATAGACATGAGGGCTATTTTCGTAGTTGAAGTTTTTCCGCTAATGTGCTGTTGACTGTACAATGTTTTCAGCTTCATTGCAATCTTAATTACCATAGATGCCTGTAGTATTTAACAACACACACTATAATTAAGAAAAATAGCTCTAATTCAATTTTAAATAACATTAAAATAAACCTCATACATTCCTCTATCAGGCAATCTTTAAGTTCACATAATAACTTAAACGTAACTCATATAGAATCTTTACAAATCCAGTCTGATTCATAATGAAAAAGCCTTAACAAATGGTGAAGATATCAAGACCCATTATAAAATAATTTAAGTTTCGCTTTAGGTACCTTTAAAAGCGCTTTTCTATCGTGTATGAAAAGCCGTGACCAAACAAATTATTGAGTCAAAAGTTGAATACGTTTGTTCGGTATCGCCGTCTCCTTCAGGCATATAGCGCCATCTCTCTCGTGTTCACTGCCGCACACATTAAGGGTACACGTATAAGCTGCTTATTGTATTTTTATAGTTATTTTGATCGTCGCACACAGGGTTTATTGTATGGATTATCCTATATGAATACGAAATGGGGTATTACATTTATTGTGTTTCAATGTACACAGCTGATGTTTTTCGAAACAATAGCTTGCCGTGTTTGCGAATCGCCGGTACAATCTATTGTGAGCATTTTTTTTTTAATAATTTGTAAATACGTTCCATTTTTAATTTGAAATATATTTTGCGTTCGATTTTTAAATATTTGTTAGTACATTGGATGACTATCAATAGTGTTTTGCAATTGATTTTGGTTTTTTTATTCTATTTTTTTATTTTTTATTAGTAACATATACGACGACATCGGTTTTTTTACAGTAGTTTATATTGGTATGGCCAGAATTTGCGTAGATTAGTGTAAGACGCATAACTCCAGTTTAAGATTGGCCAAATTTAGATATTATATATTATGTACACATTTTATATCACAAAAGTGAAATTTTCTTTGCATATATCTGTCTAAGTATGTACGTTTATTACTAGAGTTTATCCAGAAATTGGTCATAGGATTATGCCAGGAGTAGTGTTCCCTTGGAATATTTTTCTACTTTCGCGCAGGCAAAGCCATTGGTAAAAGGTAGTCATGTTATAATGGGAATGTATAATAATGAGAATAAATTTAAAATTTCATGGTTTATTATGAGTGCAAGTCTTATTCAGAAAGAATATATAAACTTAAGCGCCAGAAAGCCACAACATAACAATTATTTCACGTCTTCCACACCTATCACACCTCAAACCAATAAAAATATCTAAAAGCTTAACACATCTAGTAACTTAAAAAAAAAACCCTTTAGCGGCCATAAATCGAACGCAATAAATGCCACTGGCAACAATACCGAATTAAATGTAAACCCGCACGTAGCAACACAAAAACTAATGGATAACGATACAAATAGAAATATTCTCTTTACACGCATTCAACTATAGACAATTGAACCCTATAAATCATAGACTTGACAAGAAAACACGGCAGCACAAATTTATAAATCAACCTCGAAAACTAAAACTCAAGGCACTTTCAACTTTAAAAACAACAATATAAGGATTGATAAATGCAGGTGTGAATGTAATATTCTCGTTGTAGGCAACACGCATTCGCCGCCCTAGCGTTTAAAAACGACTTCAATCGAGGTTTGCGTAAATTATGGGACAACCTTGAACAATGCGAAGAAAAAAACACCATTCGCTAATGGATTTTATTCTCAAAAATTAATTTGGGGGTACTTGACAAAATTGTATACACCCAATCAGATGTCCCTTTCACTTTGGGTTTTGTTTTATGGTAGGAAAAATCATCCCTTGGGCGGAGCGGGAAATAGTTTCAGACTCTTACTGACTAAAAACCTACCCCGTTCCTTCGTTGCCTATCATACCGGGACTGAGCCTTCCTTTCAGAAGCTGACCTATGACCCCAGCAGGCTTCGACTCTGCCTGCCTGCAGCTAGCAGGCTGGGCCTCTACGGTTTGCTGACAGCTCCTTGAGGCGCGTGGGAACAGTTTCTCCGGGTTTTTCCTAAGGTTTGTTTATGGTAGAATTATTGAAAAGGTTTTAATCTTACGCAACTTTTTCGTGGAAAGTAACTTTTCTTTAAGTAATTTTCTTGTTTAGAAAACACATTGCGTCACTTTTTTTCTTTGTCTCGTATTGTTTTTCCTTACAAAGAACAAAAGGGCAAGGCTTCTGTAAAGCGCTTTAAATCTCTTCTTTTTTATTTTTTAATCCGGTAGAACGAAAAGCCTTTGTTAGACAAACACCAAGTCTATTGTAAAAAGAAAATAATTAACTATAACTCCATATTTCATTGTCATATAATACAAACAGAAATCATTAAGCATATTAAACAATCAAGCGAACAATGAATATAACGAATAAAAGAAAAATACAAAAAAAAAATAATAAAGAAAAATATTTTATTATACTACAATGTTTAGGTACTTACTTAATTAAATGTAAACAATCTTCACATATCTTTTATTTAAAAATTGTCTAAAAATTTTAATTAAAAATGTTTACAATTAGCTATTTACTTAAACTGATGTTAGGTAATAAACTAGATTTAAATAATCTAATTCATCATTCACTATAAAACTTAGTTCAACTAAACTTAGCTCAGCGTAATCTAGTTTAAAGACCTGTGTCGAAAACATACGCGAACTGAAACTGAGTTTAGCGTAAACTAGATTCAATCCATAGCGGTGAATCGCAAAATGAAGCTATAATCTCGATTAGACGCTCTAACTTTGTTTTGTTTTAAATAATCGCGATTATTTTTATTAGTGAATTTGGTCCTTAGTATTTCTTTTATACGTTTTTTTTTTAATAAGAGACATATCTAGATTGTTTACATTTAGTTAAGTACAGATGGAGTGTAGGCACACGTAGATAGAACCCATGTTAAAAATTAAGATAAAAATAAAAATAAAAGGAAGCGTTGTGTGTATGTCACGGTTCATAATGAGTACATAAATACAATTCATGATCTCAATAAACCAATTGCAAAGACTTAAACAGAGAACAGCTCATCATCCAGGATAAGAGTGAAAATCCAGAATAATGAATCATTAACTACGGAAATGACAAGGAAAAGAGGCGAATAGCTATATATATCTTTGCTCTTAAGAGCGTCTAACCCGAGATATGTACTACATTCTCATACAAACACTTTTACGTGATTATGACGTTATTACACCTCTTTCTCTACATATTTTGGTAACACAGATATCTTGTGGATATTATCTAGGTTCCTATTGAAATCTAATCATTTTGTGCAAATCGAATCCACACCACTGGTAAAGACCACTGAAAATCTGCTATTTTGCGTGAACTTTGGCCTTTATAATGTACATATAAAATAAAATAAAAAATTAAAGAATTCTTACACATTTCACTAACACTCTGAATAACAAAAATCTCTTCGTATAATTTTTAATACATTTTTAAGGTTTAAAAAAAAAAAACGTATTTCCTGGAAGAAGTTTTGTGTAATATCGAAATATTAGAGCTTTCAGGTGTTAACATTCTTTTTTCGCATTGCCTCTTTTTTAAACAGTGTATCGGACTGTATTGGATGAACCATCAAGCTTTTAAACCATGCTCAGATTGACTACACGTCTGGAAAGGCCCTCTTAAACAACTCGCAGACCTACAATTCGGTATGGCTGATAAAATGAAATGAATAAATCCCCTCAAAAGGATTTTCATTAGTTCTTAATTTATGGCAACCCCATCCACCCTTATTACCTTAGGGCGACAAAACTTAGATCTCTGGTAACAGGGTGAAGTAGCATTGTTTCACAACCCTAGCCAGCTAACTTTTTAATTTATTAACGAAGGGGTTACCACTCGTAAAAATTACTTTTATTGTTTGTAACGACGTCTCGGCCTACGTGATAACAATGCATAATTCACATTGACAACGATGCTGTTAGCTGCCAGTATTTCTTGAACTGCGTTTAAGAACTTTTTGGTTTCCATTGAGGTTTTTTGGACTGGTCGATTCTGTAAAAGACTCCGCGTGTGGCTTATAGATATAATGTCAAGTGTGTTTTGTTATTAAGTTTATGTCCCGCTAAAGGTTGAGACAACGGTCTACGAGGTGCAGAACCTGTTCCAATAAAAGAAACGAGTGATTTAATGCAATGGGAATGCTTTTTAGTGACATCTAAATGTGAAGTTAGACAGTGATATGGTTTTGTATTTTATTTAGGAGTATTCATAGATCTAAGTCTTAACCTGTTCGGGAATAATGGCTTGTAACTTGTTATTAGTGTAGTTATATGCAATTAGGTTAGAATATAAATAAATATCTAGTTTAATATAAGTTGCATTTCTTCACTATTTTGTATTAGCTATTGTCAGAAGCTTCGCCCGCGTGAGAATAGAAATTTATTTCAAGGGAATACACTCCTCAAAAATAATCTCCTATGTGCTATTATTCCAGGACATGGTCTACCCGTGTACCAAGTTTTATCGAAATCCGTTCAGCCGTTCGAGCGTGAAGAAGTAACAAACATACACACACTCATCGTCATCATTTTTGCAGAAAAACATCCACTGTTGTACTTAGGCCTCCCCCAAGCGTCTCCACAATGACCGGTCCTGTACGTCTCATAACCATTGGAATCCCGCGATCCTCACTAGGTCATCGGTCCTCCTTGTGGGAGGCCTTCCAACGCTGCGTCTTCAGGTACGTGGTCGTCACATCGAACATCTGTTCTGCGTGCAATGTGCTGTAAGTTTGGCAACTCACACACACACACCCACTATTGCCTTTATAATATTAGTGTGAAGTGTGATGGTTGTTTGGTTACTGTGATATGTCGGTTAATACCTACAAAGACATATAATAACATAATTTTTATTATATTTATTTACTACAAGTCTACTAACTATGCATTTTTTATATTATACATTGACGGCCCGGTTGGCGCATTGGTTGAGCGATTGGCTGCTGCGCTGCTTGTCGCGGATTCGATTCCCGCACGGAACAAGTATTTGTATGACCTACAGATAGATGTTCCGGGTCTGGGTGTCTTGTGTATGTGAGTTTACATGTTTTTGAACGCACCCACGATACAGGAGTAATTCCTACTGTTGGGCAAAGTTTGAAAAAAAAATATCATTATATTTTTCATAGTTCCTTGAAAAATTGATGGAGGTTTTTTTTTTAAATAAGGGCCATTGATAGGATAAAACGAAGAATATTAATTTCAGTACCTCCCCAGCCAAAGAAAAAAAAACAGAACCAAACAGTATCACTGCAAAAAAAGAAAAAAAAACTAAATAAAAATTCCGGTACCCACAAACCCTTCACAAAATAACAATCTATAACTTTTCCGGCGTTGAATTGAAAACGGGAACTTTGGTAAACCGAATTTTACTCCGTATTCAAACGGGTCTAAGAGGGGAAGACATTATCGACACGGCGACACCACTCCACCGAGGCCCACTGTTGATTCTATCAAAAATCTACTCGAAATCATGCACTCCTGGTACTGTATGGAGAGTTGATAGTGTTTTGATAATAGAGGAACAGATTCGCAATGGAGACGGGGAAGTGAAATTATTTTTTCAATACACTTACTCGAAAACTGCCTCTTCTATGATTAGGTTCAATATGGCAATGTTTATCACCCGCATGCTTTTTTCATTCCTATTTCGTCACGCTCAAGGGTGATTATTATTATTTTTAAAGCAAAGAGGCGGATATTTATGAGGTTTTAATATTTAATGAAAATTTAAATTGTGTTTTTAAACAGCAATATGCATGGGCATGATCACGTAAGCAATATTTTGTTAATACCAACAAATTAACAATTATTTGTGTTCTAAATTCAAAAATATTTTATTTTTAATATTAGGATGTATACGGTTTGATACCTTTGCTTCTCCTTAAACCTGCAAAGGTTATGCGCGGGAAAAAAGTATACCTAATATTAACTAACTTAGTCACTTTTGATAGTTGTGAAAAAAATGTCGAAGATTTGAAGAGAATCCTTTATATGCTACGCTGCCATATTATGTGATTGAGGTAAAAATCGAATTTCGCCTCGACTGCAATGACAAACTTTCCACACTTGTGTCAAAATTTACTATTTTAGTGTTTCGACGTTTTGAAGTAGAAAATCGTCTAATGACTTCGCCTGTTCCAACGTGACAGAATTTAAAAGCATACCTTGCGTTTTCTAGGTCCACGTGTTTCCTTTTCAAAAATCCACGTGACACTAGCGGGTATAGGCCCTGACATCACTTTGACATACGTGGAACATTACATACTGTCGATGACTTGTTGACTTGGTCTAGTCGGTTACCGGACGCCCGGATGGCGATCCGCCTATTGCTCGTCGCCCGCAAGCCCGGGCCTACCGTAGTTGGTAGTCGGGGTCCGGATCTGCAGTGGCTAGGACATAAGGATGTCCGGTCACTCACGCTTGCAGAAGGCTGCCTGCCATTCCCTTTCACTCCGGATCATGGACTGAAACAGGGCCTAATGTGAGAGGTTGCCGCCACCGATCGTCTACACTAACACATGGCTGTCCTCTGCCCAAGTGAGCCATAATTACCTCCACCGTGTCCTTCGGGGGGGTTTTCTTCCGCCAAAATCAAGTCCAGGAACCTCCCCGAACTTACCATGACCGAAGAGGACCTGCGTCATGACACAGACACACCGACACATCGCCGGTGAGGACGCAGTGACGCCTCTGCGGCCACTCCTCAAAAAAGGGACTTACTGTGCCTACCTGAACAGGTAGGCCATAATCATGACAGTGACAACACCTTTCAGTCGCTTTTTGCGTTCTAGGGCCACGGGGGCCTCGAGAAATTTCTGAAATCCCTTTCAGAAATGCCCCTAGGGTTTTGTGTTAAGTTTTATCATCATCATCGGTATTGTTGCAGTTAAATGATCTCTGGAAACAAGAGAAATGCGTTTTAAGGTTATGTTTTAGTATCTAAAGCTAAGGCTTTAACAGAAGTGTGGGTCATCGGGTCCCAAAAGCAAAGGTCGATTCAGAAAAAGGTCAGGTTGATGTGAAATATATTTTTATGTAAATGTCGTGCCGATGTCGGCACAATGCGTCTGTGGATCTCTGTTTAGTGAAGGCATACAATAAAAAAAACCTCACAAAATTTGTATATTTTTAAAATAGAGAATTACTCGTAAGGAATACTGGTGACTTGTTTCCTAACCTAGAAATTAGATTTTCTACCCAAATTGTGGACAAACAAGTACACTACTACCTGTATAAAACTTATTTGTTACCAACCGGTGTTAGTTTAGTGGCTTTAATTCAGATTTCATGTTAAAGAGTAACTCTTACTATTCCTATTTTTTTTTCTCACAAATCAATTCTTCAGGATCAGTTGAAAACCAGCGTCAGACAATTTTTTTTAAATGATATAAGTAGTGCTTAATTGCGATACAACATAAACCGTTTCAACCATTAATTAAAAAATACAGATGGACACTCATTAACACATTTATTGAGTACGTACTTTAAGGAGTGGAATTTCTTGCCGGAGTCTGTGGTTCCTGATAGATACAATCTAGAGTATTTAAGTCAACTGTGAACAGGTTATAGGCAAGCGTGTTCCATCATCGACCACATCATCGCTTACCATCAGCCCCCCTAACCAAGTTGCGATTCTTTCGTTAACGTCGAACGCTTGGAATTGGAGGCGTGGCCAACTCATAGCGTTCGATGTTAACGAAACGATCCTAACTTGGCCAAGGGGGCAGGTGAGATAGTGGTTAAACGAGAACATATTAATAATAAAAAATAGACCTTATAAAAAATCCACTTCCTCAAAAATCCTATCAACGATGCCCTCAACTATATTCTCAAGAGACGATCCATATTTCGCATCGAATCGGCCGTTCCAATTGTAAGAAAAACCTTGCTAGATGTAAATAACGTCCACAATAACGGGCCAAAACCCAACCAATTTAAAATGATATTAATAGAACTACACCGCGTTCCAAAGAAGAGGTCACGTTAATATGGTCCTACCACGGTATTATTCAGCCCAATTTAAATTGACCTGGTTATCAAGAAGATGTTAACTCAAGAGTGGGTCAAGTTATTTTGGTTGGAGTCCAGGGTACTCCGTGGTCGATATTTTATTCGTGCTTGTTAAATTTCTTTGTGCCTGTGAGATTTTACGTGCTATTCCTTAGGTTATGTTATTTTATTTATGTGTGGAGAATTTCTGAGGAAAGGGATATATTTAATAGGTAGTTCAGGTTTTGTTACTCAATGTAGCATAGCATAGCATAGCATCAGCCTTATAATGTTCCCACTGCTGGGACTCAGTCCTCCTCTCTAGGAGAGGGAATAGGCCGTAATCCAACACGCGGGCCCGCTGCGGGTTGGTGGATGTCACATGTCTTCGAATTTTTGGCTGTAGGACATGCCGGGTTCCTCACGATGTTTTCCTTCACCATTTTGTGAGCAATGGTGATGATATAAATAACACAAAGTAATGAGCCTGGCTGGGATTGAACCCGCAACCTACAACTCGTAAGTCAGGGCCGTTACTACTCGGCCACCACTGCTCTCAATGTAAAAAAATATAATTGTGAATATGAGGACTATATAGATCCTGTTTTTTCCGTTATTTTGACGTATGTAAGGCAATTTGAGTATTTATGTGGCCTACGCAAATGTCCTTTCATTGGTATTGTTCGTCAACTCGTTGAGCTCCATAGTAATCCTAAGTTGAGCTATACGAATACTGACAAATGCTTGCACTGACTGGACAGGTATACTCAAACCTGCGTGGTTCTTTCCTCAAAAGACCATCTCAGACACAAGTCTGCATGGTTCTCATATGATTTGACCATTACATGTTTCTGTATGAACTTCTTAAAGAGACTTGGACCACTGAGTTTGTTTCGGTGTTTCTTCTCAGGCTAGTAAGCTAGGAAACACCGGCCTCATGAAGTTTAAACTGACGAAAAACTTTACGTGTAAAAGTGTTTTTAAAAACCTATTTGAATTGTAAAAGCTAGTTTTACAGTTTGATGTCCCCGGGCAGTAAGTAGGTAAACGCAAAAAAATATTTTTCGATTATCGACTTTATTACCGGACATTAAGTTGGTAAATAAAAAAACACATTTTTGCGATTACCGACTTATTACTCGGGGACGTTGAGTTCAAACACGAAAAGACTTTGTAACGTAGTAACCAAAATCAGAATTGGCCCTTTTTTTGAGGTAAGAAACCATCATAACATTTGCTCCCGCTCTGGGTGGTGTGAGACTTTTACCTACTGAAACCATCATCTTCCTTCAGTTGCCCCTTGAGTCCAGAACATTCCTTGATACTACTATCATTTTTTTTCATGTGGGAAATCATCAAACGATTTCATCCGCTCTGGATTGAGGAGGAAGGACTGTCAGAATTTTACTGACTAAAAACTACAGCCTCTCTTCATTTGTCCTTTAATGCGAGGGCCACGGTAACTCGAACAATCCGAAACAGAGAAAAACATTTTATCACTAGCTTGCTACTACTACGTACAAAATACTCCAATTTGAAACCACATACTCGTAATGCTGCCAATGATCAGACCCTTAATTCCTACTAAAAGCCGGAAGTGCAGCCAACAAGAGAGAATGCACATAAATCACGAAACCACGATCAATGAAAGCGAAGCTGTCCAACATGTTGCGCGCGCGCACCTTGAATTTGCGCACGACTATTGTTGCGTTAATTGCTGTAGATGTTATTATTTGGGGACTTCTAATATTGTAACCAATCTTTCGGTATTTTACAGGACGCATTTTGAAGTGTATGCGCAGGAATTACATGACTTGATTCTACCTTTACTTTCTACTAATTCTACCATCGGTCTGCGGACATACACGTACAGCAATTGTGCATCCTTGCGTTGTTAATACGGACTAAGCGTTTTGTCTCGTCGTACATCGAAGAATTCGAATAATTTGTGTGCTGTAAACTTGCCGTCTAGGCTAGAGTGCTTTTAATAATCTAGTGTGATTCACCATCAGCAATGGCATCACTCCCCACCTAAAATATTGTACCAACATTTATAAAAAATAAGTGTAGGTACATTATGCGGTCTTATTGCACAGGGCATAATGCAATAATGTTTCATAAATTAGACGCAGAAAAACCAAGGTCACTAATATAACCCGAAGAATCGCCAAACTTAAGTGGCAGTGGACAGGGCACATTTCTCGCAGAACAGTTGGTCAATACGACCGAAAGGTTCTGGAGTAGCGACCGTGCACTCGAGGACGAAGAAGTCCACAATGGGTCGCAAGGATCCGATGATTCAGAGACACACAGGGCGACATGTGGAAGAGGCTTATGCCCAACAGTGGTCTCTGTCGGCTGAAATGATGATACCAACTTTGATAACTATAGCCTACTATTGCATCATTAGTTGGTAAATTCATACGTTACCTATGCTCTTGAAGACAGTGTCTTATCCATCGGGCACACTTAACCCGAAAGACTATCTTGACCAATTGTTACGGTACACATAAATAAAACCCTCAAAGCTTTAAGAGACATAATGGTAATTAAATGTCTCTATTTATGTCTAATCGCTTGGACTCCCCACAAAGACAGACAGCCACGTACACACATTTACAATAGATCAGCTTTCCAAACAATTTAAACACTGATTGTGAAACAAAACCACACAGTTATACTTTCTTTAATCTGTCCTAGCTCAGAGGACACCGGTGTCCTCTCACATCCACGCCACTATAGGCCTTAATTCCGATGTTTAGAGTCTACTTTTGTATGAACAAGTTGGGTAGTTGTGGATCGAAGTGTTAAAAGACAAACGACTCCCATAGTTATGTCTCGTAGAAATGTGCTAACAATAGAACTAAGAAAATGCAGCACAATACAAATAAATTGTGACAAAATCAACCCGCTGTGACACCCGCATCTGATGGGTAGGCCACAAAACTAAACACTGGAGGTTAGCAGAAGCCACCCTTTGTACAACACAATACATTATTTTGTATCACAAACGATACAAATCGGCGTATCCAGAGAATGTTCGCAAAACAATGTTGAAGCACCCCGCGGATCTAGCCGTAATGACTAGGAAAGGTGTGGAAAAATTATCGCATTTGCTGTTGATGCTAAAGCATTATAAAACTTATAACCTTGTCATAAGAATGAAAGAGCATTTTCCAAAAGTGCATCTATAAGTTTGTCGTAACTCAAAATTGTCAATGCAGTTTTACGGAAAGACGAAGGGAAATATGAAATCTGTGTTGTATATGATAGGGTTGCAAATCAAAAATCACCAGTAAATATATCAGGAATAATGTTTTGTGTATTTATTTTTATTTCTTGACTTGTAAAGGATCATTACTGAGCATTGTTGGATAATTTCACGCGTTTGGGCGACACTGCGGGCGTTTGGAGCAAATTTAGCGGGAATTCCATTATAAAGATTTGTATGAAGGTGAGTATTGTCCACCATTTTTGTTAACAGTGGCATTTGGTTACTGTGAAATTCACAAAAGTGAATGGAGTCATCATTGTAACCTGTATGAAAATAGAGCAGCTATTGTAATAGCATAAACAGGCTATTTATGTTGGCAGTCAGTTTTTGTTTGTTGATTACGGTGAAATTGTGTATCCAATATGAAACGGATGTAAAAAGATTCTTTTATGAGAATTCAAATTGCATTCGAACTCGTGACTGACAAAGTTAGCAGTTTGATGAGAGAAAAATATAATGCACTGATGGCATTCAAGGCCAAAATTGCCAGGTCAGGGAAAATTGGTAATAATATGTTCAGTAAACAGATATTGAGATTTTTTTTGTAATCGGATTTTGAAGAAAATTATCAAATGATTTCTCCCATTCTGAGTGGAGCAAGGGGAAGTAACAGATTTTTACTGACTACAAACACCTACGTTCAGTTATCTTTTGCTCAGAACCTTACTCGTACAAAAGATTAATTTAAGACATTGAGACTTAGAAAACCTTCTTGGAAACCATCCATGATTCAAGTTGATTCGAAGAAACATCCGAACAGAAACCATCAAAACATCGTCTAGGTATACATATCACATATAAGCTTGAAGCTGGTAAAACGCTTTAGCTGCCTCCATATTTATGTCGACATGCCAAGACAGGAATTATGCGTGTGAATGCATATTTATGCGAATTTCGCGTGGGCGGTTGTGTTGGTACACAATGCCTGTGAAACTTATAAGGATTAATGTTTGAATTAGTAAGTTATTGGCTGTATAACATTTTTGCGACATAAATTTTTCATAGTGTAAATGTGTGAAATTATTTTTGTCATCGTAATTTTTGCAGTTGTTGTCCGATTGTGCTATTGAGGCATTCTGGAGGCAGACAAGACTTATAATTTGAACTAAATTGATTAATAATGTTTAAAACATATTTGTGTCTGAAGATATTTATATACTTACAGAGGAAATCTAAGAAAGCGCTATTAGAGTCCTTAATTTAAATAATCAAACAAAGACTCAAATCTAAAATAATCCTAATTCTATGAACTGGTAACTAACACAAAACTTTTCTAATATAATTTACCTCAACTAGATATTTCCTATCCCAATCTCGAGACATAAACCTTATCTTTATGACTCACAACAAGGAACCAATCGGGTCGCCTGTTATAAATTCTAAATTCAAACATCTCTGCCTCCCTGCGCGCGCGCATGTGTGTGTGCGGCGACGGATCGTCTGCGCAGGCTCGAAGGAATGCGGCCGCGGGGAGTGGGGATCGAGTCCCGAGTTGAGTAATGTCAACGATTTCTTAAATGGTTTTTTGTTTCATTCTGATGGCCAGATTCGTTTGGGTTGGATGTCTTTATCGAATGCAGATCGGAAGGTTCAGGAATTGATTTTTGATTAGGACAGGTGTTTTAGAAGATGGCTATAAATTTTGCTTTGTATATATGTATTTCAAAAGAGTATAAAAACTGGAACACAAGGAGCAACTGAACAAAGAACACGGTTGATTTTAGTCAGTAACTCCAACATTCAAAAAAATAATTGTGCAGGCATTATGTCTGCACCTGATTTGATCTGCACTGAAGCTGATCATAAAACAGTTAAAAAAAGTAAGGCAAATGATGAGTACGGCTACATATACCAGGCGAGATAATTTCAGATCAATTGTACTTTCACACCAGTCAGATTTTAATTACAAGTTACAGAAATAATTGGGTTTTGACTCTTATCACCTTGTTTTTTTATTCAATGCTTTATGACATTCAAATGACCTCTCAAAGCCGAAGCACTTACATTGATTCCCACATTCTGGTGAGAGTTCCCAATACTTTCGAATGCAACCTTAAGAAGGTCAATTTTTCAACATATAGGCTTTACTTTATAAAAAATATTACCGTCGACCTTCCTAAATTAAATCATAATTTAACGTAACCCGACTTTGGACACTTAAGAAATGATTATTCTCTTTGAAAGTTTCTCATAAGTAAATTATCTGCTTTGTGACGGCGGCTAGGTGACATTCACAGAGTTTGACTAT
Source organism: Leucania comma (assembly GCA_958295575.1). NCBI lineage: Eukaryota > Metazoa > Arthropoda > Insecta > Lepidoptera > Noctuidae > Leucania > Leucania comma. The sequence goes on along the minus strand of OY282468.1, from coordinate 24,812,008 downwards.
CCTATGTTACAACTTTAATCTCGGATTGGACCACAAAATGTTTGTATAGCTTAACTAATAATGGTTAGGGATCCGTGATGCGGTGAAACCTCAGGGATTGGTTGAGAAAGTTCTTTCTCGTTTTCTATCTAGATTTGTATATCTATGAATCTATATTTACATTAGACTGCATTCGATTTCGATATAATGTAAAAAAAATTGCAATGTATAATTTTTTTTACAAAAAACTACAACACTAAGTCGAACGATTTTGATACCTACATTAAATTATTTATTGACAACAAAACTTGTTTTCTTGAAACCAATATTTTTTTAAATGTTTATTTTTTTAAAGTAAATTAATGCTGTGATGCCACTAGAGCTACATTTAATCCTAGGCAGCATTTTATCCATACCAAGACCTGTCCTTTGTATCTAGTAATCGTGAAACCGGATCTTGGACCACGAATGTGATGTGCGGTGGGATAACTAATATGTTTTTAATAAAATAGCAAGAAGTGTCCCAGATCCTGTAAAGCAGATGAAAACTACTGCTTAGGTATATGAGTAATAAAATAATTTGTAGCAGTACCATAAAATGTTGGGCTAAACTTTTAAAGTTTGTATCCTCAGATTCTATAATAAAAACTCAGTCAGTGGTTGTGAAAGACAGTGATTATGGGTTATCCATGTAAATGAATTAGAATGTATATCATAGTGATACTAATTTAACTCAGGTTGTAGCTGAAAATGAGATCATCTTCTACATCAAAACCACGAATCGAAAGAACTAAAACAAGATAATCCAATTTGTATCCTGCACATCGAGAACCCTTTGAACCGAAACGTTCACACTTAACCGCTTTTATTACAATAAGAACTTTACGCTTACTCCTCCACCAACAGAATAGGCTATGATCACCAGCCCACTCGTTCCAAAGCCTCGAATAATAACATTATCATGAGAACCACTGCTTTTTCCTTTTTAGCCGACTTCAGAAATTAGAATCCAAGACAAAATCAATCTTATTTTGATAAAGATAAAGTTCAAAGAGTTGGAAGTAGAGAGAAGATTAAACTTGGTATATTAGAGTACATTTTTAAGCGTCTTTGTCGTTTGATCGCTGCCCGAAGTGCCACAATACTTACTATAGACGCATTCAACCATTTTGGTAACAGTTCACCTTATAAAACCTCACAGGGCAGTGAAAAAAATAAATAAAATGATATACCCGTATCAGAAATATTAGAGTTCCAAACATATTTAAATACAATACGAGTGTTTATTATGGCGTGACTTAAAAATAATAGGGATTTTATCCGGTTTTTATGCAGTTGAGAATCTGTTTTTAAGTGCCCTGTGTTAGGCTTTTAGTCATTTGAAATCCTTACTTGAAATTTATATTACTGTTAATATTACCATTAGAATGTTCTTGAGAAATTTCCCACGTTGATATTTCAATTGGCTTACTGCAAGCCTCGTCGAAGTTTAGTAAGATCTCAGTTGCAATAATATCTTTATATAATCTAAAAGTACCGATCGACTCCATAGAGGCCTTCATGCCTAAAATCATTTTGACAAATAATCCCCACATTTAAAAAGATAAAGATATTGAAGATGTACAAAACGAACCAAGATTAGACCCTTTTACATCTAACCGAGATATATTCATAAAGGGAATCGATAAAAATGATTTTTGTACGAAACAATATGACACTAAACCGAGTCAATGTATCGATTTACAATTGTTTTGGAAATAAAATCGATTGTCATTGGATTGTATCGTTTCATCTCACGACTGTCACAATCTTAGTGTTGCGATCGACGCAAAATATTTACGAAAATAATTTTATTATAAAGGTTGGGCAGAACAGCGATGCTGCGGAGACTTTGATCTTGTTAAGGTGGGGTTTCACTGATAGAACGTTAAATAAAAACATTATACATTATACATCACACAGGAAATTTGATATAGCTTAGCTCAAATCGACAAAAGTATTTCCATGACAGAATAATAAAAGATTAAAGAAAGAAAGAAATTAAAAATAACTCTGAGACAAGGCAGTAAAATTACAACAAATAATTCTCTAATAATTTATTACCAAATCCCAAATGAATTCAAGAAATTTTTATTTTGAAAATAATTTCATTAACCAAGAAGAAATTTTTCGAATCAGAAAAGCAAAACACAATGATAAAATTAAAATAATCACCAACTACAAGCATTAGAACCATACCTGACCGTATCCGTGATAGCGTTGATAAGGCGACCGCTTAAGATTCACTTATTGTTCGATCAGCTTTTAAGATGCGGCTGATAACACACCCGATGTTGACAAAAGACGCGGCCGACACCCGCTTTGTCAAAATTCAGGGTTCTGTATTAAAATGTTTTGCAATCGATGAGCTTTTTTCAACGGTATGAACTAGTGCTTGACTGCGATCTTATTTTATGGTAAGCAGTGATGCAATCATTGATGGTCAAGTGCACTGGTTTATTGATAGCCCATTCACTCTAGCTTTGAAGACAACTAATTTATAATCGGAAAAATTGTTCCAATCATGTGACATCAACCAACACCGAAGGCATTGGGTTGCAGCTCATTTCTTCTTTTAGAGAAAAGGCCTAATTTTCAGCAGTGGAGACATTACAAGGCTGATGATTATGATTAAGATTATTATACTCATTAATTTTATTTGACTGGTAGTGAGTTTGTATTGGTCTTTGTAATTTAGCTTGAGCACATATGTATCCATTGAAATCTGGTTATGAAAAATAAAAACCCTTTATATTTCTCAGAAAACTCACTTATTATTTCGTTCTTTAAGAATTATATTTAGATGTTAATATTGTGGAAGTCAGTATAACAATTAAGCATGCCACAAAATCACTTCAGGAAAAATCTTTTTTAAATAATGTAGAATTGTAGATTAACAATGATTAACATAAAGTGCATTGCAGTAGTGATAAGTCGTTAAAGCCAGTCAATTGAAATGGTAAGGCCGCAATGAAAGTATGAAAGCAATAAAAATAGTAGAATATGCGATATGAAATCAGGCTAAGAATGGCTAGCCTGAAAGTGAGGAATAAGGTGATCAAAGGTCTGTAATGAAAATCTAAGGTGTGATGAAATCTGGAACCTTCGGAAAATATAAAAGTTCAGCAGGAGTATTCACAATTTATTAACGGACTAGCTTTGTCCCACTGTTGCGCTGCCGTGTGCCATCTCACAAGAACTGTGCTCATATTCCAGAGATATATAGGTAAAATACCTAATTTAAGTAATAACCTAATCTTTCCATCAGTGAAGTAAGAGAGAGACAGAGCTATACAGACCGTATAGCGGTAACCTTTTCTAACATCGGATTCATAATGATTTTAAGACGTTGTGTTAAGGCTTCAGTACTTTCAAAGATTACCTACCTATACAAACTGAAGATCAAAGTCTTATAGTAAGTATTAGTTTAGATAAAGACTTTTCATTGTGGACTGACCTACTCACATACTGAACCCTTTCAAAAGTCCACGTTGCACTCAAAATCTTTGTCTTACCGCCACCATTATCTCACAACGTAGTAATAATTCACTGGACACCGTATGATCGTCTGATTTATACGTGTTTGTCTTTGTTATTCTACCTGTTTCTGATTCGTTACGCTTTTTGTCCGCAAGAATAAATACATTTGGAGTGACACGGATTGTGATGTGAGTCTGGCACTTGCAGTTATTTGTTCTTGCTAGCTGGCTTTAAGTAAGATGTGTTTAAGTCTGCATTATATGAAGGATCTTTTGGATAGCAGTTTAGTGTTATCAAATACTTCTGCTACAGATGCTTGTATTACAAAAGTGCAACGTTTACCAGCCGCGATCCCTGAAGACGCAGTGTTGGAAAGCCTTCCATAAAGTAGATCGATGAACTAGTGAGGGTCACTGGAGTCCGATGGATGCGAATCGCATATGACCCATGGCGACACTTGGGAGACCTTTGTCCAACAGTAAGCGTGTTTTGGCTAAAATGATGATGATGAGTACAAAATTACGTGATTAAACTCACAATATCTCACTTTTAATCGGCGTGGTAGTCGATGCAGTTTCAGCTTTAGTAGCAAGCTTTATAATAAAAACATTGAATTAAATAATTAATGACAAATTTTTACATTTTTTAGTACCAAAATAATTTAAAAAAAAAAACTATGACGAATGCTTAAAATTTTAGGATCAATTTCAGAATCAGTATCTACTGACTCATATTCGCTTTGCAATAATTTAACGAACTCTCCGCAAAAATATGACTATTTTTAACTGTCATTTGTTTTCTGAACAACTGTTTCTGCATCTAAAAGACACAATTATGTCAGAATTGGTCCAAAAACATCTTCGTCTTCTTCCATCATTTGTCCGCGACAGGCTTATATATCATCACACACTGTATGACCGATTGTGTCAGCTGATTTATCAGTGTGTGTCTTTTCTTATACCTGTGTTTTGTCCATCATTTGTTTACTATCGTCACGGTACGTTGGCAAAGTGGCATAAGCAATATGTTAGTGGGGTATTTTTGTGTTCTTTCTTTTTGTCGCAACGAATATTTTAGTTGTTATTTTTTGTTTTGAAATTGAGGCACCATCACACATATCACTTTCATTGGTTTCATCATCAATTTTATGGTACTGGTAGGACACCTACTGTTAGAAATTATGCCTAATTAGCTTTCTAGATTCTTAACTTATTTATTCAACTAATTCAAACAGGGGACTTAATACAACAAGGCATTCTCTACCACATAATCTTTTGATTACAAAAGACTGCTGGACAGTACGTTAAAATTATGTTATTATTTACTATACCCCAAAATATTATAATTTATTACATTCAAATATTTTTTTACGAGTACAATAAAACATATTCTCTTCTCCTGTGTTCCTAACATTACAGTAAGCTCTATCTTTGCAAAAAATAAAATGCTACCGATCGAAGCAAGTTACACACCACCTTTAATATTTCTCCCATGATGCAGCAAGCTTCTAGTTTTACGCGGCCCGCCTTCCAATCACCATAAATCTTTTAAACGGCTAACAAATTATCTAATGTGGTCACTATCATAATTAAAAACAAGTTGGTCATAAAATAAAATTATTTCTAGCCCAAGAAGATGATCGGCCGACATTCCTGCCGAATTCTGTATGAACCATGGCTAATAACCAAATTATTATAATTCGAGAAACTCATAAATCGTTTACTAGCCTTCCTAAAAATGACAACCCTTTTCATTTGAATGTTTTATTTTAACGCCAAAACAAACCGCATCGTGCCCTTGAATCATGAGGACTTGGATTTTAAAACACCTGTTTTAACTCCCAGATTTACTTGGCTTTTTGAATACTTTTTTCTTAATGATATAAAAGCACTAGTGTTTGACTGAGATTCAACCCGGTGGTGAGCAGTGATGCAATCGTTGATGATGAAGCGTACTAGTTTATTAAGAGCCTATTCACTGTAGCCTGGAAGATACCTAAATTATAATCAGATGGGAAGACCGCGGTAGGCAAATTGTTATGGTTATTAATTAGTAATACTTGTTTGGCGTTCTTATTGTAATCAATCTCAGTTTGCTATCACCAAATGTAGCTTTAAGCAAGGAGTAAGATAAGTTTTTTTATGTCATTGTGACAAAAAAGAAGGTTGTCCACCTAGTACATGGTCACCGCAGCATGTGGACTTTCCTATCATTGCATCATAATTATTACTTGGCCAAACATTGAATGAATTTTCTTCAACTTCATTATCTTTATTGTGGATCATAGGTAATGCAGGTCTTAAATAATTAAATTGATCAGCTACATCCTGCCCTTAGGGCATACAATAGTCACATCATGACTAAGGGGGACTATATTGCATGTCTTCAACCAAATGTTTTTTTTTTTATTACTATCGATAGGCTCACGTTTGACCACCATCGGTCCGGATAGTAAACGATGGTGTGGTCTACGATAGAGCACGCTTGCCTAGAAGTAAACTACTCCCTTTTGATTTAAATATCCCTAAGTTGTAGATATCCGGCAGGAAATGTTGTTATGTTTACATTTTTTTTGCTTATCTTGCGTTGTAAAAAGATAATAAAAAATCTGATTAACTAACTGTACCGTCTGTCTCATTTTATATAGGTATTGGGTATTCAAATAACAGCGAATCTTGCGCATCGTAAAATTTATGAGATGTCCGTAACAATTTTTATGACAAGAGCTTTTATGCGTCCTTATTATTGAATTGAATGTCGTACGCGAATGAATTCATTTGAATTCCCTGTCGCTAAGCTGATTATGTCGATCAGCTTTAACCACAAATATTACAAGCAAAGCCATTATGCGTTTTTGATGCTTTTTAATTACGAATATGCCATTAATTTTCACCTGTGGAATTAAAAAAAAAATTGATTTGAAATCAAAAGTGACTCCTGTGGAGCGAGAGAGAATACAATATCAGACTATAACTGACTAAAACCTACCAATGGGCCTAAAAAGGTCACATGAGCAATTCATCTAGAGCAAATCATATTCCGAATTCCTAGCAGATAATAAGCAATTCTTCTTATGTTCGTAAAATGGTTGCACAAATTAGTCGAATCATACTCAATACACTGCATATCAGAATCATATTCCTTGTAAATATTGCCGTTTAAAAAATATGATTCATATTATGATTCTAAAAAAGTGGCCTTTTTAGACCTGCCGTTCCTCCAAATGCCCTTTGCGTTCCAGGGGCACTTTCAATCAATCCTGCCGAATGTAGATTGTTCTTTTTTTCAATTAGGAAATATTTCAATGATATTTGCCGTCCTTGGGCCGAACGGAAGATATTGTCAGACTTTTACTGACTAAAAATCCACTCCTGTTCCTTCTTTGCCTTCGTTCCAGGGCCCCGTGGTTCACTTTCACATTACCCATGGCCCCAGTAGGCTTCGACCCTGCTGGCCCCTACGGTTTGCTGAAAACTCCTTGAGGCGCGCGTGGAACACTACGCACTGTCGACGACATGGGCTCGGTCCGGATGGCGAGCTACCCATTGTTCGCCGTCCGCAAGCCCACGCTTACGATGGCCGAAAATCGGTATCGGAATCCCGGCGGCAGCTGGGGCATGAAAGCCGCTACTTCACGCGTGCGGCCTTCCCCTTAGCTAGCATTACTGCTTCGCAGAAGGAAGCGACCGTCTGCCAGTCCTCCTCGCTCCAAACCATGGCCTGTACCAAGGCCCGGCGCGAGAGATCGCCGCCGTCGATCGCCCCTACGAGAACACGGTCAGTTCTAATCAATAAATACATTCGTGAGGAAAAAACAGTTTGGGTAAAACCGGGTGCCCGAAATCTATAAAACTAAAGCAAGAGAAATTAATACTTCTCAATCAAATCTATTTCATTACCATACGAAAGCCTATCCACTATTCTACATCTACATTCCAAAGGTGTTCGACATTTTTATCGATTTGCCACACTCGTCATCAGACGTCGTTAACAGAATACGGCTCTTTGACGCGAGCCATTGATACCGACTTTACAACAGGAGGTGTTATGCCAAGAATGTCCGTTCGACTTCTAGTAACAATTAATTTTAATATCAAACCTTTATAGGCAACGCTCATATGCGGTTTCTGTTGAAGCATTTTTAAAACCTAAAATAAATAATGTAGGTGTATTTGTAAAAATGTTAGTTCTTTTTTATGGATGTCAATTTTTTATGATTTCATTTTTTATTTATATTATTGAAGTTTAATAGCTGTGTCGTTTCTACTAAATGGGTTTTCTAGACCTCCCCGCCAGATGGCGTGGGTGTCTTATGTTTGTACCGACAAAAAGGCCATATTTTGTGAGTGTAAAACTCATCAATGAACGGTAAACGACTGCTCGGTAAACATTAATGCTATACATATCATAATATGAAGGAGGGTGACCATACCCAGCAGTGTATATACCACCTTATAATGTCCGCCAAACGTGCCGTCGAATAACTAACACATTTAACTCATAAAATAATTCTAATATAACCTTTTTTTTTCTTTTTGTAGCTAGGAAATCATCTAATAATTCCTCTTGCTCTGACAGACACTGACAGAGCGTGTCAGGCTTTTACGTTGCCCTTTGACTTCTAGGACCACTGGTTACCTTTTTGTGGCCCTAGCAGGGTTCGTTCCAGCTGGGCCTCTAGGGTTTTGCTGAAATCTGTTTGAGGTGCGCGTGGAACTACGCGCTGTCGATGACAGGAGTACGGCCCTTCCAGGACGCTGCAGCACCTACGGTGGCGTAAGTGGTGGCTTAGGCGTAAGGCTGTATGTTCTCTCACACTCATTCCGGAGAATGGCTAGAACCAGAACCAAGCACGGGTGGAGCACTTCCCAAGCGGGGCATTACATACCTCCACTGTGGCACCGGGCGGTAAGTACAAGGGTGACAAAGAAGCGTATCTTCGACCTGAATTCGATGCAGGAATATCCTGAACTGATCATGTCCGCTGAGGCTATAGCCACCCCTCAAAGCGCTGGATGACTTACCGCCACAATTATGGCATACTCGTGCGTGACGTCATATTGCCATGAAATCCCGTCGTGGGATGCCGTGCGGTATCCTCGCACCATCCTGATGGCAGCTCGGCCGCCGGTCGCTTCTGCAGTGTCTGCACCCACACCGTTGCTCCGTAAAGGACCACAGACAGCACAATCCCCACGTAGAGCATCCATCAGGAGGCGTCAGGACAGCCCTAGATTAGGGAGGACGAGTCCTAGGTACTTGATCGTCGACTCATCGCAGATGTGAACCCTCCTACCCTTATTTGGGAGTTCGGTAGTGGCACGTTCCGATGTCCATGAAAGCCCATGACCTCGGTCTTGTGCAGTGCTACCTCGAGTCCCAACTGCCGGGTCTTCTATAATATATGAAAGCAAAGAACAGTGGCGTAGCAAGTCCCACAGGGGACCCGTAATCAAAATAACAAATGGTGTCTTTTTAAAATGTATCTTTTTACAAAAGTATGCCCTACGAGACGGTTGTGAATAATATGTTCCGAATTTTTGCCTACGTCGGGGCCCCTGTAGCGCGGAGGCTCCGTATCATTAATACGTAAGATACGGCGGTAGCTACGCCCATGGCAGAGAAATATGTATCAGTATCTACATTGAAAAAAAGAATATATCTAATATTTTTTTTTTATAATATTCATTTCAAACTTCTATTGATAAGAAACCTCATTACTGTATCAACACAAACTGGTTACTAACAAAACTAACAATAAAACGACAAAAAGAAATCATCCCCATCACTTTCTATTAACGAAACAATTCTAGTATATTTTTATCGCAACAATAGTACATTCAAAACCTTCAGTTGTATTGACAAAATCGATAAACTATATAATACAATTCAGAATATCACTCCAATGGTCGCTCGATGCTAGGAGGATGGGGATGGGGGAGAAGACTGGGATAGACCTAACCACAGTCCTGATTCCACCCTCTATAAGTTCATCTCCCTGTTTTGTGTTGATCTAATTTCGGTGGCCTAGATCTGTGTATTGAACACTTAATTAAATAACTTTTTGAAGTATTAATGGACTAACTTAACTTACTTTTAATAACTTCTTAGTTTTATGTCTGTAATAGCAGCAGATTGTCTTGATGCTAAAATGCTGAAAAACACTCGGATTTTAATTGGGTCAATGCTTCCAGAGGTTACGAGCAGAGGTGGCCGAGTGATAACGGCCCCGATTTACGAGTTGTAGGTCGCGGGTTCAAACCCAGCCGGGCGCGCATTACTTTGTGTAATTTATTTCATCATCACTGCTCTCAAAACGGTGAAGTAAAACATCGTGAGGAAAACAGCATGTCCTAGAACTACCTTTAAGTGTCGACATAACGACCGGCCCTGTGCATCTCGCGTCAATCACATTCCCGCAAATCTCACTAGGTCATCGGTCCTCCTTGTGGAAGGCCTTCGTTTTCCAGTACAAGACAAAGTCAATTTCAAAACAATTCAATGTTTTTTTATAGTATTTAGCAGCAAATGTATCAAATCAACCTTCCTGGCAAACTTCACTGAGGTAGCCAAACCTGCAAAACGAATTTTACATCACAATATCAAAAAAATGGAAATCAGTTTGCGGATAATTAAAGATGCCATTCCAACCTCGGCGGCAGGCAGCTGCACGACTGGTCTTCTATGTAGTAATATGGATTTTTGTGAAAATCATTCCGAACGCGTCTGCAGCCGTACGTGCTGCCGAGCTTCGGCTGCGAGTGCTGCCATGACCTGCAGCTGCAGCTGATCGTAGTTATGGCCCTCCAAAGTGTTTGGAAAAGTTCCGAAATAATTGCACTCGGAGCTGATAGCGCTTATATTGGTTTGAATCATATATTTGCGACTGGCAGCACGTGCAGCCAGCCTTGGAATCACTCGCGGCTTCGGAACAGGCACAGCTGCGTGTCATGCGTGTGCTACCTGCATAAAAAGCCGACAGCCAAGGTTAGAATGGTATCTTAAAACCGCTACTGATCTTCACTCGAAGAAATCTCGCCGAATATTCGAATCTACGAGTATATATTGAGAACCTTCATTCTTAATTCTTTATTCTACACAAAAATATAACATAACATATAGAAATACAGACAGTTTATGTACAAAGGCGAGCTTAACTCAGCAATGAGTTTTCTCCCAGCAAACCTTTGAGTTATAGAGAGAGAATATATTCGATGGCTGGATCCATCCTGTGCACAATATAAACATAAACAACTTAGTTTAATACCTTTATAATTATATTATACATAAGTATATATATATTAATACACCATTAAATTTTAGTCCTTTTAATCCCGCGAAGGGTCGATTCGGTACTTTCGGTACTTACTTAGAGAAATTAATTTCGTACATGCGTAAATTGAATTCGAGTTTAAAAAAAAAATACTTTATTTTTTATTTTCTCTTTACAAATCAATAGTATTTCATGTACCGAATCGACCCTCCGCGGGATTAAAACGACCAAAATTTAACGGTGTTTAGAGAAATTAGTTACGTACATGCGTAAATTAATTCGAGTTTAAAAAAAGTACTTATTTTTTTTTTTCTTTACAAATCGATAATATTTCAAGTAAAAATCGACCCACCGCGGGATTAAAACGACCAAATTTTAACGGTGTATATTATAGATACTAATACATACTATAAATATACTAATATTATAGAAGAACCTTCTTAAAATTCAGAAAAAAATAAAACAAAACACTGTCTCTATTATACAAAACGCGCATCTGTTTAAAAATTATTGCTTCATATTGTTTTATTTAACAGATTCATAACAAATTGGGGATATAAACAACAAGGAGCTAGAAAAACTCGGAGATATTTCAAACACCACATATACTAATTGGGCGATATACCTCGTAAACAGGTAAGCGATCATCGCTTTCAAAACCTTAATTAAAAACTGTTTACTGCCACTATAAATATGTCTGAATGATATAGAGTTTCTCTGAATCTTGGCGTTAGAATGGAGGTTTTGATATAATAATAATTATTATAACCTGTGTTGTAGGACTGAGAGTTAGAATTCAGTTAGGTGACTTTTTTTGTTGTGGGTAAGATCATCCAATGACATCTCTCGCCCTTGGGCGGAGCGGGGGATAGTGCCAGACTCTTACTGACTAAAAACCTACCTTGTTCCTTCATTGCCTTCGTACCAGGGCCCTGGTGTAAACTTTCACATTTACCCAAGGCTCTAGAGCAGGCTACAGTTTGCTGACAACTTCTTGAAGCGGGAAGAAACAGTAGAACGCGCCGTCGATGACTTGGGCTCAGTCCGGACAAATACCGGACGGTCGGACGACATTGCTCACCCGTGGCCTTGGTTTATTCTTGTTTAATAATAAAAAAAAACATTTAATTCAGGCTTGCAAAACCCACAGTTACATATAATTACAAGTTTTAATTAATTTACTTACATTACATTGAATTACATTTCAATTGAAATTTCAAAATTTAAAAGTTGGGCCTAATTATTTAGATCATAGAAATATTTTTTAGCTTTTAGGTAATACCATTGCCGTAGATTGTACAAAAGGCCAAAGAGTATCTGCCACTTGGCTTAGCGGTTGTGGACTGCAAGAAAGCCTTTAATTCGATCTAGACTTAGACTGTGCTGCAGTCTCTCCAACAGTGCCAGATAGACTACCGAAATGTTCTGGAGAATTGAAAGTTTCTGGTGTGGCGACCACATACCGGCAAATGCAGTGTTGGTAAACCTACCACAAGTTGTGGTCGCGGGAATCTGAGAGATGGGAGACGCATTGGACTTGTCATGGTAGCTATACTTGTAGCAAGCCCATACTATAGATAGCAATCACAGCTAGCTATTTTTGCTGGATACTATTACTCGGATAAAAGTTATTCCATGTTTCAATCATTCTTGTTTTTGGTGTAGGAAATCATGAAATACTTTTCCCGCTCTGGGTGGAGTGACCGGGAGGCTCAGACTTTTACTGACTAAAATCCACCCTAGTTCCTTTAGTTATAAACTGTACTTATAAATTTCAAGGCCTCGGTGGCTCTTTCGAACAATATCTGTATTGGAAGTTTTTTAATTTTTACTCCATTTTCTTTAAACAACTAAAATAAACAAAATAAATATGATAAAACTCCAGAAAAATTGAGTGCTAAAGATTAAATAAATATGGACAACATTTTATGAGTGCTCACCATTTTTTTAGCATTGTTTAACACATGTCGACTCTACCCCATTCCTTGTTCTACTCGGGACCGCCGGTAGCCGTCATTAGTACGGCTGCGAACTTACGACACCAATTAAATTGGTGCCTGTATATCATTCGGCCCGTCCGTCTGTCCGTCTATACCGCTTTATTGTTGGGTACAGTAGCCACTATAAACATGTGAAACGATTGTTATTCATGTACGAATGTGTCGTAAATGAGTCGTTCAAGTTTTTTGGTTGATGGAAGCGAAGGTAGAAATGGGTTAGCAAGTAAAAGGTTTGTTTTGATACATGTGGGCGTAGGATTAGAATAACCCTTTGGCAAATATTCATAAATAATAATAATATTTTTATTAATGTTCCCTTCACAATTTTTTTCTTATGCTAGCTTTAATAATGTGCTTACAATTTAGAACTAATTCTGTGCGGGACTGGTGCCTGATGTAGGTATGTGCAACAACCTGTATTATAGGTCACCAGGACCCTCTCGCATTTAGTATGCTAGAACGAGCTTAGTATTTAGCAGTGAGCAAAAGTGAAAGCTAAGTTTAATAATAATTTTAAAAAAAATCAAAATATAACAAATCTAAAACTAGAGTTTTTTTTTTAATATTATGTATATTGATGTGGAGAAAGCAAGCAAACGTCATTAGAAATAGGATAAAAAAACCGGGCAAGTGCGATTCGGACTCGCGGACGAAGTAACTATATTTTAGTAATCTGTGACGAAGGTTTCCGTACCATTGACTAGGTAAACTACAGAACAATCACAAAATAGGCAAAAAATGGCGTTTTTTATGGGAGCCGGGCCCCTTAAATATTTATTTTATTTTAATTTTATTATTACTTTTATTATTTGTAAATACATATAAATTACATTTTTAAATATTTTTTTATAGAAAGTTATACAAAAAAAAAAAACATTTAAAAATATAAAAATAATATTATTATTAAAGTAAAATTACAAATGAGTATTTTGTAAATATTTCAAGTGCTTACAATTAACAAAAAATTCAGCTATACGCCATCTGTTTAGGTACTTAACTAAACGTAAACAATAGATAGGTATTTTTTTTTATAAAATATCGTATAAAATACATACTTACAACGATAATTTAAATTTTGTTAATTACCTAACATCGGTTTAGGCAAATAACTAATTTTAAACATTTTTAAATAAAAGAGATGTGTAGATTATTTACATTTAGTTAAGTACCTAAACAAATGGAGTATAGAGCTGGTTTGCATTGCACGACAATCTGAAGATATATTGCTCGCAGAACGAAAGATGGTCAATGGGGTCGAATGGGGTCTGGAGTGGCGATAGCGCACCGGAAAATGCAGCTTTGGATGGAATCCTACATGGTGGATGGTCAGATCTGCTGGTCCCCTACGATTGATACGTCAGCAAGACCGTAGGGGCCCAGCAAGACGAATGCTCACTAGGGAACGCAAAATGCTAACGAAACACCCAAGTGTGGTTTTAGTGTGTAAAAGTGTGATACGTTCTCCCGCTCAATTTGTTTTTTTCATGTTTTTGAATTCTACACCTAAAATAACCTTATCTCCAAAACAAAAGTGTCACAATTACGACATTGTTGCACACAATACTTAAATACTTCATTATAAAGCAGGGAGCACACGCGACTTGACACAATGTCTTATTAACAGATACCATCTTTTTCGATTAAAATTCCAAGATGGCTTCCGGCTGTGTCAAAGTGACGTTAAATGTCAAAATGCCATTTTTGTGCCAGCTCAGGAGCGTGAGAGCTGGCTGGTGGTCCAGAAAGATTGGTTCGTGATAATAAGGCTTTATTTTATCACGAAACAACTGTAATTATGAAATGAGAAAGGCTTTTATCGTGTTTAAAATAATAAGCGCCATTTACCTTTGACAAGCATCAGATATTTACTTTTTATAATACCTACTTATTCATGTTCAGCCATATTTTATACTATTGGGACACATACCTAGTGTTGGGCTGGTGCTGCAAAATGCTACCTAGCAGCTTTGGACTCGGTGGAAAGGCGTGCGAAGAGGTTAATTAGTGACCCAATCTTCAAAGCCTTGAGCACAGGCGTAAAGTAGCCAGCCTTTCGGTATTTTATAGGTTGCATTTTGGAGAATGTGCACTGGAACAATTTGTCTGTTGCGGTCTTCCCATTCGATTATAATTTGGGTGTCTTCAAGGCTAGAGTGAATAGGCTCTTAATAAACTGGTGCGCCTCACCATCAACGATTGCATCACTGCTTACCATCAGGTGGTATTGCAGGCAAGCACTAGTTTATAACAAATAAAAATAAAAATAGCGAGACTAACAAACAGCTATTCATTTTTATATATAAGATTAACAAACTCAAAACCTATTAGCCTGATTTGAAATGAATGACATAAACAATTTTTTTTTTTACTTTCATGCAGGTGAAACAGCTAGCAGAAGCTAGTAGACTATGATGATGGTTGTTTATGATAACCAACGATACCAAACAAGGAATTTTGTGAATTATCAAAACAAAAGAACGACTATTTTTAGCTTTTGAAATAAGAACTCGTAAACCAGATCCCTGTCAGTTTTAGCTTCCTTTCTCAAAAACAGCCTATCAAATTAAAATGGCCGAAATTATGAATAAATATAGTTTAATAAATTGCAAGTTGACAGAATACCGGTCAGAAGTCAAACCAAATATTCCAAAAATGTCGCCTCGAATCCATTTCGTGATTAATCAACACAAAGCCGTGCAAATTAAATTAGGTTTAGATACAAACTTCATTTTACAGCTACTTTACTATCAATCACTCTTAAAGTATTAAAAATAAGGTCGAATTTTCTGTAGCTAACTGCACATAAACCAAAAAATTAGGTGTGAACTGTTTTTTTAAGTCTTAAGTAAAACAGATTTATGTCATGCCACGGTGTAGCTTAGTTATAATCTTGATTGCAAATACAGAGGTTTTCTTGTTTGTTTGTTTGTCATTAAAAAACATAATTCACCTTAAAAAATTCTGGTAAGCTCAATGTGAGATCAGTAGTGAGGTACTTACATCGTATGTTATGAAAATAAAAAAACTAAATGCAAAAATAAAATATTTTAGTCTTTAAATTAAACAAACAGTTTAAACCTATATCCATATACCACATTATAAAAAAATAAAAACAAAAAAATTCGTCAAAAAATTTAAAAAAAAATTAAGGGTGAACAACCCTTATCACTTAGGGGTAAGGAAAATAGATAGTAGCCAATTCTCAGACCTACTGAATACGCATATAAAATTTGGTAAAAATCGGTAAAGCCGTTTCGGAGGAGTACGGTAACTAACATTGCGACATGGAAATTTTATATATTAGATATTTATATATATATATTATAGCCTTTTTTGCCTTTAGGTTAGATAACGAAGGAGATAAATTAAAAAAAAAAAATTTGGGTCAAAGTCCTTTAGTGGAGTAAATGGCTTCTGCAACTAGTTTCTGAAGATAATATTGAAATTCCCAAAAAAAACATTACGCTGTATCAAATGTCATATCAAGTCTCACTGACCAGCTGGCCCAAGCTACCGTTTTCAATGGTGACGTCACGCAAGCAGGTTGTGTCAAGAGGGAACCGCTAATATGTCCCTGTCCGCCGCCGCGAATCATGGCAAACCGCATCATTATGGAGCCAGGCGTAAAAATATGTGTTTTTTGTGTTATTGGTAAAGGAGGTTGCACACTGGCGAAAGTTCTGTTTTGGTGGGTAATCATCAAATAGTTTTTATTAAGTTTTTTCAATGTACCACTGAGAATTATTTTTTACTTCCGAAAAATACTTAACTAACTGTATTACTGTAAAATAAAAAATAATAATAAAAACCATACGCTAACTACCACAAACTAAAATATGGCGTAAAAAAACTCTCGCTGTTGACAGGTAAATGTGCCCAAAAGACTGGCGGCGTTGCCACGCTGTGTAGCAATGCTTATCCTTTGTCTTATTTTTTAATACATAAATAATAAATAAAAATCTTTTATTTTTTTCTCAGGCATCGCAGGCTTATACATTTTTAGTATTACCAAAACAACTTAAAAATTATGTTAGTATCTAGTACAATTTAAGCGGCTTAGACTTTTTGGCGGGAATTCATAGAGTGAAGTTCAGTGGCTGTTTTAATTATTTGCAAATCGATTCCTAGTGGATAATGTGTTGTAAAATCGGTGTAGTTTTGCATCTCAAGTGTCTACTGGCCAATAGAATTGACTACTACAGCGAAGCTTACCGCGAAGGCTGACCCAAAAAATTAGATTTATTTTTTTATGGTCAAATTTTTTTTTACTCAAACGATAACTTTACTAATTATTATTACCTACTGGGGTTCTCTTTAACAATCAAAATTTTTTTTGAGGTGGGAATTTATCAAGTGAGTCCTCCTGCTGTGGGTTGAATGAGGGGGAGTGTCAGACATTTAATGACTAAAATCTTCCTATGCTTCTTCGGTTGCTCTTTGTGTACCAGGACCAAAGTAACTCTTTTTATAATTTCCACTGCCTTGAAGTATGTTGCAAAAAGATTAAATACTTACTTAAATTTTATAATTATAGTAATTTTACACGGCCTGAATCAAAACCTGCGAGTGGAGCGCGAAATTACTATGCCTAAATATTTTTTTACTTTTCTATTTTCAAGAATTTAAACTAATTTTCATAATTTTAACATCAGTTAGGAAGGGAGAAACTGAAATGTATCGATAAAAAGATATTTTTTAATTACTAGTAAAACCTTTTTTAAACACCTACCTATATTACTGCAATAAAAATAATGACGCCATTAGTGAAAGAACACTAAACAAAATAGATTTTAATGACAAACATTGTGTAAAAGACGAAACCCTAATTACAATTTATTTTTAAACAACCGGCCAGCCATAGTAAATCAAAAACAACCTTTCTCACAAAGCAATATGTCATAAACATCATAATATTCATAATAATAGTTCTCAAAACACAACATTGTTTCAACTTTTTAACACAACACATTTTTTTCTATCCACCATTTTGCACTGATGTGCGGCCTCCTTTATACTCCAACTTATTTTATTTGTCCCATTATGGCGGACCTAAGGCGAGGAGCGCACTCGCAGCGGGGTGGCTCGAAACCACTACAACCGCATAAATTCTACATTTGTCACGGCATTAACACTCGAAAAAGGGTTTTTTAACGTGTCACCCCCGTATCCGGTAATCTTAAACTGATATTATGAATATTTTTGCTTTTTAAAATATGCTTTTGTTGTTCGCCGTGGAAAATGGTGATTGTAAAAGGTTCTTATGGTAGCTGATCATTTTTGTGTTATTTTTTAGACATTAATAATATAAATGTTGCCAGGTATTTTTAATTTTTGTTGAAAGTAAAAGGTTTTATGAATTCATTGTTGCATCAATTTATGAAAATACATATTTTAAATTATCCAAAACACTGGTGTTTAACGAAATAATAATAATATTCCACAACTTTCACACAACGCTACTTAATCGCAAACTTAGCAGAGCATAAGCTATGAGAATTAGACGTCTGATAAATATACTTGTAATCTGAAATGTACATATAAATTACACCCAGACACAGAACAAATTATCGTGTTTATCGCATAAACATTTGTCTTGGATGGGAATCGAACCCACGACAATCAGAGCCACTTACTACTAGTAACAACAGGCCGACAAATGATTTTGTTTTCCTTGTTTTGCAGTCAATATTCACCTGTGGAGAGGTAAGTATATGCCATAGGTTTTCACATCCAAATGTCATTATTTCTGTTCTGGCCTTTGAAGTACAAGCTGCAATAATTAAAAACCTTCAGCTCAGTCAAACATAAATGATAGATAGCCCTACAAAATAAGTGAAATAAATCAAACACCAAAAACATACAAAACAGCAACATTTAATAAATGCTCTCAATACAGATCGTGATTTATAGAAATCGGGTAAACACGACCATTAGCGACCATCTGTATAATAAAAATAATCGAATTTACACGCCGGGAAACTGATATAAAGCTTAGTACAAGCAATATTGTCTATCGAACAATAGTATGAATGAACGCGTTAAAAATCGCGGAAAAAAACTGTCGAATCGAGTAAAGAGCGACTGTTGTGCAAACTTATTCGATACGGTTAAATGGGGCGTTGTTAAACGCGACGTCATTTACCCGCGCATGTGAACCATGCTTAATGATTTAGAAGTAATATTTTTCGTTGTCACATTCGAATTTGAACTTTATTTTTTAGGAAGTAAATTCGACAATTGATTGAGGTAGTTTTTATGTAGAAATTATTAAAAAAAAATGAAATCATACTGACTATTGTGTAAAATAAAAAAAAAAAACAAGTACCTAGTTGTTTCCTAAATATCGGCAGCATTGATCAAGAAATTACTTTGGTTGACTGGAGTCGGTTTCTTTGCGCAAATCAACTCATGCGCACATAAGTAGGGTAGTTTGGAGTTATGGATCATAATAGTTTCAGGATATGATATGATATTTCCGTTTCATAAGTGGCGGTATCTTTGGAAGGATAACTATTCATTTCCTCTTTTGAAATATTAAAATCAATTATGATATTACAAGAGTATGAATGTATGTAAAAGGTAATCTCTTGAATTGCTTATTGTAACACAGATGGTAAATCTAGTTCTTTACATTATGAATATAAACCAGTCAAGTGCGAGTCGGACTCGCGTACGAAGGGTTCAGTACTGTCAGTAGGAATAAACGGCAAAAAAGTCACATTTGTTGTACGGGAGCCCCACTTAAATGTTTATTTTATTAAGTTTTAGTACCTATTTGTTGATATAGTGGCAACACATCATCTTTGAAAATTTCAACTGTCTAACCATCACGGTTCATAAGATACAGGCTGATGACAGGCAGACTGATAATGAAGTGATAGCAATAGGGTAATAATACCCTTTAGGTAAGGATCCCAAAAACGAAAAACGATTATTTTGAAGTTTCAAATACAGTAACCTAACCAGGCCCCGTGAAATTTATTATTAAATAATAGAATTCAAAGAATTCAGATATCTAAATCTAAATATCTTTACAAAACACCACAACAAGCGGCAAACATTTTTAATTATCAAAAGATAACGGATATAAAAAAACGACAAAAATAATCCATCTATTAAGTTCTATAACACCCATTTTATTGAGATACGATCGAACTACTAAAGATAGGACATACATACGCAATCAAAAGGAATGTGCCGCTCACACATAGGAAAAAACATATGTATCTAATAAAAACAAAATAACATTAAGTAGACGGGGAAGAGAAAAAACCTTCAATGAGCCAAGCGACGTGGACATCACTAGCTTACAACAAAAAGCAAAACAATCAAAATCCAACTCTATCAGAAGAAACATAAGTTCAAATTCCAATATTACAATTCAAATCAACATCTGACTGGTGCACCTGTTAAAAACCTTTAAATCCTTTACATATTTTTACAACGCATTCTTTCGAGAGCATTCTTTGTGTTTATTTTAAAAATGATTTTAAAGGAGGGTAGGATGATAAATAACGTATGATATTTGATTAAAATGACACAGCAGTTTGGCGATGATACAATGGCGGGTCCTGAGCTTCCGAAACCGACCACAATAAGCTTGATCATTGCTTTCTCACTGAACCTCTTATTCTAGAAGATAATAATATCATACCTGTTTATTTGTAAGAGAATAATATAACTCGTAATGAATCTACTCAATTAACTGTTCGGAGGTGAAAACATTTCTTTAAAGAGTATGATTCGACTATAATTTTGTTTATGTTATAAATATCCTTTGATGGAGACGAGTTTCAACATATAAAAGAAGCTATAGAAACAACACAAACTAACTTAGATGACGATGATGCTGTGAAAGAGGATTCTGATGATAAATTGGACGACATTGTTCTATTAGTTAATGAACAGCAAAAAGTTTACTTATAATCTGGACGATGACAAAAAATATATACTAATTTAATAATTTTAAACTATCAATCATAGGATTAGACTCATTATCAATTTATTCTCGACTGTGTCTCGTTAATCTTGTGGATTTTGTGAGCAGCCAAGACTTTGAAAGTTGCTAGTGAGACAAACCGTGCCTCAGAAAGCACGTAAAGCTGTTAGTCCTATATCTAATCTCTCCGCGGTCATGTTAAATTACAATCCCATTGGAATGTGAGTAAGGTGACATATGTTTGCGTATTTGGCTAGTCCCCCTCGAGATTCGGTCAGGACGATTATTCTTAATCACCAATTAACAAAAAATTAATAGTTAGCTAACAAAGAACTCAATATAAATGATGCTAAGTACTTATATCTACAAAAATTTGACTGTACACCCAAAATTTGGTCAGTCTATTTCAAGAAAAGAGCTTATAATAAAACTAAGCAAGGATTGGAATCTCACTACTTCTAAGTGTATCGAACCGAATGGCGACGATCAGTCTGGTCCGTTCCCAAACTCGTTTGTACTACAGGGTGGACCAGAAAGAATTGCGAATTTAAAAAAATCATAAAAAAAAAACTAAGTACAATTCACATACAAATTTTTATTTCTATAAAAGATAACATCTGGGAAATTCATTTCTTAAAAATAACGTCATCCAGGTGTGCACCATCGCGCTGCAAACATTCTTCGAATCTGAACCTCAAATTGGTAAAAACTCGCTGGCACATTGCACGGGGAATACCTGCCATTTCTTCCTGGATATTGGTCTTCAACTGGTTAATCGTGGCTGGGTTATTGGAGTAGACTCTACTTTTTAGGTATCCCCACAAAAAAAAGTCCAGTGGCGTTAGATCCGGACTTCTAGGAGGCCATGCAATGTCACCTCGGCGCGATATCAGTTTCCCAGCAAACATCTCGTTTACGACCGCCAAAGAGACATTAGATGTATGGCATGTCGCGCCATCTTGTTGAAACCATGTCGCACGATTATAGGCTTCAAATTGTTGCAGTTGTGGAAAGAAAAAATCCCTTAACATGGCTATGTATCGGTCAGAATTTACAGTGACAGATTGGCCTTGTCGATTTTCGAAGAAGTAGGGTCCGATAATTCCGTGCGCTGACATGGCCGCCCAAACGGTTACTTTCGGCGAATGCAGAGGCTTTTGATGTTTTGCACGTGGGTTCTCTGCAGCCCAGTAACGGCAATTCTGTTTATTCACATGCCCATTTATGTGAAAATGGGCTTCGTCTGAGAACAGAATATTGTTGAAACTCCGAAAGCGTTCTAACATTGTTTCAACAAAAGCTCGTCGTAAAATTGGATCATTCGGCTGTAATTCCTGCACA
This sequence comes from Leucania comma, assembly GCA_958295575.1. Taxonomy (NCBI): domain Eukaryota; kingdom Metazoa; phylum Arthropoda; class Insecta; order Lepidoptera; family Noctuidae; genus Leucania; species Leucania comma. Next base: position 24,789,957 of record OY282468.1, on the reverse strand, counting down.
AGTTGAATTTTGTAGGGGTGCAATTTCAAATCTTTCAACAAAATGCGACGCAAAGATGTTCTGGATACCACAAGTTCGGCTGAACGCTTTCGAGTTGATAGAGCAGGATTACGTTGAACTGAAACTCTAACTTGTTCAATTGTGTCTTCCGTTCTTGTTGACCTTGGGCGTCCCGCAGGCTTCTGTTTGAGAGTCGAACCAGTAGCTTCGAACTTTCTGACCCACGATCGAATCACACTTTCCTTCGGACACTGATTTAGGTCATGTAATCCAAACTCACGCCGAAATAAACGCCGAACAATAGCGCACGAATCGCGATTTTTGTAATAATGTTTAACGCAGAATGCACGTTGCGCTCCGGTGAAGTGATTCATCGCGACTAAATTTCCGAGAACCGAGCTACTTAACCCCACCACCCGCGCAGTCCCCTCACTAAAGCTTCAAACGCAAGAGTGTTTTTAAAATCGTACGCCCTTCTGGCCCACCCTGTACAATGCGTTTATATAACTGGTAACACTCGAGAGCTATTGATGTCCTTTTTTGTTGCCCAAGAAGATCAGAGACAATCGTCTATATAATAAACGATTGTTAGTGATTGTAAGTATACGGTTAGGTGTGGTTAGATTGTAATTAGGTTAGAAGGTGATTTTAAAATGATAGTATTTTTAATAGGTCACCGGTCTCCAAAAACCTACAAATACAATCATAATTTGCGATTAGTTGTGGTAAGATGTATTTGGGTAATTTGATAAACTTAAGAAATTATAGTCAGTGGCTTTAATTTCGACAAATACAGTGTATGCTTTTATAAATAATAGATGATTAATTTTCTATTGAATTTCACAGTCATTCAGTCACCTGTTTTAATGAGTTACGATGCAAAGTAACACAAAAATGAACGCTAGTAGTTATTAAATATTTCAAAAACTAATGAGGATACAATGAAGAAATTACTTAAACGTTCACACAATTTAAGTTTTCACTACACAATTATTCAGTCCCACTAATGAATCTATTGCGTCACAATAATAAAACCAATCTTCCAAACATACTCACAAAAATAACAAAGTCACCATTTTAAAAAGACGAAAAACATTATTCAAATTAAAATACTGAACAGTAGGTACAACCAAAGTAATTACTGGCGGTGAATACGAACAACCAATTTTTAGGTCGACAATTTATCTGACAAACTAAACGTCAAATTTAAATAATGTATCTTTCATCACAATGACAGCAACCCTTTCGTCTTCATCTTTTGTGACCGTTGTTGCAATATGATAAAGTTCATAATCTTCTTCATCGCCGGCATTGGTATCTTTGTCAGCTACTTTACAAGTAAAGACTTTTTCTACCCGAGGCCATTAAACAGTAATGAGTGGACTATGAAGTGGTACTTTGCGTACCACGTGCCACTCACAATGTAGGAAAGAAACCAACTACCGTTCGTTTTAATACAATAGTTAAAAATAATTGTACAATTAACGTCTTGGATTGTACACGAGTGGTTAATGCCTCTTGAGACAGTCCCGTGTATGTAATTGGAAGTCAAAACCCTTTTTGCTTTTGAAATATTAATTTTAGTTTCAATTATAATAATTCTTTTAAAGTTAAGATGTGATTGTGAAGGCATTTCTATCAAAGCTTTTGAGTGCATGTATGTTGTATTCTCGTTTTGTTTCAAAGAACAGTTGACTTATAGAAATAATATCCCTTTGTGTTATATGTTCTATCGTCAAAATATGATTTAAATTATTGACTGCAGATATAATTACACTAACTTTAAAGGTGTTTTTGTCTAAGTCTAACATTCCATATTACTTAAAAAATCCTTTTCATTTATTTCCCATTCCTAAAACGGGACTCATATGAATCCCATTTTTAGTCCCCTATTCAAACTATAGAATCAAAGTTAAAGTCCAAATTAAAATCCCATTCAGGCCCCTTTGTTATCTGACCACGATCGTAATAAGACAAGAGGAGCTAATTCTATAAAAGCAAAGGGTGTCATACAATAGATAAACGATAACGAAGTACCAACACATTCTAACAGTAATAAAACAAGATCCAAACAAAACTGATCCTTATGAAGACGTTATAAGATCTAATACAAAGTTTTGTGATGGCAATAATGTTGTACAGCAAAAATAATTCCGTATGTTTTGAGATATAGGATCAGTTAATTTTTCTAGTCTAATGCCTTTTCTGAATTGAATGTTATAGTTTCACACTAGGGGTGTCGAATTCTACGGGTATTCTCACGGCGAATAACATTTTTTTTGTTGCCAAACCAATAAATAATATTGTCTCGAATACGTCATCCAAATAAGCCTATTAGAAACGGTGACAAAGAATTAAACCTCACACTAGTTTCCCACATACAACTGGGAATGTCTTAAAGTATGAGTTCCAGAATTCAATATAAATTCGTCGTTGAAATCTCTGTTCTAATCAACTTGAATAGAACATTACACTTCAGACAACAATATTGTCATAGCTATAACGAATGAACTAAGTACATACATCGAAATTGGTGGCATACGTAGAAGCACACAAAACCAACAGCGTCATAATTGCTCATGTTTATATAACAGAAGCCATTCACAAACCTACAGAAGCCGAAAGGAGATTTTAAACAAACACAACTTAGAATTTCTTTACATGGCCGTCTGTACAAAGAATGCTTCAAGTGGCCAACCCGACCAGCCGACCAGACACCACAATGGTGGCCAGATCGTGAAAAAACTAAATATTATCACGCACAGCTTGACTCGAGGTTGTCGCAAACAATACTGGTGAACAGCTTTACTGCTCTAATAATACAAGCTATTATCAACCTTTGTCAATGAAACAAAGATGCTGTAAAATTGGTCAATCATTTTTAAGGTCACGACTCCGAACATCTGCGAAAGACGAGAAAATTGTACGCCTCGGGCGAACTTCGTTAGCGTACAGAGACAATTCCAGTTTCGCGAATTCCGATGGACACAATAAGACTTCAACAATTCCTTTTCGACAACAATAGAGTTATTGTCATAAAATAGCCAATAGGTACGAAAATGACGGGTTGCGAACGGCTTTGTGCGTACCGAACTTTCGGCTATTATGATGGATTCTTTGTTACTGGATATCCTCGGGGAGTAGCGAGACAACGTCCATAATACCACCGTGAAACGTATTTATAAACGTTATGATCTGAATGGATAATATGCGAGACGCCATTGTGTTATTGTCACACGACAATGGTGGCAAATCGAGGCCTTGAGTTTGTACAATTATGAGATTAGATACTCGACAAGCAAGGATGCTGATTTGACACCAGATGTTTTAAGAATTGACCCCTTTGTGCTAAAATCACAATGATGTACTAAACGAATGGACACACTAAACATGAATTTAAAAATACGGTTTAGCTTATTATTTGCTGGAAGAATATCAGTTAGGCAAAAATAATTTGTACGGTAACTCATCACAGTACGTTTAGTAGTCAATGGATAAGGTTTCTCACAGTTTTACCTCTGTATCGTCCGTAGCCTCTTTGAACAGCTTTACATCCTCTATATTTGAGCTGCCGTCTATTCGAGTCGAATCATTTGTTATCACTTTTTTATACTCCCTATTGATGAATGCCTCAAATGTTTGTATTCATTTTGCTTTTCAAACAATACGTGGAAGGTATGGAATAGAAAGCTTAGGTTTCACACTCACAGGTGTAAAAACATAACATATTTTTTAGCTCAGCCGGGTAATAAAACTCAACGCCCTCCAAAAACAAAGTGAAAAACATAGGTAAGTAAAATACCACGAGCACAGCGCGCCGCCATTGTCCACAGAATAGAATAAAAGATAAAAGAAAAAGGTAAAAAAAAGATTGTGTCGTTTCTGTTTGAACAATGACGGTTGTCAGAGGCAGCCATATTGGATTTGACGCGCGTGAGTCTGACAAACGGGATCGTATTCTAAATATAGATGTAGTTATTGTAAAATATATTGGTTGTTGGAATGATTTTTTGTTCTAATTAGGTCTGATTGTCATTATAGTATTTCAGTGTCAAAGGACTAGAAAATATCTTCGTAGAGACAAAGCAAGTTCATAATCGAATAGTGTTACACACACATACAAGTGTTATGAATTGCTTTTCAAAATTATATGATTTGGAAGTGTGCAGAAATAATAATAATTCATTTATTTCTGAGTATCACACAAGATCTTAATATTAAAACGTTTCACATACACAATTATTTCGGTGTATAAATATAAAAAAATCAAAATCAGCACAATTTTGTTATATTATATGAGAAGAGATAAATGAATGAGATCAAAATTATTACTAAATAATACTTATCACATAATGTCAATTAAAAAAGTCTACACACACAACATATTGAAAAAAGGTAAAAAATTATAATTTAAAACTTTAATAACTGAGTAAAAGCAGTTTTACAAGCAGCATTTGCTTTTGTTTTAAAAAAATAGCTTACATAAAGTACTTAGCCAAGGTTTCGCTTTAAATTATACGTAATTCATTGTTGTACAAATATTTTAAAGCTCTTATTCTAAAAATGTTTGCTTTTAAAAGGTTTATTACTTACGTTTTACATAAATAAGATTCATTTGAAAGGCAATCTTGTTAATGTCACGCTAAACCAAGTCAGGTTTTTTCATTTTCCTAGTTCTGAGACTGTTCAGTGTTAATAAAAACTACTTCATCTTAAAAAGTCACTGACAGGTGTCTGACAATAGAGGTATTATTCAACATAATGATATAGGTATGTTTTATTATCCTTCTTTTACAGCTCTTGTTTGAGGACAATGGCTTCTGATTCCTAAATTTCATTATCCATTGCTTCGTTGGCATCAGACATATCATTGAAGCGTCTAAGAAACTCATCCTTGGACACCAAACTGATTCAAGCATGATTGAAGTCTATACAATTATTCGGTTTTTACGAAATGTCTATCAGAATTCGAAGATATTTTCCTTTTTTTTCTGAAAATAAAAAACGATGTCTTCAATACAATATCTGTTTCGGTCGGACACAAACAAATCATTGAGCGTGCTTCACGAATTTATTCGATTTACGTTTAATTTCCACTTCGTTAAGCGATTTCGCGAAAACTAATGTTGGTTGGACACGATTCTTATGTTCTTTTCATTGTGAGATAGTTGGGTTTGACAATGTTTTTCTCAAGCACGCGATAAATAAAATAATGCTTTGATATGGATGAGTGATGAAAACGGGTCCCATGTTAAATGACTTCAGGCATCACTGACTTTGTCAATTTACTCGTAATTATTTTAAATTTATAGAGAAATAGAAATGACAGTATTGAAGACTTAAATACCAGCTAGATTCCCCCACCCGAGATGCACTGAGCATCGGGAATGAGTACGGTGGTAATAGGACGAATTCCGGCCACCACCGTAGGCGCGGGCTTGTGGATGGCGAGCAATAGGTAGCTTGTCATTTAGCCATCAGGTCGACGGCGCGTTTAGTTCCACGAGCGCCTTAATGAGATTTGGGTAAGATTAATGGGGTACTCGTCGGAGCTGATGCGTGCCAGGGCTGCAGATTGGTCTAAGAAGGTACTATGGTCCTCACAAATAGCAACTGTACATAAACTATGGGCTTTAGTCACTAAAAGTCTGCCACTCCCTCTCCCTCATAGTAAGACAAGTTATTAGAAAATTATAACCACAATTATTTAGTAAAGTTATTATTTGAGAATCACCGACGACAGATGGACCAATGGGCCATAGAAGGAAATGTAGAGCACTCACACGCACATTACGGACATAGATGGACAGAATTCGATTGAAGTAGTACAGGACAGGGACGGGGGCAGGTTAGGCAGGGTCTGGAGGAGGCCTTTACCTAAGAGGGGTTCTTGCATCACTTTAGTTGGTAATAATTACGTGAAAAAAATATTTAAAAAATGAATATTCATGAATATATAGGGTGACTGGTAATTAGTAAACGATACTTAAACACGTGATTGTAGTCATGATAACAAACAACTTTTACTATGGGACCTAGTAACCTAACCTAACCTGAAATCGCGAAAAAAATCAGCCAAGTTCAGTACATTTTAACCAGTTAGGCGAACACAAATGTATTGACCAGCAGGTTTTTTTTCGCGATTTCAGATTTGGTCTCATAGTAAAAGTTGTTCGTTATTATGACTACAATCACGTTTTTAAGTATCCTTCACCAATTACCAGTCACCTTATAATTTATGAATTTATCATTAATAATTTTATCTTCAATTCTTTTAAGCTATTTATTAAAATACTTTAATAAAATGCTAATAATTTTTTGAATCGGCAAGAAATAAAAGCCTTTTTTATTTTATTTTTTATTGGATAAGCCAAATCAGAACTTGACTATAAATTAAACAAAGATAGCAAACCTCAAGGTGAAACGGTAAAGAATGTAGTCGTATTAATACATGAAGTGGAAGGTAAAAAGATTGAGCAAGGCAACCGTACATTTGTGATGATTGCATAATACTTTGCCAGATCGAAAACCCCTTATTATTGCAAGTGTAAACCCGAAAATCGATTCGGATCCCGCAAAAACAGATGAATGCCTAATTTCAATTCTCACAGTAGCTTTTCAACCAAAAATAACATACGACATTGTGCGGCCATATTGGATTCTAGGATTGCGTGCACAAGCCTTTTGTACCTTTTTTCTTTCTTTTATCTTTTTAGTGACAAAGAGATTTGATACGTCGTCGGATTTCAATGAATGGGTTTTTTGTTTTTTTTTTTTCTTTAATTTTGACACCTGAATCTTGGCATCCCTTTTGGAGTAAACTGCTGATCAATTTTATTTCTTTTGTTGGGATATTGAAGATTCTGGTCCGGATGCAAGGCTTTGGTTTTCGAATGAGTATCTTTTCATAGATATAGATGATTTTAAGGATACCATAGAAACATCGTTGAGACACAACAATTGTATAAGTAAGTGTTGATATGTCGCAAATGCTTATTTATTTGTTAGAGCATTGTAAAGCAAGAATTAGTTCTTTAGATTTGAAAATAATTTCGTTAGTGAAGTAGAGGTTGGCGATAGATACTGTTGGCGGTTCGAATAAGGATGATATTTGGTTAAGAAAAATCACGTACTTCATTTCAACTAATCAGAAAGCAAAAAGCTAACCAACTTCTTCCAAAACTGGATGCTGTAACTGCATACATCTGGATGCAACATACTGAATGTGTGTAAATATCAGTTATCATAATTTATTATTGCTACGAGTATTTTGCTCTCCTATAATATAGCCATTATTGGCTTACGTATTATTAGAAGTTCACAAAAGATTTGTCAATTTCATCATGGTAGATATGCTATACTTTTTAAGTTATTGGTACCTAAATTTTACTTGAAATCTTTTGAATTAAAAGACCTTTAACATCTGTTTCTTTAACAGATGCCATTGCTTACATTAATCCTATTTTCATACCGTCAATTTCTTTATAATGAAACCATTTTAAAATAAAAAACCTGGGAACTTACAAAACAAGCCTTTCACACTTGATCATTGTAGAATTTAAGTTCTTTAACAACAAATTCATTACTTCCATCAACCCGCCCTTTTTTCTCATGAACAGTTATTGTTTTCTAGTTAACTTGTAGCTTGACTTCTAAGTTAGCATTAACAATGTTTGTTGCTGCCTAGTCCTCAATCTTCTCTGCGTGAAGGTACGCCTCTTCTTCGGTAGGCGTTGGTAAAGTTGCAAGTTCTAGCGAAGAATAGGGGACGCCCCGCTGGCCTGTGTTCAATGGGAATTGTTGTCCATTATTAGAGTTTAATTTATCGTTTTAAGTGACGAATATATTAATAAAATTATGGGTATGATTATGTGTGTTATGAGATAGGTTACTTAATAGTTAGGTAAGAGGTTTTAGCGTTCTCCAGATCCGTGATACGATAGATTTTATAGGCTCAGTGTTAAGTTTTCCCATGCGTGATTGTTTGTTATCGTGGCCCTGGTATCCAAAGAGCAACTTAAGGAACACAGATTAATTGTAGCCTGTAAAAGTCTGACACTACCTCTCGTTTCGCCCAGAGCAGGAGACTTCTCACTCGTAACACTCTCTCTCTATCTCTTACTCGCTTTCACCCCCAAAGTTGCCCTGTTAATTTAAGATGTTGTACATTATCAGCATGCCTGTTATTTATTTCAATGTATATTAAAAGGTTTTATTCCATTAATATTGTAACCTAACATGATTCTTTTTTCTATTTTATCATCATCATTATCAGCCTTTTAATGTGCCCACTGCTGGGACACAGGCCTCCTCTCTAAGAAAGGGAATGGGCCGTAATCCACCAAGCGGGCCCAGTGTGGGTTGGTGGATGTCACATGTCTTCGAATTTTTGGTTCTAGGACATGCCGGTTTCGTCACGATGTTTTCCTTCACCGTTTTGAGAGAAGTGATGATGAAATAAATTACACAAAGTAATGCGCCTAGCCGGGTTTGAACCTGCGACTTACAACTCCTAAGTCGGGGCCATTACCACTCGGTCACCACTGCTCTCGGAGTTTGTAGGTTCTATTTTATAAAATTACCTAAACAAAAATCTTAAGTAAGAATTGCACGGAAATATAAAATGTTACATTTCAACCCGACTCTTAACACACCTGTCCAGATCTTTCCCCATCACAACATTTTCTCAGCCACTATAGCGTCACACCCACCACCGCGGGACACCATGGGAGTGGTGTGAAGACCCACCAGGTCGCATACTGAAGGAATGTACTAGAAGTACATGGGACCAAGGAGGCAGGGCGGTTCCGCTCACGCTGGGCGGCCCGCCCATCGCTGTGCCGCAGGAGATTATATTCACACGATTAATTTTGAGAATCGGGTTTTGAAGGGTGTGGGAAGTTAGTTTTTGTGATAGTAAGTAGGTAAGTACATGTAATTGCTAGTTGCGTAGATATGCAAGCGTGTTGGAACTCTTAAATAGGGATTTAAATTTTTCACAACATAAAGTACTCGAGTTGACAAAAGCATAATGGTTTTAAGTAGAAATTAATTCAAGTAAAAATTTTGTGTTTCATTTTAAACATTTATTTAAAATGAACCATTTACAGGGACTTTTCAAATGTCTAAATGTCGGTCAGGAAAAAAAAGGTAAATTGCACTTGCAGTTCCAAAGGCTAGATCTCTTTTTGTACTTAATTAGTACAAGTTTTACTCAGGGTACCTACCGATTGACAGGTCTTAGTAGGTTAAGGCATGGGACATGCTGAAGAATCTGTATCTCAGGTACATACAGGTTCTTAAGGAAACCGAAGCACCAGTCTCTAAAAATTGAATCCCAATTTGCGAATTGTATAGTAACTTTAAGTAACTTTATGAAGATAAAATAGATGATGTCTATTTTATTTAAGAGCAGTGGTGGCCGAATAGCGATGGCCCCGACTTGTGAGTTGCAGATCGCGGGGCAAACCCAGCCAGGCGCATTAGTTTATGCTTATTTCATTACCATTACTCTCTAAATGTTGAAGGAAAACATCGTGAGGAAACCGGCATGTCCTAGAACCAAAAATTTGAAGACATTTGACATCCACCAACCCGCACCTCTTCTAGAGAGGAGGCCGGAGTTCTAGTGGGAACATTATAAGGCTGATTCAATGCTATTTTACCTTCACAAAACAACTGAAGGAACTCTGGGTTTTAGTTAGTAAAAAACTGTGACTCACTCTCGCCCTTCCCAGAAAAAAATATACTACCATAGGCACATACAATTTTCAAAATTTCTAAAAATACACCACACTGAAAAACACAAAAAATAAAAAAAAGAAGAACCTACGTAGATGTGCCAACAGTTTCACCGAGAGATATTGGCAAACCTATCCTTAATTTCGAAAAAAATTGGTTAAATAGTAAATTCTGCAATTATAAAGGGTCGATTTTGCTGTTTTTGAGACATGTGAACGATTTTTTTTTTTTCTAGAAATTAAGGATAGGTTTGCACATATGTTTAGATATATTTTTTTTTTGTTAAGTTTATTTCGGTTTATTGTTAAATTTTTTAATAACTGTTAGAGGTGTTTCCTTAATGACCATAGAAGTAAGTAATTTGTATTTGTACATTTATCGTTTAAGCCAAAATTGAAATTGGTCATAAATTAAACAAGAATAGCAAAGTTCAAGATGAAAATTCTTGTCGTAATAATACCTGAAATGGATGGCTAAAAAGGATGATAATAATTGAGTGATAAAATAGACATCTCCCAATTATTAATTTTAATAATTTTTCAAATGCGCAGTCCTGATTTTTTCATACTTGGTCAACAAATAACAGATAAAATAAAACATTTCATTGCTTTGCTTTTTGAGAAAAAAATTATAATAAAAAAACCGCAATTTAACCAAAATCCCTTTTATTTAAACTATCCATTATCCCTAGCACAATTATGTCATGATAAAGAACCATAGTCCACCTTAGCGAAACCATAAACAAAATTAATCCTTAATAAAAAAAAAATAACCAAAAAAAATACTGTCATGAAATGACAATCTAAATCAAATAATCCTGCTAATGCAGTCACTCTGACACTCACCCATTCAAATTCCCATACAAACTCAATTCCATACAAAAATTATACACCCTTTGTAGGGAATTACACTATGGAATTACCATAAAGCATAATTAGCTGTATTATAACATAGTTAGTACGGTGGGCAGTTATTTTAATTCAAAAATAGACAAAATAGGACACAATACTTTATGTTTACCTAGTGTATGAATGTATAATTAATAATGATATATTATATTAGTGTGGTCATGAGAAAATGAAGTGAGAGGAGATTACATTAGGTTAAGTGCGCAAGCGCAAGTGTTGTTACGCGCCCTTTTGTAGAAGCTAGTCGGATACACGTGCGTGCTAGATAAATAGGTGAAGGATATAACTCGATGGAGATTTTTCTAGAAAACCAGCATGGTTTGCGAAGTAGTTCAGCGATGGGCGGCAACGCTGTGTGTTGCGGGTTCAAATCCTATACGGAACAAATATTTGTATTTTTTTTTTATTTGATATAAACTAGTGCTTGACTGCGATCCCACCTGATGGTAAGCTGTAATGCAATCGTTGATGGTGAGGCGCACTAGTTTATTAAGAGCCTATTCACTCTAACCTTGAAGACATCCAAATTATAATCGTATAGGGAAAACCGCAGCAGGCAAATTGTTCCAGACCTTCGATGTACGCGGTATAAACGACGAGGCGAAACGCTTAGTCCGGACCGTAGAACCTTAGACCGTATGACCTACGAATGGGTGTTTGAACTGTATGTACTATGTTTAGTTTAGTTATATTTCAATGTGGGTAACCGCAGTAATAAACTAGCTAGCGAGCAAGACGGTTGTTTCATTACTACGCACCGACACACTATTTGGCGACGAGGACGGGATCTACCTACGTACTTTGCGAAAATGGCAAATTTTATGGGAAATTTAAATGTTTTCGACCATAAAATTCACGAATGGGACGTGTTCCGCAGCAAATTGACGCAGTTCATTAAATTGAATAAAATACCCAACGACAGTCAAAGTGCAGTGCTGCTAACGTATTTGTCGGACGAATCCTACCGTCTGGTTCGGAACTTATTACATCCGAATAAGCTCGAAGGAATCACGTACAGTGAGCTAGTGAACGTACTTGATAAGCATTTCACGCCAAAAAGGTCAACATTCGCCGATAGGGCGAAGTTCTACGAAGCGATTAAATCCGACGGTGAAAGCATCGAGGAGTGGGCTGCGCGGCTGCGAGGGCTAGCCGTGTACTGCGATTTTGGTTCGGAGCTGGACATGCTTTTGCGTGACCGCTTCGTGCTTGGCTTCAGAACGGGACCGGAACGTGATAGACTGTTCGAGTGCGACTCGAAGAGCCTCAGCTTTGGACAGGCGCTGGAGGTCGCTCAGAAAGCGGCGTGTGCGCGGCAAGCGCGCGCTGAGCCGGTTATGAAGGAGGAGCCGGTGTTCCATGTGCATGCTGGCGGACGTCGCGACGCGCGGCCCACCGCCGCCAGCGCGGGCGTTTCTGCAGCGGGCAGGAGCCGCGCCAACGCGAGCGCTCGCGATTCCGACGACGACGATCAATTGCGATGCACGGTGTGCGGTTTGAAAAAACACAGCGCGGCTCAGTGTAGATTTAGGAACTACAAATGCCTTATTTGTGGACAAAAGGGCCACCTAAAGAAGTTATGCGCAAGGAGAAAGTCAAATCTTAATAATATCGGCACGGAGGATACGGAGACAATTCAGGGAAGTGACTGCAAAGAGTGTGAACTATATAACATGAGGTATGTTGACTATAATCCTATTAAAATTGAAGTTAACGTGAATAAAATTGATTTGTGTATGGAGTTAGATACTGGTTCGGGAACCACGGTGATTTCTGAAAAATTGTATTTGCTTCATTTCTCTAGTCTAAAATTAAATAAAAGTGATTTAACAATGTGTTTGTACAACGGTCATAAAATCACACCCTTAGGATATTTTGTCGCTAAAGTAACTTATGACAATATAACTCAAGATATTAAAATATACGTCATTTCCAACGGCGGGCCTCCTTTACTGGGACGTGATTTCATGACAAAATTTAGCCTTTATTTCGCAACAAATAATTACAACCTTGTCTGTGAGAATAAAAACATTGACGAAGTACGACGGTTATTGAATGAATATCCAGATGTTTGGAAGGATGGACTAGGATGTTTTAATAAGTTTGAAGTCGAATTGCAATTAAAAGATAATGCAACACCAAAATTTTTTAAGCCGCGTTCCGTTCCTTTTGCGTTGAAAGACAAAGTCAGCTCAGAACTGGATAGATTAGTGAGTTTAGGAATCCTTGTTCCAGTTAATTATTCAGAATACGCCACACCAATAGTGCCGGTATTGAAAGAAAATGGCAAGTTAAAAATAGCAGGTGATTTTTCATGTACTCTAAATAAAGATCTAAAAATAGACAAGTACCCCCTACCTCGTATAGAGGAAGTATTTTCCAAGATAGGAGGTGGCGAACATTATACGAAATTAGACCTGAGCAATGCGTATAATCAGTTCAAATTATGCAAATCATCGCAAAAATTAACCACAAGAAATACACTTGTCAAGATTGCGCGAGGTTTTACGTAGGTTGCAAGATGCAGGATTGCGCCTGCAAAAGGACAAGTGTGTTTTTTTCCAAAGTAGGGTGACCTATTTAGGTTACGTAATCGACAAGAGTGGGTTAAGGACTTGTCCGGCTAAAGTCGAGGCTATCCTCGGTGCACCTGCGCCCACCAATGTATCCGGAGTTAAACGGTTTATAGGTGTAGTTAATTACTACAGAAACTTTATTCCGGGCGCTTCGACTCTGCTGAGTCCGCTGCATGAACTACTTCGCGCGGGCGCGGAATGGCAGTGGGGTAAACGACAGCAAGAGGCATTCGAGAGCGTGAAGCGCGAACTGGCCAGCGAACGCGTACTGGCACATTTTGATCCCGAAGCGCCACTGGTACTAACAGTGGACGCAGGGCCGTGCGGGCTCGGTGCTGTGCTCTCGCACCGCCCGGCGAGTGGCCCGGGCCATGAGCGACCGATAGCTTACGCCTCAAGATCGCTGACGGCTAGTGAAAAAAATTATAGCCAAATTCAGAAAGAGGCAACAGCTATCATATTTGGAGTAAAACATTTTCATCAATACTTATATGGTCGCCAAACGCCTTTTATCTTGAAAACAGACCACAGGCCTTTGCTGTCGATTTTTGGAAAAGGAAATGGTATTTCGGTTACGGCCTCCCTACGTTTACAAAGATATGCAATCATTTTATCCGCATATAACTATACAGTGCAATACGTAAATGGTAAAAATAATGAGGTTGCGGATTATTTTTCTCGGTCACCGTTATCAGTCGCAGTCGGTGATAAGCGAGATGAAGAGAGTTCCAAGTATTTTCTGTTCTTAGAAGCTAATGTAAAACCGGTTTTGTTCGAAGACATTAAACGTGCGGTCGCCGCTGACAGAGTGTTGAAAACTGTAACCAAGTACATGACTAACGGCTGGCCTAGGAAAATAAAATGTAAATCTGTAATGCCATATTTTCAATGCAAAGCAGATTTAGAATTGCACGATGGTTGTTTGTTTCGCGGCCATAGGGTAGTAATTCCGACCGTCTATAGACGCAAGATGTTGGAAGAATTGCATTCGGCTCATTTTGGCATCGTTAAAACTAAAAGTGCAGCGCGTAGTAGAATGTGGTGGCCTGGCATTGACGGAGATATATTACGATGGGTAGGAGCGTGCGGTGCGTGCGCCGCGGTGCGCGCCGCGCCGCCGCGGGCGACCCCCGCACCCTGGCCGCGACCGCCGGGCCCATGGCACCGCATTCACATCGACTACATGTCCATAGGTCAGGTGGTATATCTTGTCGTCGTAGACGCGTATTCTAAATGGCTGGAATGTGTTCAAATGGACCGTGGTACTTCGAGTAATGCGCTTATTCAAAAATTAAAGGATATGTTTTCTAGGTTCGGTGTGCCTAATGTTATTGTATCGGATAATGATGTAAAAATTTGTTCATCAGAATTTCATACCTTTTGTGAGATAAACGGAATAGAATATCTTAATTCGCCTATTTATCACCCGGCTAGCAACGGGCAGGCAGAGAACTCCGTTAAAACATGCAAAAAGATGATAAAATGTATATTCGCAGAGTCAGAGGGTAGAAGTCAAAAAGATATCCATGAGAAGCTACAGAGTTTTTTATTTAATTTTAGGAACACTGTTCATTGCGCCACTGGTGTCACCCCGGCGATGTTAATGTTAGGCCGTAATTTAAGATGTCGATTGGATTTAATTCTACCCCAGGTGAAATCATTTGATAAGGGCACCGAACCATCGGTTTTAAAATGTAACAGATGTTTTCAAGTAGGTGAGATTGTATGGGCTAAATGGTTTATTGCAAGGAAGAGTATTTGGAGTATAGGTATTGTAAAAAAGATTATAGGTACAAGAATGTTCGAAATTTATTTTTAAGATTATGGAACTAGTTGTAATAGACACATAGATCAGATGAGAAAATATACTAACTCGATTAAAAATACTGATGTAGATAAAAGACAACCTGGAAGAACGTCCAGCATCGACAGTTCGGTATCGTGTGACCGAGTGCCGGCGCTGGACGCGCAATCGCCGCCGACGCAGCTCCCGTCCCCTACAATAGAATCCGATGAACAATCCCCCGCGACGCCGTCGCCACCGGCACCTTTTTCGCTTCCATCAGCTAGTGCTGGGGAAGGGAGAGAGTTGCGGGTCGCGACTGGCCTCACAGAAAATAGTCATGGTAAAGATATAGAACAGAGGGAGGCGGACAATGATGAGTGGGCGGAAGCTTACGAGGTGATGAATGAAGAGACTCAACCAGTTGAACAGAGTTGCGTTTCAAATGAAAACAATAAGTCAAGTATTGAAAATGCACCTCTGGTTGAGCGCTCAAAGAGAATCCGAAAACCTGTTTGTTATAGGAAATATTTTTAAGTAGGTAACCATAAGCTAATGAGTGTATAGTGTGTATTTGTAGGTATGTGTACTGAGGAAGTTTTAATATTGTTACAGGTTCCCAAATTAATGTTGGAGGGATGAACTGTATGTACTATGTTTAGTTTAGTTATATTTCAATGTGGGTAACCGCAGTAATAAACTAGCTAGTCTGTCCTAGCTCAGAGGACACCGGTGTCCTCTCACATCCACGCCACTATAGGCCTTAATTCCGATGTTTAGAGTCTACTTTTGTATGAACAAGTTGGGTAGTTGTGGATCGACGTGCTAGCGAGCAAGACGGTTGTTTCATTACTACGCACCGACACACTAGTGTTCCATGTCTTGGTGACTTATATTATGTGAATGTGCATATTTGTGAACAAACCTACGATACAGGAGTTGTTTCTAAAAGAGTGGAGAACTTTTTTTTAAAGTACAATAAGAAGGTGTATGCTATTTATTTAAACATCCAACAGTTATAAATAACCGCAGAGGCCCAGCCGCTGCAGGCAGGCAGGGTTGAAGCCTACTGGGGTCATGGGTCAGCTTCTGAAAGGAAGGCTCGGCTCCGATACAATAGGCAACGAAGGAACGGGGTAGGTTTTTTAGTCAGTAAGAGTCTACACTATTTTCCGCTCAGCCCAAGGGCTGGATCTGTCATTGGATGATTTTACCTACCATAAAAAAGCTCTTATCAAAATTACTTATGTTCAGAACTGTTTTAACTTGTCATAACAAACGGAGGAAGACCAAACATGGCCGACAATAAACACTAAATTAAACATCACACACCTTTCTCTATAAACAATATTCATAAAGCAGTAAAAACAAGAAAACTTACGTAATCGTTTATTTCAATACGTCACAGCTTCACGCCTCTGCCGTAAGGGTCCAAACAGCAGACAGGATCCTGAATTATGTGGCACAGAGCATGGCCCAGCTCGGTCACACAATGGATGATCAATAACAATTTGAAGACGAAGACGGAAAGTGATTTGTTGGTACACTAAAATGTTAGGCAGAGTGCATATTGAAGGATCGGATGGTTTTGATTTAGAAAAACTATAAAAATGACTCCTGTATTATGAGTTTGTTTTTAAAGTGGAAAGTCATCCAATGACTTTCTCCCAGTCTGTGAGACTTTTACTAACTCAAAAATCCACTCTGTTCCTTCGTTGCCTTTCATACCAGGGCCGAGCTTACCTTTCAGAAGCAGACCCTTGGCTCCAGTAAGCTTCGACCCCGCTGAGTCCCTACGATTAAAAAAAAAACAAGAATTACTCCTTTATTATGAGTTTTTTTTTAGAGAAATCATCCAATGCCTTCTCCCGCTCTGGGTGGAGCGGGATGGCGTGTCAAACTTTTATTAAAACCACACCTGTTTCCTTCAGTTGCCCTTTGCATTCTCAGAAATTAGCCGCGGCCATAGTGGGCATCGACCCTACTGGGCTATTATTAATATATTTCTGACATCTCTTTGAGGCATGCGTGGAATACTGCTGTCGATTCAGGTTTCGTCCTTCCTGGAAGACGGCTTCCAGACAGCGAGCTATCTATTACTCGTGGTCCGCAATCCTGCGTACACGGTGACCGAGAATCACCCTGCGAATACCAACACCCAGGGCGTCTCCTGCAGCGGCGTCTGGGCCGCCCAGCACCTGCTAACTTGTTGATCTTTTCACTGATATTTTTCTTTTTGATGCGATCATGCAAGGAAACCCCGAGCACAGCCTTTCCCATTTAAGTGACAAAAACCTCTTGATGAGGCCCATAGCAAGTGACCACGTTTCAAAGTCATATGTCGTCATTAGTAACCCGGTGGTCATAGACTTCTGTCTTGAAACATAGTAGTATTGGACGAGAAGATACCGCGCATCTTCCCGAACGCTGCCCAGCCGAATTCGACGGATTCGACGATTGATCTCTTTCTCGGAGTTAGACCTACTCAACTAGACCTATCCTAGATAAACGTAATCGACCACAACTTCTAGAGTCTCTGATCCTGATAGGAGTGGGTACTACATGGCTTTTTACCATGGCTTTGGTTTTGTCCACAAATTGTCAAGAAAAGATTTTTCTATGAAGTTTGAGTTCAATAATTAATTAATTGGTATTTATTTAATTAAGCAATCACTTTATAATACAAGTAATCACTTTTTCGTCCCAACAAAAATAACATTAGTAATGTGTAGACACACAGAAATTTATTTCTTAGAGTTATTAAGTAAGAAACTCTGATCTTACTTAATAACTCTAAGAAATAAATTTCTCTTCACTTTTACACAAAAACACCGATTGAATTCACTCCTAAGCCTCATTGACGATACCAAAGGCAGGCCCCTCACAATACTTAAGCCTATAGATATTTACTTTCCAGTCAATATTATTTATGTTCCGCCATTAATTGCCGCGCATATATCAGATACAACCAGTCAACGCACTTGACGCAGCGACATGCGACTTTGCGACCAGACTCGCCGATGTGCGCACGGCTTTAGGAATTGAAATTTAAGTCTACGTTTAGAATTATGATTCTGAAAGTAAAGATGAGTGCATATTATTTTGTGGGGAAATTAGTAGATAGTAGCAACAGGAATTTTTGAAACAGTTAATGTGACCTGGAACAAAAAAAGTAACCGAAAGAATGTTTAACACAAAACAACCAGAGAATAAGTTATCTAATGTTTTCCCTCATACAAAAGGAATAGGTACTTACTGTACTTTTTTGTAGTTACAAAGATATGATTTGTTAAAAAAAAAAATGTTCTGTTTATCTATTATATATGTAGGAGCTATAGAAGAATATCGGACTGTCTAAACGGTTTCAGGATAGACCAAAACATAAAAAAAAACACAAAAAGAACGAAATATAAAACCCTAGAAGGGATTATACTTATTTAACATGCTTAAAATCATACATCAACCGCGGAAACATATAAAAAACACACCCAATAGACTCCGTATTCCAACATAAACTTCCAACTATTTTTTACACGGACTTACATATTTCATTCCCATTTTATTTCCCACGTCAATATGGACACTACCGAAGAATATCACGGGCTATCTGCCGTACCTCAGTAAATCAGGATTAGCCTGCGTCCAAGCAGTCTCATTTGTGCGTTATTTATAAAGTAAATCCGCGCCACGCTACGAGGTCAGTGCGTGCGGAAAAATGAATAACTTGGAATTTTTACGATGTCCTCTCAGTGTGCTTTTTGTTTTTGGATTTTTAATGTTTTATTGGAATGAAATCGTTTTATTTAGCCGGTTGAGTTATGTAAGGCATTTAAAGATGCGTTATGATAATAAGACTATGAGCAGTAATGAGCTTTTCAATTTTTTTTATTCATAAACAATTTGCGTTGTGTTGAATCCAGGCATAAATATCTACGTATGTAAATAATATACTTTTTATAATTTAATTATATTCGTAAGTATTTGCCTTGTGCAATAAGACCGTCTATTGTACACTTATTTTCTTTATAAATGTTTGTCCTAATAATAAGTTAAGGTGTGCAATAAAGAAATAAATAAATAATAATATTTATGCAGGTACTTTTATAAGGGGAATAATGTTTTAAAAATTTTAATGAAGCATTTAAACAAATGCGACCTATATTTTTAATCAAAATATTTTGATATTGCAATGGTTGTGTACCTTTATTATGGATGGCAAATGGATTTTTTTTAATTTATATAAACTAGTGCTTGACTGCGATCCCACCTGATGGTAAGCAGTGATACAATCGTTGATGGAGAGGTGCACTAGATTATTAAGAGCCTATTTACTCTAGCCTTGAAGACACCTAAATAATAATCGGATGAGAAGTCCGCAGCAGGCAAACTGGTCCAGTGCTTCGATGTACGCGGTATAAACGACGAGGCAAAACGCTCAGTCCGGACGGTAGAAGTTTCGACAACATAAGGGTGGATATTCGCCTTACGTCGGGTTGTCCGATGGTAGACCGGAGATGGCGGAATCAAGCCATGCAATTCCCGCGCACACTCTCCAAAGTGGATCCTGTTAAAAACCGAATAGCTGGCTACTCTACGCCTGTGCTCAAGGCTTTGAAGATTGGACTTACCAAATCTAGATCACCAATTAGCCTCTTCGCACGCATTTCCACCGAGTCCAAAGTTCCCCCCACTAGCGGCCTCCGGCCAGCGAAGGGCGGCGTCATACGCTGCCGCCGCGGCCTCGGCGGCTGCGCCCAAGGCGGGCCCGTCAGGGCAGACCAGGCGCGTGGCCGCGGTCGCGAACCCCGCCGGAGCGGCCCCACAGGCCAAGAAACAGCAGCAGGTGCGGCCAACCCCTGCTGCTGCCCCTAAGAAGGGCAAGTCGGCACCGGCCACAAAGGCGGCGGGAGCCCCTGCTGTGGCGGCAAGCAGGCGGCCTAGGCCGCCTCCCCAACCTGCAGATCCTCCGGCCGAAGCCGGATGGCAAGTGGCCGGAGCCAAAAAGCAGGCTGGCAAGGCGGCTCGGGCTGCCAGGAGGCGTGAGCGGCAAAAGCTGCGGAAGCGGACGGCCCTCGCGGCCAGGATTCGCGCCCCGCGCTCCACGGCTGTAGTTATCACACTGCAGCCGGAGGCAGCGAAAAAGGGTGCGACCTACGGCGAGGTCCTCCGTAAGGCGAAGAGGGCGGTGAACCTCACCGACCTCGGGATCACCGGGGGCTTCCAGATGCGGCATACCGCAACTGGTGCCCTGATGTTGGAGGTCCCCGGAGCCAACAGCGGCCCCACCGCAGACGCCCTGGCTGAAAAAATCAGGGCGTCCTTGGATGCGGAGGAGGTCCGGGTGTCCAGGCCCACAAGATGCGTCGACATGCGCATTATGGGCCTGGACGATTCCGTCGAGGTCGAGGAGGTCGTGGCCGCTGTCGCCAGGACGGGTGGGTGCCCTGCCGATCAGGTCCGGGCAGGCACCATCCGTGTTGACGGCACTGGCATGGGGGCGGTTACTGTAAACTGCCCCCTGTCAGCGGCCAGGAGCATCACCGGGGAGGGTAAGCGACTCCTGGTGGGCTGGGTCTCCGCGCGAGTCAAGCTGCTGGAGCCCAGACCGCTGCGCTGCTATCGCTGCCACGTGGGTCACCACGTGGGGGTCTGTTGCGCAGCGGAGGAAGATCGCAGCGACCGCTGCTTCCAGTGCGGTCAGCCCGGCCACAAGGCCGATACCTGCGGTGCAGCGCCGCACTGCTACGCATGTGCGGCGGCAGGCAAGTCGGCCGACCACCGGGCTGGGAGCAGGACCTGCGATCCCCCCGCCAAGGCCAAGGGCAAGGTCCCAAGGCCCATCCCCGCGAAGGTGCTCACCGCCGCGGCTGCCCCGTTGGCTGCCGCCGCCATCGCCTCCGCAGACGCCGCTGCCGCTACCACCGTGGCAGGACCCTCACGGAGGGCCCGGGAGGAGACTGTAATGGACTGCCAATAACGGCTCCATTACGTCTCCTCCAGGCGAATATCAACCACTGCGCCCCCGCTCAGGATCTGTTGCTCCAGAGCATGGCGCAGTGGTCGATCAACGTCGCCGTTGTCTCCGAGCCGCACTTTGTCCTGCCCAGAGCCGACTGGGTTCAGGACCTGAGCGGCTCGGTGACACTCATTTCGTCGGCCGCCGCCGGTACCCCGGCACTCGAGGCCGTCAAGAAAGGTCGGGGTTGCGTGGCAGCACGGTTCGGGGACATAGTGGTGGTAGGCGTCTACCTGTCCCCGAACAGATCTCTCGCCGAATTGGATAGCTCCCTCTTGGAGCTGGATGCCGTCGTTGCTGGGTTTGACTCCAGCCTTCCCGTGGTCGTTTGCGGGGACTTCAACGCCTGGAACGAGGCTTGGGGTTCCCGGTTCACGAACCAACGAGGTCGCAGGGTGGAGGAATGGGCCCTAGGACAGGGCCTAGTCGTACAAAACCGGGGTTCTGTCCCCACGTGTGTGCGGATGCAGGGCGAGTCGGTGGTGGACGTTACGTTCGCCAGCCCTGCACTGGCACCGCGCGTCGTCGACTGGCGCGTCATAGAGGAGGTGGAGACGTTCTCCGACCACCGGTACATCCGGTTTGACGTCTCCGCCCAGACCTCGACCGCGCCGGTCCGACAGACCCCGTGTGGTCCGCGTTGGGCGCTGAGGCAGCTGGACAGGGACCTGCTCCAGGAAGCCGCGATAGTACAGGCCTGGGTGCAAGCACCGGACAGGCCTGTCGACATCGACGTCGAGGCGGACTGGTTCCAGGTGGCCATGTCGCAAATCTGCGACACGGCCATGCCCCGAGTCCGGCCAGGACGTGCCCGGCGCCAAGTACACTGGTGGTCGCCAGAGATTGCGGCACTGCGCGATGCGTGCAATGCTGCGCGACGCCGGTATACTAGACACCGCAGGCGCCGCACCCGTCCACCGGGTGCGGAGGCCATAGAGGCGGAGCTGTATGAGGGATACAGAGCTGCAAAGCGCACCCTCCGAGCGGAGATAAAGCGGGCCAAACTCGAGGCCCGCAACGTGTGGCTGGAGTCTCTGAACGTCGATCCGTGGGGACGCCCATACAAAATGGTGATGGAGAAACTCCGCCCATGGGCTCCCCCGCTGACTCAGAGTCTCCGGCCCCAGCTCGTGGAGGGTGTGGTGAGCGCTCTGTTCCCTACGCGAGGGGAGCATGCTCCCCCGCCTATGGCTCCGCCACCAGCAGCGGTGTCCGATGCGGACCACGACGGCAACGACGGCAACAATGCTCCAGAGGTGACCGAGGTGGAGATGAGAGTGGCGGTGCGAAGGCTGAGTGCCAAGAACACCGCCCCAGGACCCGATGGCTTGCCTGGAAAAGCCTGGGTCCTGGCCATGGAGGAACTCGGGTCTCGATTGAGAGGGCTCTTCAGCGCATGCATGGAGAGGGGCCAGTTCCCGCTTCGCTGGAAGACGGGGAAACTGGTCCTTATCGCGAAGCCGGGGCGCCCCGCGGACTCTCCGTCCGCGTATCGGCCCATTGTGCTGCTCGACGAGGTGGGCAAGCTCTTTGAAAGAGTAATTGCAGACCGCCTCGTCGTGCATCTGGCACGGAAGGGGCCGGATCTTGCGGACGGCCAGTTCGGATTTCGCAGGAGGCGCTCCACTGTGGACGCCATCATGCGCGTGCGAGCCCTCACGACGGGGGATGCGGTGTCCCGGGGCAGGTGTGTCTTGGCGGTGTCTCTGGACATCGCCAACGCCTTCAACTCCCTGCCCTGGAGTTGCATTGGTAGGGCACTCCGGTACCACCGGGTGCCCGACTACCTCTGTCGGGTGATCGAGGCCTACCTGTCGGACAGGTTCATCATCTACCCCGGTCATCAGGGGGAGTTGAAACGGCGAGAGATGTCGTGCGGTGTTCCGCAGGGATCGGTACTAGGACCGCCCTTGTGGAACATCGGGTACGACTACGTGCTGCGCGCCGACCTCCCCGACGGGGTCAGCGTGGTCTGTTACGCAGACGACACGCTGGTCCTGGCGCGGGGACGGTCGTACCAGGCGGCGGTCGAACTAGCGACGCGCGGGGTTGCGACAGTCGTGGAGAGGATACAGCAGTTGGGACTCGAGGTGGCATTGCACAAGTCCGAGGCCATGTGTTTTCACGGCCCTCGGAGCGCGCCACCTCCGGGCTCCCAATTAACGGTAGGAGGAGTTCACATCGGCGTCGGGTCGACGATGAAGTACCTGGGACTCGTCCTCGACAGCCGGTGGAACTTCAAGGAGCACTTCCGACGTCTGGCTCCCAGGTTGAATGCGACTGGGGCTGCGCTCAAGCGGCTCCTGCCAAACCTAGGGGGTCCAGACGCCTCCTGCCGGAGGCTCTACGCAGGCATCGTTCGGTCCATGGCCCTTTACGGTGCGCCGGTGTGGGCGCCATCGCTACGGAAGCGAGTGGCGGCCCGGCTAACCGCCTGCCAGAGGGTCATGGCCATCCGGATGATCCGCGGATACCGTACGGTGTCCTGCGAAGCGGCGAGCCTCCTTGCTGGCCTACCACCGTGGGATTTGGAGGCAACAGTCCTTGCACACATGCATGACTTACGCGTGGAGATGCAACGTCGGGGCGAAACTCCGCTGCCGCGACAAGTCGCGGCATGGCGGACAGAGCTCCGGCGGGATCTCATGGTGTCTCGATTGTCGCAACCTCGTGCTGGGCACGCCACGATCGAGGCGGTAAGGCCCCTCTTTGAGACGTGGCTGGAAAGGCCCCACGGCGTCGTCACCTTCCGTTTGGCGCAGGTGCTGACCGAACACGGCAAGTTCGGTCCGTACCTGTACAAGATTCGTGCGGAGACGACGCCCGGGTGTCGCCACTGTGCGGACCGCCCGGTGGACACGGTGGAGCACACAGTCGAGGTGTGCCCCGCTTGGGAAGAGCATCGCCGTGTCCTCGTGGGGGCGATCGGCGGCGATCTCTCGCGCCGGGGCTTGGTT